>CM062918.1:141534561-142784561 GCA_031878705.1 Tapirus indicus | reverse complement strand
TGTGACAAAATTCAACACCCATTGATGACTTAAAAAACGTATTAACAAACTAGGAATAGACAGGAACTTAAAAAAATTTGATAGAGGGTATGTACCAAAAACCTACAGCAAATATACCTAATGGTAAAATATTGAAAGTTTTCCCCTGCTATAGAAAATGAACTATTGATACATGCTACAATGTGAATAAACCTTGAAAATATTATGCTAAGTGAAAGAAAACCCGATATATAAGATCATATTTTGTATGATCCCATTTATATAAATTACCCAGAATAGGCAAATCCATAAAAACAGAAAGACTGGTGGTTGCCAAGGGCTGGGGATAGGGGGATATGGAGAGCAACTGCTTAATGGATATGGGGTTTTATTTTGAGGTGATGAAAATGTTTCAGAACTAGATAGAGGCGATGGTTGCACAATACTGTGAATGAACTGAATGACACTGAATTTTAATTTTATTTTCTTCTGATGTCTTTTTCTGGCTTTGGTATCAGGGTAATGCTGGCCTTGTAGGATGAGTTAGGGCATTCCCTCCTCCTCCTCCTCCTCTTTCTTCTTTTTAAGAGTCTGAGAAGGACTGGTGTTAATTCTTTTTTTTTTTTTTAATTTTTTTTATTTTATTTTTTATTGATGTCTTAGTTTATAACACTGTGGGGTTTTAGTTGTACATTTTTGTCCGTCACCTTGTGGATGTAACCCTTCACCCCTTGTGCCCCCCCACCCCCCTTCCCCTTGGTAACCACCAATCAGATCTCTCTGTCCGTGTGATCACTTATATTCCATATATGAGTGAGTTCATGCAGTGTCTGTCCTTCTCTCTCTGGCTTATTTCACTTAACATAATACCCTCTAGGTCCCTCCATGTTGTTGCAAATCGGACAATTGTGTCTTTTCTTATGGCTGAGTAGTATTCCATTGTATGTATATACCACATCTTCTTTAACCAATCTTCAGTTGAGGGACACTTGGGTTGCTTCCACTTCTTGGCTATAGTGAATAATGCTGCAATGAACATAGGGGTGCATACGCCTCTTGTGATGGTTGATTTCATGTCCATTGGGTAGATGCCCAAGAGTGGGATTGCTGGATCATACGGTATTTCTATTTTTAATTTTTTGAGGACTCTCCATACTGTTTTCCATAGAGGCTGCACCAGTTTGCATTCCCACCAGCAGTGAATGAGGGTCCCCCTTTCTCCACAACCTCTCCAGAATTTGTTGTTATTTGTCTTTCTGATTATAGCCATTCTAACCGGTGTAAGGTGATATCTCAGTGTAGTTTTGATTTGCATTTCCCTGATGATTAGTGATGTTGAACATCTTTTCATGTGTCTATTGGCCATCTGTATCTCTTCCTTGGAAAAATGTCTGTTCATATCCTCTGCCCATTTTTTGATCGGGTTGTTTGTTTTTTTGTTGCTCAGTTGTATGAGATCTTTGTATATTACTGAGATTAATCCCTTGTCAGACAAACGATTTGCGAATATTTTCTCCCAGCTGGTGGGTTGTTTATTCATTTTGATCCTGGTTTCATTTGCCTTGTAGAAGCTCTTTAGTCTGATGAGGTCCCACTTGTTTATTTTTTCTTTTGTTTCCCTTGTCCAAGTAGACATGGAATCTGAAAGGATCCCTTTATGTCCAATCGCAATTAGTGTACTGCCTATATTTTCTTCCAGGAGTTTTATAGTTTCAGGTCTCACTTTCAGGTCTTTGATCCATTTTGAATTGATTTTTGTATATGGCGATAGGAGATGGTCTACTTTCATTCTTTTGCATGTTGCTGTCCAATTTTCCCAGCACCATTTATTGAAGAGACTTCCCTCTCTCCATTGTATGTTCTTTGCTCCTTTGTCGAAGATTAGCTGTCCATAGGTGTGTGGTTTTATTTCTGGGCTTTCAATTCTGTTCCATTGATCTGTGTGTCTATTCTTGTACCAGTACCATGCTGTTTTGATTACTGTAGCTTTATAGTATATTTTGAAATCAGGGATTGTGATGCCTCCAGCTTTGTTCTTTTTTTTCAGAATTGCTTTAGCTATTCGGGCTCTTTTGTTGCCCCATACGAATTTCAGTAGTTTTTGTTCTATTACCGTGAAGAATGACATTGGGATTCTGATTGGGATTGCATTGAATCTGTAGATTGCTTTAGGTAGAATGGACATTTTAACTATATTTATTCTTCCAATCCATGTGCATGGAATATTTTTCCATTTCTTTATGTCCTCCTCGATTTCTTTCAATAGTATCTTATAGTTTTCATTGTATAGGTCTTTGACCTCCTTGGTTAAATTTATTCCCAGATATTTTATTCTCTTTGTTGCAATTGTAAATGGGATTGTCTTTTTGAGTTCTCTTTCTGTTTTTTCATCGTTAGTGTATAGAAATGCAATTGATTTTTGTAAGTTGATTTTATACCCTGCCACTTTACTGTAGTTGTTGATTGTTTCTAGTAGCTTTCCGATGGAATTTTTGGGGTTTTCTATGTATAGGATCATGTCGTCTGCAAATAGTGAGAGTTTCACTTCTTCATTGCCTATTTGGAGTCCTTTTATTCCTTTTTCTTGCCTAATTGCTCTGGCCAGAACTTCCAGTACTATGTTGAATAAGAGCGGTGAGAGTGGGCACCCTTGTCTTGTTCCTGTCCTCAAAGGAATGGCTTTCAGTTTTTCCCCATTGAGTAGGATGTTTGCTGTAGGTTTGTCATATATGGCCCTTATTATGTTGAGGTACTTTCCTTCTATACCCATTTTGTTGAGAGTTTTTATCATAAATGGATGCTGGATCTTGTCGAATGCCTTCTCTGCATCGATTGAGATGATCATGTGGTTTTTATTCTTCATTTTGTTAATGTGGTGTATCACGTTGATTGATTTGCGGATGTTGAACCATCCCTGTGTCCCTGGTATAAATCCCACTTGATCGTGGTGTATGATCTTTTTGATGTGTTGCTGTATTCGGTTTGCCAATATTTTGTTGAGGATTTTTGCGTCTATGTTCATCAGCGATATTGGCCTGTAGTTTTCCTTCCTTGTATTGTCCTTGTCTGGCTTTGGTATCAGCATGATGTCGGCCTCATAGAATGTGTTAGGAAGTATTCCATCTTCCTCTATTTTTTGGAATAGTTTGAGAAGGATAGGTGCTAAATCTTCTTTGAACGTTTGATAAAATTCTCCAGGGAAGCCATCTGGTCCTGGGCTTTTATTTTTTGGGAGGTTTTTGATGACTGTTTCAATCTCTTTACTTGTGATTGGTCTGTTCAGATTCTCTATTTCTTCTTGATTCAGTTTTGGGAGGTTGTACGCGTCCAAGAATTTGTCCATTTCCTCTAGGTTGTCCAATTTGTTGACGTAAAGTTTTTCATAGTATTCCCTAATAATCCCTTGTATTTCTGTGGTGTCTGTTGTAATTTCTCCTCTTTCATTTCTAATTTTATTTATTTGCGTCTTCTCCCTTTTTTTCTTAGTGAGTCTGGCTAAGGGTTTGTCAATTTTATTTATCTTCTCAAAGAACCAGCTCTTTGTTTCATTGATCCTTTCTACTGTTTTTTTGGTTTCAATTTCATTGATTTCTGCTCTGATTTTTATTATTTCCCTCCTTCTGCTGATTCGGGGCTTTGTCTGTTCTTCTTTTTCCAACTCTGTTAGGTGCAATTTAAGGTTATTTATTTGGGATTTTTCTTGTTTGTTAAGGTGAGCTTGTATTGCTATGAATTTCCCTCTCAGGACTGCTTTTGCTGCATCCCATATGAGTTGGTATGGTGTATTTTCCTTTTCATTTGTCTCCAGATAGCTTTTGATTTCTCCTTTAATTTCATCAATGACCCATTGGTTGTTCAGTAGCATGTTGTTTAGTCTCCACATCTTTGTCCCTTTCCTAGTTTTTTCCTTGCAGTTGATTTCTAGTTTCACAGCATTATGATCAGAAAAGATGCTTGTAATGATTTCAATCTTCTTAAATTTATAGAGGTTTGCCTTGTTTCCTAATATATGGTCTATCCTTGAGAATGTTCCATGTGCACTTGAGAAGAATGTGTACTCTGCTTTTTTTGGGTGGAGTGCTCTGTATATATCTATTAAATCCATTGCGTCTAGTTTTTCATTTAAGTCCATTATTTCCTTATTGACTTTTTGTCTGGATGATCTATCTATTGATGTAAGGGGGGTATTAAGATCCCCTACTATTATTGTGTTATTGTTAATATCTCCTTTAAGGTTTTTTAGCAGTTGTTTTATGTACTTTGGTGCTCCTGTGTTGGGTGCATAGATATTTATAAGTGTATGTCTTCTTGGTGAAGTATCCCTTTTATCATTATATATTGCCCTTCTTTGTCTCTCATTACCTTTTTTATCTTGAAGTCTACTTTGTCTGATATAAGTATGGCTACTCCTGCTTTCTTTTGTTTGCCATTAGCTTGGAGTATTGTTTTCCATCCTTTTATTTTGAGTCTGTGTTTGTCTTTAGAGCTGAGATGTGTTTCCTGGAGGCAGCAGATTGTTGGATCTTGGTTTTTAATCCATCCTGCCACTCTGTGTCTTTTGATTGGAGAATTCAATCCATTTACATTTAGAGTGATTATTGATATATGAGGGTTTAATGTTGCTATTTTATTGTTCATCTTCTGGTTCTTTTGCATTTCCTTCGTTTCTTGTCCCTTGTGTTTCGGACTGCAAATTCAATTTGGTATTTCTGCATGCTCATTCTCTTGGTTTTCTCTTTATTTGTCATGTGTGGTTCTCTTCTGGTTGTTTGTTTAGTGGTTACTGTGCGGTTTATATAAGCGATCTCCTGGATAAGAAAGTACATTTTCAGATGTGGTGTTAATTCTTTAAATCTTTGGTAGAATTCACCAGTGAAGCCATCTGGTCCTAGACTTCTTTTGGTTGGGAGGTTTTTGGTTACTGATTCAATATCTTTATTTGTTATAGGTCTGTTCAGATTTTTAATTTCTTTTTGACTTGGTTTTGGTAATTCCTGTGTTTTTAAGGATTTGCCCGTTTCATCTAGGTAATCTAATTTGTTGGTGTATTGTTCATAGTATTCTCTTATAGTTCTTTCTGTTTCTGTAAGGTTGGTAGTAATGTCTCCACTTTTATTTCTGATTTTAGTTATTTGTGTGTGTCTCTCTTTTTCTTTTTTTTTTTTTGTTTTTTTTTTTTTTGGTGAGGAAGACCAGCCCTGAGCTAACATCCGTTGCTAATCCTCCTCTTTTTGCTGAGGAAGACTGGCCCTGGGCTAACATCCGTGCCCATCTTCCTCCACTTTATATGGGACGCCGCCACAGCGTGGCTGACAGGCAGTGCGTCGGCGGGCGCCTGGGATCCGAACCGGCGAACCCCGGGCTGCCAAGCGCAGACCAAACTGCTGCGCCACAGGGCCGGCCCCAATCTCTCTCTTTTTCTTAATCAGACTAGCTAAAGGTTTGTCAATTTTGTTCTTTTCAAAAAATCAACTTTAGGTTTCATTTATTCTATTATTTTTTATTCTCTATTTCATTTGTCTTTGCTCTAATCTTTATTATTTCCTTCCTTCTGCTAGCTTTGGGCTTAGTTTACTCGTTTCCTTTGCTATATCTTCCTCTTCTTTCTGATCTCTAAATGGTGGACGGTTCTAGGGTTCAGTCCTTGAACTGTTTCACTGTCTACTCTCACTCCCTAAGTTAGGAAGAGAGGAAGATCCAGCAAAGAAGACAGAGAGCAAATGTTCAGTGAAGTAGGAGGAAAACCAAGAGAGAAGAGTGTCTCAGAAGACAAGCAAAGAAAGACTTTTAATAAGCAGGGATGAATACTGCTGGGAGGGCAGGAAAGATGAGGATCGAGAATTGGCCAGGGATTTGATCACATGTGGAGGTTTTTAATGACCTTAACAAGACAAATTTCTCTCAAATGGTGGGGATTAAATCTGATTTATAGTGGGCTGAAGAGAGAATGGGAGAAACTATCAAAGACTGCTAAGGTTGTATCAAAAGAACTCCAGAGCCAACCTGAAGAGAATCCCAGTGTAAAAATCCCAATGTAACAAGGATAATAACCACAGTGGATTGGAACACATCAGATAGATTTAAATCCATGAGTTCATAACGTTACTTTAAAAAATACTAATTAGTCATCATTGGAAGATGATAGGGAACCAACCCATTATTTTCAAAACTTTAGATAAAAAAAAGTATCAAACATTTATCCTGCCTTTCCTGTATGAACTATACATCAGAGTAGCCAACTACTGCTTGGAAGAGAAATTTCTCGTTATAAAAATATGCCACATAATAAATGAAGAAGGGATTATACAGTTAGAATATTGCCACTTTGCAACTCCTAATGAATTTATGGATTTAAGCTTTGAGCAACGATAGTTGCTAACATCACAAAAAGAGATAACCAGATAGTATATGCCTGCTGATGGAAGAACTCTCCACCATCTATGAAGGAGTCTTACCAAAATAATCAAATCTGAATCTGACCAGTCTCTCAATCCAATATCAATTTACTACAAATTCATAGGACAGAGGAAAGATACCACACGGTCAGCAAAATCCAGAAAGCGGGAAATTCTATAGAACAACAATCTAGTTTCTTCAACAAATAAATTGCAAGAGAAAAATACCCCAGATTAATGGATGATTGTATGTCTGTTTCCCCTGAATACCCCCAAGATAGGGAATGCCTGAGAGTCATTACAGGGTTGGACCACTATGAGAGTTGGAAATGTTTTTCTCTCTCCAAAAGCATACTAAATTTCTTCCTAAAAAATCAAAAATCTGTTTATATATGCTTAGAATATATCTTGAAGGATACAAGAAACTGCCTATAAGAAGAGGAACTAAATGCAAGACATCACTGTATATCCTTTTGTGCTTTTTTACGTTTTGTTCATGCTTTATGTAGTCAATAAATAAAATAATTATAAAGGAAGGAAAGAGGGAGGGAGGAAGGAAGGAAGACCTTCAGACCAATTCTGTTTCTCTGTAACTTCTACCAAGTGGGCCTAGTTCTACTCTCTGTTTACTCTCCTTTCTATATGACAACGCTTCAGATCTCTGAAGATGTTTCCTTTTCCCTTTAGTTTTCTTTTCTCCAGCCAAATGTCTCCAGGTCCTCCCATTGTTCTTCAAGTGACTCAGTTGACAATCTCTTCTCTATTGCTCTGGCCTCTCTTAGCTGTACATGGTCCAATTTGTCAATGTGTGCAGCCCAAGACTGAATATCAGATTACAGGTGGGACTATCACTTAGAATATCCTGAACATTATGTCTATTAATGGAGCCAAAGAGTAAATTAAATGACCCAGCAATTCCATTCCTGGTTATATACCCAAGAGAAATGAAAACATATGTCCCCACCAAAACTTGGACATGAATGTTCATAGCAGCATTATTCATAATAGCCAAAAGATGGTAAAGGAAACCAGAATATGTCACCCCAAAATATGCCCTTCAACAAAAAAATTATTTTGTCCTGAAGGCAATTAAAAAACAGCAAACACAAGAAAAAGCTCTCTCTCTACCCTCCACCTTTTCTGCCTAAAGGCAGGATATTAATTCTCCTTTACTGGAGACACTCTAGACTCTTATCAGCCTGAAGGTGGCACCAGGGAAATCTTCAAACAAACCTTACTCCATTAGTTTCCTCCCATATATTTATCTTCCCTCAGTTTGCTGCCCTTAGAAGCCTAAAACTCTTTTCCTTTGTCTTGTCATTTCTCCACAAACTTATTGTTTTTGTTGACAGTGCTATATTAGCCAGAGTTCTAAGTCACCGCTTTGAGTTACTCTTCATTGAGGTTTCTCCCGTTGTGATGCAAGCTGCATATGTTAATAAGCTTGTTTGTTTTTCTCTTGTTAATCTTTTTGTTAAGGAGTGCCAGCTGAGAACCTAAGATGAGTAGAGGTAAAGTTTTGCCTCCCCTACCATGGAAACCACCCAATGTCCATCAACAGAAAAATGGATAAACAAGATGTGGTCTATCCATACAATTGAACATTATTCTCCCATAAAAAGAACGGAGTATTAATAAATGCTATAACTTGGATGAACCATGAAAACATTATGTCAAATGAAAGAAGCTGATCAGAAAAGTCTACATATTATATGATTCCATTTCTGGACTATGAAAGTCCAGAAAAGGGTAATCTATAGAGACAGAAAGTAGATAAGTGGTTGCTTAGGGTCAGGAGAGAGGGGCAACGGGGGGATAGGAGGGTGAAAGCTAATGGGCACAAGTGTTTCTGAGGCAATGACAATGTTCCAAAATTGACAGTGGTGATGGTTGCACACTTCTGTGAATATACTAAAAACCATTGAATTGTACTCTTTAAATGGGTTAATTATATACTATGTGGATTACATCTCAATGTGAATTTTTAAGAACAAAATATTTTTGTTTTTAAAAAGAGTAAATTAACATTTTTGGTCAATTTCATCACAGTGTCACTTCATATAGTGTTACTGTTGACTTGTCTTTCCACAAGCTCTTGTTAAACCAGCTTATACTTGTTGATCAGTTATGAATTGGGAGCCTGAATGAATCAGCTTTCAATTTTATCTTGGCTAATTATCATTTTTTTAAGATTCATCCTTTTTCTGGCCATTCTATTGCCTTTTGGATTCTGATTGTGTTTTCCACTGTGTAAGGTATCTGAAAATCAGATCACTGTAATTCAGTTTTTTATTCATCATGTATACTCAAATGCTGGATTATTTCCATGGATTCTAATCCTATCTCCAGTTTTGCCACCCATAATCCATTCTCTATACTGAAGTTTGTGGTGTTTTTTAAAAAAAACAAACCAGAAACCTCATCAGACCACTCATTTGCTTAAAATCTTTTAAGATTTTCATTGCCCTTGGAATAAAGCAGCAAACTCCTTCACTGGTTTATAAGGCCCTACACTGACCTGGCCCAACCCTCCAGCTTTCTCTCTCACCACTTCTCTATCCCACTTTATGTATCTGCCACAAACTGATTTCTCTCAGCCTCCAAGCATGCTGCTTTTTCTGGAACATTTTTCCTTCAACAGGTATTTATTGAGCTCCTACTATATTGCCAGGCACCATTCCTGAGCTCTTAGGGCACTTACAGTCCAGGGAGAAACAGATAATAGACACATACATGTATCATTACAACGTGAAAAAAGAATAAAGCGCAAGCAGTGTTCAATACAAGAATAACTGGGGTTGGTATATGTGGTGAGGGGAGATGGCAGTGGCAGTGGCAGCCTAGTTTTTGGATTTCTCAAATCCCCACCAAAACAAAAATAAAAACAAAACAGAGCAACTAGTTGGCAAAACCAAAAATTCATGGGCAACATTTATAATAAAACTAAGTGACAAGGTATCACCACAAACCCCAAAATACAGCAGTGGGAATGAACAACCAAAAGCCATAAGACCTGCTGTTATGGGCGGCTATGCAGGAGAGAGCAGAGGAAGCAACGGGGGCATCAGAGAGATAGGTGAACAGGAGAAGCTCCAAATAACCAAGAGAAAGCATGGCAGGCTGATCTGACAACAGTAGCTAAAACAGAGAGGTTTGACTCACCCCCTCCAGTAGTGGGTGAAGGCAAGAGCCCGCACAGGCCAGTCAGGCCTAAAGAGGCGGGAACAACCTCACCCCCTTGAACTCTCCAAACTGACCGGCCACGGCTCCCTTTCAGGACAGGCCCATACTGAAGAAAAATTGCTGAGAGAGGAATCGAAATTGAGCAGGGCAGGGACAATTAACGACAAAGGAAGAGGAGGTCCAGATAAAAGTGGGGTAGGGGTATGGAGCCAGGGAATCTCAGAGAGCAAGCCACCGTATTTTTGAACACTACCCAAAAGCAACAGAAGAGGGAGCTCTGTCAAGATAGGAAAGCTATCTGAACGAATCCTTCAGAAAAATTCAGGTAAATATGAGCAACAGAAAGTACCAAGTTAAATCCTATACAAAGTTACTGTAAGAAAAAAGAGAATAAGGGACAGAAAAACATCCCTACAAAGAAAGCATGCCAGAGAGATATGCTCACAAAATAGATGAAAACTAGAACATTTTATTTTGAAATGAGCTAAAAGACATTAAGAAAGTAATATGAGAAATGAAATAACCCAAATCAGAATTTTAAAAAACTCAAAAATGTTTGAAGTGATAAACTCAAGAAAAAATTAAAAGTAAAAGAAAAAACATTTCAGAAATGAAGTCTAAATTATAAGGAACACAAGAGCAAATAAATACAAGAAATAATGCCTTAAAAGATATTACAGATTAAAAAATGGAAATTTTAAAAGTAAAAAGAAATGAAGTAAGAAGATTCAAGAGAAAGTGATAAATATTAAAGACAGACAAGGAAGATATAAAATCCTTGGCTTACATTTTCTTTTCTCAGGTAACTTTGAGTGTCTTTGGGGATTCCACTAACAGGTTAACAGAAATCTCTGAAAAAGAAAACCAAAGCAAAGGAACAGAAAAAACACCCCAAAACTACTCAAGAAAATTTTCCTGAAATTAAAAACAATTTCAAAACTACATATTAAAAGAATATAGAAGGTACCTAAAAATATTGACCTGGAATGACCAACACCATGACATATTCTAATAAAATTATTAGACTTTAAAGAAAAAAAAAATCCTTTGACCAGACAAAAGAGCATGTGATTCATAAGGAACAAATTAGATAATTGTCAGACTTTTGACAGCAATGCTTTATGCAAGAAGATGAAGTTGACATATTTTAAATATTCAAGAAAAGAACACATGAGCCAAAGCAAACTAACCTTCAACTATAATGGACACAGACAAATTATCAATATGCAGGACCTCAGGGAATACTGTTCCCATAAGCCCTTCCTAAGAAATCCACTAGAGAATGCACTTCAGACAGCCAAACTGTCTAGAGAGACAGCAACATAAGGGCTGTGAGTGAGCACTGTACATTAGTGTATTAGTTGCTTATAGAACTGAGACTAAGTGAAGGTTAAAAGAGAGAGTATAGTATGTAATGGCCATAGAATCTGACAATGTAGATGTTATAACCATAAAAAACGGGAGAAGAATGGGAACAGCGTTGGCAAAAAAAATTTTTAATCTGTTTTCAGTAATCATCATTGGTAATCATAATTACCAGTAGTATTACTAGTTATTCTGAGAGTGTTTAATGTGTGGGATAAAGCAAATGAGTAGTTATGAAATATTCTAATTCTCTCATTTCTGTGCCCTTAAGAACCATGATTTCTGATGGAAGAAAGAAAATACAGACTTTCTGTAGTTTTATATTCCCAAATTTGAGTTAGAAATATCTGTATGAACACTCTATATACATATAAAGTAGAGGAAGATGGGCATGGATGTTAGCTCAGG
Source organism: Tapirus indicus (assembly GCA_031878705.1). Lineage (NCBI taxonomy): Eukaryota > Metazoa > Chordata > Mammalia > Perissodactyla > Tapiridae > Tapirus > Tapirus indicus. The sequence goes on along the minus strand of CM062918.1, from coordinate 142,773,231 downwards.
GCCAGTCTTCCTCAAGCAAAAAAAAAAAAAATACACAGATTGGCACTGTGGCTTTAGGAGGCAGCTGGACAAAGAATAAAGAGGACAAAATTTGGAATTAGGTCCAAATCTGGGCTTTGCAACTTAGTCATGTTTAAAGATACAAAATTGGGGGAGCAGGAGTGACCAGAAAACCATGATTGTTGTATTCAGAAGGCAGGGTCCATCTGGACTATGCGAGAGTTGGGAGGGAAGGGCACTGGGGGCTGGTGGCACCGAGGCTGCACGCCATGCCAATGGGACAGAGGGGCTGGGAAGGAAGTCCTCAGAGGACCTGGACAGCAGAATTCTAAGCCCCTGTCCCCAGTAGCCATTCTGGATGGATAACATAGGGGTCCTCAACTTTTCTATGCTTGGCTTTCAACACCAGTGCCTTTGCACATTATATATTTATACCCTCAACCACATTTTTCACATCAGCAGAGGAATTATTCCTGTCATGTAGTTACATGATGATGTTTCATAACAGCCAATAATTTGGTTTCTGCAGTGTCAACTTCTTTGCTTTTGGAGCTGTTCTGCAATTAGAGCATTTAAGTTTTGTTTTGGTTTGGTTTTTTGGTAGTATTTTTCAAACTGTGCTCCTGGGAACTCTGGAGGTGTTTCAGGGGCTTTTTTTGGGTAGGGAGGGATGAGGGGAATGGTGTGAGCACCCCATAGACACATATACATCCTATTTCAGCAAAAGCAGAACTTTAACCAATTACACATTGAGCTTCTGAGAGATGTTCACTTGAAGAAAGGATTCTGCCACTTAAAAAATGGAGAACCGGGGGGCCGCCCGGTGGCGCAGCGGTTTAGTCCGCGTTTGGCAGCCCAGGGTTCGCGAGTTCGGATCCCGGGCGCCCGCCGACGCACTGCCTGTCAGCCATGCCGTGGCGGCGTCCCATATAAAGTGGAGGAAGATGGGCACGATGTTAGCCCAGGGCCAGTCTTCCTCAGCAAAAAAAAAAAGGGGAGGATTGGCGACGGATGTTAGCTCAGGGCTGGTCTTCCCCACAAAAAAAAAAAAAAAAAATGGAGAACCATAGTTTCACTGCATTTTGCAATTTTATAAGATCTTATGAGTTACCACACAAAAGGCATGATCTGCTCACCATGTGACAAAAGCCAGTCGTCAATGGGCAACATGGTGGAAAGGAAAGGGTTTATTACAGCTTGCTAGCAAGGGAGAAGATGATTGACTAATGTCTCAAAGAACCATCTTACAGAACAAAGACCACAGGCCAGTTATATAGGGGGCTGGTCTCTGGGTGGGGGAGGCATCTGGTCTCAGGGTGGGGGCATCCATCTAGTCTTAGTTCCTGAGTCTTCTGTTTTACTTGATATGCATCAGAGACCTGAGCAACTGCCCTATACCCTGATCTTCAGTTGTCATTGATGATGGCTATCTGCATCGATTCTCTGCCCGGGGGTCATCACATTCCTAAGGAACTCGAGAACAAAGTTATCAACTTATAGCAGCTGGGAGGGGGCCACAAAACCCACAGAGCATGTCTGGGCTGGTTAATCAGAGGTCATTCAAAGTTACAATATGGTTTCTTTTCTACAATATGGCTTCCCTTATGTCAACCTTGTGTTGAGTCGGTATCATGAGGACAAGTGGAAAATAGAAAAATAAAAGTCCTGATCTAGTGATGGAAAATCAGAGTGAAAGAGTGGTGGGTCTTTAGCTTCAGTGGAAGTTAAGCCAGTAAACTGTGTTTAGTGTAAAGGGAGGCTCGACATTAAGGGGAATGTTTGAAATGCTAGAAATTTGTCATCAAAGATCGGTTCTAAAAGGAGAGATGTCTTAGGAATTGAGATGTAAACAAGACAATGATTGTAAAGTGCCTAGCAGACAGTAATAATAGATAACATTTATTGTGCACTTACTGTGTGCCAGCTGCTATACTAAGTGCCTTGTACATATTACCTCATTTAATCTTCACAGCACCATGAGAAACTTACTATTATTACTCACATTTTACAATTAGGACACTGGGTCAAAAAAGGGTTAAATAACTTGCCCAATATAATACAGACAGTAAAACTTAGGATTTGAACCCAGGCAATCTTGACTTGAGTCTACACTTTCAGTGATTCGGCTAGTTTAAGTGAGATTTCAAAACTGAGTTTTTCTGCAAAATATTGTGGAGAGAAATTAAAGAAGACCTAAATAAATGGAGAGATACACTGTGTTCACAGATGGAAAGATTCAATAATGTTAAGATGTCAAGTTCTCTCCAAATTGATCTATACATTCAATGCAATGCCAATCAAAATCTCAGCGGACTATTTTATTGTAGAAAGTGATGGAGAATAAAAGTTGACAGCTTACCCTACTTGACTTCAAGACTTAATATAAACCTACAGTGATCAAGATAATGTGGTAATGGCATAAAGATAGACAAACAGATCAATGGAACAGAACAGAGTCAGAAATAGTCCCACAAATATATAGTCAATTGATGTTTGACAAAAGGGCAAAGGCAATTCAATAGAGAAAGGATAGTCTTTTCAACAAATGGTGCTGGAACAATTGCATACCCATATGCAACAACAAAAAAAGAATTTCAATCCATACTCATACCAGATACAAAAGCTAATTAAAATGCATCACAGACTTAAATATAAAACCTAAAACTATAAAACTTCCGAGAGAAAAACTTTGTGAGTGATGGGATTCAGGGCAGGCCACCCCAAGAGGCACCACTCTGGTATGCAGATTATTTTGAGCTGAAGACAATAAAGGCTCAGAAGACTCAAGAACATTTGACTTTCCCCCAAACTGCCTAAAAGAATTTAACTTAGAAGGCCTGTTCCAGGAAGGAGCTAATACCATAAGACAGCTATAGTATAATGTAAAATAGCTGTGATAGAAAGGCACCAACAAGCCCACTTTTGGCCCAGCAAAACTGGCTTAACAAACATTTGCAATTCTATTTCCATGTAAATTGTCTTCCTCCCCTCTGAAGTCCCAAACCACTACCCCCAACATTCTCCTTTGCCTTTAGCTGAAGATAATATTTAAGATGGCAGCGTTGGCCAGATGGCCAAGCTGCTCAGTATTCTGGGGTTTTTCCCACGTATACATATTATTAAACTTGTTTGGTTTTTCTCCTGTTATTGTCTCATGTCAGTTTAATTCATAGCCCAGCCAGGAGGACCTAGAGTGGGTAGAGGAATTGTCTTCCTCCCCTACAGTTTGGCGACTTGGACGGGATAAAATTTCACTGGCTGGACACTGCCCACTTCTGGACTACTGCAGCTGAGAGACCCTAGACCCCTGACAAGAGCCAGCAGGAGGTAAGAGTTCTTACCATGTCAGTCTCCTGGATCTCTGCCAGTGGCTGTGTAAGCCACTCAGAAGGATACCTGAACACATGATGACATCATCAAAATCATTTCAAGCTGCAGAAGATGCTTCGACCCTACATCTAAAATCTTGACGGGCTGTCTCCTGGGCTCAGAAACTGGTTTACAATTTGCTTCAACCATTAACCTTGTTTTTCTTTAGAAATGTTTCCATAGAAATACTTCTTATTAAATACCTGATTGCTTGCTCCCACAATATAGACCTTACTTTGGGAGCCCACCTGCATCACCGCCTTCTAAAATGGATTTAACTGGACTGATCTATTATCAGGACCAAGAAACGTGTTCAGTGAGATGGAACAATCTACCAACTCAGCTTCTGGACTGTGAAGCTTCTTAAAGTTTCAAAGGCCTGAAACTTCCTAAAGTTTCAAAAGCGGGACTGTGGGGGGATCAGAACTGGCCACCTCAAAATATGTCTCTTTGCCTTGATTATTTTCAAGAACAAGAGATTCTGAAACAAACTTTGACCTTCCCCCTAACTGCCTAAAAAAATTTAAGATAAAAGGCCTGTCTTGGACCACCATAGATAACTCTGGATATTGGTAAACTGTGAGGGTCCTTGCTAAGCCCATTCTTATCAAAGTTCTGTTTACCAAACATTTGCTTTTCCACTTCCATGTGAATTGCCTTCCTCCCCTTTGAAGTCCCAAACCACTACCCCCAACACCTTCCTTTGTCTTTAGCTGAAGATGCTATTTAAGATGACAACCTCAGCCATTTTAGTGAGTTGCTCAGTTTTCCTGAGTGTCTCCCATGTATGCATGTTATAAAGCTTTGTTTGATTTTCTCTTGCTATTCTGTCTCATGTCAATTTAATTCAAAGCCCAGCCAGAAGGACCCAGAGGGTAGAGGATTTTTCTTCCTCCCCTACAGAATGAAAGGATAAGCCACAAACTGAAAGAAAAAATATGAAAATCACATATCTGATGAATGACTTGCATTCAGAATAAAAGACTCTCAAAACTCAACAATAAAAACAAGTAAACTAATTTTAAAAACATGGGCAAAAGATTCAAACAGATGTTTCACCAAAGAAGACATACATTTGGCAAATAAGCACATAAAAAGATGCTCAACATCATTAGTTATTATGGAAAAACAAATTAAAACCATAATGAGACAGCACTACACACCTATTAGAATGGCTAAAATTAAAAAAAAAAAACAAGTGTTGGAGAGGATGTGAAGAAATTGGAACTCTTGTACACTGCTGGTAGGAACGTAAAATGGTACAATTGCTTTGGAAAACAATTTGGCAGTTTCTTTAAAAGTTAAGTACACATCCACAGTGTGACTCATCCAGCTGGCAATTCCATTCCTAGGTCTCTACCCAAGAGAAACAAAAGCATATGTCCACACAGATGTTGTACATAAATGTTTATAGCAGCTTTATTTATAATAGCCAAGATGCCCTTCAACTCAAATGCCCTTCAACAGGTGGGTGGATAAACAAACTGTGGTACATCCATACAATGAAATCCTACTCAGCAATAAAAAGGAACCAACTATTGATACATGCAACAAAGATGAATCTCAAAATAATTATGCTGAGTGAAAAAAGCCAAGACAAAAAACTATATACTGTAGGATTTCATTTATGTAAAGTTCTAGAAAATGCAAACTAATCTATTGTGACAAAAAGCAAATTAGTGGTTGCCTGGGGATGGGGCTGGGAGTGACAGGATGGTGAGATTACAAAGGAGCAAGAGGCAACTTTTGGGGTGAACTGTATGTTCATTATCTTGAGTATGGTGATAGTTTTATGGGTATATACATGTCAAAACTTTTCAAATTGTACACTTTAAATATCTATAATTTATTGTACATCAATTACCCTCAATAAAGCTATTTAAAAAATTGAGTTTGTGGGGCCAGCCCGGTGGCATAGTGGTTAAGTTTGCACGCTCTGCTTCGATGGCCCAGGGTTTGCGGGTTTGGATCCGTGGTGCAGACCTACACACCACTTACCAAGCAAGCCATGCTGTGGCAGGCATCCCACATATAAAGTAGAGGAAGATGGGCACGGATGTTAGCCCAGGGCCAGTCTTCCTCAGCAAAAAGAGGAAGATTGGCAACAGATGTTAGCTCAGGGCTAATCTTCCTCAACAACAACAAAAATTGAGTTTGTGAGACATGCAAAACTGAAAACTGGGCCAGGAATAATAACTACCGCCATTTGTAATGTTACAATAGCTGGCAGGTTCTAGGCAAAGTCCCTTGCACATATTATTTCATTTAATTCCCAAAACAGTCCTGTGAAGTATACCTATTACCAATTTTCTTTTTCCTGAGGAAGATTTGCCCTGAGCTAACATCTGTTGCCCATCTTCCTCTTTTTGCTTGAGGAAGATTCACCCTGAGCTAACATCTGTGCCCATCTTCTTCACTTTTGTATGTGGGTTGCTGCCACAGCATGGCCAGTGACAGATGAGTGGTGTAGGTCCGCACCTGGGCCACTGAAGCGGAGTGCACCGAACTTAACCACTAGGCCATGGGGCCGGCCCTTAACTATTACCATTTTTAAATGAACTTATGGAGGTTCAGAGAGAACAAGTAACTTGCCCCAAGTCACAAGGCTACTGCACAGCAAAAGGAGGATTCAAACTCAGGTCTCAAACTCCAAAGCTGAGCTCCTAGCTACTGCACTATACTGCCCCCAGTGGTCACCCCTGAGCACTAAAATTGATGAGGCCTGGCTTCCCGCCCTGGCAGCATCTTTAACCTAACTTTCATCCAGGTGGCCTGGATCTGGGTAGGCTGTGTAGTTCTTTATACTGAAGAAAAGGATGTGTCCTCAGAACTTCTCTTTGTTTTTTTGGTTTTCATTTCTTTTTTTCCTCTGCCCACTGCATGAAGTGCACTAAATTGACTAAGCCCTAGATCTTTCTGGATAGCAGTGTTCAGGATTGGTAGCTGCCCCAGGACCAGGTAAAGGGTGTGTATGTGTTTTATATCTTGGCTTTGCTAGGTATAAAATACCATATTTTCCCTTGGACGCAAGTTGTGCTGAGACAGCCATTTCTTTCAAGGGGCCAGAACTCTGTGGGGGATGGGGAGATGGGAGGGAGACTGTATTTCTCCTCCCCACCCCCAATTTCTCTTTTCCTCTCCTTGTGCTCCCCCCTCCATCCCCAGTGCTTCTGGGCCTCATCTTGCTGTCTTCCCAGATATCCCCATATTTCAGCGATGATGAGTGCAACACTGACCTGAGACAAGACAGCAGAGCAAAAAGGTCAGGGAAACAGCCCTGAGGAGGAGCTGCAAAGTCTGGGTCCTGGACAGGTAGACAAGTGAGCTGGGACTCTAGGTCCCAGTGCACACAGCGTGCGAGACCTGATATCTGCCGGGACTCACTGAACCAAGGCCCTTATCCTTCCCTGTACATGTGCAGTGCAGTCACCACAAGAAGCCAGGACTCTAGGCCACCCTTTTCCCATCTCCCAGATTCTAATTCCCATGTGGCCCCTTCTGACCCCATTTTGTACTCATCCCGGTCTCCTGAAACCCTGTCATGGCCCTCTGGAACTCCGTTCATCATTAGCAAAATCACCCAACTCAACATTCCTTTCACCATTTGCTCTAAAGGAGACCTGGCTCTCCCCAAAGAACCCTTGACCAGTAACTGAAACCCCTCCATATTTTCAATTTTAAACTTCCTACTCTCTGACCTCATATTTTTATCAGCTTGACTGTCCTAACCCCAACCAGAACTTGACCACATGGATCATACCCCCTTTCCTTTGGTCCCACCCCACCATGTCCTATCTTTCCTCCTTATCCGCCTTAACTCCACAGTCAGTCATAATCACTCCCTGGAATATACACTCAATTCCTTTGCCCCCTCTCACTTCAGCGTACTCATTTGGCTAACCCACAGCTCTGGTTAAATCCAATCCTCCATTCACTTTGGGTCTGTACCATACAATTGAATAGTTGGGAAAAAAATACTTAATCATGCCAATTGGTCCCACTTTAAATTCCTGCCCTCTGCCCTCGAGTGCTGCTGGGCAATCACACTACCTCAGACCCCACTCCCTCGCCCACGCTCCCCAGTGCCTCTTCCATTCTTCCCCTCTTCAAGGCTCCAACTCCTCCTCCCTGTATCCTCATTCTCAGCTGATGACCTTGCCTCCTACTTCACTGAGAAATAGAAGCAGCAAACAGCCTACCTACTTTTGGACTACATATTCCATCTTCTCTCCTGTTATTGTAGATACACTGTCCATGCTCCCATCCAAGGCCAACCTCTCCACTTGTGCCCTGGATTCCATCCCTTCTTGTCTCTTCAAGGACATAGCTCTCTCTGTCTCCTGCATCATCTATTTTTCCCATCCTCAAGCAAACATGCTGATATTTCTACCATTTTATAAAATCTCTCTTGACCCCACTTCTTCCTCCAGCCACTGCCCTATTTCCCTCCATTTTCAGAAAAACTCCTTGAAAAAGATGTCTCTAATGTTCTCTCCTCCTATTCCCTCTCTCTCTTTTTACAATTAGAATCACTTTTAATGTTAATATATGTTAGAGACATTCTGTCCCATTCTTTTTTGAACCCACTCTGATCATGCTTTTGCCCCCATCACTCCACTGAAACTTCTCATCAAGGTCACTAATGACTCCATGTTGCTGACGCCAACAGTCATTTCTCAATTCTTATCTTATTTGACCTATTAGCAGCAGTTGGCACAGTTGCATTATAGCTAACTGGAGGGAAGAAAAAAAAAACAAAACCAGCCATTTACTCCTCCTCGCAACGTTTTCTTCATTTGACTTCTAGGAAACTCACAATGTCCCAGTTTTCTTCCTACATCACTGGCTTTTCCTTCTCAGGCCCCTTTGTGGTTCTCCCTCATGTCCCTGATTACTAAACCTTCAAGTATGCAGGAATCAGTCTCTAGACCTCTTTTTTTTTTTTTTTTTCTATCTGTATACTCCCTTCCTAGGTAACCTTATCGTCTCATGAATTAAAAACCAATTATAAGGTGACAATCCCCAAGTTTTTATCTCCAGCCTAGGCCTCTTTTCCTTAAACTCCATACCTTTATATCCAACTGCCTACTTAACCTCTCCACTTGGATGTAAAATGTGAAGAGATACATACAGTAGTTCCCTCTTATCTGTGGGGGATATGTTGCAGGACCCCCAGTGGATGCCTTAAACCGTGGATGGTACTGAACCCTGAATATACTATGTTTTTTTCTATACGTACATACTTATGATAAAGTTTAATTTATAAATTATGCAGATTAACAATAATAAAATAGGACAATTATAACAATATACTGTAATAAAAGTTACTGTAGATCTTAGCAACCTCAGCAGAGGATTTTTTTTCTTTCCTTATTAAGTCGAGAACTCACACCTTTTCCCTTAAAGGAAGCACTTTACGGCTTCTCTTTGCCAGAACCGAACTGCCGGAATCACTAGTCTTGCATTTTGGGGCCAGTATTAAGTAAAATAAGGGTTACTTGAACACAAGCACTGTGATACTGCCACAGTCGATCTGATAAGTGAGACAGGTGAGTGACTAATGGGTGGGTAGCATATACAGCGTGGACACACTGGACAAAGGGATGATTCACATCCAGGGTGAGATGGAGCAGATGATGTGAGATTTCATCATGCTTAGAACGATGTGCAATTAAAAACTTATGAATTGTTTATTTCTGGAATTTTCCATTTAATATTTTCAGACCACGGTTGACTGTGGGTAACTGAAACCACAGAAAGTGAAATCGCAGATAAGGGGGGACTACTGTACTGTACACTGTAATATCAATATAAAGAAATTCATGTGAATGATGAATGCTAACTTCAGGATACGGTTACCACTTGGAGGGAGAGGGTGGGATGCAATCAGCTGGGAGTTCACAGAGATTAAACTCCACAGGTAACCCTTTCTTTCTTAAGTTGGGAGGTGGGTATACAGGCATTTATTTTATGTCTTTTTTATTGTGTCTTAAAAACTATTTTGCAAAAAAAGAAAAAGGTGCAGAACAGTGTATATAGAGTGTGCTACCATTTGTGTTTAATATATATATATTTGCTTCTACATATACTTATACAGGCAACTAATCATAAGTGCCTCCTGGGATCTGGGGGAGAATTGAGTGATTTTCACTCTTGTATCTTTTGAATTTTGTACCTTTTGCATTATAACTAATTGGAGGAGAAAAAAAAAACCCAGTCACTTCCCCTAAACCCTATCCCACGCACTTTGAACCACGCTTTTTGGAGGTGGGCTTAGGACTCTGCATTTTATTCAAATGGCAGAGGTGATTTTTTTTTTTTTTTATGTTTTCTTTTTTTTTTGTGGGGAAGACCAGCCCTGAGCTAACATCTGTTGCCAATCTTCCCCTTTTTGCTGAGGAAGACTGGCCCTGAGCTAACATCCGTGCCCATCTTCCTCCACTTTATATGGGACGCCGCCACGGCATGGCTGACAGTCAGTGCGCGTCCGCGGGCGCCTGGGATCCGAACTCGCGAACCCCGAGCTGCCAAGCGCGGACTAAACCGCTGCGCCACCGGGCGGCCCCCCCAGAGGTGATTCTTTTATCTTTTTTTTTCCTGAGGAAGATTCGCCCTGAGCTAACATCTGTTGCCAATCTTCTTTTATGGTATGTGAGCTGCTGCGACAGCATGGCCACTGACAGGAGTAGTGTAGGTTGGTGTCTGGGAACTGAACCTGGGCCACAAAGCGGAGCACACCAAACTTAACCACTAGGCCACCAGGGCTGCCCCAGAGGTGATTCTTATTCACACACAGATTATGTCATTCATCCCTGACTTTTCCATAGGCTGAGCACATTTATTCATCCACACATGTTGAACACCTGCTATAGGTCAGACACTATAAGTGACCATCTACACACTGTCACTGACCTCATGAGCTTACAGCTCGGAAGACATTTCCCAGGGATATTTGTGGGTGATATCATTTTGGGTGATAGATCATTTGGGTGAAAAAAAGTGATAAACGTTTTTTTAAATTTAAAAGCTATGTAGTTTTTTAAAACATTACCTTTTTCCCATTTGCAACAACATGGATGGACCTAGAAGTTATTAGACCTTGAGGGTATTATGTTAAGTGAAAGAAGCCAGAGAGAGGACAAACACCGCATGGTTTCACTCATATGTGGAATACAAACTGACACACGGACAGAGAGAACTGGTTGGTTGGAGGAAGGGGGTCTGAGGTAGGCACAAGGGGTGAAGGGATGCATTCATATGGTGACGGACAAATAATAATGTACAACTAAAACCCCACAATGTTATAAACTATTAAGACATCAATAAAAAAAATTTTTTTTTTTTTTTTTGAGGAAGACCAGCCCTGAGCTAACATCCGTCACCAATCCTCCTCTTTTTGCTGAGGAAGACTGGCCCTGGGCTAACATCCGTGCCCATCTTCCTCCACTTTATATGGGACGCCGCCACGGCGTGGCTACAAGCAGTGCGTCGGCAGACGCCCGGGATCCAAACCTGCGAACCCTGGGCTGCCAAGCGTGGACTAAACCACTGCGCCACCAGGCGGCCCCAATAAAAAATTTTTTAAATTACCTTTTATGGCAAGAGTTATTAGTATTCCATTTAGAATACTGATATTTCTTCATAATAGATAAATATAAAAAGTGAGTCAATTTAAAGAAAATGACAATATAGATATGGCAGAAATACCAAAAGAGGTACACAAATCCCTGAAGTTTGGGATATATTCATCAAGCATTTCAGAGATAGCTGTGGTATAATGAAAATAAGAAAAAGAATAACCAACATTTATCATGAACTGACTACTGTAGATCTAAGTCAGATCATGTCACTGCTCTGCTCAAAACTCTCCAGTGAATTCCCATCACTTTATTGTATTTTTTAACAGCTTTATTGAGCTATAATTCACATACCATACAATTCACCCATTTAAAGTGTATAGTTCAGTGGTTTTTAGTATGTTCACAGAGCTGTGCCAACTATCGCATTTTAGAATATTTTCATTACACCTAAAAGAAACCCCATACCATCTAACAATCACTCCCCCTTCCCCCTCTATCCCTAGGCAACCACTAATCTACTTTCTCTCTCTATAGATTTGCCTATGAAATCATACAATATGTGGTCTTTTACAACTGGCTTCTTTCATTCAGCATGTTTTCAAGGTTCATCAATATTGTAGCATGTAGCAGTACTCCATTCCTTTTAATGGCCAAATAATATTCCATTGTATCGTACCACATTTATCTTCACCAGTTGATGAACATTTGGGTTGTTTCTACTTGATGGCTATTATGAATAATGCTGCTATGAACATTCGTGTACAAGTTTTTGTGTAGATACATGTTTTCAGTTCTTTTGGGTGTTTACCTAGGAGAGGAATGACTAGGTCATATGGTAACTCTGTGTTTTAACTTTCTGAGGAACTGCCAGATTCCTTTCCAAAGTGGCTGCACCATTTTATAATTCCACCAACAGTGTACAAGGGTTCCAACTCTGCCACATCATTACTAGCACTTGCTATTATCTGTCCTTTTTATTATAGCCATCCTAGAGGGTGTGAAGTGGTATCTCATTGTCTACCATCACACTCTGAATGAAGTCCAGAGTCTTTGCCAGGGCTTACAAGGCCCCATGTGATCTGGACCTGTCTTTTCTAACCTTGTATGCCACAGGTACACAATTCTTTGTCTGCAAGTGAAAAATTCCAAGCAACTCTAAAAACCAAGGTTTTTGGAACTCATATGACAGCAAAACCTGACTTGAAACTTGTGTTAGATAATTTATAGTCTTATTTCTTCCACTTAACATGACTATTCTTGTATTTTGCTGCAGAAATATTAGTATGTTTGACCCTGGGTGCTGTTCCAGATGCCTTTGAGAATGTTATATATTAAATAGTACATGCTCTGTATTACTGTTCTACAATTAAAAAGCAATTCCAAGGTCTCAAGGATTTCATACACAGGATTGTAGACCTGAACCTCTTTCCCCTGGCTCACCTGAATTTAGTCACACTGACTGCGTTGCTTTTTCTGTGACAAGCCAGGCATACTCTTAGCTCAGGGCATTTGCACTTGCTACTCCCTTTGTTGGAAAGCTCTTTCCCCATTTATCCCAATGGCCTGCTTCTTCACTTTTAGTTTTCTAATAAATGTTATCAACCTTATAAATATAAGGTCATCTTATATAAAACTGCAGCTCTTCCTCACATCAGATCACCCCCTCACACTGCTCCCCCACTAAAATGTAAAGCTCTATGAGACCAGGGTCTTGGTCACTGCTAATATCTTCAGCACTTAGAAATGTCTGGCACACAGTAGGTACTCAATAAATACATCCGTTGCTAATCCTCCTCTTTTTGCTGAGGAAGACTGGCCCTGGGCTAACATCGTGCCCATCTTCCTCTACTTTATGTGGGACGCCGCCACAGCGTGGCTGACATGCAGTGCGTCGGCGGGCGCCCGGGATCCGAACCTGCGAACCCTGGGCTGCCAAGCGCGGACGAAACCGCTATGCCACCGGGCGGCCCCAATAAATACTTCTTGAATAAATTATTGTTTTACATCACTTAAACCTCACCAAAATACTATGAAAGAGGAATGATGTCCTAAAGATTAGAAAATTGAAGACAGGTTAGATAACTTAGAAAAGGTCACACAGCTTAAAGTATTAGAGGTAAGATTTACATCGAGGAGTCAAATAGGAGACTTGGACTCAGAAACAAAATGCCAAGCACATGGGTAATTAACACTTATCGAGAGCGAGCCCTGATGGCCTCGTGGTTAAAGTTCAGCACGCTCTGCTTTGGCAGCCGGTTTGCTTCCTGACCACTGATCTGTCAGTAGCCATGCTGTGGCAGTGCCCCACATAGAACTGGGACTTACAACTAAAATATAAAACTGTACTGGGGCACTGGGGAGGAAAAGAAAACAACTTATTGAACAAATAAATGAAAGAATCTAGATTCTAACCCTAGTTCTTTCATCTACTGGCTCAGTCTCTTTCAACAAGCCTATTAACTTGTTAACACATATAAAGTGGACACACCTCTGTACTAAGTTACTGAAAGAATAAGTTAAATGTATAAAGAAGCATGACATTAACCTAAATAGTGTGATAGGTAGTGAATAATTTCTTCCTCACATATGCTATGTTATGGAGAGGTAGGCAAAGAAAAATGAAAACCCAGGATTTGGAGTTGAGAGAAAGGGTGGTCCAGGACCTCAATGAATCCTGGTTACCACAGGGAATTGACTTGAAATCCAGTAACTTCACATGGAGACATCTGACCAATGCCTGAGGAGCTCAGAGGCCTCTGCCTGGCTTGGATACTCTTCACACACTGAGTCTGGAGAACACATCAGAAATGTTAGGGAGGTGCTGAGACTGCAGCCAACTTTTTCCCTCTTTAAAGTCCATTAAAACGAACTGGGTGAGGAGTGGGAAGCAGGGGCTCAGAGATCTATACCACTTTTTCCCATAGATAGAAACTGATCTCCTGGTTGCCAATTAGACATGGTTTGAGACACTCGCAACTGGTGTTAGGTTGGGAGGTGGGATGGGGCTACTTTAGAGCCTGAAGCACATGGAAAGCTTTTCTGTGTAAGTTATCTCTGGCACTTCAAAATCACAATTGGGATTATCTTCCAGGAGAAAACAGCTAAACCAATTCTTAGCAGTTAAGCTCTTGAACATAGGATCCCACTTTGCATTTAGAATGTATAAATCAATTTTTAAACTCATGGGAGAGGCAGTTAAGAACTACCCTGAAAAAAGGACAGGCTGTGACAATAAACCTTTCAAGAGAAACCTTGGAGCACTTACATGGGCCTGATTTACGACTTGAATCTGGTTTTATTCAGCAAGCTGGGATTTGGAACCACCAGGTTTAGCATTTATTTTTACCTTGAACCTCTGATTTTCTTCTATGCAGTGTTTATCCCTGGTATAAAGGGGTCATTACAGTGTAGAGGAATGAAGGAACACGGGTGCGTCTGGTGGGCCTCCCCAAAGGATGGAGACACTTCCCTACAGTCATTTCTGACAAATTCACAATTTGCCACAGTTGTTCTAGCACATCCATTGGTATGTTGACCATGTGCAAGATGGGGTCAGCAGTTTCTATCTGGGTTTTTTTCAGTTAAAGTGTTCTCCAATTAACAGGACCACCTCTATGCTCTGAAATACCCCACCTCTTCCTTGTTATCATATTCCTTTGAATACAGACACTTGCAAATATGTGCTTGCCAGCACAATGCCTGTTTTAATCAAAACCTCCAAACTACTGGCTTAGCTTTATTTTTATATGCTGAGGAAGATTAGCTCTGAGCTAACTTGTTGCCAACCTTCCTCTTTTTGCTTGAGGAAGATAAGCCCTGAGCTAACACCTGTGCCAGCCTTCCTCCCCTCCTTTGTTTGTGGGTCACCACCACAGCATGGCCGATAAATGGTCTAGGTCCACACTTGGGATCTGAACCCACAAACCTGAGACGCTAAAGCGGAACACACCAAACTTAACCACTATGCCATGGGGCCAGCCCCGGCTTAGCTTTAGAAAAACAAAACCAACATGAATCACATAATCTAACTAGTAAAGCCAGTCCTTATCAATCCACTCCCAGATGGATCTTTCAAATACACATATATCCCTATAACTTTCTAATTTCTGAATTCTAGGATGAATGAACCACTATCACACAGATGAAATGAGATACTACCCTC
This sequence comes from Tapirus indicus, assembly GCA_031878705.1. Taxonomy (NCBI): domain Eukaryota; kingdom Metazoa; phylum Chordata; class Mammalia; order Perissodactyla; family Tapiridae; genus Tapirus; species Tapirus indicus. The sequence goes on along the minus strand of CM062918.1, from coordinate 142,758,120 downwards.
CTCCATACTTTGTGTGAAAATTACCTTTCCTCTTGTGGGACTCCAAGTTTCTAGGAATGGTGTCCTGGGTAATTTTTACTCCATAGAGAAATGCACCACAAATAGATCTAAGTTGAGTGAGAATTGGCTTACATCAACTCCAAGGTAGGAAGATGAATTCTGTGAAATTAAAAATTTAGATACAGATCCCCTTAAAAGCTATCCAAGTCATGCACTTCCTATTGAAGTGTTCATGTCCCCCACTAGGAGTATGCACACCTCAGTCTAAGTCACCTCCTGATGTGCTCCTTACTCAACAACATTCAGTTTTTCCTTACCCTCCTAGTTCCTCTCTCCCATTTTTAAGACACCACTTAAGCCACTAGCCAGGCTGAATTAACCTAATATTCACAGATGCCGTAACTCTTTTCCCTCCACACATCTATGCAAATTGGGAAGACCAAGAATACAAATACAAAAAACCCCTCAAATTAAGGTTTAACTTATATAGATAAGCTTTCTCCTCCCATGAAAAGACTATGTGGTACTCCACACTTGAATACTTGGTGAAAGTAATCACAATCCCTATGACACACACAACCCACACTCTATGTGGCAACATATACAATCAACGTGCTATATAAAGGATAATTGACATTTTATTTTTTTCCAAGGAACACTTTTTCTTCAGTTCTTACAGACTTAGCTCATTACATGGGCTTCGGTGGAGGTCGTGGGGCAGCACCCTGAAAAATAAAAAAATGAAAGTAAATTAACGATCGATGGAAGATTCTCCCCTTAGAAACTTGACCCACTACCTTCCCATCACTAATAACGTATTTGGGCCATAAACGCATGGAAAAGTGGTAGCTGTAGAAAGAGAACACACTACTCCATCTGAAAACAGTCTCACAACTCTTCCTCAGAAATATCTCTAAGCAAATGTTTTAGGTGTGGGTCCCACCGGCCTTACCACTTAGTTCCTCTCATCCACAGGCAGAGACCTTAATTTTGATATTCCTTATATCCTCACATACCTTTTGTCCATCGCCCCTCCGGCTTTAACATTTCTTTTTTAAGATACTTACTGCAGGTCTAAACCTGGGTGGGGGTGTTCGGTCCTTCCGGGCTTCACGAGAACGATTTCTGACTACCTTGCTGTGAATGGCACAACTCACACAGTAATGTAGTTTCACATACAGCTTGGGAAGCACATAAGCTAAGGAACAGAAAAATGAGAGATACAACATGAAGTACTATATACCCACCTTGCACTGTTCTTCCTTACTCATTCTATTACTCAAAATTAAACTTAATTAAATGTCTGTCTAGCATAGCTACAAACTTCACTCTCAAAGCAACTGATCAGTTTCTGATACCTAAACACATATGCACAGTTCCACAAATGAATACTATTCCCCTACTAATCCATCCTGTCACCATGGGGGCCAAATTCACACCCTAGATATAATAAACCAAGAATCCAGTCCCTTCAGCAGTTACACCAGCCTAATGCCTACTCCTAAGTCCCTTCTTTTCGACTAACAAAATTAATTTGTCCCAAGAAAAAAAGTAATCAAAGTGACATCATATTGCTCCAAAGATCACCCTTGTTGATCAAATTAGACCACCTCCACTCTTGAATCCCTCTTCAACAGACTCAGGCTGTACATTTGTCACAACACTTACTCAAATGCTCAGCAATTCAAGACTTATTACATTTACCATGTTTCTAACCAGTGCTCACCTAATGTTGATACAAAAGCAACTCTGTGTTTCTCTAATCTCGCTCCCTAGACAAGCATTCACAAATTAAGACTCGAAAACTATGCACTACTCCAACAATACCCCTCTGCCTAGACAGGATCAAAAATGCAAACAAGACACCAAAGATACCCTTTCTACCGACAATCACCTCAAAGAAACACGGAAATTGCCTGGGACGCTCCAGTATCTCGCCCAAGAACAAAGCCTGCGGGTGGGGTGGGGCAGGTTTTAGGTAATAGGATATTTGCACAGCTCGCGCCAGGAACTCACTCACCGTCGAAGACACTCGCTTCGGAAATGTCCCTGACGGCTGCTGCCTCCACTATGTTTCGAATGACGAACTTCTTAATGGCCTTGTCCTTGGGCACGCATCGGGCGCAATTGGTGCAGCGAATAGGCTGCACGTGGCCGCGGCCCTTTTTGGCACGACCATTGTTCCTTCTTTTCTTGGTCTGCATCGGAAAGAAAGCCTTATTAGAAAGGTGGCGCAATTCACCAGCCCCTGCCCCGCTCCGGCTACATCAGCGCCCGCAGCTCCGAAAAAGGCGCCATTGAGGCCTCCAGTTCCTCCACAAACCACTCCGAGCCCGAACACACATACACTCTGACCCCTCCTCCAGCACGGTCCGGGCTCTCAAAACACCCACAACCCCAGAACCGGCTCCCCTCAGCCTCCGCCCGGACGCCCGCGCTCACCACGCGCCAGGACTCACCATGTTGAGAATGCGGACCCGAGAGAGAATGCGGCGGCCGGCCCGGCTTTCTTATATAGCGCGAGATCCCTACGCTCACGCCGGAAGACTCCTTAGGAGATCAGTGCCAAGAACAGCAACCCACTTTACTCAAATCTTCTTCATTTTTCAGCGTTTCTGCTGGAATTTAGCGTGGAAAGGCGTTTCTTGAGTTTATTTATCCGTGGTACACGATGACCATGGGACTATTTACCCTGCTGGCGGAGGAAAATTAGAGTTATACGTTTCCCAGCAAGCATCGCGACGCCCGACCCCGGACGTAATTCTGGACCTTATAATTATCCGGTTTTTGCGACGCTGGGGGTGAAGTTGCCGGGCGCAAGACCACGAGTAGTTAGAGGCCAGAGGGAAAGAAATGCATGGTGGGAGTTGTAGTGCGAAGCTGGCAGGCCCCTGGCCCCAAGCACTTTAGCGGGCGCTACGCCACCGGGGGACGCTCTCTGCTCATTTCTCTGACAATTCAGCTGTTTGGTGCCGGACTGAGAAACGGAAGATCTGGGGGGAAACAAAACATTTTGTTAATTCCTCCTTCCAGTATGGAGAAAACCCCACAATGAGGGGCCATGGACAAGTGCATTGGTGCTGGGGCTGTTTCTCATTCACCTTTTTGTCCCTGGATCCTGTTAGTACAGTGCCAGGCACTGTAGTAAGCGCTTTATAAATATTAACTCATTAATTCAACAATGCCTATAAGGCATTAGGTACTACTGAGTTGTGTGTAAGGTAGGTACTATTATTATTCTCATTACAGACTGAAAAACTGAGGTGCAGAGAAGTTAAACAACTTGCCCAAAGACACACAGCTGGTAAGAGGTGTTCTGGCTCCACTATGCTATGCTGCCTCTCACCTAACAAATGAATGGAGGTATAGCCCGAACCAATGACTAAACAATTTTGACAGACGCATAGTAGAAATATATTTTACATTGGTACTCAACACAAATGAAGCACAAATACACACACATACAAAACTGAAACACAAATTTCACGGAACAATACTTACCCTTAGGACGCAATGTGCGCTGATATGTTTTCTATTTTATTTTAACAAATGCTGATCAAGCCCCATTAAACTGATTTCACCACTCATTGATGAGTCTGGCCCCCCCTTTCTTATGTATAAGCTTATACATAAGAAACTGTGTTTCAACCATTTGCCTCTGAGCAGTCTTCAGAGTCATTAGCCTTGAGCAGGGGTGGCTATCCATGGACAATCCCAATTGTCTCCAAAATTGAAGAAACTAGGGTGTCAACGGGACCTCCCAGCATTTAGACCCAAGATGGTACAGACTGAGACCAACCATTCATTGGAGAGTTGTTCTGGAGTCAGAATATACCAGATTCACTTTTCCTCCAACACCACATCATGGTTTCTCTTAACCTCTAACTCATTTTATTGGGGTTAAAATTTATTTTCAAACTTTTGTTTTGGCTTCAAAACAACTATACTCAGTCTCTTTTGACTTTCAGTTTTGTTAGTTTCAACGGGGCATAGAAAATGATAGGCACTAGATGGAAATGTCTCCAATTTTCATTTCAATATCTCATAGAATCAGAAGGCAGACATTCCAGTATGGAATGGCAATGAAGTAGGTAGGAGAGAACAGAAGAAAGTTCAGAGTGAAGGGGACAGAAAATAGTTAATATTGAAGAATTAAAGTTAATGTTCCTATCTTGGCTTTTCTTTGGACTTTTATAGCCTGAGGATTTCACTGGCTGCATTCCCTGCGTAAAGGCTTGGGCACAGACTTTGGAGTCACACGACCCTGGGTTCAAATCCAGGTTCTGTCACTTATTGGCTGATGAGTCTTGGACAAGTTATTTTATTCTCTTCTTGAGCTTTTATTTCTTCACTAGTAATGGTGATCATTCCTTTGGGTTGTTTCTACGATTAAATGAATACTTGGCACATGCTTGGTATTTATGAGATGCTCAAGAAGTGGTAGGCCCTATTACTATCATTATTCATGTTACTGTAACTTGTATCTCCCTGGGCATATAATGTGTTTTGCACATTTGCATGGATGAGGTACTCAACAAAGTTTGATGAATCTCTGCTTTGAATGGATAGGCAAGTTAGGCTTTCTCTTCTATATTGAAGGCACTCCTGGTGGAAAAATCTCTACTTCCCATTCTAGGTTAAACATTCTTCTGTTTTTCTGTAGCAATAACTTGAGCATTCTTGTTTGGTTTTCTCTCAATCCTCAGACTTGTTCACCTTCAAAATGTTTAGCAGTTGGTACGATAAGCTGCAAGGAGGCCCCCCTCCCTCCCAGCAGAAAGGCAAGGCAAAGGAAGTCTGCAAAAAACAACCAGGGGTGTTAAATTACTCATGTTTATTTATAACAGACCTTCAGCCAGTACAGTACAAAACTTACAGTAGTATATCTCCATTACACAAATATTTACTTACAATATATTACATATACAAAATGCTTTGCAATAAGTCTCAAAAGCTAGTTTAACTCCCCTTGAGAAAGGAGAAAAACTCTTTAAAAAAAAGGGGAGGGGGAACCAGAGGAAGAGGAGGAGGTGAAGGGGTAAGGTCCAAGGAGACACCAAGCATAGGCTACAAATAAAACCCTGGGACAGAGAGAGAAGAGAGGTGGTATTGCACTTGCTTCTGTGTGTTTTTTTTTTTCTTTTTGTTCTTCATAACTTCTGGTTAAAAATATATATAATATATATATTATATACACAAGGAAAGAAGCTGCCAGAAGTATTACAAAATCCCCTCCGCAGCTTGGACACTGACACGAAGAAACAAAGGTCTGGAAAAGTGTCTATTTAGAAATTTTTTTGTGTGTGGTGTTGCTTTTGAATATCAATATAAAAGGAAACACCTCTTTTCTCCATCTGGGTTTCAGTGTATTTTTTTTCTTTTTCTTTACTTTTTTTTTTTTTTTTATGCAAAAGGAGCTGGGAGAGAGCATGAGGATGTTTGAGGTTCCAGAGCTGGGAAGGCTCTGGAAGGTAGGATTTTGTACCTAAGACCCTGGTTAAAGTGCAGTGATGGTCTGGAGAGAGGCAGAGCGCCCTTCTCTCCCCTCCTTAGCACCTGGTCTTGCCCTTCCAGTCTCTGCTCTCATGGGCTCAGAGTACAGCCTCAGAGCATAGTCCTTCATGTTCCAGGAGGTTACAGGTGCCAAAACTGACTGGGGGAGGGGACGGGGGCACCCTAAGGCTCCGATACCCCAGAAGGGACTAGTCCTTATGAGGTGTCACCAAATACACAGCAGACACAGAAGAGGTCATAGGGAGGCAGGTCTAATGGGAAGGGGCTCAATAATCAGAACAGTTGAGGAGAACCCCAGATATTAATCTCAGCTCTGCTGCCATCCTGAAACAAGGAGCCAGTTCCCTGGGGTGCTGTTGAGAAGACTCTCCCCTTCTCTAGAGACCACTCTCCTCCCAGCTAACTCCCCCATCCTCTGCCCCTGGCAGCATCTGTTTATTGCTACATTGTCAAGGAGGAACAGTCAACCCACAATGCCCCTCCCCAACAATCTGGTTCTCTTGGGGAGACCACGTAATGGAGGAGAAAAAGGAGGAAGAAGATAAGTTTTTTTAGGGTCCTCCTTCCCATATGAGGGTAGGGTAGACTCTTCTTAGAGCCCTTAAGGGCCCCAATCCCAGGGTCCGTTCCTTAGCCAACCCTTTACCATCCCCCTAAATTATCCCTGATAGGGAGTGAGAAAAGTAGGAGGCAAAAGAGCCAATAAGGAAAGGACATGTGGAAAGAAAGATGGAAAGGAAGAGAAAAGGAGAGAAAGAGAGAAGGACCAAGTGTTACAACTTGTGAGGTGTTGTGTTTGGTTTTTACTTTCTTTTTCTTTAAATATAGAAAAACAGCCTTTGGTTTGAATCTCAAGGAAGCAGAGAATGGGATGGTTGTGGCCTTGGGCCGGGAACTCTTGTAGAAAGAGACTGCCACTTGCAGTGGAGTTGTATCTCCTCCTGCCCCCTTCTCACTAACTAGGTTACCCAAGCAGCCAGGGGTCTCTGCAGTAGCCAGGAGGAGAGTGCCCCCTCCTGCCCTACATTTGGGAGCCAAGTCTAGAAGGGGGCAGGTAAGGATGACCCCCAGTTGTGCCCATCCCATTCTTGCTGGGACAAGAGTGGAATGGCGAGAGGGGCACATGCCCTTGCTCATCCTGGGATAATTTTTGGTTATACTGAAAATTAGAAGAGAGAAAAGAGACACCCTTTTCTCCCTGCCACTGATCCTAAGAACAGGGCCCAGGAGCCCAGGAATGAGAAGCTGAATCCTGCTGGGGGTGAAGAAGAAGGCAGCATGACTGAGAGGTTGAGATACCCCCCTGTCATCAGGCAGCAACCCACTAGTTTCTCATAGGACAGGGATGGCAGGAGCCCCTGAGAGCCTAGGAAGGTCACTAGAGTGAAGAAGTTTGAGAGGTGGAAGAGAAAGAGAAGAATTCTGACCCACCCCCTTCCCATGCCCTGGTTCCCAATTAGGCACCTGTGGCTCCCATGTGTCAGAGACAGAGGACAGCAGACCTAGCCTCGGCCCCTGAGAATATAAAATTGGGGCACTCGAAGGAGAGAGGAACCACCACTGAGTAGACCGGCAGGTTGAAGAGAGTTGAGCAGTGTTGGGGGTTGTCAGAGGAGAGAAGAGATACATCACATCCTAGAGGGAGATCCCAAATGTGGGCTTTGGGGAGCTCATATTCCCAGGGGGACGTCAAGAGGACCCTCAGTCCCATGGGGCCTGGGGAGAATTTCTTCAGCCCCTCCTACTTCCAAATGAGGAAATTCTTCATTCGTTCAAGAATAGTGCAAGCTGCCTAAAGTGAGAGGGCACAAGAGGTATGGAGTACCAGGTTGAAGAGTCCCAGAGAGGAGACATAATGCCACAGAGCTAAGGGAGGGTCAGAGGGAGCTACCGGCATCAAAACTGAAGAATCAGATAATGCAAAAGGTGAGGACTTAAAGCAAGAAGCTCAAGGTCTCTTAGTACTAAGAGGAGCTTCCTACCCCCGGGGCTGTGGGGAAAAGCTGGATCAAAGAGAGAAAACTTAGGCCTTAAGTGGAAGGGGATTGTGGGCAGGAGGGTGGGGGAGTGGCAAGTGACTGATATAAGTTAAAAAAAAAAAGCAAAAGAAAAATTAACTAATTATATTAATAAATAACTCAGTGAGTATGTCAGGATGAGAGGAGAAGAGGAAAAAGAGAAATATAAGCAAAAGACCTGTTTCATCACAAAGCTTAAATCAGTCAGGAAAGAGGAGGAGAATAGGTGAGGAGGGGTCAGGGTCAAGTGTGAAGTCAGGTAGCCAGTGGTGGGGGCTACACAGCACAACTCCTTGGGATGTGGTGGGAATGGGCTAGACTCCTGTAGGTAGGGCAAGGGGGTTGCGGGCTGAGGGGAGGGTGGTCGGTGGCTAGCCCACCTTGTGCTCCCCCCGGACAATGTGGGAAGAGAATTCGTACCGGTCCTGGCTGTGGTAGCCACAGATGTTGCACTCGAAAGGGTCTCTGAAGCCATGGCAGCCCATGTGGATCGTGAACATGACATGGTCCAGGAAGAGGATGCGGCAGTGCTCACACTTGAAGGCCTTCACCGGCTCACCGCTCTCGCCCACCACCCGAAGCACTTCCTTAGAGGGGCCCGGGGTGCCCCGCAGTAACCCCTCCTGTGGCTTGGGGTCCTCTTTGGCGTAGGCAGGACTGGGCCGGCCCACCACAATGGTGGGAGGAGGTTGGGGAGGGGGACCTTGAGGGAGGGATACCACCCCCCCAACCCGATCTTCGTGGTTGCTTTCTGTATCTGTGGAGTCCTGGCAGCCATTGCTGGGGGATGCCCCAGGGTCAGTCAGGGGGCCTCGGGCCCGGTAGAGGAGGGGCCCTCCATCAGCCAGGTCCTCGGGTCCCTCACCTGCTTCTCGGGACCCTGGAAGCTCCAGTCGACCAGGGAGGGGCTGCATCTGGGTGTAGACAGAGCTGATGACAGGCGTGAGTTCGGAGATGCAATTGGTAGGTGGAAGGCGAAGGGGACGCAGATGCTCTGCCCCCACAAAGGCCAGAGAACCTCCAAAGCCAGGCTCCAGGCCATGGTGTGCCACCAACTCCACATCCTTCTCATAGCCACCCGAGTTCACATCATAGGGGAGGTCTGAGAGGCTGAAGCGCATCTGCTTCTCGCCTGTGGAGAAGATACTCTCAGCGGGCTGGTTGGGAGAATTCCTAAGTTCCCTGGGATTACTTCTTTGTTTTTTTATCCACGGGGATGGCTGTAACATTATTTACCACCCCTCATTTACTTCCCTGGAGGTCAGGTCCCCTGTGGGGCCGCTCCCCGACTCTAGGCTGTAATCTTAGAGAAGGACTCAGTCCCGGCCCACTGATCTTTAATACTTCCTTCATTACTCTCTGTGGAGCCCCAGGTCCTTAGAGAGGGCCAAGTGGGGGACCCCATATTCACCTCCTCCCTCCGACTCTAAGGGCTCTTCTCTCAACCCCCACAGACTCAGGTCCTCGATATTCTCAAAAACTGGGAGAGCCTGATCCCCTTAACCCCCTCCTCTTACAACCACCACAAAAGCCCTCGACACTGATCCCTCTCCACCCTCTGGAGGTACGTTCTCCCTCTTCACTCCCCTCTTGTTCGGGGGATAGATTCTGAGCGCCAGAGACCACCAGACTGCTTTATTTCCTTCAATCAAATCTCCAGACCCAATTGGTCTAATGGCTACCAGAACTCGGATTTAGATGAGCTGTGGCTTAAAGCTGATGTCTCCTCTCCAACTGGACTCTTACCTACAAACTTCTGGGGGGTGGAACGCTTGCGTTTGGTGAGGCTGTTGGCCAGACGATCAATGAAAGTTGGCCGCTCAGAGGATGAGTGCAGCATGGAGTCTGGCACCATCTCCAGGTCACGTATCTCATCACCTAGTGGGAGGGAGGCGGGGACAGGTAGTGGCAGCTGAGTGGGGGAGCACTGGCCCAGCAGCCTTTGCCTGGAGACAACCAGCAGGTCAGTAGCCAAGGAAGGTCCTACCTGATACCTGGGAAACGGTTCTGCTTACTTCACCCTGTCTAGAGCTCAGCACAGCACCAGTCCAGGTAATCTGGAGACAGTTATGTACATCTGACCCTTGATTTTACGTTTCCTTGTGTTCACTCTCTCCCATTAGACTGAGGAAATAGACCAAATCCTCCCCTACCTCTGGATCTCCCTGCAGCTCCTACCACAGGGGGTGGGGCAGATTCACTGAGGTAACTGGCCCTTTCCATAGACTTTGTCCCTTTGTGGGGGGAGGTGCTGGAATCACCCTTGTCCTGCACTCCCTCCGGCCTTGCCCTCAACTCCCCCATAGTCCCGCCTGCAGCCCCACCTGGTTGGCCAGCCAGAGCTTGGGCTTCAGTGCTGAGACTCTGTAGGTAGTTGTGGCACCGCTCCTTGTGCTCCTCCAGGGTACTCTGCTGTTTGTAGCTGCGGCCACAGTAGTTACACTTGTAGGGCTTGCCCACCGTGGGAGAGGAGACTGTGGAGGAGAGAGGAGAGAAATAGCGTCAGAGTTACTTCTCCCAGTGCCCTGCTTCCACAAAATCATCCAGGAACAAATGTGCACTGGCAGGAAGAGGAAGGGATGTTGCTTAGTTGAATTCTTCTGCTTATCTTCCCTTCCCCAACTTCAGCTGCAAGCATGGACGGACAACCAAACCTTGGAGAAGAGGGACAACGCGCAGCTATGGGAGGAGAGAGGGACCAGGGCATACAGCTTTGGTCTTCTGGGAGCCTCAAGATGGCCAAACTGCTGCTCAAGGGAAGGGAGGACCCAGGGACTTTGTAGGGGTGCATCCCTGGCAGGCAGGCTGGCCCCACCCCAGGATCTCAGAGTCTGGGGCCCAGACTGTGGTTTAACCTTTCCATGCGGCAGGCGGGTGTAAGTGCTGTTTGTCAGACAAGGGGATTTTTTTGCTTACGAACTATCTGCTTCGGTTTGGGGGAAATTGGTGGGCTGGGGTTACAGAAAAGACAACCCTTAGATCTGCCAATGTGGGGAGGGGCAGTTTTCACTGACCTTTACTTGTACTGTTACCTCCATCCCTAGCCTGGTTTCACTGCTTTTCTTTCTGTCTCTATACACTAAGATACCAAGAGAGCCCCAGAAAAACCATCACTGAGAGAAATTCTGAGAAGAGAAAAAGAATAAAAGAACAGAGAGGAAAAGAAAGGAGAAGAGTAAAAGGAAGAGAACACCAACTTTGGGGGTCTTTTTTTTAAAATAAAGAACAGGTTATGAAGATTTTGTTTCTACTGAAGAAAAAAGATTGGGAAAAGTGAGATCGACACTTCCTTTAAAGACAACTTTTGAGAGATGATGTTTGTGAGAGGAGAAAAAAAAGTGAGAGAAACAAGGTACTGTGTATTTTATTTTATGTATCTTGCTACTACTGAGCAGGAGGCAGGAGAAGGTGTCTCCAGGAGGCTGATAATTACTACCCTCCCCCTGACACACTTGCCTAAACTGGGCCTTGACTCAGTCAGTCTACTGCCATTTTGCTCTTGCTCTATAAACACCAGTATTTGGGGGATAAGAAGAACGCCATGGTCCCCATCTACCCAAGACTCTTAGGGAAATGGTTTAACATCTGGATAGGAAGCCCTTTTTTTCTTATCGTGTGGGTTGTATTAGAAAGCATCTCACAGAGATGGGACCCGACAGCATATCTGTGTCTGCTTCTGTCCCTAATAATCGCCTACAAAACAACATCCAAAATCCACTCAGCTGGCCTAGCTGCTGTTGGGAAGAATTCTAAAGGGCAAGCCATCCTTGTTCCAAACCAGCAGGGGGAGCTGCCCCTTTTCTGAGGAAGAGGAGGGTGACTCTGGCACCAGACCTTGACAGGGTTCCAGTGAGGCTGCAGAACAGCTGTGACCCTCGAATCCTTTTTTTTCTTTAGAGCTTCAGTTTCCCTGTCAGCAAAATGGGGACAATAACATCTACCTTGGAATTGTCATGAGGAGACACAAGCGAAATGCTTTGTAGATTATAAAGCATGAATCAATGATCATCTTTCTCTCTGTTTCTCCACATAGATAGAGACAAAGGTCCCAGGTCCAAGGTAAGAGAACCTAGAACGAGCTAGGTGGCTAGAAAAAGTAGAGGGTGGTGAGGTGACTGCCCTGTGCCTTTAAATCCTGGCTCAGGAGAGTTTAGGAAAAGAGAAAAATAGCAAGGAAAGTTTCCAAGGACAGACCCTACTAATTCTTTCCCCTCTGCCCTTCTTCCTGCCTGTTCCCAATCTTGAGCTCCCTCCTTCCTGCCAGCTCAGCTCCTGGCCTCTTCCCAAGTCCAAGCCAAAAGCTTAAAACTTAGTAAAATGCTTCAAAAATGCTATCTGTCCAGCTGACTCAGATGTTGATTCAAACAGCCTTGGCTGGGCTAGCAAACCAGGTTAGTCCAGTTCCCTGGCACTGTTCCAAACACTGACCTCTAGGAACCCTCTGGGCTTGTTCTTGCCTCTGGGAAGGCGAAACTTCTTGGAATGGGGAACAGACATGGGATGCTCCTTCCCTAGGCTTCCTTTCTTCCAGTTTGGGAAGCCCATGAATGGTTTCAGGAACCAGGAGGAAATAAAGGAGAGGACAGAGAGTGGTTGCCCAAGACCTCCGATGTTTCAGGGGGAGGTGAAGATGGTGAAAAGTGTGGGGCCTGGAGCAGATGGAGTGGGAGGAGGGGTTTCTCTGGTGCTCAGAAGTGAGGGGTGATGGGGCACAGATGGTTCTGGAATCAGCATGAACTTCAAAAAACGAAGTCGGGGAGGGTGACTGTTAAGAGCCAAGAACTTCGCCATGCTCCTTTTGCTCCATGTCACAGAGCGTGGCAGACATACAATACCCCACCAAAGACTCCCCCAAATTCCCCATGAGGTTCTGCTGCCCAGAGCAGGTGTTGGAGAGGCAGGGCCCTATCCACTCTATGAGTGCTCGGCCCTCCTCAGTGACAGACACTGTAGCTCCCCAAATACAAGAGAAGTCGCTGAGCTTTATTTACTGGGTGTACGGGGCTCCTCTCCCAGTGGACAGGTCACTGACCTGAGTGTGTGCGGAGGTGGCCAGTGAGGGCGTCACGCCGGCGGCAGGCGTAGTTGCAGAAGGGACATTTGAAGGGCTTCTCCCCAGAGTGCAGCTTGATGTGGCGCAGCAGGTTCCCCTTCTGGGTGAAGGAGGCACCACACTGGTTGCAGTGGAAGGGCCTTTCACCTGCAAGAGAAAGAGCAGATCCCAGAGGGCCAGGCGTGAGGAGCGCTGAAGGCTGAACCCAGTTCCCCTCCCTCTGCCCCACACTGCCTGAGGGAAGGTGCTCAGAACACATTTCTGAGAGGCAGGACTGTGTCACACACAAATCCCGCTTTGTAAAGATCCCTTGGGAACAGTCTTACCCTGGGAAGGTGTGGATTAGAGGTGTGTGGCAGGAAGAAGGGTCCCAGGCCTGGAACACTGGGCCAAAAGACTATTATCAAAAACTGAGCCCCATGGGGCCCACTCTGCCCCAGGAGCCTAAAGCCTGAGGAAGAGTTCTCTGTTTGTTCGTATTTCTTTTTATTATGAGATGAGATAAAAATAACACCCAGAGTCCTACCCCTGTTGAACTATAGGATCCTTCTTGAGGCTACAAGACCTTCCCCTTCCTCATCTCCTGAGAAAAACATCAGCTTTTCTTTATAACGACAGCTGAGGAAAGTGCCAGGGAAGCAGAAGTGTTGGGGGAATCTGAATTCCACCCCCACTTTTTTTTCCTCAGCTAGAAAATGTGCTGGGAGAGACCTTTCCCTTTCTGAGACTACCCCACTCCAGGCAAGGCCTCCGAGCACTGCCCCTGCCTCTCCAGCCCCCCACCCCACCCCCGGGAGCTCCCCCCGGCCCCCGGCTCACTCACCCGTGTGGCTGCGCTTGTGCACCATGAGCACGTTGGGTCCGATACAGACCATGCCGCAGACATCACATTTGAGCTTGCCGTTGGGCAGCCGGATGCCACCAGGGGAGTGTGGCTCCGGCCCACTCCCATCACAGTAGCCCAGGGGCTCTGACAACGAGTCTTCCACGATCACACTATCGTCCTTTTCCAGGAGCCGCTCATCTGGCCCCAGCAGTCTGCTCGACTCCTCATCGCTGTACATCTCCACCTTGATGGAGTTGGCTGGAGGGTGGGATGGTGTTTAGGATAGAGCCGGGCAAAGGGGGGAACCTGCCCCCAGGCCAGAATGGCACTCCTGAAGTCCAAGAGGCTGTCTCCAAGCCCTGAGACATTCAGGCTTTAAAAGAGGCCAACATTCTAGGTATCCTGGGTGGTGATATCAGGGTCCTGCTGGGACCTGAAACAACCTTTTCCTCCTTTTGCCTAGTCCCACTGACCAGGCAAAAAGGCTTCAAGAGAAAAAAGTTGGGGTACATAGGATGTCTTCTGTCACTAGAGAGAGGAGGAGGCTAAAGGAGACTTGTTCTCCACTCTCTTGTCATTAAGAAAGATGTCTGGCTTGGCCCTGGGCAGGAAGCCAGCAAGCAACAGTGGCGGGAAAACGGTCCTAGGAAGACCGAAGAGATGAAGGGCTAAAGAGAGAGCAGAGCAAAGCTGGAAGACAGACATGGCTCACATTATCCTCCTACCCATAAGACTGAGCCCCTCTACTCCCCTCCATAAAAATCTGGAGAGGGGGATGGAGGAGGGAGGAGCCATTGAGGAGAAAGCTTTGGCTCTAGCTCTGACCTACATTCCTGGCTATTCCAACCATTTAGAGAATGTCACAGATCTAGGGCCAGCTGAGGAGGGGCAGTCATGGGGACCTTGTCTGAGCAGGAGAATGGGGCGGGGGGTGATGAGGAGATCCTTCTCATCTCTATTTCCTATCTAACTCCAGCTCATGACCATTTCTATCTGCTTGCTACTCCAACTCCAGAATTTCTCTTTGGGGCCTTTACCTTAATCCCACTCATGCCTCTTTTAATTCCACCCTGGTCTGGCAGTAACTGTTCACTCTTCTTTCAGAAGTCAGGAAATCCCTAGACACTGAGCTCCTTAGTGCTTTTAGACACTCTGAGCAGGAAATCAGAGGGAGGCAGCGATGGGGAAATGGCTGCCAATGGGAGGTGAATTGAGGGCCAAACACAAATGGGGTGCCTAGCACCAGGGGAAGGTAGAAGGTTGCACTTACCACTGAGTGAGCGGCTGGGAGAAGAGTGCTGGCTGTTGGGGGTGCTCACCGAGGGCCCCACTGGGGCCCCAAGGAACTCCTTCTCCAAAGATGAGTCCCCGCTACCTTGGAGGAGAGAACAAGAGGGCAGGTGAAGCTGCAGCTGGAGCCATTTGCTGTCCATTGCCTAATCTTTAAAAAATTCAGTGAGGTTTCACAGCATTTCTCTTGCAGCCATGTACAAGGCAGTGTTGTATGCTGGGCATCATACCTGTGCCCTCGCCAGCCTGGGTGCCCAGTGCTGACTTCCGCGAGCTCAGTGGCTGCGCCTTGCCCACCCTACCTTTATCTAGGCCTGAGGGGAAGAGCATCATTGCCTGACGTCCACAGGAAGCAGGGCTGGGGCTGGGCGGGCCAGGGTGGAGAGGAAAATGGGGGCCTCAGGAGGGAGGCGGTTCAGGACAGACGTTCTTCCCTACTCCGGAGCCCCAACACCAGGTTCGGGATCTGCAGGAAGGGCAGCTGGAATTGTCCCTGAATCTAATGATAATAATGGTAATCATAATGATAGCAGCTAACATTAATTGAGTGCTTACTATATGCCAGGTATTGTTCTATGCACTTTAAATGAATTATCTCATTTAATCTTCACAACAACCCTATGAAGTAAGTGCTAATATTATCTTAATTTTGCAGATGAGGAAACTGAGGCACAAAAGAGGCTGTGTTATTTGTCCAAGGTCACATAGCTGGTATTAGTGGAACTGGGATCTGATCACAAACAGTAAGTGCCCATGTCCTTAACCACCAACAACACAGCCAGCTGGGAGTCACTGCTTCAGCAGAGGAGAGCTGGGTCCATTAGACTTTCTAAAATCCACAAAAATTTGACTACTCTAGAAAGCCTCCTATCTGATACAATTCCAATCACATATTTACTACTTGATGTTCCCGGGACAACAAAATAATAGTTTATTCTCAATATATTCATTTTAACTTGTTACAAATTGCTTTGTAAAAATGCTTTTGAGAGTTTCATATGTTTTTAAAAATCAGATAACACACCTGAAGATATTAATCACGTCTTTAAAAAAAATCCCTCCTCCCCACAATCTTCTACGCCAATATATAGGTGAAAGAAAACACATGTAGATAAAAACACACACAGACACAGAGATGTATCACATATGTAGATACACATAAAGAGAACATACCTACTGGGATAAACATACCCACAGCCTTCTACATTATCTGCTAACATGAACATGCATGGATGTGTGCACACAGTCCTAAATATGGAAGAGACAGAGAGAGACGAACCCTAAAATTCATCCCTAAAGTCCACCTATTAGTATTTTACCCAATTTCCCAGCTATGTACGTACTTACTTTCACAAAATAAAGATTCCATTATAAAATGGTTGGAGTCTTGGGCCTGAGGCAAGAAATCCGGAACACACCCTCCTGAGGGATCCCTCTCCAGCTTTGGTCAGTGGGAAGAAAACAACCACTCAGGACTTTGGGACCATTTCCCATTCATATCCTTTCCTAAAAGTCCCATTTCCCCCCTTCTATCCCATCAAAGCCTGATTTTTCTATAGAAAAAGCCTTATGGCTTGAAACTGAGTTCCCCCAGCTGGGGCTCTTTAGATGAGCCATAGTTAGCTTAAAAAGTTGCCCCAAATCAGAACCACACATGTATCATGAAGTGAGCATCTCAGAGTTGTGGGTTGAGACTTGTAGACTCAGACCCAGTTTTAAAATAGGTCTTTTCAACTAAGTGTAGGGTTTACTAAGATTAGAAGGGCTGCAAGGGTATCTTCTCTTTCCTTTTCAAATGTGAGTGCTGACTTGCCCTAAATCACTTGATGTTAGTAACGGGGAAAGAACAGGGCTCTGGGCCCTGATGCCGAGTCCTTGACCCTAAAAGGATGAGTGAACTTGCTGGAAATTCATTGCTAGTCTCAGCCTACTTAGGCTGAGGCTGCCTCTTGGGGCCAGGGGCTTGATATATGGGGAAAATATCCTTAAAGGGATATTTAGGGGCATTAAGGGAAAACATCCTTTGTGGCTCTCCCTGTGAAAGCCTGGGAACAGCAGGAAGAGCAGGTGCCTCTAGAGTCACACCAGTAGTTCAAGAGGCTCTTTGATGCCGTTGCCATCCCTAGGATAAAGGTGAGAGGGAAAACAGGCTCATGTCTACCGTTATGGGGCTAATATATAAAAATGAATCTGTTTCAGGGGTCAGAAAGTCTTAATGGGGCCCCAAGGACTTTAAGTTCTAACCCGAGGGTGAGGGGACTAGAGTCAGATTTAGGAAGTTCAGCAGTTCCTCTCTCAGCCTCAGAAACCCCAGTGAGGGAATTTCAAATGCCTGGGACTCCCAAGAAATCCCAGACTGTCAAAGCCAAGAATTAAGGCTGCTGTCAGGTCTCAGAGAAATTTTCTTGGTCAAAGTCATCATAGATTGGCTGAACCCCCAGAGGGCAAAGCCAGATCATGAGGTTCACATCAGAGGAACTAGGAGGTAGGCAAATGGCAGAAAAGCAGGAGGGAGAGAAAGGAACCAGGGCAATGTCCCACAGGCTAAATGTGTTTCACATGCCCGAGACCAGCCCTCCACTCCTGCTGCCTGTCCTCGATCCCTTCAAAGAGTGGCTGCCTCTAGGGAATAGCCATGAGGTCGGGGAACCTCCACACTTCTCTGCAAGGAAACTCATCCTCACTGCTTTCCCTTTCTTGACCATGGGCTCCAGGGAGGCAGGATGCGAGCCTGCTAGCAGGGAACAGTGGGTACAGGAGCAAAGAAAGACGCCCATCCCCAGCTCTATTGTGGGGAGGAGGCTGAGGCCCCTCAGATCTCTGCTCCAGGCTGAGGCATCTGCTGCCAAGGCTCCTCTTTACCTGACTCTCTCTAGTACCCGTTCCCACCCAGGCCTGTCTAGGCATTTCACCCCATCAGCTCTACATCTGTCCCCAAGGCCTAATCAAGATGTCACCACAAGCTCCCACTGTCCAAGTCGCAGTCTTTGCTTAGCAACACCAAACACCCTTTTCCATCCTCCGCAAGTGTAAGAAGGAACGCCCCCTCCCCCGCTACACACACACACACACACACACACACACACACACACAACCCCCATTCTCTCCCTCTCCTCAGGCTCGGGAGTTGTTACTGAATTGGCTCCCTAGCCCCAGCACCCCCTTCCCCCCTCCGCTAGCCACCTTCTGCCTGAACTTACATTATCCTTCCCTTGCCGGTGAGACCCTGGGGTGCGAACGCGGCCGCCGCCTTGGAAACGGCGAGGGAGTGCGGGTGGTGTGTGCATGTCTGCGTCTCGGTGGCAGGCAGGGGTGAGCCCAGCCACTCACCTTCCAGGAAGCGTGGATTCCTGGAAGTGAGGGGAACCGCCGTCATTTCGCAGGCAGCGGCAGCGGCACGGTGAGCAGGGGCCCACGGCTGCAGCCAGCAAGAAGAGCTCAGCCCAGGGTGTATGTGTGTGAATGTATGTATGTGTGTGTGTGTGAGAGAGAGAGAGTGTTTGAGAGAGTGTGTGTGTGTGTGTGTGTGTGTGTGAGAGAGAGAGAGAGAAAGAGAGAGAGCAAGCGAGCACACGCTTGGATGTGTTTGGGGAGGGGGCTGGAGGGAATGTATATGTGTGTCTGGTGGGGGGATGCTAGGCTACAGCATTGCTTCCCGAGCCAGTGAAGGGGTAGGGGTGGGGGTATACACAGGGAGGGGAGGCAGATACGGTGCCCTCGTGCCCAGCAGACAAAGAGGACCTGCACAACAAATGCCTGCGAGAGGCACGAGTGTGTGCAAGAGAGAGAGATGGATGGGCCCTCAGGGTGGGAGGGAAACAGGGGGGCCCCCAGGGAAGGCCCAATCCTCTGCCAGCTGGGGAAGCCAAGGCCCCAGAGGTCATGGGGCCCAGGACACCGGGTAGCTTCAAGGCTCTCAGATCAGCAAAAAGCCCCTCCCCCACCAAACTCAGGCACTCCTATTCCCTCCTTTCCCTCCTCCTCCAGGAGGGAGGTCGCTCTCTAGATCTGGGGAATGACAGCCCCCTCCTTCCTGGCAGAGAGAGGGCCCAGCACAGTTTGGTCTCAGGCTAGTGCTGCTCTGTGGCCCCGAGCCCTTTCAGATCCCAGGCAAAATACTGGTATAATCTCCCCCGCCCCTCCCCTCCCCTCCCGTGCCCCTGGGGCCTGGCAGCCGACAGCCCTGGATGAATCCGCCTTCTATCAAGACAAGGCCTCTGCTCCTTTCCCTTCCAGAGGAGCTGCTCACTGACGTGCTGACCTACTTTAGAGACTAGATTTTCTGATTCCAAGAATTTGGGGGTGGGAGGGGCCGTGAAACTTTGAGCTGCCTACCCCTGGATCCCTTTCTACTAAGGTTCCCTTAAACATTTCATGGTCCCAGAAAACTTGGGACAAGCACTGCTCAGTCAATTAATTACATGAGCTGGGTTTGAGCAACAGTTTCCCTTGAAAGATAGGGAATGTGGGTGGGGAGAGAATCTATGTGGTAAATTAATGGACTCCTTCTTCTCTTCCTTCTCACCCCCAGGAGGGAATGATCTGCACCTTTACAAACAGATAGGGGGAGAAAAGATGGACTTTCTGAATCAGGTTCTGTGAGGTGGGAAAATCTCTTCGAAGAACAGGATAGATGCTCCCTTCATCAAGTAGCCAGGCGAGGGAAGGCCACCTGGGGTGGAGGCAGAAGAGTTGTGATGACCTTGAAGGGGCTGGTGTGCTTTAGGAGGGGCCCACACTGCAGTCTTTCCCACTGCTTCCATGTCAGCCCCAGGAGAGATGGGTCAGTGATGGGCTCTCAGACGCCCCTCAAGTGGACTGTCTCAGCCATGCTCTGCCCTGCAGGGCGACTTTTCAGAGCTAATGTTAGCCCTCCTTTGGCTTTCCCTTTTCCCTCTCTAAGGCAGCTGCTGACATCCAGAGTTCTCAAAACACAGATGAGGGTTTTCTGGCTTCTACTTTCATTCAAAAACCATCCTGTGCAGAGGCCTCCTGTTATCTAGGAAATGCCAACCTGGTGAAAGCAGAGAAAGCTTGGTTTCATAGCACAGTGAAGCAAACACCCTTAGAAGTTTTCCTCTGACACCCAACATTCTCCAGAGACAGGACTGAAAAGCGCTCCAGGGGCTATTTCCCCAGCCACCTTACTAGTGTCTCATTTGCCTACCTTAGGGCAGGGGCTGGTTTTTATCCATCTGAGTGTTCCCCAGCACTAAAGCAGGGTCCTGAGTGTACGTGTTGCTCAGTAGTGGTTTTCTTAATAGGCTTAACTGAGCAGGAGGTAGGAGGATTGGCTGGTTCCTCAGAGGGCCACAACTTTCGTTCCAATAAAGTCTCTTTCAATTAAATCAGTCCATTTGATCCCTGTCACTCTGTCTAGCATGTGGCAGGTATCGAATGCTTTTGCCCATTCCAACTCCTTCCCTCCTTAAATAAGAAATGGATCAGAGTCAATGTCTTGCCTTCCCTTCCCCAGGTGTTGTCAATGATTCATATGTGTGTCTGACCCATCTTGCTATCTCCCTTAGTGCATGCCCATAATTCTTCCATTGGTCTCACTTTAGAGTAAAAAAAAAAGCTATAGGCCATTTCTACAATGGTGCTTCGAATTCTGATGGGGATACTCCTCATGTCAAAACCAGTTCTTGCTTCCCTCACCTCTTATAATCATTTCCTGCCCTGACATTCTAATGGTCCAAAAAACGATTCCTTCCATCTTAGAGACAAACTCTGTCTTAGGACCTTTCCCATCCCCTCAGAGGGAGCCAGATAAAGTTCCTCTTTTCTTTTCACCTTGTTAAACTTGGAGAGGATCCTGATTACTTTTATATCTCTAAAAGCCATTCACGTTATAGCAATGATCTCTTCTGTCTCAGTAAGAGTATTTGGCAGGTATGAAAAGCTACAACATGCTATGATTGTGGAAAAGGATTGGGGGAAATGAGAATTAGTCTCTATGTCTCTACTTCAAAGGCTGTAAGTTGGCTCATTGGCTGAATTCAGCCCATAGATAAGATTGGCTTGCTCCATGGGATATTTTTTAAAATATTGAGTCATTATTTATTATTTTTTTGCTGAGGAAGATTTGCCCTGAGCTAACACCTGTTGCCAATCTTTCTCTTTTTGCTTGAGGAAGATTCGTCCTGAGCTAACAAGTGTGCCAATCTTCTTCTATTTTGTATGTAGGTCGTCACCACAGCATGGCTGCCAATGAGTGGTCCACATCCGGGAACCGAACCCAGCCCACTGAAGCAGAGCACACTGAACTTAACATTAGGCCACATGGCCAGCTCCTGAGTCATTATTTTAAAATGGAGACATTTCATATAAAATCTGGATTTTTGAGTTCTCTTAAAAAATTGGAAGCTTTGGCCACACTGGATACACATTCCCATGTGGCAGTGACTGGTGGACACTGAAAAGCTTCTGCTCATTGAGGTAGGCCATGTGTTCTCCAGTTCATGACAGTCCCCACTGTCCCCTTCTGCTCATCATCTTGACCCAGTTCACTCATTTATATACCCACCTGGCCCCTGCAGGCCTCTAAGGTTTGAAACCCTGCTCTACTTTCTACCTGGCTGGGACAGAATGTCATGTTTGGCTGGTGACCTCAGAGCACAGGAGAAGGAACCATATCTTCCTTCCATCTCTTCACTTCAAATCATTCCTCTCTCTAATAGGTTCCACTCATATTCCCCTCCTACTCCCTTCCTCCAGCGCCCAAGAAGCCTGGGAAGAGAATCACTATTTAGGGAACATAAAATGAACAAAATGAATGCACACTACCAAGCACTACAGGCGTGAGTGTCAGCTCTGTAACTGGGGCACTCAGAGGTCCTGTGCTGGGCTGAAGGCTCTCCACTCTGCTCCACAGGAGAGTCTGCTCCCAGCCCATTACAAACAGAAGGCACAAGAGGGCGTACCAGACATATAGGAGCGGCCATTGCAGTCTTCCATGTCCATCTCAGAGAGATTCTGCTGAAAGAGAAAATAGCTGCTATTAGAAGCCAGATCTGGGAAGGGAGAAGGTTTCTCTCTAACGTTCTGGAGTTAGCAAGAAACCTAAAGGATCACTTAAGTGTGCTCTGACCCTGACCTAAAGAAGAAAAACCTCATACTTTGACCTGGTGAAAAAGATAATACCCTGACTTACAAACCCCAGGGTCTCCTCTAACCCACAACTTCCGCAGGCTTCCCCAGCCTCTGGGGTGGAAACACTGTCTTATTCCAGTGGTCCTAGCTGTGTTATTTTGAAAGTAGACCCTCTCTCCCTGTAGGTGGAGCTGATGCTGTAGGAAAGGAGACAGGTTACAGCTCAGCCCTCAGGAGGCAAAGAAACAGCCCCATAGAGGCTCTATACCTTGTTAAGGGTGGGGTAGTAATAAGAGGAAGAAGAGAGATTCAGTCTTTCAAGGGGTTCTTCTTTGGGTGTGTGGTGGGAGAAAGGGGGACCAGAAAGTAGAAGATGGAGGAGAGCAGTCCACCTCAGTTTCAGTGAGGAGTCCTCTACTGAAGGTGTAACAAACAAATTAGACCTTTAAGTGGCTTCTCCCACCTTCTTGTCAATTATATTGCTATGTTTATTTTTTTTAAAGTGTGGAAGGGGGAGTCTGAATTTAAAATGCAGGTTCCTCTATTTGAGGGAAGGCAAGCAGTAATTGGCAGTAGAGTATTAAACAATCAAGAACTGAGAACAATTAAAAGTGATAATTTGTTGCAATGAATTATCTCCTTAGGAGCCTGTGGGAGGAGAAAAAAATCTATTTCGTGGAAATTTACATACATCCCAAATTGCTTTCACTAATCATCTAATGAAAAATAAATACCCCAAGGGCAGATTTTGGGGTGCAAGAGTGGTGCAAGGGAACAGCCTGAGCTGCTACCAGGACTCTTGGTCTCTTTGAAGGCTCTCACTGAGGCAGATGGATGAAAATTTGGTTAGCTTGTAATATTATATTGATAAAGGCTGGGGTGGAGGATTCCGGAGGGGACACAGGGGAAAAGCATCTATTACCCTGTTTCTCCCCCAACCTGTTATTCTTGTCTAGTGCTGAGAGACATCATACTTCTCTAAAAAGTCTCATGAGAAAGCTGGAAACATGGGCTTTCCTTCACCTGGCAAAGCAGCTTTCCCTTAGATTTCATCAGAGAGATACCTAATCTCACGCAGGAAGCCTGACTGTGGAAGAAAAAATTCTCTAAGTTTATTTTCAATGCCTCTTTTCTTGACATCCTCCTTGGGATGGACTGAGCTTTGGGACGAGACTGCTAGAACAAGCCACAATAACAAGTGCTTCCTTGAAGGTTCCCTTAGGCGCAATGATTAGAAGAGCCCAAGCCCACAGTGGTTAGCAAACTTATGTCCTCTGGAACTAGTCATAGAACTAGTGGTGGTCAAAGATCCAAAGATGGGGGAGGGCATTCTGGTACTCATGGGACCCCTTTCATTTCCTAATCATTAGCTCCATAATTGCCCTTTGGGATTTTTCAAAACTACTGCAGAATTCACAATGCCACATGTGATTTCCCTCACATACACACACCCATGCAAGAGAAGCAAGAGTTAGCAGTATTTTCCCCATTTTCTGCCTGGAGAAACTGAGGCTTAGAGCAGTTAAATGATTTGTCTCAGGGCTCACGGTGAAACTGGAACAAGAAAATGAACACAAGTCTCCTGCCTCTCTGGGGTGTGCTCTCTCCATTAAACCATCTTGCTTTCTTTCAAAAGCCAGGGTACTCAAGGCCTTCATGGATCTTCTTGCTTTTCCTTGATTCTAACATCAATTAAGGCATCTTTTCCTTTGGTGTGATTCCCATGGGAGTGGGATCTGTTACTTAAACAGATAGAACAATTCTAAATGGGATTGTATTCTTGACTTTTTCTGCTAATTATTTATTAATGTATAAAATGCAACTGATTTTTGTAAGTTGATTTTGTACCCTGAAGCTTCGCTTGTAGTTGTTGATTATTTCTAATAGTTTTCTGGTGGATTCTTTAGGGTTTTCTATATATGGAATCATGTCGCCCGCAAACAATGAGAGTTTTACTTCTTCCTTTCCAATTTGGATACCTTTTATTTCTTTTTCTTGCCTAATTACTCTGGTCAAAACCTCCATTACTATGTTGAATAGGAGTGGCAAGAGTGGGCACCCTTGTCTTGTTCCTGTTCTCAGAGGGATGGCTTTCAGTTTTTCACGGTTAAGTATGATGTTAGCTGCGGGTTTGTGGACTTTATTATGGACATTATTATGTTAAAGTACTTTTCTTCTATACTCATTTTATTGAGAGTATTTATCATAAACGGATTTTGCATCTTGTCAAATGCTTTCTCTGCATCTATTGAGATGATCATGTGGTTTTTATTCTTTGTTTTGTTAATGTGGTGTATCACATTGATTGATTTGTGGATGTTGAAACATCCCTGCATCCCTGGTATAAATCCCACTTGGTCATGGTGTAGGATCCTTTTAATGGGTTGGCTGATATTTTGTTGAGGATTTTTTGCATCTATGTTCATCAGTGATATTGGCCTGTTATTTTCCTTCTTTGTGTTGTTCTTGTCTGGTTTTGGTATCAGGGTAATGGCCTCATAGAATGAGTTAGGAAGCATTTCGTCATCTTTAATTTGGAATAATTTGAGAAGGATAGGTATTAAATCTTCTTTGAAGGTTTGGTAGAATTCTCCATTTGACCCTGGACTTTTGGTTTTGGGGAGGTTTTTGATTACTGTTTCAATCTCTTTACTTGTGATTAGTGTATGCAGATTCTCTATTGCTTCTTGATCAGTTTTGGGAGGTTATATCAGTCTAAGAATTTATCTATTTCTTCTAGGTTATCCAATTTGTTGGCACATAGTTTTTCATAGTATTCTCTTATAATCCTTTGTATTTCTGTGGTATCTGCTGTAATTTCTCCTCTTTCATATATACACATATATATATATTTTATATATATATATATGTATATATATATATTTTGTGTGTGTGTGTGTGAGGAAGACCAGCCCTGAGCTAACATCCATTGCCAATTCTCCTCTTTTTGCTGAGGAAGACTGGCCCTGGGCTAACATCCGTGCCCATCTTCCTCTACTTTATATCGGACACCACCACGGCATGTCTGACAAGCAGTGCATCAGCGGGCGCCGGGGATCCGAATGCAGGAACCCAGGCTGCCAAAGTGCGAACTAAACCACTGTGCCACTGGGTCGGCCCTCCTCTTTCATATATATTTTTATTTATTTATTTATTTATTTATTTTTTGTGGGGAAGACCAGCCCTGAGCTAACATCTGTTGCCAATCCTCCCCTTTTTGCTGAGGAAGACTGGCCCTGGGCTAACATCCGTGCCCATCTTCCTCCAGTTTATATGGGACGCCACCACGGCATGGCTGACAGGCAGTGTGTCGGTGGGTGCCCGGGATCCGAACTCGCGAACCCTGGGCTGCCAAGCGCGAACTAAGCCGCTGCGCCACCGGGCGGCCCCGTCTTTCATATTTAATTTCATTTATTTGAGCCTTCTCTCTTTTTTTTTTCCTAGTGAGTCTGGCTAAGGATTTGCCAATTTTATCTTCTCAAGGGACCAGCTCTTAGTTTCATTGATCCTTTCTATTGTTTTTTTTGTCTCTATTTCATTTATTTCTGCTCTAATTTTTATTATTTCCCTCCTCCTGAGTTTGGGCTTTGTTCTTCTTCTCCTAATTCTGTTAGGTATGGTTTAACATTACTTGAGATTTTTCTTGTTTGTTGAGGTAGGCCTGTACTGCTATAAATTTCCCTCTTAGTACCACTTTTGCTGCATCCCATAAGAGCTGGTATGTTGTGTTTTCATTTTCATTTGTCTCCAGGTATTTTTTTATTTCTCCTTTGATTTCTTCACTGATCCAATGGTTGTTCAGTAGCATGTTGTTTAGTCTCCACATATTTGTGACTTTCCCAGCTTTTTTCTTGTAGTTGATTTCTAGTTTCATAGCATTGTGGTCATAAAAGACACTTGATATGATTTCAGTCTTCTTAAATTTATTGAGATTTATCTTGTTTCCTGACATATGGTCTATCTTTAGAATGTTCCATGTGCACTTGAGAAGAATACATACTCTGCTGTTTTCTTGATGGAATGTTCTGTATACCTATTACGTCCATCTGGTCTAGTTTTCATTTAACTAGACTGCTTCCTTGTTCACTTTCTGTCTGGATGACCTATCCATTGAGGTAAATGGGGTGTTGAGGTCCCCTACTATTACTGTGTTGCTGTCAATTTCTCCCTTTATGTATGTTAATAGTTGCTTTATATACTTTGGTGCTCCTGGGTTAGGTGCACATATATTCATAACTGTTATTTCCTCTTGGTGGAGTGTCCCTTTTATCATTATATACTTCCCCTCTTTGCCTCTCATTGCCCTTTTTATCTTAAAGTCTATTTTGTCTGATATAAGTATGGCAACACCTGCTTTCTTTTGTTTGCCATTTGCTTGGAGTGTCATCTTTCATCCCTTCACTCTGAGCCTATGTTTGTCTTTAGAGCTGAGATGTATTTCCTGGAGGCAGCATATTGTCGGGTTTTGTTTTTTAATCCATTGAGCCATTCTGTGTCTTTTGATTGGAGACTTCAATCCATTTACATTTCGAGTGGTTACTGATATATGAGGGTTTAATACTTCCATTTTATCTCTTGTTTTCCAGTTGTTCTATATTTCCATGTTTCTTTTCCCTTGTATTTCTGTCTGCCATTTCAGTTTGGTGGTTTTCTGTAATGGTTTTCTCTTTATGATTTATAGCTCTGCTCTGATTTTTTTTGTTTAGTGGTTATCATGAGTTTTGTATAAAAGATCTCATAGATGAGATAGTCCATTTTCTGACAGCAGAAAGAGAAGTCAAGAATACAATCCCATTTACAATCACAACAAAAAGAATAAAAGATCTAGGAATAGATTTAGGAGGTGAAAGACCTATACACTGAAAACTATAATACATTATTGAAAGAAATTGAGGAAGACAAAAAGAAATGGAAAGATATTCCATGCTCATGGATTGGAAGAATAAACATAGTTAAAATGTTCATATTACCTAAAGCAATCTACAGATTCAATGCAATCCCAATCAGAATCTCAATGACATTCTTCAGGGAAATAGAACAAAGAATCCTCAAATTTATATGGAACAGCAAAAGACACTGTATATCCAAAGTCATCCTGAGAAAAAAGAACAAAGCTGGAGACATCACAACCTCTGACTTCAAAATATACTACAAAGCTAAAGTAATCAAAACAGCATGGTACTGGCACAAAAACAGACACAGATCAATGGAATAGAACTGAAAGCCCAGAAATAAAACCACACATCTATGGATAGCTAATCTTCAACAAAGGAGCCAAGAACACACAATGGAGAAAGGGAAGTCTCTTCAATAAATGGTGTTGGGAAAACTGGACAGCCACATGCAAAAGAATGAAAGTAGATCATTAGCTTACACCATACATAAAAATTAACTCAAAATGGATTAAAGACTTGAATGTAAGACTTGAAAGCATAAAACTCCTAGAAGAAAATATAGGCAGTACATTCTTTGACATCGGTCTTAGCAGCATCTTTTCAAATACCATGTCTACTCAGGCAAGGGAAACAAAAGAAAAAATAAACAAATGGGATTACTTCAGACTAAAAAGCTTCTGCAAGGCAAAGGAAACCATGAACAAAATGAAAAGGTGACCCACCAATGGGAGAAAATATTTGCAAATCATATATCCTACAAGGGGTTAATTTCCAAAATATATAAAGAACTCATACAACTCAACAACAAAAAAACAATCTGATCAAAAAATGGGGAGAGGACATGAACATTTTTCCAAAGAAGATATACAGATGGCCAAGAGGCACATGAAAAGATGTTTCAACATCACTATTAGGGAAATGCAAATCAAAACTACAATGAGATATCACCTTACACCTGTCAAAATGGCTATAATTAACAAGATAAAAAATAACAAATGTTGGAGAGGATATGGAGGAAAGGGAACCATCATACACTGCCGGTGGGAATGCAAACTGGTGCAACCACTATGGAAAACAGTATGGAGAGTTCTCAAAAAATTAAGACAGAAAAACCATATGATCCAGCTATCCCACTACTGGGTATTTATCCAAAGAATATGAAATCAACTATTCAAAGAGATTTATGCACCCCTATGTTCACTGTAGCATTATTCACCATAGCCAAGATGTGGAAACCACCCAAGTGCCCATGAACTGAGGAATGGATAAAGATGTGGTATATATATACAATGGAATACTGCTTGGCCATAAAAAAGACAAAATTGTCCCATTTGCAACAACATGGATGGACACTGAGGGTAGGATGTTAAACAAAATAAGCCAGACAGAGAAAGACAAACACCATACGATTTCACTCATATATGGGAGAAAAACACATGGATAAAGAGAACAGATTAGTAGTTACCACAGGGGAAGGCGGTGGGGGTGGGCAAAAGGGGTAAAGGGGCACATATGTATGGTGACGGATGAAAACTAGACTATTGGTGATGAGTATGATGCAGCCTATATGGAAACTGATATATAATAATGTACACCTGAAATTACACAGTTATAAACCAGTATGATCTCAATAAAATAAACAAAAAAGAATAATAAAGTGAAAGCCTCACCTTAATACTATGTATAAAAATTAACAGGCCAGATTAAAAAGTTAAATGGAGATGTGAAACCATTAAAAAAAATAATAAAATAAAATAAAAAAGAAAGAACAAGTTGAGCAGGCTCTACAGGGAGAAATATGCTGATGCAATTGTTTGTGTGTGTGTGTGTGTGTGTGTGTGTGTGAGAACCAGGGGCTAGATAAGCACCAGGTGAGCAGAGCTCTTGAAGCATAGCATCTAGCTAGCACTGGCTCGGGAAGTGTATCTCATTCTTGGACACCTGCCCAAATGGCCCCAAAACTATTTCCAGAAGGGTCTGAAGGAGTTGTTTTCTGAATTGGACTTTGTTCCCAGCAGTAAACTGAGCTCCTCTGCTTCTTAATTGCTCTTAACAGGTGCTCCATGACACATCTTGGGCAAAATCAGTCTTTAGCTGCCTCCAACTGGTCCAAATGCCAAGTTGGTAACCCTGGAGGTGAGAGGGGATCAAAATTCTGCTGTTCCCAGTCCTGGTATTCTGAGAGCCAGCAGTAAATTAGTAGATGTAATTCAGTTTGCTCAAGCCTCCAGACGGCACACCCCTCCCAACCTTCCCACTCCCTGCCCCTCAAAGCACCTCCTCCCTTGCTGGCCAGGCAGGCAGATCTTAGTGTCTCCCTAGAGGAACTGGGTCAAATTAGGCAGTGCCAAATGGAGACACATCACAGGGGGAGGCGGTATAAGGAGAGAGAAGTTAGTTACACAAGGCAGGTTTGGCTCAAAGATCTTGGAAGGAAACTGGCTTTATAGCAACATAGACGTCATTCAGTGATGGAGGTAGGTACATATGTACTGTAAATTCATTTCAGTGAGCTGAATACAAAGCAACTAGAAACAGCCAGTCTTCCAATTCAGAAGGAAGTATCTCTGTAAGGAGAGAGGAAAGGTTGGTCATTGTAACCTCAGGAGACAGATTTTCTTCCTTGTTCTTTTGAATCCACTTGGCACCCTAACAAGAGCCCTCCATGGCCCTGGGTTTCTCCCATCAACACAATATCACACTTGAACAGGAATGGGCATCCCTTTTAGACAGATGATTTCCCACCACACTTCCTGACAAGTAGCAGGTGAGGACCAATCCCAGGCCTGACTTCCAAGGGTAGGTCAGGCATCAGCTACCACCTCCCTCTCCCCATCTCCATAAAAACATTCCCACAGCTTTAGCAGTGACAAAAATGTCAGCAAGTCAAGTTTTCTCTGTGTAGTAGCTCTGAAAGCCTGAACTAAGATGGATATCACAAATAATCCAAGCTCTTCAAATCCTCCAAAGAATCCTGTTTGATCCAATGACACTCCAAAATTGGAATTTAAAACACACTCCATGTGGCCTAGTGGATAGAAAGATAATGAGGAGGATATTGTTGGGAAAAAAGGTGGAGGTGGAGAGAGTGGCAAGGATCCATGTCATCCTCTTGGTTATTATTTCTGAACTGCAACGGGGAGCAGTGGAAATTTTTTCTCTGGTCTCCCTTAGGACTTGGGATCTGAGGAGGAGCCCAGGGATTATTAACAAGGCAGAACTTCCCACGTGCCCGGGAGTGAGCAGTTCAGGTACTACAAGTAGACCAAGGCTGCAGCATCATCCTCTCCTATCTGTGCCTTCCTGAACTGAATGAAATCTGAGCAAAAACATATTGGAATCACATAGCCTTCTCTGCTCTCTATCAGGGCTTTGCATAACTGGGGAGGGGGAAGGTGTGAATGGTTGA
This sequence comes from Tapirus indicus, assembly GCA_031878705.1. Classification (NCBI taxonomy): domain Eukaryota; kingdom Metazoa; phylum Chordata; class Mammalia; order Perissodactyla; family Tapiridae; genus Tapirus; species Tapirus indicus. Next base: position 142,728,023 of record CM062918.1, on the reverse strand, counting down.
AGGAAGAGGTGGAATTGGGCATTGTCTGCAACCTGACTGCATGACCCTTTCCAGGAAACAGACCTTGACAATCAAGCAATTTGCAGCTCTGAAATGATCTTTAGGGCCAACCTAGTGCTCTCTGCAGGAAACCCACCAACCTTTTCTCAGCTCATGTGTCTGCCTTTATAGCAGAAAGATCTGACTCATTTTTTCACCAGGTTGTAGATGGTGACCTTCTGTCTACATATAATACAGACGAAGACAGCTCAGCTTCATTATCCAGTGCTTGGGGAACAGTGCAGAAGGGATGAATTCCCAGGTCATCCTAGTAATGGCCAGACTCTAAAATAAAAAGGGGTAGGAGTTGGAAACACAACACCTGGGCAGTGGGAAAATATCACCTCATTGTCTCCTCTTAGATCTCAGACGGATGCATCTTTTCTCTTGTTCTTTGCGCTTCCCTGTCCTCCTCATGTAGACTGCAGAAGAGAGAGAAGGCTAAGGTTTATGGGTGGGAGGAGAAACAATCCTACCCCTCCCATGTCTCACCTCAGGACTTAAGGAACTAAGAAAAGGGCCAAACTAAACAGTTTAAATCACTAGGTGAGATGTACATGAGATGATATTTTCTGGGTTTTTTTGGGTTAACCCTTGAGTATATAAGCGCTGTGTTTATAGAAAGGCCCCACAAAGTCACTGCTGTTCAGCTGTATGTTTGGGCAGGGGTGGGGAAAGTAGAGCAGGGGAGTTCAATCTGAGTCTTATAATAATCAGTTTTGAAGCCAAAGATGCCCAAAACAGGGCTAGCTCTATTAAACGAAGTTTGAAATAACATGAAAGTCTCAATTAACTATCCTGACTAGGGTAGGGTGCCAAAAAGGTGGAAGAGACAGGAATGATTGCCTTTGGTGGCAGTCCTGGTCAGAACCCTAATACATGCTGATCCAAAGACTGTTGTTTGGGCCAGAAAGACATTTTTAGGCTCCTCTGCTAACAAAGAATCTTGCTCTGACAATCCAATTTAGTAAGTCTCTCTTCATGTGGAGGGCCTGGGGCAGGGGTGCCCAGGCCCAGGGAAATCTTGGAATTAGAATGGACTTGAGAGGTGATTTCCCCCCCCTCTTTTTTTTTTTTTTGGTGAGGAAGATTGGCCCTGAGCTAATGTCTGTGCCAGTCTTCCTCTATGTTGTATGTGGGATGCCTCCACAGCATGGCTTGATGAGCGATGTGTAGGTCTGCGCCTGGGATCTGAACCCACGAACCCCGGGCCGAAGTGGAGCATGCAAACTTAACCACTGTGCCATCAGGCCGGCCCCTCCCAGTTCTCAGTTTTTTAACAGAAGAGGAAACTAAGCCCAAAGTCAACCACCTGATTAGTGACAGTAAGACAAATAGAACCTAGGTTACCAGTCTGGGGTTCTTTCCACTATAGCACAAAGTTAAATCTTGCTATAGGTGGAAGGTTTGGGGCCACCCTGCTTGCCTTCATTCTTGGGTGAAGGAATGAAGTTTTTGGGTTTGCATCGTAGTGACTTAAATCCTTGAACTAGAAACATGGGTTTATGCATGCGTAAGAAATAATCCTCTCCCTCCCACGCCTCTTTTCAGAGATTATGGGCCCGAGAAAATATCCAATTTAGACACTCACAAAATTTCTTTTAGAAACAATGCTCCTTGGCTCAAGGATTACACCAGCATATGTATTCCAGCAGAGTCTACAAGGGGAATGCTACCCAAAAGGGGGGACCAGGCCATTCATATCAGCACTACTCTTTCTTAGATACTTTTGTCAGATAAACGTTGAACCTCTCTGTTTCCAATACACCGTCCACAACTCTTCTGAGAAGAGGAGGCAAATCAAACAGCTTGGAATTCAGACCCTTCTGCAGCAGGGTCAAGAGACCAACAAAGAAAGGGAGTTGCCCTGCCTGTGACATTGTCTACACCCACAAGGTCCCACACTCTTATTTGTTCCCACAAGAGTAAAATGAGCCTAGAGATACCTGCCCAACAATAACTTATCTTATTTTTTCCTTGGCTATTTTGTGTGTGTGTTGAGGGAAGAGAGACGGCTAGTTTGGGATAAAATAATTCCTTTATGGATGTTGGAGGAGGGTAGAGTAAAAGATGGGATAATGTTCCTCTCACGCTGGGAGATACCAGCTACAGATTTAAACTAAGAGGAAATAAAGAAGAAACTTTCAGTTGCATTTCACTGGAAAAAAAAAAAGTCAGGACTTATTTCTGAAACAAGTGCTGAAATATGCTTTACCCTTAACCTACAGAGAGGAAGGGGACTGCCCAGAAGCTACAACTGATCTAAGTGCACTCAGTGGGCAACAAAGACATTATGTTTTGTGCTTGAGATGTCACCATCTATTGACTAGGGCAATATATAATTCTGAAGCTGCCAAATTGAGGTCAGCATCAACCACCCTCAGGCCCACCCCAGAAGCTCCAGTGAGACCTCTCCTGCATCCCAATGGTAAGGCTATTTTCTTCTTTAAAGACTTTATTTTTATCTCAGGATACACTCTTCTGACTGTTCTCACGACCCAGGGAGCTGTCTGGATTCTCTGGCTTTAGGCTGTTAGTGGGGAAGGCTGAAGTCCCCTGCACACCACAAAGCAAGATTCACTGTCTTAATGGCAGACCCATGAGGAGACGAGGGATTCCTAACTAGGCATTTCACATACCTCTACCAAACCAGATGCTAAGATTCAAAGATTTTCTGATTTGGCCTTTTTTCTTTTTTTGGTGAGGAAGATTAGCCCTGAGCTAACATCTATTGCCAATCCTCCTCTTTTTGCTGGGGAAGATGGGCCCTGGGCTAACATCCGTGCCCATTTTCCTCTACTTTATATGTGGGACGCCTGCCACAGCATGGCTTGATAAGCAGTGCGTAGGTCTGCACTCAGGATCCGAACCTGTGAACCCTGGGCCACCCAAGTGGAGCACGTGAACTTAACCATTATGCCACTGGGCCAGCTCCCTGATTTGGCCTTTTATCTGGTCTTGTCCTCAGAATCTGAATTATCTTAAGTGGAAATAGTCTAGGTAGTCAGACATGTTTTTAATGCTTCCTAAGGATATATGAACATGTACCTTCACCCAGGCAAAGTGAACAAGTAGCAGTAAGGGGAGCCAGCCAGGCTTTAACTGTCTTCTGCTTGGCCATGATGATGGAAGGCCTGGAGCTGACATGTGAGTGAGTCAGGAACACACCAAGCTCACCACTGATGCTTTGAGGGCTCAGGTCGGGAAGACTGGGGCACAGCTGGAGCTATCAAACAGGTAAGTGGGCGTTGATAAGAGTCACAATAGTAGACAGTTTTGCTTATGAGAGAAGAGACTGAGGCAAAAGAAGGTATGCAAAGCTTGACACAATGTGGTTAGTAATGCATCAGATCTTCCTGGAAGCAGAGTTAGTAAACTCTCCACCTTGGAAGGGAGAAATGGGGTACATTATTTCCTAAATATCTCAGTTCTAAAGGTCCATGTTCCATTAAACATTCCACTGTCTGCAGACAGGACCAATCACGATTTTAAAAAAAGCATAGAAAAAAGCCGCAAAATTTAAAAAGTGAGAATCTACAACTCTAGCAGACAAGGGGGAGGAACATAACGGGATGGGGCTGTGTGAAGAGGTACATTGAGGGCTGTTGTAGTTTAGACCTGCTTCCCAAGTCTTGCTCCCTCCGGATGTCTGCCCCAGGGCTTCCTCTGCAACCTTTATTTCTCAGGGTTCACATGCAGTGAATCTCTTCCTTCCTAGCCTTACTTCTCAGGTTCCCTAGACTTCTGACCCCACACAGTACCCCTGACAGCACTTTTCACTCCACCCTAAGTTTCTCCTCTACCACGATTCTCCCACTCTGCTCACTGCCTCCCAGAGATCTTCCCACCTAGGCCTACGTCTTTCTCTCCAACCTTCTCGACCTAAGCCCCAGGTCCCTCGCTCTTTTGCCCAGGTACCCTCTGCTTCTCCTTTCTCCGCGCTGTCCTTCTGCTCTACCCCAGCCGTACTCCGTAGAGGAGCATCGCGCACGCCAGCTCCTGCTTGTCTTCGGTCCTCTGCCTTGACCCGTCTCCCTCCTTTTTAGGACCCGTAGGTGCCTGCTGCCTCCCCCTCAATCCAGGGGCCTCGCGCCAAGCTCCCTCGGGCCAGCTTCCTCCCCTCGGGCCGCAGCCCACCCGGCGACCCTCTTCCCGCCTGCCCCCCCCCGCCCACGTCTCCCCTCGCTTCACGCCCAAGCCCCTCAGGCCCCGCCCCTGGCGACCGAGGCCCCGCCCCTGCGCTTCGCCCAAGCCCCGCCCCTCACTCACCTGAGGCAGCTCCGCGCGCGCGCAGGCTGGGGGGGGTGAGGGAGAGGGGACGGTATCGGGGGAGAGGGGGGCGGGGCGGCGGGGGTCCCCCACTCTGGCCCGGGCGGCCCAGCGCGGGGGGAGTGGAGTCACTCAGGCGGCGGCAACCGGGCCGGAGCCGGGACCCGGGCGCTCAGCGGCGGCGGCTCCATCTCCATCAGCGGCTTCACCTGAGGAGGGACCGGCCCCCCCCACAACCCCCCCCATTACAGCCGTCCCCCCTCCCCCGAACAACTTCCGGTCCTACTACCAGGCGACAGGCGGCGTGGCCGAACACCGAGCGCCCCCAAGCCGGGAAGACTGCTGGGGAAGGAAGGGAGAAGCGCTAGGGGAGAGTAGCGGAGCGCCGAAAGCTTCAAGTCCGAAAGGCGCGGTTGCGTGTGGAAGGTAACTCAATGACTGCCCCTTCGTCAGCAGCCAATTTCCAAACTGGGCGCACGTGCCCTGGCACATCTACCCCTAGTGCCAAGTTTTCACCCTGCCCCTCCGAAGACAATATTGATTTTAGCCTCTTAACATCCTTTGCCTTTCCTGCCAAGGATGTAGGAATGGGGGGGGGGGCTTTAAGATGCCAAATTTTTTTATCTCCTCTCTTTTGGGGGATGTCCTGAGGTCAGTCACCTCAGCAGCGCTGCAGATGGTGACCTCAGAGAAGGAAGCCCCACTTCTTGACTTCCCTGCACCTGCTTCCTTTCTCTCCTCCCCAGACCTTTTGTTTGGGATTCTCTCATTACTCATCCCAGTACCACTGCACCTCCCTCCTGTAACATGCTCACTCCCCAGCCTCAAGAGGTCCCCCAAATCATAATCTTTTTTCAGAGTTGTAGACTTAAACGATACTTTATTGGTGTATTGAGAAAAGTGGAACTATAAAGGGAGAGGGCTGTGCCCCTCACAACCCCTGGCAACCCAGAGAGGCAATAGAAAGTTGCATACACTTTTCTTACACATATCCATACACATTCTCTGAAGAATCCAAGAAGAAAAGCAAAATAACGCCTCAGTGGTGACAGGCATTAGAGTGGAGTGGGGTTGGAAGAGAAAATAGTGCTGTCTCCAGAATTACTCTTTCCACTTGTAGCCCCTTGCTCCAACAGCGCTCACCTCCCGGCACAGGGTCAGCGGCCTGGAGGGGTGTGTAACATAGTGTCAAAGGAGGGTGTGTGCCTGGGTGGAAATGTGCAATTTGTGTACCTGTGTGTGGCTTAGGAAGGCATAATACAAGGTTGTGATCCAAGAAGTGGAGAGATGGAGGGAAAGGTTTTTCTGTGGTAATGAGGCCAAAGGATACATGTGGAAAGGGGTTGAGAAGGTGGTTCTGGGGAGTGGATGGTTCCATCTCACCTTCTCATGGGGCAGGACGGACATGGACATGGACACGGTGCCAGGCATTGCTGAGCACACCTCGCAGGTTCCAGATTGGAGCCACGGTGTCTGGCTGCACATTGTAGCTGTCATCTACAGCCTTACAAATAATGTTCAATTCCTTTTTCCCAGCTGGCACAGGGGCTTGCAGCTGCCATAGCCGCCAGGCCCAGGCCTTTCGGGGGCGCTGTTCTTCTCCTTCCAGCTCAGCCACCTGCCAGGTTAGGCCTCCATCCAGAGACACATCCACCCTGATCACAGCCCTTCCACCACCACTCCATGCATAGCCCTTGACAGTCACCTGCCCTGACTCTACTGTCTCCCCATCCTTGGGCTCTGTGATGGCCGACTGGACAGGAAGTTCCTGAATAGATGGAGCCGAGTCAAAATCTACAGTGTCCCAGTCCACAGATGGAGAGAAGCCTTTGTAATCCCGCCGCTGCCAGTGGCTGTAACTTTCCTCTGATTCCACACTCACTTTGCCCAGCCATTTGACATGGCGGGCACCCACCACGCCAGGAACCACCACCCGCACAGGGAAGCCATGGTCACGAGGCAGAGGCTGCCCATTCATCTCATATGCCAGCAGGACTTCAGCTTCAGGGTCCATGGCCCGAGCCAGAGGGATGGATGCTCCATAGGCAGTCCCTGTGGGATCTGAGTCCAGTCCCTCAAAGCAGACATGGGCCTCAGTTTCACAGAGTTTGTGACCAGCTTGGGCTAACACATCACAGAGACGTGCCCCAGCCCAGCGTGCAGTGCTAATGGCCCCAGTACTCCACTCTAGACCTCTTACTTCTTTGAACTGAGTCATCTCAGAGCGCCGGTTGCCAGCACACTGCAGAGTGACTGTGATCTCGTGCTTGGGGAACTGGTACAACTCATCCAGGGATAGGGACAGCGATTGACCCCCAGGTGGCCCTACTACATGCAGGCGATAGGTGTCTGGGTCCAGGTTAGGTACAGGCAGATGGTTCCGGGTGAAGAAGATTGGGTTGGGTGTGATATAGTTTTCTGTCAGCAGCTCAGCTGGGGGCTCTGCATTAAAGGGGCGCTGGCTATTGACCTTCAGGGCTGGGTGACGTATAGGATCATCAGCGTAAGGGTCAGAGGTCTTCAAGGTGGAGGGTGCCTTGTCTTCGGGGCTCAGCTCCCCGATCTTGTACTGAGCCAGTATCTCACGCACATGGGACTGGTTGTGAACAGCATAGAGGGCCCAGAAGGGCTCCAGGGGACCCCCAGCTGCTAGCATCAGCTTTGATGGCCCCCCTGGGTGTAGGTCCACAAATTCTGTGACATCAAAGACCTCAGAGCCCAGAGTCACCCAGATCCTAGTCTCAGGGCTGCTGTGGGATCTTACTTCCTCCCTCGTGTATATCCGTGGTAACTCCTGAGCAGCCTGCAGGCAGGGCAGGGGTGAGGCAAAAGGGAACAGAAATTAAGAAGAAATCACTCTAGCTCTCCCTGACCCAACCCACAAAGTCGTGGCCACTGGGAAATGGAGATAGCAGATTTCATCTCTACTGTGCATGAAGACAGTGTCACTGTGGGCTCTGTGGTAACAGCCTGGGTTGCCAGAGGAGCTCGCTGGGGCCCCGTGTTCTGATAGTGAAGTCCTTTCCTTCCCCACTTACCTTGCACCGGTGGTCATGATAGGCCAATACTGCACCGAGGCCTAGCAGGGTCCCCATGACTCTCCATCCCCTGGTGCTGGAGTTATTACCAGAAACGGTGAGGCTGGGGCACTGGGGCTGAAATGAATCATTTGTAGAGCAGGCCCGAATGAAGAGCTTTGAGGGGGTTGACTTGAGTCTGGAAGAGAGACAGGTTTTCTTAGCACACCTCTCCTGATCACATGAAAGGGCCATTAAAGGCCTGAGGTTTACCTCTCCCTGGGTTGGCCATTGGTTCCTTCAGTTGGGACTTAGTTTCTCTAGGGAAGGGTGGGACAAGTGGGATCTGGCTTTCCCTTTCCTTCAAGGCCACTATCTCAACTCTCTCATCTGGCAGATAAGATAAGATATCATAAAGAGACTGGGAGTGGGAAATATTGGCCAGGAGACAAGTCCTAGGTTGGGATGGGCTACCTGCAGGCCTGTCGGAGTTCTGAGAGGACAGCTCTTTGCAGCAGCAGCATTGTGGCAGACCTGTAGGAGGAAGATTCCAGAATCAAGATAGAACTCCTGGGAGGGGATGATATTAGGGAAAGCTTGAAGGAATAGGTGGGAGGAAGATAGAGAAGGTCAGCAAGGAGCTCTCTGGGCAAAAGGGGAGACTTTTTCTGTGGTAATGAGGCCAAAGGATAGGAGTAGGGATCCAAATGGGTCCTTAGAGAAAACCTGGAGCACTTCAGAGACAGACTGTGCTGACAGGATGGAAGGGAATGGAGAGGGCATGAGTCTTCTGGAATCACCTGTCTCCCACCCTCCACTCTCTACTTTGTCCGCTACAGGGAACAATGTCTGGGGTCAAGGGCCTAAAAGGCAGAAGCCAAATGTCTATTGTCCAGTTTGCCAGTTTATTATTTCTGAAGTCAGCAGAGGACAACTGAGGGGCAGACTGACTTAAACAGGGACAAAAAGCTGAAAAAGGTAGTGGCAGCCTAATGGGGTGAAGGAGCTCCGATTCTGGAGTCAAGCTGCTTTGGGTTTGGGAAACCGGCCCTGCCATTAACCAGCCCTGTTCCCTGGGCAAGATACCAAGCCTCTCTGAACCTGCGTCCTCATCCATGAAATGAGATCTACCTAGCAGAGCTGCTGTGGTGAGGAAACAAAGTAATAACATTGTCTTTGAAGGCCTTTCAGTCCCCTCCTCTCCATCCACCCTAAAAAAAAAGAACTCAGCTGGGGACTGGACTCTAACCTGGGGTCCCCACCTGTACCTTGTCTATGCCATTCCAGTGAGCTCAGCAAATGAGGAGTTAATAGCCAGGATGGGCTAGAGAAGGAAAAAGGTCATTTTTTCTGGTCTCCACCCTGCAGCAGTGTCTTCCTCACAGCACTGAGCAGCACATTGACCCCAGCTGGGAAGGGCCAGAGTGGGGAGGGGTGACAAGAGTCCCAATTGCAGATAAGATGCAAAAGTGGGGGGCAGGCGGAGAAACTTCGAGGGAGGTAGGAGTAGGAGCAGGGGAGTCTGCATTTTACTCCTGGGCCATGGGACCCTCACTCTCCCTTCCACCTGCCCTCAATACCAGTAGCCCACTTGAACCTGACGAGCTGTGCAGGCAGGGCTGAGTTGCAGGGAACTCTGTCAGCCCAATGTCCCAGGTTTGGGAGAGGCAGCTTTCTGCTGCAAAACAGATGCCATGCCTTTGTGCGGGTGGTGCCTCCTCACTCCCCAGGGGCACTTTAGGTAAGAGGATATGTCCAGCACGGGGCGCGAGCAGCTGGCACGAGTGTCTTGTAGTAACATCCTGCGCCCCCAGGAGCACCCCGGCAGCGGGAGTGGAGGCGTGTACTAGGTCTGTCGACCTTGGGATTCGGAGCACCCCTTGGACCAAAGCCCCGCCGCAGCCCGGGTTACCAGCCCTTCTCTTCCTTCTCCCGGACCCAGCCCCCTTACCCGGTTCGGCGTCCGCACGGTGGCTGCTTTACGCGCCCGGCGCTCGGCGACGGCTGGCGGAGGGGCGGGGCCGGCGCCGTGACGTCGGGCCGGAGTAAAGGACCACTCTCGCCCCTCGGCTGGTCCCCCAGCCATTGGAGGGCCGCGGGCCGCCTTCAAGCTGCTGTCTCCGCCTCCTAGAGGACGAGGCAGGCGGGGCGCCACGAGGGCCCGGAGCAAGGACAGGCAGGCTGTTTTTGTTTCCACCCCGCTGGACAAGAAATAGGACCCTCACTGATGTCCGGAACCGGGAAGTGGAAGGTGACGAGAACTCCAAAGGTGGGGCTGAGAGGTGGGAGACTTGGAGATGCCCCCGCTCCGCTCCTACTGCTGAGACACAAGGTGGGTACGCTGGAGGCGGCCTCGGGATCCAGCCCGCTCTGCCGTTTTTGACAAACATCTGTGTTGCAATTACAACTGCCCTGTTTGTCTTTTAGAATAAACAAAGTCAAGCGCTCAACTCTCTTATATTCAGGAATGAGAGCAGAAATGAAGCTTAAGTAGTGGTTCAGACTTCGAGATTCCTTGGACTAGTCGAAGTTCTCCCCAAATTATGGAAACAACACGGAATAGCATCTTTTTTATTTTACTTCAATTTAATTTAAAAAGTCATTTAACAAGAGCAATGACATTTAACACCCCAAAGTAGGAAGATTATAATCGCTCATAATCTCAGAGTAAAGGACACAACAGAAGTTTGCTATTACCCTTTTATCATTTGGTGCGGGACTGAAAATTGATTTTGTCGTTGGCTGGCTGTGAACCTGGGGCAAACGTATCCACACTGCCCTCTAGAGATCAGAAGGTTGAGTTACACCTTATTCACTTGAAGGTCTTCATTTTTAATTTTGGAAGATCATTTCCCCTCCCTTTCTGATCTCCTAAACTGAACTAGAGCTTTTATGAGGAATCAAGGAGCCTTGGGGGGATTACGAAGAGGTATACAGAAAGGAGAATTGACAGTGAAAAGGTGATTTTAGCTCTAAAGTTTTTGGAAATAAGATTTCCAACTCAATTGTGTACAATTAAATCATTGGAGAGACCCATCGCCTAACCTATCCTACCAGTCTTAAAAAATAGGCTCAGCCCAAAGATGCAAAGAACTCAGTTAGGGACTGAAGCCATGGATAAGACTTCTCCCTAATAACAGTGTCACCTTCTTGTATGCCATGCACATGCTTTACATAATTGACTTTTAAATCTCAACATTTCATTTTACAGAAGAAGAAACTGAGGCAGAGAGCAGCTAAGTAACTTGATCAAGGCCACAGCTGGTAAGTTGGCGGAGACAAGACTAGAATTCCAGTCTGTCTGGCACCAGTCCTCTTTCCTGTCCTTCAGATTCTTTGGAATTGAAAACTCCTCCTACCACCATACCTAATCTTTTCTCCCCCAACCACCACTTAGACTGTGATGGACTGAAGGGCTGCAAGTACAGCAGGAAACAAGAGCAGATCTAGGAGAAATTTTCCTTTGGGGTGGAAGCCACATGATCAGTCAAAAATGGTAATGCAGTAATTTTTTATAACCTTCTTTAGGTCATGGACTCCTTTGAGATACTACGGCAATGGACCTTCTCCCTAGAGATGTGCACATAATTTTTTGCATAATACTTTGAAGGATTCACAAATACCACCTCTCCCTCCACTCTCATCATTTATCTTCCCACAGGTCCACAGACTCCCCCTTATATACATATTCTGTTAAGGGGGCCTAAAAAAATAAGCTAGGGTCAGACCTGATGAGTTCTCTAGTGGCCTGGGAAAAGGAGTGATTAAACAGCAATAAAGGAGCTATTTTCCAAATTGGGTTATCTCACTATTCAAGAAAAGATTAAAAAGAATAAGGAGTTACCAAGAGGCAGAGGAGGGTATGTTTCTGATTCAATAAAACATTATTGGTGCCCTTCCAAATTTCTTGTATTGGACAAATAGCAAACAAACAAAAAGAAGCAACACTCCAATACACTTTTCTTTTTTTTTTCCTTTTTTACTTACATTAAATACATCAGTAAATCAGCAGTCGCATTCTGTTACCACGATTGTTATGTTGGGAGAGGAAGAAAGGGGGAAAAAAGGCAAATGCTTTCTTAAAAGCAAAAAAAAAAAAAAAGGGACACCCCCTCTTAAAAAAAATGATCAGAAGAAAAAAATGAAGAGCTGGGAAATAAAAACTAAGATCCCCAAGCCCAAGAGAGCTCAAAGAAAGCAGAAGAGCTGGTAAGAAGTAGAAGGAAGGCAGCAGATAGGCCCAGAAGCTACGGCCAATCCTGTTCCTAAGGGGGGTGGGGGAGGGGAGAAGCAGCCTGGAGAAATGGTTTCCCAGCCCCAAGGCAACGATACATCTTCACTCCTGCTCCACGGGGAAAGCTGAAGAGAAAGAACTTCATTTCTAAGAGACTTAAGAGAGCAGCCATCCTAGTTCTTCCACTGGTAAGAATGCACTGTGTGCTTTTAGGGGCTAGTGGGTGCTGGGAAATGAAGGGGAAAATGTATGTGTTTCAGGGCCACAGGAACTAAGGCTGCCCCTGGAAAAGGATGGGAATTGAGGCCTAAGTGGAAGAACCTACACTGGGTCCTTCAGAATCTCAGCTTCATGGATTTCTCAGCTGCTCTAGGACAGAAGGCAGTCTGCAAGCCAAAAGGGCAAAGATTCCAATCCTAGGTCACTGGGGCCTTTCCTATCTTACTTCCCCCAATTTTCCCAAAACTCTGGGCTGGAACAAGAAGGAATTTAGAGTTCTCTCTTGCCTTGATGGCTTCCCAAAGAAATCCTAAAACACCTAATGAGGGATGTGAAGAGAGGCTAGGGATTTAGAAAGGACCAATGTCCTCTGGTGATGTGAGACAGCTGTGAAGGACCTTCAGTGCCAGTTGTTCCCTGTCCACAGGAACAGGTGTTTTGATATGAGGGAGCCACAAGTAGACCTCTGTGGTACAGCCCCTAGTGGTACATGGATTAAACCACTGGTTACATGGGGGGTGGGTATGGGGATAAGCGTAGAGGGACTAAATTGATGATCCTAACAAAGAAGAAAAGAAATAGGGCGCAATGGGAGGTGGGGGACAGAACAGACTGTACAGTGGGAATAAAGATCATACCTATTTACAGGGAAGTAGAAAAGACATGGTAATGGGTAGATCAAACTGAATGTGAACCTGGGAAAGGACAGAAAACTCCTCCCTCTGGCCTGACTCCTCTTCATTCCCCTACCCTGGCCTATGCCCTCCTGAGAACACTCACCAGTTGCTCAGTTAATTCCCCAGGAAAGGCAAACCTATACCCAAGAGCTAGATTGGCAAGAATATAGGTTAAGAATCAGAGTTGGAGGAAGCCAGCAGTGGAGATGGGGCTTGAGTAGCTGCCACTGGTCCTGTTCTCTACAGCCCCTCCCAAACCTCACATACACCTCAAATTCCATTTAATTAAAAAGGTGAGAGGGCAGGTAAATCAATCAAAACCCCCATAAAACAAGTATCCCAACTGAACTACCATCAATTAAAGTGCAAACTGCAGGGGATATAGTGGCTGGGGCTGAGGCCATCTCAAGGCCAGAGAGAAAAAAAATGCATATGTATAAATCAGAGGATGGATATCAGAAACTGGTCCCTCCTCCGATTAGATCACAGCAGAGCCAAAGATGCAGGCAACCAGTGAAGATTCTTTGGAGGACTCTGGGGTCCAGTGTCTCCCCCAGTGTGGGGGAGAAGCTACCTAAGAGGCTGGGTGAGGGGAAGCTAGGCCTTGGAAGAGTTCTAGAGCCACAGATGACACTGTATCTCCACCTCCGCCCAGTTAGCTAACAACACAACTTCCACCTGGTGCCCAAGAGCTTGCCTTCCCATTCTCACGTCTACCTGGAAACACCCTCCACAAGGCCAACTCATGGATACTGCAGTGTTTTCAAATATGGGAAACTCCAACCAAATAAAAACAAAAAGGAAATGTTTCCTTACTCCCTCTTGCTCTGAGCCTTACTCTCCCCCAGGGCCCTTAATGTGACTGAACTGGAAACCTCCTTCCTCAGTTCCTGGGTTCACCACCTTCTCCATCCTGGGGAGAGGAGGAAAAGGGGGTCAAGAACAAGGGTTGACCAAAAGCAGAAGGGGAAGGGGCAGGAGACAAAAAATGTTTTCTGAAAAAATGGGGAGGAGGAGGAAAGATAAGTAGGTCACTGTCTTGCACCTATAATACAAAGTGAAGAAAGTTTGTTTTGGAAGGTAAGTCCTGGGGGATCTGACCCCCAAGCCCCAGAGTAGGGGTAGGAGGCCAGTGGCAACAGCTGCCTGGTGTTGGTTGCTGAAGCGTTAAAAAGTGCCATGACGGAGCTGTCAGGAGGCAGCCCTTGGGAGCCAGGGCTCAGTGTGCTGTTACCGTAGGGGCTGTGTGCTGAGGGGTGGGGATGGAGGTTATTTCTTAGCTCTCGTGCTAGCTCCATACTTGTTTGCTGCTAGCCACCCCCTCAGTTGCTACAACACTGGCTCTTGTTCTGCTGGGACTGCTCATGGAGGTCCACACCCCGGCTTCGGCCTGCTGCACCCCCTGGATTCTGGGGTTCACTCTTTGGCAACTTCTTAGCTAGAGATAAAAAGAGAAGGGAACAAAGTATGGTAGATTTTACTCATCCCCCCAAAAGACAATTGGGTGGGGAAGAATTAGGGGGAAAAGGAAAAATGTAAGAAATTAAAAGAATGTTCTGAAGAGGGGAGGGTTCACTGTAAACTACATTGAAGATGAGGGGGTTCGAGCTGCAGCCAAAGGATGGAGGTCACAATGGGAAGTTAAGGTATTTCCATACCTAAAGTTTTCACAAGAGGAGACACTCCCATCCATCCTTATGACTTGGGTTAGTGATCTTGCCTAGAGGCAAGGGAAGAAGACAGGAAGACCTCAGGCTGCTGTGACCTTACCTATTGCCAGGAAGAGGTCGTTCACGTTCATAGCTGTCTTGGCTGAAGTCTCCATAAACAATAAGCTGTTGTCATCTGCGTAGGCCTGGGCCTCCTGCAAGGGGTGGGGTGTACTGGCACTCAGAATGTAGGGTAGGAACAAATATTGCCTTTCCACTCCCAGGTAGCACAACTTGGCAATATACTGGGTTCCCTCCCCTTAATTGTCCCTCTGAACCAGCTGGCCCTGGACCCATATTTTGGTGACGACTCCCTCAAGGATAACTCATGGTTCAAACCACTTAATCCAACAAACAGATGTCAGGAATCTTAATTATGGGGGAGAAGGTAAGTTGGTTGGGGCTTTGGGTTCTGACATTTGAATAGTCCCTTACCTCAAATTCAATTGCTCCCTCCTTCCTGTTTCACACTGGTACCCCCACAGCTGGTATTCCCCTACCCCTCTGCTCTGGAATTTTCTTCTGACTCCTCTAAAATCTCCTGGCTGTCATTAGGGTCACAGTGTTGCTGTATTTAACTTGGTGCAGAACTGGGGAATGAGATGATGAAAGTCCTCAGATGAGGTTTTCAGAGAGGACAGGTTTGGAAAAAAGAGGTCCCAAGCACAGAGAGTGTGTTAGAGAGGGACTCTGTGGGGCATCTTACTTCATACTCCACCATGCGCTTGTTGGCCAGGTCAGCTTTGTTCCCCGCCAGGGCAATAACGATGCTAGGACTGGCCTGTCGCTGTAGTTCCTTTACCCATGTTTTTGCTCTGGCGAAGGTTTCCTAGGAAAACATGAGGAAGAGAATGGGTGGGCTGGAATGACTGTCAATCTAGGCCCATTACGTTCAAAACCCAGTCTCAAAACTCACCTCTTCTAGGTGGCCTTCCCTCACTGAAACCACCTGTCTCTGATCATTCATTACCTCTTGTCTTCTTAGCACTTGGAAGCATAATTTGTACACTTATTTTGCTATTTTAAGAACTGGTTTTCTCTTCCCCACCTAATTTAATTCCTATAAACAAAAGCAAGGATGATCTTCTCAGCTCACTTACCTGATTAGTAATGTCATAAACCACAATTGCAGCTTGGGCACCTCTGTAGTACATGGGGGCCAAGCTATGGTATCGCTCCTGCCCAGCTGTGTCCCAGATCTCAAACTTGACTGTTGTGTCATCTAGACAAACAGACTGGGTGAGGAAGGCCGCTATGGATGAGAGAATGAAGAAGTTGTAAGTGGGAGGATGAATGGGAACATCCCACCCCCTTTCAAAATATCTCCACTGTCAGTCTAAGACAAGTCATGACCCAGGCCATTCAGCTACAGGAAAAGATTTAACGATCTCCTTCTTATATATAGGTCCTCAACCAGGATTCAGACTGCTCTTGGCTAAGTCCTTCCTGCTGGAAGTTTCTCTAGCTAAGGAATGGGGACACGGCATAAGCTATGACGGAGAGAAAGAAGACCTGGCACTTATACCAGAGTCATCCCTCTTCTAACCAAAACAGAGGAATAAGAGATAATGACAGAGATAATAAGCTTCAGATAAAAGTCACATCAAGAATTGATTAGATCGTAAAGCTTAATGGGAGGTCCCACCATTATCAATATTATTTGGCCGTTATTTTCTCATATAATCTTCTGCTGGTCCAAGAACACCACATTTCCAAGGTGACTAGTAAAAGCGAGGAAGCAGTAACATGGGCGTTCTCCTAAAAGATTCTTGGGGGTAGTGGCAGGGAGAAGGTAGCAAAGGTGGGAAAGGCAAATGCTCTTTATCTTTTGTATTTAGTTCCAGCCTTGATTTTACCAGATATGTGCACCAGAATCATATAAGGAGCTTTTCCAAACATACATGTCTACACTGCCACCAACCTCATTCTACCTCCAATACTAATCAGTAGATTTAGGGTACAGCCCAAGTATGCATTGGATGATAACGCTCCCCGTGATTCTGATGTACATCTTTGATTACGAATCCCCGCTCCAAACCAATCCTGCTCAAGATGACACTCAACTGAACTCCCCTGGGATTAAGATGAGAGTGGGAGGAGAAAGACAGACTGAGACAAAAAATTAGTGATCTTCTTGGTGTGCAAAGGTCAACCTTTCTAACTTTCTTCTAGGAAGCAAGAGGATGAATGTATACTTGCTTTTTGGCATTATGGCAATTTTTTTGTTTTTATAAAGGATTTCCATTACGGGGAGCTAAGAGGGCCAGCTCCATAATCAGATCCTTAGATCTCTCCTCAAAAGCCATACTAAGCATTAAACCTCTTCCTTCCCTGAGGTACTCACCTCCAATGGTGCTCTCTTGGTACTCATGGAACTGCCCTTTGACAAAACGTAATACCAGGCTAGATTTCCCCACTGCAGATTCACCCAGCAGGACCAATTTGAACTGGCATATTTTGCTGGCTTGGGGCTGCCCATTGGGCCTGGCTGTGCTTCTGCTAGTCATGGCTAGATTATCAGAGTGGGAAAGGGTGGAGGGAGGGGGATGCCACAAAGCGGCAAAGGGGGAAAGGGGGAGGGGAGGGGACTTCCAGGCTTCAACAATCCTGCAAGAAGAAAAGTGGGTAAAATTAAACACAGGGCCATTGCAGCTGCAATCACTTTTCAGAGAAAGGATAGAATGCCTTCATTTCTTTGCTCCTAAGAGCACTTAACTCAAAATTATCCTTTTTTTAAAAAAAAATTTTTAAAGCTTCGGTGCAAGATTGTGTATCCTAGTTGTTAGTTTTTAGTTCTCTATGTGAGCTGCCGCAACATGACAACTGACAGGTGGTATGGTTCCAGGAGTGGGAAATGAACCCGGGCCACAGCAGTGAGAGTGCTGAATTTTAACCACTAGACTAGCAGGGCTGGCTCCCAAATCATCCATTAAAAAAAAAACAAAAACAAAAACATTAAAAGGTTACACCACTGAGAGGGTCCCAGGCAGCTGACACTCAATGCTAAGAGTGGGGAACAATAAAATAAGAATTACATCGAAGTAGAGTTTGCCCTACCACATAATCCCCAACTGCCGAGAGCTGAAATGGAGAGACCGAAAACTGTGTGCGAGTTTTTAATCTCCCACTAATTCCCCACAAGGTCTTCAAAGAACAGCAAATTGATCAATTTTTAGCTGGCCTGAAGAACACCCAGATCCACCCATAAATACCCTAGATCCCCGGTGTCTCCTTGGTATGCTGGTGCTGTGACCCCCGTCTCCCTTTATTCTAGCTTTCAAAATGAGAGATTCACCCGAGGGGTGTGGGATAAGAGTCACCTTTCCTAAGAGTAGAGGGGTAGCTTCTGGTTCTGTAGCCTTCATACATGACCAGTCTTCTTGACATTTCTGAAAATCTAACCAGGATCCAATTGCCAGAAAATCTATCCTTTTTCATTTCTTGTCAAAGGTGAGTAGAGAAACACAACCAACAGACCACATTCAGTATCAACTCTTTCACTTTGTTTTTGCCACCTCTCCGAGTCTCAAAGTCTATCAAGTCTAAGAGTCAGTAGGTTTGACCTACTCTCAACTTGCAGCTGTCTTCCCGGTGCCTAGGGATTAGATTACCCTCCACACTGAACAGGCCTAACAGCTGTAGCCCTTCAAGTTAGAGGCAGAGAAAGGTATACCTTCTAAACACATGCAGGAGTCTCCAGAGGATGTTAACAGGGATAGTCTTCAAGCAATAAGTATTTCATGAAAGAATAAACTGAACCACCTTTCTACTTTCCAAGAGGCTATGAAAGCTGCTGGTAGAGACAGACAGAAAGAGAAGTCAGAACTTTGAGAGTCTAATCATCCAAACCTGAACATATTTCATCATCCTGACTCTGAGGGGAAAAGAACCATGAGATTCGAAGAAGAGTTAGCATGATCAGAGCATGCAAAACCTCTCTCCAAAACCTAAGCATTGCTTGGGTTGTACTTTGCTTGTTCAGATTAATCTTTCCCTTCTCCAAGGTTAATCCTAGTGACTCCACAAACATCATACTCTATGGCATATGTGGGGAAACATTATTTTGTCATTATAGCAAGCTGTTTTGGAGTCAAATCAGGGTTAAAAATCTCTGCAATCCTAGTAAAAACAGAAAAGACAGTAAAATCATACAGGAGGCAGTGCAGAGGAACAAAGGCCATGGAATCCAATCACTGGGTTTATTTTCAAGTTTTGCTTACTAGCTGTGAATCTTTGGGCAAGTTACTAAATCTGTGCATTTGTTTCCTCATCTGTAAAACGGGATAAGAGCCTTATGAGCACCTACTTCATAAAGTTGTTGTGAGGAATAAATGAGATAATACATACAAAGAACTTAAGTATTTGACAAAAAGTGCTAAATGTATATTGAGCTACTAATCTCATTATTAATATGACATCAAGAAAATTTCTCTGCCCAAGCCTTACCTCCCACCTTTATAAAATGGAAAAATAGCTACCTCATAGAGTGACTATGAGGATTAAGTGAAAGATGTATTTAGCATAGTGCTAATAAACAAGATAGTTATTTAGTGGTCTTGATTCATAGAAAAGATCAATTTAATATATTAAAGTATATCTCAATATTAGTTGTTATCAATATATTTCTAAAAAGCAGCCATGATATGAAAGAGGTAGAGAAAAAAACAGAAAAAACAAAAGCGTAAAGAGGAAGTTAACAGAGGAATGAGATAGAAGTGAGAATTCAGAAAAGTCCCCAAGTAGACTAGATTAAGACAGAGGAATGTAACAAATCACACTGATCCTACTGGGAATTTTGTAGTCCCCTAGGCCAGTCCTAAGAATCCAGATACACACGTGCCATTTTGTGATGAAGTTTTCATTGGTCTATGATGAAATGATAAAAATAAAGATGATATAGCAAGTTTTTCTTAAAGCTAAATTTATTAAATTTAAGAGTATCCTTTATAGCAAGATTTCTAACTTCTTACTATCAATTTTCTCTCAAAGGTAAATACATATATTGCATGGGAAAACCTCTAAGACCTATTGTTAAGTTAAGGGAAAAAAAAGTTACAGAACAAAACACATTGTTGGATCCTATTTCTGTAAAACTAAAATCCTGCATAGAAAAAGGTATGGAAGGATACACACCTATCTGTTAACAGCACCTCTGAGGAGAGTGGGATTGAGGAAGGCGGTATGTGAAGGATTCAGATTTTTTCATTCTATATAATTCTTTCTTTTTTAACAGGAAACATATACTTTAAAAGTTTTCTCAATAACTTTTTTTAATGCTATTTAAAAAATAATGGTGTTGATAGACAGTAGTAAGCTTTCTAAACATCCTTATGTGGAAAAATAAAAAACTCCAAATTTAAATTAATTGGTCCATGACATCCAAAATTCTGGGAACCAGTACTGCAAGAATCAGTATTAATTAGCTTCTTAACCACTAGTCATAGTTCTTTAGCTCTTTTCATCCTCAAACCGTTAGAGCAGTGGTTCTCAAACTGAGGGCTGTAAGCCAATAGTGACCTTGAAATCACTTGGTGGATCATGATCACTATATTTAAAAAAAAGAACAAAAAATATCAAGTGTTGCAAATAATAAACATTAAGAATCATTTTGTGAAAATGTTTCACTTGTGTATGTACACACATTGAGTTATGATGTAAAATTTTTTAATGAGTTGTGATCAAAATAAGTTTTAAAAATATTGCTTTGGAGAGGCCTGACACTGAAAGATGGGTTGGTATGGATCGGAGGAAGTCCAATCTCTGACCAGCCTATTGGCTACGGTTACTACTAAAGCACTTCTAGATGAAATTAAGATGAGGGCTGACTATAGCTCTCCAGGGGTCAGAGGATTCTCCAACCCTGCTACTAAAGCAATGGAGCAATTATGAAAATGGGAAGCCAAACTAGACAGACGCAGTCCCATGCAGTGATAAGGGCTTTGGAATTGGGCAATCCTGAGTTTTAGTCTCTGCTTTTCCAGTTAATCCCCTGTGATCTTAGGCTACTCACTCCCTTTGCCATTCTGAGCCTCAGCCTCCTTTTCTATAAGGATCTTGGAGGTAGGGAGGGGTGAAAGTAGCGAAGAGCAGAATTTGAATTCAATTTCAAAGTTCTGAGTACATTTAAGAAATTAGTTTCTCTTAGGGTTTCTCAGCATCTGTGAGGATGAATATATATATATATATTTTTTTTGGTGAGGAAGATTGGCCCTGAGCTAATGTTTGTTGCCAATCTTTCCTCTTTTTGCTGAGGAAGGTTGGCCCTGAGCTAACATCCATGCCCATCCTCCTCTATTTTGTATGTAGGACACTGCCACAGTATGGGTTGATGAGCAGTGCGTAGGTCCGCACCTGGGATCCGAACCTGTGAACCCTGGGCCACCCAAGTGGAGCGGGAGAATTTAGCCACCGGGCCAGCCTCCATATGAATTATTTTTAAAAACATATTTATGTGGTACTTCATGTACATTGTTTCATAGGAAAAAAGGATAAGCCATCATAACTCTACACTTTAAAACAGAACACAGATGACACAACAGGAAAAAAAAACCTACAAATGATAAGCTGATCAAGTTTCCTTTAGTTGACATACATATACTATACTCTTAAGAAACAACAGATACTCTTAAGTAACAGCAAGTTAGTAGATTCTTCGACTTACTCCCTCACATTTTTATCTATTTCATAGCATGTGATCCAAGGGGCAGAACATTAAGCCTCAATGTTACTATTCTACAATATGAAAACATGGGAGTTAGAAAGGACTGAATTCTCATGGGCAGACACATCACTTTAGGCCTGGGAAAACAGCTGGGAGTTGGGGAAGTGTGAAGATAGGAAACAGTCACAGACACACTTGGGTTGCAAAGTCCTTGTCACTAACCCCTACAGAGGGTAAGTCAAGCCAGAGTCTAGGCACGATCAAGACACTTTCTTGCTACTAGGCAACCTTCGATTGTCAGAGATTAGTAACTACTGGGTTAGAAAAGACTACCTCCCACCCCAATGTGTCACCTCAAGAATATGTCCTATCTTCCCTGTTCACAGTAATTGATGGGCTGCCCATCTCTGTGCCTTGATCTTTAATCTCAAATTGTTTATAAGTGTATCACATTTTTTATGCAATAACTAGACTTTCAAAAGATCAGGGGTACAGAAATGAAATAATATGTATAAGATTCATTTGATTTCTTCCTTGTTCTGGTGGTGATTTTTTTGCTAAGAGTTGACAGTGGGCAAATGATCCATTCAAAGGCAAAAAAGAAACCACAGACAGGCAAGTTGGTGTAAAGATTACCTTCAAACCTGAGGCAAAAAAAGGGAGGTGGTTATTTTTTCCCTTCAACCCTTTCAGTTCAGAAGAGAAAAAATCAGATTAAACTTCCCTTAGAAGTGGAGCTCCACGAGAATGGCTCATCAAATGACCACTAACTAGGGAAGAATGAGGCTTGACCATGGCATCAGCCCGTTGGGGAGAGGGAGGGGGAGGATGGAGGGGCAAGTTCTTTAGTGTGGGCAGCTCTCCCAGCAGCATAGGAAAATGAATAGGAAAGGTTTCTCAGCCTGCCAATCCCAGCTACAGCAAGACCTCATTCCTCAGGCCTCCTTC
This sequence comes from Tapirus indicus, assembly GCA_031878705.1. Lineage (NCBI taxonomy): Eukaryota > Metazoa > Chordata > Mammalia > Perissodactyla > Tapiridae > Tapirus > Tapirus indicus. Next base: position 142,706,250 of record CM062918.1, on the reverse strand, counting down.
CACTTGGTAGCTTTGAGTCCCTATGCCAACTACATACAAAGCCTCCAGAAGTCTGTCATCTATCAGTAGAGACTGAGTTCCAGGTATCTAGCCCCTGGAGTCTAGCCCACTCCCAAATATCAGCCCTATAAGGTCACTTTGCTAGATAAAAGGCAGTCTAGGGGCCGCCCGGTGGCGCAGCAGTTTAGTCTGCGCTTGGCAGCCCGGGGTTTGCGGGTTCGGATCCCGGGCGCCCGCAGACGCACTGCCTGTCAGCCATGCCGTGGCGGCGTCCCATATAAAGTGGAGGAAGATGGGCACGGATGTTAGCCCAGGGCCAGTCTTCCTCAGCAAAAAGGGGAGGATTGGCAACGGAAGTTAGCTCAGAGCTGGTCTTCCCCACAAAAAAAAAAAAAAAAAAAAAAAAAAAAAAAAAGGCAGTCTAGAGGTCACCTGGTCCAGTCTCTGTATTTTACAGTGAGGAAACTGAGGCAAATGAAAATAATCCACTTGCCAGGTTACCTCGGCAACCATACCTCTGAAGTAAGCAGGAGATTCTGAACTGAACTCCAAAGAGGGCACCAAGACAGGAACAAGAGAGTTGGGCCTCTATTCAGTTTAAGTACTTCCTTTGGGACTAAAAACAAGTTAGGAAGACCCAAGCCTTCCCCGGGAACTGGGATTCAGTCCCATGGCCTTCTGACAGAAAGACCCACTCATTACTATGCCTCTCTAGAAGGTCTTGACCAACCCCAGCCAGGACAGTTGCAATAGAAGCAATTCAATGGAAGGTGACAGGGAAAGAAGTGGTAACTTTTGCAGAATTCAATGGGCCTTGGGGTTAATGAGTAGGGAAGAAGCTAGTAAATACCTTCAACTCTCCAACTTTGTTTAGACCCCAAATTACCAGAATCTTGAACTGAGTTTTCCACTATTTGGCTCAGCTCTTCCATCCTGTTGACCTAATGTTAACCAACAAGTCACTGGCTTAATAGCCCTTACACTTCCTCCCTTCTCCCTTATATTTCCCCAAGAGGCAAAAAGCATACTTATCTCTTATCAACATGGTAGTACCAAGTCCCTCTTATTGACCTAGGAAAGACTGGAATGCCCTTCCCCACTGTCTGCCTAATAAACTCCTAGTGTATCTTTAAGGCCAACTCAAATGTCACCTTCTCTGTGAAATTGCATAATTACCCTCTCACCCCAGCAGAATTCACCACTGCTTCCTCTGAGTTCCCTAGTATTAAGGCTGTATTTCTATCACAGCATTTATTACATTATATGAGTTAATGGTTTGTGTCTGTCTGCTCTGCTAAACTATGAACTTCTCAGTAAGTGTGACTATTTTTTATGTCATCTTGAATCTCCAGAGCAGAGCACAATGCCTGGTCCCTAGTAAGTGTTCATTAAATGCTCCGTAAATTAAGACCAAAGCTATCCTACTTTCCTCCTCCATCTACTCCTCCCCTCTGTGCCATCTGGATAGATTCTTACTGAGTTCCATTTGGGAATGTTTTTAACAGGCCTCAGAGAACCAAATCTCTTCCTTTCTTCTTTGTGATCTCTCTTGGATGGAGGGCCCTCTTGGGACCCAGCCCACAAAGTACTGTTGCAACTCACATGGGCTAACTGCTTTTCCTGTCACCCGTTACTATGCCTCAGATGGCCTAATCACACTGAATATGCGGCCCTTCCACCCTAACACTGAAGCAACTGTGGCTAAAAAACAAAGTTCCCTGAATTTTCAATTGATGTTAACTGTTTAAAAAACTTTGGGTCATGATTTCTATTAATTCCTGAACTTGAGAAACACACACAAAAAAAATCATACCACCAGAGCTAGAGGACACTCTGAAAAGGTACCCAGTCCCCCTAAACAGAAGCTACAACCTGACCCAGAAATTTGCACACACTTTGCTAACCTCGGTGGCTCCTTACTCAGCTCAGTTACTGTTCAGTCAATGACTAAATCTCTCCTAAAACACTCTTGGGAAGTGGGACTGTATTGTGTAGGGTTTTAAGGTATCCTTCCTCCTAAAGGGCTGTTGCATTTCCTTATTTTAAGTTCATTGTCTCACACTGGTTACTTTCCAATCTGAAATGCCTTAGGATTAGAGAGCAGGCTATACACTTGCTTCTCCTACCCTATGCCTCCTAAGAGGTCAAATTCATGTCAATGCACACAAACAAGCAAACTAGAGAAGAGCAATCCTTGCTCATGGGCAAAGTAAGAGTTAGATGATATGAGGTGTGACTTCAAGGGCAATGGGAAAACCCTCTTCTCCAAATACATTTTTGTAACTCCAGATCTATGTTTGAAATTCTATATTGATAATTCCACTCCTTAGCTCCCTCTTAAGAAGCAAAAACTCTTGGAAGAATTAATACTTTACGTGACTATTTGCTACTTACACCTTAATATGGAGCAAGTCTAGATCATTTCTTGAAGGTAGGCTTTGATTAAGGGAAAGGTGGAAAAGACAAAAGGGATGTACAGAAGAAAGGGATAGGTTACCACCAAGATGGAGAAAATGGCAAAGCCTAGAGAAGATTAAGCGTGCACACACACACACCCCTACACAATATTTCTAGGACTGGCTTTGCAGGAGAGAAAATAAAAGCTCCTGGGAGGACAACATCAAGGTTTCTGAGGGCACTGTACAAAGGATGGGCACAGGAAGGACAACTTCAATTAATAAGGTGGTAGTATGAATGTCCCAGCTGTACTGAGGTTTAGAGGAAAACCAACTTCAAATCCAGAGAAACTTGGGAGCTTCTCCTATCACTATAGAAAGACAGATACAGCTGCCCCTTAGGAGAATCATCATCTTCTTTTGGGATAATGCAAGGACACCCATATAATCTGAACATGCAGACACCATGAACCAGAAGATGGAGGTCTCAAATTCCTCACTTTAGCAGATGCCAATAATTCTCCCAAACAAAATCATTCACCTTAACATTTCTTTCCTGCCCATAAAAGAGAAAAAAGTTTTGGCCATCTATTTGGGCATTTCCTAGGATACCCAGTGCACAACTGGGGTGTGTGTGTGTATTTAAGGAGGTGAAAGATAACCCAGAGTAGAGCTCCCTATTGGTTGAATTTGATAGAAGCAATACAAAATGAACCGTGAAATGAGCACAGTAAATAACAGAGTATCATCCCAGAAGGGAGAACTGTGAAAAGAATGAGAAACCAGAGTTTGGTGAGAACATGAAAACAAAATTGCCTTTGGTGGCGCATCCTCCAAAGCAAAGCAAGATTATTCTGATCTGCTGTCTCTTATCTATGACCTTTTTGGATGAAATATAATGAGTGAGGTATGTGTGGGAGGATTTACACTTTTTACACTTCTGTACAGCTTGAATGTTTTAAGATATGTACAGATTACTTTTGTAATTAAGAAGAAAAGTAGTTATAAAATACAGTGGTATAAAAGGGAAAAAGGAGGAAGTAAAATAAGAGAAAATGCAATAAGCTCCAATCTATAGGGGGCTACGGAGATTAGCAGACCATTAAAAATATATGGGAGCAGGGGACTCCTGTGCCTTGGTAATCCAGCTTCCTTTTCTCTACTCACTCCCTTCCCAAGTGCCTCACTGTTTGACCCAACTTTCTAATAGCACAGAAACCTGGGCTCCTAAAGAAGTAGACAAAGAAGAGAGGTGATGCCAACCTTCTGGAATGGAATTTCTCACTCTTCCCCAAATCCCTTCCTCAGTGATATCACCTCAATAGTTCCAGGCTTGGTTCCACCTAACCATTACCTGACTGGGAAATACCCAAGTCTAAGTCTCACAAAAGTTTCACCAACTGTGGTCGGAAGATCTCTTGATGGCTGAGGATCCCTGAGCCCCTTTCCAGAGCAGATAATGAAATTGCTGATTCCCCATTTCTAGGTCGGAGATATGGTATCCACCATAAACCACATTATTAAGTGGGGAAGAAATGGACAAACATTCCTCAAATCCAACTTCTTTTTCACAGGACTTCTAACAGTAGGTAAGAGAAACACAGAGACTGCAGCCTAACCCAGCTAAGGCCAAGGGAAAGTGTAGGGACTGAGTTTGGAACAGCCAACAGTCACAGAAAAAAAAATTACATTTGTCTTCACTAGCTACCCTGGGAGTACCAAAAAACTTCAAGACATCACATCTCAAAACGAATGGGAACAAAAGAGTGGGTACTCCCAAGACCCAGAGCCTCCAGCCCACCCTTCAGCATTTCCAGAAGCTCCCATAACTGACACCAGGCCCTGCTTCCATTTCCCCAACTACCTTAAGCCTTCTAGATCAGGAAAGCTCTCTTCGTTTGCCTCAGTTATCCCTCACCGAACACAAATCCCTCCTCGGCTCAACTCTGAGGCGTAGTTATTTTTATAACAGTCACTTTCCCTGAAAAGAATGTCTCTTACCCAGCTAAGAACCCTTCTCAGGCCCTTTCAATGAGACACCTCAGGGAGCCCCAGCCCGGTTACCCTCGGGGCCCGGGCGTCAGGTCTGACCCCTCCTCACCTCCCGGCAAACGGGCTTACCTCACCGCCGCCCCGTCCCTTTCCCCAGCTCCTCCCTCTTCGGCGCTGCTCAATGAGGCCTGCGCCTGCCCTCACACCAGCCCCGGGCCGCCTGCGCCGGCCCCAGCCCGCCGCCCCCAGAACCCGGCCGCCTCCCGGACTCACCAACTTTGGGCTCCCAGCCCGCCCGGCCCCCTCCTCAGCGCCCCCATTAGGCCTGCCGGGGCCCGGCCCCCTTCTCCCCTCTCCAGTGGGCCGCTCTAACCCCTCGTTGAGGCCCACACCCGCCTCTGCTCTCGGGCCAGGCCGCGCTCCTCTCCCGGGCGCCTCCGCCCCTGCCCTTGCGGGCTCCATCAGGCCGGTACCTGGGGCTCCGTCTCCCCCGTCCGGCCCAAGCCTGTGTCGAACAACACAGCTGCAGCTCAACCAAACCCTCCTGCCCCTCCTCCTCCTCCTCACTCTGGGCGGGGGCCCCAGCCAATAACACGATTACCCGCCTACCACCAAGGGCGGGCTATGTGCGCCCAAATCCGCCAATCCTCTGGAGAAGGGCGGGTCTCCTTCGGCGCTGTCACCAACAAGTACGAGCAAGGGACTCGACAGGCGGGGCCCCAGGCCAATAAGGAGAGGGAACCCTTGAAGATGGATGGGGTAAGGAGCCATTAAAGAGCGAGCTCCCCGAGACAGGGGGCGGTACACTGTCGACAGACGTATGTGTCAGCCAATAAAATCTCGACACCCTCATGACCCCGCCTTTTGACTCATAAACATCTAATCAGGTGAGTAATGGGGGCGGGTCAAAGGGAAAGTTTAACCAGTACTGCGAAAATCCAGGACTTGAATGGCAGGCGAGGCGGGGTTGAAAGAAGCCTTAGGAAGGCGGTGGCTGACCTTCGCCCCTCCCCCCGGATTTGGCGGGGGCTGCCTCTAGTGCCCCGCCCTCTATGACAAATTCGCGGGCGAAAAGGGAAATACCTCTCCTGGGGACCCGGAGCCTGGGAATTTAGGTAGCCGTCACGTCGGTGCTTCCTCCTTTTAGTGGGGCCTCAGCGAGTCTTTGGGGTGGCCAGCGGCAGTCTGAGATGTTTCTTGGTGGGGTGGGACAATCGCAACTCCATAAAGTGGTAGCTTGCGGAGGCTTTTGCCCCTCATAATAATTTTTCATACAGACAGTTGACATTGTCTAAATCATATGCAAATATGAATAAAGTATCTTTAGAAAACTTTGCTGTTTGTGATATGCAAAAAAAGGAAAAACGACGAGCTTACTGGGAAATGTAGTGTGAAGGTGAATTCCTGTGGAGCCCACTCCCAACCACATTGCTGCTACTAAACCCTTCCTAACATTGAAATTCTGTAACTGTCGTCTTGTATGTATGTGTATTTGGCATGTGTGTGTGTGTTGAGGAGGGAGGGGGAATGCAGGGCTGTGGGGAAAGTGAAGTTGGAAATACATAGGCTTCAGTTTCCCCAGCTGTAAAATGGGGGCACTATCCCAACTGCATCATACAGGCAAAATGGGGTAGGGTGGGTAGCCCTGCAGAGAGAGATTAGGAAAAGTGGAGGTCTGAAACCAGTTATCACATATACACATTTATATTCTCTCTCACACCATTTTTTTCAGTAAATAAATACACAAAAGTAAAGGAGAAAGATTAAAACGAGGAACTTCTTTTTAATGAATTACAAACTAAATTACAAATAACGTTAATACAAGGACACTCAAGGACAAGAGGTGGAAGAAGAGAGACAAAATCATAGAAAGAAAAAAAATACTCTTTTTTTAAACATTGGCATTACAAAACCCCAAGGTGTGCATGGCAACAAAGCCACCCACTCCCACTTAAAAAACTACTATAACCTGAAATATAAATATAATTGTTCATCCTTCTCTTTAAGAAATATTTTTCCCAATGCTGCCACTCAGTCACAGCCCTAAAAAAGTGTCAGCATTCTCAAAATGATGTCTAAACCCTAACTTCCACTCCTATGGAATGGGCTTCAGAGGAAGATGGGAACGGGGATCCCTGGTGCCTGAACTAAGACTCTTAAAAGGAAGAGAAAAATTTGAACATCTTTCACTTGCCTCATAAGGCCGCGGTGAAGCACAATCCCTGTCCCAGAGCCTTCCAGACACCCTTCCCCATAGGAGGGACAGACAAGGGGACTGGGGGGTAATAATTTCTACTGCAGACCAACCAGGACTGTGGAGACTGGGAGTCTTGAGTCTCCCAGACTGTTACATGAGATGAAACACTAAAATTAGGGTATAAACTAGTTGGATCTGTTTTTTAACCTAATTCTCTAAAACAGGCCCCTCCCTATGTTTTTGTTTTGCTTGGTTTTCAAAAGTTCCAACTTAGCCCCCTTGCTATCAGTTGGCGTTACAAGCACCGTGGCTGAAGGAGGCATGGGGTCTCTGCTGCCCCAAACATGGGAAAATAATAACTGTGGGGGCTTTCAGAGATTGGGATGGCAAACCCTGTGGGGGGAGGGGAAAGAGTCAGTCGTCTTCTTTTTCTTTTTTTTTTTAAATACCAGCCCTCCTCAGCAATGAAGAGGAGGGGAGAGAGTGGTGGAGGCTGACTTAAGTGCATCTAATACTGAAGCTTCCTTTCATTTTCACCCATTTTTCCCCTCCACCCCTGTGGATCCCCAGAGTTGGCTGGCTGAGAGGGGAAGGTGAGTGTTAAGGCAGCCAGAGAAGATCGGAGGGCAAATAGCCCAGTGCTAAGCCAGATCAGGCCCCCACTGGAGGAGAAGGTGAGACCAGGAGTGGTGGCTTAGGGAAGGACATCAGAGTCGAAGGTGGGGTACTGGCTTGGTCACATCCTGGAAGAAAGGGTGAGTCAGAGCTGCCTTTGCCGATATCCGCTTGTTGGGGTCGTAGTGCAGCATTTGCTGGAGGGAGAGACATATGCTGACTTCAGTGATATGATAGTGGACTAAATGGGCAGCAGGTGTTCCAAGAAACTGGGAAATCAGAATTCCTTTTACCCAAGGCAGAGTTCCCATTTCCCTATATCTGGACGGGTGTGCCAACAGGGAGAGAAGCAGGGACTAGGGAAATGCTAAGACCCAGAGTCCAGGGTCTCATCCTTCCTTCGTCCTGGAAAAACCCTGCCCTGGGGGCGTGAATGAGAGGAAATGGGTGCCCACCCTCCCCTCTCACCGATAACAAGCTCCGTCCATCTTCATCCAGGGGAGGCACAACTTTGCTAAAATCTTGCCGGGCCCACTTGGGGAAACTTGGTTTATAATCAGGCATGGAAGTAACTCCTGGCCAAACCACCTCATCTGGGGTCCCCAGAGTTCGAAAGATCCGAAAGAGTTGGTCAATCTCAGAATCTCCAGGGAATAGGGCCCGGCGGGTCACCTGAAAAACGGGGAAAGAGGATAGGCCAAGACTTGCACTGACGTCAGTCAAAACTGCCCCCCGTACAATGGAAGTTCCCACAGGCAGTGGAAGGTCAGCAGGGCCCATGACTCCCTCCCCAGGGCCTTTCATGGGGTCAGTCACACAGAGCCTGAGACAATGAAGTACCTTCATCTGTCTCCTTGCCCCCTCCTTCCTTCCCCCAACCATGGCTTTGCAGATCCCCAAGGCTGGGTGGGGCTGGGAGGGGGTGAATGTCTGGGGTGCCACTGACATGTAGCAAAGGGATCCCAAGCCACTCACGGGGTGTGGGGTAGACACTGCGGTCATCCCCCCTCCTTGTGATGCAGCCACTTCTAGATAGGAGCACAGCGGGCAGAGACTGTGTCTTCCATTTCTTCTGTGTTCCCCACAGCACTTAGCATGGTGCTGGGTACACACTAGGTGCTTAACAAATATTTTTGGATGAATTGAGAGAGGAATATGGGCAATTGTAAGGTAATGCACTGGGGGATAAATGCACATTATATATATTATATATATAGGCTATTGGTCTCCAAGCTCCCAGTTATAACCCAGATAAAGGACCATAAACCATATTGCTGATTTGATTGGAAAACTCAGCCCACTCCTCTGCTGTACTAAAGGGGATGAGGGCTCCCATATAAGTCTGGGCCTCAGAGATCCTTCAATCTGAAAAGCCAGAGGTTGAGGGGGGACATGATCTAAGCCTGCAGTTTAAATAAAAGGTGTGGATAAGGTGAACGCAGTTGGCTTCACCACATTCCTGGCACCCTACAGTAAGGTCTACAGGCCATGAAGGAGGCACTAAATGGAATTCAGTCTTCCAAATATATGCAGACTAAGCTAAAACAGCTGAAGAAATTATTTAGCTGAATTCGGGGATATGAGATGTATCCTGGATGCTAAGGCTGTTTGAGGATATCCTAACATGTGGTTGACATCAGGGACAACAATCCTATCCTTCCCCCCCCACCCCTCTTGGTGCTACTCTAGAGAAAGAACCCTGTGATAATAGGAGGGCCATGGGTCTGGGCCAAGAAACAGTTCTGTTGTTCTTAAACGTGGGGAGGAGTGGGCTGGGTGGAACTAGGGCATGCCTTCGTACCATCTCAGCAAAGATGCAGCCTAGGCTCCAGATGTCCACAGCTGTGGAGTAGTATTTGCAGCCCAAAAGGATTTCCGGTGCTCGGTACCACAGGGTCACCACCTGGGGGACAAGAGTAGGAAGGGGAGGGGTGGTGTATGGGGCATGGAGATTCCCACATCTCGGCCCCTCATCACTACTCTGCTAACTCTCAGCTTCTTAACAAGCAGCTTCCTTCCCTCCATCCTTCTCCTCCTTCTGACTTCCCCTAAGTGAAATGATTACACACAACTTCTTAGCCCAGAGTTAGCCTAGCCCATGGCTCTGGGGACCATATTTTCTGAACTCCCAATTTGTGACCTTCCTGGAAAACTTGAGACAAGTGGTCACAATTTTAATGGTGTGCCGTCCAGCTCTCCTGGCTTGGTGTCTATCAAAGGCGAGTTAGCCCTATAGTATGAACTCTGTGCATACTCTAAGACCTCCTGGGGTGTCAGAGATACTTTCCATCTACTGAGAGAGAAACTGCTGGCCAGATATTTTTAGTAACTTTGTGAATGTCCTTGTTAACACCTCCCAGGAAGTTCAGAGAAGAAATGCAGAGAGGGACTCACCTCATGAGTATAAGTACGAACAGGGACTCCAAAGGCTCTGGCTAGTCCGAAGTCTGCTAGCTTGATGGCCCCCTCTGCGTTGATAAGCAGATTCTGAGGTTTGAGGTCTCGGTGCAGGACCCGGTGAGAATGGCAGAAAGCTAGGCCCTGGAGCAGCTGGAACAGATAGCTCTGACAAGGGAGAGAGAGAGGACTATGTTTCTCAATCACAGCGAGAAGATTAGGGTCTGCTCTGTGCCTCCAAAGCTCTACTATAAGCCTTCACTATGCTGGATTACAATTACATGTTTACAAGCTATTTCTCCCATTGGATTGTCAGCCTAGTGAGGATAAGGACCAGGTCTTATTCAGTTTTGCATCTCTTTTCCATATCCTGTGCCTAGCACATTGAAGGTGTTCAGTAAATGTGGATTAAATAAACATTTGTTGACAGATTGAAAGTAGCTCCAGGAGTAAATAACACAGGCCTAAAACAGACAGTAGAGTCACTGGCTATTTCTTCCACCAAACAGGTGGAAGGGCTTTTTAGAAGAATCTACTAAGTGCCCTCAAGTCCCATTTATCTGAGTTTCATCTAACCTTCCACCTGAGCTACTAAGTTGACTCACTAGAGTTTCAACTGCTTTGATTCTCCTGGGGTTAATAAACATAATGAGCAGTGAAAGAGCCACAAAAGAAAGGGGTATGTGTTTGTGTGTAGGGGAATGAGGGCTGGGGAGGAAGCCAAAATTACAAATCAACCCTCAGTCTGAATTGCCTGCCTTCAGTCCCCTCCAAGATGCCCATGATGGGGAGGAGTTGATGAGAAGGATTACCTTGATGAGGGGAAGAGGAATGCCAGTGAGAGCAGAGGCATCCATGAATTTCTTGAGATCCTGGTGCAGAAATTCAAAAACCAGGTAGAGTTTGTTTTCTGTGTGGATGACATCTAGCAGCCTACGGAAGGGAGGTCCAGGAATGGAGGTGAGGGAGAGAAATGCCCAGACTTCACAGACAAAAGTCATCCTCCTTTACGATCAAAGCACCTCCCAGACACATACTTACTTGACAATATTAGGGTGGTTAAGCTCCTTAAGCAGAGAGATCTCCCGGATGGCAGTACTGGGTACACCCTCCGTCTCACTTGGAGAGGTTGGGAAAGCAGAGATGGGAATGTGGTTACAAATATTCCTTTTCCCCCAGCCCAGTCACCCCACAAGGGGACACCACCCCAGCATCCCCTAGGGAAGTAGAGAAGAGAAAGGGTGCTGTAGGAGTTAATTCATGGGTGGCCAGGTAGCAGCTTTTGGACACATTAAGGTCACTATTTTTTCTTTTCCCAGAGGTAGGTAAGCAAAGCCTCCTGGTGAAGGTGAAGCAGAAAGAAGGCAACAGAAAAAAAAAAAAAAGGGAATTGCAGCACCCAGCCTCCCTAGAGAGGCCAGTGAGATTCAACTGTCATTCTTTTGAAAGAGGGAGAGAATTCTAAGATGAGGGTGGGGTTGGGACAGTGAGGAGGGCTCTTCATTCAGAAAGGTGCTATTCACCAGTTCCTACAAAACCCAACTCCACCGGGAGTCCTGGACCCCATCTCAGAGGCCTTCTTAATCTTCCTGACTGCACATTTGGGGAGGGTATCACCTGGCTTTGAAGAGGAAGTTTCCCATGGATTCTACACTACCCTATACTCTCCACAGGGAAACCTTCTACTGTCCTCCAATCCACCTCTCCACCTCAAAAGAAGTCCCTCCCTGCCACCTTCCGGTCCCTGGACGGCTACCCGCCTGTTGGGGTGGGGGTGGGGGCACTCAAGGAGCTCCGGAGTTGGGAGTCCCGGGTACAGAGGCCACTCACGTGTCCAGGCGGATTTTTTTAAGCGCCACCACTTCTCCAGTCAACTTGTTTTTGGCTTTGTACACAACTCCGTACGTGCCCTCTCCGATCTTTTCCACTTTTTGGAAGTTCTCCATGAAGCGCTAGCGAGCCGGGTCAGCCCGGCCCTGGAGCGGGGGCCTGGGAACCCTGCAGAAAGCGGGCCCCGGCTCTCGGGGAGCCAAGGAGGGGGAAACAGGGCCCAGCACCGCGGCCCCAGGTCGCGATGGAACGCAGTGAATCTCTCGCTCTTGTCAATTTGTCCAACTTGAAACAATGTTGCCGCCTCCCCCCGGTTCCCTACCGCCACCAGAGGCCCCGCCCCTCCTTCCCGCGTTTCCCTGGCTCCGCCCCAGACCTTCCTATTGGTCAACGTCAGAGAGGGCGGGGCGAGTCCAGCGCCCCTCGCCGCAAATAACCCTCCCGCGCAAGTTTGGTTCTGAGGGGCGTTAAAACAAGTTTCTGCCTCGGTGAGGAGGCTGAACACCTTTTTCCAAGTACTTGATTTGGGCTCGAGTTTCCAACCTGTGCCCTGAGTCTGTAGGGACTTCCTGATCTCTAACTCGCCGTTTTCACCACCCTTAGGGAAAATGTGTATCGACCTAAGATTAAATTCCGCCCCGCCCAGGGAGCCTCCTTTGAAAAGCAGGAAGCTGGGAATCTCACTATAAGGGTTTCCTGGGCCTCGGAGGAGTCGTTGCCTCCGCCTCTCAGCCTACCCTGACACTGTCTCTCCCTCTGTTTTTGGACGCAGGGTCTCTTTTTGTCTTTTTAAGAGATTCCTGGTTTGACTCAAACAACAGATTGATTCAGTCTCCCATGATGAATTGTGTGTGTCCGGTACGTGTTATGTAGCTGCCCTTCACTCAATTCTTTCCCTGGGGCATGGAGTGTGTCAAGATGAAAGTGACCCAGTGAAACCAGAAACTGTCATTGAGTAGTGGGATGTCCGGGGACCAGGATCCCTTGTCGGTTCTGCCTTTCTCAGGTCCTCCTGCCACTCCCAGACCTTCCCTGGAGGGAGAGAAGGAAGGGCTATGCAAATGAGCACCCCTTTCTTATACAGGGGCTTGTCCCAGCCCACCAGCGCCTTTGGTTGCTGGAGGGAAGAAGAGGATGGCTCTGGTGCTGAGAAAATGTCTTCTCCATATGGCTGTGATGGGTGCTCTTCTGGCTGTGGGGGCCACAGAAGGTGAGTGTGGGGTGTATGGAGATGAACAAGTATGAATTTGAGGTTGCACACCTGCTCTGGTTTTCCCCCTCCTAATAGGAGATACCAGCAATACTTCTGTCTTCTCCCATCCATTTGATTTAGTGAGGATGAGGGCACCTGACCTCCCTTCCCACATGGAGATTTGGGACTGAGCCTGCAAATAATCCCATCTGCTTGGAAGGGCAAGAGGACAGTGGATCTTCATGGCCCTAATTCTCAGGCCCCCTGGGCAGTGAGATGGAGCAGGGGTTCCAAGGGGCTGAAATGAGTGGGAGACTCTTTTAGGCAATGTCTCAGACACTTGGGATAGGGTAAAGTGAGGAGTAAGAGAATGTGGTATTGCATAAGAAGGGTAAGAAGGCACCACCTCCCCTCTTTGGGATGGAGATGGGTGAACACAGCCCAGGCTTTTGTTCTGGGGCTGGAAGAGACAGGCAGAGGGTCTCAGCTGAGCATCACATGAAAGGGCTCTGGGGGATTGAGGCCTCGTGACAGGAGCAAGGGGTGGGGGCAGGGATGGTGAGAGGGTCTGGAATGTCCCGTGCTGCTCTGAGGAGGGAGGGTTGGGAGTGGAGAAAGAATAGGGCATCTTATGATTCTCTCGCTCTAGTGGTGGGATGCACAATGAGATGCTTCCAGATCCTCCCCCAGGGGGATCAACTAGGTTTCCAGTACCCATTAGGAATGGAGTGAGGATAGTTTCTGCTGTGCTGAAATATATTCCTCATATCCCAGTCCTCATTTTCTATCTCTAGATCCCTGGTCGCACAGACTTCTAGGAAGTTCTCCTTGATCTGACTTCCCTCATTCACGCTGCAGTTTCAAGTCTTACTCTTTTACTATGTTCCTTAATGTATTCTGGAAACATTCTGTTCATACTTGTCCACCTGAGGCTCTTAAAAGATTGTGCTTACTTTTTGGATCCTGATTTTTAAAATCATAAGAAGACATTTTCAGATATTTGTGAAATTTTATATGGACTGGGTTTGATAATTTTGTCTAGTGTAAAATGGCGTTGTGCTTATTCAAGGAAATATTCATATTTTTTACAGATACATACTGCATTTGTAGGGTTAAAATAACAAGATGTCTGGGATTTGTTTATAAGTACTTTAGCCAAAAAACAAACAAATAGTAACAAAGGAGAGATAAAGCAAATGTGGCAAAATGTTGACAGTTGTTGGATCTGGGTGAGGCATATGGAGATCCAATTATATCCCTTTTTCTCAGACCTCTCTCTTGGTTAGTTACAATAATTCTATCTGCTCTGTCACTGCCCCCAACCTCTGCCTGCCTCTGATCCATCCTCCTCACTGCTTGCCAGTGATCCTTCTAACACACATCTGATCATATTCAAAACCTTCGAAGGGTGAATTTTATGGTATGTGAATTATATCTCAATAAAACAAAAAAAGCAAAATCTTGTGAGGTGGCCTTGCCTACAGGATAAAGGCCAAACTCCTTCACTTGGCACTCAAAGCCCCCATCTTCTTGGCCTCATCTCTCACAGTGTGCATCAACCACATTGCTGGTAGTCCCCTATCATGCCATGTGCTTCCATGCCTCCGTGCATCTGCTCATGCTGGGCCTTATCCCACAGGCCAACTCCTCATTGAAATCTTTCCCAATCTGCCAGAGTAGAACTAATCTGTTTAGTTTGTCATTTTCGTGCACTTTGCGCATGTCTGTTATGGTTCATATTAAACAGTGCCTTGAATTATAGTAATTTATGTATATGTATATTCTCTATACTTTACTTTGAATCCCTTCAGGGCCATGTCTTATTCATTTCTTAAGTCCTTTGTACCTAGCACATTGCCTGGTATGTGGTGGGTATTCAGTAAATTAAAATGCACTTTGAATGTGAGAATGAGTGGGGCCACATGGGACAGTGTTATCCCCTGAGAAGGGACTGAGTGAGGATCCTAGGGCCCTCAGGTACCTTCCTTTTAGGACCCGGAGACTGGGACTGGCGTGGTGTCTCAAGGCAGCTCAGAACTAAAGCCTGGAACAGGCAGCTGTATCCAGAGTGGACAGAAATTCAGGGGCCTGACTGCTGGAGAGGTAGGAACTTGACAATTTCTGGGGAGGGTATGGGGGGAATGGGGTGGGGAGAGGAGCAAGAACTGGGTTAGAGGTAGCTTGGGATGATAGGAAGGGAAAAGGTATATGGGGAGGGGAAGCCAAGGAGTCCCAGCTAATGCAGCTGCCCTTCCCAGGTGGCCAGGTGTCCCTGAAGGTCAGTAACGACGGGCCTACACTGGTTGGGGCAAATGCCTCCTTCTCTATTTCCCTGCACTTCCCTGAAAGCCAAAAGGTGCTGCCAGATGGGCAGGTCATCTGGGCCAACAACACTATCATCAATGGTGAGTACCTGCTTACTCCAGGCCCTCATTCCTAGGGCTCAGATTCCCTGGTATCCCCAGTGAGCTCAGGGAACGCTTCCTTTCCCTCTACTTTGTTTTTCACAAATGATATATGTAATACATATTAATTATAGAAAACACAGAGAAAGCAAAAAGAAGAAAAATTATAGTCTCCAAAATGGGGGACAGAAGATCCAGTGGACCTAGAAGTTGGACAGACTTGGATTTAAACTTGCTACTAGCATGTGACCCTGGGGAAGTTACTAATCGTTTTGTGTTTCCATTCCCTTATCTGTAGAATGGGGATGATACCTACCTTGAAAGGTTGTTTTAAGGATCAAAATGTGATAATATATAAAGAATTTAGCATAACACCTTCCCCACTCTATAGTAAAAGCTCAATAAATGTTAGCTGGTGCTGTTATTTTTATTTTTATCCCACTAGCTAAAGCAAATCACTCTAAACATTTTGATATCTGGCCTTCCAATCTCTTTCCTATATAAGTATACACATGAATCTTTAATTGTAGTTTCCATTCTCCCCACCACCACCCCAAATGGGTTATACAAGGGGAATGTATTTCGTAGCTAGGGAGTATTCCCAGAGCCCCTCTCTGGGAGCCACGTTAGGGATTCTGGTGTATAGAAAGGAATGCCAGGGTTTGAGGGTGACTCTGCATCTACCTTTCAGGGAGCCAGGTCTGGAGAGGACAGCCAGTGTATCCCCAGGAACCTGATGATACCTGCATCTTCCCTGATGGAGGGGCCTGCCCATCTGGCCCTATGTCTCAGGGGAGAAGCTTTGTTTACGTCTGGAAGACCTGGGGTGAGGGACCCCCTTCTCTGGCCTGTCATCCATACTTGGATTCTCCTCTTCCTACCTCGTCCCCTTTTTCTTTGGTCCCACCCCTTAAGCTCTGTGAATTTCCTTAATCTTCATTTCCATCATGGCTCTTTCCTCTTCCATAGCACCTAGCCCCCTCCAACTCTCTTTATTATAATTCTTTCTGGGAGCCCTTCCCAATTATAGTTCCATCCCATGGAACCCATCATTAGGACTCCTTTCCTGTCCCCCATATCACAACCTTCCAAACACCCTTTGAAATAACCATCCTCAGTACATCTCCTGACCTTTCTTCTCTGATGCCCTGTCTAATCCTGCCCCTCAGTCCCCTTTGACCAGTAACCCCCACCCCTCCTGCTTTTCTTTCCAAAAACCTCAGGCCAATACTGGCAAGTTCTGGGGGGCCCAGTGTCGGGGCTGAGCATTGGGACAGGCACAGCAGTGCTGGGCACACACACCATGGAAGTGACTGTCTACCACCGCCGGGGGTCCCAGAACTATGTACCCCTCGGTCACTCCCACTCAGCCTTCACCATTACTGGTAAGGATTTAGGAAGGGGCAAGGCCAGTTGCAGGGCAGGAGAAGGTGGGGAGGCTTGGCTGGACTGGAAAGGGAACCAGTTGTGTAACCTTAAAGGGGCAGAGCCAGGAAGACCTGGGGGCAAAGGAATGTGGGGATTGGAGCCAATGAAGGGCCACTTAGTCAGCTTGGGGTTGGAGGGTGGGGTTGTAAAAAGAGAAGCTGGCCCAGGCCTACTTCTCACCTTTTCTGGCTCCAATCCCAGACCAGGTGCCGTTCTCCGTGAGCGTGTCCCAGCTGCAGGCCTTGGATGGAGGGAACAAGCATTTCCTGAGAAACCAACCTCTGACCTTTGCCCTCCGGCTCCACGACCCTAGTGGCTATCTGGCTGGAGCTGATCTCTCCTACACCTGGGACTTTGGAGACAGTACTGGGACCCTGATCTCTAGGGCACTTGTGGTCACTCACACTTACCTAGAGTCTGGCCCAGTCACTGCCCAGGTGGTGTTGCAGGCTGCCATTCCTCTCACCTCCTGTGGCTCCTCCCCAGTTCCAGGCACCACAGATGGACATGTGCCAACTGCAGATGTCGTAGGTACTACATCCAGTCAGGTGCCAACTGCAGAGCCCTCTAGAACCACAGCTGTGCATGTGCCAACCACAGAGGTCATAAGTACTACACCTGTGCAGGTACCAACTGCAGAGGGTACAGGTACTACACCTGAGCAGGTGTCAACCTCAGAGGCCCTAGGTACCACACTTGCAGAGATGCCAACTGCAGAGGCTATAGGTATGACACCTGAAGTGTCAACTCCAGAGCCGTCTGGAACCACGGTTGCCCAGGTAACAACTACAGAGTTGGCAGAGACCACAGCTGGAGAGGCGCCCACCCCTGAGCCTGAGGGTCCATATACCGGCTCATTCATGCCTACAGAAGGTATTACAGGTAAGAGAGCCAGTGTGAACAAGGTTGACTAGGTTGGGGCATTTGTCACTACTCTAAAGAGCTGACTTACCCAGGATCCAGATGTTACCCAATCCTTTGCTTAGTAATGGAGTCCCCTCAGAGCCCTCACTGGTTTTAAAGCCCTCAAGTCCCTCTTAATGACATGGAATAGATCTGGAGTTCAGGAAACCACAGTCTTCCCCTAGGCTGTAGGGAGAGAGCTTGTTGCTTCTCTGTCCGAGAAGAGCTGTCCCTGAGAGGAAGGCCAGGGAACAGACTGTGATCATTTGCATAATATTTATATCTCATTTTCTGTTCAAACGTAAATGCATAGAAATCTTTCCCAGATTCTGACACCATTTCTCACCCCTGGATTCCCATCCCAAAGCAGGTCAACCTGGGATTGTGGTAGGAACACTGAAAAGGGAGGAATGAGATAGTGACGCTTAGATGACTTAACAGATGTCCAGTGTCTAGCCTGTGCCATGGCCTGGCACAGTGTGGGGTGTGATAAACATTTGGGATTTTGTGTGTGTGTGTGTGTGAGGAAGATTGGCCCTGAGCTAACATCTGTTGCCAATCTTCTTCCTTTTGCTGAGGAAGATTGGCCCTGGGCTAACATCCATCCCCATCTTCCTCTACTTTATATGTTGGACGCCGCCACAGCATGGCTTGATGAGCAGTGCATAGGTCTGCACCCAGGATCTGAACCTGCAAACCCGGGGCCACCAATGCAGAGCTCGCAAACTTAACTACTATGCCACCAGGCTGGCCCCATTTGGGATTTTTTAAAACTCCAACTCTACCCCTAACTGTGTGACTCTGGGGCAGTCATTTCTCCTTCTGGGCCTCAGTTTCCTTACCTATAAAATGAGATTTCCTAGGTCTTGTCTGATTCCAAGCCTGGGTCCATTAGCTCTGGCTCTACCTGGAAAAATGCCTGCTTGGCCTCTGTTTCCAGGTGAGTCATTTGTCTCCTGACTTTGCCTCTTCAATCCTCTCCTGCCAGGCTCCCAGAGCCCCCTGCTGGATGGCACAGCCACCGTAATCCTGGTAAAGCGACAAGCCCCCCTGGATTGTGTTCTGTACCGATATGGCTCCTTTTCCCTCACCCTGGACATTGTCCGTGAGTCTTGCCTACTTTGGGGGCTGGTGGAGGGAGGTGTGTGCTGCCTAGGGCTGGCCAGTGGAAGGATACCTTGAAGGAGTTACTCACCTGGACAAGAAGAATACCCAAATCTCAGGGTTTTCATTTGAAGGCACGGGGATGGGATTAGGGGAGTGGCCCTGGGGCTTTCTGGTCTATGGGCCTTTGAGGAGGCCTGGGAGAGGAATCCAGACTTAAAATCTTCCAACTTTGCAGAGGGTATTGAGAGTGCTGAGATCCTGCAGGCTGTGCCGTCCAGTGAAGGGGATGCATTTGAGCTGACTGTGTCTTGCCAAGGCGGGTGAGTGTCCCACTGGTTGCCTGGCTCCCTGGTGTCTAGTGTTCCTTCACAGACTCCCTGACCTAAGCTGACATCTTTCTCAGGCTGCCCGAGGAAGCCTGTATGGACATCTCATCGCCAGGGTGCCAACCCCCTGCCCAGCGGCTGTGTCAGGCTGTGCCACCCAACCCAGCCTGCCAGCTGGTTCTGCACCAGGTACTGAAGGGTGGCTCAGGGACCTACTGCGTCAACGTGTCTTTGGCTGATGCCAACAGCCTGGCAATGGTCAGCACCCAGCTTGTCATGCCTGGTAGGTACTTGGACAAGAGCTAGGATGAAGGGGAGTGGGCAGAGGCTATCTGGCAGGGAGCAGACACTGACTGAAGCTGGACTGGGATTCTGCTCACAGGTCAAGAAGCAGGTCTTGGGCAGGCTCCGCTGTTCCTGGGCATCTTGCTGGTGTTGATGGCTATGGTGCTTGCATCTCTGATATACAGGTGAGGACCCCACTATCCAACTCACATCCCTATCCCTTATTACCGCCACTCACTCTTCCTCAAGGAGAGAAGGAACCACCACTCCCTGTGAGGAAGCATGGTGTCCAGGAAAGAGCCCAGACTTGGAAGTTAAACAGGCCTGGGCTGCAGTCTTGCTGGTGGGACCTTGGGGAGGTAACTTAACTTTTCTGAGCCTCTGAAAAGTAGGAAAACTAATACCTGCCCTGTGGGGGATGTTGTCAGGATTAGAGACAACGTGAGTCAAGGTGGCTCTGAAGCAAGAGTGCAATAAATGACACTGACAACTGTTGTTATTAACAATAGACAGGGTGGAGGAGGTGGGTGAACTGAGTTTCCACCTGCAAGAATGGCAGATTCCCCAGGCCTGGAATGCCAAGGTCCTCAAAGCAAGAAAGTTTGTAGGCTGAGAGGGGAATGGACAGAGGTTACCATAGAAACAAGAGAAGATGAACCCTGTCGGTGAGGAGAAGAGGAGGGAGCCAGGATCAAGGCCAAGTAAATCTGGGATATGGGTGTGTCCTCCTCTTTGGAGAAGCACAGACAGGCTGCCCTTGTCCATTGCTTACCAGTGTCCCCCTTCTTCTCCCAAATCAGGCGCAGACTTATGAAGCAGGGCTCAGCTCTCCCCCTTCCCCAGCTGCCACACGGTAGAACCCCCTGGCTGCGTCTGCCCCGGGTCTTCCACTCTCGCCCCATTGGTGAGAGCAGCCCCCTCCTCAGCGGGCAGCAGGTCTGAGTGTTCTCCTGTGATGCCATGATTTACCCAGGTGTGGACAGCAATGCCTCTCTTTTCTCCAGGCTTCCCTTGGAGACTCCCGTTACCTGAAATAAATACTCAGAACCTGGTGCTGTTTGTTTCTTGCTTCTGGGAGAATCTATGTCATTGAAGGAGTGGAGGTATAAAGGAGAGAGGTGTACCACTTACTTAACAGATATCCCAGTGGGAAAAAAAAGTCATTTTATTCAGATGAGGCACTTTCAATGTATGTGTTTATGGTGTGTGTGTGTGTGTGTGTTTGTGTGTGTGTGTGTGTGTGTGCATGTGTGCATGGAGAATAGTGGAAGGTTGGTGCAGGATAATAAATACTGTGAGGGTGAAGGAACACTCCCCTGAGCTGGCAGGAGAATGTGGCAGCAATGTACAGAGCCTAGGAAATAGAGTCCAGAGACGAGGAGGTGGATTCAAGGCTGGCTTGGAGGCTGAGGTGTCCCCCTCAGCACAAGAAGCCAAAGAAATTGGAGGAGCGGGGGGGTGGGCCCATGAGCATGGGCATCTGGTTCCTGTGGGTGATCTTGATCTGGAAGGGAAGTCGGCATGTTCAGAGGCAGGACCTGGTGCCTTGGGGCTGGAGCAGCAGAGATTTGAGGGAAAATCTGTGGGGTTCAGGGTGGGTTGCCAGGGTCCTAAAGAGGCCATAGTTGGAAGGCCAGGGGCAAAGAAATCCGGATTTGGGAGAAATGGTGCACAGGGGAACTTCAGGCATCAGGAGGAAGTAAAGAAGCTGTGCTATGGAAATTTAGAATCCATGGAGCCTGAGGGTTCGGTTTTTGGCAGGCATAGGCAATACTCACTGTACAGGGTGTCTGCATCCAGGGTTCTCCATCAATTTGCATGGGGAGGGTTTTTGTGGTGCTGTGGGAGGCCAAGGCAGATTGGTGATTTCTTTACCAATGGAATACCAAAACTTGGTTTCTCAGGTTTCTTGGTTTCTCTTGAGACCCTTTGTTACTGAGGAAGATCTACTAGTACAGCCCCTCCCCACCATCCCCCTGACTCTCTGCTCTCCTGACCCCACTCCTTCCCTCAGAGCCCCTGGCTGGAGTTCTCCTTACTGGAAGGTGATCTCAGAGCACTTGGCCAGCCGATGTCCAGCACTCTTGAGCTTGGTATAGATCTGGCCCATCTCAATGGCACCCTCCAGCCCTACTACTTCCAGCCGCTTGTCACTTAGGTCTGGGGGTGGGAAGTAGGGAGATAGGTTTTGCAGAAGCAGGGTGCCTCCAAAGAGAGTCACACCTTTCCCTTTGTCCCACCCACTCAGCTCTCAAGGCTGCATCTCTCACCTGGTACACAGGTTTTCAGGATATCAGGGTCAGTGATGACTTTAGCTGCAGCGCCTAAGGCCTGGTTGATCCCGTGGATATCCCCATGAGGTCTCTTGGTATCACCCCAGAGGTTGGAGCCACCATGCATGCTAGGGATGTTCAGCACTGCGATGCCTTCTAGGGACAGGTTGCTCAAATCCAGTGGTTTCCCACAGATCTGAGGGGAGGAGAGCACAGAGCCTCACCTCATGGTATAATCACGGATGTGACCCCTCCCTCCATTAGATGACAACTGGGAAGGCCAGAATTTGGAGGTGTGTAAGGAATGGAGGGAAATTGGGACTGGTGTATCTTGAGAACTTGGGAAATTAGGATTGGAGAGCTGGGAGGTCAAACTATAAGTTCAAGTTCAAGAATATGGGTAATTCCTGAGGGCACCTGTGGAAGGAGAAACCAAGATATAAGAAGCTGAAAAGAATGTAGGGTTGGGTCTTGTCCCACCCACCTCAACTGTCAAAGACTCCTCCAGCTTTTTGCACGTTGAGAAGATGGATTCGGAAGTGGCGAATTCGAAGTACCATAGCTTGTTCTTCATCCTGTGTCAGCCGCAACACAAGGCCCAGTAGGGAGGGACAAGTCACACAGTGCTGGCCGAGGTGGACCAAGTGACAGGGAAGACATCAACTCCCCGACCCCAGTCCCATGGGGAACAGGGTAGCTTTGGGGGGCTTCCTAGAGGTGTCACTTGCTCTGAGTCAAAGTCAGCCACAACTTGGCTCCTGCCATTGTGTATGCCCACCCCCCATCCCCTCTCCCCTCACCTGCTGTTGAACTTCTCAGGATACTTCTCTCGCATGATGTGGAATCGGTGAGCAATAGAGGCATCCTGGGGAGTTCAGGGCATGTAAGATCAGAGGCCTGTCTCCTCTCTCAGCACAGAGCTCTTTCTCTCTTTAACTCCCCAGTTTGGGAGTAGTATGTCCCACGTTCTTTTCTTGCAACTAATACCACTGTACCCCATCCCCAATTTCCCTGTGTCACAGCTCCCTTAACCTCTACCTTCCTTTTCTGCCCTCCTCCAGGCTCTGCCCGCTTAACCCCCACTTCCTCCCTTCCCCCCAGACCCCACTCCACTGACCACACCAATAGAGAAGTAGTTATTGATGATTTGAAAGGGGACTGGGTCACTCTTTTCTTCAGTTTGTTGGGGTATCACTTCCACAGACCATCGATCCATATGTACCACCTTACTCATCTCTAAATCCTTGAGGATCTTTCCCAAATTCTGTCCCTCATACCCTAAGGATGGGGGAGAAAACAGGTTAGCACTGAGCCCTGGATCCCTGAGGGACCTCTTCTCAGCTTCCAACTCCACAAATTCCCAGGGATCCTCTGCCCTGGTTCTGCAGACCCTGCCAGCCTAGACAGTGAAAGGGCAGGGTTCGTGGTCATATTCCCATGGACCAGTCTTAAGGTCAGCCCCTTGCTGACTCTTTCTTCCACATTGTCATGGAGCATGAATGTTCCCAATGTGTGTATGCATCTAACAATAACACCAAAGCTCATCTGGAAGATTAGAGAAAATAGCCAGGAAAATGCAAAATGCTAAAAATGATGAGTGATGAATGGGTATAATCTCTTTCTCTCTGACGCTTCCTCTCCCCATTCTACTGGATAGAACACAATGTAAAGCAATGGTGTCCAAATAGTGTGATACTGGCACAGTGACTAGAATAAAAAGTTCAATAGTAAAGAATAGAGTGCCCAGAAATAGACTGAAGTATATCTGGGAATTTAGTATATGATGACATTTCAAATAAATGGGGAAAAGATAGGTTATTCAATGAATGGTGCTGGATGTAGAAGTAACTCCTTATTCTAAAATAAATTCAAGGTGGGTCAAAGAATTTAAATGTAAAAAAAAAAAAGAAGCAGAATTTGTACTAGCAGAAAACATGAGTGAATGTTTTTATAATCTTTGAGTGGAAAAGCCCTTTCTAAAGCATAATATAAAACTAGAAGCCAAAAAGAGAAGACTGATAAATACAATTATATTAAAATTAAAAACTTCTGTATGGTTTTTGCACACCTAAAAAAAAAAAGACAAAATACACACTGGGAAAAAAATATCTGCAGCACATTTAACAGACTAACTTCTCCAACATTCAAAAAATGCTTACACATCACTATATTTAAAAAGTCAATAGAAAAACGGACA
Organism: Tapirus indicus; assembly: GCA_031878705.1. Lineage (NCBI taxonomy): Eukaryota > Metazoa > Chordata > Mammalia > Perissodactyla > Tapiridae > Tapirus > Tapirus indicus. The sequence goes on along the minus strand of CM062918.1, from coordinate 142,682,707 downwards.
AATAACACAAACAAGCCAATCACAGAGGAAGAAATACAAATGGCCAGCATGGATATTAAAAATGCTCAATATTAATAATAATTTTAAAAATTGTAAATTAAAATAATTAACTTTTTTTTTGCCTCTCAGATTGACAAAGTATAAATAGATTGAGAAAACCAAGTGTTAATGAGATTATGAATAAACTGGCACTCTCATTTGCTGTTAGTTGGAGCATAAATTGGCATTTCATTTTTGGAAGGCAATTTGGCAATTTTTATCAAAATGTTATCAAAACATATCCTTTGATGAAGCAATTCCTCTTTTAGGAATTTCTCCTGCAGAGACTAAAACACATGTGCACAGAGATGAATGTACAAGGATGTTTGCTGACCTACTCTCTAAAACAGCAAAAAATTGGAAACAATCTAAATGCCCATCAGTAGGGGAAAGTTACATAAATTATGGCAAATCTATGCCATGAAATGATGTGCAGCGATTGAATATAGAATGAAATCTATATGTACTAACATGGAAAGATCTCCAAGACACTTTAGTCAATGAAAAAAGAAGTCCCAGAACAATCTGTAGTATGATCTCATATGTTTGTTTAAAAGTGTGTGTGTGTGCGTGTGTAAAAACAGGAAAATGTGTGCAAATAGGAACCAGTGGTTACCTCTGGGGAGGTATGTGGAATTTGGTAGGGGATAGGGAAGAGGAGACCTGTGTGGGAAGTCTCACATATTTTACTTTTTAAAATCTTTTATAGTGAAAATGTACTGATGTATTATTTGTGTAACTTTTTAAAAAGACAATGACTAGAAAAATGTAAAATGTTCATACTCTTTGAGCAGCACTTCCACTTCTAGAAATCTCTCACATCTGTGTGCAGAGATAGATGTGCAAGGGTGTTCACCGCAGCACGGTTTGTGATAAAAAAACCGATCACTACCCAAATGTCCCTCAGTAGGGGACTGGTTAAATAAATTATGACATATTTACTCAATGGAATGCTATTCGGTAATAAAAAGAATGAGGCAAACCTGACTGTATTGAAATATAATGATAACCAAGACGAACTGTTTACTTAAAAAAAGAAGAAAAACGTCAATAAAATGATCTTATTGTGTAAATACATAATAGTATGTGTCTAGAAAGAAAAACATGGAGGAATAGACTCCCAAACTTTAGGGAGTAGATTACAGGGAACTTTCACTTTCTTGGCATGTATATCTGAAATGTTTGAATTATTTTTTACCACAAGCATGTGTTATTTTTATAATCAGGAAAAAAAGATTAAAGAAATGTCTCCACTTCCTCACACTCCATAACCCACTATCATTTGCCTTTCACCATACCTCCCTGCTGAAACTCTTTTGGCAAAGATTGCCAATGATTCCTCCCAAAACCAACAGCATATCTTTAGTTCTCACTTTGATTCATGAAACTCCTCATTTGGCCTCTAAAATACCACTTTCTAAGTTACAGAGGACCCTCTCTGACTGTTCCTTCTTAGTCTCTTGTGGTAGGCAGAATAATGGCCCCTCAAAGATGTCCACATCCTAATCTCCAGAATCTGTGAATATGTTGCCTTACCTGGCAAAAGAGACTTTGCAGGAGTGATTAAATAAAGGATTTTAAAATGGGGAGATTATCCTGGATTATCTGGGTGGGCCCGATGTAATCACAGGGGTCCTTATAAGTGAAAGAGGAAGGCAAAAGGGAAGAGTCATGGAAAGAGATGTGACAATGGAAGCAGAGGTTGGAATGATAACATTGCTGGTTGGAAGGGAGGCCATGAGCCAAAGAATGCAGGCAGCCTCTAGAAACCAGAAAAGGCAAGGCAAGGGATTCTCCCCAAGAGTCTCTAGGAAAAAACCACAACCATGCCAACACCTTGATTTTAGTGCAGTGGGACCTATTTTGGACTTCTGACCTCCAGAGCTGTAAGATAATAAATCTGTGTTGTTTTAAGCCACTGTTTGTGGTGATTTGTTACAGAAGCAATAGGACACTAATACGGATTCCTTTAATAATTCATCTTTCTCTGCTCAACCCTTAAATAGAGTGTTTACCAGGATCTTGCTGTCCTTGTCCACATTCTCTTCTTACCCCCTTCCCTGGCTAACTCATCTACTCTCAGGATGTCACCTACATCCGAGGAACAGATGACTGTCAAACACATATCTTCAGCCCTGACTTCTCTCCTAAATTCCTAACATTTATTTCTAACTACCCACCACCCATCTCCATCTGGGTGTTCAACTGACACCTCAACTCAGTGTGTCCAAAACTGAATCTATCTTTCTTCCTTAAACTAGTCTTCCTCCTTTATTCCCTATCTTAATAAATGGCATCCCCATCTACTCAGTCCCCACCTAGGAAATTTCCTAGACTCGTCTTCACCTCCTCCCCCACAACCCATCAGTTACCAAGTGTTGTGGCTTCCACCTCATCAACTCCACTGCTGCTACCTTTGTACTTGTGTTCATCATCTCTTGTCTAGACTACTACAATACAGGTAATTTCCTGTCCTGTCTCCTTCCTCCAATCCATTCCCCACAGAGCTCCCACAGCAGTATTCTTTTCCTCTCCCCTTCTTCAAATGTTATGATTTTTTCAATACCAACACAAATTTTCATTAGTGCTGAATTTATATCATTATTTTCACAATTCAGGTTGAATTAGCAGAAACTGCTATGAGAGTCTCATTTGCAGAACACACAGTGAAGACTCAAAATACCTGATTTCAAAGTGCCTAACGCTGTAAAGGAAAACAAAGTCAGATGTTGAGGATTTAAAAACTGTCCAAAAAAATTGGTCATGTGTTTACACACGAGATTTAAGTTATAATATGTACCCAGAGATATTTCTGCTTTCTGGAATAATATTTTATATATACAGAGAATAGTTTTTGTTATATAGAGAGAGTATAATACCATATATATATATGTGTGTGTGTGTATATATATATGTGTGTGTGTATGTATATATATACCTATTTTTGCTTTCAGTTAAATCTTTCGTGAGTTCAAGGGTTACCCATGGTTCAAGGGTTGCACTTTCAAATGCCTCAGTGGTTAGCAAGGTAAAGTGAATGAGTGAATAGCAGGGAGCCAAGGGGATTGTGGTGAATAGAAGAATACATGACCCACTTCTTAGAAATAACCAAATTCAAGAAAATTTAAAACACTGCAAGGCAAACAATACAAAACAATGAAAATAATTTCTGTGGGCTGTCAGCTTTCAATCTCTGGCAGGATAAAGTTAAAAACTCCTCAGCACAGCAGTCATGACCCTTTGTCATCTGGACCCTGCTCAACACAGTCCTCCCTCTTGCCATTCCCCATCTTGCACCCTATGTCCCAGTCACAGTGAATGACATACACTTTCCCTAATGCACCTCCATGTTGTTTGGTGGCTCCTCTGGCCTAACACGACTTTTTCTACCTAGAATGCCTTCCATTCTCCTTATCAGACCCTGATTCTATAACCTCCTGTGAGATCCCAGAGCTGGATTCTGAACCTCAATTCCAAGATACCTCAAATTCAACCTGCCCCACACTGACCTCTTTATCTACCAATACCATCACTCCAACTCTTTCTCTTTGAAGGGAGAAAGAGATTAGAAAGGGGAGTGCAGTTAGGAGACTGTTGCAATAGATTTGGGAAGAAATTATGATGAATGAGTGAATGACCACTGATTAATTGGTTGAATGAATGAATGAACCATGGCCAAGTTCCCTGCTAGCTCCATCACTCAGCATCTGGCTTAGCTCTTGTACAACCTTCCTTATTCCCATATTGTCCTCCCCCCCACCCCCAAATTCCTTGATTCTCTGAGCCCTAAGAGTTGGTTGGGAGAAACAGATGGATATTTTTAGGTTTATAGGGAAGAGGACTGTCACTCTCAACCCTCCTAGGTTCAGATTGTGGTCTTTGCTTCTTCTAAAGCTCTCTTCCTTTTGGACAATCCACTTTGGTACCCAACCATCTGTGCCTCTCTTCTTCCTCAACACTCTTTTTATGCCTTGATGCCTTCTCTATGTGCCTTTCCCTTCCTACCCAACTGCCTTCATTCCCCAGGAGAACAACTTCTAACCACTTACCTCCTCCCCATCTTAGGCAACGAGCCAGATCATTTCCAGTGCCCAGGGGCAACACAGCAACAGGAGGCACAACAGGCAAGTTGGCTTTGTCTGGGGAGGCAGGTGAGGAGATAGATGGAGGGAGTTAGCTCTGGAAGGCCACTGCCCCAGTGCCCTGCCCGGAGCCTCTCCCTGCACTGACCAATGGTCTCTAGAATCCAGCCTACTGTGCCATCTCCGCCACACACCAAAACCCGGCAATCAGGAACCTCTCTGAAGAATCTGAGCCTGAGACAAAGGTGAGAGAGAAGATGAGGAAGGATAACAGGACTGAGGCCATCCAACTCCTGGACAAACAGATTACTTCTTGTCTCTCATTCCTGATGACCTCTTTTCCCTTTGTTAAAAGGTTTGAGTTTCTATTAAGGGCAGAGAGAAAGTACATTGGGGAAAGTTATAGCCACTCCTCAGTGGTTAGAGAGAAACTGGCATCACCATCCTTGGAGAGCAGAACAAAGATGAGCCAGAGAACTCAGAGGTGGGGTACCCAGTGACCCTAGGAAAAGCAGCATTCTGAATTCTGGTTTCTCGGGTCCCCTAGACCTCCCGTCCCAACATATACTCTTTCCTGCTCTCTCCCAACATACACAGACAGGCAGATACACACAAACACTGTGATACAGCCCATAACCTATACTCACCCTGGCTCAGGACCATCCTTTAGGAGGTTGAACACCTGTCGAGGGTTTAGCAGATATTGAAATTTCCAAAGCACCCTGTGTGAGGGAAAAAGGAAAGCTCATGGCAGGGGATGGATATGCTGCACCCCACCCTCTTGATGTCCTTCTCAAGGTATGTCCCCTCTATACACACAGCTTCCCAACCTCTGTTGGTCGTCCCTCTCCGTCTCAGGAGACCCAGTATATCTCTTCTCACCTCTCTCCCTGCTTCCCGCCACTCTTAGGGTTGACAAAGACGAGAAGTGGGTGGGTGTTAGAAACAGGGTCAATCTGCATTGGGGGAAGAAAACAAGGATAGGGAAGCAGGATTTTGTCAGAGTTAAGATGGGCCCTGGAGACAGGGGCAGAAGGCTGGCATTCCCCCAAGATGCTTTCCCCTTCCCTACCAGGGTGGGGCTTCCGACAGCAGGCACCATTCCCCAGGTTTCCCACTTCACTCCCTCCCATGAGGGCTCCAGTGAAGAAAAGCCAGCCCCACCATGAATCCCAAGCCTCTCAGCCCTGTACCCGCAGAGCCTCAAAGGTGCTCAAATTTATATCATCCACGGTCTTCTGGCTTGTTTTGCTAATTTTACGCTCTTGTCCAGAGGCCTAGGAAGGGAGGGAAGCAGAGGGAAGGAAAACTGGATTGTGTGTGTGAATCCTTAAACAGATGAGAGTCTGACTTGAATCCTAAAAGTATAGGCTCTCTGTTTGAAGTGACATTGTCTGTGTGTGTTTTAATTGGGGAAGCACTCCTGTCCCCTCCCAGCTGCTGCCCCAGGGTCTCACCAGGACACTGGGGTAAATGGAAGACGGAGGCAGGATGTGATCACGGAGCAGCCCACAGTCACACTCAGGGCCCACGGCTTGCAGGCAGTCATCGTGGATCTGGAAAGACAAGGGGGGCACGAAGAGATGGAACCCTGTCACCTTTCAACCTGGGGATCTGAGACTGGAAAGAGAGCCTTTGGGAGCAGGGGCAGCTGTGGCTGAAGGGGAGATGGAGCCAAGGAGGTGAGCAGAGAGAGGGCGGCTTCGGGAGGGGACCTAAGGCATAGGCTGTAGGGACAGCTCCTGAACTGACCTCTAGGTGGCACCACACACAATGCAGCCCGACCAGGCTATGGTAGATCCGGATCTTTTTCTGACAGCGGTCGCATCGCCCAGATTCACAGCCTCCTCGAACCCACACATGGGATTGGACCTTGGGGAGAAAGGCAATCCCTTGTCTGAGAGGGTCTGAGAAGGGACTGGGGGAAGGGCTGAGGGCAGCAATGGGCTAAGAGCCATGGGCAGGATAGTGGTGATGTGGTGGGCATGGGGTCACTCACACCAATGTCCTTCCGAGACTTGGCATAAGTGCTGACTTCACAAGGCAGGGCCTTCATGGCACAGTGGTCGTGAACGATGTACTTACAGACTGGGCGAGAGGGGAGAAGTTCAGATCCTCAGCTGCAGCCCCTCCCCCAATTTCCTCCTTACCTGGGGGTGAGGTGGGATCACTCACTGAACCAAGACGTCTAACCCCTTGCTGTGAGGGTGGGGTAGACAATTACAGCCTGGGGTGGGGGCTCGCCTCCAAGACCTGTGCCTCCTGCTCTCTTCCCCCTAAAAGAGTAATTGCTACCACATGCCCATCCCCACTCCATCCATGTGCCAGGAACTGAGCTGGATGACGCAAAGGAGGCCAGATACAACAATAATAATAATAAAATAGCTAACTTGTATTGCAGATATAATAGTATGTACATGCAGTGTGTGAAGCACTTTTCTTGCATCAATTTATTTAATCCTCCCAATTACCTCACTTTCAGTCGAGGAAACTAAAGCTTAAAGAAGTTATGTGGCTTTCCCAAGGTCATATGACTAGTCAGCGGCAGGGCCCAGGATTCAAACCCAGGGCTCTCTAAGTTCAGAGCGCCATGTTCCGGCAGATAGCTGGGCTGCCCCTCTGCTCCCACGCTCCCAGGCCCCATCACTCACGGTTACAGCTCAGCCCCTGTTTGCCAAGACCAATGCTCGACTCGCACAGGTTGCAGTAGACGGGTCGGGGGAACCTCTTGGGTCTCCACATGTGCTGCCCGTTGTCCTTCAGGGTCTGGGAGGGCACAGCAGATACTAGGGAGTGCCTAAGCCCTTAGAGGGCCAAGCTCTGACCAGCACAACCCACGGCAGCTGTCTTCCTCATCTTCACAAGTCTCTCCTACTCACCATCTCCAGACCCAGCAGCACTAGCAGTGGCACAGTGGTGGCCCCAGCCCGGAGCCACTCAGCTAGGGAGACAGAGCCGCTGCCATCATAGTCAATTTCTTTCATCATCTCCTGAAGAATCTGAGCAGAGAATGGGGGCGCATTTTGGTGTGAGTGGCTCCTCAGATCTGACCCCTAGGACACCCAGCCCAGCCATCCTAGCCAAGGGAACCAGGCTGCCTGTCAGAGAAGGTGTAAGGGAAATGCACGATTCACCAGGGAAAAGGGACAAGAAGGGACATGAAGGAAGAACTGCCTTACCGGCCTCAGCTCAGACACATCCCAATCCAGGTATTCAGCCACTCGCATCATCTGTATGATGATTTTGTCCACTTCCTGGGAGCCAAGAGGGTAAGAGCCACAGCCATATCCCACCTCACTACCACCATCCAAACTCTTCTCTAGAAATCAGGGTTCCTGGGTTCCATCCCCAGACCCACCTCTTATACTCAGGAGCCTCTGCCAAGTAAATAAGTGTCTATGTGTGTGTTCATGTGTTTGCAAGGCAGCCCCCAAGCATGTCTCCAGCCTCCTCTTTTAGGGGTCAAGAGCTTGGGACCTACTCCCAAATTTAGGCCTAAAAGACTCAATTTCTCCCTCTAGCTTCCTCTGCTTCTTAAGATCCTGGAGAGTTGGGACAGGAGGGCACAGACAAATGGACACAGACTCCCTTGCCCAGCATACAGGTCCCCCAACTCACTGAGCTGTCCAGGATCCCATTTCTGTCCGTGTCGTACAGCTTGAAGGTGACTGTGGGGTGTTTTAGGGGGGCCAGGGTCAGTTTGTGAGGGATACCCAAAGAAGTCATAACAGAATACAGGGGAAACAAAGAGATAGGGAGAGACTTTTTGGATGAAGAGTCCAGAGCTTGGGGCTGGGACAGAGAAAGGAGACAAAAAGCGATGGGAAATAGGCCTGAATTCCACCCTTGGTGAGCCTGACAGGGGAGACAGTACACACCTCCCACGTCCCAACAACACCCTAGGCCACCCCCAGAAAATGCACAAGACATGGGAACTGGGATGACTATGTGGAAGGCATTAGGTATAGGAATCTGGGGAACAGAGGAAATGGGCCCATTCTCTGGCCCCACCTTTGTCTGGCCCTGTCAGCCTTTAGGAGTCCTGAAAAAATGAGGGAAGGAAGGCTGGGGAACACCCTCTCTCCCGTCACCTTTCCTCCCCTCTCCCAGTCCAGAATGGCAACTCACATTCTAGCTTGTCTTCTGGCCGGCCACCCTCCAGAAGGGAAAAGTAACAGGAGACATCACTGAGACACACCAGATCTGGTTACAAAGAGGGCAGCAGATCTGAGGGTGGGGCTCCCTCCACTCTGGCTCTTCTCTTTTCCTTTGTTCCAGCTTTTCCCTTTAATTTTCCTCCCTCCAGCTCCTAGACCAGCCTGGCCACCTGCATCTCTCTCCTCCAGCCCAACTCCCAACATGTGACTCAATTCAACTCTCACCCCCCAAACCCACATTAATTTGATTCTTCTTCTGGAGGCCCAGCCCAGTCCCACCTACTTGACCATACCTTTTTTCACGGTCTCTTCTAAATAGTGATCAGTCTGGAAGGATTGAAACAGTGCCAGGCTTAGGTGACTGGGAACATTATCTGCTTCTAGATAGATTTTCAGGAATTGCTGGAATCCCTCGTACCCAATGGCCTATGAGGAGAGCATGCATTAGCCTGGGGAGTCTGCAGGATGGGAGGTGAGGACCAAAGAATTGGGACTGGTGAGGACAGAGACAATAAGTGCAGAGCTGAGAAGCATCCAAGGCAGGAGTCTGTTTCTTGGGCTGAGGCCTGAGTTAAAGGAATATCTTGCTTTGCCCTAAAGCAATAGCTGTGGTAACAATGGATGCTGGGGTATCTAGACAGAGGATAGCAAGGGCCCAGAATAATCCCTGGCAGTTGGAGATCCCAATGGAGCAGCAAAAACAAAGATGGGAGGAGTTGGTCAAGGAGAGGATTTCCCAGCTGCCACTCACATCTCCTTGGACATATTCAGCCATTTCTCCATCCTCAAAGAGCTTTAGGACATCACTGACCTTTTTGGTGGAGTCTAGTGTGTGAAGAGAGTGAAAGAAGAGCATTAGTCTGGTTCGGCTCTCCCTGCCTTCTGCCCGAGTCTCACCCAGACATCCAACAGGAAAAAAGAGTCAAGCGAGATGAAGAAAGAAGAAATTCCAAGAAGAAACACAGAAATGCAGAGAGAAAACATTTCAGATCCTCCAAAGTGGCGCCCTCCTAACATCCGTCCTCTGAGACTTGGAGCAGGCAGTCAAGGTTCAGAGACGGTGGGTAGAGAGCTGAGAACCCAGGCATCTCCCGTCTCCCTCTCCCCCTTTTCCCAGTTATAGGCAAATCTCAGGAGCTGTCTAGCTCACGGCCACTGGGGAAACTAGGGGGTTGGGGAGAATGAGGAGGAGGAGGGATTCTCTAGGGTAAGGTCTCCAGAACTGAAAGACTGGGAGGGAGACTCACATTCCATGTATTTCTGCAGCTGGGCAAAATCAGTGGGGCTTATTAGGCCCCTCTCCTTGGCCATCTTTCTTTTTTCCTTAAGGATGGCCACAAAGGCGGCTTGGTAGTAGTACTTCCGGTGCCTGGACCTCCACTTCCAAGGGCAGGTCTGGAGGGAGATAACAACAGTATGTGGCGGGAAGAGCCAGCTGTCTGGTCTCTTTGCTTCTGTCTGCCCCATCCATCCTCTACTCCCACTACGATTTCTGTCCTTTCCTCATCTGAGTCCCTCCTGAAGTCTCTTCCTTTCCCTGCATTCCTCTCCCCTGTGTGTGTCTCTCTCTCCTTGACAGTCTGTCCTCTGTCTCTGTTTCTCTGACTCATCTTTGACTTTCTCTCCTCCATTTCTGGTTCCCTCTCCAGCTCTCTTATTTCTCCCTCAATCTGCCTCGATTCATCTCTGACCACCCTCACCTCCTCGCCCCCCGCCCCCACTTTCCCGCTCTACATGTGTCTCTGTGAGCGTGTCCCTCGCCTGTTTCTACCTCTTCTCCCGCCACCCCCAATCTCTGCAGTCTTTCCCGGGCTTGCAGTCTCTCGCATCTCAGATCCCGCAGTCCCGGCCCGCCCCGTGGTTCTCACTGCGTCGGCGGCTCGCCTGCCGGGCCACGACCCCATCTTGCTCCGCCTCCCGCCTCGGTCCCAGCCCCGCTCAGCCACCCACTGCCCGAGCCACCCACGCCCCGCAACGACCTCTAGCGCTTCTGACGCGCGACACAGAACCAGCTCTGGCCGAGTCCCCAGCCCCGGCCTCGCCCGCGTCCCGCGGAGCTCCACTGGGGAAGGGCGGGGACCCAGGCGCGCGAGATAGGGAGGAAGTAGGGGAAGAAGGCTCTGAGCATCTGCCTGGCTTCCCAACAGTTCCAGGAGGGTTGAGCTGAGTGCGGGACTCTCGGATGCAGGGGGTCTTCCCTCCACCCTGCTAGGTTAGTAGTGTTTAGGGAGCCCCAGCTTTCGGCTCTGGGACCCAGGGACCAAGGAGGAGCAGTCACGTGGATCATGCTGACCTCTGGCCCAGGGGCCAAGTTGCAGAGGGCAACTTGCCTTGAGGCTTCAATAACAGCAGTAACAATAATATCTTTCACTAGTATAGTACAGCACTGTTTTGAGTCAAACAGAGCTAAGGTTAGTCATGTCTGGGTTCCATTCTTAGCTCAGATACCATTGTGTGACTTGGGCAAATTACATCTGTAAAATGGGGGGAATGATACCTATCTTTCACATTGTGGGGATTAAGTCAAATAATGTATGAAAAGTACCTAGTACAACGCCTGGCATACAGAAGGCTTCCAAGAAATGGTAGTTATTGTATTAACAATTAAAATCGAATCCAGTGAGATAGGAAATTACTAGTATAGCCTTTCTAAAGATGAAGAAACTGGAGCTCAAAGAGGTTAGGACTTCCTAAGGCAGGTGATAAGCAGAGGAGCCAAAGCTCTAACCCAAGAACCCCACGATGGGGCGCCTGCCTGTCTCTCTGTCCTCCTCTTATTCCACTTGGTCCTTCAGACACTGCCTTCTAGTCCACTGTCTTCCTTTCTGTTCCTCAAGCACGCCAAGTTCTTCTCTGCTCAGGGCCATGAGACTTACTGTTCTCTCTGCCTGGAACACCCTTCCCCACTCTTGGCAGAGCTGACTTCTTGACTAAGCTGAAATGTCAGCTCCTCCAACAGACCTTCCCTGACCGTTCTGTCCTAGCTAGCCCCCTCCTTTGCACAGCACCCTCCTTTGTTTCCTTCACTGAACTTATCACAAGTGGAAATTATCTTGCTAATTTATGCTTCTTTGTGTTCTGTGTGTCTTCTCCTACCAAAATGTAAGGTCCTCAAGGGGAGGAAGTTGTTGGTCTTGTTCACCACTGTATCCCCAATACCTGAAACAGTGCCCACCATGCTGTAGGTGCTCCATATTGGTTGCACAAATAGTTGTGTAAAGTTAAGGAGTCATGTTTTGGGAACATTAATCCAAATACAGTTAAATGGAATGCCAGAGTGTCCATCCTGACAGTCAGGGGAATATGAGACAATATGGATCACATATAGTAGGTGCTAAATAAATATTTTTTAAATGAGTGAATGATGCTAGAAAGCACTTATTGTGGTACTCCATCCAAGGCTCTGACCTTCAACACCCACCCCCCCAACTTATTTAGGGCTTGTTGGGTCAGGCTCAAGGAGGCAATTAAGGCCTACAAGAACTTCCTTTCTGATAGTGCAAGAAGGTTCTCTGTAGCCTCTGCCCTTGGGACATCTCTGCCACTCCCCTCTATGTAGCATACCATTCCTGTTCTGGGGGCTCTCTGGGAACACTTGGAAGGGGGTTCTGGGACACTGATATTCTAGACAAAGGACTGCACCCATCTGGCCTTTTTCAATGACTCTAATCCAACTTCTACTGCCAACAGATCTAATGAATACAAAATAGTTTTATGGTTAATGGGGCCTGTATGGCTTAATTAGCCTCTCTCATTACCCCTGGGGATTCTTAGATGGCTCCAAGGCTCTAGGAAATGGAATCTGAGAGAGAAAGTGACAGAGAGAGAGCAAACAAGGGATGACAAAACAGGAGAGAGGACACGATACTTCTCTCTCATCTCTGTTTTCACCGTGACTCTTCCTAGCACCCCAGGTCTTAGATGTAGATTATCGTAGAGGTTAGGAGAATGGACCTTTGCATTAGATAGCCATGGGTTAGAATCCTAGCTCTTGGGGATTTATTTTATCTCCCTGAACCTGTTTCCTCATCAGTAAAGTGGGTACCTAGAGAAATCAGTCACAATGTGGGGACTAAATAAGACAATACATGCAACATACTTAGCAAACTGCATGGCACAGAGGAAGAACTCAATAAACATTAGCTATTATTATTATTATTTATAATACAAGGATGGTACCTAGAGAAACACATCTGGAGATTAGGAAACATGATGTCTTTGACCCAAGAAGGCATAAATTCTAGGGACTTCCAATAGCAATGAAGCCCAGCTGTACACCTTCCCTCTTGTGTCATATCTCAGGCACAGACACGAAGTATCAGGATCCTGTACTTTGCCTCTGGGTGGGTGAGAAGGTGGCTAGAAACTAGACCGTCAAGGTCCAAGGACACCCCTGGCTGCTGGGATCTTTTCAGTTTCCTCCTGACTTTTCTCACCAAAAGTTTGGCTGCTTCTGCTGCTGAAAGGCAGCAAACTGCCAGATCCTGGGGCCTTAAAGACCTGGAACAAGTCCAGTTTTGTCCTCCAGCTCCATCCCAACCCTGAGGCTATAACCTGGGCTAGTCCAGGCGAATGCCATGGCTGGGAGGGTGGGGTCTGGGTCCCTCTTGCTAGCTATTTGTGACTCACCCTTCCCTTCCCTCTTCTGGTTGCCCTGCCTTCCCCTACCAACTTGGGGTAAGAGAGTAAGAAGTTGACTTGGAGGCAGAGACTCCTAGAACATCCTCCAAGCTGGGAGGCACCAACTCCCATATTTTACAGAGAAGGAAATTGAGGCCCAGAGAGAAAGTAAGTCTCTCTCAGGGTCACACTCAGACTCTAGACATCTTGTCCTTAGTCCATTCCGCTAACACTTAACCAGTGCCTCTGGTTTTCTAGATCTTATTTTAAACATTAAACACTAAAATTGCTGGTAACCAAGAAATAAATATGATTTCCAAAGCCAGTGCTAACGTTTAAGGTTTCCTTTTCCACGTCAACATTCATTGCTCACATTCCAAGTCTTGTAAGTTTACAATTACTCAAGAATCAACTACGCCCCCGAATATTCAGGCTGACCCAGCAAGGAACCCCAAAATGCAGGCACTCCTCGCTGAGGACCCAGGCCTGCTTACCTGGACTTCTGAATCCCTTAACCACACCAGGGCCTGACTCCTCCTCCTCTTTTCCAGGACTGAGGGAAGGGCTACCCTTTCTTGCCCATCCCTGCTTCTAGCCCCTGAGAGGGAATCATTTGGCTTAAAGCCTCAAATTTCATTCAGCCTCCACAAACATTGCAGATGGTAGTGTTGCCTGGTTAAGAGAGTGGTGTTTGTGTGTGTGTGTGTTGGGGTCATTGTGTAGTACAGGAGGAAGTTACAGTGTTGGCATGGTTGGGGGATGTGGGTTCATACGTTCTGAGGCGGAGGAGATGCCCAATAACATTTGCATTTCTTCCTCAGTAAAGCTCCTTTCCCCCCATTTAAAAGTGAAAAGTGGGATTTAGACCCAGGTAGTTTCAGAAACTTCCTGATGACAGGTGTGGAAAGGATAGGGGTGGGAAGTTGGGGACCAGAAGGCCAAACAAGAACCCCTCTCCACCCGTGCAGCGCTGTAGAGGTTCCGCAACGGACTTCCAACCACTCGGGTCCCTAGCAGCCCAGCTGCACCATCCCTCGGAGTGAGTGGAAGGGATGGAGGGGAAGGTCTGGGGGAACGCTGCCTGCGGGGTGCTGGCCCAGCCCTCCGCAGCCCCCCGTGTCCTGGCGCAAACCCTTCTGGCCACCCGCTCCATCTGTCACGCTTCCTCCTCCTCCGCCCAGCAGCCCTACCCCAGCGGGTGGAGCGTCCCCTCCCGCGCCCCGGCCCCCGCCTGCTCCGGGTGGGAGGGCGGGAGGCCCGGGGGGCTCGCGGGGTCTCTACCTTGCCTGCGGGGCGCGCGCTGTCGGAGCTGAGGTGCCGGCGCGGGAGCTGGAGCCCGAGCTGGGCTGGAGGGGACGGGCCAGGCGGAGGCTGCCGCCGGAGCCGCCCCGCTACTGACGACACAGCTGCCCGCCCCCGACCCGGCCCGCCCGCTCGCCACCGCGCCCGGCGCCCCCAACTCCGGGAACTCCATTCTGCAGAGGCCCCTGTCTCCTGTTCACCCAACCTGATTCCTCCGGCCCCCGAACATCTTCAGGGCTCTGGTCTGTGCCACTTTCTCCACATCCCGCTCTTCTCATCTTCTTCCCGCCCCCAGGACAGCTCTGTTTCTACCTTCCCTTCTTTCTAATCACTCACGGCCTCTCCCCTCATCTCAACCCTGGAGGCCAACATAGGGGGTGAGAATGCTGATGGGACAGCTTGGCCGACTCCCACCCAGTCAGCGTCTCACCCTCTCCTAATTGCTGCCATCTGGGGACTTCCCTTCCCAACTCCTTTCCATCCACCACTGACTGAATTCATGCTCAGGAGATCCCAGCGCAACAAGGCCAGAGTTCCAGACTCCACATCCTGAGACCCAAATACCTCCCTCCCGGCATGGGCTCCACACTGCTTGATGCTACTTGAGAGAATCTGGCCACCTTTGCCTCCAGGTTCCTCACCTCCCTAAAACCCAAACCCTGGATGTCTCAGACTTGTTTTCCCCAGTTTACGGACACCTCCTTCTCTTAAGACTCAGACCCTTCCCTGAATTCTGGGGTGGAGGTTTAGGTGCAAAGAGCACTCTGGTCTGTGTCCACCCTTTCTCCACGCCCTAACCCGCCCACTTTACCTGCTGGCCTTGGCAGGTGGTATAGAAGGCCCTGGCCAAAAGTAGGGGTGAAAGGAAATCCTTTCAGCTTCTCCTGTCTGGAATCTCCCCTGGAGTTGTTAGAGGCTCTTGGGGCAGCATGGATGGTGGCGAGGCTGGTAGAGTAAGAGAGAGAGACGGAGGCCTAGGGACTTACTGGTAGCAACTGGGGACCCAGGCATCCTGCTCCCTGGCCCCGCCCCAATCTCCGGTCTCACCCCCTCCTACCTTTTATTGAAGTAGGGTGCAGTGACAAAGGCTTGAGTTCCTGGAATTTTCCCTTTTACACCTGGTGGTGGAAGAAAGGGGGCGGGGAGAGCTCTGACTGGAAGGGTGTTTTATGTGCGTGTTATGTGTATAGGTACACACATACATACACACACATAATGTATACATACTTTTGGTGGGCGTTGGGGAGAAGGAATGAATACATGAGGCCCCCTAGTGGAAACAGAGGGATCTAAGCAGTTCTTGTTTCAAGACAGACTTGTCAGAAGAGACTCCTCCATTTTTGTCAGAAATATAGCTGCTGAGTAATAGAGTTTGGGAGCACTGTTGTTGCATCTGAATTGGAGATCTGAGGCAGGGTTTGGAGAGGGTCTGTCTCTCTGCTCCTGTCTCCTCTTCAGTCTTAAAAAGACAAGGGCCTTGTCACTCCCCATCCTTCATCTCCCCTTCCTATATGGCCTCCTTAGTCATAAGGAATCATAAGCATTTTTGAAGGCCTATTATGCACCAGGTCCTGTACTTAGTTCTGCAGGACTGCCAAAGACACAGCCCAGCTTAGGGCTGCACCAGAGTGCCTTGGGGTGTGTGTGTGTGTGTGTGTAAAGTCTCCCCACTCTAAGCTATCCTAAACAAACATACAATATAAGTAAGATCAAGTCCCCTAGCCCCTCTTCCAATCAGTTTTCTGCCCCTGAATCTCTCATCTAGAAATCTTGGAATGATACTAATCCTTAAGGCACTCTGCTTTCCTTGCAAATAATACTCACAGTGATACCCCCCTATGTATGACAGGTTTTTCTCACTTCGTCATCCTCAGATACATCCCTACATGAAGTAAAGACGCTCCTTTTAAGTCATTTTTTGAGACTTCAAAGTGCGGCATGAGGTGATCTCTCTAATAAGGAATAAGATGGACTCAGTCATGCTCTAGGCTTCTTTGTGTCTTCTTTAGGATCTGTGCTCCATCATACCCCAAGTTATTGGTGGGGGTGGGGGAAAGAAAGGCCAAGAAACATCTAAGGAGGAGGCGTCTAATGCCTACAGTTCCAGGTGCTCATTTCTTTAATCAACCACATCATAAAAGTCAGAAAGAAAGAAACCACAATGAACAAAGGGAAAGGAAAAAACAACAGTCTTGTTCTCCCCAACCTCTTCTTTCCCCTCTTCCTCCACAGGGTGGGGGGCCACATCCGGGGCCCAGGGCTGGGTCTTAGGCAGGTCTGCTAGGCAGACAATTGAGTTTCACTTCCTGTCAACCCCAGAGCTGAGGCAGGATGTCTGGGGGCACAGTGAGGGGGCGCCTAGCATTGGGTAGTCAACAGGGGCCACTTTAGGATTCCCTTTTTCAGAAAGGTCTACTGAGCAGCGCACTAGTACTCCTCAGGTAGTACAGTCAAGACCAAGACATCCCTCTAGTTTTCAGAGGCTTCATCCCACACTCTTACCTCTAATCATTAGTAACAAAGCTAAGGACAGGATGCTAGACCTGGCAGGGCTGAAGCACAATTGGTGAAAGAGCAGGGGTTAAGGACAGCAGTGTTAGAACACTTGCAATAACTGTGTATTGAATGCAAACCAGTTTTTAAATGAGTCTTTTTTTTTTGAGACCTGAGGCTGGGGGAAGTCAGGAAGGTGGAGCATGAGAAGGAAGGCAAGCTACGACCCGAGAAAACTTCTGAAGCTTCATTTCAAAGCTTTTGGACGTTCATAGGCAGCCATTGCTCTCAGTTTTTTGTTTTTTAAGTAAGGCATGCAGCATAGTATTGGAGGTGGTCACTAATATTCACCTCCTCCCTCCTCCCTGGATCCAGCGGTACTGTTGGACATTAACCTAAGCCAAAGTTGGGGATTTGGAGGAAGGTAAAAGGATTGATAAGGAAAAAGCAACACGGCGGTGGGGGTGGGGCTGGGAGAGGGCAGAGCAGACACCTGAGGAGAGAAACCTGCAGCCGGCCCCTCCCAGGCTGTAGGGGAAACGAGTTTAGCAGGACTTAGCCCTGAAGGAACACCACCTGCTGAAAAAAGCGGGGGAGGGAGAATTCTCGTTTGGGTTCATCTAAAGAATAGGGAAACTCGGGGCAGGGCAGGACTGCAAGGGGAGTGACCGAACGGGCCCGGATTACTGGCGAGTTGCCCTGTTTTCGATCCCCAGCGCCCAGAGACTTGGACAAGGTCAATTAGAATACTAACGGGGTCCGCCCAGAAGCCTTCACCCTCCCCTCTGACCCCGGGGCGGCTCCCGGGGTCGAAGGTCAGAGCACACTTGGGCCGTCATCACTCCGCCGCCGGAATCCCCGGGGCCGCCCCAGGGGCAGGGCTGCCCGCCCAAGCCGGCCGGTGCTTCCAGGGCCGTGGAAGCCGCCGGCAATCCTGAGGCCGCGGGGACAAGTGACCGGCCGGCAGCGCCCTCCGCCTTGCACGCCCCTCTCGCGGGTCTCTGTCCGGAAGGTTGAGCTGGTGGTCGAGGGCAATTGGCGGGCGATTTCGACCTTCTAAGAGAGGGTTATTTGGGGTCTTCCATTCGCCCCCAACCACATCGGTGCGCCCCGGTGCGTTCCCAGAGTTTGCCCGCCCCTCCCCATGTCCCCCCAGCCGCTCTGGGACCTGGGTGCCGGCCAGGACCTGAATATTCTTCCTTTCCTCATTTATTAGCCCCCCTTTCCGGGTGCAGGTGGGCCTTGCCCCCTTTTCCTTCGCAGGTCCTGGACGGACGAAGAGTGCCTGTGAGGAGAGGGTCTGTGCCTCGGAACTTCTCTCGGCGCCCAAAGGACTGATTTACACGCAGCAGGCGCTCAATAATGGTATCAGTGGCAGTAAAAGAGCCCATGGCTTTTATTTTATTAAAGTCTTCGGCTTCTCTCTTCTCCCTTCTCCACCTCGGTTCATGAAATGGTGTACTCTCCCTTTAAGACTAAAATGGTGGCCTGCTATGATCAGGACTCCACTTCCGGTGGGGAGGGGGGCGGGACCCCAGCCCGCTCACGCCGGAAGTGGTTTGCGTTTTCAAGATGGCGACTCCCTATGTAACTGACGAGACCGGCGGTGAGTGCGGGAGGCGCGGAGCCGCTTCTCCCCGGGCTCTCGGGGCAGGGGTTCGGACTTGGAAAGGGGTCTGTGCCCCGCCCATCCCGGGGCCCCTCCTTTGCCCCGCCCCCCGGACCGCCTTCCCCATTCATTCTCTCCTGCGGGGTGTCACCTGCGCCCCCTTCTGGTCTTGTACTTGGGGGTCTCTGCTTCCGGTCACCCAGACCCTGGGGTCTTTCAATGCTGGTCCGTGCCCCAGGACCCTCACGGGCCCTTAGCTTTTCTCCAGCAGTTGGAGCTCCCATATCTCTTTTGGGTTCTCTAGCCTTGGGAGCTTCTACACTCCTCAGTTCTCTCCAATTCCTGCCTTCCCACTCTTCCCCTCCCCCATCTCTTAGCGGTACCTGCTCTCTGCCCTTCCCCAGCCCCGTCTTAATTCTTTTTCTCGAAACTGTAACTGTTGAAGACCTCCTCATTGCTACATAGTGCTTTTTTCCATTCTCTCACTCATCTTCATTGTTGGGTCACTGAGGTCTAGAGATGTGAAGAGCAGAGGAACCTAATATAAGTTTTCAGCTTGAGTTTTCTCCTTGATGGCGCCACCCCCCTCTACCTTCTCTGACGATAATGATAGGAGTTGAGGAATCTAAGGTGGAAGAAGCCAAACAGGAGGATGTCTAGTGGCCTCTGAAGCCCTCTGACAGGTTGATAGAACCCACTTTTCCTTCTGGCTAGAGAAGAATTTCCAGCCTGGCTGATTCAGATGCTGAAGTGTCAGCTGTGTATGTGAGGTTTATGTGTTGAAAACTGAGAATCAAGATTTTCATTGTGGTTTTGTCCCATCCTAATTTCCTCACTTTTGGAAAGATGTGCATAGTATTATCTACCCAGTGACGATCAAGTAAGATAGTATATGTGAAAACAATTTGTAAAATGCTGTGCAAGGCAGGGTGTTACTGTTTTTTTGTAGCCCTCATTGTATATGTGTAGTCTTCTGTAGAAGTGACATTGTGCGTGTGCTGTGGTACATACAATCTGTTTTAAAATGTGCCCTTTATGCTTCTTGCTTTGCTGCTTTCCGTGTTCCTTACATCTCAATCCACCTCTCTTATGGTATCTAATGACAACCCACGTCTCTGCTACTTCTCCCCAACCTTGCATTTCAAAGTAGTATAACCTCTCTTCTGCTCTCTACTTCTTTGAGTAGCTCCTTTTAATGTGTGCTTTGAAAATATCACTCATTGTCCAGTAGACTTCTCTTTATTCTTAACTGTTTTCTTTAAACTGATTTAATGAAGATCCAGATATCACATCCCACCATCCCTCCCACCAAGAGGTATCCTCTGTCCTCTGTGACTATGTGGAAGAGGAGGAATCATACTGCTTTTTTTGCTCTCCTTACTATCTCCAGATCATTGATCTACCACTCTCACTCTAATCCTGGTGGAAGGTATTGCCATGCAATTACAGCATTTTCTCTAAAACCTTAGGGCCATCATCTACTACCCACAAGGATCCAGACCTAATGAATCATATTTTTTGCTCCACTCTGTCTCTTGCTCTCATTCTCAGTGCCTCCAGCATTTTTGGAATACTCTGATGTTATAGTTCCTCAACATGAGACCATTGACTTTCCTTTGTATTTTCAAACCAGCTACACATCAGAATCACTACAACCTGGACCTCACCTATGACACTGCTTCCACTTCCTGGGCTCCCCATTGCTTACTTTAGCCTCCTTACCAGTCTCCTTTTTCACTACCTCACACCCACAGAATCAGCTTTTTGCCCTCTTTAGGTTCTCTGGTTCTTTTTTTTTTTGTGAGGAAGACCAGCCCTGAGCTAACATCCGTCGCCAATCCTCCTCTTTTTGCTGAGGAAGACTGGCCCTGGGCTAACAACCGTGCCCGTCTTTCCTCTACTTTTTATATGGGACGCCACCACGGCGTGGCTGACAGGCAGCGCATCGGCGGGCGCCCGGGATCCGGACCTGCGAACCCCGGGCTGCCAAGTGCGGACTAAACCGCTGCGCCACCGGGCGGGCCCTAGGTTCTCTGGTTCTTGACCTTTCCCATTTCATTGAGTCTACCAGTACCTTCATGATTACCTTTGATGCTGCCCTGCTAGACCTCTTTGACCAGCCACTTTGATACCATCCTCATTGCTTTCTTGATTCATTTTGATCATCTATGTTAAGTAAGGACTTCTGTTATCTTG
This sequence comes from Tapirus indicus, assembly GCA_031878705.1. NCBI lineage: Eukaryota > Metazoa > Chordata > Mammalia > Perissodactyla > Tapiridae > Tapirus > Tapirus indicus. Next base: position 142,662,209 of record CM062918.1, on the reverse strand, counting down.
AATCGTACCTGTCAACTATTTTCTTGGCTTCTGCTTCTAGGCCACAGCACATGGCTAGAGAAAAAGCATAGGAGCTAGCACATTCAGTATAACTTAATGTTAACTTCTGTCAAGATCATGGCTCCTCTCCAGTCTTTTTTCTTGGTTTGCTTACATTCTATCATGGCTATTTCCCCTACCTTTTCCAGCTCTCTCTGCCCTCCCTTTTAATTCTCTCTCATAGCAGATGAACTCACTTTCTAATTCATTGAAAAATCAAGGCCTATCACTTCTATTTCTTTCCTTTTCACAGCCTGATTTCTTGAATATCAGGTCTACACATACTGTTTCCATTTCCTCACTGCTTATTTGTTCCTTAACTCTTTACAGCCTTTCTAGCACCAGCCTCTCTCCTGACTTTCCAATTGCCTTTTCTAATTGTTTGGTGAATAGCTTTCATTCTTGGATATAATGTCACACCTCAAATCCAATCTGACCAAAATCAATATCAGTTTTTCCTTCCTTATTTCTGTAAAGGCACCATTGTTCTAGCCAATGCAAGATCAACTTTTTGCATCTTCTCTCTTTTTTTTTTTTTTTTTATGGGGAAGACCAGCCCTGAGCTAACATCTGTTGCCAATCCTCCCCTTTTTGCTGAGGAAGACTGGCCCTGGGCTAACATCCGTGCCCATTTTCCTCCACTTTTTTTATATGGGATGCCACCACGGCATGGCTAACAGGCAGTGCGTCTGCGGGCGCCTGGGATCCGAACTCGTGAACCCCGGGCTGCCAAGCGCGGACTAAACCGCTGCGCCACCAGGCGGCCCCGCATCTTCTCTCTTTTTTAAGTAGACTTTATTTCTTAGAACAGTTTTAGATTTATAGAAAAATTGAGAACATAATATAGGCAATTCCCATATACCTTACACTCAGTTTCCCCTATTATTAACATGTTAGTGTGGTACTGTTATTGCAATTAATGAACCAGTATTGATACATTATTATTAACTAAAGTCCATACATTATTCAGATTTCCTTAGTTTTTACGTAATTTTTTTTTCTATTCCAGGATCCCATCCAGGATACCACATTGCATTTAGTTCTCATGTCTCCTTAAGCTCCTATTGGCTGTGACAGTTTCTCAGACTTTCCTTGTTCTTGATGACCTTGACAGTTTTGAGGAGTACTGGTCAGGTATTTTGTAGGATGCCCCTCTATTGGAATTTGTCTGATGTTTTTCTCATGATTCGACTGGAGTTATGTGTTTTGGGGGGAGGGAGGGCGACCATAGAGGAAAAAGGACATTTTCATCATATCATATCAAAGGTACATAGTATCACAATGGTATTTTTACTGTTGATATCGACCATGATCATCTACCTGAGGTAGCGTTTGTAAGGTTTCTCCACTGTAAAATTACTCTTTCCATACTGTACTATTTAGAAGAAAGTTACTATTCACAGTTCACACTTAAAGAGTGGGGAGTTATGGTCCCTTCCTTAAGGACAGAGTATTTACATACATTATTTGGAATTCTTCTGCGCAGGAGATTTGTTTCTTCTCTCCAATTTATTTATTCAGTGATTTATTTATATCAGTATGGACTTTGGGTTATAATCCAATACTATTTTTGTTTTTTATTGCTCAAATATTCCAAGTTTGGACATTGAGAGTTCTTTTAGTGGGCCCTGTGTCCCTCTGACATACCTCCATTAGTGTAGGTTTTTGGTTATGTTTTTTTTTTAGCTCTTCCTTACTTTCTGGCACTAGACGATGCTCCAGTGAGACAAACGCTTGTCTTGTTTATTTCCTTCCCTAGTCTTAGAATCAACCACTTGTCCAAGGAGCCCTCGTTCCTTTTACTGGAGAATGGTATAGGAAACCAAGATCAGAGCACTAGGTGTTTTTGTTGCTATTGGGGTGTTGTTTTGCATCATCTTTTACTCCTCTCTTGCTCCCCGTCTCACACACACACCAGTTGTCAAAATATCACTCTTCTGTTCCTATTGCCATTACCCATATCCCATCTTCAATACTTGTTAGCTATATGGCCTTGGGAATTTTAAGCCTTGGGACTCTAAGCCTTAGTTTTCTCTTCAGTGAAGTGGGAATATAACTCCTACAACATAGGATTATTGTGAGAATTAAAATTTAAATGAAATAATGTACATGTCTGGCACATAGAAAGTACCCAACAAATGGTTCTGTAATCATTAGTTATGTAAGGATTATTGTATGGATTAGAAGAGATTATTTGTGCAAGTATCAAGCATAGTATCTGGGTCATTCTAAGTGCCTGATAAAATTCTAGTTTCTGGGGCCGGCCTGGTGGCGTAGCAGTTAAGTTCGAATGCTCTGCTTTGTCGGCCCAGGGCTTGCAGGTTTGAATCCCTGGCGTAGACCAACACACCACTTGTCAGCCATGCTGTGGCGGCGTCCCATATAAAGCAGAGGAAGATGGGCACAGATGTTAGCCCAGGGCCAGTCTTCCTCAGCAAAAAGAGGAGGATTGGCAACAGATGTTAGCTCAGGGCTGGTCTTCCTCACACACACACAAAAATTCTAGTTTCCTTTATCCTGCAGGTATTGCTGTGATCTTCTAAGTAGTTGTCCCATCTCCAGTCTCTCTCTCTGTACCAGTTCATTTGATGTACTGTTACCAGATTACTGCTCCTTAAGTACAAATTTAGTTATGTAATTTTTGCTCAATATAATTCATCCACCCAGAGACCACTGTTAAATTTGGCATATATCCTTCTGATCTTTATTTTTCCTGTGCATTTTTAAAACATTTTTGTATCAGATGGTATATATACATTTTTATATCTTGCCTTTTCACTTAAACTTATAAATATTTTGCCTTGCTATTAAAAACTCTTTGTAAACATCTTTTAAAATACTGGCAGAGTGTTTTATTATTTGGGCATGCACCCTTTCTCTTACCTTTCGTCTTTTATTGGACTTTTAGATCGTTTCCAGAATTCATTACAAGGACTCTGTGAATACTTTTGTGCCTAAATCTTTGCATGAATTTAGGGTTATTTTCTTGTTATTATTAGGATGTAGGTTATTTAGGATAGAGTTCTCAGAATTACTGGGTTGGAGGATACAAACATTTATTTATTTATTTATTCATTTGCTGAGGAAGACTGGCTCTGAGCTAGCATCGGTGCCCATCCTCCTCTATTTTGTATGTGGGACACTGCCACAGCATGGCTTGATGAACAGTGCATAGGTCTGTGCTCCCAGGATCCAAACCTGCGAACCCTGGGCTGGTGAAGCAGAGCACACACTTAACTGCTACGCCACCAGGCTCGCCCCTTATTTATTTTTTGTTAATTATAAAATTAATTCATCTTGATTGTAGAAAACTTGGAAAATATTTTCACAAGTAGTATAAAATGTAAGTCGCACACATGTTTGGTAGTTCCAGAACCCAAAGATAACTACAGTTACATTTCCTTTTAGTTTTTCTTTCTATGCATGTATATATCATATCCATATTTAACATAATTGGGATCATACTGAATGGCTGTAGTTTCCAAAATATGATCGTCAGAGCACTTAGTAGTCCTGTGAAATGTGCTACAAAATAACCAACCTAAAAATAAGATTCCTGTGGTCAAATAAATTTGGGAAACACTGTAAACCATATTCCCATCTTGGATATTCACATGAATAAAAACATATTAACTCACTTAAGTCTTGCCTATAAAAACAAAATCTTTTTTTTCCTATCTTTAACCCAGAATTCCCCAAACTTATTCAATAATTTTTTGGGGTAACCCTTGTTAATATCTTATGGAAGCAGTGTTTTATATAACAAAAACTTTGGGAAATGCTACTAAATTATAGGACTACCTTATATTCTCTTGCTGTGTTAGCCAAATTGCTTTCTGAAAGGTTTTACCACCAAGAATATATGAATATGCTGGTTTCAGCACTTCTTTGACTGTATTGGTATTCTCATCTTTAAAAATTCTACTGTTTCAGGGCTGGCCTGGTGGCCTAGCGGTTAAGTTCATGCTTTGGCAGCCTAAGGTTCGCAAGTTCAGATCCTGGGTGCTGGCTGACACACCGCTTGTCAGCCATGCTGTGGCAGCGTCCCTTATAAAGTAGAGGAAAATGGGCACGGATGTTAGCTCATGAGGGCCAGTCTTCCTCAGCAGGAAAAAAGAGGAGGATTGGCAACGAATGTTAGCTCAGGGCTGGTCTTCCTCACACACAAAAATTTCTATTGCTTTGATAGATGCAAATGATATTTTATTGTCTTAATTTATATTTCCTTTGATTATTAGTGAGGTTAAACTTCTTTGTTTTTGTTTTTTTTTTCATTTATAACACAATACACAATAGTAGTGTAAAAAGCACAGCCTTTGGACCCACAGCCTGGGTTGGAATTCTGCAGTTTACTGACTTTGTAACTTTGGGCAAGTTATTAAATTTCTCATCATCTGTACAACTGGAATAATTCTGCGTGGAGTTGTGAAAATGAAATAAGATAATGTATAAAAACAATGAGCATTGTCCTTGGCCCGAAGCAAGCACTCAATAAAGGGTGGCTGCTATTATCTTTTTTGGATTGACTATCAAATTTCCATATAGGGGCTGGCCTGGTGGTGTAGTGGTTAAGTTCACGTGCTCTGCTTGGGTGGCCCGGGGTTCATAGGTTCAGATCCTGGGCACGGACAGACGCACCACTTGTCAAGCCATGTTGTGGCATCCCCTATAAAGTAGAGGAAGATGGGTATGAATATTAGCCCAGGGCCAATCTTCCTTAGCAAAAGGAGGAGGATTGGCAACAGATGTTAGCTCAGGGCCAATCTTCCTCACACACACACACACACACACACACACACACACACACACACGCAAAATAATAATTTCCATATGGACCATTTGCTTTTACATTCAAGACACTACTCTAATATGAGCACAACCCACTTTTCTAGTATCATCACATGCTACGTCTCTGCCTATACCCTGCAGTGAAACTGGGCTATATAGTATAAGACAGGTGGAACAGTAGTGTGCTGATATGTAAGCTTGGGCATCAGAACTGAGTTCAGATTGTACCTACATGCTGCCTCTGTGATCTTGGATCTATCTGGAACCTCTTGAAGACTCTGTTTCCTCAGCTCTACATGATAATATCTACCCATTGTTTGGAGTCAATAAGGTAATGTATGTAAAGTAATGGTGTAATGTAGCCATTTATTCATAAATGCTCTTTCCTAATTGTTCTCAACGTACTGTGTTTTCCACTGCTATGATTTAGCCTGTTGTTATTCTACCTAGAATGCCCTTTCCCTTCCTTTCTCTGCCTGCAGAAATATTAGCCACTTATTCGTTATTGTTGTTAATTATTACAACTGCTACCTAGTCCTTAAGGTCATGTCCCTGAGATTTTCCTGATTTCCTGTCACCTTCCCCCATCAAACAGGGCATGATTATTTTTTTTTCTTGAAATCTACCCATACGTATCAGTGTCTCTTAGGATACCTAAGACATTTATATTTGTGTCTTATTCTTTGTTTGCCTAACTTGCCTACCCTCTTCCTTACTTAGACTGTAAATTTCCTGAAAGTAGGGACCATTTTACTCATCTTGATAATCCCTGTAGCACTTAGTATAGTACTTTTCTCATAGGAGGCTTTCAATAAATGTTTATTGCATTTAATTAATTTGTAGTCTGGCTTCTGACCACTCTACTTTTCTAAGGCTGTATTCTTGGAGATAACTAGGGATTTCCAAATTGCCAAAATCAGTAACTTTTTTCTTCTCAGTTCTCCTTTTCCTTAATCTCTTTGCAGTATTTAATATTGTTAATCACCTGCCCTTACTTAAAACTCTTCTGGTCTCCATGGTCTAGCACTATCCTGCTTCTTTTTTCCTAGAATGATTTCTTGTTGCTGACACCTTTTCTTCCCTGAGGAAAATGATCATGACCATTTTTCCAGGGTCATTCCTCCAAATTGGGTCTTTTTATATTTTCTCTGTGTTAGAAACCACATCTAGGTTTTATAATTTTGGGCCCTGAGATCATCCTCAGACTCAGATCTGTGACCCAGATCTCCTTTCTTACTTGAAGCAGGTCCTAGGAACTCAATACACCTTTAACAGTCACTTCTTCCTACCCCTGGAGTTCTCCCAAGCCTCACTGTGTTGTCTCTTCACTGTCTTCCTGCCGCTCCAGAAAACAAGGCCCTTTTCAGTTTAAGGAAACAGATTGAGAATTACAAAACAGCAGATGTGGGGAAATAACAAAGCTTACAAAGTTCATAGAGTAGCAGTCTCTACTCTAGTTTCTGACTCTCTCAAAGATGTTACCTGAAAATCCTGGTATTCTACCCTTGGTTTTTATTTCTAGGGATAGGAATCACCAAACCTCTCCCTTTTTTACCTTTGGATACCATCATGGCCAGGGAATGGAACCAAAATAATATAAAATAGGTGCTCCTTTGTGATAACAGACCATTTGTATCCCTGAGGGCCTCCAGTTAGGATGGCCATTCAAGAAGCTTCTGCCCTATTTTTTCTCACATTCCATCTTTACTAGTCTTAAGCCCTCAGCTAAAATCTCTGTGCAATTTACTTAAATATATGTTTCTAGCATTGTCCCTTTCTCCTTAATTCCGTGTAAAACACTGCCTGTCTAGAATTGAATTAGTTATTTTCACAAAGTTGTCTTCTCCTCTGGACTTTCTTTATATCGGTGGTTTTTACTGTTATCCAAATTTTCCACATTCAAGAGTGATATTGTAATGAGTTTGTTTATTTGTGTTTGTCTTGATTACCTGTCTTCCTCACTAGAATGTATGCTACAAGAAGGCCAGACCCTTTCTTGCTTTATTCATTGTTGTTGCCCCAGCTCCTGTTATAGTGTCTGGCACGACAGCAAGTGCTCAATAAACACACAAAAATCCGTGCGTGAAGAAATGTTATTACCATATGCTGTACATACCCACAGGTATGTTGTGGAAAATGAGAGGATACATGTGAAAAGCACCAGATTAAATCCACTGTAGCACTGTTTTAATTATTTCCTCTCTCTAATTTGAATCTTGGCAGTCTTCAGATCCTGTTGACTTATTCTTCATAATGAATTTCTCTTTCATTTTCCTTTCAATACCCGTAGAGACCATCTAAATCAAGCCTTCTCACATTGTGGCTATTGCTTTCATTTTTTTCTACCTGTAGTTTATGTTACACATTTTCAGGTTAATCTTCTTAAAGCATTGCTTTGAGCAGATCATCTGTACTCCATTATTGGCCTTCAATGTTCTCCTACATTCTAAAGCTTCCAAACTCAAGAAGAGATTGCATACCTTCATATTCTGACTAATTTACCTCTAGTTTCTTTTCCCATTACGTATGCTTTTTGCCCAAAATATACTGGATTCTTGCTATTCTCTAATATGATACTTAAATTTATGTATTCATTGATTTGAATTAATTACAGTCTTCTATGGGCCAGGCCCTTTGATTCAAAGACCAAAGACAAAGTCCTTGCTCTTGAGCAAGCAAACAGTTATGTTAAACATTAGAGCATGATGAAGGCCAAAGCGGGTGCTGTGGGTGCGCAAAGGGCAACTTCTAACCTGGCTTGGGGTGGGGAGGTCAGGGAGGATTTCATTGAGTTTATATTTGAACTTGACCTTTAAAGGCCAGTAGGAATTAACTAAGATAAGAATCAAGGAAAGTCTGTTCCAGGCCAAATGAAGCAAAAGCAAAAAGACAGAGAATAGAGACACCAGTGGGGTGAGATTTGTGAATATTTCAGTGGCTGGAGCAGAGGGTGTGAGTGACTGAGGGCTAAGAGGCTGGAGACTAGCAAGAGGTGGGTCAAGAAGGCCTTTTGTGTGTGGTTCCAGCCTGCCTGTAAATACCCTGAGGGCAACAGGAATCCAGGAAGAATTTTAAGTAGGGGCATGACTACTAGTCTGACTTGTCCCTTTGTTGATGTGTCCCATATGCCTGAAATACTTCCCTTTCTCCTCTTCCCTCATAACCACACCCCCCCCCACCTGTCTAAATCCTGCTCATCTTCCAAACACCACAACAGATGCTGTGTCCTCCATAAAATGTTTATAAATCACCTGGTCAGAAGTAATTTCATTCTCCTTTGTGTACCCATTCTCCAAGCCATTTAGGGTTGAAACCAAAAATGAGATATTTTTAAAACCCACAATATAACAACAAGAAAATTATTTATAATCTAATCCCCCAACATAACTTTCATATTGCACATTCTTTTCTCAACTTCCAAATATGCCCAACATATTTAATAAATGAAATCATGGTGTATATATAATTATGTTTTATGTTACGTTATATCACATTACATGATTTAAAAAATTTTTATCATTATCGTTTTTAATGGATGTATTATAAACCGTTTCTGTATGACTGGACGTGAAGATCATTTTTAATTTTTAGCTATTTATAGAAAAAGCTATAATTTTCACATGATCATCTCTCCCTTTCTTTTTTGTTTGTGTTTTTGCTTTTTTCATTTTGCAACTATTTCCTTATGCTAAATTCTCAAGATTGGGATTACTAAAACAGAGTGTGCTGAATTATTTTTGACTCTAACTCCCTTCCCCTCCCCCAGTCAGTGAATTACCAAGTGTGTTGATTCTTTGTTGATGTATCTGGCATCAGTCCTTTCCATTCTCACTGCTGCAGCCAATTCTGTCCCTCATGCCAGGATTATTGCAGTCTTTTTCCTGACTGATTCCACCAGTCTCCCATGTTTTCTCTTTCCAGTTCACCTTCTCATCACAGCAGATTAATTGCCCTAAAGCACTGCTTTGGATAAAAGATTCATTCATTTGTCAAACATTTGTTGAATGCATGCCATGTGCCAGCATTAAAATCCTTAACTGGCATTTCAGGGTCTGAGCCTTCTCTCCTCAATTACTTTACACCAGCCCTCTGACTCAGTTGGACTGGTCTATTTAGTCTCCTGAACACACCATCGACATCCCCATGTCTGACATTTTGTTTTAGAATGAGTTTCTGTTTAGAATCCATTCTGCTTCCCTTTTCATTTGCTTTACTTTACCTCTTTCTTCAAAGCCCGCCTCTAGTATCATCAGTCCTGCCTCCAGGAAACCTCTCCGTTTTTTCATTTTTCAGTTGTTTCTCTTGTCTCTGAACTATGGCAGCTAAGCAAACAGTATCCCCAGTGGCTCTCTTTTATTCACCAGATCAACTCCAAATTCCTTGACCTTGTTTTTAAGGCTGTCTAAGCTCTGGCCCCATTTTTATCTCCCACCTGGCTTTCTGTTATTCCCTCCCACGAACTGTGATTCACCCAGACTCCTCGACTTCTGTTCTCTCAATCGTCCCGCCCATTCCCACATCCCTGCCTTTCTTTGCTCACGTTTCTTCTTTCTCCCATCCCCTCTACTTGTCACATCTTACCCATTTTCTTTAATAAATTTCTTTTTTGTTCTAATTTATTAACGATATTTGCATTTTCAACAAAAAACCAATTCATGTAACAATGTATATTCCAATGTAGACTTGACTTTTACTTTTCTTTTAAAAATCTTTTTCTCTTTTTTTTAACAAAAGTAATACTTTTTTTTTAAAGTAATACAAGATATATATAGGTTTTAAAATATATATATATATTAATGGTTAATGGTTTCTACCACCTCTTCTTCCAGGTTATCCCTCTTAAGGTAACCAGCATTAAAGGCTTGGTATCTTGGTATGTGTCCTTCTACACCTTTCTCTTTGCCCCTGTACACAGACTATGTGGACCTTTAAGTGCTACTCCTTACCCCAACAAGAATGGGAGCATACTCTACATCAGCGGTTCTCAAAATGTTGTTCAGAACCCTTGGGGGTTCCCTAAGACCCTTTCAGGAAGTCTGCAAACATACCTATTTTCATAATGTACTAAGATGTTATTTGCTTTTTTTGCTGGGTTGAAATTTGCACTGAGGGTACAAAAGCAAAGGTGGGTAAAACTGCTGGCCCCTTAGCACTAATCAGGGCAGTGGCTCCAAACTGTACTAGTCCTTGTGTTCTTCACTGCCACACACTTGTAGTAAATAATGCCAGTTTCACTTAAGAATATCTTTGTTGATGCAATAAAAATTATTGATCTTATTAAGCCCTGGCCCTTGAATACACATCTTTCTATTTACTTATTTTTTCCGGTTTTATTGAGATATATTTGACAGATAACACTGTAAGTTTAGGGTGTCCAATGATGATTTGATACATTTATAGGTATATTGCAAAATGTTTACCACAATGAGGTTAGTTAACACATCCTTCACCTCATATAATTACCATTTTGTTGTTGTTATGGTGAGAACATTAAAGCTGTACTCTCATAGCAACTTTCAAATGTATAATCCAGTTTTGTTAACTTTAGTCACCAACCTGTACCTTAGATCCCGAGAACTTATTCATCTTATAACTGAAAGTTACATATCTTTTTAATGTTCTCTGTGGACTAAATGGGAAGTAAGCATGAAACACTCCACTGCACACTGAGTAATTTGGTGTCTCAAGGAAAAGCACTGGCGCAATTGTCCGAGTTGCAGGCTAAACAAGCTTCCTTTTCATGGAACATGACTTTTACTTGAAAGAACCACTGACAAACTGCTAATTCAGACCTGGGTGTCCCAATAGGCATTTTCCTGAAAATGAAGAAGGTGAGCCTGTCATTTCAAGGAAACCAACTGACAGTGTTTGTTGCCAATGATAAAATTCAAGCCTTCAAGTGAAAATTAGAATTTTGGAAAATTGTCTCTGCCACTGTGAGCTCCACAGCTTCCCAGTAAAGACTTCTGATGAGATTAACAGATTTTTTTTTTAACGTTGCATAGTGAAATGCATAAAATTACAAAATAAGAGTGTAAGGGGGATCCTGAAATAAAAAAAGTTTGAGGATCGCTACTCTACACATTATCCTGCAACTTGCCTTTTCCCTTGGTGTATCATGAACACCGTTCAAGGTCAGTGCGTTTATATCTAACATTCTCTTTCATAGCAGCATGGTGTTCCATCATGTGGATGATCCATATCTATTCAATCATTCTTCTATTGATGGCCATTCAAGTTGCTTTCAGCTTTTTGCTAATTTAAATAGTGCAGCAATGAACATCCTTTACGTATATGCCGTGTATGGTGCTTTTGTATCTACAGTATGGATTCCTAAAAGTTAACCTGTTTTTCACCATCTTAATAAAATTTCCCCTTCTCTACAACATCTTCTCTGGTCATTTCTCTTTCCTATGGTTCTTGTTTTTACCCCTTTTTTAGCCTCTTATTCATTTCCGGCCTTTTGATGTCCACATGCTATTGTCTTGTGTTTTTTTGGAACTCTTCCCTTGTGCCTGTCCTGTCTTGCCAACTAGATTATAAAAACAGAACCTCCCTGAGGGCAGGGATGGTGTATTATACAGTGTATAGGCACTCAGTAAATAATGATGAGAGAGGGAGTGAGGGTTGATCGGAGAAAAGGGACCTTATGTGGACGGTTGCATTTAGTGGATGGAGGGGTGCTGAGGGACGCTATGTGCATTCATGCATTTTTCATCTTGGGAACTATTTGAAAATTAGAAAGAGTAACTCCAACTGAATTCTCTCATTTCAGGCAAGTACATCGCCTCAACACAGCGACCTGACGGGACCTGGCGCAAGCAGCGGAGGGTGAAAGAAGGCTATGTGCCCCAGGAGGAAGTCCCAGTGTGCGTGGTTAGGCATGAGGAGGGGGCGTTTAATGGGGTCCCTACAGAAAGAAAGAATATGTGTGCCTATGAGTTCAGAGAAGAATCTCCTGATCCCAGGATCCCAGGAAATGGAAGGAGGGGGCAACTATCTGAGAAAGGAGAGGAGGGGGCTGGGGTTCAGGGATGAGTGAGAATTACAAGTGACTGGTCCTGTTCCTGAGGCCTCTGTTCAGCAGAACCTCCAAATAGCATTCAGAGATGCAGAGCTTCAGGACCTAGGGACCCTCCTACAACCTGCAGAGCAGAGGAAAGTTGGGGAGGGACCATAGGGACAGGAAGGAGGCAGGAAAGTAAAAAGGGTGAAATGATTTGGAAAGTTAAGAAAAGGGCTCGAAAAGTCAGTGACTCTCTGAAACTGTTGACACCTTCTGTTCCCTGCAGGTATGAGAACAAGTATGTGAAGTTTTTCAAGAGTAAACCAGAACTGCCCCCAGGCCTGAGCCCCGAGGCCACTGCTCCTGTCACCTCATCCAGACCTGAAGGTGGTGAACCAGGCCTCTCCAAAACAGCCAAACGCAACCTGAAGCGGAAGGAGAAGAGGCGGCAGCAGCAAGAGAAAGGGGAGGCAGAGGCCTTGAGCCGGACTCTCGATAAGGTGTCCCTGGGAGACACAGCCCAACTCCCCAGTGCTCCACAGGGCTTCCGGGCAGCCCCTACAGCTGCCTCTGACCAGCCTGACTCAGCTGCCACCACCGAGAAGGCCAAGAAGATAAAGAACCTAAAGAAGAAGCTTCGGCAGGTGGAAGAGCTGCAGCAACGGATCCAGGCTGGGGAAATCAGCCAGCCCAGCAAAGAGCAGCTGGAGAAGCTCGCGAGGAGGAGGGCGCTGGAGGAGGAGCTAGAGGACTTGGAGCTAGGCCTGTGAGGCCTTTGGGGAATAGGGAGTGGACTGCAGAACAAACCATGGGGCTCTCTGGGGTCCTGGGGAATGTGGGCAGCAGCAGTCAGGAGGGGTACCCCTCCATCCTGGCTCACTTCCACCTCTCATGGCCCAACTCTGTCCTCCAGAGCCTAGCCTCTCCCTCATTCCTTCCCTTTTCTTCCCAACTCCTATTTTTTGGACTTTTCCCCCTCCTGTTCCCAGTGTTCAAAATCTCAGTGGCTACCCCAGGTACCTTTGCTGCTGATTTGGGTGTCTCATTTAAAAGAAAACCACACGGGTGGGAATCTGTTGGAGAACTGAGGTTGAGGGTAGGGGAGTACGCCCAAGTCTTGGAGTCTGGGTTCCTGCTCACAGTGTTTATGGGTTATCACCCCCTCCATCCCCCACCTCCTTTTTTTTTTTTTTTTTTAAAGAACAGAATAAACTCAAGTAGACAACATGTCTGCCTTGGCCTCTTTCTTTCCACTCCTAGGAGGTGTTTTATCCCCTTGTTTGGCATAGGAAGACAAGTGTTGGGAGTAATATTCCCTTTAATTTTTAAAAATTATGAGTGTATAACCAAATTAGCAACACTGATTTCTGTACATGTTTGCTCAGACTTTAGAGAATGGAAATTAGTGTTATAATAAAATGAAACTTAGAACAAATTTAATTTGACATGTTAATTTACATATGTCAGCATTATCACGCTGCATAGCAATGGGGCCTTTGTATCTCCCTTACCACCCTTACCACCGTTTCTTTCTGAAGATAATCTTGACCTACTTCACAGCTCTTTTGAAGTTTTACCTTCTCAGATGCCACCCCACGATGGCATTGTGGGGCAAACTAATGATACAGGAAGAGGAATTTACCGCCAAAAAGAGCTGTCACTTAATTTTTGCATATCCTCTGATTTCCACACCCTCACTTACCACAATCTTCTACCAGCGCTAGTGCTGAGACCAGCGGAGGGGGAAGTCAGCTGTAGTGGGCTATCTCAGGAGTTCAAAGCTCTTAGCCTGACCCATAAGGTCCCACACAACCTGGCCTCATTTTTTGCCATTCTTCGACTCTGGTCAAGCTGCTCCAACTATACTGAATTACTTTCGGTTCATCAAATGAGGCATAGTCTCTCTGAGCCTCAATCCTTTCCCCCTGCTAGTGCCTCTGCCTAGAACACTCTTCCTGACCCCCCTCTCCCAAATCAACTCTTTCTTAGCCTTTGAATTTCAGCTTAAACGTTATCCTCTCTGGAGACCCGTAGTTGCCTCTCTTAACTTGCTTCCTTAACGCTGCACTTCCGTTGGTGATGGCATTTGTTACATTATATTGTCATGCTGTTTACTTGTTAGCCCTCCTCCCCCTCCTTAGACCATGTACTACTTGAGCCCTGGCGCTATTTATCATCATTGCATCCCAGCGGCCAACACAGTAAATTCTCAACTATTTGACTGAATGAACAAGGTCATAAGCTATATGGAGAAACAGAAGGTGAGGGGTAATTCATGCCTTGCACAACTGAGCAGTTGATGAGGCCTTCACGGGCCACCTCAGTGTGAGACCAGAAGCTCGAGTTCCCTTGTATAGGATCCTCACAATTATAAAGATTTTATAAATGAGATTTAATTCGCTCATCTGTAGGTGTTTGATGCTTTGTAAGTTCAGATGTTTTAGAGGAACCTATACTAAAAAAACCATTGTTAAGGAACAATTATTTGCTTTGCAAAAGGATTTACTACAATAAACCTTAAAATTTACTGGGTCTTAGGTGTTTGATAAAAGTTTATTTTGATATTTGTTGGGCCCCATCAGTCATTGTGCTAGTCTGGAGGGATGTAATCATGAACACACTGTAGAACCTTCATTTAAGTAAGCTATTAAGTCATGTAAATCACTAATTAAGTATTAGGCAGATTGAATTAAGTGCCGTGGTGGAGGTACCAGCACTGTGTTGAGGGATAGCAAAGAAAGAAACCATTTATTCTGATTGGGGGGATGGAGTTGGATTTTGAAGAAGACCATGAGTCACATCTTAAGAAAGGCGAGTTGGGAGAGCAAGTATGTACAAAAGCTTGGCAGCAGGAAAGGTACGTGGTGAATTTGCTTTCAGCTTTGCAGGAGCACGTTTCCTTACATAAAATCAGTGTCAATCACTTGATATAGGATGAAAATTTGCACATTAGCTAGTGTTTTTCAAAATGTGGGTTGTGAAATCAATTTAGAAAGTTGTGACCAGTATTGTTTCTCAAATAGAGTTGAATAGAAAATAGCAGAGACTGATGCTTAATATGGGTAAATATGTCTCATGATAATTTTGTTTCAGATATATATATACATTATATATATATATATATACACACACACACATATACATATATATCAGTACTGGGTTAGAATGTAAGATATACTCCTTACCTTGGTTTGCAGGAAAATAAGTTTGAAAGCCACTGAATAAAATCAGTACTGAGGGGCTGAGGCATCACACACTCTCCTTCTGGTCTCTCTGTTTGGGATAGGTGGGGTAGAAGGATATTAGTTTAACTATTTCTCCAATGGACCCTTGTAACTTATGGTGAAGTAAATTAGCCCCTGGCTTTCTTTATACTCCTGAGGTTGTATTACTATTTATTTGGCATTTCTTTCCTCCTTGCAGATGATTTCCTCCTAATGTATAAATGGCAAAGATTCTAGGGATCTAGAAGCCCTTATTTTAGGACTGACCATTTACCCTCATGGACTCAGAGCCTATGTGTTAGTTTCTTATTATCCACTAGGTGGTGCTGTTAGGGGCCAATGCTTGCAAGTTACAGTGTCCCTAGATTCCAGCTTGTTTTGAAATCAGCAGATAGGTTTACTTAGAAAATCTTTTCTCTTCAGGCTCCCAGGCATTACAGGAGAGGCTATCTAGATCTCTCTCCCCTCCCCAACTATAACAGTCCTACAAATTGAGAGGGATAGAGAATTCGAGATTAAGAGGGTATACTTTTTTGACAGTATCGTGGTCTCTCAAAAGAGATCAGGAATGCTTTCTATTCTCCCCTGGAGATCAAAGAAGATGCTAAATTGCAGTGGAAGGGATGGAGGTTATACCCCCAAAGGAAAAACTGACTGAGAGGAGGGGAGAGAGGTGATGTTAAAGGATCTCTTCCTTGGGTAAGCAACAAGTCATGGAATTTGATTATACTCAGCAAACATTTTTCAAGAGCCTTCCATAGACCAGAAGAATACAAAGTTGAATAAATTTTGGTACCTCCTTTCTAGAAGCTCAAGAAAAACAAAGAGGTAAACACTCAACAACAATACAGTGTGATAAATACTTTATAAGGGGCATACACAGGGTGCTGTGGAAGTAGAGAAGGGACCCCTAAGTCAGCTGTGGGGGTAGGGGCAGGGAGGTGGTGATCAGGGAAGGCCTCCCAGAGGAGATGACACCTAGACTAAGGCTGAGTCTGGAAGGATGAATAGGAGCCCTCTAACATCCTAGAAATCCACGAAGTTCTGCTATAATCAAGTCTCTCCTAGTGACTTCATTTACTCCCATGATTTCATTAATTACTTCTATGCTAATAACTCCCAGTCTTTCTCTAGCCAAAACCTACCCATCCAGTGTCTCCTATTTGGACGTTGGTAGTTCAGATTAAACTTGTTTAAAACCAAACAATGAAAGAAGCCCAAGGCTATCAATTTTTATGGTAATCATATAATTTTTATCCTTATTCATTATCCAGGTGGATATCTTTGTCACTTCTTGTAGGAATTACTGCAAAAACCCACTAACTGGTCTCCTACTTAGATCTATCCCCACTGCCCACTTCCCCAACCTGTCCTACGCACTTTGATCTTCAACAAGATTTACCTCTCTTAAGCCCAATGTCGATGGTATCATTCATTGAACAACAACCTTGAGTGGTTTCCTTTGGTCTACCCAAGTAACCGAGCTCCTTTATCCGACAATCAAGGCAGTTGCTATGGTCTGAATGTTTATGCCCCTTCATAATTCATATATTGAAATCCTACACCCAAAGTTGATGGTATTAGTAGGTGGGGACTTTGAGAGGTGATTAGGTCTTGAGGGTGGCGCCCTCATGAATGGGATTAATACTCTTATAAAAGAGACCCCACTCATAAAAGGCTGCCCTGTGGTGTAGTGGGTTAAGTTCAGTGAGCTCCACTTCAGTGGCCCAGGTTTGCAGGTCTGGATCCCAGACGGGGACCTACACCACTCAGCAGCCATGCTGTGGCGGCAACCCACATATAAAGTGGAGGAAGATTGGCACAGATATTAGCTCATGGCCAGTCTTCCTCAGCAAAAAAAAAAAAAAAAAGAGAGAGACCCCACAGAGCTCCACAGCCCCTTCCACTGTGAGGACACAAGAAATCTGTGACCTGGAATATGGCCCCTGTTGGCACTCTGATCTCAGACTTCCAGCTTCTGGAACTGTGGAAGATAAATTTCTGTTGTTTATAAGCTACAGAGTCTGTAGTATTTTGTTATAACAGCTTGAATGGCCTAAGAGAGCATTCTATGCTCTGGTCCTGAATTACTCTTTCTACCTTATACTCTATGATTCCCTTAAATGTCTTTTGCAGCCAAATTCACCTACTCAATGTTTATTTCCCGAATATAGCTTATGCTTTTCCACCTCACTGTCTAAGTTTGTC
The DNA here is from genome assembly GCA_031878705.1 of Tapirus indicus. Lineage (NCBI taxonomy): Eukaryota > Metazoa > Chordata > Mammalia > Perissodactyla > Tapiridae > Tapirus > Tapirus indicus. Next base: position 142,644,944 of record CM062918.1, on the reverse strand, counting down.
TCATCCTCATTATCAAAATGCTATCTATTTTGTGAAAGGGAAGGTTTCCTGAGCATAACATGAAAGGCAGAAAACAAATATGACAAAGGATTCATATTTTAATACATAACAAGCTCTTGCAAGTCAACAAAAGACAACCACCCCAATATAAAGATTGGCAAAGTACATAAACAGACAATTCCAGTTGATATGGTTGGATTTAAGTCTACTGTCATGCTGTTTGTTTTCTGTTTGTCCTATCTATTTTTGTTCCTGTTTTCCTCCTGCCTTTGAATTAAGTATTTTTCAGTATTTCCTTTTATCTTCTCTTATTAATTGTATTGCTTTATTTTGTTCGGTAGTTGCGCTAGGGTTTTCTGTATGCATCTTTAACTTATCCCAGCCTACCTTCAAATACTATTATATGACTTTATGTGTAATGTAAAAACTTTACAAAAGTATACTTCCATTTTCCCTTCTCCCATCCTTTTTTGCTATTGTTGTCATACATTTTACTTCTACATATGTTATATTTCACTGTATATTATTACTATTTTTGTCTTAAAGAGCCAATTATCTTTTAAACAACTTTTCAAAAATGTCTTTTATATTTACCCACATATTTACTATTTCCATTCCCTTAATTCTTTTGTGTAGATCTCAGTTTCCATTTCGTATCATCTTTCTTGAAGCTGAAGAACCTCCTCTAACATTTCTTGTAATGCAAGTGATAGTTTTTTTCAGCTTTTGTTTGTCTTAAAATTTCTTTTTTGTCTTCATTTTTGATGAGTATTTCCACTGGGTATAGAATTCTAGGTTGACACGTTTTTCATTTAGCACTTTAAAGGTGTCATTCCACTGTTTTCCATCTTGCATTATTTCTGATGAGAAGTTCATGATTATTCTCATCTTTGCTTCTGTTCTGTATGTGTAATGTATCTTTTTCTCTGGCTTCTTTTCAGATTTCTTTTTTATATTGGTTTTCAGCATTTTGATTATGCTGTGTCATGGTATAGTTTTCCTTGTGTTTATCCTGCTTGGGGTTCATCCAACTTTTTGGATCTGGGTGGTGATAGTTTTTTCCATTAAGTCTGGTGAATTTGGGGGCATTTCTTCAAATATTATTTTCTGCTCCCCTTGTTTTCCAGTACTCCAAAGTACATGTATGGTAGAGTGCTTGATATTGCTCAACAGGTCACTGAGGCTCTGTTCATTTCCCCCCCAGCTTTCTTTTCTCTCTGTGCTTCAGCTTACATGATTTTTATTTCTGTGTCTTCAAGTTCACTGATTTTTTTCAACTGCATTGTCTAATTTGCTGATTAAAGCCATGCAATGGTATTTTTCATTTCTTTTTAATTGTCTATTTCTTTCCTCGTTGTATTTGTGGTTTTCTTTAAATACTTGAACTTATAATAGTTGTTTTAAAATATTTACCTACTAATTCCATCATTTCTGCATTTGTTTTTATTGTCTAATTTTTCTCCTGGCTATAGATCACATTTTCCTTTTTTATTTTATTTATTTACTTATTTGTTTATTTGGTGGTTGGAGGAAGCATGTCATTTTATTTTATGCTGGACATTGTAAATGTTACATTGTTGAATTTCTGGATTTTATTGTCTTCCTTTAAAGAGTATTTAGCTTTGTTTTGGCAAGCAACTAATTTACTTGCATATCAGCTTGATACTTTTGAGTCATGTTTTTGAGCTTTGTTAGGGCAGGCTTTACTCTTGGGCTAGTAGGAGCCCTACTCCTAAGGCATGGCTTTTTTGAGGTCTCTACTGAATGCTCTGAGTATTCAGCAAGGTCTCTCCAGTCTGACTGGTTGGAACTCTAATTTCTTCCATCCCTGGAAGCTCCAGTAATTATTCACTTTATAATTCCCCAGCAGTTGTTCTTTACCTGGTAGCTGATATTTGGCCAGTTTCATTCTCATGCCCATGCATGTGCAGCCTACTGTTCAGCCAGACTCACAGGACCACTATGCAAATTTACGGAGCTCTTTCTTTGCATAGCTCCCTTCTCTCCAGTACTTCTCCCAAGCTGATACCAGTTACTTTGTCAAAGTCAGAAAAAAAAGACAGGGGCCAGCCCAGTGGCTGGCGGTTAAGTTCATGAGCTCTGCTTCAGCAGTCCAGGGTTTGCCGGTCCGGATCCTGGGCGCCGACCTACTCACCACTCATCAAGCCATGCTGAGGTGGTGTCCCACATAGAAGAGCTACAACTCTACAACTATGATACACAACTATGTATTTGGGTTTTGGGAAGGGAAGAAAAAAGAGGAAGATTGGCAAAAGATGTTAGCACAGGGCCAATCTCCCTCAAAAAAAAAAAAAAAGAAATAAAAAGATAATTCAGTTTTCACTGGATATAGAATTCCAGGTTGACGTTTCTTCTTTTAGTACTTCAAAGATGTCATTCCATTGTCTTCTGACTGATATTGTTATCTTTGCTTCCCCTATGTGTAACGTGTCTTTATCAGAAATGAAAAGTAAAACAACAATAAGATATCCTTTACTATTGTTTAAAAAAAAAGAGCTCAGTGTGGTATCAGGAAAAGTATCAGGAAACATTCATACCTCTGATGGTGCCAATTGTCAAAGTCTTGTGGGGACAATTTGACTTGAGATACTGATCATCTAGAATACTTTTCTAGGCACATAGTAATAGATATATATGGCTTTATAATTAAAAAGAATCATGTTGGTTACATTTATATAAAATGCAAAAATAAGTAAGACCAATCAATGCTGTTAGAAGTCAGGTTGGTAGTCACATTTGGGGATAGTGATTGGAAGGGGACACAAAGGAAACTTTTGGGATGCTGGATTTACATTTTCTATATTTATATAAATATATATTTATTTAATCCATGATTTCATAATGGTATCCTAAAAACCCCAAAACAAACAAAGAAAAACTTCACTGGTCACTTTTAGAGGTTTCTGGGTCACTAAATAGTCTTAAAAATTTATAAATGGAGGAAAGAATCAAACATTTATCCTGACCTGTAAAGGACTGTATTTCAGGGTTACCTAATAATTCAGAAAGGATATTTCTTTTTTGTAGAAAAATCACAGCTAAGAAGTTCAGAAGGAATTATAGAATTAGAAAATCATCAGGGCAGATCCAGCTTTTATGGGGCTTGAAGTTTATGCAGATGAGAGATCCTCTTAAGTAGAATACACACTTTTTGGATACCAAATTAGTTACAGCACCTTGGAAAGGATCCATGAAGGTGAGGGACGCTGAAGCTCAAAATTCGTTAGCTTCATGGCAAGTTTACCTCTGCCTAGCCCTGCTAGGCCCAATTCTTCCTACAGCCTCTAATGGTCTCTCAATGAAGTTTTTCACAAGATCAAATGTCTTAGATAATCTATTGATTCCATTTTTTTCTTAGTGACGTCCTCTGAAACCTACCTCTGTGCCCTTTAGTCTGGACTGGCTGCTCTCTGGACCTGCTACACAGTTTATATCCTGGGACCTCCTTTTGCCATCATCCTGGGAATGCCTTCACCTGCCTCATGTGTAAAATCCTGTGTGCTTGATCTCAGGTCTTCCTCTTTCTTGGCTTATTTCCCCTTTTTGGTGGAGAACACCTTACTGAGAAAAGATACATTGGAGATAAATTGTTTGAGAGCTTGTATTTATGAAAATGCCTTTTTTCTACTCTTACACTTGATTTATTGTTTGGGTGGGTGTTGAATTCTAGGTTGAAAATAATTTCCTTTAGAATTTTGAGAGCATTGTTCCTGTATTTTCTGACTTCAATGTTGTTTTGAGAAAATAGATGTCATCTGATTCCCGATCCTTTGTGTATGACCTGTGTTTTCTCTTTGAAAGCTTTTGGGGTCCTCTCTTTAACTTGATGATGTGATTGGTATATTTTTGTTTTAATTTTTATTTATTTTTCTGCATGCTTGGTGTACTCTTTTAATCTGGAGACTAACCTCCTTCAGTTCTGGAAAAGATTTTGTGTTATTTACTCGATAATTTCATCCTTCCTATTTCTCTGTTCCCCTTTCTGATTTTGAATCTCCTGGATTGATACTTGAGTTTTCGTGCTTTTTCATTCCTATTGTCACTCTTTTTGTCTTTTTGTGCTGCTTCCTTGGACATTTCATTGACTCCAACTTCCAACTTTTCAATTGAATGTTTTTATTTTGGCTATCATATTTTTACTTTCCATGACTTCTTGTTCTTTGATTTTTTAAAAATAGCATCCCTATTAAGTAATGCCTCACTGCTCGCTGGATTCATCCAGCCAACAGCCAAGTCTACAGCATTAAATTCAACCCTCCCAAAACTGTGAGTATTGAGGATCTGACTGGAGAGCCTCTCACTCAGCAAGAGGATGATAGACCAGAGATGGTTGTCAAGAGATTGAAGGCTTACGAAGCCCAAACAGAGCTGGTCTCGGAACACTACCAGAAAAAAGGGGTGTTGGAAACATTCTCTGGAACAGAAGCCCACAAGATCTGGCCCTGGGTATATGCTTTCCTACAAACAAAAGTTCCACAAATAAACCAGAAAGCATCAGTTAGTCCATGAGGAAAAGTGCACATGACTAGTGAGATGAGCAGGATCTCCTCATCCGTGCATTTAGAAGCTCCTTGTCCTAAGACTCCAGCATAACGAATTCTTTGAAAATTATACTAGTTTCATTTCAACTGATTTTATTCTGGAAATTAAGGATGTGCCAAATGAGTCAGATACAAAGCGTCATCTTTTGAAATCATCTAATGTGTCTTATCCAGTCGTCTTCTATGGGTGTGCAATTCAAAAACATCAGAGATGTCTACACTTTTGAAAAATCTTTGACATGATTAAAAGAGCAATTGGTAGTAATCTAACATTTGTTCAGAAGAGTAAGTGGTTGGTAAAGTTTCCTTATTTTTCTACAAAATTAAAAAAAAAATTCCAGGTCATTTGGGGAAAGGGGATCATCAGGGGCTTTTTGTATAGACAAAAAAAAAAAGAGACATCTCTAGCACTGTAGTTCATGGTTTTGTGAGACACTATGTCTATAAAATTCCAGAAAAAAAGCAACTGGATTTACAGATTAGTTGCAGGATGCAGCTTCACTGCTGCCTTTACATTAAGAAACCTATAAGCTAGCCATGTATGCCGCATTTATTTTGTTGTTAAACATACCTCCAGTTTACTCAGAATTTTCAATTTGCCATAAAGTGTATCAGTTAGTATATAGGAAAATATTAGTTTCCTATGACTTGTTTTCTTTTGAAAATATATGTGTACTGAGAGAGATGATTTATGTTAGAAATTGACATTATAAGTTCTTGCAAAAGCACCAAAGTTGAATTTCCAATTGAAAATGTAATTAAAATCTCATGTTTTCAGATGTTACTCAGGTTAAGAAATTCGTGCTTTAGGATCTACTTGCCATTTTCTCTTTTTGATCAAAATATATGATCTGCCTTGATGAGTAACAAATTAAAGTACAAAAAAAGAATTAAAGGAAACCCATGGCACTAGGTAAAGTGAGCACACTTTGTTATTAGGAAATAGAAATAGATCAGGTTTGCCTGGGGAAAATTCCTTTGATGTAAATAACAATCATAATTAGTAAAAAAAAGTGTAGCAATTAAAAGGATTTACACGACAGTTTAAAAAAGACCAAGAAACTGAGTTTGCTGAAGAAGTTCATTATTCCTAATCAAAGTTGACACCCGCTGGCAATCACTTCCATCCTATCTTAAGGAGAAACAACTCTGCTGGTGAATGTAATCTGAGCAGCCATTTTAAAACCACAGTGATTTGATTCCTTAGTGGGACAACAAGGATGCACGCTTATGTACTGTGGTAGGAAGAGTGGGACAATATTAGACGTGGAAGAGAAACCCCATATATCTTCAGTGGCATATTTACTCTTACTTTACTTGGTGCTAAATCAAATGAAATAAGTACGAGCTGTTATTAACTGCCTTTGAAAGTTTGGCCCGTTTTATTCTAGCCACTTAAAATACAACTTGCCATCAAGTGATTCTTATGTATTTTGTGAGAAAAAACTTCCTTTCCTTTCCTTTGATTTTTTAAATTCAATGTTGATCTTTCAGAATGAATCAAGGCTTTAAAAAAGGATTAGAGTAAACATTTCATTCTTTACCCAAAGAAAAAGCATCCTGTACTCCTTTCATGGTATTATGTTTTCTCTTCTCTCTCTGAAGATATAAATTATATGTTTTTTTAAAGGATCTTTTTCTGTTGTTCTCTTTGTTTTCCCTAAGTCCCTTTTTTTCTTGTTTGTTTTGGTCTCAGTTTTCCATATTGGAATCTTTCCTCAGATGTCTTGTGAGCTGTGACTGTCGCTTTATATGTAAAAGTGTGGAACTGAAAAAAGCTGGTCAGAAACCGTGTGCTTCAGAGAGGCTTGTTGATAGAGTTTCACCGTGGGGTGGGCAGGCAGGGAGCTGGCTTCTTGAGGTAGGGGTACCCAAGTATCAGTAACTGTAAGTGTTTTCTCTGGAGTATTCAGTCTCTCCAGAGAAGAACACTCCGGTTTTCTGTGTGGTGGGCAAAATTCTGGCTGCTACTGTGCCAGCAGCTAGGAAGGAAAAGGGGTCTTATTCTTCAGTGTGACAACGGGTAGGCAGAAAAAATGCACCCCCAGAAAGATACATTCACTTTCTAATCCCTGGAATCTGTGAATATTACCTTATATGGCAAAAGATGTGATTAAGTTAAGGATCTTGAGTTTATCCTGGGTTATTCAGGTGAGCCCTAAGTGTAATTACATATATCCTTATAAGAGAGAGGCAGAGGAAGATTAGATGGAGACCTATACAGAGGAGAAGGCAATGTGAAGATGGAGGCAGAGATTGGAGCAATGTGGCCATAGCCAAGAAATGCCTGGAGCCTCCAGAAGCTGGAAAAGGCAAAGAACAGTTTCTCCCCTAGAGCCTTTGGAGAGAGTGTGACTTTGCTGACACTTGCATTTTGGACTTCTGGCCTCCAGACTGTGAGAGAATAAATATCTGTTGCTTTAATGCTATCAAATTTATGGTAATTTGTTAATACAGTGACTTTCATTTAGACTCCTGTTTTCAGTCTGCTTTCATGTCCTGCTTTCCCCTGGGTCCTCTGGTTTAATTTCTCTGGAGAAGGACCCTCACATCTTCTGCTGGGAAGTTACCTGAGGGAGTTACCTGGCTGGGGAGCGTGGGAGTGGAGACCTTATACAAACTTTAGCAACTGAGGACCATGTATAGACTATAAAACCTTATATGAACTGTCCCTTACCCCTGCCACCTGAGGGACTGGGGCCTCCGATTTCTGAGCCTTCTGGAAGGAGGGGCTAGGGATGGGGGCATAAATTGGCTTGCTTCTTGTTGATTTCACCCTCTATGGGCATTTAGGCTTCAACTTTCTCCAAACTGTGGAGTAAGTTATCACTCCTCTATTTGATTTCCTGCTTCCAAAAGTGTGTCATCTCCCATCCACCATTGACTTATTTCCTTTTCTCCTTGTCCTTGTGGGTTTTTTCTTTTTTATTCCTTTACTAGCATTTTAGAGGAGAGAGTGTTCCATTTCCACATTTAACTGGACTTTTCTTTTCTTTTGCTTTTCAGACTGATTTTTTCTCTTGCTATTTATGAATTTGACATGTTTATGTGATTATAAATGGCTTCGGGGTTTTGCTTCATGCTTAGAAACAGCTTTTAAAAATAATTTCATGGTTCAATAATTTACATTTCATTGTTTGGTCTGCAATTTATTTGCGTACATTTAATCACGTAAGATCTAGCTTTTCTCTTTTAATGGCTAATAGTTGCCCTAACTCTGCTCATTGAAAAAATGCCCCCTTTCCTCTCTGACTTGAAATATCCTATTTATTGTGTGTGCTAAATTCCAAAAAATATGCTATTTCTTTGATTAGTGGACAAAATTATTTCTAATTTTAGAGGAGTCATTTTATTTTTGCTCCCATGTCCCATCCTAGTAATTTTTTTTAATTAATAAACTTTATTTTTTAGAGTAGTTTTAGGTTCACGGCAAAACTGAGCAGGAAGTAGAGAGAGTTCCAATTTACCCTCTGTCCTCACACGTGCAAAACCTCCCCCGCTATCAACATCCAGCTCCACAGTGCTGCATTTGTTACAATTGATGAACCTATATTGACACATCATCACCTAATGTCCATAGTTTACATTAGGATTCACTCTTGGTGCTGAACACTCTATGGGTCTTGACAAATGTATCATGACATGTATCTACCATTGTAGTATCATACAGAATAGATTCATTGCCCTAAAAATCCTCTGTGCTCTACCTATTCATCCCTCCCTCCCCCAACTCTTGGCAACCACTGATCTTTTTATTGTCTCCGCAGTTTTCCTTTTTCCAGAAGATTATATGTAGCCTTTTCATATTGGCTACTTTCAGTTAGTAATATGCATTTAAGATTCCCCATGTCTGTTCATGGCTTGATAGCTCATTTCTTTTCAGCACCGAATAATAGTCTAGTGTCTGGATGTATTACAATTTAATTATCCATTCACCTACTGAAGGACATCTTGCTTGCTTCTAAGTTTTGGCAATTGTGAATAAAGCTGCTATAAACACTCATCTGTAGGTTTTTGTGTGGGTATAAGTTTTGGTTCATGTGGATAAATACCAAGGAATGTGATTGCTGGATTGTATGGTAAGAGTATGTTTAGTTTTGTAAGAAACTGCCAAACTGTCTTCCAGAGTGGCTGTACCATTTTGCATTCCCACCAGCAACAAATGAGAGTTCCTGCTGTTCCACATCCCGTCAGCATCTGGTGTTGTCAGCGTTTTGGATTTTGGCCATTCTAATAGGTGTGTAGTGATAACTTGTTCTAATTTGCAATTTCCTGATGATATATGATATTGAACATCTTTCCATATGCTTACTTGCCATCTTTGACGAGATGTCCAGCTCTTTTGCTCATTTTTTAATTGGGTGGTTCATTTTGTTATTGTTGAGTTTTAAGAGTTCCCTGTATATTTTGGATAACAGTCCTTAATCAGTTATCTTTTGCAAATATTTTCTTCCAGTCTGTGGCATGTCTTCTCATTCTCTTGACATTGTCTGAAACAGTAGAAGTTTTTAATTTTCGTGGAGTCCAGCTTATCAATTGTTTCTTTCATGGATCATGCCTCTGGTGTTGTATCTGAAAAGTCATCACCCGAGGTCATCTAGGTTTTCCCCTGGGAGTTTTATACTTTTACGTTTTACATTTAGGTCTATGATCCATTTTGAGTTAATTTTTCTGAAGGGTATAAGGTCTGTGTCTAGATTCATTTTTTTTTTTTGCACGTGGATCTCTTCATCTCAAGATGCTTAATTTAATCACATCTGCAAAGCCCCTTTTGCCATGTAAGGTAACATATTCACAGGTTCTGGGGATTAGGACGTGGACATGTTTGGGGTAGGGGGTGCATTATTCAGCCTACCATTGTGTTACAAAGACTCAAGAGCAAGAATGCTCCTGGCCTTCTGGAACCAGCAAAGAGAAGCTACCATGAACCATGAACACAGGTGTGTACTTCCTGTCTCTCCTCTCATCTTGCCCCTGACCTTCTGCACTAGGCTTCTTTCCTAGCAAGAGGTTTCCTCTGGTTCTGTACTCAGAGGGGGAAAAATGGCCACGACTCACTGCCTGAGCTTTACATGTTTCAGATCCCGTCACGTGAAGAGACTAACTTATTTCTTTTTGAGACCCAATTCCAAATTCCTGGGGAGTTGGGAGAAGGAAATCTGCTTGACTCAGGTGTCTATCTCTGGTTCAGTTAGCTGGGCTGGAGGGCAGAGGTTTTTTTTTTTTTTTTTATTGCTGTCTTAGTTTATAACACTGTGGGGTTTTAGTTGTACATTTTGTTGTGCGTCACCTTGCGGATGTAACCCTTCACCCCTTGTGCCCCCCCACCCCCCTTCCCCTTGGTAACCACCAATCAGTTCTCTCTGTCCGTGTGTTCACTTATATTCCATATATGAGTGAGTTCATGCAGTGTCTGTCCTTCTCTCTCTGGCTTATTTCACTTAACATAATACCCTCTAGGTCCTTCCATGTTGTTGCAAATGGGACAATTGTGTCTTTTCTTATGGCTGAGTCGTATTCCATTGTATGTATATACCACATCTTCTTTAACCAATCATCAGTTGAGGGACACTTGGGTTGCTTCCACTTCTTGGCTATAGTGAATAATGCTGCAATGAACATAGGGGTGCATATGCCTCTTGTGATGGTTGATTTCACGTCCTTTGGGTAGATGCCCAAGAGTGGTATTGCTGGATCATACGGTATTTCTATTTTTAATTTTTTGAGGACTCTCCATACTGTTTTCCATAGAGGCTGCACCAGTTTGCATTCTGGAGGGCAGAGTTTTACACAGCGTAAACACGACTGCTGGAAGCCCCCAATTTGACCCCGTGTGAGGGGAACAGAGAAGGAGTAATCATTGTGAGATGGACAAATATCCGGAAGAAGTAACCACCACAGTTATATACACACACCTCTACTCTCTGAGCATATGTTTTCATAATCTACTTGGGAAATTTTGGTAGAAAAGTTTAAGAAGGACCAATAGATTCAATAAGTGAAGCAATGAATGATACATTCATATAATTTTTGCCAATACTCCTTCCTTATATTTGCAGGGGTACACTCTGCCTGTCTAGTCAGAAAAACAACTCTTCCAATTTGCCCTCAGTAGATGACTTTAATCCAAGCTGGGTTCAGTTCCCCATGTTCCCCAACCTGATTGCCTTCTTCACTTGCTTCTTTTACTCTCTTTTTGGCACTGGTCACCACCACTGGCCTCAGAGCAGAGAGTTAACGCCCTTGCTGGTCAGTTTTTTTCTGATTTTATTGACCACCATGGTTACTCTGGTCCGTGACCAGCCTTAATTTGTAGCCAGAGATCAACTGGATATTTATCCACCTGTTCCACCTCTTTGTTTCCAAAGAGCTCTCAAACCTTTCCTCCCAGCGTGCTCCTATCCCATCAATATCTGGTTTCCTTTTTGAAAGCAGGCAGACAGTTACGTATCATCTCGATTTTTTACAACAAGGAAACATCACTCCTGTAATACACACACACACTGAGGGGGTCTTAGAAAATGGGCAACAGGCAAGCACACACATCCTTAGGAATAGCTTCTGGATAAAAAAATCTGAGAATACGGTCTTCCTTAGGGTCAGCAGTCTTCTTTCTCAGTTATCTTTTCCTCTTTCACAACTGAGAGGCAGTAGTCATTATGCCAAAGCAGCACACAGCTCAAACTCAAACTGGACGTGTGCCCTCTGCACTTGAAAACCCTTTAGCACTCTTCCTCCCTATGTGCAGGCTATACTTGTACAGTGTCAATCCTTCCTGCATTGCCAAATTAACAAATTCACTAAAAAACAAAAACAAAACCACACTGGTGAACACCCACTTTCCTTCTTAAGTAAGTAAGGGGCAAAACAGGGAGTGCAGAGGAGGACACTTTTCCTACATGCCTGCCCCCATCAAGGGCAACCTTCCCACCCCAACAGCCTTCTTTGCATGGCTGGCCTGGCAGAAACAGAACTGGGTCTTTCCAAGGTCTCCCTCCCCCAGCTAGTCTCTATCCTCTTCAAAAGGGGAAGTCAGAGCTGAATTCCTTCCCTTGCGAGCCCCCCATCAAACCCTTTTGCCAACGAAAAAAGGGGGCCAAACATGACAGTCCCCAAACATTAGGACAGATCTGTTTCCTGGGGTCACAGAGTGAGGACAGGAGGCCAAAGTGCTCCCAGACATCCCACTTCCCTTGGGAAAAGCACTAAAGATCAGTTTGGTTTTAGTTAAGGAAATGGCTGCCATTCCCAAAAGGAGCAAAAATCCTTTGTGTTACCCTCATTTCCCTATCATCCCAGATACTGGAGGAAAATTAAACTCCTTATTCCTTTACTCCCCTCCTTGTTCTGGAGGCTAGAATTTCTCCCTTCATGCATCCCTTTAGGGCTTAGCTGGGTAATGGGACCACCAGCAGAAGCCTCCAGCACTCTCCAGGGGGATCCCATGGGATAACACCTTTTTCTGTGAATTGGAGAAGGGGAGCAGATCTTGTTCTCCCTCACAAATTTGACAGGAACTGAAGAATTTTAAAGATTTGGGTCTAATGTCCTCCCAACTGAGCCAGTTCAGGCCAGTGCCCCAGTGGGTGCATGTTCAAAGAGCAGTGGGTGGGTGGGAATTCCAGGAAGTGTTCATAACAGGGGTTGAGGAAGTTTGGGGCATCCTGGGAACAGAATGTGCTGGCCCAGGCCCTGAGCGTTCCCCAAGCTCCTCCCACTTCCCTGGTCACTAACCAGTTCCAGCTGTGCACAATCCTGGCCATTGCTTCCCATCTGGCATCCAGGAACCCATGACTAATTAAAGGAGTGTGTGTTGGGGGGTCCTCTTAAAAACAGAGGTTTCCAGGGTAACAGCTTGGCGAGAACTCAATCCCATTCAGCCAGAGAGATTTCCCTCTCTCCTGACTCCCTCAGGGTTCTGAGGGGAAAACAGGCCGGAGGCTAACACCGCATTTCTCCCTTGTTTCTCTAGATCAAGAGCATTTTGTTGGCGTGGCAGGAGAAATAGCGGTGGGGGCGACGGAAACTGGGCCAGTCCTAATTTGGTTACAACTTATGTTTTTCTCACCTCTAGTTTCCAGTTTCATGCCCCAGACTTGTCCTTTATATACCAGGGTGCCCAGCCCTTCAGGCCACCCCATGCAGGTAAGGGTGGCTGTCAGAGGGGGTGAGTGATGGTTTAGAGATTGGCTTCTCCCCGCTTAGAGACCCCTACAGACCTTTGCCCTCCACCTGTAGCCCCATAGCCCCTGATCATTAGAAAATAGTCTCAGAGTCTAACCTACTCCCTCCTGCTACAGTTTAAAATAATTTAATTAAAAATATTTCTATACAAAATCTTCTGCCACAATCTGTGGGCAGAGAGGGAAACCAGTTTGTAGGAAGGGAGCAAGCAAGCCAAAGAACCCAGAAGTTCTTTCTCCCGGAATCAAGTTCTCTTTTTGGGGGCAGGCAGACCACATGTCCTAACCCTTTGCACACATTTCCACTTCTCCCCCAGTGAGAGATGGCAAATTCAGAGGGAAAAAGAGCTGGGTCAGCCTGGCTCAGGGGGTGGGAGTGATGCCATTATGGGAACAGAGTTAGTCATGCCGACCTCGCACACACGCCCGCCCGCAGTGCCTGGCTCTAGGGGATTTTGTTTGGGTGCCTGTGGAAACTCTTGGGAGGCTGCGAAGATCAGAGGTTGACCCTGAGGCTTTGCTGTTTTCAGCTGTGTGACCTGAAGCAACCTGTTAGAGACTCCCTTTCCTTTTCTGTAAGAAGGTGATAATACCAGCCTGCAGGGTTGTTGCTGAGATTTAAATGAGGTGAAATATTTGGTAGATTTTACAATTTTACTCCATTCTCTCCTGACTCTTTAGTATCTAGAATGTGGTTCCATCCCTAGGGCCTTCCAAGGCAGAGTGAGTGACCACCCTCCACCTTTCCTAGTAACCAACATCTCTATCCCCAACACACTAACACACACTCCAGGGCATGCCCCCCTCCCTTTTCTTTTACTTATATGAGGTGCCAGGGGAGGGAATAACATGCTAGGACATTCATCTTACTTTACTCCTTCTCCTGGTATCTTCCTCTCCCTCTACCACCCTCAGCTCCTGCCCACACCCATTATCCTCACCAGTTCCGATTGCCTTTTCTTTCATCCTGGCCACAATCTCCAGGGCTGAGGCTGGGCAGGCAGGACTGAAGCTGAACTCAGAAGCACAGACAGTTTCAGGTAAATGCATCAAATGTTACTAGTGGTACTCTTCTGGGTAGAATTTGCTGGTGGTTTTCATTTTCTTCCTTGTTTATTTTGGTATTTTCCAAATTTACTACAATGAGCAGTGGACAACTTTTATTCAGAAAAAAATCTTTAATCAGAAAACAATTATAAGTTTCAATTGGCCCATGTCCTGTTCCCTACAGAAGAAGAACTGGGGGTTGCGAATGGAAAGAGGGAGAAAAGGGCGGAGCTGAGGGGAGCTGGTTCCCAAACTCCATCATTTCATGGGGGCATCAGCCTTGGTGATGGTCTCAATCATGGCTTCTGTCACTCATCAGTCACAGGCTCTCTGTCCTCCCTTGCCTGTCACTGGCCTTTTGGGACTTAGTCCCCTGTTACCCAGTGGAGTGCTGGGTGGGTCCAGGGGACCAGCATCAGTGAGGGCAGGAGTATCTCCCATGACGATCCTGGGGTGTGAAGGGTTGCCCTGCAGCCTGCCAGCCTTTCAGCCTGGGGTGTGGGGAAGGGCTGAGAATTGGGGTCCTACTGAGAACATGAGTTCAGTAATCCTTTCCCTCATTCTCATCCCTACTTCCCTGTGCATTTGAACAGTATGCAAATGTTGTGTGATGCATAAATGATAGTAGAACCTTCAGTGGCTCCTAACCACTTAAAGAACAAAGCTCTAAGAGTCAGTCAATGTGGTGCATGGAAGCAGCATGGAAGTCAGCAGAGGAATTGGAATATAGGCCAGACCAATTAGCAGGTCCATGTCCTTAGCCAAGTTTTCCTCTCTGGGTCTCCATTTCCTCTTATAAAAATGAGCCAGAATAATTCCTCCCTCATAGGAAGGTTGTGAGAATTAAATGAGCTGATATATAAATCACCTACCACAAAGAAGGTTTTTTATGGGGCCAGCCCCATGGCCTAGTGGTTAAGTTCGACATGCTCTGCTTTGGTGGCCTGGGTTTGGTTCCCGGGGATGGTTCCTGGGTGCGGAGCTACACCACTCATTGGGGGCCATGCTGCGGCAGCGACCCACTTACAAAATAGAGGAAGATTGGTGATAGATGTTAGTTCAGGGTGAATCTTCTTCAGCAAAAAAAAAAAAAAAAAGCCAGAATAATTCCTCCCTCACAGGAGGGTTGTGAGAATTAAATGAGATAATATATAAATCACCTAACAAAAAGTAGGTTTTTCGATGTAAGTTTTTCTCCTCCTCCTTAAATAGCATTCAAGACCCTCTCTGAACTCTTGACTCTCAACCCTTCTCTCACCCTAGTCACTCGTTTGACTAAGATTTATTAAGCACTGAGCTAGGCTGGGGTAGGTATGAGGGACTCAGTGCGGAATGAAGCAGTCCAGACTCTCAGAACTTACTCACTTTTCTCAGCTCTGCACTTTTACTCAAGACCTGCACTGTCGCTGTCTCTTAGTACTTTTTGCCCCATCCAACTCATAGCCAGCCTTCAACACCCAGCTCAAGGCCTGCCTTCTCTTCGAACCTCCCCATAACCCCATGACCTTTATGATGAGGCACCTTCTGCCTGGCATCCTGGTTTCCCTCATTTCAGGTACTTGGGTCGGCCTCACCCTATCTGTAAGCTCCCTGCAGGCAGGCTCTGACCCTTTACTTCTTGGTGCCCTTGTTAACCCCCCCCCCCCACATTCCAGGTTCATTTTTGTTTGTGTGTGTGTGAAGAAGACCAGCCCTGAGCCAACATCCGTTGCCAATCCTCCTCTTTCTGCTGAGGAAGACTGGCCCTGGGCTAACATCCGTGCCCATCTTCCTCTACTTTATATGGGATGCTGCCACAGCATGACTTGACAAGCAGTGTGTCTGTCTGCTCCCAGGATCCAAACCTGTGAACCCCAGGCCGCCAAAAGCGGAGCATGAGAACTTAACCACTGCACCATCGGGCCGACCCCTCCAGGCTCATTAAATGCTTGAAATAGTGACTTTTTATTAAAGCACACACAAGTAGGCTTCAAGAGCATTTAAATTCCCAACTTGGTCTTGGGTGCAAAGAAGCTGAGACCTCACTTTGAGTCCTTCACCTGAAATCCAAGCACCTAAGAAGCTTCCTACCTCTTAGCTTTTATTTAATTTTTTTCTTATGCTAGGGCACACATGGAAACATGAAGGCTGAAGACGAGAGGTTTGCTGCCCGAGGATCCCTGGGGCACAGGAATGTCCAACTCCAGGGGATGGCCATGGCCCCTATCCCTAGTCTCTGCAGAGATTCTGTTTCTCATCCTGACAGGATGCCCACCCCCAGGACAGCATGAAAAGTCATCCTGTCTCCAGCAGATGACTCTGGGGGAGTGTGTTGGGGGCTCTTCTTGACTCGTGCTGTCTGGCAGGGCAGGGGTTAATGGTGAATTGCAACATATCTCTGGGCTGAGTCACCTCCCACTGCCACTCTCCCCAGTTCCCTCCCCTGAAGTTTTATAAAGAGGACCAGAGACTGGAGAGTGAGAAGAACTGGAGGTAAGAGCCGCCCACTAGCCCTGCTCCTCCAGGCTCCCGGACACCTCAGGGCAGAGGTCACAGACAGCCTCTGGAGCTCCTGCCTGGTGGGATCATGAACTGGCAGCCGCTGTGGCTGGGCTTCCTACTCCCCATGACAGTCTCAGGCCGGGCCCTGGGGACTGCAGAGAAGGAGGCAGCAGTGGTGAGTCCCCTGGGAAAGAAGGACCCAGGCAGGGGGAAGGATGGGGGTACTGTTCCACAGTCCAGTCCAAGCCTCCCTCCTGACCTTCAACCTGCCTGCCTTTCCCTTCCTTCCTCTACTCCTTGATCTACCCCTGCCCATCTCCCACTCCTTCCCCTTCCTCCACTGAGCCCCTTCCCTAAGGTGCCTCTCCTTTAGTCCTCCTATGTCTATCCCCTCCCATCCTCATGGGTCTGTCAGGGCACTTAGAAGCTTTACCCTGAGACTAACCCCTTTCTTATTCTGCTTACCCTACTCCCATCATAGGATTACCTGTTGCAATATGGGTACCTACAGAAGCCTCTAGAAGGACCTGATGACTTTAGGTCAGAAGATATCATGGAGGCTCTGAGGTGAGAGGTTATAAGGCACATGTCTTCAGGGTCAACGTCACAGTCTTCTTTCCCTCTTCTCGTTCCTTCCTCTACCCAGGCGCACCTCTGCCTGACTCAAATCCATGTTTGAGATCTAGGGAATGGGTGGTATTTAGTCATATCCCACATGAAGTATAATTTATATGTACAACTATGAGTTGAGTTGCTGACCTGATGCCTTTTATAGACATTTAACTCAGCATTTATTTCTATTTTGAAGTTTTCTTTCCATATTTTGGATCTAATGGATCATTTTTCTTTCTGCTCTCAGATACGTTCACAGTCCTTTGAAAATCCACAGTGCCTGCAGTACCTGATGGGCAAAATTGCCCCAGAGCAGGCTGGGCTGGGAGGGGGATCCAGCCAGCAGGGAGAAGGCTGAGGGAGGACAAGCCCTCAGGTGGGAGCAGTGGTGGGAGAGTCTCCAAAGCACCAGGGGGTGGGACACTTCCCCAGAGCAGGAGAAGGTTAGACATTGCTGTAGGGGAAGAAAGCTACACCTGAGGGGAATCTTACTCAAATACGAGACTGAAGATGGGGGGTGAAGTTGGAATATTGCCATTTCTGCAGAACAGAAGAGAAAGTCCCAATTATAAGGATTGGATACTGGAGTGACCCCAACAGCTTCAGAGATTCTGTGCCATTCTCAGCTACCACCTTGGGCAGCAGGGGGCCAAACAGCTATTTCCAGTTCCCAGTCATTCCATATTCCCCTTCCCTGCTGGATCCATCCCTCTCCCTCTTTTCAGAGCTTTTCAGGAAGGATCTGAGCTGCCAGTTTCAGGTCAGCTGGATGATGCCACAAGGATGCGCATGAGGCAGCCCCGTTGTGGCCTAGAGGACCCCTTCAACCAGAGGACCCTTAAGTATCTGCTACTGGGTAAGGACTGAGCCTGGGAAAGGGAAGGAGACAAGGGGGTGGCATGGCTCTGGACTACGGGTGGCATCAGGACAGCCTGGACCAGCTCAGTGTTGATGGATGATCACCTGGTCATTACCTGATCATCATTTGCCCGGAGGGGTTGTTACATAGCTTTGCTGAGCGAGTGCCCAGACTCAGGGGAGCTTGCTGGGGTTGGCAGAGGGATCTATGTTTCTAATCTATTTTCTGGTCTGATAACCAGGTCGCTGGAGAAAGAAGCACCTGAAATTCCGCATCTTGAACCTGCCCTCCACCCTCCCACCCCACACAGCCCGGGCAGCCCTGCTTAAAGCCTTCCAATACTGGAGCAATGTGACCCCCCTGACCTTCCAGGAGGTGCATGCTGGCTGGGCTGACATCCGCCTCTCCTTCCATGGCCGCCAAAGCCTGTACTGCTCCAAAGCCTTTGATGGGCCTGGTAGGCACCAGCTCTCAGCTCCCACTTCACAGACCTGAGGTTATCTCTGTCCCCTTGAGCCAGTGACTCTGGAACCTTAATGTTCAGGCTGTCCCCTATGCCCAACTGCGCCCTACACTTTCTAACCACCTTCTAACATTCCTTGAGGAGCAGGTGGTCACCTTCCTGGGACTTACCTAGCCTCCCCTTTGAAGCTCATGCCTTCTTCCTTGGTTTAAGTCCCCTGCTGAAGGCACACCTCCGAGGGGACTGGGCCAGAGAGGAGACAGTGGCTGGGAGGTAAAGCGATAGAACATTGGGCATCCCTGAGAGAACCTGGGTGATGACAGGGGAATCTGAAAGGAGAGGGAGGCATCCAAGAGACAGTGACTATATATGGGACTGGGATAATTGGAGTTTATAACAGGCAGGGGATGCTTCAGCCTAGGAGACTGACCTCCCTCCTGTCCACCTTTGCCTTTGTCCAGGGAGGGTCCTGGCCCATGCTGACATCCCAGAGATGGGCAGCGTGCACTTTGATGAAGATGAGCTCTGGACTGAGAGGACCTACCGGGGGGTGAACCTGCGCATCATTGCAGCCCACGAACTGGGCCATGCCCTGGGGCTTGGGCACTCCCGATACACCCAGGCCCTCATGGCCCCTGTCTATGCTGGCTACCGGCCCCACTTCAAGCTGCACCCAGATGATGTGGCAGGGATCCAGGCTCTCTACGGTCAGTCCTTTTCCCTAGTGATCGCGAGGGTCATTCTGATCAGCATCTCTTCAGGTTTGAAGAGACAGACCTGACCTCCGTGGAGGGAAGTGACTTGGTTTCTTTCTCTTCCTCCTGCCCAGCTATTCAGCCTTCTTCATTTTCAGGAGCTGTTTTTCTGACACTTCCATATCTAATCTTCCTTCCAGTCCCCTCTCCCCTCACACCCACTCTTGGGGATGAAGAATGAACATTCTAGCAAACCTCCTTCCCCCTTTTGAAACTGAAACATGTCTCCTGCTGATGTCAATATGATTGTGCCTCCCACGAAGAGAAACTCTCCAGAATTCCTTTCTCCTCTCTCTATGGGGCCTCTGAGCTGAACTTACAGAACAGTGGGGAGGCCAGGTGCTCTGAGTTCTCTTCCTGAGCAGCATTACGTTACCTTACAGGCAAGAGGAGCCCAGAGACAGGGGACGAGGAAGAAGAGATGGAGCTCCCCACTGTACCCCAAGTGCCCACAGAACCCAGTCCCATGCCGGACCCCTGCAGTGGAGAACTGGATGCCATGATGCTGGGTGAGGCCCTTCCCCTCCAGGCTGTAGGCAGGCAGTGAGGCCAGCCCACTGACCTTGAGACCTGGACTAATGGGAATGACATGGGACCTTGGCATGAGCAATGGAAGTTAGACACCAGGCAGGGGTTAGTGGCCATGGAAGAAGGCATGTGGCATGGGGAAGGAGGGTTCAGAGTCAAATTAAAGGTGGGACAGGCAGGCATTTATCTCGGTTGCCACTTTATAAGGGCCACTAAAACTCATCTGGAGATACAGCAGATGGAGAAAACAATATTAACTGGAATGTCTATTAGAGAGGGTATTATACCTGCATGGAAGGACAACTTGGAAGCCACTCGGGGTGGAAAGTGGGGTCCCCCAGGGGGGCAGCTATCTGCAGGGCTTTTGATTCGTTGAGTGGACCAGAGCTGAATTGCTCTGAACAATAAAGGGGAACACTGGGTCCTCCTTCTCTGCCCTTAATCTTCTCCTTGAATTAAAGTTGAATGAATTTTTGAGGAATCAGCCTGCCTGAGATACCCCCAAGTCTTTATTTGACCCCTGTCTTTTTGACTTGTTGACACACCTTTGCTCTCAGGGCCCAGTGGGAAGACCTATGCCTTCAAGGGGAACTACGTGTGGACTGTGACAGATTCAGGGCTGGGTCCCTTGTTCCAAGTGTCTGCCCTTTGGGAGGGGCTCCCAGGAAACCTGGATGCTGCTGTCTACTCTCCTCGAACACAATGGATTCACTTCTTTAAGGGTAAGGGGACTAGTTGACAGTGTGTTACCTCAGGAGCGCCTACCATCAAAGAAGCCAAAAAAGGGAGGGAGAGATGAGAAGTTTCTGACAGGGTGGAATGGAGGAACCAAAAGCTATCACCTGAGGACAGAGGTGACTTGTTCTTTCCTTACACCTTCTCAGGAGACAAGGTGTGGCGCTACATTAATTTCAGGATGTTTCCTGGCTTCCCCAAGATTCTGAATGGGGTAGAACCCAACCTGGATGCAGCTCTCTATTGGCCTCTCAATCAAAAGGTGTTCCTCTTTAAGGTATAAAGTTCAAAGCAAGGGCAAATCCTTTCTTATTAGGGGCAGGCTATCTTGCATCGAGAAGCAAAGATGTGCTCTTGAAGGGAGACCTTCTGCAGCTGCAGTGGGCTGGGGATGGACCTCTGGGGGTCCCTAAGCTCTCCTCTCATTCTCCTCTTCTCCCTATCCACCCCACACCTAGGGCTCTGGGTACTGGCAGTGGGATGAGCTGGCCCGAAACGACTTGAGCCGCTACCCCAAACCAATCAAGGGGTTGTTTACGGGAGTGCCAGACCAGCCCTCAGCTGCGATGAGTTGGCGAGATGGCCGTGTCTACTTCTTCAAGGGCAAACAGTACTGGGGCCTCAACCGGCAGCTTCGAGTTGAGAAAGGATATCCCAGAGATATTGCCCACAACTGGATGCACTGTCATCCCCAAACCCCAGATACGACCCCATCAGGTGGGGACACCACTCTCTCAGCCACAGGCACTGACCACTGAGCCACAGGAACAATCTTGGTTACCACTTCCTCAGCCATAGATACCTCCTTGAACACTGACCCCTCACTCAGATACACAATCTTGGACATTATCCCCTCAGCCACAGGCTCCACTACCTTTTCATTTCCTGGGGATGTCACCCTCCAGAGGCCTAAGACCTGAATCACATGCCTGCTCACTAGACTGCAGGCAGTGTGGCAGGGGCAGGAACCATAGACCTTGGGCCTCTAAATGTCCCAGCTCTAGCCACCACTCCCCTGTGCTCTTCCCCTACTGGGCAGTGACTCCCTAGCTCTGGGTCAGCCCCACTCCATCCACTTCTTCCCTGTCCTAGAGATCACCTACAACTGTGTTATCTGCTCTCTGGAGGACAGTGGTAGATGGAAGGTGTCAATCAGTGGACAGGAGGCAACAGCTGGGAAGCTGGATGCTGGGGTCCTGTTCTTCCTAGATAAAATACAAGAAAACAGCATGGCCAGTAAAATGAGCAGGGGCTTTGGAATCCTGAAGAATCACATTTACTTGCTTATGACTTTCGGCAAGTTAATTAACTTCATGGAGGCTTGGATTTCCCATCTGCAAAATGTTAATACCAATCCTTCAGGGTTGTTGCATTAAATGAAATACTGTATGTGAGGTGCCTGGCACATTTGTGCTTAATAAAAGCTAACTCCATATTCAAAAGAGAGGATTGAACAACTCTTCTGGCTCTGTGTGTGTGCAGCTGTGTGTACAGTAGTCCAGTCTGATAAGGGTACCCTTATTAGATCTTTAGGGGACAGAGGACTTGTCAATCTGGCTAACTCTGTTTTGGTGTGCAAAGAAAGAAAAGAGCAGCAACAGTAGAGGCCAGACTCCCTGGTTCAGTGTTCAATACCATTTTATTCACATGCTCCAATGTTCTTCCTCCCTCCCATCATAGCCTTGCTGCCCAGGGGAGAGAGAGAGCTTCTTGCACGCTGTCTAGGGAACCAGGGAACAGACTTTGGGCAGGAGAATCAGAGTGTGGAGAGTTAGAATGGTTAGTGGCTGGGATAAAGTTCTGGTTGAGGAGATTTGCATCATCTCCAGTGTGAAGCAGAGAAGGCACTTGTCTCTCACTCAGCCCCAAAGACCAGGCTCCTTTGGGAAAAAGGGCAAGACTCTGGCATGTGAGTCAAGGCTCTCTCCTTGGGGCAAGAAGCCAGTTTTGGGGGGAGGCGGGTGCAGGCACCGCCCCATAGTCTTCATCACGTTAAGAAGGAGAGAAAGGAAAGCACCATGGAGGACTGGACCCCCAACTGAGGTAGGAAAAGGGGGCTTGAGCCTATAGGGTCCAGGGGAAAAGGCTGGCCAGGAACCCAACAACCCACTAATGAGGGGCCTGGGGATTAGGGGGTCCTGGAGCTCCTCTGTGCCCTTCTCCCCAAGAAAAAGCTATTAAGTGCTTTAGGAGGCTTCCTGATTTTCTATAGGTCCTACAAACACAAAACCCCTTATTTTACCATTGTGAGGCACACTGAAGCAGGCATATAAAGAGCTATTTGGGTAAGGGCCTCCTTGGTTTGGAGGGAATTAGGGAATCAGTTGCTTCAGGGACCAGGGCACCTCTGCTATTGGACAGAGGTAAGTACTCATACTTTCATTTTTCTCCCCTCCCCACAAGATTCCTCTCTGTCTGTCCCTGAAACATATCCCTACAGGGCTGGTCTGGGTTGGAGCACAGATTCTATCTCCAATCCAGGAGGTGGGGAAGTTTGTGTGTGGCCCTGCCCACCCAGTGTTCCCAGGCCCTTGCTAGGGGTGGGGGCATCACTGGAGGTTTAGACTCAGGTCTGGGTGGAACCAGAAGGTGTGGTGAGGGGTACAGTGGAACCACAGTCGGAATCCAGGTCCAGGATGGTGTGGGGGGCTGTGGCCTGGGTGCCTGGTCCTAGCTGGCGCTCTCGAAGGCTCTGGAGATAACTCTGCAGGGGCACAGGGCAGAGAGGGCAGAGGAAAGGGCCTGGGTCAGAGCCCCCTCCCACCCTGATCATCCCCATGTGACCTCTGCCCTCTCCCCCAGAGCACCCTCTTCCCTCTAACTCACTGGAGCCAGACTGTCAGCAGGGCTCCGGGCATTGTGGGGGAGCTGGCGCCGGTAGCTGCCTTCACAGAGCCCCACCCCAGGGGAGGTCCGGTGCCACTTGGCCTCTTGCTGATGGATCCGAAGGAGTTGGAGATGCCTTCGCTGATGGCTCAAAACCACTGCTTGAGAGGGGGCAATACAGACTCAGGGAGGCCTCTTTAAACCCTGAATCCCACCCCCAAACACACTTACATTCTGGATAAACCTACTTTTTCTCCCTGTTCTGGCTCTCTAAGCCTCATAGTCCCACTGGTTATTCTAAAAGAAACTCTTCTTTGGAATCCTCCTATCTTTCCTCCTGGACTTCCCTGAGATCTTCCTTTCCTTCCGTAACAGTCCCCAATAATTCTTCCCTGCTCCCTCTGACAATTTCTCTTCTCCTTCTTATCCAGACCTTTGGCTCCTCCAACTCTAACTTTCTTTCAATGCCCTGCCCCATCCACCTTAGACACTTCCACCCTCCTCCCTCAAGTGTATTTTCCCCCTTCTCCTCCTTAAGTCTGGGAACTGGGGACATGAGAAGGCACAGATTGGCTGCTTCTGTCCCATAGCACTAACTCACCATTGGCGTGGCCTCCATGTTCCTCATCCATGAGCTTCCACTGGGCCAGGGCCCCAAGGGCCCCCAGGACTGGCCAGGTCCCCAGCAAGACCCAGCTATACCAGCAGAGAGGAGGCAAGGCTGGAAGTGCCTGCAAGCGTTGGCCTAGCCGACTGCCCAGTGCCAGACCCTCCAGGAAGTAGTCAGCACAGGCCACCAGCACCGCAGCACCCAGCAGGGCTGTGCCCAGAACTGTGAATGGACGTGGCCATCGAAGCGTGAGCAGGGCTCCCAGCAATGCCAGCCCCACCAGCCCCCCGGCCGGCACCCAGGCTGAAGGTGGTTGGTAGATGGGCTCGGTGCCCAGCAGGACCCCGGCGCCCAGGGTTAGGCCTAGCAGGAGGCCAGTCAGGAAGAGCCCAACACTGCGAACCAGCATGGTGACCAGGCCACAGAGGAGTCCGATGCCCAGAGCAATGCCCGCGCTCACCTCCAGGCTCAGCTGTGTCTCTAGCACTCGCTCCTTGTGGCACAGCAGGAAGATGACCAGAGCTCCTGACAGCAGGCCTGAGAGAAACATCACTGCCTTGAAGCAGCGGTAGCCTGGGAAGGAAGACAGGATGAACTGAGAGACAGAAAGGGGGTGTCTATTGGGATGGCTCTAATGCATTAGAAGGGAGAGGAATGGCTAACCAGAGGAGCAGAAGACAGGAGCAGCAAACGCAGGGACCTTAAGGCAAGGGCAGAAAGGGATCATCTCAAGGAGGGTAGGGACTTTTCAGGAACTGTGAGGGGATGGGAGGGAAACTCAGGAGGTAAGATGGATGCATTGAGGGGAGTAAGTATAGAAAGAAGGTTTAGTACTTCCAGGGATGGTAGATGGGAAGAAATCAGCACAGCCTGATTCAGGTTATTGGGGAAGGGTGAAGAAACCGTAAGCATGGAAGATAATTGGGGAATGGAGTTTTGAGGTAGGAGGGAGGGGGAAGGCAAGTTGATAGTTGTTGGGGGGGTGGGGGGTGGTAATGGGGGAGAGGGGTGGCAGGGTGTCAGAGCTAGAGAGCCTGGGTGTGGGAGATGGACAAGAGCTGGCAAGAGCAGCATGGCTCACACTGAAGGCAGACATTCCCTGATAGAGGAGTAGAGGTGGCCCAGGAGCAATGGAGAAAGTTGGCATCATCCTTGAAAGTGACAGTCTTGGGCAGCTGCCCCCCTGGAACCCTGGCCCTGCCCTCACCGAAGCAGCAGTAGATGATTCCAAAGCAGCAGCAAAGAGCACACACCAGGGCAGGTGCCAATTCAGGATTGTCTTCAGGTTCCAAGACACATCTTGGGTCTGGAGGCTCTGGGAGTTGTTGATTAAAGGACCTGGGGTCAGAGGTCATGGCCAGGGGCAGCAAGGCTTCCTCCATGGCCAAAGAGAAGATGATCACAGAGAGGGAGGTCAGTGTCAGCTCCTCTCATCCATCCATGAATATCTTGATGGGGCTGGAAACCTGGAAGGGGGTAGGGGAGCAGGAACTCAGGTGCCCATGAATCTTAAGGACCCTGTACCTCTATCTCTTTTGAAGAAAGGCCAATTTCAGGAGGGAGCATGGCCCTGCTAGGGTAACTGAAGAAATCTACAGGATTGGACTGAGGGGAGCCAGCTGTCTCTTTATCATCCTCTGAAACAAAGACACTAAGTAAAACTTAAACAAATATCTTATAAGGTAATGAGTCTTGTCTACCCCCTACTTTCCAGGGTGGGGTGGGATGAGTAGGAGGTCCTAGTTCTGTGGAGGGAGGGGCCCAGGGGCACTAGTGGAAGGGGGGGCTAAAGGCCTAGCAGGCTGTTCCAGCGGGAAAAAAGTTTGCCCCATCTGCTGCTGGAACTCAATACTACCCCACTGGACTGGGAAGGGTGGGGTCGATGAAGAGGGGAGAAGAAGGAGAAAGAGGAGAGAATGAGTCATGGTGAAGTCTCTCCACAGCTGTTCCAACCCAAGGGAAGGAAGAGAGAGAAAAAAAACAGACACCAAAAGAGCTTAGGACAAGGACTCAAGTAGACAGTCACCCACACTGTCAGAGTTTTGAAGCTTCAGCTTCATGCAGAGATGGAGTTGTTGGGGGTAGGGGCATCCAGCCACATTCCAGCTCCCACGGCCCCTCATGGACTAAGCAGGCACCTTGCCCACAGACATCTCACATCCTGGTAGCCTCTTGCTCCTCCCCTCAGGACACTGGTGAGACTTTTCCTACCCCTCCCTTTCCCCAGGGGAGTCAGGGCTGCCAGTGGGATTCAAATCCAGCTCCTGAGAGGAGAACACCAAGGAGGGGCTGGCATTGGGGCACTGTGGGAGTGCGGTAGGGTAGATGCAGGCACCTTCCTTCAGCTGTCTTCTTTTGGACATCAAAGTCCTAACAGGCTGGAGGGTTGGCTTGGGAAATCCCTGGGGCTCCTCTCCTCAATCCGCTTGGAAGTCTCGGGATCCTAAACAAGGAGAGGTTGGGGAGGGGGTGTTAACTACTCACCACCCTGCCAGGGCTGAGGAGAGGAGGGGGTAGAAGTGCTTCCCTAGACCCCCAGCTGCATCCCTCCCTGGAGGTCCTAGGCGTCGGGGCGGCTGTCGGGCCTGGGCACTCCCAGGGCCACTCTGTTCGTTGCCCCCTAAACTCTTGCAAGTTTTAGCCCAAGCCCCGTGAGCTAAATGCAACCAGCTGGGGGGGTGGGGTGGAGGAAGGGGACAGGGTGGGGGGGGTGACATCACGGGGCGGGCCCCTCCAACTCTTTCCCCTGTGTGTGGGGGTATCCAGTTTGCCTACTGTTCTAGCCTGGGACCAGAGACCCCACAACCATAGCAAAGAAGGGTCTTGGGGGCAGTGCAAGAAGTTTGGGGTAAAAGTCTCCGAATACTTAGGCCATGACGACAACTCGAAGCTCTCAAAGCCCCAACTGGGGTCCCTGCTCACCCCCAGCTCCGGCTTGGTTTCTTCCACTTCCCAGAGAATTGGAGTATTGTCTTCTGGAGAACCTGGTGGTCGGGATCGGGGACCCGGGGAAAGGGCTCTTACTGGTCTGGGGGCGCCGGCGAGGGGTTCATGGGTGGAAAACCTGGCGGAGCAAGACGGGGTCTGGAAGGGGGACTAAGAAGAGAGGGGTGTGTCGAGGAGGGGACCGACAGAGAGGAAACCCAAGCCTGGTCTGCGTGGGGGCGGGGGCGCGTGTAGACGTCGACCGCACAGCTCGGTATGCAAATGAGATGCAAAGCAGCATGCAGATGAGTGCAGGGCTCTTTGGCATTCCACTCCGGTCCTGAGCCCGGCGGAGCTACCCTCCCAGTCCCCCGGCCCTGCTCCGTGACGGGGCCTGGGAGCTGCGTCCAGAGGGGCAGATCCGGGCCGTGGGAGCTGCAGTTTTACGGGGCAGTTCGCCAGCTGGGTCAGGCGCTGGGAAGGCCGAGGGTTGCTGGGGAAGAAGGGGCAGCGCAGGAGGGTTAGGGTGGGGGCTGGCCCGGGGCGTCCTCCCTTCCGCTCCACCTCCGCGTGATACAAAGGGGCCTCTGTCCTCGCTACAGCCACCAGGGAAGGGATCAGGGCGGTGGCTCCTCTACGCTCCCTGGTTCTGTCTGCAAGGGAAACAGACTGTGGCTCGGTGGCTGTCCTTTATTTTCCAGTCTCGGCAAAACCCAAGAATACAGCCAGAGGAAGCCTGAGAATCTACCCCCAGTCCGCAGGCGCAGCTGCAGCGCCCTCTTGCTTCGCTTCCAGCAGTGCAACTTGCGCGGATCCTACCCCTGCACGCGGAGGCCGGCGGCAGAAGGCCCTTTAAGGGGCGGGGCCAGTGCTTCCCCAGGACCGCCTCCTCTGATTTGACTCAGCTCTTGCTGTACTGGCTCGCGCCTCCGCCAACAGCTTTTTCTTTTCCTTCCCGTCTCTTCCCGAGTGACCCCGGAAGTGGAAGTAGGCGTAGATCGGCGGCCGCGGCGGGGACGGAAGACGGAAGCAGAGCGTGAGCGGGAGGCGGAGCCGGGGGAGCTGCTCTCGTAGCTCCCCCTGGCCCTAGGCCCAGCTGCTCGAGGGGGAGGAGTTACCGCCGCTCTTCGGTACGTTATCTTCGCCCCCTCTACCCTGCCCGAGGGTTCCCCGGTTGTCTCTCTAGGGGCAACCCCCCAAGCCCCGCCCCTAGGTTTTCCTTAAGGGCCGCACGGTCCCCACCCTTTTCTGTCAGTGTGCGGCCCCCTTTTCCGGCCGTCTTTCCCTTTTTCCCAGGAGTGACCCCAGGACCACACCCTTTGCGGTACCCCTCTCTTTCCGTGATTCAGGATTATAGCTTTCTGGGGAAAGAAGGAAAACTAAGGGGGTTGGAGGGGGAGGGAGGGAGGGATCAGGGTTGTGGTTAATGTAGTATTGGCTTATTACTAGGGGTAATGAATGCCCCAAAAGAACTTGGGAAAACAAGGGAGGTGGGTGCATTAATATATCCTCAATTGAAGATGAACTCTTCTTTTGATCATCCCACCTTGATTCCTTTGTTACAGGCATCAGAACTTACCATGATGGCTGTGACCTAAAATCCTCAGGAAGCCCCGGGGTCATGGCCCAGAAGCACCCCGGAGAAAGAGGGTTGTGTGGAGCCCACCACGGTGGTGGTGCCTCCCTCAGGACTTTAGGACCCTCTGTGGACCCCGAAATACTTTCATTCTCAGGACTCGGGGACTCAGCGGAGCCTGCTCCTAATGGTACCCGCTGCCTCACAGAGCATTCTAGTCCTAAGTACACACAGCTCCCAAATCCAGCCCACTGGTCGGATCCAAGCCATGGCCCCCCAAGGGGTCCAGGACCCCCTAGGGATGGAGAAGACCCTGATCAGAGTGAGGCATCTTCAGAAGAAGAGTCAGGAGTGGACCAGGAACTCTCAAGAGAGAATGAGGTTGGGTACCAGGAGGATGGGAACCCTTCTTTTCTTTCCATTCCATCTGCTTGCAACTGCCAGGGAACCCCTGGAATCTCTGAAGGGCCTTACTCTGAGGGAGGAGAGAGCTCTTCTAGCAACCTTTGCCACCATTGTACCTCTCCAGCTTTGGGGGAAGATGAAGAGTTGGAAGAGGAATATGATGATGAAGAACCTAAGTTTACCAGTGATTTTTCACGTGTACCCAGTGGAAAGAAACCTCCACCCCGGAGACAGCGGCACCGTGTTCAGGCCAAGGAGGATACTCGGGAGGGTGGACGCAGAGATCCCAGGTCCCCTGGTCGACATCGGCTGGGCCGGAAACGAAGTCAGGCAGATAAGCGCAGAGGCCTGGGGTTGTGGGGAGCAGAGGAACTGTGTCAGCTTGGACAGGCAGGCTTCTGGTGGCTGATTGAACTGCTGGTATTGGTGGGAGAGTATGTGGAAACTTGTGGCCATCTCATCTATGCATGCAGGCAGCTGAAAGGCAGTGATCTGGACCTTTTTCGAATCTGGGTGGGAGTCTGGGCAGGGCGGCTGGGGGGCTGGGCCCAGGTAATGTTCCAATTTCTGAGCCAGGGGTTATGCTGTGGGGCAGGGCTGTTCACCCGTTTTCTTAGGCTACTGGGTGCTTTGCTGCTCCTGGCCCTGGCCCTCTTGTTGGGCTGTCTGCAGTTGGGCTGGCAGTTTCTGGTGGGACTGGGCGACAGGTTAGGCTGGAGGGGTAAAGCCACCTGGCTCTTCTCTTGGCTGGATTGTCCCACCCTGCAGCGTTGCCTGGTTCTGCTGAGAGACAGCAGGCCATGGCAGCAGCTGGTAAGAATAGTTCAATGGGGTTGGCTGGAGTTGCCTTGGATCAAGCAGAGGACTAATAGGCAGGGGAATGCACCTGTAGCAAGTGGGCGCTACTGCCAGCCTGAAGAGGAAGTGGCTCGACTCTTGACTATGGCTGGGGTTCCTGAGGATGAGCTAAACCCTTTCCATGTGTTGGGGGTTGAAGCTACAGCATCAGATGTTGAACTGAAGAAGGCCTATAGGCAGCTGGCAGTGATGGTGAGTACCCTTTCCTTCTGTTTCCTGTTCATCTTTTGTTTCCATATTTTATTTTCTATTCCAATTTTAGGGAGAGTAGAATAAAGGGAAGGCAGAGTAGAAAGTCAACCTGAGACTGAAGAGTAACTTTAATTCTTAGCAAAGAGTCATAAAGACTTTTTCCCCTCTACTGTACTTTCCCTTCATTTTAAGTTTTTTGTCATGAGATTATTTTTCTTAATGAAAAGAAATAAACCTGGTATGGCAGGCAGTGTTGGACTCACTCACCCGGGAATATCCAGGTGAGGACCCTCTGACTAAGGTGGAGAAGAGGCCTAGTTAGAAAGCCTGTCAGTTCCTCTCCTCTGAATAAATGAGTTTTTTTTGCAGCGGCGGGCAGGGAGGGCGTGGAGATTGGCCCTGAGCTAACATCTGTTGCTGATCTTCCTCTTTTTCTTTTTTCTCCCTTTGGCCCCAGTACATAATTGTATATCCTAGTTGTAGGTCCTTCTAGTTCTTTTATGTGGGATGCCACCTCAGCATGGCTTGATGAGCGGTGAGAGTAGGTCCATGCCCAGGATCCGAACTGGGAGACCCTGGGTGCTGAAGTGGAACGCACAAACCTAACCACTGTGCCACTGGGTCAGCCCCCAAACGAGGGTTTTTTGAACACGGGGAAATCCATCTATCTGTCCCAGAGAGGCTAGTGTGGAAGGTTCAGGGAGTGTATGTGATTATTTCAGGGCCAGTTGAAAGAAAACAGCTATTTCAAGACCAGCAACCCAGAGTGGGAAAGGGAAGGAGAATGGAACATAAATTATAGAGAGGCATGTGCATATGTATGTCACACATGAAAATATGTGCTGCTTTTATTGATAAGTGGGGGTACGGGGGGAGTTATAACACACCATATGCTTGAGGGAGATGGTTTCATACAAGCATGCAATCAAATTGCTATTAGAATAGATATTAGGTTGCTATTTTTATGTATGATTGTTATTGCTATTTCTGTACAAGTAAAACCATATTATGAATATAAGTAATTGTGTAAATTGCATGGGGGGCCTATTTGACTGAGTTTATGGAACTGAAATGGTAAACTATCACAGTGTGCAAATTACCTGAATGGTTGCATGATACCAAAGAGGAATGAGCAACCAGGGTTTCCATTAACCATTCAAGGCACACTAAAGTACCAGGCCTGTAACTTACCAGAGGACTAAATGAATTTGGTGGGAAATGCATGCCCCTTAGTGGACAGTGTGAGATATTCTTAGAGTGGGGAACAACTGCTTACACTCGAATTGTTATTAATAGTAGAGCTCTTTTCTCAC
Source organism: Tapirus indicus (assembly GCA_031878705.1). Classification (NCBI taxonomy): domain Eukaryota; kingdom Metazoa; phylum Chordata; class Mammalia; order Perissodactyla; family Tapiridae; genus Tapirus; species Tapirus indicus. The sequence continues at coordinate 142,614,014 of CM062918.1, read as the reverse complement.
CTTCGTGTCTTTTAGCAGACATCCTCTCGTGGGGAATATCATTCTTACAAAAATTCTCATTTTCAACTTACTTTCTTGGAGTAGAGGTGTGGTTAAGTTCCCCGATCCTCAACACACCTGTCCCACACCTCAAAGTTCTCCCTTGTTCTGGGTCAAAGTATCTGTGGACTTCTTTTGTAGAACTTCTCACTGCCCTTATTAGGCCCGAGTGACCATAACTAAAAGGCTGTTCTATAAGCTTGGGAATGTGGGAGATTTAACAGCATTCTCTTTATCTGGCATCAGTCAGGAGACTAGCTTTGTCTTTGCATTTTTGGGGAATGAGGATGGGAGCAATCAGGAAGCGAGAATATTGTCTTGGAGAAAAGGCTGAAAAGTGGATAAAAAGCCTGTGAGGATCATAATATGCTATTTCATTTCTGGGACAGAAAGGCAAACTATTGTAGGAAGTTTTGAGTAGATATGAGAATTTTCCAGTGAAAAGAATGAGTTTGAGAATGTAATATCTTTGGAACTCTTACTTTATGGTTGACAGTCAAGTTAAAATGTGAGGGCTTAGTATGCGTGTGCCGGGTAGGGTGACCAACCATCTGCATTTGTCGGGGATTGAGGGGTTTCCTGAGATATGAACTTTCAGTGCTAAAAACAATCCCAGGTACACTGGAATGGTGGATCACCTTAGTGCCAGATTCTGTGCTATATACTTCACATATATTCTCATTTAATAGTCCCAACAATCCATGATATATAAAATATTTTATGTCATATAGCTAATAAGTAACTGAGCTGGGACTTGAACCGAGATCTGTCTGCAGAGCCAGAGCAGTTAATCATTAAGCTATACTGGCTCTCTAAAAGGTAGGTGAAAGAGAACCCTTTAATATGAGGTTATTTTGAGCCAAGATGGGGAGAGGGTTGGAATGGATTTGTCATGAAATCTTTCTCTTGGTAGGTTCACCCTGACAAAAATCGTCATCCCAGGGCTGAGGAGGCCTTTAAGGTTTTGCGGGCAGCTTGGGACATTGTCAGTAACCCTGAAAGGCGGAAGGAATATGAAATGTAAGTTGGAGATGCGAAATTGTCAGGTGGGGTAAATGAATAATCTTCAGTAGCAGAGGTCCCTGGACTTGTGGATGGAGGCTCTCTGAAGTGGAGAGAACTGAGGTTGCTTGTCTTTCCAGCTGACCAGGGGCCTCAAGAGGCCAATAGATCTGTCTCCCTTTGTCCCTCGTGCAATACCCTCTGACTTACAAAGACTTTCTTCTCTTAGGAAACGAATGGCAGAGAATGAGCTGAGCCGGTCAGTGAATGAGTTTCTGTCCAAGCTGCAGGATGACCTCAAAGAGGCAATGAATACTATGATGTGCAGCCGATGCCAGGGAAAGCATAGGTATGAAATATGACAGGAATGGGGTAGCCACAGCTAAGGGATCTGGTAGCCAAAGACTTTCCTTGTGAGTATTATTGGTAGTTGTGAGATACAGATGGTGAATAAAAAGACCCCAAGATTTCTTCTTTTGCTATATTGTCAAGAGATTGGGGATTTGAATTAGCAGTAAGAAAAAATATTTTTAGCTTTAAGATAGAAGGTTGAGGGCAGGGTGTACGTAGGCATATGTAACAATGGAGTGGAGATAATTTTAGATGTATCATCCATGTTTGTCAGTAATGATGAGACTACAGCAATGCCCTAGGCTTGACAAATTATTAAGGAATTGTTCTTTTTTGGGTTGCAGGAGGTTTGAAATGGACCGGGAACCTAAGAGTGCCAGATACTGTGCTGAGTGTGATAGGCTACATCCTGCTGAGGAAGGAGACTTTTGGGCAGAGTCAAGCATGTTGGGCCTCAAGATCACCTACTTTGCGTTGATGGATGGAAAAGTGTATGACATCACAGGTATGCTTCTGTCTTCTAGAAATATGGGCTCATAAATGCTCAAAACTGTGATGCTTTGGCTAATTATTTCTCATGCTTGCAGAGTGGGCTGGATGCCAGCGTGTGGGAATCTCCCCAGATACTCACAGAGTCCCCTATCACATCTCATTTGGTTCTCGGATTCCAGGCACCAGTGGGCGGCAGAGGTAGGTGGTATTTCTTTCAATAACCTATCTACTATTCTAGTTCTGAATATGGTTTCAGATGACATGCTGTTTAGGACACTTAGATGTCTCACCCTTTAAGAAGTTTGGCAACTAACCCAGTAGATCTTAAACTCAGGTATAAATAGGTAACACAGGTAACCATATGACTTTTAATATCTCTTGCCTCATTATTCTTACTGTTTTTCTCTCAGAGCCACACCAGATGCCCCTCCTGCTGACCTTCAGGATTTCTTGAGCCGGATATTTCAAGTACCCCCAGGCCAGATGTCTAATGGAAACTTCTTTGCAGCTCCTCAGCCTGGCCCTGGGGCCACTGCAGCCTCCAAGCCCAACAGCACAGTACCCAAGGGAGAAGCCAAACCTAAGCGGCGGAAGAAAGTGAGGAGGCCCTTCCAACGTTGACACCCCTTCTCTTCTTTCCTCAGATCAATGTCAGGGAGTCAAAAGGGCTGTGTACAGCACAGGATGGAGTTTGATTTGTTTATTTTTAAATATTTAAAAAAGGGAAAATTTTAAGCTCAAATTGTTCACTCAGTACTTGTAGGAAGCCCCGGAACCACTCTTCCTCCTCCACCAGCACCCAGGAATTGAATCTTGTCTTCTGACAATACCAAAGAAATAGGGGGTGGCTAGAGCAAAGAACCGAGGGCCTGGACCTGGGCTGGACAGTATCCCCCATAGTAGTGTGGGAACTGGGTATTTCCCTGGGGTCTGTATGCCTTTGTCTTGTCTTTTGCTTCTAGAGCAGATGACACTTTTCCCCCTCTTTTTAAACTATCTTATTTCTTGACCCATTTCAGAAGGGAGCCCCCTCCTTTACCCCAGTATACTAGTTAAAAGACAGAACAAGAAAGCATGTAGCCCTAATTATAGGAGATATTTAGAGTTCAGACAGTGGGGACTCCAAATTTTTCCTCTTTCACCATTGTGGGTAATCACCCAACTTCATGCTTGTTGCTGCAGGGATGGCCAAAACTAGTAATTTTTAAAAAGCAACTCATGCCCTCTGCCCTTGGGTGAGGGGGAAGGATAAAGGGGCTCCCAGCAGCACCCTTATGATCCAAGGGTTTGTATTTTTTTAAGTTTGTTCATATTTGTATGTACATATCTATTTAAAGCCAGGGGATTATCTTTCTATAAATATATAACTGGCAACCTGTATCTTCCCTCTCTTCTTTGCCCATATAGCTGGAGCCCTTTTTCTCATTTGAGAATCCTTTCCCTACTAAGTGTTAGCTGAGAGTGAAGGGCACCTCCTACTGGACCAAGGGAGAGGGGATTAAAAAAATACCTTAAAGAAGTTTTGTACAGTAAGTCACTGTTCCATCTTTCTTCCCCAGCCTTATGAGGACATCTTCCTACCATTCCAGCTGACCAAACTGTAGCCATATCTGAAAAAAAATGGTCTTTATTATAAGGAAAATACACAGCAAAGGAGAGCTGGAAGGTGGTGGGGATGGAAGCTATGGAAAAACTTAATTACCAAACAAGCTGCCCAAACATGACTTCCTGCTGTGGATAAGAATGATTTGGCTCTTACCTCACCTGCCTTTCCTGATTCAGAGAAACCTGTTCTTAGCAGGGCTGGGCCCGGGGGGCTGCATTTTCCAATCTATTCTCTTCTTGGGAGTTTGGGAAAGCTTATATAGTTCTCAGGCTTTCAAGATATAGAACACAGTATGGAGAAGGGAAGGATGTTGCATCTCTTTGTTCCAACGTTGTCCCCAGCCCCATCCCTCAGTATTTGTTGATGCCAAAGAGACGGACCCCATGGAACTGGGGCAACTTAGGCAGCAGTACGCTGAGCAATGAGGCTGTGTTGATGAGGAAGTGAACAGCATCATACTTGGTGTAGAAGCTGGCCAGGAGGTAGCTGGGGAGAGAAGAAATAGGTTGAGTGAAGTTGGCCTTCCCTATCCATATTCATGCCTTTCCAGCGACATGCTCTTCTATTTTAAATGACCAGTTTTACTGCATGTAGTCCTAGGATATCTGAAATAGTCTAGCTCTAGTAACAGTATTTACTTTGGGTTGGGGAGATAATGAGATAGCACCTTTAATTGGAGATTTATAAGTTAGTCTGTGTGTTTTTTAATTGTTAATGACATGTGGCAAATGAGAGCTGAAACAGTTTCAGCCTGTATGACTGTTAGAGTCCTCTTTGCTTCCGCTCCCCACTGTCAGTTTTCACAGATTTACATCAGTTCTACCTTTATTTATTCACTTTCTTTTGGAAGTGTAAAACTATTTGGTTTTACTTGGTATTTTATCTTTTCTCAGTTCCCCTACCACCAAGGAGGCAGCAAGGAATGCTTGAGTACTGTATTCTACTTTTTACTTCTCTCTCTAGATTTAGACCTAGTATACCATAATATCTTCAAAGAGTCCAAGTGAGTAGTCTGCTTTTCTAAAGCTTCCCTATGGGCCTTTGTCCTTGGTTCTTGGAGCATCTCCCATATCTCCCTCTGGACTCACAGTACAATAGGAGAGATGCTGAGGAATTTGCGAGAAGAGGTAAATTGGAGCCCGTAGTCCATCTGTTCCCAGTATGTCAGCAGCCGAGCCTTTCCTTGATCAGGGGTTTCAAAGGGTGTCCCTTTCACCGTATGTAGGAAGACATACATAGCCTGGGAGAGAGGGGAGGGGGTAGTGTGAGGGGGGCAGAAAGTAGTCCTTCAGCCAAGGAATTATGCTAAGATCCCCAAAGGAGGGCACAAATCCCCAATAATTGATGATTTTATTGTTTTTGGTTGGGAAAGGCCCAGGGTGGGTATAAGGGCATGGTTTAGTGCTCACCAAGTTATGGATGACGTTGGTCAGGGTCCAGACAACAGGAATGCTGAAGAAAGGGATGCTGAGTAGAACCACATGCAGCAGTCCTACCAAGATGATGTAGGCCAGCCAGATGCCCCGGCTATTCATCACTCGAGTGTTGGGGTTTACTTCGCTGTGTGCCACCCCTACATTCATCCTACCACAGTGGGGGATCAGGCAGGAGTCCAACTCAATTTTCTCTCAACGCCTCTTTGAGTTTGTTCCCGAAGTTGTCTTCTGAATAGCCAAAATCCCTTGAACTCTATCAGAATGAAAGAACTTCCCCATCATGCACAAAGGAAAAACTGAAGACTTGGGGGAAAAAACTTAAAAGGTAACAAGAGTCCTCTCTGCATTTTAGAGACATATAATGATCCTTACACTTCAACTGTAACTTGAAGGAGTAAGCCTAAGCTTGGGGCACCTGCTTCAAGGAGAAAGGGAAACAGAAGTATCACACTTTACTTCACTGAAGACGTTAATAAGGAATCATGAGAGGTTACATACACCCAGAATTCCAGAAGAGGGTCATGGGAAACAAGGAACCACTACGGAGGGGCGAGGAGGGTAAAGCTACTTCTAATCCCCACCTTTTCCTCTGGGGCTTGCCGGTCTCCCATTCCCTTGGTATAGTAAGCAGCCAGCATCCCAATTCCTTCTCTCAAGCCTGGGGCGCTGCAAGAATTGGACCAAGGCTTTTGGATAGGAACGGACCTGAGCTCAGCGTCTCGAGAGATGGAGCCCTAGCCCCAACTCCAGGGGCGGCTCTGGTCGTCTGAACTTGGCCCTTTAAAATCGTGCTAGCTCTAAAGTTGATGCCTAGTTAGAAAGCAGCTCTTGCCCGCCCCTCTCTACCTAAAATTCCCTGAACCCTAGTACTGAACCCGCCCCGTGCTCCTCCTAGCTTCCCTCTCTCGTTCGTCGGCTCCCCTCAGCGCTCCTCTCTCGGTATTTAACTCGGCGCCACTCCACCCACCGCCCCTCCACCCCCACTTTTGCCTCCCGTCGTTTTTCTCGGCACCCCTTTCCAGTCTCCCAGCAGCCCCTACCTGCCTGCTTCAGAAGCCCGTCCAGCCTGGGGCGCGGCGCTCACTTCCACACCTGCGGTCTCCAGGAAGGAGCTGCCCTCGCCCATCTGCGCTCTCCCGATTGGTGGAGCAGAATCGGCGCTGCCGCCACCCATTGGCTGGCGGTCTGCAGTGAAGACGCACAATTGGTCGCCACTTCCGTCGTTCGGAAGGTGCAGGACCCGCCCTTCTCCCTGTCCCACCTTCTGAGAGAGGAGGGGAGAGCAGCTTAGAGGAGTGAGAGCGACGCCAGCTGTTGACTAATGGGGAGAGTTGATGGTCTGAGGTGGGAGTAAGAGCGGCAGCGATTGGTCGGCCGTCGCTGGCTGCGCCCAGGCGCTCCTGGGGGCGGAGGCAGCGGGTAGGGGCCTGGCGGAGTGGAGGGGTAACAAGATGGCGACGGAGACGGTGGAGCTTCACAAGCTGAAGGTAGCGGGAAGGGGTAATGGCTGAGCTGGGCTCTCTGGGGACTGAATTCCGCCGGTGGCTTGCACCTTCTCCTACGTGTTCTTTTTGCGGGCTTTTCCACTTCGTTCTCCGGCTCCCCCCGTAGTTCTTTTCTTTTGTGCTTCTCGCCTTTCCCATACGCCTTCCCTAATTTCCCATTTCTCCTCACGGCTGTCTCTTGTTATTCCGGTTCCCTTCACCGTTGTGTCGTCCGTCACCTTCCCCCACCGGGTGGTGAGTGCCTTCAACCTGTTATCCTCCTCGTTTCTCGTCGGAGCTGCATTACGTCAGTGGTCCGCTCCTCTTTGCCCCACGCCGGACCCAGCACCCCTTTTTCTTCCCTGGCTTGATGCTTTCCTGTCTGTTGTCCGAAGCTGAGATTCTCGTTAGCAGATGATGGCACCTTTGTGTTTTCCGTCTATCTAGGTCTCAAACGTGATCCAGAAATGCTTTCTGTCCTTTTTAGGTGGGGTTACGCCCCCGGGGAGAATTTTGAAACCTGAGGAGAGGTCTTTGAAGATAGGCCTTCGCAGGGAAGCCTGGGTTTCGGAGACCTTAGAGTTAGTAAAGGCACGGATCCCGCAGACTGAGAAGTTTTTCGCATTTTCTCACGCGGTTCTCCGTCCGCCAGCCAGCGCCCCCCTCCCCCGCCCCCCCTACCAGAGGGACAACTCGCTCAGAGCTGAGATATTTTGGAAAAACATTTCCAAGGTTAGGGTTATCTCTGTCCGGTTTCATATCGCGGATGGACCCTGCATCTGTTGGTATCTCCACTGGGTGACACTCTCAACCACAGAAGCTGTTTTAAGTTGTGTCTTTTGGGAATCTTGGTAGCTTTCTCACATTTAGATGATTATTTTCCTGGAAGAAAAGAGTAGTTTCTTTTAGGGTGAATTAAGAGAATATCTTCATTAGTTGTCTATTTGTGGTTTCACAAATATTTTTCCCGTCAGGTGTTTTGGTCACATCGTTCTGGGAACCTTGGACAGACCAGGCTGATTTAGCCGAATCCAAAAACTGATCCTTTAAAGCTTGATGAGCTTTAAAAAAAAAAGTGTAAGAGTAAGGATAGGGAGAGGTCCTTTTAGACACTTATTAGTTGACACCAATTAGCCTTTCTGTGAAAGCTAATAGATTTCTTATTCTTGGATTCTAAACTATACTAGTGGGTTTTTGTGTTATCCTGGAGTTACTGTTAACTTAGTGGTACTGAAATGTGTAGATTATATCAGTAGTCTCTTAATATCACAGTAAGTAAAGAAAATTGAGCACTTGCTTCCATTATATGTATAGTACTTACTTATATAAATTATGTACTGCCATACTGTTATGTGTTATAAAAGATATACGGAAAAGGAATTTTTGAATGAATGAGATAAAAAGGAAATATGAATAGAAGATCTAATGTTTTCTTCCGATTAGTCCCATTTTTGAAACTCCTGAAGTAAGTCATCAGCCTGGTGACTTGCATTTATGGATTTTGTGTTGGTTTATGGAGTTCCTTCTTCCATAAAATCTGTATTTGTCAGGTCTACATTAAATTTGATTTTGATTGGATGATGTCCTTTGATCTGATTTCAGGTAGTATAGACTGAGAGAGCATGAGGCACTCCTGACAGCCTGATAAGGATTCACTCTTTTAATCACATTTGCTTGTCTTTGCTTTTTCTCTAGAGCACTTCTTAACCTTTTGGAGGTCACAGATATCTTTGAAACTCTGATGAAAGGTATGGACCCTCTCCCCAGAAAAAGGCATGTATACATACTTTGCATGCGATTTGAGGGGCTTCATAAAACTACCTTGTAGCCCTGAGGAGTCCATGGACCTCTGGTTAAGAACCCATGCCTTTAATTCTGACTTCCAGGACAGTTAATGTTTGATTCCATTGTTGATCTTGATGGAGTGATCCTGACTTTTGGGTTGACTTAGGCTTTTATCTCTTTTTAAAAAAGTCTTTCCATTTTTATAAAGAGAATTTGGGGCTTTAGTAGGATTCTCAGAGGAAAGGAATAAGCTTTGAAGTAGGAAGGAAAAATATTTTCTATCTGAATTGAAGTAAGTCAGTCGGTCCACATCAACTGCAAATTTCTGATGATTCTGTAGAAACTCAGTCATTCTAACACAGTTGGAAAGAGAGACTGAATTGTGGGTGAAAATTCCTTGAACTGTAATAGTACCAGATCTCCAATCAAGGGTGAGAAAAGGGACTACTGCAGGGGCCGGCCCTGCGATGTAGCAGTTAAGTTCGCCCACTCTGCTTCGGTGGCCTGGGCACAGACCTACACACTGCTCATCAAGCCATGCTGTGGCAGCATCCCACATACAAAGTAGAGGAAGATTGGCACAGATGTTAGCTCAGGGACGATCTTCCTCAAGCAAAAAGAGGAAAATTGGCAACAGATGTTAGCTCAGGGCCAATCTCCCTCACAAAAAAAAAAAAAAGGAAGAAAAAGAAAAGGGACTACTGCAGAGGAGAGAATGACAAGGGTGTACTAGTGTCAGAGTGTTGAGAACAGTGAGACATTTGTAATATTGAAGCATAAACTGCATGTATGTTACTGGTTGAAGATTGGAAGGGAAAGTAGGTGAACTGTGTGATTATAAAGGTAGATGGGAGTGATATTGAAAAGGGCCTTTTAAGTTGTGTAAGGTGTTTAGTGTTTGTCATGTAGGCAGAAGGTGGGGAGCCTTTGGAAATTTGAAAGGAGGAGCTGATGTGATCAGTTTGTGTTCTTTTGGCAGTATGGGGTGTGGGGTCTAGAGAGGGAGAGAGTTCACCAGTTAGGTTTTTATTGTAGTAGTCACTTCCCTGCTTAAAACCTTTTAATTGTATCCCTGCTAATCTCTCCAGCTTAGTTTCTCACACTCCAACCACAGAGGCTTTATCTTATTTCATTCCTTAGAATGGCTCTGTTCATTAAATGCTAACACTTAACATAGTGTTTACTATATGGGAAGCACTAGTCAAAGCTATTTATATGCATTAACTGATTTAATTTTCACAATAACCCTATAAGATAAATGCCTCTATTATCCCCATTTCAAAATGAGAAAAACAGAAGCTCAGATTAATTAAGTAACTTGCCCTAGGTCGCACAGCTAATAAGTGGTGACTCAGATCCGTGTAGTCTGGCACCAAAATTCATGTTCTTAATCACTGTGTACTACAGCCTCTCCTTGCTTCAGAACCCAGAACTTTTATTTTAACCCCTGCTTTTGGCTGCAGTGCTCCTGTCACCCCTGTCCCCTACACCTTTGTCAGCTTAACTACTAGTTGCCCTTCAGATGTCAGTCAAACATCATTTACCCAAGAAACTCTTAGGTAGGATAGGTTCTCCCTATCTACACACATGGTCAGACCACTTTTATAGGACCCGTACTTTTTCTTTTATCAGTTAAACATTATGTATATGATCATTGATTGCCTGTTTCCCTACTAGAGTGTAAGCTTCATGTGGGCAGGAACTCTTTTTGTTTTGCTTATGATTGTTTCCCTATATCTAAGATAATGCTTGACACGCAATGAGTGCTCAATAATTATTTGTCAAGTGAATAGACTTAGTAAGACCTGAAATAAGGTAGTGGCTATTAGAATGGGAATGAATTTGAAAGAAATTTGAGATATAGAATTGTAAGTATAGATCATTTGGATGTGGGAGAAATAAAAGATGACTCTAAGTTTTGCTAGTGATACTTGTTTTAGTCTAGGTTGGTAGGAGGAGAAGCCAGTTTTGTGCAGGAGAGAAGATAAGTTCAGTTTTGGGCTTGTGTCTTTGAGACATGTTCTTGGAGATATGTAGTAGTCAGTTGGAAATGTGGGTTTCCTGCTCAAGGGCTGAGAGCTAATAATAAAGGTTTGAGAGTTTTTCAAAAAGTGTTTATGGAATGCCTACCGTGTGCCAGCTACCATAGGTGCTGGGGATACATCAGTGAACAAAGCAGACAAAATTCTTGCTGTCATGGAGCTTATACTTTACTGGGGGAAGGCACAATGAATAAGTAAAATGTATAGTACGTCAAGTAGTGTCTGTAGGGAAAAATAGGAAGGGAGGGATAGGGAGTACAGTGGGAAGAAGGATATTGTAATTTTAAATAGGGTGATTAGGGAAGGCCTCCTTGAGAAGGTGATGTTTAAGCAGGAGACCTGAAGGAGGTGAAGGAGTGAGCCTTGTGCAAAGTGTTATGAGGACTTTATAGGTGATCATTAGGACTCTGGCTTTTACCCCTACTGAGATGGGAAACCAATGAAGGATTTTTGAATAGAAGAATGACATGTTCTGACTTAAATTTTCAAAAGATCACTTGACTACCTTGTTGAGAGAGAGAGAGCACGAGAGCAGTGTTAGCATTTTGGTAGTTAAGATTGGGCTTAAATCAGAGAGACCTGAGCTGGCATATTGACTCCACTATTTTCTAGCTGTGTGATTTTTTTAAGCAAATTATTGAATCTCTTTAAGCCTCATTTTCTTAATTTATAAAATGAGATCATAATACCAACCACATAGGCTTGTTGTAAGGGTTAAATGAGGAAATAACATTCAGAGTACTTAGCCCTTTGTCTGGCATGTATTAGTGCTTGAAAATAAATTTGAGTTCTTATTGTATGAAATGTTATAAATAATATAAAACGTCTCTGCCCTCAAAGAGTTTACCGACCAGACTGAGAGATAACAAATGAAAAAGATTTGAATAAAAATTTGAGATTAGTAAACTAGAAGAAATCACAGGGCAATGACTGATTAATGTCAAATGTATTATGTGGTCAGTTGATCGGTCCTTTCTCTGTAGGTTGGATGGGTGGAATGGAAAAATGCCTTATTGATACTGAAAAATAAGATTTTTAGACATTATTTTTTGCATAGGTAATTCATACACAAGTTCACAATTCTAAAGGTACAAGATGGTGTATAGTAAAAAGTTTCCTTCCTACACTTGTCCTTAACAGACTTCTTCTTGCCAGTTTCAACCAGTGTTTACTTACGTGTTTCTTGTCCAGGCATCTTGTGTATATACATCATATGGGGTGGAGTGTGTGTGTGCGTTTGTGCATTGTTTTTTACAATAATGTTAGTATTTTGCATATAATGTTCTATAATTTGGTTTTTTTTAATAGCCTTATTGAGATATAATTCACACAGTATACCTTGCTTTTTAAGTGTGTTCTTTTAAAATATTTTAAAGTCAAATGCATATAAAAATGGGTAAGATTTGATATTATAAGTTAGTTTTTTGTGTGTGTGTGTGAGGAAGACTAGCCCTGAGCTAACATCCATTGCCAATTCTCCTCTTTTTTGCTGAGGAAGACTGGCCCTGGGCTAACATCTGTGCCCATCCTTCTCCACTTTATATGGGACGCCGCCACAGCATGGCTTGACAAGTGGTGCGTCTGTCCGTGCCTGGGATCTGAACCTGCGAACCCCAGGTTGCAGAAGTGGAGAGCGCGAACTCAACAGCTACGCCACCGGGCTGGCCCCAGTTAGTTCTTATTTGAGGCTTTAAAAGGTTTTTGTTCTATTAACATAATTTTACCGAAATGAAATGTGCAAAAAGAAATTACTTCATTTTCAGCTGTTTTGTTTTTACTCATCTATTTCCCTTTTGAAATAATGTTCAAGTATATGAGCAGAACCCACAATATAATAACTGAAGTAATACAACAATACGTAAAAACTATATATATGACATTCTCATTTGACCAGAGAGGGGACATGGGGTTGCTGAGAAGACTGCTGAATGAGCCAGAGACCTGAGATTAGGGATTAGAGCCCGTGGGGGCTGAGATTTCGGTGACCAAAGGCAATGGCAAGGTCAGTGGTCAGCAGTGATGGATGCTATCCACACTAAACAACCAATTGTACCAATCAGTCAGCTCTCCAAGTCTAGATCAGACCGTACCAGATCAGCATCCTGTGCAAAAACCATCACTGACTGTCCATTTCCCTGTCATCTGGAAATTTTTGTAAACTTTTGCCTATATCTGGGCACAATTTTGGGGAGGAACAACTCTATCAGAAAGTTGAACTTTGAATTGCCTGAATATTTACAGCAGGGGTTGGGGGAGGAATGGAAGCTTCTTAGGAATTACAGGAAATAAAGAAGCTTTACTACTTTGTAAAGAAACAACCAACACCCTCTAAACATACACACATACACACACATGTACAAATGATGTATTTAACATGTTAGGTGATCTCTAAGTGCTGGGGTTACATAAGAGTTATTTTTCTCTATACTTTTCAGAATTTTTAAACTGTTCTACAGTGAACATAATACTTTTATAACAAACCAACAGAAGTTTTTAAAGTGTAACTAAAATCCAAAGCCTTGTTCTCCAGGAAGCTGAAAGAAAATAAAGTACCAACGTAGGAAAGATTGAGATTCTTACTTAAGAAATAGACCTTAAGCTCACTTAGAGTTTAGATTCTAGATTAATACTATTCAAGATATTGTCCGCAGGCCAATGCTGATCCGTGAACCAACTGTTTTTTACTGGTTACTGATGAGATAAGTAAAAAAAATCAAGTAAGCTTTTAGAAACTTACAGCAGTTTAACATCACTGCTACATCCAAGTGTATCATCATTTTTCTAGTGACTGGTTTTTATTGTTTTTTAGAAAAGTATCAGTCCATGACCTGGTTGGAATATTGTAAACAGTTGGCAGCTCTATCAGCCTACCTATTTAAAAATATATTTATCTGTGAAATTCAGAAATATAAGAAGAAAAGATTGTCTGATCTTGTCTAATCCTTCATGCAGTGTCTATCTAACACTTATAAAGTGCTTACTAGCTGCCAAGCACTATTCTAAATGCTTTACAAATATTTGCTGGTTTAATCTTCATAACAACCCTGTCATATAGATACTGTTGCATTGTCCTCATTTCATAGGAAACTGAGGCACAGAGAGGTTAAATTACTCACCCAAGGTTACACAGCTGTAAGTGGTAAAGCTGGAATTTAACCCAGGTAGTCTGACTTCAGAGGCCGTGTTATGCTGTGCAGCCATTCCATACTTTTAATGGGTTTACTTACCATTTTCTCAATAGAGGGTGCTGTTGGCTTGGTGAGTATCCCTGCCTGCCTGCCCCACTCACCGAATGCTCCACCTGCCCAATCATTGTGGAAAAAAAAGCTCCCCTCTCCATTTCCAAATGCTCCCTTGATTGAAAACCTAGAGATGCCCAGCATATTCCCTTAAAAGTTAAGTTCTTTCTTCTATAGAAATATGCTTTCTGACTTCTACTGGTTGGTCTTAGATCTGTACTTCAAAACCAGTATTCTTTCAGGCCAAACATCTACTTGTGTACTGGTCTGCATATAGGGTTTCTGGAGCCTTTTTTTACTGCTTGTTTTCCTTGATCAGTATGTCATTATGTTTCTTAAAATAAGAATATAGAGCCCAGTAAGACTATTACATCATTTAATGTAGATTCTATTTTTTCAGTTACCCATAAACTAGAATTACTTTGGTCGCAGATCATACTGTTAACCCTCTTTGCACTTGTTATCATCAAAAACTCTCAGGTCTTTATCCTTTGGATTACTGTTGAGCCAGATCTTGCTCATCTGGATTTGAACAATTTAAGTTTTGAATATGTGTAGTACTTTATAGGTATACCTTATTCCTTCTAAACTGAATCTTCATTTTGGCTCATTGTTCTCCCGAAGAGCCTCCCCCACCAGCTTAGTTCTGTCGGTAATCTATCAATTCTTCCTCCTTCTATTGTCTGCAAAGTTGATAAGCATACCTGTTATATCTTTAGTCAAATTACTGATTTAAAAATCTTCAGCAGAACTCTGTGGCATGTCAGATATTTTTTTCCATTTTGGCATAGATCCTTAATTAATTCATTGTTGACAGTAAGCTAGCCAACACATTACCTAATTCTACAGTGGTCAGGCTTGTATGCATGTATATGGTAGATTGCAATAAAGGATCTGGGAAAATAGATAGTAAGAAGAATCTTCTTTTAGATAATTGGATTTTCTACTTAAAGATTCATTCTTTCCATGTACTAGCTGGTGTAGTCATTTTTCAGGGGAAAAAAAAACCACCCTTTTTCCCCCCTCAGAAATAGCTAACAATTTATAATAATAAATAGTTGCATGAATAGATCAGAATTTTACTAAAACAGGATGTTTATTCTTCACCATCTGTTAGAAAAGTCCTCTTGCATATTGAGTATTGTTAGGGGGCAGTGGACCATCTTTGAGGACCTAGAGGCTTGGTGGGATTGAGAGCAGTAGTTTGGGATTGAACTTTCTTTTTCTTTCTTGGGAGAACTACCTCTTTTTTTCCCCCCACTAGATTCATTGTGTTAACTAAGGAAAAGCTTTATTCTTTTTTCTCAGCTTGCTGAACTAAAGCAGGAATGTCTTGCTCGTGGTTTGGAGACCAAGGGAATAAAACAAGATCTCATCAACAGGCTCCAGGCATATCTTGAAGAGCATGGTGAGTGCTTTGTGGAGACAAAGAGTGGTGTGAGTGAGGGGATTAATTTTTAGGCTCTGCCATATGGAAGATTTCTTCTTTTCCTTTAGGTTGTTGGTGATGTAAACTCCTGATTAACTGTATCAAGAAAACTCTTGGTCATCCAAAATAGTGGTTATAATGCAAAGAAATACTTTTTTAAGATGTAATTTTATTTCAGGAAATTGGTTAAAAGGAAGTGTGATAAAACAGGTATCATTAGATTGAAAATTGGAAGATTTTGATTCTAATTCCTCTTATGCCAGAAATTTACTAGGTAACTTTGGACAGTCACTGTTCATGGGGCTAAGTGTCTGTTCTGATTTATGAAATGAGACAAGTGTCTCCACCCTTGAAATCCATAAACCTAGGTAATCTCTGGTCCCTTCTAACTCAGACATTCTCTAATTTTGCCTTTTTAAAAACAAAACAAAAACAACTTCATTTGAGGCATGCTGTCGTCCCAGGTTGTACAAGTCTGCTGTCTAATTTTTATTTGTTTTTTTCCCTTTTCTTCCCATTCCTTTCACCCCAACTCCCTGAGGCAACCATTCTAATGTGATACATATTTTTTGTCTATCCTTGTAAACCATGTAGTGTTGTTTGGTGTACGATATTATTATTATTATTATTTTTTGTGAGGAAGACCAGCCCTGAGCTAACATCTGTTGCCAATCCTCCTCTTTTTGCTGAGGAAGACCAGCCCTGGGCTAACATCCGTGCCCATCTTCCTCCACTTTATATGGGATGCCGCCACGGCATGGCTGACAGGCAGTGCGTCGGCGGGCGCCCGGGATCCGAACCTGCGAACCCCGGGCTGCCAAGCGCGAACTAAACCGCTGCGCCACCGGGCCAGCCCCGGTGTACTATATTTTTATATACTTGTCACTGAGGCCGTAGCCTTACTTTATTTCTCACTTTTTTCTCTAAGTACTGTGTTTTTTTTTAAGATGTACTCATGTGTCCTGTGGCTGTGTGGTCATCTAGTTTATTGATTCCAATTTCTGCATAGTGTTCTATGATGTATGGAATCCACCACATTTTACTTAATTCACCCAGTGACAAGCACCTGTTTTCCCTCTTGAATTACTTCTTTCATGTTCCCTTATATTCCTATGTGAGAGTCTTTCTGGCATATATACCCGGGAATGGGATTGCTAATTAATATCTATTCATAAATATATACTTAATATGACTAAGCATTGCCAAATTGTTTTCTAGAATTGCTCTGTAACTTACACTCTCATCATCAGTGCACGAGGGTTCTTGATCTCCTCCACAAACCTCAACTTGGCATTATCCTATCAAGTGGCCTAATTTTTGCTAATCAGTTGGTTGTTTCAGTTTACATTCCTCTAATTATTGAAAAGTTTAAACATTTCTTATGTTCATGGTTCTTTGGGTTTCTCCTTTGCCCATTTTTCTATTGGAGTTCCCACCATTTGCTTGTTACTTTGCAGCCATTTCTTGTATATTCTAGTAACTATTCCCTTGTTGGTGTTAGACACAAATATCTTCTTTGTCATTTGTTTCTTTTTCTGTGGTGTCCTTCCTTAGTTTTGAAAAATCTACAATATTTTGCATATTACTTTTGCTTCTGTGTTTTTTAAGAAATTCTTACCCACCACTAAATCTTAAAGATATTCTCCCACATTACTTTTTATTAATGTTATAGTTTGATCTCATCACATTTAGTTCTTCAGTGCAACTGGAATTCAACTTTGCATTAATGTTAGGTAGAGAATACACTTTTATCTTCTCCATGTGGAGCAAATTTTATGAACATCAGTTCTGCCTTCATGATTGAATTTTATTTTGGGAAAGTGAAATGATTATAATTTTAGCCTAAGTACAGCGATCAAGATGGTGTTGTAGCAGGGCTTGACCTGAATATTTTAATATTCTTTAGCTGAAGAGGAGGCAAATGAAGAAGATGTACTGGGAGATGAAACAGAGGTGAGTTGGAGAGAGTAAGGTTTGTCATTGGCCTGGCAATGTGCCACTACCTTGGCCACATTACTAGACATCAGTCATTAGAGGGCTTAAATGCTAACTCGTTAGGGGGAATGAAGGTTCTGAAAGACGGGTTCATTTTGGAGTTTTCATATTCTTCTTGACGGGTATTTACTCTTGATTTATGTTAACCATCTTGTTTCATTGGTTTTAGGAAGAAGAACCAAAGCCCATAGAACTGCCTGTCAAGGAGGAAGAACCCCCTGAAAAAACTGTTGATGTGTAACTATCCCTTTTTTATAATCTGAATACAGAGCAGATTTGGGGGGTTTAAGGGGGGATTAGTGTTTCACTCTGTTTACCTCTTATACATTCCCATTGGCTTTTTCATTTCCCATTAGGTCATACATTTTCGGAAGCGTCTACTTCATTCCAAGTACATGGTCTTAGTGAAGCAAAGCAGTTTGTCTCTGGGTTAGTAATAGATAATTAGGATCAGGAGACTTCAAGCACAGACAAAGTTTCATTCTCCTAGCGTTTGTCGTACCACCATAATAGATGAGTCTCTTTCTGTATAGAGAATCGTACAGATTCTGTGCATGTAAGGAATTTTGTAAAGAAGGAGGGTGTTGAGCAAAGGTTATGTCTCTCAGGTAACACTGTATTCTCTCTTCCTTTTTGATTTACAGTGGAGGAGGGGAGGACAAAGTACTAGAGTGGAAAGTGGATCTGGATTTATTTAAACCCTACCACAAGGTTGATCATAAACATCTTTTATTTGGGACTTTTTCCACAAATGTCTGGCCATCTTATACTCCAGCACATTAAGAACAGTTGAGTCCTTTTTAACACTTTTGTTCCTCATAGCTGTATTAATGCATTTAATGATAAAAACAATATATGTACTGGTAAAAAGTGAAACAGTACATACAGGAGTATATAAATTGAAAATTTAATACCCCTTGTCTCCACCCCCATCTGGTTTCCGAGAGGTTTTCAATATACTCATGGAATATTTTATATGATGTGTGTGTTTATGTGTATATAGATACATACACACTATGCATATTGTTGGTTTCTTGATTTTTTTCACATCTGGAGATCTTTCTGTATCATCGTATAATAATGTCCTTATTTAAATGTTAGTTGTATACTAGGCGAGGTTCTAAGTGTTATACATGTATTCTCGTTTAATCCTCACATCAACCCTAAGAAATAGGGATAATTATTCTAGTAAGTGGTAGGTCTCTTTTTTTAGATTGTTGTTATGGGAAATTGCATGTATATTCAAAAGTTATGAGAATAGTATAATAGACCCCCATGTACCCATCAGCCAGATTTAGTAGTTATCAACTTAGAACCTTATTCTTTCTAGCAACTAATAGTACTTTATGCTATGGATGAAGAATAGTTTCACCAGTCTCCTGTTGATGGACATTTAGATTACTCAAAGTAGCAAAAAAAACAGTGCTGCATGTCCTTATGCAACTATTTTTATACTTACACAGGTATGTCCATAAGATAAATTCCTAGTAATGGATTTGCTACATTACAGGGGATGTGCATTTAATGTTTTATTAGATTTTGTCAAATATTACTGCTTTCTAAACCTTTTTAGTTATCTTCCATCATAGGAAGTTTACATGCTTTGAGAAAATGGCTTATGGGATAGCTTTAAAATAAAGATACTTGGGGGACTTCTGGGGCAAGAAGGAAGATCAGATAAATACAGTGATAATTGCCTTGTGTGGGTTAAAAATAATGAAGTTCGAAAATTTGTAGAAGTTCACTATCCTTAGAATATGTAAAATGTGTAATTCTCTTGTTTAGAGGGCTTTAATTTTATTAATGAATTTCTAAACGAGAAAATTGAAAGTACGTAGGGGTGGTGATTCTGCTTTTTAGAGGGATAGTAGTAGTTAGGCTCAAGTATGTACAGAAAGATTCTGGGTCCCTATAGTTTGGAGAATATTTTGTTATGTGACTATGGATAGGAAAGAAATTTCTCAGTGAAGAGAGGAAATTTCCCATGAGTCCCAAAATGTGATATTTATTACTTGAACTTAATTTGTTTGAGGGAGTTGTAACAAAACAGAAGGAAACTTCCTCCCTGGGGTTCCCTTTTCTGCCATGAGGTGTACTGCAGTGATGGTGCTTCAAGATAGGAATGTGGAAGAAGTTATTAGCCTGAGGTTGGTGGAGAGGACTGTTTTCTTAATAGCATTGGACTTCAGGTAAAACATTAAACTTCAGTGTCTTTTTCTGCTAGAACAAGACAGGGTTGGGGAAGGAAGGATGGCCCAAAAATGGGAAGAATTCAGAAATTTCTTTAAAAGTCAGAATAGTCAGGGCTAACTTAGGTCCTTTGAACATTCAAAAGGAGATCCTCTTGCTTCATCTTTGGCTTGAGGTTCTCCAAAAATACACCTCTCTTCCTAGTTTGATTTTTTAAAAATTTTTCCCAGCCAAGGCAGTTAAGTATTGTAAGACTTAGTTATGGTCAGCAGGGGGCACCCATTGCTTACCTGTCAGTCCAAGGACCTCCAACAAAAGGATGGAGGAGAGAGTAAGTTCCTGTTCCAGAATTGCTTCCTCTGAAAATGCCATTAAACCATTACTACCTTTCAGGGCATCAAATGGGAAAAGTGTCCGGGATATTGGAACAAAAGCCGCCCATGTCTCTAAATGAGGGACCTTAATGAGACTGGTTATGACCCACAGTTTTATGGGAGCTGTTTGGTGGAGAGTTAATGCCCTTCCATTTACCCTGGGTACTTCCGAACTTTGTCTCCCGCCCCTATGGTCCCCCCTCTTTTGTTTTCTCTTAAACCTTTTGACTGGTAACTTACCATGTTTTCCTAATTCAAACTTCCCTTAGCCTTTTTTCTTCCTATTCCCTTTGGCATTTTTATTTGTCCCACTTCGACTTTTCCAGCTGGAGCTACAGTCCCTGTGGGAGAAATAAAAGATTTGTAAAAGAAGGAAACCAGAGCTTGTAGAGCACTCATTAATTGTTGTTGTGGTAAAAGTTGAGAGATGGTATTTAAATGAGGGTTGGAGGAATAGTCATTAGTCCAGAAATAAATTTAAAGTTCCTAAAAGTAAATGAAATGGTTTCCAGTGTCCTTTGAGTATTTCCATTCAGCACCAATATGTTTAACCTGACTTTTTACCTGATTACTTTCTTCTACTTTAGCAGAGTAGCTTAGTCTGTTATTTGAACTCTAATCAATAGATGACAGTTCAGGGAACTGAAGTTCTAATGGGCTTCATGTGTTTTTGGACTAAGGGGGGGCAGAGAGAGATGGGACAGGACATGATTCAGATGAATTTGTATAGAATTCTAAGGTTTCAGTTTAGAAGATTAGTTTTCTGATTTTTAAAATCTCTTTTCCAGGGCAGCAGAGAAGAAAGTGGTAAAAATTACATCTGAAATACCACAGACTGAGGTAGGTATTCTGCTTCCTAGTAGAAGAGCAGTCTCTCTGTATATCTTTCTGTTTCTTACCCTTTATTCTATCTGTATCATCACTTCAAAAAATTTACTCATAGGCAGAAAATTAGTATTGACAGATTTTGGTATAGACACATTTTCCCACCAACTACATTTGGGAAAATATTTGGGCTGGCATAGTCACCTTTGAAGCCCTAGTCTTTTTGTATAAGATGTTATTCTTAGTGGTAACTCTCTAAGATGTTTACAAACTAAGATTAGAGTTTGGGAGGATTGTACCTTGGAAGAGATGAAAAGTAACAAGGAAAGATATCACTCTTAAGTTACTACTCACTAGCTGGTGAGATTAAAATTTCTCTGGATTCTGTCTCATCATCTCAGAAACTAGGTTCCAGTTGAGATCTGTGTTCTTTTCAGAAAGAGATGGTATAGGACAACACAGCCTCATTTCTGACTGAAAGAGTACCACTAGTGTTGGAACCAAGCTGTTCCTTTGATCCCTTTTCAAAGGTCAACCAAACACAGCTTTTGTCTTCTTGTCTTCGTGCAGAATGTGGGTTTTATTTTATTCCTTCCCTTTTGTTTTTGAGGACATGAATGTAATAATAGTCTTTTTGTGTTTGCTTTCTGGAAAGGGTTGTTGAGTTAAGCCCTAGGATGGATACAACCTGATATCCTCTAGGATTGTCAGCATTCTCAGTTTAGACCTTAAGAAATTACTCCTGGTGTTCTGAAGATACACACCTCTAAACAACTTTTCTCTTAAAAGAAGGAAACCAGAAATTGAATTTTTCTCTTCCCCTTCTTTTGTCTATTATCACTTAGAGAATGCAGAAGAGAGCTGAACGATTCAATGTACCTGTGAGCTTGGAGAGTAAGAAAGCTGCCCGGGCAGCTAGGTGAGTGTCCCCAGCCTCTTAGACCTGAGATAGTGATAGTTTCAGGGTATGGGCGTGTGATCCTAGATTTTAACTATAGTTGTTGATTTTAAGTAGAATAGAAGTCTTGCTGAAAAGAAACACTCCTTTGGCTCTATTCAGAACATCCCTGCTGATTTAGACTTCGTAGCTATAGATGGGGTTTTATTATCAAGCAGGATTTTTGTAATAGGTAAAAGTCAGGAATTAACCGCTACTCCCAATTCTGATAAGGCTTCCTTTTAGCTTGTCCTCTGGACTCTTGGTGAGAAAAAGAGTAAGCTGAACCTCTTTCATGGAGTTGTTAGAATTAGCTAATGATTGCAAGGCCTGAGATCACAAGCAAGAAGTGCCATATATACACTTGACACGGAGACAGACAAGCAGGAGTGTCAACAGCTTCCTAAAATTTAGCTTGTTTTTCTTTCTACAGATTTGGGATTTCTTCAGTTCCATCAAAAGGTAGGAATACAGAGACTCTTCTGAGAAGGTTATCTTTATAGTCTTTCTTTTCTGTCACAGCAGATTTCGTTTCTTCTAATTAAGGTAAACTTGTTAGCTCTAGAAGCCTTTAGGGGTTTATAACATTCATCTCTTTGCTTTAGGTAAAATAATACTTAGGCCTTCCTGGGCAATTTAGAGAAGGTATTGAAGTTAATGAGAGAATAGGAGGAAGTGCCAACATTTGTTTTCCTTTTCTTGGACATCTTCAGAGAAATTTCTAGTACCTTGCTTGCGTATTCTGGTGTCTCAAATAAGCATGTAATTATTGTGTATCTGTCCAGTGTTATACTGCCTAGTGTGAATGGAAAAAGAGAAGAGAGAGGATCTTTTACCTCAACAGTCTTACTTCTAGGAATTTATAAGGAAATAATCTTGGATATGCTGAAAGACTTAGCCACAAGGATTGTCACAGCATTATTTATAATGATCAGTAACTGGAAACAATGTAATATACAATAGAGAATTGGTTAAATAAATGTGTACCATAGTATAGTAGAAGACCATTCAGATGTTAAAAATGTTGGAAGAACATTTGTGAGAAAGATATTAAGTGAAAAAAGCAAGTTGTAAAATTATATTAGCAATATGTTCCCATTTTAGTAATAAAAATGCATGTATAGATGGGGAAAAAAATTAGAAAGATATATACTAAATTATTAATAACTCTATCTCTGGTTGGTGGAATTTTGAGTGACTTCTTTTTGATTGTGTATGTTTTTAAAATTTCTACAATGAATATGTATTTTGTAATAAATTAGGAAAAAAGGTTATTTTTAAAAAGAACATAGATAGTCCATGTTCTCAGAGACTTAAAATTTGAATGTAGTCTCCTAATCCAATCTAGTCTTCCTAGTGACCTGTCAGTAGTGTCAAGTGTGTTAAGAAAATGTCTTCCAAAGATCTTTTAGTGTTTTGCTGTGCTTTTTAAAAGACCAGCAAAATTCTGGCCACTAACACTATGTGTTTTAGAAACAAGATATTTTCTGGCTTTTATTTATATCAAGAGACATATAATAGGATTGGTGATAATACAGCAGAAGTTGTTAAAGACATTAGATGGTGCCTTTTGAGGAAAGACAGAAGTTAAAATTAATACTTAGTCTGGAAAGGAAACCTGATCAATAGAATAATGTATAGATAACATTTGCTGTATTATTCATATAATTCTAACATCCTAGAACTACAGAGCAGCTCTTGAAAGTATAGAATTTGACAAGATTTAAAAGGAAGTATGATCATCCCTCGGTTTCCTGGTGGATTGGTTCCAGGAACTCTAGGGGATACCAAAATTCCTGAATGCTCAAGTCCCTTATGTAAAATGGCATAGTCCTTACAATGAATACATTTGGCCCTCCATATCTGTGAATAGGAAACCCTTGGATATGGAGGGCCGACTGTTGTTTTATGAATGAGAACATAAAAACACCTAACAGTTCCTAGCACATAGGTTGTGGTAAAAGTTGAATCCATACCTATTTGTCAACAGTGGAGAGTTAGGAAACTAATTACAAGATTGAGATTCCTTAAAATAAAATTCTGAAAAGTTTTAAGTAAATATTGATTAGATTAGAGTTGGGCGTATAGGCCAATTTACTACTTGCTTCTTAGTGATAATTCAGGACAGAACATTGGCTTTAAGAGGGCATAATTTTAACTCATTTTGATAATAGCTGTGCTCTTTTGTCCAGATATGATGTCTTTCTCTCTCTTTTTTTAATAGCTTATTGAAATATAATTCATATACCATCCATTCAAAGTATAAAATTCAGTTTGTTTTAATATATTCACGGGGTCATGCAACTGTCATCATGGTCTAAATTTAGGACCTATTCATTACCCTAAAAAGAAACCCGGTACCCATTAGCAGTTATTTTCCATTCCCTCCTCCATTCCCCGCCCCCAAGCAACCACTAATTTTTTTCTCTTTATATAAATTTGCCTTCATATAAATGGAATTATACAATTCATGGTCTTTTGTGACTGGCTTCTTTCACTTAACATAATGTACTCCGGGTTCGTCCATGTTGTAGCATGTATCAGTACTTCATTTCTTTTTATTGTTGGATAATATAATATTCTATTGTATTGATATACCACATGTTATCTATCCCTTTGTCAGGTGATGGTCATTTGGGGTTTTTTCACTTTTTGTCTACTACGGATACTGCTACTGTGAACATTCCTATATAAGTTTTTGTGTGGATGTATGTTTTCATTTGTCTTGCGTATACACCTAGGAGTGGAGTGGAATTGCTGTGGAAATTATATGATTACCATTATATGGTAACTCAGTGTCTTTTTTCTTTTTTTTTTTTTTTTGGAGGGTGTTCCTTAACATTTAAAAGGCACAGCTAAAATATACCAAAGACAGCTGTTAAATAATGTACTCTTTGAGTCTTGTTGAAAGGAAGCCTTTACTATGTGTGTAACTTTTTGAGGAACTGCCAAACTATTTTCCAAAGTGGCTCCACCATTTTATGTTCCCATCAGCAATGAATGCAGACATGATCTCTAGATGCAATCTCTGCCTTTTCTTTCTCATCATCGGATAAAGGACATTTGTCCTATAT
This sequence comes from Tapirus indicus, assembly GCA_031878705.1. Classification (NCBI taxonomy): domain Eukaryota; kingdom Metazoa; phylum Chordata; class Mammalia; order Perissodactyla; family Tapiridae; genus Tapirus; species Tapirus indicus. Next base: position 142,589,714 of record CM062918.1, on the reverse strand, counting down.
ACTATTTCTGTGCTGTCTAATTTGATTTGAAGACTGTCAGCTTCCTTTCTGACTTTTAAAAATATTAAGTAAAACTTTTTTATTTGCTTCTTTAGGCCTGTCATCTGACACCAAGCCTATGGTAAGAAATATTTTAAGTCACTATAGACATCTTCCTTCCTACTACTCCTCTTGAAAAAATTAATAAATTTTGTTAGCTAGCGGGCAATCCATATAACTCTTTTGTTTTATGGTACTAGAGTTTTTAGGCCTTGTCCAATGGCTTTGGATAATGTTTAATTCTTAATTACCACAAAAGAATTTGTGAAAGCAACTTACGAGTTCTATTTGTGATTACTGGTCTTTTTCAACTCTACCTATTCAATATAATATCAGAGAATAAAGACTAGTAGAATAAGACACCTTCTGGACCATTGTGACTAGTCGGCATGTTTAGAAAATGGAAACAAATGTAGTGAAATACGTTCAGCTTTATGAAATCCTGCTGTTGGGGTTACAGTTCAATATTGTAAGTGAAGGTGAAATACTATTTTTAGTAGTAGTAGTAATGAAAATGTCACAAATATTCTTATGGTAATACGTCTTACATATCAAGACTTCTGAGAAAAAGGAAGGGAGAAAATTGACGTGGGTACCGGTGGTAGATGTGTCTTCTGAAGAGAGGAGAGCTGCAGTGATAATTTCTCTTTGGTAGGAGATAGAGTTAAGAACTACTTACAGAGACTATATGTAGGAATTAATCATTTTGAGCTGTGAATGATGGACTTGTTTGGAGGTGATGATTTAGACATTTGTTTGCCTTTTCAAACAGTGTTTGGCTTACTTTGATCTTAAACCCTCCTTAGCCTCTTGCCACCTTTGACGAATGAAGGAGGCAGGGCTGAATCTTTCACTGCATTCCAGAAGAAGCCTTTTAATAATTAGTGGCATGGATGGGTGCTGCTTAGTTTCCTAATTTGGCACATAGGGTATCTTTGATGTTGATGTTGTAGGCTTATTTGAACTCTTAGCTTTGGACCATAGTTTCTGTCTTGACTATATTTTCTGTTTTGATTTTTTTTTATATGGGTTTTTTTCCCTCTGTGTTTTTATAGGTTAACCTGGATAAGCTAAAGGAAAGAGCTCAAAGATTTGGTTTGAATGTCTCTTCAATCTCCAGAAAGGTAAGGTACTGTTTTTGCAACATTAGAGCAGCTTGAGGGCTGCATAGGCTGGAAGTGACTGTCCTGAGTATATAGCTGGCTACTCAGCACTTCATTTCACACAATCCTTTGACTATCACCCCCTCTCACTGACTATTGATTACATTACAGGAATTATTTCACAAAGTTAATTGTTTTTTTCCACAGATTGTTTTTATAGCTTCCACCCAGACTGTTAGAGCATGATCTATATTTTTCTTAAGCTGTTGAATTCAGTTATGTTAAAACTTATTACATCTGCTTTAACTTCTGATATAGGCCTAATGGAAATTAAATAATCAGGAGAAGACAGGCCTGTCTTTAGGTCAAAGGTACCTAGAAACAAAATTTGGAAGAACAAAAATGAGAAAGTTACTTTTATTCTTTCTGCCTCTTTGCTGATGGTTTAGTTTATCAAGCAAGATGACTTTGTTCACACCGTGCTGTGGGGCTGATCAGTTCTCCAGGGCATTGTTATGTTTGGAGTTTTGCTAGGCACATTGGAGAAAATGCTAAGGATTCTCCTGTTTGCCTACAGCATATAGTTTCTTAATCTTTGTTCTTTGAGAATGAGAACATCTTTCTTGGTAGTTGAAGTGGTGACAGGGTTAAGGGAAGACTATTTCAAACCAGAAAAACCCATCCTTTAAAAAAAATCATTATTTCCCACTTGAGTATGGAAGCATTTAGCTCTCTGGAAATCCATTGGAAAAAACTGAATTGACAGTAGGTATATTTTTTGCTCAGGAAAAAAACTGAGCACTAAAAAGTAACCACTTGTTGTATCCCCATGGGACTCATAGCCTTGCACACAACAGTGCTCCACCTTCTTTCCCTTTAGATTACATTTTTGATGTTTACCAGAAATATAACATCAGGTCTGTGTCCCAGCTTGATGCTGAGACCATAGGTGTTCGGTAGGAGTATTTGCTGGTTTATGTGAAATTAAAAAAAAAAATTAAGGGTTGAGAGGTAGGCAGAGTATGTGATTCTTAAACCATATGCCACTTATTTGGAAAGAATTATTATAAAGCAAAAGTCATTTGTGTTTTGCTAGATGGCCAAGGGGAAGGGTGCCTTGGGTCTGGCCCTGGTTCTCATCTATCTCTGTCTTTTGTATATGAGGACTAGGTGTCTAAGAATGTCAGCAATAACTTCACTCCTCTAGGGAATTGTATGCGTTTGTGTGTTCTGTCACAATTAACAAAATTGAACACCATATCTTCTCCTACTTAGCTCATATGGCACATTCCTGAGAATTTGTCCTTCACTGTATACTGTCCACCTGAGTTATTTTGAGAGCATTTCATTGATATCAGCGTTTGTCTTCCCTTCTATAGAATATTTCTCCATATTTGACTTATTTTCATTTTTAGTCCACAGGAGACTGAGTAAAACATGAAGAGAAACATTTATTAACTTTGTGACTTTGAGCAAATTACTAAACTTCTTTGGCCCCCATCTATAAAACCTAACACTATGTTTGTGAAGAGTAAATAATTGTATATTTGAAATTACCTAACATAGTGACACTTTGACCCTCAATAAATGTTAGTTTTCTTCCTTCTTTAGTTATAGTTCTGTTGGCTAGCTGGCTTTATGACTTTGAGTTAACTTCTGTCTTTTAGTTGATCAGTGATAAGATTTCAGTCCACATTTTAAATCTCTGAAGGGTTATAATCAGATAACGGTAGTTGGCAGAACTCTGACTATATGAGCTCTGTTCTCTAATAACATTCATTGTCATACATATGTTCTAGAGTACTGCTTCTCAAATTCTTTGGTGGAAGACTAGTTTTTAAAAGTTTCTAATTCACTGCAGAGTGATATTTTGGTAAAATACAATAAAAATCTCACATCAATGTTAAATTACTCTGGGAGTTTCTAAACACTCTTAATTTCTGGACTTGTTGCACACTGGTAACAAACAGTTTGGGGATGAGCACCAGGAGGCAGACCACATTTTGAGTAGCACTGTACTAGAGTATATATGATTTCTTCCAGGAACCACTTTGCTTGGAGGTTTGTGACTTTTTAAGATGTCCTCTTTGAGTATAGGTTCCATTTACATTGATCATAAATCCTGATTTTCAGAATCATCCTAATTTCAACAGTTTGGTCTAATTTGCCCCATAAACCATTAAAATGTCACAGAAATGCTGACATTTTGCTGTCTAGACCACCACCAATAGAACTTTCTGTGATGATGGAAATATTCTATAGAGTATTGTTCTACTGAATAATCTGTATTATTTAATACAGTAGTCAAAAGCCACATGTGGTTATTGATCACTTGAAGTGTAGCTATGCGACCGAGGAACTGAATTTTTAATTAATTTAAATTTAAATAGCCACATGTTTGGACAACTCAAGTCTGGCTTATATCTCCCAGACAGCTTTCACACATGAAAGTAACTTAGAAATCCTTTATCAGACCACATATTTGGACCACTGTTTCTGTAGCCCAGAATATTTTAGTACTTGTAGAATTAAGCAGTTTCAGAGTAAATCTGTGGAAGGAGAGAAATTTGAGGAAAAGGACTGAGAGATAAGAAAAGGAAGTGTTCTTTTGTTCTTTTTTTTTTTTTTTTTTGCTGAAGAAGATTCTGCCTGAGGTAACATCTGTTGCCAGTCTTCCTCTTTTTGCTTCAGGAAGATTTGCCATGAGCTAACATCTGTACCAGTTTTCCTCTATTTTGTATGTGGGTCGCTGTCAGAGCATGGCTGCCACTGAGTGGTGTAGGTCCATGCCCGGGAACCTAACCCAGGCCACCGAAGTGGAGTGCGCCAAACTTCACCAGGCCACAGGGCTGGCCCCTTTTTTTCAAGTAACTTTTTTTTCCTAGAACTTGGTGCTCTAGACCCAAATCCTGAAATTACAACTGGCTGCTGCATTCTTAGTAAGAGTGGCCTAGTTCAGAGTCTTGTGTTTAACTGTTCTCTGTTACCAGAGATGATTTGCTACCTAGTATTTGGTTGGCCAAGGTTAGAGACATGATTAAGTTTGTATTTATGGAACAGCCAGAGCAGCACACTCCTCTCCCCTTCATCCTGTGGTCCTGGGTTCCAGTATAACCTCCTCCTATATAATTTGGTCACCTGTCTTTAAGTTTTACAATTCTCTAGGCACAGATCTCATTCAGTTACATATGGTGCAAATAATGGAGGTTAGTAGGTGGTGTGGAGATACCTCTTCTTCATCCTAGTATCCTAAAAAGGGCAATGAGAAACCCACCTCCCATCATCTCCACCATATGGGGTTTGTGTTTGCTTGATCCAGGTTACGGCCCTGATTGCTGATTTCTCTTCAGGAAGTTCTGCTGCAGACCAGTGTGTATGATAGAGAGAGAAAGTGTGTGAGAGGAAGTGAGCCATGGGTTAGTAGTGTTAATGACTGATTAATTTTTTTAACGGTCACAGTCTGATCATCATCTCTTCATATTTTAGATTTATGGCTTGAGCATATTACAAATTTGAGGATACCAAATCTCTGCTATTCTTCCTAGGCTGACTTACATGACTGCTCATATATTTCAGTTTTCAGCTCCACTAGTATACACATTAGGCAGTATACAGAAAGTTAAAAAAATCTGGCTTCCCTCCCCGCTTAGTCATCTTTCCCTTTTCCCCTTGCCCAAGAAAGGCTTGTCCGTTCATGTTTCCAGCTCAAGTCTTAGTGAATAGAATCCTGTTGGTTTAGGATAATGGGAAGTGACAGGGCAAAGAATGGCACTGGCATTTATAGACATTTTTTACACAACAGGCTGTAAATTGTCCCCTCCAACTCTTTGGACTTTTAGAGGATAGAATGGCATGCCTTTTCTCATATAAGCCTCATGGTGACTATGGGCTGAGAAATCTCCCACTCCCTCAAACAAAACAAAACCCAGATAAATAACCTCTGCCTGGTTGGTTCTGATTGATCACCAGCTAGGTTTTCAGTCTTGTGCTTGACTGGTTGTTTTTTTTCTCTGTCAATTAGTTTTCCACGCCTCCCAAGAGAAGTAGTGTTTGGGTCGGTCCTGTTAGTAAAGACAGAACTTGGCCTGGCACATAGGAAACTCATCTCTGAAAGGAATGAGAGATAGATGGAAGGTCTAGATGGGAAGCCAACTCAGTTAACATGTGATGGTCATAGGACATAAGTTTTGGTAAAAAACTAAGTCTGGGCTTAGAGGTGTAGTGTTAACTAATGTAGCTTGAGTGGATATTTTTTTTTCAAACGTTGGCACATTTGGGGAGGTGAAACTTGATACTTTAGGAAGTTACAGAAAATCCAGCTAGGTTAAGTATTTAAAAAAAAAAAAAAAGCCCAGGCACTAAGCAGAAAACTAGGTGTGGTTTATACTCTTCTCCCTCTCTGAGAATGTGAGGGGCATATGTTACTGCTTCTTGATTCTTGATTAGTAGTAGAAAATACAGGCTTTTGTATCCCTGTTGACCTTAATACATCTTCCTTACTTCTCTACTAGAATATTGCTGGATTTTCCCTACTTGTAACTGTCCTAGTAAGTTATCTTAAGGCCTATAACCCCTGAAGGCTACTTTTCCCAGGTTCATAATTTTTGCCAGTTTTCTTCCCTTGATGACTGTGGTCTGTGTTATAGTGTCAGAATATAAGAAGGTTGAAAACAGAGCCAGCCCCGATGGCCTAGTGGTTAAAAGTTCGGCACACTCTGCTTCGGTGGCCCAGGTTCAGTTCCCGGTCGTGGAACCATACCACTCGTCTGTCAGTTGCCATGCTGTGGCAGTGGCTCACATAGAAGAACTAGAAGGACTTGCAACTAGAGTGTACAACCGTGTAATGGGGCTTTGGGGAGTTTAAAAAAAGGAGAGAGGAAGATTGGCAACAGATGTTAGCTCAGGGCAAATCTTTCCCAGCAAAAAAAAAGAAGAAAGAAAAGGTTGAAAACAAACTAAATATTCCTCCACTGACCATCTTTTTGTTGTTGAGGCTGGCGGCTAGAAGATTCTTGGGTGGCTACAGTGATTAGTTTAATGAGCCTTTCATATAATTATATGTTTTTGCTCACCATTGATTGGAGATGAACCACTTCAGAGTGAGAGAGATATTGGACTTGCCTTGTTGTTGTTGTTGTTTTGGTGAGGAAGATTGGCCTTGAACTAACATCTGTTGCCAATCCTCCTCTTTTTGCTAAGGAAGATTGGCCCTGGGCTAATATCCATGCCCATCTTCCTCTACTTTATATGTGGAATGCTGCCACAGCATGGCTTGACAGGCGGTGCATAGGTCTGCGCCTGGGATCCCAACCTACGAACCCGAGGTTGCTGAAGCAGAGCACGTGAACTCAACCACTACACCACCTGGCCCGCCCCTGGACTTGCCTTGTTTTTGAGTTTGTCAGTGAAACGTGTTGAGATATCAAAAAGGAAACTGAGACAAAAAGTCAGTTCCAAGCACAGCAGGGCACCAGTGTCTCTTAGCATACATATTTCATTGTGGCTAGCTGGTCTCCATTCACTGTGTTCTGGAAGGCCTGTTTGATTCTATCTAGATTCCCTTCCACCATCTGAAATAAATGAAGAAATACTTGTTTGTTCCTCCCCTTCAGCAGTGGGTTTGGTGTAAAGGTTAGCCATTGGATTGTGGAGAGGAGGAAGTTCATGCTGTGGGTTTAGAAGTTGTTCGCCAGCCTTCTCAGATGGTCTATAATTGGGATTTGTTAGAGAGTTTAGGTATGTGTATACAAACCTTTTCCAAAGGAAAAACTGTGGGGCTGGTGCATAGGACATTGTCAACATGGAACTGTAAGAACCCAAAGAACCATAGGTTATGGTGAAGAGTTTGTTAGAATACTTTTTGAGGAGTAGTGGTAGAAGATATAGATTCCAGGGTAAGTTGGAAAAGTAGGTTGCTGAATAGGTTTGGGTTCTTTTCCATCCAAGTATACTCAAGCAGCAGTATCTAGGCCAAGTGCAATACTTAATTCTCTATTCCCCTTTCTCATGGGGCCCCATGAGACCAGGAAAAATGCAGATAGTAGGATTGTAGATGGAACAAACTTCAATGTAGATCTTAGTCATTGTATTTCATTGATCACGGGCTTTTGGGGGAATTTCTCCCCCTTCATCCTAGATTGTCCTTTTTCCAAAAAATGCTTCTTCCACTTGAAAAATTATATTCTTTTAACTTATATTAACCAACGAGAAAAGAAGATAAGGATGGGTTATATATGCAGTAGATAGAGATAGCAATTGAGAGTGGCTATCAGAGAGTAGTATGAATTTCAGGAAAAGCCAACACCCAACCCCACATAGTCTTCAGCACTTGTTGAAGCATTTTAGGGCCCAAACAAAATTTAACCATTCCTTTAAATCCCCTTCTAATTCATAATAATTTCAAAATAAATATTTGGCATTTTTTTCTTCTGACTCCCCTCTTCCAAGATAAAAACACATATACTGCTATTCCTCCACCCACCCATTGGAACAAACCTTGAGGGAGTGGTGAAGGAGCTGTTTAAAGAGGAAACAATAGGGAAAACTCTCTGACCTCAGTTTATCCCCTCATCTGGTTCTTCATTTGTCCCTGCTGAGGAACAGAACTTGTCTTTTGTCTGTAACACAAATACATCTTCACCTCCCTCCCTTCCCACTTTCCCCCCACCCGCTCTTCTCACTCCCTTCTATTATGGTTCCAATCAATGATGTCATTATGTGTGCCATTCAACTGCTGTTGAACCACTTGGCTATAGGAATTTGGAAGAGCAAAGAAGCAGAATGGAATTTTTCTCTCTCCTGCCCAGGGCTCTTGAAAATGTATTCTAATTTTAACTAGAGAAATAGGAGTCAGGTTTTTCTTTGCTCGGCTTCTTCTTCTAGCCTTCCACTATGCCCTAACCCTCAAACACACACTTTTTACCTAGCTATGTATGAGGAAAAAATTGAGCATGAAATGTTAGGAATGTAAATTGAACATTTGAAGAAGAAAAGCTTTAAAAATTGGGGAATGCAAGATGAAATTTTTGATGGTGTGTCAGCATTTATCCTGGTGTTTTGCCCTGTTTAGTATGAATTGGATCTTTGAGAAGTTTTTGATAGAGTTATACTTCCCTAAGGTACATGATTGAGACCCACCTTTTCATTTTATTTTTCTCTCTCTGATTTCATTCATTGAGTTTGAACCCAAAGAACCTAGAGGTAAGAAAGGTTGTAGTAAGAAAAAAAACTCAATCTTTTCTCTCTCTCCTGCTTGATACCCTGCCCCCACCAGTGTCTTTGCATTCCTTCTTCTAACCTGTCAGAACTGATGACTTTGACAAAAAACAAGTTTTATACCTCTCTGTGGTCCCCCTGTAGTCTTTGCCCCAAGAGTAAACATAGCTTGGAAAAGGAGGGGAGTGTTGGATTCTGTTGAGTCTGTTTTACTTTTAAATACCTTCATTTGTTTTTGCCGGCCAAGTTCTTGGGGTGAGACCATTCTCTGAGTGTCAATTTTTTTAAAAAAAGTGCAATTCTTGGCATATAAGGTAAATAGTTTTTAAAACTCCCTTGTAAAACACATTATATCTGATTTTATGTCTAGTTGTATGTATGATTTTGGGGTGACCAGTAGCTGCCCTGGTTTTTCTGAGTAGAGCAGTGTCTGTGTGATCACTCCCAGATACTCTCCCTGGCTCTGGTGAAATGTGAGCTAATCATCTGAATCCAAGTCTACCCATCCTTCACAATCTATACGGGAGGAAAAGGTGTGGGGTGTTTTTTGTTTTTGTTTGTTTTTTTTTTTTTTGGTGTGTGTTATTAGTTTTTTTGGAGTGGAGGGGTAGGAAATTTTGGTGTTCGAAGGCTCCTCACGATGTGAGAGCTGTAGCAGTAAAGAAATGTTTGAGATGTATTTTAATACTGCTTGAGAGGCTAACACTTGAGTAATACTGTTCTTTGGGCTGACATTGATAAGGAGAGGTAACATTTTATTTTTAAAAATACATATGGGTTCAGTTTAAGTAAGGTTTAATGATTACATGATAGTTCATTTTTTTGTGTACTCACCAAAATAGCAAAGTTGCTTTTCATGCCTGATAGCTGAAGCAGGTCCAATAAAATCCTGTAGTATTTTGGAGATGGAGATGGGGGTGAGGTATAGGGGGATACTTGCTGATGATGATTGCAAACTAGCAAAGGCCCTGTTTTTAATAAAATCTGAGGTCCCTTGTTAAGATCTAGAAAATATTAACTCCTTTCCTCCTCTCCCTTTCCTTTACTACTCTTTTCTCACATTTTTAAAAATAGTATATTAACCAAATCTTGCCATCTTATCCCCAGAGCAGATTCTTAGGACAGAAATAGAAATATATTTTCAGGGTGTGCCACATTTGGAGTTCATATCAAATACTGAAATTTTTAAATCCCTAGAGGTTATTGAGAAGGAGGTTATATTTGAAATGTTTGATGTCTGGATTTTAGAAAGTATTTATTGAGTGAGGAGTTTATTGAGGTATAGAGTAGAGGAAGCAGTTATAAGATTTTTCACTTCCATGCTTGTGCTTAGCGATAAGATGGTTGAGGAGGAAGAGCAACTGGAAATGAACGGAGCTATAAGATGAGAGGCCTTATGTGATGGACCTCTTTAGTGCTCTAAGTGAACAAGCAAAACACATGAGCCTTTGGACAGAACCTATCTGTATTTTATTTTATTGATATTCTTTCTCTTCATCTGTATCAGTTCTGTGGAAAAAAATACCTTTGTGTGCTTGAACCTTTTGCCTCCCTCTTTTCCCCACATACCTAAGGGTGTTCCCTGATCTTGTTTTGGCATGTTCTTCCTGTATTGAACTCCTTTGGTGAGTCTCTCTGTTCCTCTATTTGAATTCTAGGAAGGCAACAAGACAGGTGTGTTCCTTACAGCCAACTGTGATTCCTTCATAGCTTTCTTTTTTCCTTCACATCCCTGCAGCTGAGATACCCTGTTTGTAGGAAGCATAAACTTTTTTGGAAGGCCCCTAATGATTTGGGGGGGAAATTGGAGTGGAGTAGGAGTCTTATTTGGACTTGATATGAAAAATTTTTTTTTGGTCTATACTTTTCTCCAAGCTATTTGCAGTAGTCCTCAACTATAGCTGCATGTAAGGGTTGCCAGGGAACCCTTTTTTTTTTTTTTTTTTTTTTTTTGCTGAGGAAGACTGGCCCTGAGCTAACATCCATTGCCAATCCTCCTCTTTTTGCTTAGGAAGATTGGCCCTGGGCTCACGTCTGTGCCCATCTTCCTCTACTTTATATGGGGTGCTGCCACAGCATGGCTTGACAAGCAGTACGTTGGTCCGCTCTCAGGATCTGAACCCGCGAACCCCAGGCCGCCAGCGTGGAACACACAAACTTAACTGCTATGCCACAGGGCTGGCCCCTGTCTTCCTTCTTTTTTGCTTGAGGAAGACTAGCCCTGAGCTAACATCTGTGCCAGTCTTCCTCTGTTTCGTATGTGGGTCATCACCACAGCATGGCTGACGAGTGGTGTAGGTCCATGCCCAGGACCTGAACCCGTCAACCTGGGCAACCAAAGCAGAGCGCACCAAACTTAACTACTACACCACAGGGCTGGCCCCAACCCTTTTTAAAATACAGCTCCCCAGGCTGTTCCTTTTGAGATTCAGATTTATTAGGTTGGGGTAAAGCCAGAAATAATGCATTTTAAAATATTACAGGTGAAAAGAATCTGTTTTCCTGGTGCTCATTGTAAATTTCTGATTGCTTAGGTAACTGTCATCCTTCATTCTCTATATATTTTGGCTAAGATAGCATTCACCTCCCCTCAGAAGTGTTTAGCTTCCCTCTACTGACTTCTTGACATTTCTGCCAAGCTCTGCATCGCTTATCCTTAAAAGCAGCAACTTCCTGGCTTTTAAGGGAGGGAGGTGGGGACTTTTAATAGAAACTTGGTTTCCGGAGGTCTCAAGTGTGAAGCCTTCATTTCCTCCACCTGCCTTGCTTTGTCCTATAATCAGCTAGAGCAAGACCGAAACGACCTCCTCTGGGGTTGGAGAGGAGTGGGGGTTGGGGAAAGAGCTTGATTTGGACAAGAGAAAGAAAAAGTGATAGGAACTAGTGACTCAGAAGAGTGTTTGGTTCTGAGCTGTGTTTTAGGGCTTCACATTCTGTAAAGATAGGAGGAGATACAGTTCCTGGTGGTCTCTTTCTCTGGTGTAGCTTTAAAGTTCCTGGCACCTTTCTGGCCCTAGAAAATTGATTCTGATCTTGGTTGAAAGATTGTTGAGAATAGGTACGGTGGTTGTATTGGGAGGTGTATTATGTGTATGTGTGGGAGTGTTGGAGTCTCTCTACCATGTATGTGCTAAGATGGTTGTGCCCTCTGCTGGTCCAGTCCTTTGCCATTAGTCCTGCTTAGGCTCTGTGCATTGGTTTTTAGGACCACCCCATGTTCTGTGGTCTGGTTGGCATAAAGACTTAGGAATAAACATGTTCAGATGACTTTCAGAAACTGGGGCAGGGAAGTGACAGCTGTGTGTTTAAGCATTGAAGTGTTTCTGAGAGAAAAACCATCAGTTGCTGTCATTCACCCTGGGAGTATGAAATTGGAAGCCCACTTACCCTGGAGTGTTTCATAACCTTTACCTCTAGGAAGTCAAGGCCATGTCATTATTAATCCACCATCGCCTCAAAGCCCCCAGGCTCTGCTTTTCATCCTGCCATCCGTCATGTGGCAGTGAGAGTCAGGAAAGTGACCGTAATGCTCCCTCTTTTCCTTTTTGCCTCACTATTACCTTACATTCCCATGGAAAATCAGATTGGATTGAGAACTATTAACATCTTAGTGTGGTAATTCATTTACAAAAGGGGACAGTTATTTGTTATTTTTGCAAAATGTGACCATCTTAGCTCACTATCAGCCTCTCTTCTGTCACTGCAAGGAAAAGACTTCTGAGAAAATAATTGTTAAAGTGGCAGGGTTTAGGTCCTGATGGGAATATATATGAGACTCTTACATGGTACAGTGTTGGTGTGAACAATAGCTCAGTCATTAAAACAGCTATAGGAGATTGGCCAGCTCCAACTCACAGCAGTACCTGAGCTTCCCTGAAGTGCCCCTTTCTAACTTGTAAGGATATCTCTGACTGAATAGATTAGAATTTCTGCTTCTCATACATGGTGAAAGGAAGGATGATGAGTGATTGAGCTTGTTGCACTGACCAGGAAAGATACCTGGCTTGGTTAATTCTAAGACAAGTTGAATTTGGAAGATAACAGAGGTAGAACTCCATTTTGGGTAAAAATCTTATATTTGATACTCCTCTTTGCCATAAAAAAAGGCAATCACTTTAGAAAGCATCTATGATATTCAGGCTGCCAGTTGTTGCAGCTGATCTTCCATATGAGACTTAATTCCTGGGTACACTGTATATGTCATGGAAACCATTGACAAGAGCCCTTAATTTAAAATTTCTAGTTATAACCTGCTACCTCCTTCACCTCTCTTTTTCTTTCTTGGGGCATTGAGGTATTTTTTAATTAATCACATTATATTTAGAGAGGAATAAGTTCTTAAGAGACTAGAAGCAACCCTGTAACTAACTGCACTTCATCTTGTCTTCTAAGCTTCTACCTCAGGATCTGGGCGTTGGATCTCTGTCTCTGGATCTCATGTTTTGCTCTCACTTCAGTACTTCTGGCTTCTCCTTTCTAGTAGAAATATTTTCAAAACCATTTGTCAGTGGCAGGTCACACACTTGGCTCCAGACTTCATAGCAGTCAGTAGAAAGAGGAAAACACAGTTGTGCTGTTTACAGTGATGCATAGGGTTCTGAAGGTAAAAACTAACGAGCTGCTCAGCAAAAGCATGATTATTTTGGGTCTGAGGACCAGAGAGAAAATTTTCCCATGGGTCCTCATAATACAGTAATGTAGTGAACAATGGCATACATCTTTACAGTAACTCAGTTGTGAATTCATAAGCCCTGTGAGGTTAAGGATCTTTGTCTTATTCATCTCGCTGTTCCCAGTGCCAGAACAGAGCCTGACCAAAGTAGACACTCAGTAGATATTTGAATGACTAGTGGATGAATGGATTAATTATATGGTTTCAATGTTATTGAAAATGTTGATAGAAACTGATGTCATGTAATTCAGTGAAAGCAATTCCTCAAAGGCCTTTGGAGTACTTGGGATTAGTCTGCAGAGTTAGAGGCTGGATCCTTGCTCAGTTCCCTCAGATATTACCTTGTATCGATATCACTTTTTTGTAGTCATTAATTATTAGGGATGATGAAATCAGTAAAGCCTGGCAGCATAGATTTTTTTAGGGTCCCAGAAGAGAAGAAGGTTAATAGTACCTGGTGGAGAAGACTATGGTTTTGTCCTGTTACTGCTCTGCCACACTTTAACCCTAAATTTAGTCGTCTGTCCAAATACTCATTTGCCTTGCAGCTAAAGGGAATTCCCTTATTGCCCTGGTCTGATTGTTATCAACTTTTGATGACTTCACTTCTAATGTAGAAGAAGAATGAATGGCACTGTTAGCTTTAGAATTTTATTGGTGGTCTCAGACTTTGTTTCAAGGACCAGAAGGAATGTTGCAATAAAAATAATAGCTAATATTTATTGAATACCTATATGATAGTTCCTGTGTACTAAACACTTTCACATATGTAATTTGTACCCCGGGGGAGCTATGAATGTCTCAGTCTTCTCCCTCAGCAGGTGTCATTTTCTTTACATTGCCTGAGGATTTTCCAAATATGAAAGGGAAACAAGGAGAAAAGTGAATTTTGAAAAGTTGAAGATGTCTTCTGAAGGGCTCAGTTTGGAATTTATTCCATAATGGAAAAATGCAGTGATAGTGATTCATGGGGATATTTGGCTTTATTAAGTATGCTTCATGCTTTCTGTCCTGTGTTTTTTGTATGGGCTGTCTCCTCTTCTGCACAATTCCCTTTCTCATTTTTATCAGTGAGCTTTAAAAAAAAAAACAAGGCAGTTATTGGGAGATATGAAGAATACGTATGCTGAAATTATTGGCATCAGTCAGTCAGTTGGCTTGCTGTTTAAATCTTGAGTGAGAAGGTGGGGTAAGTGAAGTATGTGGATCAATCCGAACATCCAGTGCCTGTGTTTAGTTAGTGAGGACAAGTTTCTTCTCTGATTTTGGATGCATGTTGTATGTTTTTAGGAGTTTTCACTTGATAGGAAATAAGGGCGCTTTAGATTCCTGCACTGTTCTTCCCATACAGGAGCGTGCATGGGAAGAAGAAAGATTTGTTAGTGGTTGAGAGTTTATGGGAGGGAAGTGGGGGAGGGATGAAGAAGGGAAAGGTTTGCAAATACATATGACACTGAGCTAGAGGGATAAGTGCTGCCTGCAGATGTACAACCCCATTTGTGCACTTGAGCATGGCCTGGGGGAGCATTGGCCTGATGAATGCAGAGAGAGACGCGTTTTGATCGAGGTAATTTTCCTCAGATGGGTCTCACCATCCCATGAATCAAAACCTGTCAGCAAGGAGCTAAAGATGGAGTGAAGTTTATTGTACGTTTGTTTCCATGCAACACCGTCACGCTAGAAGGGTCAAGTGAGAGAGATCATTAGAACTGTGTTGATTTACTGGGCCTGTTGGGCACTTTCCCTGCAGGGCAAGGAGGAAAGAGGCTTTAGGGGGGAGCTGAGGGGTGCTGGATGGGGAGGGAAGGGCAGGCATGCACAAAATAAATAAAACCCTCACCGGTCTCTGCGGGTGAGGGGTGGGCAGGTTGTTTGTAGGGGGTGGGAGTTGGGGGGATCTGTATTGTTTTTTTTCCCCTAGAGCCCCTGGTAGATTTGGAGCAGATGCTCTGCCTGGATCTTCAGGAGAGGCACCAGAGATCTAATTTAAAAAGGAAGCTCATGGGGAAATCTCTGATATTAGCCTTAGTAGCTAGAGAAGTATATCCCCCTCCCTTTTTTACCTCCCTCCTTCTTTCCTCACCTTTGAGCTTGAAAGGAAACACAGGAAATTTAAATTAGAAGTCAGACTCCTCATTTCAGGATGTAGCAAAATAGAGAACCAGAGGAAAGGCTGTCCCACATTCCAAATGGATGTAGGCTTTGTGATGAGATTTCTAAAGGGAGTTGCCCCAGGGTTTGTGCTGAGAGAATGGCTGGGTTTCAGGAGTAGCAGCTCCCTTTCTCTGAGTTGAACTTGAAGTACCCCTGGCACTGAATGGAATGAAAAAAACTACTTGGTGGTAGTTCAGCAAGATATGGTCCAGCCTTGTCTCTCCTCAGGAAGGAAATGGGATGCTCCTTTCATTCCTCCTAGAACTGTTTCTTGCTTGGCCTGGAGACTTAGCAATATAGAGATATTTCATCTAGAATATTCTGTAAAGGTTCTCATTTTGAAATCTCCATTTATATCCCTTATTCACTTTTATCTTAGTGGTAGTAGACAAAATCAAGAAAACTTTTCCTAATGACTTTGGTAAGGAAAAAATATAGTGAGGCCTGTGTTCCTTGGAAACCCTCCTAATTCTTTTATTACAGTTCAACAGATGGAATAGCCAGTTGGCCAAAATTAGAAACAAATTCAGCCGAGAAAATCTTTAGTATAAGATTACTAACTGGAGTCCTTTCCCTAGATCCCTACTTAGGTATAAAGTGGAGGTATATAGTATGGTAGAAAGGGGATGGGATCCTAGCATTGACCCAAGTTATTTGAGTGATGTAGAAGTGGTTGAAGTAGTTCACAACTACTTTTAGCTAAAAGTGTTGGTTCTTCCCTTGGCAAGGTACTTCTTCCATTCTGCTACTATTCTTCCAAAGAAATGCTTATGTGAGATACCTGAGGAGATGGTAAAGTTAGAAAAGTGGGTTCTTGAGTAAAATGTTCTGGGTTCCATTCCTGGCTCTGCCACTTACTATTTGTGAGACTATTTGTGTGACTTTGGGCAAGTTACTTAATCTCTCTAAGCCTCAGTTTTCTTATCTATGAAACGAATTTAGTCACAGTACCCACTATGTTCAAGATTGTCATAAGGAATAAACAAGATATTGCATGTAAAGAACTTCATACAGTACTTGGCACACAGTAAGCACTCAAATGTTAGTGGCTATAATACTATCATTATTATTTTATTTTATGATTATTAAAGACAAGAATACTTTTTTTCTTGGAACCTGGCTCAATGTTTTACAGTAGTTTAGATTACATTAATTATGTGCCCACTATGGATTTGCTGATGGGTCTGAAAAAGACAGAAAAACTATGTAGGCAATATTCTGTTCTAGCAATATTCTATGAATAAGTGGTAACTCATGTGTAGGGGTTCTTCAATCCTTCATAGCCACCAGCCTTTCTTAGCTCCTTTCTTACTCACTAGAAGGCAGCAAAAGGGAGAAAAGGAACATGTTTCTCAATCTGAAAGAGCCGAAGTAAGACCAACAAAGTACTCCTGCCTGCTGTGTTCAGAGAGGTGGGGTAGTTAAACAAATTGAACACAGAAAGCTAGATAGCCGCCCTGCTTTCGGCTGAAGAGATGGCTTCTGGGGTTGTAGGAACAAAGGCAACTCCTTGGTTGAGGTTGAGAGTAGAAGTATTAAAAAATTCCTGTGTTTCCGTAGGTCTCTTGATTGCCTTTCCTTTTGACTCTCTGGTTTTTGAGATACCCAGAGACACAGACTGCAGGAATATGAACTCCTTAGGGTTTAAAAAAAAAATCCAGCTCAGGAGCACCACACAAAAGCTTGTTCAAAAGTTTGAACTCTTTTGACCTGACCTTCTGTTGATTACCTTTTGTAAATAAAGTCAAAGAAACTGTCCTGGCCCATGGTGAGGGTGGTTATGTGTGTATGGAGTAGAGGGTCTCTTGAGATATATGAGAGGATAGGATCTTTGTCTGGATGTGCCGAGTTGTAGAAAAATCCTTCTAGGGGAAAAAAAACACCCATGGAGCCCACCTGATTTTAGATGTTTCCTGATCCTAGGGCTGGGCTTTTGATTACTGGTGATGGGGTGTAAGGAGAAGTTGGAAAAGGAGAAAATAACTGTTAAAGTGGGATAAATAAAATGGCAGGGTTTAGGTCCTGATGGGAATATGTATGAGACTTTTACATTGAACAGTGCTGGATGTGAACAGTAGCTCAGTGTTTAAAACAGCTATAGGAGAATGGCCAGCTCCAACTCACAGTAAGCTGAAACGTTCTCTCCAGTTACAGGACACACATCATGAGTCTCTTGGATGCTTGGAAAAGATCCAGAGCATCTCTCTCTTAGAGAGATGACTGCAGCTGTTTACTTGACTCACCTTATTCTTTTTTTTTGCTGGGAAAGATTCGCCCTGAGCCACCATCTATTGCCAATCTTCCTCTCTCTCTCTTTTTTTTTTTTTCCCAAAAAGCCCCAGTACATACTTGTATATTCTAGTTGTAGGTTCTTCTAGTTTTTCTATGAGAGCCACCGCCACAGCATGGCTACTGACAGACGAATGGTGGTGTTCTGCGCCTGGGAACTGGACCTGGGTCGCCAAAGCGGAATGTACCAATTTTTAACCACTAGGCCGTCAGGGATCAGGGCTGGCTTGACTCACCTTATTCCTTTTTTTTTTGGTGGGAAAGATTGGCCCTGAGCTAATGTTTGTTGCCAGTCTTCCTCTTTTTGCTGAGGAAGATTGGCCCTGAGCTAACATCTGTGCCCATCATTCTCCATTTTGTGTGTTGGATGCTGCCACAGCATGGCTTAATGAGCCGTGTGTTGGTCTGTGCCCGGGATTCAAACCTGCAAACCCCAGGGTGCTGAAGTGGAGCACGCGAAATTAACCACTACACCATCAGGCTGGCGGGTCGACTTAACCTTATTCTTATTTCAAAAGCATTTCATACTATTCAGAGCCTTCTCTGACTTTGCTTGGGTGTTCATAACACTTGGCTTTCTTTGTATGTTCTTCAGAAACACCTCTCTGGCCCCCTTCCCCTTCCCTTCCTTGGCAAGTAAATGGAACTTGTAAGTAGTGTTCAAGTAGTAGTTTGGGTGCCTTCTACCAGCCTACTCTCTGCAGGTGTTATTCAGCAAAGCCTCAGTTTTCCTTATCTCTGAACTACAAAAATTTCTTCAGCACAGAAATTTGTTTTATGGGTATTTCTTACTGTTTTTTTGACTCTACTTGTCTCATGAGTGTTGAGGCCTGACTTAAAATTAAGTTTTTAGTTATTCTAGGGACAACGTACTATATGCTAGCTTATTCAGTTTCCTATTTATTTTTTCTGTTTGTGTGATCCTTAGTTCTTGGCACAAGGTTGACTGGCATATTGTGACTAATAAGTTATAATTTCATTCCCATTTACCTTGTGGATGGAGGCTAGCTGTTTCAACCCTTTTTTTTCCCCTGAACAGTCTGAAGATGATGAGAAGCTGAAAAAGAGGAAGGAGCGATTTGGGATTGTTACAAGTTCAGCTGGAACAGGAACAACAGAGGATACAGAGGTAAAATATACCTAGAGGATAAAGTGGCCACGCTGAATTCCATCAATATACTTAATTCAGTGTTAGAACTGGTTTGCCTAGTAAGAGCACAAGATTTGGAATCAGATAAGCTTGGGTTTGAAAAGTGGCTCTGCTACTTAGTATTACCATATTACTTAAAAGTTACGGTACTTTTCTGAGCCTCCGATTCATCGTCTGGGAAGTGGAGATAGTAATGCCTACTTCGAAATGGTATTTTAAGCATGAAATGATTCTATGTAAAAGGGATGATTTTATGTAAAATGCTTGACACAATGCCTGTCATAAGTATTCAGTAAGTAGCAATGTCTCTGATTATCTGCTAGGCGTATTTCTTAGATCGTTTAATGAAGGCCATGTCCAACCCAGACACAACTATAGTTGTGCCTAACTCCCCTCTGAAATAGGACAGTGGACTCAAATGAGACTTCTTGTTCTTACCACTTTATTTACAAATAGTGGCTTTTTTTTTCTTTTTCTTGTAAGGCTTGTATTCATCCATATCGCAGCTTCGCCTGGAGTAACTCACATTCACTGAGACTGTGCTTTGGCAGACTGCTTAGACCATTGACAGACAATATTGGTTTGCTGATTTGGGAGTATCTATAATGGAGACCAAGTGTCACCTGAGGTGTACATAAAGAACAGTTGAAATAATGAATATGTTTAGAATTATAGAAACTTCTTGGGTGGTGAGGAATTTGGAATGTTCTTTCTTCCATTTAACCCAAATTTACTTCTTTCCATCGACCTCTGGAGATGGCCTCTGAAAATCTATTACCTCACACACTCTCAAAATCTTATAAAGTCTCTTTATGAATAAATATCAGACTCGTTCTTATAAATAAACCCTGAAAATTTTAGAATCTGATCAGTTCACACTCTCCACTAGGAAAAAGCTAGAAGAGTTTGTATTCTTTGTGCTACTAAATCAGAATAAAGCATTACCTGTTGTAAGTAAGTATCTGCTTACTGACTTGTCAGGATGAGTTAGAAATAAATTTAGGCTTATTTTAATTCTAGTTAAAATTACTTCCTCTTTGCCAAGGAACCTGTTGTTAAATCAGGCATGCTCACTAAATTGATACATTTGGCCTCTCCAAGATAAGGCAGAAGAGGATTTTGTTGGTTGGCAGGGAATAGTGGCTTTTTTAGGGAGAGTCAGAATATGTAAGGGAGTAGTAACTTCTGGGACTGGTGGAGTTCACATGAACTGGCTGGCTTCTATTTGATTCCAAAGAATTGTGTCAGTAATCTAGGTGGAGTGGGCTGGGCTTGTATGCACTGCTTTCCTTTTTAATCCAAATTAAACCTCCTGTGTGAATGGGATGAACAAGTCCCTTCTTTGCTGGGGGCAGTGGTTGGAGTGAGGATAAAGGACTCAGTGCTGTTCTGTGAGTCACTCCCAGAACAAAAAGGTCTTCCTCTCCCCCCTCCCCATTTTGTGCCCTCTCTCCAATGCTGCCTCCCTTAAGAGATCCATGTTGGGGACTCCCCCCGCTCCATTTATTCTGTTGGCATTGAAGATGTATATGCCTCTCTGTGGATTTGGAGGCATATTAATAGCTGCTGCTTGGGCCTGACTGCCCAGAAGGGAATCCCCCTCACCTTCTCTATGAAGTAGCATTGGTCAGCCCTTTGTCCTCCGAAATCTCCCATCTCCCCACTGACTGGCAGACTTTCCCCAGCCTGTTAAGAGTCTGCTGTTTCCAGGCTAACTTGCTGTAAGGCTGAGTGGCCCACTCTCTTTTAGGAATCTTTCAATTTTCTACCACTAGTCTCCTGTTTCTCTCCCCCTCACCCCCTACTCTGCACAACTTTCTTCCCTCCTCACCCTCTTTTTCCACCAAACCTCCTCAGCTCTAACTGGATAACTAGAGATTTTCAGGAATGAAATCTCTGGCTGCCAAGCTAAAGCCTGGGCCTTCCCTCCTTCTTGGACCTTGTGACAGTCCATGTGAGTTTGGATTAAAGCAGCCAGGAACCCAGGCCACTGTTGTCTTGCAATCTAATATTTTTCTTCTTGCTTCTTCCTTACAGGCAAAGAAGAGGAAAAGAGCAGAGCGCTTTGGTATTGCCTGATGAAAAAGCTCTTGATGCTTTCTGTTCTCCAGTGGTTTCCGTCTCTCTGACTCTTCTTGGTCACATATATACCTAAATGCACAGTCATGAGCCTAGGTCCTGCCTCGAAATGAGGGAGCATGTACCCCGGGTACATCCATGAACTCCAGCAGCAATTTGACATATTGCTGTTCAACTTTAAGGTGGTTGTTGTTGTGTTGTTGTTTTTTTAATTATTATTTTGCTTGTTAATAAAAAAAAATAGAAAAGAGAACCATGTGTTTTATTAGGTGCTCGTTTGAGTTCTTAAAGCCAGATTAGACCAGATAAGGGGAGCTTCAGGGGCAAATATTACAGGGAATTAGCCATAATGCCTTTATCCTTTAGAAAAGAGAACAAGGAAAAGGATTGAGTCTATCCCTTTAAGCCTATTCATTCCCTTCTGTCATACTCAGAGGCGTCCTTTTACCTCTTTATCCTCCATGTAGAGGCCAAGTTTCACCCTGCATCTTTGCTTCAGAAGGTTGGCATGACACACTGGGATAAAATGGGAGAAGACTGTGGGTTTTAGGAGCTGCAAAGGATATAAATACAAGGGCTAATGATTGGTAGTCTACTATGGAATGGAGTCCAGAGTCCCTATTCTGGAGTCTAGAAGGGCCCTATTTTCAAGAGTGACCTGGTGTGATATTGTTTGGTTTCAGCTGAAGCCAATATGTGGGGCCCTGTTGGTTATGTAGTTGAGGAAAGGAGATGAGCTGGGTACGCCTCAGAGCTAGAAGAAAATAGGGAGATTCAAAGCATGACAGGATGTCAGAGGTGTTAAGCATTCTTACCTACATCACTGGGAACAGTGGACTGGAGGCTTCTTTCTAATCAAGCCGTGTGCTGATTTGCCTTCTGTTGCAGAAGTATACCATTGCAGTTTTAGTAACAATGTTTCTTAGATATTACTAAAATCCATTTTCTTTGCTTGAGCGTCCTACTTAGAAAGGCTTGGCTCTCACTAAGCAGGCTGCTTGTTTGCATTTGAAGTTTCACATTGATCTGAGACCTGCTCCTTAATCTTTTTGGATGTATTAGTATAGGATTTCTCCTCTTAATCTTTATTTCTGGACATCTATATAAGGTTGGTTTTTGTTTGTTTTTTTGGTAATAAAACTTAAGAGTCTGGCACCTTAAGACTTTGGTACCATAACCAGATTCTATGTTGCTGTGGTATAATTTCTTGTTTCCATTTCTACTAAAACCTTCTGCCTGGTTGTGTGATTAATAGAGAGGTAATGGTTTGATCCCCTTCCTAACAAGAATCTCTTTCCACAAAGTGTCTTTGGTTGCTGAGGAGGACAGGGACTTGTTAGGTACTTTAGGAAAACTGTACCTTGGAGAGCAGATCCAAAGATTGCCCATTTGTTGTGATTTTGCGTCATTCTGAGACTGGGAGAAGTGAACACAAGGGAATGCTGGTTAAACTTTTCCTTCCCTCTGGCCTCTTTTGTCTGCCTTTTCTTTTTTCCAGGCCCTGATCTTGAGGCTAGCTTTTCTTCTCTCTACTCTGTCTCTATCTGAAAACAGAACCAGAGAGAATTAGTTGTGTTTTGTAGTTTGAGAGAGATTATAGATTCAGTAAGACTTTTCTACCCAAGGATGGTAAAAATAAGAAATAGGTAAAGGAATAGAGCAGATGTTGATAATGGAGTTGGAGCACTGGGTCCTTCAGAAGTTTTCTTCACTCTGTCTCCTTTTCCTCTGTAACCTTCCAGAAAAGTGTTCAGCCTTCCCCCCAGGATTCTCTTTCTGAAGCCTAATCATTCTTTTCCACACCCAACTCACTTTCCCCAAAATTTTGATACAGTGATTCTCAATTTGTGTGGATATTTTACTAAGGTTTTTCATCCCATTCCAGCAGCTGTTTTTATGTTGGTCAGAAGTCTCTCACCTCCAAGCCTGGTCACCAAATCCTCCTCTTCCTGTCTCATTGTGGTCATTCCACACATACTTTTTGAGCACGAATAGTTCAGGATGCCTGTGTCTTTTTAACTAATTCAGTCTTAAAATAGTAAGTCCCTTTAAAGGCAGAACAGGCATCTAGGTTTGCAATTCTTTATCTGGGATCCAAGTACCCTTCCTTCCTATCCCCCAGTCTCCCTAGTGTAGCTAATCAAGATCCAGATTTGTTTATGTGACTCAAGTCTTTTCCCTGTCCTGAAGCTGTGACATTCTCTGCATACCTGGGAGCTCTTAATGAGGAAGTCTATAAAAGATATGGAGGGAACTAGCTTCCTCAGCTGTAAATCTGCACCTTTTTATGGTTCTCTAGGATCATCCTCTTTTTTTCCACCATCACTGCCTTTCTCCCCACCCCGACTGCTGGGAACTTCTGAAGATAAAGGCTAAAAGCTTCTGTGGGGGGTGAGGGCTATAGGGAGGAAGACGTGAATAAGAGCAGGACCTCTTGGTGCTGTGTCCTGCTGCCATGTCTGACATGAGAAACAGTTGAGAGAAAGGAAGTAACTTATAAGAATAAGGGCAAATAACTGTTTTCCCCTGTTCTCTTCTCTGAGGGCCTCTCACAGGCAGTGTCACTCACCTCTGATGATTGAAATCCACCAGAATCTAACCTCCCCCTCTCTTGCTACATGTCCACACTCTTCTTGTTTTTCCCTCCAAAGGGATTGAAAAATAATGGCAAGTTTCACACCTTTGCAGACTCTTTGAGCCGAGGTGCTCCCAGCTTTCTCTTTATTTCTCTTTCTCAGTTTTTCCTGCCTTTAGTTTTCCACCTCTCAGATCACTATTAAATGATGAGAATGGAATATCATGTGCAACTACTTAGGTATAATTCCTTCTTCTACCACACCAGCTCTACTGGCTCCAAGACCCAGGGCAAATTACTTAATCATTCTGTGATTGTTTCCAGACTCTGTACCAGTAGCAACCCTGTTGTGAAGGTTACTGTGAGACTTGATATTATCATATTAGATACTCAGCACAATTTGCTTATCATAGTTTGCATGGTAATTATTCAATAAATATTAGCTCTTAATTTTACTAGGTGATTTACAGTGGAAATGTTTTCTTTCCCTGAGCAGGTTCCAGCTAGAGGGTAGGGGGCTGAATGGACTAGTTTGAGCATGTGTATCTATGTGCACACCACATATGCAGGTGCATTTGTGGGTTCAGAGAGTGGGAAGAGGTGGGAGGAGTCCCAATTGCTTCCTTACCCCCAGCTCATTGGCAGGAAAGCTGATGTTGTGGCCTGGGGCATTGACTTACCTGCTTCTGCCTCACTACAGACCTGAAGCTATGTCACTGCCTGCTGGTTGTTAGCTTGGGCCCCCTGACATCCAAAAAAATGGGCAAAGACAGAATATAGGATAGCTAACTCATGCATTGGGTTGGAGGATGTTTGGAGATAAAAGTCACCTTGCACTGTCATTGGCTGTCCTCTCAAGACAGGAAAAAATGAGCAGTGAGAAAACCTATTTTTAGCCCAGGCCAAAGCTAGGGGTAGGTGTGGATAAAGTTCCTCGGGAGGATACAATGTGTAGCACTTTTGTCCTCCCTCAACCTCAGTCTTGCAGTTGGTCTGAGGTGGGGTCACTCTGCTGATAGAACTGACAGGACAGGGAAAGCATGGTGGCACATTGAACCCTCAGTGGCCTTGTCCCCCATTTTGGATCAGGTTAATGCCACAGGAGCTTTCCTTTCTTTTAAAATGAGTTAGGCAAGATACCTTTGCTACCCCTAACTTTGACACCCTGGGAAGTGTGCTCTAGGTGCATGGGAGAAATTTTTATGGTGGAATCAAAGAATATTTGGGATGCTTAACCACTCTTGGTACCCTGGCAAAGTGAATGGCTGTGTTGGTTTGGTTTGTGGATTTGGTGAAACTTTGTTGAGGAAACCTAGGATCAGGGAGCTGCAGAATAGGATAGACATTAGCTGGATCATCTCGAGAACTTCTAGATCTTCTGTTCTGTGGAGGCTGGGAGAGAATTTTTGTAATCTTTGGGAGTGTTTTGGATCAAGCTCTCCAGAGAAAAGTTCTTCTAGGTGTCCTCCCTTTCCAATCCTCTGCCCATCCTCCCTTGGGCTGCATGTCCCAACCTTCATCCCAAATGCCCCTAGTGTTTTTCCCTCACTCCAAAGACCCCTATCTTCTTAGTCCTTGAGCACAAGGTTTCATCCTCTCTCAGATCCTCTTCTGTTCCTGGTGTCCGAGGTGTAAATGTGGCGCTTGATTAGGGAGAAGAGCTCATCACTGAATTCTAAACTCTTTGACTGCTTTTATTTTTCTTTTTTCAGGTTCAAGTGCTGGATTGTGTCATGTGACCATCCCAAAACTCAGAGCACCCCATGGCCATCTTTGCCCTCTGTCACATAACTTGAAAACTGCCTGATGGCCTTTTTGCAATGGTTCCCTCCAGGAGGTCTTGATCTCAGTGAAGAAGTCCTTTCCCGGCATTCCAGTGCCCCTGTCAGCCCCATACTCCTCAGACACCCTTAACAAACAAAGGCAATCACACACACGGTGTAACAAATACACAAATAATAATTACACTAATTATGATCGGGGAGCACTGGCCAGATCCACACACATCATAAGGTGGGAGGGGGGATACTAGTTCCCACTAGGTCGCTGGGCTGTGCCCCTAAGCCTGTTTACCCCATGCCTTTTTGGGGGTGGGTAGGACCAGGGTAATGAGACTTCAACTCATAGATTCATGTTCATAAGAAAAAGACCCCCCCCACCAAAGGTCTTTATTTGGTGGTATTAAAGGGGCATATTCTACATGTCCCCCAAGTCTAATGCCCCAGCTCTCTAGAATTTGAGGAAGTCACCCTGAGGCCTATTACCTAACCCCACCCTGTGCCAAGATAAGAGACATGGGCATTTGACCCTGGAGGAGACATCTTCATTCTTCTCTGCTGCTCTCCTTCCACCAGGGAAATGTGAATGGTGTTGATGGTCAGGTGTATCTTAGTTCTCCAAGATTGGGGCAGAAGGAAGGATAAAGAACGGGGCCAGAGAGGAGAGGATTAGCATAGCTGCTATATGGGAGGAGGCGAGTTAACAGCCCCTGCCCATTCCTGTACCAAAAAACCTCATCTCACTTGTTTACTGTGGGAATGGGAATAAGATGCTAAAGCTCACCGTCACCTTCCCAAGGTGGTCACACACCTTTGCCCCTTCACTGGCTGGGCCAGGCAGGAGAGTCATGCTCGTGGGAAGAACAAGCCTTCCAGGTCAGCTCACCAGCTTGGTCTTTACTTTAGTTCAGTACTGTTTGCATCAGACCCATAACTGCTGGCTCTACTTAGAGTGACAGTTTTGCTGAAGGTTCTTTCCCCCTCCTGTCCTGACATCCTCTAGGCTCTTGCCTGGAGCCAAGAGGTCTGTCTGGTGGTGAGGTATGGTCAGGGTCTGGATCAGGAGATTCTCAACTCCTTGGCTTCAGGCACTGTCCAGCTGGGAGGCAGAGGGGAACTTGTACTCTGAAGCCTGTGACTCCTCTAAGCCTCACATCTCTTCACCACTACTCTGGTGCCCTGGTTATCTGTCCCACAGCGAGAGGTATTTTATGTCCATAAAGTGCCCGTGGTAAGTGCTCAGAATTCATCTCTTGGCTGTGGCGGGTGCTGCGATTTCTCATTCCATCGAGGGGAAGAAACTGAGGCACAGTGAGTCCAGAGGAGGGTGGGTCAGGATTGTGGGAGGAATGAATCGGCCCAGCTAGTGACTTGGAGTGGCAACCCGTCCCTGCCTTCCAAACCAGGGAGTCTCCATCCTTCCCATCCTCTGCTCTAACTGGCCTTGTCAGATGCTTTTCCCTACTGTGTTGTCCCCTCCCTGCTGCCAGGTACTGCTAGATTCCAAAAATAAAAGATAAAAATAATTATAGACACTCTGCTCCCTTGTTCTCCCCCCCTTCCACCCTGAGCTTTGGGGTTGGGGAACTAAAATGTCCCCCTTCCAGAATCCCTTCCACCTTGGTCTGCTGGCTCTATTCCCTAGCCCAGTGCAGTGATTTGGATTCAAACGCCCTGTAACCTTCAGCCTCCTCCTAACCCTTCCCAGACATGGGGACTCTGGGATTTCTATACTCTTCTTTCATTGACCTGAAGATAGAGGCTGGGAGCAGGGGCATTCCACAGGCTCTTTGGTCTCTCTCTTGGCTGGGGGGAATTTGGGTTTAAACAGGACACACCCTCTGGCTAAATAACTCAGTACTATGAGGGTGGACCTGAGAGTTAGTTTAGTGGCTCTCATATAGATCCTGGATGTTGAGGGCTCTCCTCTCAAACCCCCCAGCTCCTAAACCCTAATCTCTTACTGTTTCCGTGACCACTGGAATTCAGTTCAACCCATTTGGCTCAGGAAGGTTAAGTAGGGTGATTATGGATTGGAAACTTCCATGTGTCAGCCCTCTTGCCTTCTACTCCCATTCCCAACCCTGGAGGCTTTATACAAGTGCTTAAGTAGGTGGGTATTGAGGGAGAACAGGGTTTGGGGAAAAAGGGACAAATGGGGCACAGTGGGCAGGGGCCCTTCTATCAGTAAAGCCAAATACCAAAAAATGAAAAATCACAATAAATAAATAAATAAAATTCCCAAATCCTTGCTTTTGCCCCTGCCCTCACTTCCCTTCCCCTAGCCACCGCTGGAGGGAGAGAAGGAAGAAGCTCCAAATGGACTTCTGATTTCTTCTCCTCCTGAGAATGGTAGTCAGGGGATCTCCCCAAACCATAAGAAGCCCCTCACCTTGCCAGTGGAAGAAAGGAGGCTTGGTGTGGGGCTTTCTCTTATTACTCCATTTTGTCTCTTTCTCATTGTTTCTCTCTGCCTAGTCTCTGTCTCTTCTGCCTCTCTGTCCCTTTGCCTTCTCACCGCTGCTTTTTGTTCCTCTGTCTCTATCCCTCTGCTCTATCTCTGTCTCTACGTCTCTCTGTCTTCTTGCCAAACCTTCTTACCTGCAAACCTCAAACACTCCCCACCTGACCATGCCCCCTCCTCTTCTCCCTTTCCCCCAAACCCCTCACCCCTCAATCCCCACCTGCCTCCCTCTGTTGTATTGCACACTGCTTGGGCAGGGAACAAGGTGTGATGTTCGTGGGAAGAGGTGGAGGGAGCTCTAGGGCCTGGGGGGATGGGGGTCAGGGCTGGGGGTCTAAGGGTAGGGTCTGTGGGGGAGGCATCCTCTGTCCCCCACCTTAGGAGCAGCCACAGCGATCCACCACCATGCCAGGGATCTTGCCGTAGATAATTTGCTGCTTGTCATTGAAGTAGAGCATGTTGATTGGGGACATCTTGGTGGGGGTACAGCAGGGCCCAGCAGAGCCTCTTGGATTAGCCTGTTGCACCAAGTGGGTGTGCGGATACTTTTGCATGAACATGTACTCGCACTGGCCGGAGCAGTAGTTGGCCTTGTAGCGTTTGGGCGCAATGATCCAGTCCCAGCCAAAAGCCTCAAAGTCCACTGTGAGGGGATATCGGCAGCAGCGGGACTCACTTGAGTGCTCATCGCAGTCCAGGCCTAGGTTCCGCCGGGACCGTTTTGTGTTCTCTAGAACTCGAAGCTCCATGAAAGGATGCTGGGGGTGAGGGAGAGGAGAAAGAGATGTGATACAGCTCTGAAGAGCTCCTACTCCCTGTTCCTTTCTCCCCTGCCCCTCAACAGGGACATGAGAACAGAAACCACTGACTTCTCAGCTTTTCCACTGTTCCCATCCCAGCCCATATCTTCTACCCATTTTTCTTGCCAGCTAGCCATCTCTCCCTCAACTTACCTTCCCTAATTCTCCCTGTCCTGGCAACCTGACCCTCATCAGCCCATTGGCCCAAGGTCTCATCAACAGCCCATTTTTGTGTTCCCACGGATCTCCCATTAACTCACACCTTCACCCCAAATCCAGTTTTCAGCTGTTGTCTGGCTTGGATCTTCAGAAAGTAATAAGTTTTACTCCCTGTCCCTCCTGAACTCTAAAATCAGCTCCTGGCTCCAGAGTAATAATGCTGGTCCCCAACTCCCTTCACATTCCTGGTCTACCTTTTCCAACATCCCACCTCCTCAGGGCCAGGTTACACATATCTGCCACCATCTCAGGCTCCCTGCTCACCAGCCCCTCAGCTCCTGGCCCCAGGGAGGTGACAGCCAGGTCTGTGCCACTGGGATCAAAGGCGTTGATCTCGATGCCCCAGTTGCTCTGTGGCTGGCGGAACCAGCTGTGTAACACTTGCTTGAAGTCGATGCTCTGCCAGTGGCCCGAGCGTGAGTGTAGCTCAATCTTGAGTGAGCGGATACGGATGTGACGTCGGCCTCCACCCCCTCCTCCTGCAGTCCCTTCCCCAGTTAGGGGTTTCAGTCGCAAGATTTGCAGGTAGACTGTGGCTGGGCGGGGCACAGGCCGTAGATACACCCAGAGCTGGGCCTTCAGTACCTTTGTGAACATCACCTTGGGGCTGAAGTGGAAATGGCAGCAGAGAGGGCTGCCATCTGTCTGCACCGCAGGGTCCGCTGATAAGAGAGAAGGGGGCACAGCATCAGCAAAGGGTGTTTGTGGAGGGGTCAGCAGCCCTGGGTGACATTGGCAACTTGGACTCCTCAGCTTGAGTTTTCCAGTTCTTTATCCTTCTCCTGTGCCCATCTTGTTGACTCCCATGTCACTGGTACCCAGAACAGTGCCGCCTCTCTTTCCCTGTAGGATGATGGCTCTATCAGGCCTTCCTGATCTGCACCCATTCCCTAATCTATTTGCCCTAATGCCTAAGTTCCCCTCTACCAGATAAACTGCAAAGATAGTTAATAGGGAATTCCCTTGCACCTGCAGCCTTCCCTTCCTACAACTTTCCCCAGCATGTAGGGCTCCAACTTTTTCTGAACCTTTGATGCTCTTCATAGAAGCCAAACCTCATATCACACCTGCTATCCTCAGGTCGCCTTGCTCCATTTCTGCTCTGTTTTGTCTGGTGGCCAAGTGGAGCCTGGCATAGCCCCCAAAACAGATGGCCACAGAGAGTGGATAACCCAGGGTCCAGATAGGGAGCATGGGCTAAATTTATTCCATGAAGTAAACCAGAATTCAGATCTAGGCTACTTGCATCATTCCCACTAGAAGTAACACACCTAGAAGAATGGAACCACTCAAACACTTCCTGTGCATCTGACTCCCCAGTCCCCTGACCCTGAGAACAAGTTTCCTCAGCTGCTTCCTCCTCTTCATTACCGCCTCAGCTTTTGAGGAAGGGAAAAACTACCTCCATGTTGTTTCCTCCTACTTGCCCAAAGCATCAGAAATAATGTTCAACACACCAGACCAACTGCAATCAGTCTTCTTTTCTCCCCTGAGCTTCCTTTGGTTTCTCAGTCCAGTGCCAGTAAGTCTTTACAAAGGTTTAACATCCCAACTTTACATTTTGGCCCATTTCCCATTGTTCTGGACCATAAATTGACCCTTCTTGGGTTTAAAGGATGATTCTCAATATCTGCCTCTGCTTCCATTTCAGCTTTTCTCAGTTCCCCTTTCTAATCTCTTAAATCAGTTGGGAATACCCTAAATCATGCTTCCATTGGAGAGGAATATCCATTCTCACTATAAATAGACAGAGGAAGAATCAGGAATGAGTTTCCAGAGCCATGTACATATGATCAGGAAGTCCAGGCCCTTATGTATCATGCCCAGGTCTGCATAACTCAACAGCCCTTCGCATCTGTGGTCTCCCATCAGCACTCCCCCACCCCCACCCCAGGAGAAGGCGGATCCTCCAAGTGAGATGGGGAGGGAAGTGCTTAATGATCTTCATATATTCAGGACAGGGGACATAAAGTTCCTCTGCAGCTTCCTTTCCCTTGGTTCTTCTCTGAGGTCCCAGGGCACTGGTAGTCCTCCCAGCTATTCTCCTGCTGGAGCTGCAGTGATAGTGCAATGAGGTAGGGTTTGGGGAGTGACTGGAGATTCAGAGGTTAGGAGAGTCACTGGGGCAGGGAAGCTGCTGGTGAGATGGAGAGTGACAAGCAACAATCCAAATAGCATACTATGCCTAATTTCAGCATAGGGATTTTATTTTCCTGCCCGTTTTCACCATTAGGTACTAATCTCCATAAGGGTGGGCATGTGTTGATACTATGTCTGTTTTGCTCACCATTGTAGCTTTAGTGCCTCCCATATTCTCTGAATAAATGCATGCTGAATGAACTCCCTAAACTCTGAAATTATACAGGCAAGTGCCTGCAAGTTCTTTCTGGCATCTAAATACTGGTCTTTGACTACAATTGAAGTCGGTTTAGTCACTGCCTGACTCCTCATTAACCAGTATCCGACCTTACCCACCAAACTTCTCAGTGATAGAGGTAATAATCCTTGCTTCATAGGAGTGCTGAGCATTAAAGAATGTGAAAACAGTAGTAGCTTCTCAATAGATGTTGATTTATTGTTTTCTGAGCTCTAAACATACTCGCCTACCTAAGCTGACTCAAGGCTTAGAGATGGGACACTGGGCACCAGGGCCCCATCCCTCTCAGTCTTTGGTTCCTTCAGGCAGAGTCCCCCATCCCCACCCCAGGGTGTCACCATACACTTCTCCCCCACTGGATGTGGAGACAGTTGGTACTACAAGGGGACAGGACAGGATGGAGAGGTATGGAGAAAGAAAAGGGAAAGGGGAAGAGAGGAAGAGACTGGAGATGGTGAGGGATATAAGAATAGAGAAGAGACTGTTAGGATGAAGGTAAGGTAGAAGAGAGGCAGAGAAATGGAGGAGAGAAGGAAGAGAGAGGGGAAGTTCATGGTAGGAGGAGAAGAAACAAGTTTGGGAGTTGGAGAACACTGGAAGAGAAGGAGGGATGCAAAAGGAGGGAGGTAGCTAAGCCTAGTGGGGTAAAGAGAAAGGATAGGATACAGAGGGAGGAACAAAGGAGAAGCAGGTAGAACCTCAGAAGGAAACCAGGGGCTTGAGAGAGTCCCCAACACACACATAGGCCCAGCTCCCAAGGGGAGGAGAAGGAGCCACATCTGTGTTGGATTGATTGGACTGGTGGCAGGCAGCAGGTCAGGTTTAGTAGGCGGCGCTGGTCTGGAGAGAGGTCATTGCACTATTTTCAGCAAAGGCCCAGCCCCCTCCCTGCTCACCCCCCCACCCCCCCACCCCCCATACACACTCTCCTCACCCTGGCTGGAAGGCCTAGGGGCAGGAGGTTGGGCGGGGAGGGCAGGGGCCTCTTAGTGTAGGGAGGAGAGAGAAACTGAGGGGCTGGGCTTGGCTCCCAGAAGGGCAAGGGGGCTGGGTTCCCAGGAAGAAGGCTGGGGTGGGAGAGCCTGAGAGAGTGGAGGGAACTAGGGCAGGCACTGCAGCCTAGGAGAGGTGGGGGCTGGGGTCCAGGGTTGAGGGCGGGGGGAGGGGAGGAAGGGGGAGGGGAGTGGAGGCCATCTCTGCTGACAAACACCTCCCCCGATTAGCAGAGCACAAGTCTCTTATTAAAGCGGGTCCCTGGGGATTAGACTATAAAAGTCTCTTTTTCCTTTTCCCCTCTCTCCCTCCCCTCCCCTCCGCTCCCCCTCCCTCCCTTAAGAGCTCAGCTTGGCTCTTAAAGGGGACGTACAATACCTGGCTGGAGACCCAGTTCCCTAGTTATCCAAGTCCTGGGGAGGCATGAGGGTGCAAGTTAGGGTGGAACCCCACCTGCTGGTGTCCTTCCCCCTCCATCCCCCCAGCCTAACCTGCACTTCCCAATCCAAGCATGCAGTCTGTTCACTTCCTGCATCCCCATAACCAGGGCTAACTTGGCTCAGGCTCCTTGGTTAAAGGATGCTAGGGGTAGAAAGGGGCAAGGGGAGTCACAGCTCCATCACCCATCCTGGAAATCCTCACACACACTACACCACATAGACCAGGGCATATTTTCCCTTTGTACCCTTCATCTTCTTCCAGCAAACTCTTCTTCAGAATTCCTCTACAACTCTGTTTCCTAGAATCCCCACCCCCATCCCTGCCCTCAGTCGGTCTCAGACTGACCCTAGCTTCTAGAAAGCAGAAGCCTTAAGAACAGAAGGGAGACTGAGGAATCCATGACCAGATCGCAGGCCTTCACGCCCCCCAGCCCCCAGTTAGTTTTCTAGTCCTCTGAGTTCTCTTTTCTTTACAGCCCTAAGTATTGTGCAGTTAGGGTCTGCAGAAAACCTGGTGGCAGTGTGAGACAGCCTCCCAGAAGCACACCTGGGTTCCTGAGCCTGTCCCATGGGGCTGGGCCACTAGGACTCCCCTCAGCTCCCAGCTTTTTATGACCCATCTGCCAATAAACCAGTCTCCCCGGTCTTCTGTTCAGAGCCATAAAACCAAACAGTTGAGGAGGGGGGACTTTGCCGAACCACTAGGGCATAAGAGAAGGCCCGGTTCCTGGAGTTGGAAGGTTGGGGGGAAAGACCTCAGTGGGGGAAGGGAAAGGGAGTCATCTGACCCTAGGGAGAGCTGAGGGGTTGTGGAGGGGGGAGTGTTGGCCTGGATTTTCCAGGCCATAAAATTTCAAAGCAGCTAAAGTCTATTAACATGTTCATCTTCCGTTTGGCCGGGGGCTTGGATGCCTGGGTTCCCCTCCCTCTCCACCTATTTCTTTCTTTTTCTCCCTAGGTCTTCTCTTTCCTCAAGTCCGGTTGCGGGTAGGGGCGGGTGAATAAGGGATGGAACACTAAGGTTTGAGCAGCCAAACGGGTGCCCTCAGCCCCAGAGCAATGGAGTTGAGTTCTCTGAGCTCGGTCAGTACTAAGAAGACACAGCTTTTCCAGCCCCTTGGGAGACCGGGTGTCAGAAGGGCTCCGGGTGGAATGGGTACCAGCTGGGCTGCCGGGATAGATAGAGGGCTCTGGGATCTCATTCCTGGGAGAGGAAGAGGAGCAGCCAGGTCTCTGCAGCCCGGTGGTCGCGTTGCAGAGCCCACGGGGGAAGGGTGGAGAGTTGGTGCCAGGACCCCTGGGAGGCGGAGAGCGCTGCAGCCCGCCTGGGGCTGCGGGGGTCCCGAAGACCCCCGATTCTGTTCTCCATCACGGCCCTTCAGGATGGAGTTGCTGCCCCTTCCCCTCCGCTGCGGGCGGCCCCCGGCTTCCCCACACTCCCCCCAACACCAGTCTTCTTCGCACACCCGGGGTAGGAGGCGGTATCTCACAACCCTCTCCGTCCGCGCCCCCCACCTCCGGGGACAGGGCGTGCACAAAACTCTGCAGCTCATCTCTACCGCTCGAAAAACTTCTATGGAGCAGCCCCCGCCCCTCAATCCGTCAGGTTTTCGCAGAAAAGGCTTCCGGGCCGGAGCAGCCGGGAGCGCACCGCCTCGGAGCGGGAGGCGCTCACTTTCCCGGAGCCCTAGCCCGCACGCCACCGCTCGCGCTTTCCCGCCCACTTACTCTCCTGGGCCATGCTAATGACAGTCTCGGTGGTGGCGTGGTACTCGTCCTCCTCCAGGAAGTCCTCGGGCTGCAGCGCGTCGCCCTGGAAGTCGTGCAGGTCCAGGATCTGCTGCAGCGGCGGCGCCTTGGGCAGCAGCTGCTTCACCACCTCGCGGCTGATGTTGGGCGCCTCCTTGAGCCGCAGTTTGCTCAGGATCTGCGACTTGATGCTCTCCAGGCGCAGCTCGCGGCTGTGCTGCCGCCACACGCACACGGGGCAGCCGTCGGGCTCGGGCGCCACGGACGGGGCCGGCCGGCTCGAGCGCTCCCCCCCGGCCCCCGCCGCCGCCGCCGCCGCCGCCGCCGCCGCGGGGCCCTCGGCCGCCTCCCCCCGGGGCCGCAGCTCCAGGGCGAGGAGCAGGAAGCCCAGCAGCAGCGGGGCCGCGAGCACCATGCTGGAGGGGAGGGGAGGGAGGACTGGGGGGCGGGGACGCCGGAGTCCCGCGGGGAGGGGGCGGAGGGAGGAGGGAGGGAGGAGGAGGGGGTCCGGGCGGCGCGGGATTGGGGGCTGCCCGGCCGAGGGGGGGCCGGGGGGGCCGGGGGCGGCGGGCGCGCGGGCGGGGCGGGCGGGCGGCCGGGGCGGGCGGCTGGGGGGGCCCGAGCCCGGGCCAGGCCCTTTATAGCCCCGGCCCCCGTGTCGTCAGCGGCCGCGATTGGCTGCGGAGCCAACAAAAGAGGCAGCGCTGTCATCCGAGGCGAGAGAGGGAGCCGGAGAGAGCCGAGGAAAAGAGAGAGAGGGAGGGAGCGAGGGCCCAGAGAGAGATGGAGGGACAGAGATATCGGGGTGGGGGAGAGGGGGGAGAGACAGAGAGAGAAAGTCAGAGTTGGAGAGACCAAGGCGAGACAGAGAGAGAAGGGGGGAAGAGACAGATCAGAGACGCAGAGATAGGAAGAGCAGCAGGAAGAGGAGGAGAGAGAGACAAAAGGGAGATAAGAGAGAGTCAAAGAGGGGGAGACACAGACTGGAGAGACTCAGCTATAGAGACAGAGATAGAGAAGGAAAGAGACAAGCATAAGTAGGGGAGGAGGTGGAGTGGGGAGAGTCAGAGACAAAGATAGGGAGAGACCAGAGGGAGGAGAGAGGTCAGACTAGACAAGGGAAGGGTTGGAGAGGTCAGGGGTGCATAGAGATGGGAAGTGATGGGACAGAGACCAGAAGCCTGGAAAAAAGAGAGAGGGAGAGAAATCAAGAGTGGGGAGGGAGACAGGGAGATACCAAGGGGGCCACTGAGGAGGCAGACCCAGAGGTCAGGGGAAGGCCGAGGTGGGAAGACAGAGACTTGTGAGGGAAGGAGAGAGAGCACAGCAAGGAGTCAGCCTTGGCGGGAGCTCTGAGAGCTAGAGGGGAGAGGGGAAGAATTCGCGCCCAGAGGAGCCCCAGCTACCAGAGGTGGCCCAAAGAAGAAGTTTAAAGAAGCCACAGAGGGGAGCATCAGGCTGGGCTCATCAGGGATGTCAGGAAGAGGAGGTTGGAAGGATTGGACACCACAGGGATTATTAGCAAGGGAGACCGGGAGAGGAGGAGGCCGGGGACAACCGGAGAGGGTGGAGAGGTGGCGGGAAGCCCTGAGACCAGAGGAGGACTTAGAGCTGGGAAGAGTATGAACTTGAAATTGAGGCTTGAAAGGGATAAGGGAGCCAGCAAGCTGGAAAAGGCAGGAACTGCGGACCACTGGGTGAGGAGTGGGAGGAAGCAGGGCCGGAGACCACTGTGCTTGCAGAGGAATCTGGACATCTGGATTCCTAGCTATACTTTTGGATCTGCAGAGGCTTAGAAATCTGAGAAGGGGCTTGTAGTTGCAGGGGTGAGGATAAGAGAGAGGTCTGCCCTCAGATGCCTGAGTTGGAGACAATAAGTTGCAAGGGAAGAAACCCAGATGTGGGACCAGCCCTAGTCTTCAGGTGTGACCCTGGGTACAGCCAGAGGGCAGAGCAGAAGAGGGCCAAGGTACTAAAATGCTCCTGAAATGCTTAACTTCTTCTGGTTCTGGATACCTCTTCCCAGACTTCAGTTTCTCCAGGCTTATTTCTTGTCTAAAGCCCTGGAGGACAATAGACAAAACGACCAATAGACTGAAAATGTTTGAGGGGATCAGATCTTGCTCGTTTCCTGGCACACGCAATGTTTATTGAATAAATGGATGAACATTATTTGGCTTCTCAGGCAGAACAGAGGGACACTGGTTTCCTCTCTGGATTAGAGCCCAATACGGTGTCTTAAAGCTGGCTTGATGGAGCCTGAGGCATAAGGACAGAGTTGGGCTGGGGAGCTGGAGTGGAATGAGGGAAGAAACTGGGGTTGAAGTGTGAGGGAGGAAGGTTGGGTTGGGATTCGGAGGACCAAGCTGGGGAACTTTGAAGAGATGATCCATTTCCATAGAGAACAGGAACTAAGATCAGAGCAGAATGGAAGAAAAATTTAGGCAGCTGATTCCCTCCCTTGCTTTGGTCCAAGGCATGGGCATCTCAACATTTCATCAAGTTTCTTTATGTATAAAATGAGGATCACACTGCCTACCCTCAACTGGTTGTGAGGATTACATAGTAATCAATCAAGAGTGGCCTTCATAGGCTCCTTCTTCATCATGATTCTTTTTCTTTCCTATCTGATCTCCCA
Organism: Tapirus indicus; assembly: GCA_031878705.1. Classification (NCBI taxonomy): domain Eukaryota; kingdom Metazoa; phylum Chordata; class Mammalia; order Perissodactyla; family Tapiridae; genus Tapirus; species Tapirus indicus. Next base: position 142,552,980 of record CM062918.1, on the reverse strand, counting down.
GAGCAGTGATTGCCTTTACCACACCTTCTGGCATATCCTTTTCTCCAAAATGTTTCTCTGATGTCACTTCCTCAGCAAAATTGCAAATTCCTTGACAGCAGAGGTGGTGTTACTTTTTCCTTCCTCAGAGGAGGTGACCCAGCCTTCACTTCCTCACCAAACATGTATCTAGTGGTGGGTCTATGAGAGATGCAAAGATAAATAAGACTCAGCCCCTTCCTCAGGGAACATACAGACTAGACAAGACACTAGGTAAACAGGACCTGCCAAAACTCCAGGCCAGATGCCTCCTTGATATCTCCATCCAGATGTCCTAAGGCACCTCAAACATCATAGGTTAAATAGGATAGATAAAGAACTCCTTCTTGCCCCCTAAAATGTGCCCCCATCCTGCTGTTTTTCATTTTAGTGAAAGACACTCAATCATCCAGGCCAGAAACCTGATGTAGCCATTACTCTCTTTCTCTTGATCATCTCTGAATTTTCGCACAAGTCTTTTCCTCTTCCTAGAACAACTCCCCAACTTCCTGATTCCCAAGTCTGTAGTAGATGCTCCTCCCAGCCTTAGCTTGCCATTCTGTGGGGTATGGAGGTTAATCACATAGCTTCTAGACTAGGCTGCCTGGGTTCAAGACCCTTCTTTGGCTGTATGAACTTGGCTCTCTGTCTCAGATGCCTCACCTATAAGATGGGCATAACAAGATTGTACCTATTTCATAAGGTTATGAGGGTTAACTGCCTGATGCACAGTCCTAAATGAGTTAATTGGTCACTACTATTACCCCACTTATCACCCTCACACTGTGAGGGAGACCTAAGTGAGCAGGAACTTTTTTCACCAAAGTATTCCTTAGCTGCCTTGAATAAAGAATGAACGAACCCTGCTAACTGGATCTGGTCAGAACTCGGTTGGAGAGAGAAAACTGTGTATTTATGGCTATGAGGAGTTACGAATACCTGCCAAATATCAGATAGCAAGAGTCGGGGACAACTTGTGAAACAGAAAAGATTTCTGCCTCCTGGCTTCCGCCCAACGGGCTCCAGGACTGCACTTAATCCAATGAGTGGGCAAGACTACCATCTGGTGGTAGAATCTGGAATTTCCACTTCTTGGAGGTGGGACTAAAACCACTTTGTTTTGTTTTTGTTTTGCATACTTTGCATATCTTCACTTTTGATTTCTAGTCCAAGAAGTTCTATATCATGATGCATTAAGCCTTGTTCCTCTCTCCAGCCCCTCCTAGATCTTGCCTCTTTCCTTGAGTTTCCTCACTTGGTACAGTTGGGTTCCCCTGACTTGCAGGAACTAACCCCTAGGAGGTCTCTTCCAGGAGCTTCAGACTTCCAGCTGCCCTAGACCTGTCCCGAGGAGGGCATCCTGCGGGCTTAACAGAAAAGGAGTTGGGAGAGATCTGGACATTTAGATCTTTCCTCATCCCAATACAGGCTAACCAGGGTTTGGGGCCCCGCCCACTGTCCTAGTCTCCCTGGCAACTGTCTTCCTGCCAGGGGTGCCCCTCTCCAGGCGTTACCCAGGCAACCTTCAGGCCTGCCTCCTTCAAGGGCCTGACTGGTTCATGGCAAATGTGGATTGGGGCCTAAGGGAGGCATTGAGGTTTGTAGGGTGTGCGCTACCAAGAGAGAAGCAGGTGGTGTCCCAGGGGAGGGGGATGAGGTTTCAAGAGCTGCTGGAGGAAAGAAGTGCTAGTGTAGCCTTGGGTAGAGGGTCCCTTACATCCTCAGGAAGAGAAACTGCATGTCCTGGGAGCTGGTCACCAGGGTTCCAGGCCAGAGACACCTGGGCCACTCTCAGAGCTGCTGACCCCAGAACGCAAACCACTGTAAGGAGGAGGGACTGCTGCTCTCCTGCACCCCTGCCACACAGGCCACCCCACCTCCACACCGCCTCACCCATCAGAGTGGCCTCAGTGGGCAACTCAGGATCTCTAACCCACCTCTTCTTGCTTTTTCCTCCTAAAGTCCCCATTTTGGGGTGAGTAGACTCATTCCCTGGCATCAGTCTTTCCAAGGAGAGGAAGGGCTGGGTCATTGAGAAGCAGCTGAGGGGAGGGAGGCTTCCCCACTAGGCTTGCTTCTCCCCTCCCAGCACGAGCCTCTGGAAATGTGCTGTAGGGAGGCTATTCTGGGCTGGGAGTGGTATGCTGGACTGGACCCCTCCCAGGTCTCTGTCCACAAACCCTAAAGCTCCCAGAGAGGACATCACCGTGTAATTACCATCCTCTCCCACACCATGTTCTAAACCCTATAATCATCCTGCCTGGTGATCCAAGGCCCTCTAAGAGAAGTTGGAGGTTAAGAGGAGGGAGCCAAAGAATTTGTGCTTGGGGGGGAGGGGCAGAGGCGGGATGCATATGGGGGGAGCTCTGAGAATCATTTGCCCCTGGCCTTGCAGAAGACACCCCTATCCCGCCCCCATTTCCCCTTATCCTCTGAGGGTCGGCCCAGCTCCCCAACTCCTTGGGTGCACCCTCTTTCCCACCTTCACTTTTGGTCCCCCAGGCCTCCCCACCTCTTCCTGTTTTTCTCATCTATGGCTCCCTCTCCAGGCCCATGGTGGGGTCCTCCTTGGGGCAGCAGCCAAGGCTGGCCCCATTGCCCACCTATGCTGGCAAGAGGCACCACTATTCCAGCTGCTGGTCAAAGAAAAGGAGGGGTCTGAGTGCACAGTGCACGTCTGCTTCTCCAGGGACTTCGGCTGGTGGATGCGCTGACCCAGGAGGTAACAAAGCATGATCTAGGCCTCCAGGTGAGGGGAGCTGGTGGGAAGCAGAGGGCAGCCGGAGGCAGGACTGGTCAGAGGGAATCCAATCTCCAGGAGAGAGCACAGGGCAGTGAGGGTCAAGGCTGTTGCCAGATTAGGGATGTGTATGTGTGTGTGTGTAGCAATGGTGGCAGTGTGTGGATGACCAGAAGGTCTGGCTGGGGTCTGGGAGTGGGAACCAGAAATTAGAGACGTGAGGGCAGGACAAACTGGTCTGGGCTCTGCTGGGGGTGCCAGCAACCCCATCCATTCAAACTCTGCCTCGTCTCCTCACCCCTAGTTCCCTGAGGTGCAAGACCTCATCCATGGGGAGGAGTCCCACAGTTGAGAACAGCCTGGGTGAATGCCCCCAAGGCCTTCAATGGCCTGCCGCACCCTGCAGCCTGCTCCGGGTGGCCCCTAGCATCCAGGGCTTCTCTTTGTCGTAGCCCTCACCACACCGTATCACAGGTTGTGATCACCTTGAAGGGAGGGCCATGTCTTACTCATCTCCCTATAATGCCAGTGCCTGCATGTTTAGGTTTTCAGTAAATGGAAGGAAGGATGAATGAACGAATGAATTCTTCCTCAGCTCCTGCCTAGGCCTCTCAGGCCCAAGGAACGGAACCCTGAGCTCACCCCCCTGCCGCAACATTGCCCCTTTCTCATTTCTCCCATGTTTACTTCCGCTCCATCCAGGAGAAACCTTAGGCGTCCGGGTCTGTGACTCTCAGGGGGAGGTGGCTGCGCTCCTGAGCTGGTCCTGGACCGGAACCACACAGCAGCCGAGCTCCTGTGGTGCCCGAGGAGGCCACGGGCTGGAGCTGCCCGCCCTGCCCACTCACCAGCTGGGCATCCGGATTGAGCCTGTGGGTAATAGTGGCACTGGCTGGGAGAAGGCTGGGCCAGGAGCCAGACAAGGGTGGGGAGAACAAGGAGCCAGAAGTCAGGGGCTGGGGGCCCAAGGAGTAGGGGAAGAAATGGGTAAGAATGGAGGCAGAGCCCTGAGGACAGAACTTGGCAGTGGGGGGCAGGGTGGGATGGGGTTGGAACAGAGCTCTGGGCCAAGGCCAAAGTGGGTAGGAAGGGCTGAGGGAAGCTGGGTTGTCCCTCCCAACCCTTTCCTTGGCCACCCCAAGTTGGGTGGAGTCCAGATATTTCTCAAAGCAAAATCATTTTAATTCCCATATGTCTAAAACCAGGGTATGATAAAGCTTTTATCACCTTAAGGTAACAAAACGGATCCTCTTCATGTCCTCTGTGGGCCTCACAACCTGTGAGGTGCAGTTGAGGAAGGGAGTAGTCTTCCTCCTGCCTCACTGGGTGGAAGCTGACACTCAGGAAGGTGAGAGTTGAGCCAGAGGCGCCCCACCTATGCTCCTGCACCAGGGTTCTGACGTCAGGGCGCTTGTTGCTGGTGGCGGGCATGGTGCACCCAGGCCTGGGTCTCTCCTGCAGGTTGCCCCTGAGTCAGTGGCTTCATCTCTCTGAGCTTCCCTTTCCTTGCAGCGAGGATGGAAGGTGACTTTGGCAATGATGTTCTCCTGGGTACCACAGTGCAGTGACCTAGCCTTGCCCAGACAGCTGGGGGAGTCAGAGCTGGCCACCATAGTGACTGGAGACCCTTCTCTATGCCCTAGACTCCACCAACCACCAACCGGTACATCTCTAACCCACTTGTTTTGATGTAACCCTGCAATCCGGGCGCGGGTGTCAAGGATCCATGCCTCAGGCATACCCAGAGCTGGGGTCTCTGGATTTCAATCTCAGGCCCCTAATTCAGACACAACCCCTTGACCTTAAGTTCCAGCCACCACCCTTCCTACCCTCTCCAGCGAAGAGATGGCCTTGATGCTGACCGCCGTTCATTTCCTTTCTGTCTCCCATCCCCGTCTCCTCCTCTTCCTTCTCCCCACCCCTCTCCCTCACTCTGTTTTTCCCTCTCATCTCCCCAACCCTCTCCATGTCTTCCACCCTCCTCTATTCCCTCCTGTCTCTCCTCACCTCTCTCCCAACTCTCCTCTTCCCTCCTCTCCTTTTCCCATGCTCCCCCACTCCCCCTGCAGGTGGCAGTTCCGAGTTCACCGGGGCCTCTCCTACCAGGGCACCTGAGCCTCATCTCTGAGCCGGGCCCCTCCCAGTGGGGCATGGGCAGGGCGCCCAGTGGCCCTGCTGAATGGGGGGAGAAGGTATCTGTGCAGCAGGCATGGGGCTCCCTGTATCCATCTGGCTTCAGGAGGCTTCAGGTGCTGGCTACAAGCTGCTGTGAGTTGCCCTGGGTCTGGCCGATGCCTACGTGCTCTCAGATGGCACCTCCTTTGCTCGGGACACTTGTGGTCCCCAAGTCCTGCTGCTGGCCCTGAGTGGTGGCGTGGTGGAGCTGGAGGGCAGCCTGGCTCTGCTGTGTGGGGAAGGGCAAGAGTGCCTGCCCCAGCTCGCCTACCACCAACCAGTGCCAGGCACTCAAGGGACAGTGGCCTGAGCTAATTGGGCAGCTTGGTGGCATGTCTGGATGCCAGGCACTTGGAGCAGGTGCTGGAGGTTCTGAAGGATGTGATGTGAAGGGTCAGATCTGAGGTCAGCCCCTCTCCACTCAGAGGCCCCTCCCTGGAGCCCAGCAGGCACACTGGGCTCTATGTCAACTTTCCAGGCTAGGGGAGTGGGCTAGTCTTTTTTGTATGTTAAAATATATGTAACATAACATTTACCATTTTAACCATTTTTAAGCATGCAGTTCAGCGGCACTAAGTACATTCACATTGTTGTGCAGCCATGACCACCATCCATCTCCAGAACTTTTTCATCTTCGCAAACTGAAACTTGCACCCCCACTGAACCCTAACTCCCCGTTCCTCCCTCCCCCAGCCCCTGGCCCCCACCCTTCTACTCTTGGTCTCTACAAATTGGATTAGGAATGGGCCTTTCTTGCTCCCTGCTTCCAACTCCATGCAGGCTTGTTCTCCAGGGTTTCCCTGGCCTTATCCTTTTCCATCTTCCCCGGCACAATTCTTTCTCTCCCATGGCTTGACCAGGCCACTCTGCACCTGCTCCTTCCCCTGGTGTTCCTCTCGGAGGGCGCCATTCTCCTGACTTTCACCTCAGCGCTGCCCACCTGGATGTCCCCATCTCCTGGGGCCCTGCAGGTGCTCTGGATCTCGCCCTGACACTGCCCTGGAGAGAGCCACCCCATCCAATGGCTTTCTTTTGCTTCTCACCCTCTTGACCTTTCTATACTATTCGACACTTCTGGCCACTGTCCCCTCCTCCTGTCGTGAAGTTCTCTTTTCTCTTGGCCTCTGACAGAGAGAGGGGAAAAAGCTTGCGCTTTGGAACCCCCAGAGATCTGGGTTCAAATCCCAACACTGCCCTTTCCTGGCTTGGACTCTGGGCACATCTCTCCCTGTCTCCGAGTCTGTTTCCTTATCCCTATAACAGGACAAGTCATACGGACCTCACAGGGTGGTGGTGAGGATTGAATGAGCAGGGGGTATAAGTGCCCAGCACCGAGCCGGTGGAGCACAGGGGTCCAGCTCTGCAATCTCGTTTCCCTCTCAGCTCTTCTGCTGGTTGCTAATGCCTCCCCAGCTTCCTTAAACGGAAGGCTCTGTCTCCCTCTCTATTTTTTTCTCTTGTTCTGGCCCTCACCACCTACGGGTTTAGATATCACTTTTTATCTCTAGTCTGACTGTTCTTCTCTCCTGAGTTTCACATCCCCAATTCCTGGTGGGACGTCTCCATCTGGATGCCCCTTGGGTGACCACCACCTCTTTCCCGGGCACCCAGGTTGGGAAGCACTGAGTCATCTCGGATTCTTCCTACTTCCTCTGCCCCTCCCACAGGTAGCAGTCAGCCAGTCCTTCCAGGTGCCCTCAGAAATGCCGCTCAGACTCCCTCCTCTTTGTGGTTCTGGCCTTCCTCAGCTCTTCCTTGGACTGTGGCAATGATGCCTCAGCTCTCTTCCAGGCCAGGTGACATTCATTCCTCCTCATTTCAGTATAGCCAATCCCAAGATGGTTCACCTCTCAGTAACATCCACGCTCCCCACCGCCTTAGAACATTCCCAACACAGCGTTCCAGGTTCCTATCACCTAGACTGTCTTCTTTTTGCTTCATCTATTGTTTTGTAAAGCATTCCAAAGCAATTACAGATACAAGATTTTACCCTTAAATATTTTAATATGCATCTTTAAAAAATAGAGCACTTTTTCTATATAATCATACTATCATCAGAGCTAACAAAATTACTTTCTCATGTTGAATTCTCAGTCCATATTCAAATTTCCCCAGTTGTTCCCAAAATGTCTTTCACAGTCAGTTTGTCCAGACAAAGATTCAGTCCAAGACCAACCATTACACTTGGTTGTTACGTATCTAAAGTTTCTCAACCTTGATTTCAGACCACCTTCCCTCCCGTCCATCTTTCACCACATCCTACCTGAGCCCTTTGAGCCAGCCAACCCCAACCTATGAGGGACTTTTAAACTACTCCTTTTTCACACTTGGCTCTTTTTTTGTCCCTGGAACTGACAGCTTGCCCCTTTATTCTCTAAGGTCACTTTGGAAATCACCACCAACCTCTGTGAAATCCATTCTTTTTCCTTTTCCTTCGGGCAGAGGCAACACCTGTCCCTCCCTCTGAGCTCGTCCAGCTGCCGCTAGGGGTTCTGCCTCTGTTCACAGGGTGGGCTTGGTTCTGCCTGCTGGCAGAGGGCAGGGCCACTGTCTTCCGCACTTTCCTGGCCCCATGCTTAGCACAGGCCTGGCATTTAGTGGCAGCACAATAAAGAAACTGATGAATACTCCTTTTTCCAGCATCTTCGCTCCTCCTCCATAGCCTGCCAGCTGTGATAACTGGGAAGCAAGGTCCAGAATGGGCTTGGTGTGTCTTGCTGGAAGGTTGTAATCCTGGAAACTGGTTCTCAGTCCAGCCCAGATCTCCTTCCTTTCGCTCTTACAGTTTCCTTCCTTCTTTGTGTACACACACCAAGGCTGGGAAAGTGATTCTTGAGGCAGGACCTTAAGAACCTAAGGGGTGGGGCTCAGGCTGGGGGGTGGGGTGGGGCTAGTTCTGTCCCTGGCATGTTTCCACAGCTCCTTCTGGGGACCACCATGGCACACAAGGGAGAGAGGCAGCTTGAGCTGCCACCTCCCCTTCCAGCCCTCACCTGGCTTTGCCCTCCGGGATGAGAAGGGCTGTCAGCTAGGATGGGATGGGGAAATCCAAGGATATATGCCATGTCTACCTTACTGTCCTCCCCCACGCCTGCACCATGACTGGCTGAGCCAGGAGAGGTGGGAGCACGGACCTTGTCAATTCTCCTCCAGAGGGAGGGACCGGATTCTGATGTGTCATGATTGACTGGGTGGGATGGCCCTGAGAAGGGCTTCCTCCCTTCCTCAGCCCACTACTCAGGAGCTCTAGAAAATGGAGAAAGGACTAAACGAGGGGGGACAGGAACACCCACTCTAGAATATCGGGGGACTCCCAGGATGCGAGGCCAGGGACTTTCTAGAAGTGTTTATTCTGGCCCCACCCGATCCCAGGGAGCCAACGGCGCCCTCTGCCGACTGGAGAATGGGGGTGGGGGCTTGGACAGAAATGGAGCCGGAGGCAGGGAGTGGGCTCGGGGTGGGGGACGAGGAGTCCTCCGGCGCACCACCTGGTCACCTTGCCTCGGCTCTGCCGCCTGGCCCGGGCGCTCAGAGGATAGCTCTGGGCTGCTCATCCCTCCTTTGGCTTCCACACGCCTCCTCCGCTTCCCTGAACCGGGGAGAACAAGGCGGCGCGCGGTCCCGCTCTCCTGCCCCGAGCGGGCTGCGGGCGCCAGCAGGGCCCCGGGCGCCCTGAGGTCCTGCCCGGGACCCTCCCTGTGCGGGTTTGGACGCTGCCTTCCCGATAGGGGCCACGTGGCCCTGGGCGGGCGGGGGGCTCGGCCCTCCCCTCGCCGGCCGGGTGACTCAGGCCGCAGCTGTTCCCGCGTCACATGAGGGAGGCTGCCGGCCACTGGGCGGGGGAGGCGGCCGGAGGCCGGGGCGGGGCCGCGGACGGGCGGGCGGCGCCGGAGCGGGGGGCGCCGCTAGAGAGCCCCGGACCGCGGCGGGAGAGGAGCGAGCCTCGGGGAGCCCAGGTGAGGCGCGGCGCGGGGGCGACCCGGCAGCTCCCTCCTCCGGGGCTCGCCCGCGCGCCGGCCGCTCCGGGGGCCCTCGCGACTTTGCAACTTTGAAAAGTTCCGGAGGCCTGGCGGGCGGGGCGGGGTGGTGGCCGCACTCCTGTGGGGGTGGTCGGGGCTCAGGGGAAGGTGGCAGGGGGCCGGGCTGGGGCTGAGGGCCGTTTTCGGGGCTGGTTGGTGGAGAGGGGTGTTTGACGCCGGCGGGCCGGCGGGCCGAGGGTGGGCGTCAGGCCGGGGGGCGCCCTCCGATCGATCCCGGGCCCCGAGGCGGCGGGGCGGGATCCAGGCTTCGCGGCGGCCGCCCCCACCCCTCTCCGGCCGGGAAGAGGGGGCTGGGAGACGTGGATCCGACCGCGGGTTTCCGGGTGGGAGGGGCCGGGAATGGGGGCCGGGCAGGGAAGGCCTCGAGGGCCGGCGGGGAGCCCGGAAACCGAGGTCCCCCCTCGGCCGGTTCTAATCCCCCTGCCCTCCTCTCGGCCCAGGTCCGGCAGCCATGGCGGTGGAAGGAGGAATGAAATGTGTCAAGTTCTTGCTCTACGTTCTTCTGCTGGCCTTTTGCGTGAGTGGGGAGCGGCCGGTGCGGGCGCGCTGGCGGGGTGCGGGGAGACCTGGCTCCGGAGTGCTGAGGGCCGAGGGCCCTAGAGTGAAGGCAGCTGGAGACCAGATGTGGAAGGAAAGCCCGGGAACGGGCCGCAGACAGCACGGCCACCCCCCCCTCCAGCTTTCAGGGACCTCTGCGGCTGGTTTGGTCCAGAATGGCCAGTTTGGGAGCGCAGCGCCCTCCCCCCAAGCCCCTTCTGGGCCTTCCTGTCTGGTGACCCAACCTCTTGTGATACGGGCAGTGGGGCAACCAGCCAACGGCCTGATGCTATCGCCGCGGGGCTTCTCTCCGCTCCCCACCCTCCTCGCTCCAATCTCCCCCGTCCACCCCTCATTCCTCTCCATTCCCTCTTCACCCCTCCCAGCTGCTCGCGGGGTGGGGAAGCGCTCTGCCCACCCCAATTTGCTGCTGCCCTGGGCTCCTGGCTTGAGAGGCTGCTGTTGGTCAGGGAGGAGCACCCCTCTCTTGCCCCCTTTTCCTCTTTCTCCTCGCTGGCATAGCTGGCCTGAGGGGCCCTAGTCTCAGCTGATGAGAATGGGGTAGTGAGAGGGCAGTTCTGGGAGCCCTAGAGGGAGCACTGCTCTTGGTTATGCCCTGGGGTCAGGGCTTTCTGGGAACTTCTCTTTTTGTATTTGATCAAAGTGTGGGGCAAGCATGGGTCATCCTCCTCCCCCACAGTCTCGTTTCCTGGAAGTGTGAGAATCTGTCCCTCCAGGATGGGGTTAAGTCTGTGTCCTGGGTGTACCCGCTGACCTCCACCATGGAGGGCTGATGGGTTGTGGGTCTGGCCTAACCCCAACCTGCCATCCCTGCAGGCCTGTGCAGTGGGACTGATCGCAGTGGGTGTAGCGGCTCAGCTTGTCTTGAGTCAGACCATTATCCACGGGGCCACCCCTGGCTCTCTGGTGCCTGTGGTCATCATTGCAGTGGGTGCCTTCCTCTTCCTGGTGGCCTTTCTGGGCTGCTGTGGGGCCTGCAAGGAGAACTACTGTCTTATGATCACGGTAAGTGGGTTATAGGGCTGGCGTGGGTGCCTGGGATCACTGGAAGGGCATTTCTATGGAGGGGGCTCACGAGGGTGGGTGAAGTGAGGTGGATGGGTAAGGAAAACCTTTGTGAGTGTTCCAGAGACTGGTTGGGTCACAGCAGGCCCCTCTCACCCTGACTCCAAACCTGACTCCCACTCTTTATGCCTGCAGTTTGCCATCTTCCTGTCTCTTATCACGCTGGTGGAGGTGGCTGCAGCCATTGCTGGCTATGTTTTTAGAGACAGGGTAAGTGGGGACTGAGGGGAGGGCCCTGCCCCAGAGGCCTGGCTGCTCTGGGGCCCAAATGCCCGAATTCTGACCTCAACAGTGCTCCTCCCTACTCTCAGGTGATGTCAGAATTTAAAAAGGACTTCCAGCAGCAGATGCAGAATTATCCAAAAGACAATCACACGGCTTTAGTCCTGGACAGGATGCAGGAGGATGTGAGTGGGGTTGCTGGGAGCAGGGATCGTGGGAGAAGAGTCTCATCTCCATATTGAAGGTGGAGGTTCACTTAACAGCCTTCTTCCTCATCTCTTGCCTCTCCTCCAGTTTAAGTGCTGCGGGGTGGCTAACTACACTGACTGGGAGAACATTCCTCTCAAGGTCAAGGGCTCAGTCCCTGACTCTTGCTGCGTCAATGTCACTCAGAACTGCGGGATTAATTTCACTGTGAAGGATATCCATACCGAGGTAGGGAGGGGGCTGAGACAGCAGGGGATTTGGGGAACTTGGCTAGGAGGTGGAGAGGGGTGGGGCTCTGGAAGTTGGGGTCAGGGATGGGGAGGGGATCTGGGAATGCTAGGGGTGGGGTGAAAGGTACAGAAGGAGGTGGTTGGGAAGTTTCTGATGGTGTTCTTGCCTTGTGTGCCTGCCACCCGTCAGGGCTGTGTGGAGAAGATTGGGGGCTGGCTGAGGAAAAACGTGCTGGTGGTGGCTGCAGCAGCGCTGGGCATTGCCTTTGTGGAGGTGAGAGGCGCCTTTGGGACTTGGTCCAGGGCATCTGGGTGGGAGGGGCAGTGGGAAGGAGGGTGTTGAGCAGGAGGTACTGGCCTGGGGAGAGGAGCCCTGATTGTGTTTGGGGTCTCATGGGTGGGCCTGGGGTCCCTCATGCCTCTGACTGCTCTCCACCCCCCTATCTTTCCTTCTAGGTCCTGGGAATTGTTTTTGCCTGCTGCCTTGTGAAGAGTATCCGAAGTGGCTATGAGGTGATGTAGGGGGTCTGGTCTCTTCAGCCCCCTCATCTAGCGGAATGGGGTATTGTACTCCAGGTTTTTCAATTAAACGGATTATTTTTCCAGACCGAAAAGAGAGAGAGTCTCAGTTTGTCTTAAAGAGTGATACTTCATCCTTTCTTCTCATCCATGTTCCTGCCCCCTGGGACCTTATTCTATTTGTGCTCCTGGGAAAGGCAGGCCTATTTTGGGGGCGTTGGGAAAGGAGGATTTTGCTGAAGGTGTTTGTTGGGTTGGCAGAAGTGGGGATCTGGAGGAGGCCGTGGCCCCCTGCCCTCCCGGTCTCCTAGTTGTGTGCTACCACTCAGTGCTGAAGCGTTCATGAAGCCATCTCCTGCATAAGTCAAAGGGACTCCCCATGAAAGTCCTACCTGGCAGAGGCCTGCCCACGTCTACCGTGGACATCTCCCTGCCCACTTCGGAGGGCCCATCAACTCCCTTCCCCACCCAGCAGGCCTGGCTCCTTTGAGGGTGGTGACCTATGTGGCCAGTGTCCATCCTTCTTGACTTTGATTAGATGATAGAATTTAGTGGCTATTGCCTTTCTTCCATGTAAACCACCCAGCCTGGTCCTTACCCCTTTTCACCACCTTCCCTCCCACCCTCAGGAAAAACAGATAATGGCCATTTCCACTCCAAACACTGAGTTGCGACCTTATCCCACAGAGAAAATAAGGGAAACGCCTAACAGTGCCCTCTGGTGGCCATTCCTCCAGGTGCAGCTTCAAAGATCGCCTACAGATATGACAGTCCCCTTGCGCCCCCCAGTGGGTGCTAGGTGTTTTGCAGGCACTAAACAGGCCAGAGACCCTGGGCAGGAAGTCAGCTGTAGGTAGTTAGCACTTAAATGGGGTCAGTTTCCTACTGGGCACTTCCATTTCTGCCCACCTATGGTGTTTTTTTAATACTCAATACACATTTATTGAGTGCCTATTTTGTACCAGGCACCAGGCAGTACCAGGGTGGGAACAGAAATAAATCAGTCTTTGCCCTGGAAGAAAAATGTCCTGCCGGAGGGCTGGACTCAGTAGACGGCATGAGCGGGCTTGGGAAGGACCCAGGTGAGCACAGCATCCACCAGGCTGGCTGGCAGGTAGGAAGCTGGCAGCCAGAGCAGCTTGGCGTCCCAGCCCGGGCTGTAGCGGGTCCTGGGGTGACGAGCGGTCAGCGCATGCTCCAGGCACTTGCTCACCTTGGTCAGGTCCGGGTCACAGATCAGGTTCATGATGCGCTGCTGCACTTTCAGGTCTGCAGCCCAGTGGGTGGTTATAATCAGTGTCCCTGTCCCACTCCAGCCCATCTCAGGCCCTATCTTCTGGGTCCTGGGGCTGGTGCCCCAGCAGAGGTGAGAAGGATCCTTAGTCCCTTCCCCAGATTGGGAATGGGCGGGTCGCACACGGCCTGCTCTTCTGTGGCATCCTGTCACCCTCACTCCTCCAGCCTCCTTGCAGTGGCTGGCGTGGGACTGGCCTTTCTGGCTCTCATTTCCCTTCATTCATCCCTACATGGGCCCAGCTACTCACACTTCGTGAGGAAGGCCTCCCCATAGTGGTCCCGTGTGGCTGGAGGGAGCCGTGCCCAGCAGGCCTGTAGGGTGTCCTCCAGACTCTCCAGGTTTGTCACAGGGGTTTGGAAGAAGCCAGGCTCCACGATGGAGACTCGTACCCCAAAAGAAGCCACGTCCCGCCTGGAGGGGGGGCAGAGGGGGGCTTCTGGGTTCTTGCCCTTCTAGGGAGGGGACCTTCAGGGACCTGGGTTGGGGGGCTGAGATGGGGAAGTTATCACAGATCAGGGACAGGGGTCCTCACGGTGAGGGAGATCCCTGCTGCCCTGGGATGAGGGGGGAGTGGGACAGAGGGAGGGAGGTATTTTTGAAGTTTGTTTTCCTTTATATTCTCTTCTATGATCTAGAGCAGAGGTGGCAAACTTCATAAAGGGCCAGAGTAAATACTTTAGACATTGCAGGCCTAAAAATTAATGATGTTATGTAGGTACTTAAAATGTAAAAACCAGTATTAGCTGTAGGCAGCTGGCCAGATCTGGCCTGAAAACCAGTTTGCCAACTCCTGACCTAGAAGAACCCCATTCCCTAGCTCCCAAAACACAGGGTTGAGTCCTAAGTGCTGGATATGAAGGGTGTAGACTTCGTATTTGCTGGGGGGAAAGTGGGGATACCTCCAGCTACCCCAGCACAGATGCAGAAATCCAGGTATAAAGCACATGTTCCATGATGCCGACCAGAAAATTAAAAGACTGAGGGATACTGATGAAAGTAGGTATTGAAATTATTTGCTGAGTGATGATGACGAAGGCAGGCTTCCGTCAGAATGTGGGCTCAGGGGGCCGGCCCGGTGGCGCAGCGGTTTAGTCCGCGCTTGGCAGCACGGGGTTCGCGAGTTCGGATCCCGAGCGCCCGCCGACGCACTGCCTGTCAGCCATGCCGTGCCGGCGTCCCATATAAAGTGGAGAAAGATGGGCACGGATGTTAGCCCAGGGCCAGTCTTCCTCAGCAAAAAAAAAGGGGAGGATTGGCAACAGATGTTAGCTCAGGGCTGGTCTTCCCCACAAAAAAAAAAAAAAAAAAAAAAAAGAATGTGGGCTCAGCCTGGGGGACTTCTGCTCAGAACTCAGGCCCTGCTCCCGTGTTGTCCTCGTGCTTGTGCTCTCACGGGCTTTGAACATGACAACACTGTCTAAAGATGAGGGCAGGAGAAGATAAGGAGACCTGGGGGCAGTCCCAGCGCTTTCACCAACTGGTCGTGTGGTCTTGGGTGAGTCATGTTACTCCAAGGCTACTAATTCCTATCCTTATCTCTAAGGGTATTAATACCTATCCTTATCAGGTTGTTAGGAGAATTAAATGAGAAAATGGTATGTAAAGGTACCAGCTCATCACAAGTAATAGTTGTTAATAATGATGACAGCAGGCTTTTGGGGGGCATTTTCCCTGTGCCAGGTGGCACTGTTGGGGCCTTACGTGTACCTCATTTCACTCCCAACACCCCTGAGGTAGGTCTCCTCACCCCGACTGAATAGATGAGGACTAAACTGGGGTGAAGAGAAGTAACCTATTACGGTCACAAACTCGCAGGAGAGATGGCTGGGATCGGGGCCCATGCAGTCGAGCCCTCACTGTCTCAAGGATTCCACTGCACGGTGTTGTAATCATCCCTGCAGGGCAGACACTAATTGGTTTGGCAAGCGGGCAGCCCTTGGGCTGGGAGCCCGGGCCCCGTGCCCTCACCTCAGGCTGTCCGAGAAGGCCTCCAGGCCAAACTTGGAGACACAGTAGCCCCCACCATTGGCTGCTAGGCGACCCAAGACACTGGTGATGTTGATCACCCGGCCCCGCGCCTGCTGCAGCAGGGGCAGCAGGGCAAGTGTGACCCCGATAGGACCCAGTGTGTTCACATTGAGCACCCGATGGAAATCATCCCGTGTCAGCCACGGTGTGGGCCCGATGATACCAGCCACGCCAGCATTATTCACCAGACCAAAAAGCCCTGTGGGGAGATGAGACAGATGCTGGGGGTCGGTGAGGCAGTTCACCAGCCCCTTGCTTCCTGGGAGGATCTGAGCACTACTCCAGCTTCCCACAGCCCCTGGCAGAGAACACCCTATACCATGTTCCTGGTGGCCCCAGCCACACTCACCTGCTTCCCCAACATGTGTCTCCACCCACTCGGCTGCCCGCCGGACACTCCAGGGATCAGTGACATCCAGCAGGGTGGTGTGGAGGCGGGAGGAGGCCACCCGCTGTAGGTCCTCTGCCCCTGAGGGGGTCAGGCAGCTGGCCAGGACTCGGAAGCCTCTCTGGTCCAGTCTCAGTGCCAGAAGACGCCCGAAGCCTGAGTCACAACCCGTGATGAAGACGAAGGCATCGCTGGTGGGCAGGTTCTGCTGGTCCCTGAGCAGCCACAGCACCGCCCAGAGCAAGGCTCCCAGCAACAGAGGCAGCCACATGGCCGGAGCCCAAGCGACCTGCAGGTGGCAGCTGAGCCTGAGCGGGAAGACGTGTCTAGTTTACTCTGGCCTTCAAGTCTTTGCCCCTAATATGCCCTCCAGCTGCAAGTCTCAGGTCTGAGCAGATAGAGAAATTCCTTTCTTTGCTTGGCAGATAATTGGCAAACTGTGGCTCACCTAAGCAAAGCAAAGATGCGGGCAGACTGTATATTTGTGGCTAATGAGAACCACATGGGCCAGGCCCCGTGTGCAGACTCGCTGCATGGGACCAGAGGGATCTTGTTTGTCATCTCCTCTCCTGCTAAACCAGGGACACCTGAACTCTCTAAATGTCAGCCAGGCCTTGTTTTTGGAAACACATACGGGGCGAAGAGCCCTGCATTTTAGTCCTGGTGGCCCCCAACCTACTATGATGCTGAGCATCTCAGTGCATCTCTGAACCTGTTTTCTCATCTACCAAGTGGGTCTAACACCCACCACGCCCACCTGGGAGTTGGGAAGGACCAAAGGGGGTAATGTGTGAGGAAGCACCTTAACAGTTCAAAGCTCTGAGTCATCAAATACTTGCCAGTCTTCTCAGCACCCCCAGCTCCCAGCAGCCGCTTACCTCCTCTGGGGAAAGCTGGCAGCTACTATAAGGCCTGAAACTTCTTCTCTTGCTTTGTTTGAGGGACTCTGCTTCCAGTCTTCCAGGCTCCCAGACTAGCTGCAGCTAAGGCCAAAGTCCGCAGCGGGTGGCCCGGATGCTAGAAGTATTAAGTGTATGTGGGGTGGGGCGGGGAGGGCTTGGGGGAGGAGCCAGGGAAGCTGGGGCTTGGCTCAGGCCAGAGTGCCCAGGCCGTCTTCTTGGCTATCTTTTTCCCGCCGGGGTTCCTGGCCACCTCTGTCATAGACTCCCAGGAGGAGGGGTCTGTCAAGGATGGCAGCTGCCCCTCTCTGTTGGTGACCTTGGACCTGTCATTCCTTCCCCTTCTCAGCCCCGAAGTGCCCCCACGCCCAAGAGTTAATCTCCCACCTGGTCCAGACTCATGACACTACTTAGCAGCAGGCTGGGAGAAGCCGTGAGCACGTGGAGAGGCGGAGAGCCAGAGCTGGGACCAGGCCGGCTCCGTCTCATTTCTCCTGTCAGGAAACTGAAGTCCTGAGTTACGAAGCCTAGGGCAGGGCCCACTGGCTTTCTCTGGGGAGGTGGGAAACTCCCGCCTCTGCTTCCCACCAGGCCCAAGGAGGAAAAGCAAGTCGGGATGGTAAGAGAAAGCTGGTCCACCCTCTACCCAAAAGGTGCCTGTCCCTTAGGGAAATAGTCTTTGAACCTTCCACCTATCCACCACACGCTGACCTAGTA
The DNA here is from genome assembly GCA_031878705.1 of Tapirus indicus. Taxonomy (NCBI): domain Eukaryota; kingdom Metazoa; phylum Chordata; class Mammalia; order Perissodactyla; family Tapiridae; genus Tapirus; species Tapirus indicus. The sequence continues at coordinate 142,535,877 of CM062918.1, read as the reverse complement.
GCTCCTTGAAATGAACCACAGAGAAATGGAGGCTTGTGTTTTATTCATGGCCTGTCAGCCTCCCTCCTGCCCCATGGGGAGGCAGGAGGAGTCGGGTAGAGGGCAAGGGAAGAGGGGCTAGGAGGAGGCAGACTGCAGCTGCCCCTTGTAGACGTATTCCAGCGCGGTGGCAATGGTGCGCATGTCCAGCTCGATGCTCCGAGCCCAGTTCTCCACATCCCCGATTTCCTGGGAGGAGGATGGGGTGGGAGACCGGGAATCAGGCTGGGGAGAGTGTGGCTCCAGGGGATGAATAGGGGTGCTTTCCACACATATCCCTAGAAAGGGCTTAGCTTGGGCCCACCAACTGCTTTTACCTCTTTTTCTAGCTTCTCTAACACTGGGGCCATAGATGGGGTTTCTGGGACCACCCCCACTTCCTCCTTAACCCCAGACCTGAGGTGACCCAACTGGAGGCAGCCAATGGAGGCCCAGGATGGAGCTGGTGATGGAGGGAGTGTGGCCCACCTTGAGTGCCTGGTTGAAGTTCTCCACCATCCCGATCCACTGGCCTGTCTGCTTGGCAAACTGGGCAGCCTGGACCTGTAGGGTCTTCACCTCATGGTCCAGCTTTCTCTGGTTCATGTAGGCCTGGGCCACACTATAGGTTGGAGGAGGGAGGAGGTCGAGTCACCCAACTGGTGGGGAGTGGTCTCCAGGACTAATATCCCAATGCAAGGGTGGGAGGCCAGCCAGAAGTCAGGCTGAGAAAACCTCGTGATTTTGGCCATTCTTGGATGTGATGCAAATGACTACCAGGACATGCAAATGAACCCAGTTCCTTCCTCCCACGCCCAGGATTCCCAGGACAGCCTAGCTGGGAGCTAAATAGAAACATACCATTTCCTACCCCCAAAGGAGTTCCTGGGGCTGGGTGGGAGAAGGGAGGGTTAACCTGGGGGGATATCCCTGAGGAAGAAGCTGGGTGTGAGAAGGGGGCGTGGGGAAGCTGGGAAAATCCAGCAGCAGGGAAACATCTGGCAGTGATTGGAAGCCCAGAGATCTCTGCAAGCAGTTGGGTAGGGAAATTGGGCCCCTCCCTGAATCTGGGGTGGGATGGGAGAGCAACCCCCTTCCCCAGGAACTCTGGGTCAAGAGAAGATCTCCCAGGGGCTACTTCTTGGCTTCCAGTCTCTCTCCCAACCCTCCTCCTTCCGCCCACACAGAACGAACACACACACACACATATACACACACTCTCTCTCTCTCCCCCTTCCCTCTGCTCTACACAACAGTTTTCTTTTCTCCTCACTCAAGGTTGGCTGCAGTTACCATTCCTGCCATGAGGTTGGTGTCCCCAACCCTCTGCCCACCCCCACCCCCCACATTAATTGTGCAATAATTGTTCTCCTTTATTGGCTGGTAAATCTTTCACTCCTCACTCCAAAGCTCTAGGTCAGCTGGGAGACTCCATATCCGGTGCCCCTACCCACTGGAATCTGTGGGGGCTGGAGGGGCAAGGGGTTGGGTGGGTCAAGAGAGTGGGAAGGACACCTGACAGGGGCTGGGATAGACGGGGCCTTTGTTTTCCTTTCCGGGGAATGAGAGGAGTCGTGGGCAGCAACACAAAACCCTTTCTAATCTGGCTTTGGCTTAGCTGCCCTCTAAGCTGAAAGTGGGGTGGCCTGTAGCAAAGGCAGAGAAGAGGGCGAGGCCTGGGCCAGCCTCACAGCACAGCCAGGAGGTGCCACCATGGGAGGGAGCGAAGGGGGCAGACCATGTCCTTCTCTTTGGCAGACAGTTGGGCCACGGGAAAGGGGGTGTAGGAGCTGAGACAGTCATAGCAGGGGGCTCCCAATGCTTTGAGATTCCCCTGGGAGTTCCTAAAATCCGTTTTTCTTGTTGACCCCCTGCTTTCTATCATTTATCCCAAGTGAAGGGAGAGGCCTGGAGTGGAGGGCGATCAGAGGCCTAACCACAGCCTTCTCTTCCCCCAGAGATGAGTAATGCAGATGACAGCCCCTCGGGTGACTCAGTCTCTGGATGCACGACCAGGCTATTCTACTTGCCCTGTGGTGGAGGCATCGTACTGCCTCCTTTATTCCAACAGTCGGCCTATCAAGTCATCATCTCTGCACTCTCTGGGTCACTCTGGGTCAAGAGACAATGGTCTTGGCTCCTTCCCAAGTCCTTGGTTGTTATTGGCCCTCTCCTTTAGGGCTGGAGCAGGGGGTGGTCTCTGGAGACCCAGAAGGAAGGGAAGAGACAGCCCGGCTCTGCTGTAGCTCCTGGCAGAGGTTCTGCCCTCACCCTCACCAGCTGTGCCATCTCTTTCCTGCCAGCTGCTCCCCGGGCCTGCCAGAGGGTGGGAGGTGGAGAAGGAGAGGGTGGTAAGCTGTGGTGAAGGAGGGCGCTCTCCCTCCCGCTGAAGTGACAGCTGGACTTGGAGGGGTGAAGGGAGGTGGGCAGATGGCATCAAGTTGTGAGCACCAGGGAAGTTACTGCATGGAGGGGGAGGGGGAAATCTGGCTGCTTCCCCGACCACTGCAGCTGCTCCTCCCTGCCCAGTGTTAAAGGTGAGGGCTGACCTAGCCTCCCTCCGTAAAGCTAAGCTGGGTGGGGGGAGGGCAGGGGGATGAGTGGAACATGGCATCGCCTCAAGAGCGTCTGAGGGCTAGACCCTGCCCGTGCCTTAACATGGGGTGGGGGCTGGTGTTGACGAGAAGAGGTTCCTACCCCACATTGAGGTGATCCACCAAGGCTTCTGTCAGGCAGGTGGCCGCAGTGATAGCCTCTCGCCTCCTCTTCTCTGGGGAAGGGGAGAAAAGGCATTGGAATAGAGACTTGGTTTTCTGAGGGGCGTTGCTGAAGGTTCCCACCCGTTCATTACTATTCCGCCGTTGCGGGAACACCTCAGCTGACCTCAGAGTGCCAGAGCTGAAAAGCGTTTTGCAAAACATAAAGCAAGCCCTTTCACTTCAGAGGGGAGGACCCTGGGACCCTGAGAGGGGAGGCTACTTGCTCAGGGTCGCTAACGAGTCAGTGGCAGCGCCGACTCCAGACTCCCTGGCACTCTTCCCGCTAAGGTGGCCTAAGGATTGGCAGCTCCGGGGTTCCCAGGCCGGAGTCAGGGAACCAGGCCCCACCCCCGTTTCGGTGGTATCAGGCCTCCAAGAATCCCATCTCTGTCGGGTCCCCAACGCCCTCCTCCCTTCAGGAGCGGCCCTTCCCCCCAGTGAGAGGCTCCAGGGGCCAATCGGCACAGCCCACGAGCAGGGGCGGGACTAGGACGCCGGACGCCGAGCGTGGGGGCGTCGCCGAGGGGGACACGAGTGTTGCCAAAGGGACCAGAGCCCGTTGGCCTGGGAACGGAAGTTCCAGAAAGGCTCCCCCAATTCCCCTCCCCGCGCCGGTGCCCCCCAGCCCGCGTGCTTCCCCGGACCCCGGCTGCGGCGAGGCCGCGGCGGCGAAGACGGCGGACGGGACGTCGTCTCACCCTGCAGCTCCTTGCGCTCGTTCTGCTTGGCCTGGTGTTCCTTCAGCAGCCGGGACAGCATGGTCGCGTGGAGTGGGGGCTGGGCCGCCGGGCCCCTCCCGCTCCGGAGCCGGACCGCGCTCCTCCGCTCCCGCCGGGTCCGGGTCACGTGACCGCCGCGTCACGTGACCGGGACCGCCCCCTGTCGGAGACGCTGGGCTGTGGGTGGTGCTGCTCCTGGCCGGAGACGGAATAGCAGAGGGCTGGGGGGCTCGCTTTTTGGTGCGTGTTGGAAGGAGCTGTCTTTAGTACCCGTATTGCAGAGCCAGGTTGAACGTCTCTGGATCTCAGGCTCCCAAAGGGTTGGTGTTGCCGGGCTGTCCATCACGGTGCGGTTGGTGCGGGAGCAGGGGCTTCCCGGACTCACTGACATTCTTTTCTTTCCCTCGCCTTTCCCTCCTGGCGGCTCTGCCCGGTTCTCAGTTTATTCCCAGCTCCCTCCTTCTGGGAGGGAAAGCCCTCCCTCTTCTCGCCACCCCGCCGAGGACCCTCCGCTCTGGGTGATCCTTGTAGCGAAGAAGCATTTTAGGCACTTCACGCGGCCTCCTAGGGAGCTTTGCTAATTTGGCTGGCTGTGTGTGGTGAATGTACAAGTCCATCTCTGTCCTTTTGTGGTCAGGGAATGCGAACCCATTTCAGTCTTACCAGAAGAGCAAGTGCTGCTGCCAAAGTAAAAGGTAAATTATATAACCCCTCTCTGAACGAAAGAAAGAGCCTTCTGGGATTAACTCCAACAAGAAAAAAATTATAAACGTCATCAACATATTTTTGCTATTGCGACAATCTCACTGGTGCACCTGCACTAACATGCTGGCTGACTTTGGGCAAATTGCTTACCCACTCTGGATTTTGGTTTTCTCCTTAGGAAAATAAGGGGATTGGATTAAATCGGTGGTTCTCAAGCCTGGCTAAACATTAGAATTATCTGGGGAAGTTTTAAAAAATGCCTTGGCCCCAAACTAATCTCCACTAAGGAGTGGAGCCCAGGCATAAGTATTTTTTTAAAAAGTTGCCCAGGTGAATCTAATGAGCATCCAAGATTGAGAATCACTAGGCTAAACCGTCTCTAAGGCTATTTCCAACTTTGGCATTCTCTCATTTTGTGATTCAGTTACATAGGTGAAAATTGATTTCATTGTATCTACTTGCAGGGGGAGGAGAAATGGGTGCTGGTTGAGAGTAAAACATTCTTGAATTTTCTGGGAAAGAGTTGAGGGTTACTGATTGATTGATTCATTCAGCTCTCTGCAGAGTAGCATCTTAAATCCTGGGAGATGTGCAACCATCAAAGGATTAGTGAGAGAAATGGTTGAGTGGCAGCATAAAGCAGAACATTAAATGCCAAAATAAAAATTCTGAATAAAAATCTTGGATACTGTGTATGTGTCTATGCTATATGTGTATTATAACTTCTTTTTCCAACATTTCCTGAGTACTTAGCATGGGTCAAGCACTTTACAGGTATTAATCCTTTTAATCCCTAGAATTATCCTGTGAAGTATTATTATTGTCATCCCCAATTTGTAGGTAAGGAATCGGAGATGCAGAGCAGTTGAGTAATAGAGTGCATAAGTGGTGGAGCCAGGGTACAAAGCCAGGCCATCTGACTCCAGAGCCTGAGTGTAACCACTGTACTACGCTGCAGAGACCATGGGGAGACCCCAGGAGAGGAGCCCTGTCTCTTGTCACTGTGCCCTTCTTGCTTATGGGGCATCAGTTGTTGGGAATCCTGGCAGGAGAGGAGTGTTTGGGAGGAGGCTCTGCTCCAGAGAGGGGCTGATCAATAGAAGTGGGAAGAGTGAGAGCATCCCAGGGCAGCCTGGTCCAGTCCTCCCCCCACTGGCTCCAGCTTCCAACTGCAGTGAGCAAGCAAAATAGAGGCAGATTGGAAGATGCCTGGTGCCTCACTCTTAGAGCCGCGGGGCTTGGGAGAGAAGGGCATGGTTGGAAGGGGTGCCAGAGGATAGTGACTTGAGGGACATGAAACAGAGGGCAGGGGCTAATGAGGGGGGTTGGCGTTGGGGGTTTCTGTGGTGAGTCTGTGAATGCTAAGGTCAGGCTGATTCAGGGAGACTGCCAGGCCCATCCTGTTACCCTCACCCCCTTGGCACAGCCAGCTGACGTTTTCACAATCAGTACAGAGACTGCCCGGAGGCAGCAGACATCAGCCCCGCCCTCCCCTCCCACACACTGGCTGTTCCTTTGCCCTAGAGCTGGGCAGAGGACACAGGAACCTGTATCTGGGGATGGCAGCTGATCTCTCCAGGGTCATCCTCCATCTGCTTCTTTTCTGGGTCCTTATTGCTCACGGTCTAACCTCAGTTTCTGCTGCAGTTGAAGCTCAGCTCCACCTGCCTTTGGTAGAGATGGACACAGCTGCGTGCATATCTGGAGAATGACTCTTGAAATTTGAAATCTCTTTCTGCCCACTTCTCTGTACAATTTCCCACCCAGATTATTCTCCCTTTGAATGAATGCGACTCCACGCTCCTTTTCTCCACTCATTTTGCTGTTCTTTTGAGGTCTCTTTCAGAGTTAGCTTTAATTACCAAGATCCCAACTGACTGGCTGGGCCCAACATTAGGGCCGGGAAGCTGCTGAGTTGTTAGAGGTTGGGTGAGGACTGAGGGAGGACGTGGAGTGAGTGGAGAAGGCTTCTCACACTGGGAAATCTGGCTGGGCTTCAAGATGGGGGAACAGTGGTGGTATGGCCAAGTTCCAAATGTTGGTCTGAAGCCAGTGCTCAAAGAAAAGGGGCCCTTAAGACAGTTTAAATGGCTCCCTGTGGGAGGTGACCTCCCAGTCCTTATCCCCAAGATGCAAAGATTTCCCTTGGATCCTCAAAGACGAGAGCAGTCATTTCCCCACTGACTCCCCTCAATCACATCTATATTCTTTCTTTCCCAGCCACTCCCATAGTTTGAGCTTTGGCTACAGCCAGAATTCAGAGGCAGGCAGAAGGATTCCAGTGCTGGAGGGGTGGGTGGGGTGAGAAAGTCCTCATGTTGTGTGTGTTGGGGAGGAAGAGGCTGACCCTGGGACATATGCTCCAAGGCTCTGCTGCCAGATGAGGTGGAGGGAGAAGTTAACCCTGCAGTGTGTTCTGGAAGTGTTTGCTTGTAAGCTAGAGACAGAAGCTGGAAAATGGATGATCGGGTGGGGGTGGGGCTGAAAAATAGGGCTCCCGGATGGAGGGGAAGAAAGTTGCTGGAGGGGGAAGGGGCTGGAGAAAGCCTCAGATTCCACTCAGATAAGGGCAGAGTCTTTGCTGGGTTTGGACATTTATCAATTTTTAAAATGTTTTGAAATTATTTCGAAATAGTTATAGACTCAGAGGAAGTTGCAAAAATAGTACATGAAGTCCTGTGTACCCTTCCCCCAGCTTCCCCCAGTGGTGACATCTTACAGAACTGTAGCACAATATCAAAACCGGGAAGGTGACAGAGGTACAATTCTGTTAACTAGCCTACAGGCCTTACTCAATTTTCACCATTTTTTTTACATGCATTCATTTGTGTGTGTGTGTGCGTGTGCATGTGCAGTAGTTCTGTGCAGTTTTATCCCATGTATAGATTCGAATAACCACCACCAAAATCAAGATACAGAGCTCTTCATCACCACGGAAGAGTTCCCCGTGCTGTCCTTTCACATTCACACCCCCCATCCCTGTCCCCTGGCAATCACTAATCTGTTCTTCATCTCTATAGTTTTGTCACTTTGAGAATGTTATATGAGTGGAATCGTATAGTATTAGCATTGGCTTTAATTTAATAAATTCCCAATTCTTGACTCAAATACAAGAAGTTCTCTGGCAGGTCATTTATTCTAACGATGAGCTTCCTCCATTCTCTGGAACTCTCTAGCTTCTTCGTTCCCGCCTTCACCTACAATATTGCTCTCCACCCCAACAACCTGGTCTCACTTCTCCTTCGGGGAAAGATCTACATGTCTAAACTTACTAGGCTGGTCTAGGGCTCTTGCATGTTCCCTGCCCCCCGTTGCCCCACTATTTATAGCTGGGCTAATTTTGGGCAGCCTCTCTCTCTCTTCTTTCCTGCTCCTTCCTCCTGTGGCGTGTGAGGTGACTTCTCAAATATTTGGGCAGAGGAGGTCAGGAGCAGATTCTTGGCATCTGATTTCAGCCTCGGATTTAGCAGGAGCCAGTGGAGTGGAGATGGAGTGAGGCAGAAGCTGCAGGTGCAGAGAGGAAGGCAGCTGGGGTTCTAAGGGCGTTTGGACTCTGCTTGGAGGTCTGGGCTGCAAGTCAGGAGTCGCGGCTTCTATCCTGGTTTCACTCTGCATTCTCATACAGCTCTTCTCTATTGTCTGGGGCTGGGAGATAGAAAAGGGATGGTGAAGGCATATCTGGGGGATAACAGAAGTAGGATTCTGGTGCTAGGCTGCTGGCAGCACATGTATTTCTTTGATTGCACCTGGTTAGAGGTGTGCTAGGCCCCGGGAGGGGATGTCCACAGGTGTAGTGTTGCAAAATGGAGGCCCAAACCTTCAAATGTACAGGAACTTACCCAGGGCAAGGACGGTCCCAGGGTCAGCAGAGAGAGAGCCTACCTGTTTGTTTTTTAAAGTATAATCCTGGATAAAGAAGTAAAAGAGACAAGGGAACATGGGAAGAGGAATTAGGTAGGACACATGTTGGGGCTTTTAAGAAAGGGAGGGAGAAGAGAGAGAATCTTAATATGATGGCGTTTGAGGGGCAGAGACAACATTGGAGACATTGAGAAATAGTCTGAGAAAGACTCCAAGTGACAGAGACAAGAAGGGGAACAAAAATAGAGTTTGGGATGAGACAAAACCAGATAGGGAGAGAGAGAAGGGAAAGATGCACAGATGGACACACACCAGACCAACGCCCAGTAAGAAAGAGAACTAGGAAGAGGAGGTGGGAGCATGCGAGGTTCCAGTCGTGCCAAATTATTTCCTATCTCTCCTCCTGGCCCCATTTCTGGATTGGAGTTATAAATAGCAGAGTTGGAAAATATCCCCCTCCCTTTGTTTCTGTCTCAGCCTGGGGGGAAGGGAGAGGAAGAGGGACAGGCCTGGGGGTCCCTGTGGAGATCCCTTCCTGCGAAGCCAAAGCCGCACCCAGATCCCGCCCTGGCCAGCTCAGGACTCTGCCCCACCCCCCCGTTTGGTTGGTGGGAAATGCACAGCCCTGGGAAGGGCCCGGGAGTTGGAGCCATCCTTCCCATCCCTCTGCCTCTTGGGTCCAATCTCTTTTGTCTTTGTCCTTCTGTGACACCCCACTTTTCCCAGCTTAACCTCCTCTTCCTGTGTCACCCTCAGTCTTGTTCTCTCCCTTCAGTCCATCCCTTGTTGACCAAACTCTTGCCCTTCCTTCTCCATCTCTTTTCTCTTTCTGTTTCCCTTCTACCTGCCTGCTTTGCTCCCCTCCCCAGACCTGCTGCGTTTTTCTCTGTTGCCTCTGTCTTTCCTCTGCTCCCCTGAATGTTGACCACGTGGCTAGCACAGCCGTGTCACAGCCGGGCTCTAGGGGGTGGGATGGGACGGGATGGGAAGGGGTTTGATTCGAGCAGCCTGAGGGGTGTTGTATGTGACCGCATGGGGAGAAGGGAGCACCAAGGGACGGCCTCCCTTTCGTCTCCTCTGTCTGAGTGTCTCTCTTTCCAGACTATCCTTTAGCCTCATCCACTTCTCATCACTCTCCCTCTTTTCTCTTTTTTGGCCCCTTTCTGTCTGGACTTCTCCGTCTCTCCGCATTCCGACTCGCGGGCTTGGGCAGGAGTTGGGGGACGGGGAGGAGGGCGCAGGCGGGGCGAGGGGAGCAAGGCCTGTTCCCGCCCGGAGCCGCCGGCGGGGCATCCCTTTGCGACGCCGGCGGCCTCCACCTGCCGGGAGCGCGGGGCGGGGTGGGGCGGGGCGGCCCCGGGGGCGGAGGCGGGAGCACCCAGTGGACGCCCGGGCTGCGGCCGCTGCAGTCGTCCTAGCCGGCGCTGGGGCGGCGGAGCGGCGGCGGAGGGCCGCGAGGCGAGAGATTGGGAGATCCCCGAAACACCCGAGAGACGGCGAGACTCCAGACCAGAGACCCTCCTGGGAAGACCTGGGCTCCAGGCGCGAGCGAATTTCCTTGCGCTCTTGGGGAGCGCGCGCGCGCGGGGTTCACCCCATGGCGGGGACTCCGGGCCGCCATCCTTGGGGGCCCCCCGGGATTTGTTACCTTCTTGGCTCCCTGCTCGCCGGATTGCTCTTCCCAGGGGCTGTCGCCTTCAATCTGGACGTGATGGGCGCCCTGCTCAAGGAGGGGGAGCCTGGTAGCCTCTTCGGCTTCTCCGTGGCTTTGCATCGGCAGTTGCAGCCCCGACCCCAGAGCTGGTGAGTCACCGCACCCGCCCAAAGTCCCCGTGCCTGAGCCACAGATCCCCCCACCCTCACCTTATCCTTCAGTCTCCCAATCCCACCAAGACTCAGGCTGTCCACAGAAGTCCCGCACCCCAACCTTGCCTCCTCTCTCTTGGGTCTGCAGGCACACCCTCAGGCCCTGAGACTCAGGGTCCTGCTCTGGGGATGAGTTGAAGAGCAAGGGCCTTGTCTGGGCAGGGAACTGTCTCCTTTTGCTTTTCCCCTCAACTTGTACCCTTGCTCCAGTCCTAGGATCTGTGGTTCCCCTCCTCCTTCAGAGGGCTGAATTCTCTTAGGGAGGGACACTGAGCATTTTGTCTCTGCTTAGGGCAGGAGAGGGAGAGGACAGAGAGGTTGGAGGTGCCATGAGAGGGATGGAGGGTAGACTCCAGAAATAACTTCCTGCCAGAGCATTGCCATGGCATGGATGAGGGCAGCAGGACACTGGAGGCCAGGAGAGACCTACCATTCTTGTGCTCAAGATCATGGGGAGGTTGGGAGAGGACCTGGGAGGGTCTGGCAACCTGCACTAGGTGGTTTGGTGATAGAGAGTGAAAAACAGAGAGAACAGAGTCCCCAAAAATTGTAGCAGCAGCAGCAGCAGCAGGAGCAGTGAGAGAGATTCAGGAAGGCTGCTGGCCAGGCTGTTCCCCTTCCTCCTCCTCAGGAAATTTCCAGCTCCAGGAATCTCAGCAGTGAGGGAAGGCAGGGAGAAGTGAGGGGCAGAGGACAATTCTAGTTATTTTCTAATCGGTTCAGGACTCATGGGAGATGGACACACTTGTGTGGGGGGCCTGTGACTGTCGTGCTTCCTGTACCATTGGCTCTAGCTACATGGACGGTTTTAAAAAAAGACAAGGGGAAGAAAGTGTCCCACCCCCTCCTGCCAGGGGGCTTCTCTCTCCTAGGCCAGTGTCTAAGCCACACTAAGTGTCCATTACTGGGATCGATGCCGTCCACAGGGACTGTCTTCTCCTGGCTACTGTTGGCCTAAGGGCAGAGGGTAGGGAAAGAGCTCATTTCTCTTCCCCCACTCAGGGAGCAGGGGCTAGCTCTAATATTTCTTCTTCCATTATCCCTGTCATTAGGGAGCAGGATCAATGGTACCCCATCTTTGGGAGAGATAAAAAGCAACTGACTTCATCTCTTCTTCAGCCTTCTACCCGCTTCCTCCCTCATCTCTGTCCCCCTCCCTCCCTCCTTCCATCATCTGCCAGAGTTCCGGGACTGGAGGCCTTTTTAGGACATGCTGAACTCTCTGAGCTATTTCCAGGCAAATTCTAGGTTATTTTTAATAGCTTGGTCCCTTGTTATTTCCCCCTCTTCTCTGAAGGTGGCCCCTGATTCTGTCTCCCAGAGCCAAGCTGGGGGCATTTCCAGAGGGGCCTGACTGCCTAACCCCCTTTTGCTGCAGCAGGGGGCGCTCTGCTGCCTGGTGGCACGTGAGGGACCAGGTGCCTTGCTCAGTCCCTAGCTTTCAAGCTGCAGGTCGGGTCGCCTTCTCCAGGACTCACTGATTGAAAGACCTCCCCTGTTTTGATGTCTTTCGAGCTTCCCCCGGATGAGACTTTGGAGTCTGACCTTCTTTGCTCTGTGGTTTCAGCCTCACTTACATCCTTCAACTGTAAAATGGAGATAAACAGCAGTACTACCACACTGAGTTGTGGGGATTAAGATTTCTTAATACAATATAGGTAAAACCCTTAGAATAGCTCAGTGAGTGCTCTGAAAGTGTCAGGACTATCATTCCTGTATTGTGAGCCACAGAGCTGGAGAATAGCTTTAGGTCCTTACAGCAAGCCTGGACCGAAAGGCTTGGCTAGAGCACCCCCAGGCCGAGCCAGCCTTCAGGCCAAGCACCCTCACCAGAGGGCCACCCAGACTGAGAGAGTCAGAGAGGCTGGATTTGGGTTGGAGCCCTGGAGCATGTGGAGAATTGAGAGGTGCAGGGGTGGTGGACAAATCCTTCGCCTCCACTTAGCCAGGCTCCCAGGGAGTCCCTCTGCCTCCAGCTGCCAACAGGCTTTTGCTTTTTTCTCTGCTGGGGCTGCAGCTGTGGCTACTGTTCTGTCCAGAGGCTTGGGGTGGCTGGGCTGGCGTGGGATGAAGCCAGGAAAGAGTGTGTGGCTGGGGCAGAGGTAGAGGGACTGGAGAGGCTGCCTGTGGGAGCTCTTGTTCCAGGAGGATGGGCTGGTCTGTTCTCCACCAGGAATGGGGCTGGGGGTATCTCTGCGCTCAGCTTCTTTCCTCCCTGTGGACCCCTCCCCTCCTCCCTACTCTCCACTCTTGACCTCCAGAGGAGATGTGAGCATCGAACACTGACTGTTAGCTTCTCCCTGTGCTTAGCTGTGCGCCGACTGGCTGAGGCACTGGGTCTCTGTGCCTCCACATAAAGTGTGGGTTCAGCAGAGGCATCTGGGTGCCTCCTATGTGGCAAGCACAAAGATGACTAAGACAGCCCCAGTCCTCCAAGAGACGGCCATCTCTGTGTTTGGAGGTGGGGGTGCTGCGGACTTGTCTGAAGGTTGGCCACGCCACCTGGTTTTTCTGCTTGGGATACCCTCCCCTCCCCATCCTCCCCTTCCTTTTCTGGAGTGGTCTCAGTGTTCTGGAGACGGCCAGTCATTGGGTGTGGTGGAAAAGGCATGGGTACTGGAGTCAGGCAGACTCCAGTGGATTTGAATTCCAGCATGCTACTTAATGTCTCTGAGTGAGTTACCTCGTCTGAAAGCCAAGAGAAGAAGCCTTATAGAGGATCGTTGTGAAGATTAAAAGAGATAATGCATGTTACTCGCCTAGCCTGGTGCCTGGCCATAGGTAGAGAGTGATAAACGTTAGTTCCTCGCGTCCTGGCGTCTAGCCCAAGGCCTGACCCATAGCAGGTGCGGAATCAATATTACTTCCCTGTCCTACCAGTGCCCGACATGGGCTCGGCAGCTGATAGGTTCTCAGTAAGTGGTTGTTAACGAATAGTGTCGAATGTATGCTCTTTACCCTGCCACTCCACCCCCCTCTGACACTGGCTGTGATCCGGGATGACAGCTGCTAAGAGACAGGAGGAGTTGTGGGAAGGGAGAATGGCTCTGTGCCCTCCCCTGCTCCTGCCCCATCAGAACTGGCACAGCGCCCCACAGATGCCCATCTGCGGTACTGCCTCCCACAGCTTTGGGCCTCACTCCCCAGCGAGGGAGAGGGAGGGAGAGTGTGGGAGAGAGGCCTCAAGCTTTGCTGCCGCTTTTAAGTCTCTCCTTCTGTGAAGAGAGGATCCTTGTGGCCAGCTGGGTGCTGATCACCTCACCTCACCCCTCCTTCACTCCTGGCCTGGGGGTTCAGCCCCAGGGGACCCAGCAGCCTCCATTCCCAGCACAGTCCTCCCCCGGGGAAGAAGCCTTGGCTGTGATCATGGAAAATTGTCCTGCCAAGAAAGTTGTAGCTGGGAAAGCGTCTGAGGGGGAGGTAGGAGAGAAGACTGGGTCGGGGTGGGGAGGGGTGGGAGGAATGGGGAAAATCATGGCTGTGGGGAGGAGAAGGAAGGGTGGGGAAGGGGATTCAGGAGATGGGGGTAGGATTGGAGACAGAATGAGAAACTTGCCCCCACTGCTGTGCCAGCCGAGTGGTGATCGAGTCCTGGACTGGCAGGGCTGCGGGGTGGCTCTTTGAAGGGTCCCTGATGAGGGGTGGGGGAAGCAGGTCCATATCTAGTTTCTGGCTTGGCCTCCAAAGCTGGTCCCTGGGCCACCTCCCAGTGCCAGTCTGGGCCCCTGTTGGTTTTGCTCCCAGCATTCTTGGCATTTCTGGGAGGGTTTCAATGGCACCAGGGTTGGGGAGGAGGACAGAGCTTGGGGATGGGGCCAGGGGGTGGGGGGAAGGCCTGGTGCTGGGAACAGGCGGTTCTTTCAAACTAGCAGTGCTGGCCAGGCTGCTTGGGTTGGCATGTTTGTGTGTGTCTGTGTGTGTGTGTCTATCTACTGTGCATGTTGGTCCCTCATCCAGATAGTGTGTGCAGATGTAATGTGATGATTGCATGGCCAAGTATACTGATTTGCCCTTGCAGGACTTGGGAAAACTGACTTTTGGTCCTTCTCCTTAGTCCTTCAACAGTCTGCTTGGTACTGAGGGGTTGGGCCTGGGCAGCTCTGGGGAGGTGGAGTGCTCTGGCCACTAACTCCTGCCCCTGCCCCATCATGCAGGCTGCTGGTGGGCGCTCCCCAGGCCCTGGCTCTGCCTGGGCAGCAGGCGAATCGCACCGGAGGCCTCTTCGCTTGCCCCCTGAGCCTGGAAGAGACTGACTGCTACAGAGTGGACATCGACCGGGGAGGTGTGGGCCCTGTGGGGGTGGAGTGGGGGGAGCACATGAGCAGGGGAGGAGAGGGCTTGGCCTCTTCTTCCCTCCCCTAATTCCCAGTGTCCTGCCTCCAGCTGATGTGCAGAAGGAGAGCAAGGAGAACCAGTGGTTGGGAGTCAGTGTTCGGAGCCAGGGGCCTGGGGGCAAGATTGTCGTGAGTACCACTTCTTGTGACTGTATGCAAGGGTGGTGTGTGTGTGTGTGCTTGAGTGTTTGGCATGTACATGTGCAAAGATGTGCTTACAGAACATGAGTTGGGCATATGGTATGATGGTCTGATTCCTAGGACTTTAGGGAGATATAAAAAGGTGTAAGACATGGTTTCTGTCCTTATAAATTTAAAACCATCTAACCATTCATCCATCTAGCCATTTGCCAACTCTCACTGAGAAACTTTTAAGCATCAGGCATTGTGCTTGTTACTGCGAGTGAGTATGTACAGACTGGGACAGGCCTGGCTCATGCCTCAGATCGCCTACTGCATGCTGTGGAGATTCTCATTCTCTCTTCTTCTGTGTCTGGTTCTCTCTGTATTGTCACTAACATGCACAAATACACAATCAATAATGCAAGTCACTACAGGGCAGAATATGGCTACTATTCTGGACATGGATGTGGACATGGGGACATGATATTAGGTGAGTGGCACAGTCCCCAGTCTGTAAAAGTCCAAAGGACTCCTGCCGGTGGGTGTGATTTGAGCCAGGCTTTCAAGAATGAGCGATACCTGGGGAGTGGAGGAGAGGAAGTTCCTTGCAGATGAGGTGGTGGCACTTACAAAGGTCCAGAGATGGGACCAAGCTTGGGGACGGTCACATATGGCGTGATCAAGGAGGCACGAGTTCTGTGTGCTGGCTCAGTCGTGCCCTTGGGTGCCCAGGCAGACTGTGGAACAAGGGCATCTTCCTGCAGGGCAAGGAAGTGGGTGCAGATGGGATAGCAGGTGTGTGTGCACCTGCCCAACACTGGGCTGGTTGGTGGTGCTCAAGTGATGCCTGCAAAGGTGTGTGTGCATGTGCGTGTGTGCGCGCACACAAACCAGTGTCTGCCAAATGTCTGCCTGTGGGCACATGGCTCAGGCAGGTCCCTGGCCCACACAGTAGGATGACCCCTCACCCCTTCCTCCCACAGACCTGTGCACACCGATACGAGGCGCGGCAGCGCGTAGACCAGACCCTGGAGACGAGGGACGTGATTGGTCGCTGCTTTGTGCTGAGCCAGGACCTGGCTGTCCGTGACGAGTTGGATGGCGGGGAGTGGAAGTTCTGTGAGGGGCGCCCCCAGGGCCACGAGCAATTTGGGTTCTGCCAGCAGGGCACGGCTGCTGCCTTCTCTCCCGACAGCCACTACCTCCTCTTTGGGGCCCCGGGAACCTATAACTGGAAGGGTGAGTCACTTCTTGGGAAGGGGAGGAGGCAACCAAAATGTCGTCTTACCTCAGAGATGGGATTGGGGGCAGCACGTGGCCCAGCATGCCCAAGTTCACTGCCCCTGAGTAGCTCCGGCACTGCCACGCCTTCACTCCCATCATGCTAGCACACACATGGAGGGGGTGTCACCTCTCCTTCGAATGGCCGAGTATTCCTCAACACGCTGGCATGAGCCCCCACATGCACGGCCGGGCCTGCCTGCCCAGCGGGGGCCTGCATGCTCCAACACAGCAGCCCACACCTCATCACCCCCATTCCCGTCTCTGCACGCTGCCGTTGGCTGAGCTGACGCTCGGTGAGTGTGGTGCCGAGTCTGGCGGACCCCAGGAAGCTTGGACTGGGGAGGGGGTGGACATAGGGCTAGAACGGAGAGGAGGTCCCTGTGTGCCTGTCTAACTCAGTGTCTGGCCTGAGGGGTGCTCCTCGCTCCCCACCCTGGCACTGACAGGTCTGTCCTTGCAGGCACAGCCAGGGTGGAGCTCTGTGCCCAGGGCTCAGCGGACCTGGCGCACCTGGACGACGGGCCCTACGAGGCGGGGGGTGAGAAGGAGCAGGACCCCCGCCTCATCCCGGTCCCTGCCAACAGCTACTTTGGTAGGGACCCCTCCCGGCCCACAGCTGCTCTAACCCTCTGCTCCTCTCTCCTGCCCTCCCTCTCCGTGCTCCCCTCCTTCCGTCTCTGTCTCTCTGTCTCTGATTCTTGTCTCGCTGGTCTCTTTGTGGCTCTCATTTTCTTTCTCCACCTCTTCCTCTTTTACCTTCTTCTTTTGCCTTTCTGTCTGGCTCTGTCTTCCCACCCTGTGGCCCCCGCTCTGGATGTCCCTTCCCTGGTGTCTCCCCCCTCCCCGCCCCCCGCAGGGTTGCTCTTTGTGACCAACATTGATAGCTCAGACCCTGACCAGCTGGTGTATAAAACTTTGGACCCCGCTGACCGGCTCCCAGGACCAGCCGGAGACTTGGCCCTGAATAGCTACTTAGGTTTGTAAGCCCCCACTCATGTCCTTCTGGGCCCTGGGCACTCAGCCTGGCCTCCCCTCCTCTCCTGCCCTGCCTCCCCCAGCCCAAACACACACCCAGGGAAACACACATTGGGCCCAAAATACAGAGAAGAGCTGGGCCTAGTGACCAGGACCCAGAAGAAGAGGCCCCAAGGGTGATAGCCTGGGGGGCTGTGAATGGGGGTCTCCATGGAGGAAGAACCAGATGGGGTGAAGGGGACAGGGTGAGACTGTACTGGTAAGGAAGGAGGCTAGACCTCTCGGGGGACTTTCTCTGAGGAATGGATGGTGGGCACATGCTGGAGAAAGGTCTAGCCATATTGGTAAGTCCCTCTCATTGTCTCACCTGCATCCCTCTGCAGAAGATGATGAAACGAGGCCTGGGAGATGTTTGGGTGAATCAAGCTCTTCCCCATGCCCCCTTGTCTCCCCCTATTCACGTGAAGACTTTCTCTCCCTGCCAGGATGGGGGGAGTGGGGGTAAAGAAGGTGCATTGGATGGATTGGGGCCTCCTGGATGTGCAAAGGGGAGAGCAGTTCCCTGGGCGTCATGTGGGGGTGCCCTGCCCAGCTCCTGCCAGGTCATTCAGCCTCCTGTCCAGTCATCTGGCCTTCTCAGCCATTGTCTTTCTCTTTCCTCCCCAGTCCCTGAGGCTGACCTCATCGTACTTCTTGTGCCAAACTTCAGTCTCTGGGTGTGGGGAGGCTGCCAGGCCTCTGGAGGGGGGAGGAAGAGCCATCCAGCTGTGGGGGTGATAACTTGGAGGGCACCTCCACCTTTTGGCTCTGGACCTGTGAGGAGGGGCAGGGTGGGGGTGTGACACTGTGACACACGCTGGTTCCTGAGTCTTTTGGGGAGTGCTCACGGGTAAGTCACCCCCACCCAGGTTTCTCCATCGACTCGGGGAAGGGTCTGATGCGTGCAGAGGAGCTGAGCTTTGTGGCAGGGGCCCCCCGTGCCAACCACAAGGGTGCTGTGGTCATTCTGCGCAAAGACAGTGCCAGTCGCCTGGTGCCTGAAGCTATACTGTCCGGGGAGCGCCTGACCTCTGGCTTTGGCTACTCACTGGCTGTGGCTGACCTGAACAATGATGGGTGAGAGTGGAAGAGGGGAGTGGAGCCTGAGGGAGGCTGGGTCCCCGAGGTATGAGGGGCCTCTGGCATCTCCTCCTGACTCCCCTGACTGGGGAGGATTCCACGCTGACTGTCTCCCTCTCTCCATAGCTGGACAGACCTGGTAGTGGGTGCCCCTTACTTCTTTGAGCGCCAAGAAGAGCTTGGGGGTGCCGTGTATGTGTACATGAACCAGGGGGGTCAGTGGGATGAGGTCACCCCTCTCCGGCTCTGCGGCTCCCCTGACTCCATGTTTGGGATCAGCCTGGCTGTCTTGGGTGACCTCAACCAAGATGGCTTCCCAGGTGTGACTGGGAGCCGGAAAGGCTCGGGGGAGTGACGGGCAGGGGCAGGGGTGGGGAATGCCTCAGAGGTCAAGGTGGGCGGGGGGTCTTCTGAGGGCTCAGGGAGAGAAGCAACCTGGGCTCACATCCATTTACCAGCCTTGTGACCTTGGGCAAGTTACTTAACCTTTCTGAGCTCTTAGTATCTGCAGAATGACTGAGAGGATTAAAAATGATGTATGTAAGGTGACCAGGTTTTAGTAGCCTCTCAATAAAATACAAAACGTATGACGTGGAACTGAGTGACTGAGGGAAAGTTGGGGTCTGGACCTTGTCACCCCCCCAGTCTGATCACCTTTTTCCCATGCCCGCAGACATTGCCGTGGGGGCTCCCTTTGATGGGGATGGGAAAGTCTTTATCTACCACGGGAGCAGCCTGGGGGTTGTGGTCAAACCTTCCCAGGTGAGGGGAGTGGTTGGGATGAGGGAATGGTTTGGGTGGGTTAAGGGGGCATGACAGCAGAGCATAGGGGAGGCAGAGGCCTGGGGCTGATGGGCTGTGGAGAGCTGACAGGCCAGTTCCGCAGGTGTTGGAGGGCGAGGCCGTGGGCATAAAGAGCTTTGGCTACTCTCTGTCGGGCGGCCTAGACGTGGATGGGAACCATTACCCCGACCTGCTGGTGGGCTCCCTGGCCGACACGGCTGTGCTCTTCAGGTGAGCCCCTCCCGCTCCTCTGCCTTCGTCCTCCTGAGGCCATGAGCCCCACGCCAGTGCAAATCTGATGCTGAAGAGTCTGTCTGCCTCCCCTCTTTTCCAGCCTCATGTTCTCATGTTTCTTGTGCCCTCGACTCCCCACTCCCCAGGGCCAGACCTGTCCTCCATGTATCCCATGAGGTCTTCATTGCTCCACGAACCATCGACCTAGAACAGCCCAACTGTGCTGGTGGCCACTCGGTCTGGTGAGGTGGGATCCAAGAGGAGAGCTGGGAGAGGCTCCGGGGTCCAGATTCCCCCTGTTCTCCCTCTCTCTGCCCAGTATGGGGCTGGGGCAGGGGCAGGGTGAGGCTGGGGCCTTGGCCCATCAGTCTTGCTGGCTCAGGAGCTGCCCTTTGCCCCCACAGTGTGGATCTCAGGGTCTGTTTCAGCTACATTGCAGCGCCCAGCAGTTACAGCCCTATTGTGGGTGAGTGAGGTCCCCCTCCCATCTCCCACCCCATTGGGTTTCAGGGTGGGTCACTCTGAGGTAGAAGGCCACCCTGGGGACAGGGTCAGACTGGAGCAGGTCCCCAGCTCACTGGCTCCTGTCCTCTTCCTGCATGCCACAGCTCTGGATTACGTGTTAGATGGGGACACAGACCGGAGGCTCCGCGGCCAGGTCCCCCGTGTGACCTTCCTGAGCCGTGGCCTGGATGACCCCAAGCACCAGGCCTCGGGCACCGTGTGGCTGAAACACCAGCATGACCGAGTCTGCGGAGACACCATGTTCCAGCTACAGGTGGACGCTGACCCCTTGGCCTCTGAGGGTCGCTGTCCTTGCGTGATCTCTTTTCCTTGATTCATCTTTGCTTCTTCCCTAACACATCACACCTCACTCTAAGATCTCAACTTTTGGGAAGCCTCCCTTGTGAGCTGACCCCCTCCTCACCTGCTGCCTTCTTGCATCTTCTTCAAGTTCTGTCCTCCCTGGAGATGGAGATGGCGGGTTCTCTTGTCACATCTGGTCCTCAAAGCCCTAAATCCTGGGTCTCCTCCCCTCTCTACTCCAGTCGCTGTCCCTCCTCCTTGCTCAGTGCTCCACCGCTCTCCTTCAGCTCCCTAAGCTTCTCTCCAAGTCTCAGGATCTGTGCTAGGTCTGGGGCTTTGGGCAGGGCCGGGACCTGGGGAGTGTTCTAGTGTCCACGTCTATCTTTCACCTTCCCAGGAGAATGTCAAAGACAAGCTTCGGGCCATTGTGGTGACCCTGTCCTACAGTCTCCAGACCCCTCGGTTCCGGCGACAGGCTCCTGGCCAGGGGTTGCCCCCAGTGGCCCCCATCCTCAATGCCCACCAGCCCAGCACCCAGCGAGCGGAGGTGAGCGTGGGCTCTGGTTAAGCCTGGGAAAAAGAGCTGGGAGCGGCAGTGATCATGGCCCTCACCAGTGACAGTCACTCATGGCTTGCAAAGCTCTTTCACATGTTACCCTGTAGTTCCTCAGATCTCTAGATGCTGTAACAGGTAGACCCCAAATGTAAAATAGCCCAAACGATCAGTGTTCCTGGTCAGAGGGGTCAGTGCTCCTCCATTCCAGCAGTCATTCAGGGGCCCGGGCTGATGAGGGTCTGTCATCTTCAAATGTGGCCTCCAAGGTCCTTAGGTTGTCTCCATCCCTGTCAGCTGGGAGGGAGAGTGTGAAGCTTCTTGCATGGTTTCCATGGCCAGCCTGGAAATGGTGCTCTTCACATTCTAGACCTGGAACTCAGTTACATGCAAGGAAGGCTGGGGAAATGGGGTCTCCCTGTGGAGTAGCCTGCTAGTCTCTACCGTGGCCTTGTAACACTCCCATCCTTTTACTGATGAGGACACAGCTCAGAGAGGTTAAGTGACCAGCTCAACATCACACAGCTAGTATGCAGCAGATCTGAGAGGAGAACTCAGGTTGTTAAATCCTGTGGTACTTTACCCCACCTTCCACCTTGGTGACATGTTCATCCCCCAGGAATGACCCTCCAATCTCTCCCCAGATCCACTTCCTAAAGCAAGGCTGTGGTGAAGACAAGATCTGCCAGAGCAATCTGCAGCTGGTCCACGCCCGCTTCTGTGCCCGGGTCAGCGACACGGAGTTCCAACCTCTGCCCATGTGAGGAGGAGCGAGGGAGCAGGTGGGGTGGGAAGGCAAGAGTTCAGAGGACGGAAGGAAGCCCCCCGGGAGGGCCAAGGCAGAGGGGGCTGAGCCTGCAGAGGGAGGCTGGGAGGCTGGGGAGGACCTGCTGATAATGCAGAGGACTGCAGGGTGAGGGTCAGGGATGGGGCCACAGGGGCTCCCTGGACAAGGAGTAACAGTCCTTCACAATCCGTATCAAAATATTCAGTTTACACACATCTCACTATTTAGTCTTCACAACCCTGGGAGGCAGGAATTATTGTCAGTCCCACTTTATAGATGGAGAATGGAGACCCAGAGAGGTTAGGTTTCCTGCCCCAGTAAGTGGTGGAGCTGGGACCAGAATGGAGGTCTGCTGACTCCCAGCCTGGTTCTCCCAAGCGAGTGGGGGAAGACCTGAGGCTTGGCCATGTGTGTGAGGAGATCTGGGGGACCTGGGTGGGAGGAGAGCTCAGGGAGTGCAGGTAGTCAGTGTGTACTGGGGGAAGGTGTTCAGATCTTAGAGTGAGTGGGATCTGACCCTCCAGGGATGCAGATGGGACGACAGCCCTGTTTGCCCTAAGTGGGCAGCCAGTCATCGGCCTAGAGCTGAAGGTCACCAACCTGCCCTCGGACCCAGCCCAGCCCCAGGCTGATGGGGATGATGCCCACGAAGCCCAGCTCCTGGTCACCCTACCTTCCTCTCTGCACTACTCAGGAGTCCGGGCCCTGGACCCTGCGGTGAGGACCTGGGGCGTGGTGGGGTGGGGTCCTGGGGAGCTCCAGGAACCCAAGCTGACCTCTCCTCTCTGCACTCCAGGAGAAGCCTCTGTGCCTGTCCAATGAGAACGCCTCCCATGTCGAGTGTGAGCTGGGGAACCCCATGAAGAGGGGTGCCCAGGTTGGCAGATCTGCTCTTATCCACATCTGAGTGGCTCCTTAACCCCTGACCCCTCCTCAAGGCCCTAGCCTTCCCTGACTTGGATCTTGCTCCACCCTTGGCCTAGATCACCTTCTACCTCATCCTCAGCACCTCAGGAATCACCATTGAGACCACAGAGCTGGAGGTGGAGCTGCTGTTGGCCACGTGAGCCTGGGGGGGCCGGGGTGGGGGCCATTGGACTGAAGTCCACCTGGAAGGGGCTCTGCTGTCCTCATCTGACCCCTTGGGGTGGTGCCTGGGCCCGCTGCCCACGCCTGCCCTGCCCACACGCCAGGATCAGCGAGCAGGAGCTACATCCGGTCTCTGCCCGAGCCCGCGTCTTCATTGAGCTGCCGCTGTCCATCACAGGGTAAGCCCTGCCCTGTGGGCACCGCTGCGGAGGGGCAGGCAGTGCCACTCCCAAACCCAGGGCTGCCTCTGCCTCACCTGGCCTGGGCCTCCTGACCCTCCCAGCCCTCCATCAGCCCTGTTTTGACCCCTCTTTGCCAGGGTGGCCACTCCTCAGCAGCTCTTTTTCTCCGGCGTGGTGCGAGGCGAGAGCGCCATGAGGTCCGAGCGGGATGTGGGCAGCAAGGTCAAGTACGAGGTCACGGTGAGTGTCCTGGCATGTGGCCCTCTTGGTCCCCTTCCCTTCTTGGCACAGAGGAGAGGCCGAGACATGTCCCAAGCGCTGGTGCTCTTCTACCATACGGCAGCATGGTGGTCCAGCAGGTTCCAGGCCTCCCCCAGCTCCTGGCCCTTGGCTGTGGGCAGGTGTTTGTGCTGGGGCCTCAGTTGGCCAGTTCCTGGTCATCCCTGACTGGACGGCTCACCTGCTGGTCTGGGGAGGCCATGACAGCCAGGGATGCTCTTGTGTTGGGGACCTCAGCTGGGGGATGGGGGCATAAGGGGAGAGCTGATGTCTTTCCCCAGACTCGGCTCTTGTTTGGCTGGGGCCTCCCCACACTTCTCAGTGACATCTCCAGGTTTTCCTAGGTTTGGGGTGAGCAGAGAATGGTGCCTGGCAGAGTCTAGGATCCTGAGTCTCTGTTGAAACCATGCTTTCTGAGACCCTCCCCTCAGCCTTGTCCCTCCGATCTCTGTGGATCTAGGGCCCGCTCAGAACCAAGGTCCCTCCCTTCACACTCCCTTGTGCCCACAGGTCTCCAACCAAGGCCAGTCACTCAACACCCTGGGCTCTGCCTTCCTCAACATCATGTGGCCCCACGAGATTGCCAACGGGAAGTGGCTGCTGTACCCGATGCGGGTGGAGTTGGAGGGCGGGCAGGGGCCCGGGCAGAAGGGCCTTTGTTCGCCCAGGCCCAACATCCTCCACCTGGTGAGGCTTAGGCAGGGTGAGCGGGGGCTGCTGAAGCAGGGTGGAGGGCGTTAGACTTTGGGAAGGAGGTCATGAGGCTGGGGGTGTGTGTGGGGGGTGCTGGGCCGGGAGAACGGCGGGGGAGATGCTGTCGCAGGATTGCTGCGTTTGGAGGGGCACTCACTGGGCCCCCTCCCCACATCCAGGATGTGGACAGCAGGGATAGGCGGCGGCGGGAGCTGGAGCGGCCGGAGCAGCCGGAGCCTCGTGAGCCACCGGAGCCCAGCACGTCCTGGTGGCCCGTGTCCTCTGCAGAGAAGAAGAAAAACATCACCCTGGTGAGGGCAGGGCCAGCGTGGGTTGGCCAGAATGGGGGCGGTGGTGTGACAGAGGACACCGGAGGTGGGGGCATGGAGCTTTAGGGTGGTGGGTGTCCAGGGAGGCTGGCCCATCAAGAGGTGTGATGGCCAGACACCTGGGGCTAGTTGACAAGACAGTTCACATCACACCTGTGAAGCAGCTGCCGCCGCCACAGGTCCCCTAGGCCCACCAAGCGCTCACTCCAGAGGGGGACACCTGACCTACAGCCAGTGAGTTAGCCGCACAATCGATTCTCCTCACATTTACAAGACAGATCACACTTTATAGGGGTGGCATGGTTTTAGGCACCTGTGAGATCTGTTTGTTCTTTTGAACTCTTTCAGGACAAAAAAGTCAGTTTGCATGAGGAAACCTGCTTGATTTTCACGACGTCAAAAACACTAAGTTTTTGAAGTTCTAATAATTAAAACAACAGTATATTATATGTGATTCATGAAGTCTATCCCTTTTGAGCAGCTTTGCCTCCATTTTTTCTACTTGTTTCACGTAGTTTTTTTCTTTATTGAGTTTCTTTATTGGGTTTATTGAGCAAGTTAGTGCACACTCTGTACTGGTCCCTTCTAGGACGGCGCTGGCAGTGAGAGTATGGTGGGGACACAGGTTAGGGGGTTTGTGGCCTGGTTGCCAGGAGGTGAATCCCAGGTGTGGAAGGGTGGGCCGTGGAGGCGAAGAGTCAAAGAGACTGTTTGCAGGGAAGGTAAGCAGTTGGGCCTCTGGTGTCACCTGTCTGGGAGAGAGCTCCACTATCACAGTCCATCCCTCCTGGTGGCCCTCAGCTTCTTTGTTCTCTTGAGAGCCTGGTATGAGGCAAAACAAGGCCTTTGGGGGTCACGTGAACTTGCATAATTATATGGATAGTCCTGCCTTCTCCATGTGCCTGATTTCCTCTGAAAGGCCTCCCGTTTTACTAAGAACTTTGAGATTGATTCTTTTTTTCATATATGTATTTTTAATTTTTTATTGATGTCTTAATAGTTTACAACATTGTGAAATTTTAGTTATACATTATTGTTTGTCAGTCACCATATAAATGCATCCCTTCACCCCTTGTGCCCACCCCCCCATCCCCCTTGCCCCTGGTAACCAGCAAACAGTTCTCTCTGTGTTAGTTTATATTCCACATATGAGTGAAATCATGTGGTGTCTGTCCTTCTCTCTCTGGCTTATTTCACTTAACATAATACCCTCCAGGTCCATCCATGTTGTTGCAAATGGGACCATTTTGTCTTTTCTTATGGCTGAGTAGTATTCCATTGTATATATATACCACATCTTCTTTATCCAATCATCCGTCGAGGGACACTGGGATTGCTTCCACTTCTTGGCTATAGTGAATAATGCTGCAATGAACATAGGGGTGCATAAGCCTCTATGGATTGTTGATTTCAGGTTCGTTGGTGGATACCCAGTAGTGGGATAGCTGGGTCCTAGGTATTTCTTGTTTTTTGAGATGCATTTTATTTATTTATTTGTTTTTATTGATGTCTTAATAGTTTATAACATTGTGGGGTTTTAGTTGTACATTGTAGGTATTTCTATTTTTAATTTTTTGAGGACTCTCCATACTGTTTTCCATAGAGGCTGCACCAGTTTGCATTCCCACCAGCAGTGAATTAGGGTTCCTGTTTCTCCACAACCTCTCCAACATTTGTTGTTTTTTGTCTTTGTGATTATGGCCATTCTAATGGGTGTAAGGTGATATCTTAGTGTAGTTTTGATTTGCATTTCCCTGATGATTAGTGATGTTGAACATTTTTTCATATGCCTGTTGGCCATCTGTTTATCTTCCTTGGAAAAGTGTCTGTTCATATCCTCTGCCCATTTTTTGATTGGTTGCTTGTTTTTTTGTTGTTCAGTTGTGTGCATTCTTTGTGTATTATGGAGATTAACCCCTTGTCAGATACATGATTTGCAAATATTTTCTCCCAGCTGGTGGGTTGTCTATTCATTTTGATCCTGGTTTCATTTGCCTTGTAGAAGCTCTTTAATCTGATGAAGTCCCACTTATTTATTTTTTCTTTTGTTTCCCTTGTCTGAGTAGACATGGAATTTGAAAAGATCCCTTTATGACCGATGTCAAATAGTGTACTGCCTATATTTTCTTCCAGGGGTTTTATAGTTTCGGGTCTCACTTTCAGGTCTTTGACCTATTTTGAGTTAATATTTGTGTATGGTGAAGAAAATAGTCTACTTTCATTCTTTTGCATGTGGCAGTCCAGTTTTCCCAGCACCATTTATTGAAGAGACTTTTCTTTCTCCATTGTATGTTCTTAGCTCCTTTGGCGACGATTAGCTGTCCGTAGATGTGTGGTTTTATTTCTGGGCTTTCAATTCTGTTCCCTTGATCGGTGTGTCTGTTTTTGTACCAGTACCATGCTGTTTTGATTACTATAGCTTTGTAGTATATCTTGAAGGTAGGGATTGTGATGCCTCCAGGTTTGTTCTTTTTTCTCAGGCTTGCTTTAGCTATTTGGGATCTTTTGTTGCCCCATATGAATTACAGGATTCTTTGTTCTACTTCCATGGAGAATGTCATCGGAATTCTGATTGGGATTGCATTGATTCTGTAGATTGCTTTAGGTAGTATGGACATTGATTTGTGGATGTTGAACCATCCCTGTGTCCCTGGTATAAATCCCACTTGATCGTGGTGTATGATCTTTTTAATGTATTGCTGTATTCGTTTTGCCAATATTTTGTTGAGGATTTTTGCATCTGTGTTCATCAGTGATATTAGCCTGTAGTTTTCCTTCTTTGTATCGTCCTTGTCTGGCTTTGGTATCAGGGTGATGTTGGCCATGTAGAATGTGTTAGGAAGTGTTCCGTCTACCTCCATTTTTTGGAAAAATTTGAGAAGGATAGGTATTAATTCTTCTTTGAATGTTTGATAAAATTCTCTGGAGAAGCCATCTGGTTCTGGATTTTTATTTTTTGGGAGGTTTTTGATTACTGTTTCAATCTCTTTACTTGTGATTGGTCTATTCAGATTCTCTATTTCTTCTTGATTCAGTTTTGGGAGGTTGTATGAGTTTAAGAATTTATCCATTTTCTCCAGGTTGTCCAATTTGTTGGCATATAGTTTTTCATTGTATTCTCTTATAATCCTTTGTATTTCTGTGGTGTCTGTTGTAATTTCTTCTCTTTCCTTTCTAATTTTATTTATTTGAGGCTTCTCTTTTTTTCTTAGTGAGTCTGGGTAAAACCTCTGGTACTAAGGGTTTGTCAATTTTGTTTATCTTCTCAAAGAACCAATTCTTTGTTTCATTGATCCTTTCTACTGTTTTTTTTTTCTTTTTGGTTTCAATTTCATTTATTTCTGCTCCAATTTTTATTGTTTTCCTCCTGCTGACTTTGGACTTCATTCTTCTTTTTCCAGTTCTCTTAGATGTAGTTTAAGGTTGCTTATTTGGGCTTTTTCTTGTTTGTTAAGGTGGGCCTGTATTGCTATGAGTTTCCCTCTCAGGACTGCTTTTGCTGCATCCCATATGAGTTGGTATGGTGTATTTTCATTTTCATATTTCTCCAGATATTTTTTGATTTCTCCTTTAATTTCATCAATGATCCATTGGTTGTTCAGTAGCATGTTGTTTAGTCTCCATGTCTTTGTCCCTTTCCCAGTTTTTTTCTTGTAGTTGATTTCTAGTGTCATAGCATTATGGTCAGAAAAGATGCTTTTTATGATTTCAGTCTTCTTAAATTTATAGAGGCTTGCCTTGTTTCCCAACATATGGTCTATCCTTGAGAATGTTCTGTGTGTGCTTGAGAAGAATGTGTAATCTGCTGTTTTTGGGTGGAGTGTTCTGTATATATCAATTAAGTCCATCTCATCTAGTTTTTCATTTAAGTCCACTATTTCCTTATCTGGATGATCTATCCATTGATGTAAGTGGGATGTTAAGATCCCCTACTATTATTGTGTTGTTGCTGATATCTCCTTTTAGGTTTATTAATAGTTGCTTTATGTACTTTGGTGCTCCTGTGTTGGGTGCATATATATTTATAAGGGATATGTCTTCTTGGTGGAGTGTCCCTTTTGTCATTATATATTGCCCCTCTTTGTCTCTCATTACCCTTTTTATCTTGAAGTCTACTTTGTCTGATATAAGTGTGGCAACACCTGCTTTCTTTTGTTTGCCATTAGCTTGGAGTATTGTCCTCCATCCTTTCACTCTGAGTCTGTGTTTGTCTTTAGAGCTGAGATGTGTTTCCGGGAGGCAACATATTATTGCATCTTGTTTTTTAATCCATCCCACCACTCTGTGTCTTTTGATTGGAGAATTCAATCCATTTACATTTAGAGTGGTTATTGATATATGAGGGCTTAGTGTTGCTATATTATTGCTCATTTTCTGGTTCTTTTGCATTTCCTTCATTTCTCATCTCATGTGTTTCAGACGTCCAATTCAGTTTGGTAGTTCTGTGTGATGATTCTCTTTGTTTTCTCCTTATTTTTCATATGTGACTCTGTTCTGATTATTTGTTTAGTGGTTACCATGAGGTTTGTTTAAAAAGTCTCATGAATGAGATAGTCCATTTTCTGATGGCCTCTTATTTCCTTAGACTAAGTTGATTCAATCCTTTTCCTCTTCCCCTTCTAAGTTATTGTTGTCACAGCTTATTCCATCTTGTGTTGTGAGTGTGTGTTTAAAGTGATGAGGTTATATTTATTTTTGGTGTTTTCCTTCCCTTAATCTTGATGTTTATAATTAAGTATTTTCTAACCTATTCTGATAGAGAGCTGTGGTTTTTCTGGTTTTGTCTACCTATTTTTCTCCTTGCTCAAAGCTTTGTGTCCTCTTTCTCTCTTTTCAGGTGTGAGGGCCTTCTTGAGCATTTCTTGTAGTGGGGGGGTCTTGTGGCAATGAACTCCCTTAGCTTTTGTTTATCTGGGATATTTATTATTTCTCCATCATATCTGAAGGTTATTTTTGCTGGATAGAGTATTCTTGGCTGAAATTTTTTGTTTTTCAGAATTTTGAATATATCATTCTAGTCTCTCCTAGCCTGTAGAGTTTCTTTTGAGAAATCTGCTGAGATCCTGATGGGAATTCCTTTGTACGTTATTTTATCTTTTTGTCTGGCTGCCCTTGATATTTTTTCTTTGTCATTGGCTTTTGCCAGCTTTACTACTATAAGCCTTGGAGAGGGTCTTTTCATGTTGACATATTTAGGAGACCTATTGACTTCATTCACTGGTGTTTTCAGCTCCTTCTCCAGGTTTGGGAAGTTCTCAGCTATTATTTCTATGAACAAATTTTCTGCTCCTTTTCCCTCCCTTCTCTCTCTGGAAAACCCATAATCCTTATGTTGCATTTCCTAATTGAGTCGGATATTTCTCAGAGGATTTCTTCATTTCTTTTTAGTCTTATTTCTCCTCCTCTATCTGGAGCATTTCTGCATTCCTGTCCTCAATAATGCTAATTCTTTCCTCCATGTTGTCAGCTCTGTTCTTTAAAGATTCCAGATTTTTCTTTATCTCCTCCACTGTGTTTTTCATCTCCAATATTTCAGATTAGTTTTT
Source organism: Tapirus indicus (assembly GCA_031878705.1). Lineage (NCBI taxonomy): Eukaryota > Metazoa > Chordata > Mammalia > Perissodactyla > Tapiridae > Tapirus > Tapirus indicus. The sequence continues at coordinate 142,506,832 of CM062918.1, read as the reverse complement.
CTTTATGGTTTCAATCTCCTTTGTGAAGAAATTCCTGATATCATTGAATTGTCTATCTGTATTTTCTTGTAATTCATTGAGTCTTTTATGATAGCTATTTTGTCATTTAGGTTATAAATTTCTGTGCCTTCAGGATTGATTTCTGGGTACTTGTCATTTTCCTTCTGGTCTGGAGATTGAATATACTTTTGTACAGTGCCTGCCAAGGTTGGCTTATTTTTTCTCATACTGAAGATATCTGGTTGCAGTTTCCACTTGCCACCACTGGGTGGGGGTCAAGTGCTGTGTATTCTGACCCCCCTGAGATCTGTGGGACTCTGGCCGACCTGTTATGCTGAAGTGCCAGGCATGCGGGGGGAGGGGCTCTCTCTTTTGCCTGCCTAATCCTGGGGGATTCTTGTTCTTCCCTTTCTATCTCCTCTCCTGGGGTGCTTGGATGATGGTGGCACCCCTGCATCAGTTCAATCTCCTTTGTGTGGGAATTCCCCACAGGCTGTGAGAGAACTTCGAGAGTGACGGTTTTCCTGTGGAGGGCTGCCCCTCCCGCCTCTCTCTCTGGGAGCCACATGGTCCCGGACTTGCCAATCAGGGAGGGGGATTTCTCCTTATCTCTCCCCACTTCCTCTGGGGGTTCCAGCACCTCCACCTTCAGAGGTACCACTGTGTGGGTCTCTCAGATGTCCTTTGTGTTGTGTGAGTGTCCTCTGTTGGTATGCAAGTGTCCTTTTTGTTGTATCTTAGTTGGGGGAGAATTTAAAGGGGAAAACTCACTCTGCCATGATGCTGACATAACTTGAGATTGATTCTTTTACTTAAAATTGCTTTTAGACAAATTGGCCAAGGATTCTTCAATTACTCAAAAGTGGCAAAATAAAGGATGACTCAAAGAATTCAAACACTCAAAGCCATTCTGTATGTGGGGTGTGATGACTATAACATAATTTTTAGGCAAATGGGCTGTTAGGTGGGATTGAGTCACATGGATTTAGGTCAGGCCTGGAAGGAGCAGGGCCTGAACCCTCTGTCCCCCCAGCAGCTTCTGGGGGCAGCCTCCTCCCCCTCCAGTGAGTTTGGGCTTAGCGTAGGAGTGTGGCTTTGCCAAATATGGACCTGGGTTCAAATATCTGCTCCACCACTTACCTGAGGCAGGTCACCTGGCCTCTTTGAACTTTAATTTCCTAATTTGAAAAATGAGGATGATAGTAATATGCACCTTGCAAGACAGTTGTGAAGCCTAAATGAGATAAGTACCTTGCAAATAGTAGGTGCTAAATCAATGGGACTGTCATTAGGTAACATGAGCATTGATTGGGGAGGCTACTCTGCCTACCACTGTCAAGTAAGAGACCTCCTCCCTGTCCCCCATGCATTTCAAAGCCAAAGTGCCCAGATTTGGGGTAGGCCACTATTTTGGACCACAGGGTTAGTTTGGGCAGACTTCCTGGAGGAGGGGGGTTTGATGCCAGGTAGGGGAAATTGGAAGAGATATGAAGGGAAAAAGGGGGTCCAAGGTGTGAGGGCTCATGGAGGAATGGACTGAAGGCTCTGGGCCGACTCTGTGTCCATGTGACCATGTTTGTGAGGATGCTGGGCCCTGGGCAGGCCCAGTGGGGTGGGGCCAAGTGGCTCAGAGCCCTGCCTGTCCTGGTCCCCAGGACTGCGCCTGGGGCACGGCCAACTGCGTCGTGTTCAGCTGCCCTCTCTACAGCTTTGACCGCGCGGCTGTGCTGCACGTCTGGGGCCGCCTCTGGAACAGCACCTTCCTGGAGGTGAGAGCACTGCTGGGGCACCTGGCTGGGTGTCCTCCTCCCCAACTGTCCCTACAGATACACTTCTCCTCCTGCCTCCTCCCTGTGCAGGTGCAGCACACTCTTAACCCAAGACAGGCAGAAACACCTCTGTGTTGGGCACCATTCTATTCACAATATCAGGAGCTGGGGGCGGGGGCAGGGGACATTTAGGAGGAGGGTCTCCTTCCCTGCTCACTTAGGAGTACTCAGCTGTGAAGTCCCTGGAAGTGATTGTCCGAGCCAACATCACTGTGAAGTCCTCCATCAAGAACTTGCTGCTTAGAGACGCCTCAGCTGTGGTGAGCTGCAGGGCTGGGGGTCGGGGGGGAGCTCTTCTCTCCTGCTGCTTCAGCACTTGTCCCCATCACCCTCACTCCTCAGATCCCAGTGATGGTGTACTTGGACCCGGTGGCTGTGGTGGCAGAAGGGGTCCCCTGGTGGGTCATCCTCCTGGCTGTCCTGGCTGGGCTGCTGGTGCTGGCGCTGCTGGTGCTGCTCATGTGGAAGGTAAGCCTTGGGAAGGGGGGGGCCGGCAGGGGCCGGGCTTCCCTGTCAGGCAGGTGGCCTTTCCTACTGCGGTTCTGTCACCCACCCCCTCACCCATTTATTCAGCAAATCTGCATCGAGCACTTACCCTGCATGTACAGGGACTCTGTCCAGCCCTGGGCATTGCAGGGGTAAGTCAGATGCAGATCTTGTCCGCAGAGACTTGATAGTCTGGTGGGGAAGGTGAGCCTTGTAGTCAAGGGCAAGACAGAAGGCATGGAGTCAAGAAAGTGCAGTGGGAGTTCCGAGGAGGGAAAGCGTGAGAGCAGGTGGCCCTGGGAAGGAAACTGGCCAAGAAGGCCAACAGTGTGCAGAACTACCTCTACGGAACTGCCTGCAGGACTGAACTTGGAACCTCCACATACCAGCCTCTGCATGGAATCATTCTTGTGCACACACAGTGTAGACAGAATCACGTTCCCCTCTGGGGCTCCACATAAAAGCACACACATGCACGTGTCAGTACAGGCCATCACATCCGTCACCAGAGGTCATTCCCTGAGCCACATGCCACAGCTGGGCCATGAGGAACCATGCACATCCTTGGGGCTCTATGGAGAATTGCCCCCCAACTCCGGACCAATCACAGACCAAGCACACCCCTTGGCAGACGTGAGTCATCAGTGGCCAACCCTCTGGAGCAGCATCCAAACTGTTGGGAACCTGGCCAGTCTTAGGGAGACTGATGCCTTCGTGAAACTGGCTCCAGGGTCCCTGCTCCCTGCTCCCATGGAAGGGGGACAGAGCAGAGATAAGGGCCACCATCCTTCCTCAATCTTCCCATCCTCCACCTCTTTTGCTCCCCTCCTCCTTTGACATCCCAGTGTGGCTTCTTCCATCGGAGCAGCCAGAGCTCATCTTTTCCCACCAACTATTACCGGGCCCATCTGGCCATGCAGCCCTCGGCCATGGAGGTCGGGGGTCCAGGGACTGTGGGGTAATTGTCGCGTGTGTGCATGTGTGTGCGCAAATTTGTGTGTACTTATGTGAGTATGTATGTGTGTGAATGTCAGTAGAGCTCCCAGCATTCAGGGGACCAGGAAGGTGCAGGGTGAAGAAATGAGATTGCATGAGGGTGGTATGAGTCCTAGGAACCGGGGTGGGAGGTTACTGTAGGGGTGAGTATACACAGCCTGGGGTGTGCACAGAGGGTTGGGTGGGCTCATGGAGTGTGAGCATGTGGGCACGCAGGGAGGTGCCGTGCACGTCTTTTCTATGGGCATGAGAGTGCAGAGACAAATGTGCAAGGAGATGCTGTGCAGTCTGAGCATGTAGGAGTCTCGGGTAGTCCTGAGTGTGAGTGTGCAAGGGGCACATTTCCACCTTGGTATGGAAGGGCCAGCATGTTCATGATTTAAGGAGAGGCTAGGCCACCATATTCGTGGATGAGAGGGCCCTGCTATAAGGGGGATGCTTCCCAGTGTACACGGAATACGCACGGTGTATGCGTATGAGGCTTGAGAGGAATCATTTGGAGTACGCAGGGGTCTAGGAAGCCATGTTTTTCCTTAGATCTCATTTGTGTTCTGGGGGATGCTATTGGGTCTCTTAAAAAGCTTGGGTGGGTGGAAACCTTTGGGGTCAGTGGTCCTGATGTTCCACCTTCAACCCCCTCTTTCAGGCACCAAGGGAGATGTCCTTGGTCCTGTACCTTGGGCCCCCTCCTGGTCTTTCTCTTGCTGTGAATGAGAACCGGGGACCCAGCACTGATGGTGGCACCTGTGGGGCTGCTGACTGCATTAGTTGCTGTCCAACCACCTCCTTTCTGGTGCAGTTGGTTCTTTCTGTCCCAGGCATGGTGGAGGCACAGAGCTCTGCTGTGCTGTGCATCTGCTCCAGGGACCTCAACCCTGCTGGCTCCTCATGTCTGGCTTGGTGTCTTTACAGATGGGATTCTTCAAGCGGGCAAGGTACCCCGAGGCCACCGTGCCCCAGTACCATGCGGTAAAGATCCCTCGGGAAGACCGACAGCAGTTCAAGGAGGAGAAGACGGGCACCATCCTAAGGAACAACTGGGGCAGCCCCCGGCGGGAGAGCCCCGATGCACACCCCATCCTGGCTGCTGATGGGCACCCTGAGCTGGGCTCTGATGGGCATCCTGTGCCAGGCACCGCCTAGCTTTCTCTGTCCCAGCCTGGCTGTGGGTCCCCTCCACCCCTTCCCCAGAGATGGCTCCTTGGGATGAAGAGGGTAGAGTGGGTTGCTGGTGTCCCATCAGGATTTGGCAGGATCTGTTTCATCAGCGGTGTAGACCTCTCCCCCCATGAGAAGAACTCCCAAACTTCCCCTTAGAGTGCTGTGAGATGAGGGGGTAAATGAGGGATGGGGTTAAGGGGTAGGGTGAGAAGGGCAGCCAAGTCCTGATGCAAAGGTGGGGAGAAGGAACCTGTATCCCTCCCTCTCCCATTCACCCAGTATAACCGGACCCCCAGGACTCGTCTCCCCGAAAGTGCCTTAGCCCAGAGGGTTGGGGAGGAGGCTGCATCGCTGACTCAGGGGCTCTTCCCTCTCTAGTGTCACCTCTCCTCTGACCTTAGTTTGATGCATCAATCTAGTGGATTTTGTCTATTTATTAAAAAATATTTGGGGACAAAACCTCTGGCTTCTTTGCTGAGTCCTGCTCCTTCATGCCCAGGGTCTCCAGGAGAGCCCTGATTCTCTCTGCACACCCCCAGCTCAGGACAAAGTTGGGGGGAGGAGGGAGGGGGTCAGGCAGGGATGTGTGTATCATGACTTTTGTGACCAGCTCCTGGAGGCACATGGTGTGGTCTCAGAAGGAGGGGAGGGGTAACTTTACCATGGGAACAAGGGAAAGGAAGAGGGAGCTCCTGGGGGTGGATGGGCAAAAGTTGGGAGACCTAGTCCAGGAATTTGCGGTTAGGGATACGACAGGATGTAACTGTTTCCTCCCTGTGGTCAGGGTAGGAATAGAACTTTTTCATTGCGGAAGGAAGGGCTGAAGTTAGAGATTCCCCCCGAGAGAGGTGGGGGCAGAACGAACAATGGGAATGGCAGGTGGGGGCAATGGCTTCTCTCTGCCTGGATCCCTCTCAGTAGAAGGTAGACATGGCCAGTAGGTGGGATTGTTCTGACTGGAGGCAGGACTTGGGGAAGGATTATTTCACGGCCTTTCCCATGATGTGGGGCCCAACAGGTAACCACTTGAGGGGAGGGGGGTGTTGTTCCATTTGGAGTTCGGAGAACTGGGCACTTTCCAGATCTTTCCAGGTCTCTCTGGTGAGGCAGCAGCCATCCCCGATGTGTTTCCAGGTGGGCTCTAAAACTTGCTGCCACAGGAAGGCCCAGCTTCCCCGTGGCTCAGCCACATGCTCCAAGAAAAAGAACACTCCTCCCTGGTAGAGAGGAGAGACTTGGTGTCATTTGTCCGCTCTGTTCCATAACCTTCCTCTGACCTCGCCTCTACCCGCTGACCAAGTCCAGTCAAACCTCTTGGTGAAGTGGGAGTTGCCAGTCTGTGAGTTTATGGAGCAAACCATCCTGCTCCTGAGGTTTTCGGCAGCCTCCCTAGCCTTCCTACCCTCCCACTCAAGGCACACGTGAGTAACCTCCTGTGAGTGAGTGGGGACGACTGGCGAGAGATCTTTAGGGATGGCCGGAAGGACAGCATAGCCGAGGGCAGATGGATGGGCAGATGGAGAAAGAGGAGCAGGATCTCACTGTAGACGGAGATGCTCGCCCTCAGCTCTCTCCCGAGGCCCAGCCACCACATCCTGGACACCTCAGCCAACATCTCCGCCAACTTCCCAGGGAAGCCTTGCACCCGACTCCTGACCGAAGCGGGGGCGCCTCTGGCTCTCCTCGCTGTGATCTCTTGCACCCCTAGGCTCAGAATTTACCAGCTACAAGCTGGTGACTTTCAAGTCTGTAGCTCCAGGCTACGTCTTTTTCTGACTTCCAGATCTGGACTTCCAACTGCCTGGACAGCTTCTCTCCCGGCTGTCTCAGAGGCACCTCAGCCCTAACAAGTCCAAAATAGGGTTTATCCCATCTCAGCAACTGGCACTTTCCTCTACCCTCCCCGACTCCCACCACTGGTTGCTCATGCCAGAAACCTGGAAACCATCCTAAACTCCTTTCTCTCCACATCCAGTTCAAATCTTATGGATTCTACTTCCCCTGATAACTCTACCCAGAACACTCCCTCCACACCCTGCTTCATCCCTCAGATCTCAATTTAAACATCCTCCCTCCATTGCGTTAGGCGACTCTCCTGCTTGCTTCCACAGCACCCTGTGCTGCCCCATCGACGCCCTGGTCACTGGCAGGTGGGGGTGGATGGGTGTCTCATGTGCTAGCACACCCACCCTGTGCTGGGTGCCCCCGACACTGGGGTGGCCAGTGCTGCGTTTGCCTGCCCCCTGCCCATGCCTTTCCCACTCTGCTCACCGGCCTCAGCACTCTCTGGACCTCCTGCAGGACCCTCCTCGGGCTCTGCACAGAGCACAGCACCAGGGTGCTGACCACCACATCCATGGAGCTATCAGCCAGTTGTTTCATGTCCTCTCCGGAAGCCACCACAAACCGTTCGTATTGGAGGTGTCTATTCTCAGCCATACTCTTGGTCAGGAACTTCTCAAAGTGGGGGTTTGGGTCCAGGCAGGTGATCGTGCAGCCAGCGGGGTAGAACTTGAAGTTGGCACCTGTGCCGCAGCCCAGCTCCAGCAGGGCCACCTTCCCTGAGGCCCCCATATGTCCCTTTATCTGGCCAAAGAGCTCCCGTTTCTGTCTCGCCATCATGCGGTTGGTCTTGGCGGTCAGCACGACCATCAGGTAGGGGAAGTAGCTTTTGCACAGGGGCTGCCAGCAGCCCAGCAGGGCCATCAGGTGCAGGGGCAGGGTGAGGATCAGCACCACCAGCTGCAGGAGTCGGACCAGGGCGTCCATGGCAGACCGGCTCTGAGAGGTGCTTCCGTTGGGGCACCAGCCTCTTCTCTCTGCCCAGCCGTTGCAGACATGAGTCTCCCCTCCCCCCGGGATAGGACTTTGTTCCTTCTCTCCTACTTGGCAATTTCCTCAGGGCGTAGTGTGTGTATGGAATCTTCCAGAGGGTACAGGTCCCACAGCCCCACAGGCTTTTAAACAAATTTTTAGATGGGGCAAAGGAAGAGGTGGTGCCAGTGTGCCCTGAGTTCTGGGGTGCTGTGCCCAGTTGAGGACAGTGGGGAATGCTGATCATCTTGGAGAGGAGCAGGAAGGGGGAAGGGGCGTATGTCTCCAAGCACAGCTTCATGGGGGCCAAATGCTGGGGCAGAGCCAACTCAAGGGGCATGTCCTGGCTTCATTCTGTCCTCAGGTTCTGCTGAGGCTCTGTGACCTGAAATTCTTCTTGGGGTCCCCTGGCACACCCCCAGCGCTTTGTAAACGGTAAAATACCTTTGCCCCAGATGGAAGCCGAACAGAGCATTCAGGGTGAGGCCCGATTGGTCAGAAGAGGAGGGAGGTTGCTGGCCAAAAGAAAGGCATTTTCTCAACTGACTGGTGTTTATTGTCAAATCCAAGGCTTTACTGCCCCAGAAGTAGAAGAAAAGAAGGGAGAAAAAGGCAGACTAGAGAAGAGTCAGGAGACCTGGGTTCTAGAGTTAGTTCTGCCATTAACTTGCTGTGTTCTTTTGTGCAAGTCTTTTTACTCTCTGGGCTCCAGTTTCTCATCTGTAGAATGGGAAGTTGAGGAGAGACTGGATGGACCTTACACAATTTCTAACGTCTCCTCCTGCTCCCACATTTGTGTGATCTAAGGAGAGCGGGGTAAGACAGGGAGCAGGTGACTCTAGGTGTCCTCACAACCTAGGACAGTACTCCTGAGGCTTTGGGACCAGGCCAGAGACTGCCACTGAGGCAGGGAAATCTCAGAGACCAGACTTTGGGGTCACAGGCATCTTAGCAGAAAGTCCCCAAATATTAAGTGGTGGCTTCTCTTTTGGCTGAAACGTCCCTCAGAGTCTTGAGGGAGGCTCCTCATAGACAGTCCCGAAGGCTGCCCACCAACTGCATAGTGGCCAAAGGAAATTTTCTTTAGAGAAAAGAAGATCAACAACTTGATGTTATATAAGAGGGAAATTATGATAGTCTAAAATCTCACGAGGAGCATTTCCCAGGGCTGATGGGGGAGGACGGAGAGTAAACAAAGTCTCTGGTTGGGAGGGGAGCCCTGTCAAAGTCCACTGCCCTTGACCTGCTGGTCAAACCCAGGCAAACTCTGACCTGGTGGACCTGCTCCAGCCAGTGGGGACCTTAGAGAAAAGGTCTGGGGACAACTCCTGATTCACGTTATATAAGACGTGATATAAGTAGCCCGGGGATGGGCTACTTCAGGAAAGTGTCTTCTCCTACGCAGAGCTGCCAGAGCTGGGGCGGAGAGGGGTTTTGTGACCCCACAGTCAGACACATTCTTCTCTGGGCTTTGCTTCTGCTGTGATGTAAAGAGGCAGCGACTCTTCCCATAGTAGGAGTGGGAGCTCCTGTCCCCAGGAGGTCACAGACATGTGGATGAAGACTTGCAATCCCACAAGAAAGCAGCAGAGATCGTAGCCTGTTCAGAACACAGTGTGGGCACAGAACGACTTTCTGGAGGAGTGACGAGAGACAGGAGTAGCCAAGCCAACTGGGGAACAAAAGAGGCACTTCAGAGTGGGGATAGGAAAGGAAGGGTGCTCCCTGCAAGGAAAAAGCAGGTGTATGGGACAGACACTGCCTGCGCCTTTCTGAAAGGGTGAGCAGTTTAATTTCGTGGATAACAGGGTGAGCTGGAGAAGTGGTGGGAAGTGAGGTCAAGAGTAGTCACTCCTTACAGAAGGTTTCTTTCTGTTTTTAAAAGAATCCTTAGGCAATTTTTTGGAAAAGGTCATACATTCAAATGGTACAAAATTTAAAAGATACAAAAGGAATTATAGGGAAAATTCTCTCTTCCACCCCAGTCTCACAACCACTCAGATCCCCTCTCTGGAGACACTAAACCTCACATCACAAATTTCTTGTGAATCCTTCTGCAGGTGGGGATGATCTGTGAATGAGCAGATAACACGCAGGCTACACATTTAGGAGCATGTACACATATGTGTGTACATATTCCCCTTTCTTTACACACTCATTGCACACACTCTTCTAGATCTTGCTTTATCAGGTTTAGCAGAGACTGCCAAAGGGTTTTCCAAAGTGGCTATCCCAATTTACACTTCCACCAGCAATATTTGGTATTATGTGTCTTTTATTTATTTATTTGTTCACATTATTGTTGACTCACAGATTTCCTATTTTATTCAGTGGATTGTAACCTAATACCTTATTTATTTATTTACAGTTTTATTGAGGTATAATTAAGGACATGTATAAGAACGTGTCCATGTTTACTGTGTACAACTCGCTGAGTTCTGACATACGTGTACGCCTGTGAAACCATCACCACAGTCAAGGTAACGAGCAAGTCTATCAATCATGAAAGTTTCCTTGTGCCTGTTTGTAATCCATTCTTCCCTCTTCTGGTAACCACTGGTCTGCTTTCTGTCACTATAGGTTAGTTTGCATTCTCTAGAATTTTATATAAATGGAATCCTACAGTATATACTCTGTTTTTCTGGCTTATTTCACTTAGCCTTGTTATTTGAAAATTCATCCATGTTGTTGCATGTATCCATAGTTCATTTTATTGCTGAGTAGTATTCCATTTTATGGATCTACCGCAATTATTTATCCATTCAGCTGTTGATGGACATTCGGGTGGTTTCCAGTTTTTGTCTATTACAAACAAAGGCGCTATGAACATTTATGTACATGTTTTTGTGTGGACATTTGCTTTCATTTCTCTTGGGTAAATACCTGGGTGTGGAATGGCTATTTATTTAAAATGCATAATTATTCTTTTATTTTGGCAGTGCCATTTAAATTTTTCTTTTTTTAATTGTGGTAAAACACACAAAACATAAAACTTACCATCGTAACCATTTTTAAGTGTACAGTTCAGTGGTATTAAATACATTCCCAGTGTTGTACAACCATCACCACCATCCATTCCCACGACTCTTTTCATCTTGTAAATCTGAAACTCTCTATTAAACAATACCTTCCCATTCTCCTCTCCTCTCCTGGCAACCACCATTATACTTTCCGTCTTTATGATTTTGACTACCCTAATTACCTCATATAAGTGGAAAGTACAGTATTTGTCTTTTAAAAAAATTATTTACTTATTTTAATTTTCATTTTGATTGATGTCAGTTTATAACATTGTGGGGTTTTAGCTGTACACTATTTTCTTTTTGTGACTGGTTTATTTCATTTAGCATAATGTCCTCAAAGTTCCTCCATGTTGTAGAGTAATGAAGAATTTCTTCCTTTTTAAGGCTGAATAATATTTCATTATGTATATGCCACATTTTGCTTATCCGTTCATTCAACAATGGACACTTAGGTTGCTTCCACGTTTTAGCTACTGTGAATAATGCTGCTATGAACATGGGTGTACAAATATCTCTTTGAGACCCTGATTTCAATTATTTTGGGTATATACCCAGAAGTGGAATTGCTGGATCATATGGTAATTCTAGTTTTAATATTTTGAGGATCCGTCCTACTGTTTTCCACAGGGGCTGTACCATTTTACACTCCCACCAATGGTGCGCAAGGATTCCAGTTTCTTCGCATCCTTGCCAACACTTGTTTTGTGTTTTATTGATGACAGCCATCCTAACGGTTGTGAGGTGATATCTCATATCTCAAAAAATTATTTTATTGAGGTCATTTTGGCTTATAACATTGTGTAAATTTCAGGTATACATTATTATCTTTCAGTTTCTGTATAGACTGTATCGTGTTCACCGCCAATAGTCTAGTTGTTATCTGTCACCATGCTTATGTGTCCTTTACTCCTTTCGCCTTCCCCCCACCCCTTTCTCCTCTGGTAACACTAATCTGTTCTCTTTATCTATGTGTTTGTTTATCTTCCACATATGAGTGAAATCATACGGTATTTGTCTTTCTCCATCTGACTTATTTTGCTTAGCAAGGTCTGTTGTGTTGTCACAAATGGCATGATCTTGTCTTTTTCATGGCTGAGTAGTATTCCATTTTGTATATGTATCACATCTTTGTCCATTCACCCTTTGATGGGCACTTGAGTTTCTTCTAAGTCTTGGCTATTGTGAATAATGCTGTGATGAACATGGGGTGTATAAATATATATATATATTTTTTTGTGGGGAAGACCAGCCCTGAGCTAACATCTGTTGCCAATCCTCTTCTTTTTTTCTGAGGAAGACTGGCCCTGGGCTAACATCCGTGCCCATCTTCCTCTACTTTATATGGGACGCTGCCACGGCATGGCTGACAGGAAGTGCGTTGGCGGGCGCCCGGGATCCGAACCCGCGAACCCCAGGCTGCCAAGCGCGGACTAAAGCGCTGCGCCACCGGGCGGCCCCAAAATATTTTTGAATTACTGATTTCATGTTCTTTGGATAAATACCCCGTAGTGGAATAGCCGGATCATATGGTATTTCTATTTTTAATCTTTTGAGAATTCTCCATACTGTTTTCCATAGTGGCTGTGCCAATTTGCATCCCCCCAGCAGTGTATGAGGTTTCCCTTTTCTCCACATCCTCTCCAACACTTGTTATTTCTTGTCTTGTTAATTATAGCCATTCTGATGAGTGTGAGGTGATAGCTCACTGTAGTTTTGATTTGCATTTCCCTAATGATTAGTGATGTTGAACATCTTTTCATGTGCTTTTTGGCCATTTGTATATCTTCTCTCAAGAAATGTCTATTCAAGTCCTTTGCCTATTTTTGAATTAGATTGTTTATTTTTGTTGCTGAGTTTTAGGAGTTCTCTATGTATTCTGGATATTAATTCTGTATCACATATATGATTTGTAAATATTTTCTCCAGTTCTGTGGGTTGCCTTTTTACTCTGTGGATAGTGTCTTTTGATGTACAAAATTTAAAAATTTTTACGAAGTCTAATTTGTCTGTTTGATCTTTTGTTACCTGCACCTTTGGTGTCATATCTAAGAAATCATTGCCAAATCCAATGTCATGAAGCTTTTGTCCTGTTTTCTTCTAAGAGCTTTATTGTTTTAGGATTTACATTTAAGTCCTTGATCCATTTTGAGTTAATTTTTTGTATATGGTGCTAGGTAAGGGTCCTACTTCATTCCTTTTCCTGTGAATATCCAGTTTTCCCATCACCATTTGTTGAAAAGACAGTCCTTTCCCCATTGAATGGTCTTGGTACCCTTGTCAAAAATCATTTAACCATATATATATATGAGGGTGTATTTCTGGGCTCTCTATTCTATTCCATTTGTCTATACGTCTGTCTTTATGATAATACCACACTGTTTTGATTACTGTGGATTTGTAGTAGGTTTTGAAATCAGGAAGTGTGAGTCCTCCAGTTTTATTCTTCTTTTTCAAGATTATTTTGGCCATTTGGGGTCCCTTGAGATCCTATATGAATTTTAGGATGCATTATTCTATTTCTGCAAAAAACATAATTAGAATTTTGATAGGGATTGCATTGAATCTGTAGATCACTTTGGGTACTGTTGACATTTTAACAATATTAAATCTTCCAATCCATGAACATGTGATGCATTTCCATTTATTTATGTCTTTAATTTCTTTTAGCAATGTTTTGTAATTTCATTGTATAAGTCCTTCACCTCTTTGGTTAATTCTTCAGTATTTTATTCTTTTTGATGCTACTATAAATGGAATTGTTTTTATAATTTCCTTTTCAGATTGTTCATTGTTCATGTATCAAAATGCAATTTATTTTTGTCTGTTAACTTTGTATCCTGCTACTTTGCTGATTTCATTTATTAGTTCTAACAGCTTTTTGTGTGTGAAATCTTTAGGGTTTTCTACTCAGAAGGTCATTTCCTCTGCAAACAGATAATTTTACTTCTTTTCCAATTTGGATGCTTTTTATTTCTTTTTCTTTCCTAATTGCTCTGGCTAGAACCTCCAGTACTATGTGGGATAGAAGTGTTGAAAGGACATCCTTTTCTTGTTCCTTATCTTAGAGGAAAAGCTTTCTGTCTTTCACCACTGAGTATGATATTGCTGTGGGCATTTTATTAGGGTTATATTAAATATATTTTAGGGAGAACTGACATATCTTTTTATTCAGGAGTATGTTATGTCTTCCCAATTCTTCACATCTTCTTTTGTCCCCTCAGCAAATATTTCATAAATATCTTCAAATCAAGATATTTCTAAGCATTTCTTAAGTTTATTTCTAGTTGTTTTACTTTTTATGGTTATTATAAAAGCAGTCTGTTTTTTATTTATATCTTCTAATTGGTTGCCATTTGCATATATATGTATATATTATCCCTTTGATTTCTGTATATTTGTTTTGTACTTAGTCATCTTACTAAATTCTCTTATTGTTTATAATAATTGTTTTTATTTGATTCTTTGGGCATAAAATGATCTGTGCAAATAATAATAATTTACCTCTTTCTAATTTTTATAACTTTTGTTTCTTTCTCTTAACTAACTCCTTCAGAACAATGTTAAATAGTAGTATGGATACTAAATTCCTTTTCTTGTTTCTGAAATTAATAGGAATACTTCTAACATTTTCCAACAGGTTACACCTATTTTCTCTCAGCATTTCACCTACTCTTTTATACTTTGCTGTGTAGTGCTGGGGTTAAGAGTCTGCAAACTACATTTATCTGGCTCCCTTGCTTGCTGGCTTCTTTGTGGGTTCTGCCAATAGTAAGCATTGGAGGGAGATCTGACTGTGGGAGGAAGAGGGCATCTTCCTGCTTCCAGCTGGAGTGTGGCAGTTGTTGGCAGTGGTGGTTCTGTGGCGGCAGTGGAGATGAGGTGATTCCAGGCTCCATCAGCCTGAGCCAAAGGCTGCACCTTTTCAACAATTCTAGCTCTGTCCTCTTTGGCAGATCTAGAAATGTTCTGACAGTGTTGACAACAGGACAGCAGCAGGGGTTTGGGGGCTCCAGCCAAGGGTTTTAGCAGCTCTGGGTTTCATCCCTTCTTCTCTTTAGTCCCTCCAACCTTCCTAACACTTCCCTTTGGTTGAACACCTTTTAAACCAATTCCCTGCATTACATCTCTTCTGTTTGAAACCGCTAGAGTGATTTCTGTTTGCCTGACTGGACCTTGACTAATGCACCCATTAGGAATGATGTGGACTTTGGGGTTGAGATAAAAATATTTAATTGCGTTAAATAAATATTGAGGTGAATGTTCCATACCAAATCCTCTGTCTTCAAATACTTATAACGTCTCTTCTACCCTTACTCTCAATTGGTGAATTTGCCTCATACTTTGTGATAGAAGCTATCAGATGTAATCTTCTCTATTTTCTATTACAAGACCTACAGATGACCTGCATTTTCTCCCATCTTTCCTCCTGTCAAGAGTCAATCTCTCTAGTTATGTCTAATTATACCCCTTCTCTTCTTCTTGATTTCTCATATGACAGGCCAGCTTTGTTAAGATATAATTCACAATTCACATACCATACTATTCACCTGTTTAAATTATGCAATTCAGTGTTTTTTGGTACATTCAGAGTTGTGCAATCATCTCTACTATGAAGTTCAGAATATTTTCATCACCCCCAAAAAGAAACCCTATGCCTGTTAGCAGTCACTTCCTATTTCCCCCAACTCCCCATCACCACCAATGTATTTTCTATCACTATGAGTTTACCTATTCTGGACATTTCATATAAATGGAACCATACTATATGTGGGCTTTGGTGACTGGCTTCTTTCAATTAGCATAATATTTCAAGGTTCACCTATGTTGTAGCATATATCAATGCTTCATCCTTTTTTTTTTTTTTTTTTGGTGAGGAAGACCAGCCCTGAGCTAACATCCATTGCCAAATCTCCTCTTTTTGCTGAGGAAGACTGGCCCTGGGCTAACATCCGTGCCCATCTTCCCCTACTTTATATGGGATGCTGCCACAGCATGGCTGATAAGCAGTGCATCTGCGGGCGCCCAGGATCTGAACCCACGAACCCCGGGCTGCCAAGCATGAATTAAACCACTGCGCCACCAGGCCGGCCCCAATGCTTCATCCTTTTTATGCCCAAATAACATTCCATTGCATGGATATACCATATTTTGTTCATACATTCTTTAGCTGATGTTCATTTGGGTTGTTATCACTTTTTGGGTATTATGAACAACGCTGCTGTGAATTCTAATCTTAATTTTATCTTTTCTTTCTCCTAGATCATTAATCTCTCCTTCAATATGGATCTTTCAACACACTAAATATGCTCTAATATATCTCAGGTTAATAATAAACCAACCCTCTCTTGACTCCATGTCTCCCTTTAGCCACCACCCCATTTAATAATCTACTTCACAGTCATACTTCTTGAGTCATCTGCTCGTGTTATTTCATTTTCCTCACCTTCCATTCACTCTTCCACCCCCTGCAATCTATCACTCTAATAAATACTGTTCTTATCAAGGCTTCAATGACCTCCATATTGCTAGATCAGGTGGATATTCCCTGCTCTTATCTTATTTGACCTCTTAACAGCTTCAGAAACAGTTGGCTACTACTTCCTCCTTGAAATATTGCCTCATTTAGGCTGTCCCAACATCACAGTCTTCTTGTTTCTATATCACTCTTCCAGTTGTTCCTTCTCAGACTCCTTTTTTAGGCCTTTCTTATCTGCTCAACCTCTAGATTTTGTTTCTTAGATCTCCCTCTGTCTACATTCTCTCATTAAGTAATTTCATCCATTTTTATAGTTTTAAATACTGTGTATATGCTAATTATTCACATATTTATCTCTTTAGTGCAGACTTTAGTGAGTTTCAGATTTGCATATCCAGTTATCTACTTGACATCTTCCTCAGCATGTCTCCTGGATGTGTCAAACTTAACATGTCCAAGATGGGACTTATGATACTCCCCGAATCTCTTGTTTCACTCTCTGCCCATTCTCTTCACCATCTCAGTAAACAGCACCATCAGCTGCTCAATTGCCCAAGCAAAAACCTAGGACTTATTTTATTTCTCCTTTTCCTTCTCCCTTTCTCCCTCCACCTCCTCCTCTACTCTTCTTCCTCCTCCTTCTCTGTTGTCTTTCTTTCTTTTTAAGCTTTGTATAATGGGAAGTTTTGAATATACACAAAAGTTGACAGAATAATATAATGCACCATCATTATGATGGTGTATACATCATCCAACCCCAACAACTATCAACTTACGATCAATCTTGCCCCATCCGCATTCTCATCCACTTTCCCCTTCCACTCCTTGAGTAGTGTTTTGAAGTAAATCCCAGAAATCATGTTATTTCATCTGTAAATATGTTAATATATCTTTAAAAGATACATAAAAAATATATAAACACAATATTGTCACACCTAAAAAGTCAAACATAATTCCTATGACTCATTTTTCATTTTTCTTTTCCCCTCACTCTTACGTCCAAGCCATCTCCAATTCCTGTCAGCTCTACTTCCCCATGTGTCTTGATTTCATGCACTTCTATCATCCCCACTGGCACAACCCAAGAGCAGGCCACAACCCTCCTCTGCCTGGCTCACTGCAATAGCCTCATGAATGGTCTCTCCACTTCTACCGCCTGCTTACAATCCTTCAGTGGATTCCCATTATTTTTAGCATGAAATCCAGACTCCTTACTGTGGCACAAAGCCCTACATGATCTACCTCTCATGCTATTCTCTCTATCCTCCCATGCTTCAGCCATACAATCCTCTTTCAGTTCCTCATACTCTTACTCCTTTTTGCTTCAGGGCCTTTGAACTTGTCATTTCCTTTACCTAATATGCTCTCTTTCTCTTCAAGGGTGCTCTCCTCCCTCCTGCCTAGTACTTTTACTCACCTTTCAGGCCTTAGATTCAGCATCCTCTCCCTCCCCCTATCTAGGTCAAGAGCCCTTAGCTCAGTTTGTAATTAGTGTTTATTGCTGTTGTAATCTGATTAGTGTCTGTCTATAAGCTCCATAAGAGCAAGGACTGTGTCTCTTCCTTATCACCACATGTCCAGCACCTACCATGCTGCCTGGCAAGTAATAGACACTGAAAATGTGTGTGTCAAATAAATGATGGATAGAATTATAATAATTTATAATTAAAAAAAGTTAGTTTATATTTTAAAATCTGCTGTCTCCTCTGGTGAGTTAGCTCTACAGTGTCAGAGAACATATTTTCCTCTTCACTGCCATATACTCAGGACCATTTCCACTGCCAGTCTCAGGGACCACTCAACACATATTTATTGGATGGATGAATAAAAGGCCCATATCATTGGGAAAAGGATCCATATCACTAAGAATTGTCTATATCATTGAGGGCCTTATATGCCAACCTAAGGGGTTTGGATCTTATCCTACAGGAAATCGGAAGGAGTCATATGGTCTGATTGGCTTGTTGGGAACATCTCTCTGATGACTGATTTAAGGGAAAAAAGGCTGGAGACTGAGAGACCAGTCAAGAGATGATTTGCAAAGGTCCAATGAAGGGATAATGAGAAATCGAGCAATAACGGTGGGCACAGAGAGGAAGGTTATAGGAGGTTTTAAGAAGGTCACATTGATAATTCTTTTTTTTCATTAAAAAAATTTTGGTAAAATACACATAACATAAAAGTGACCATTTAAATCACTTTTAAGTGTATAGTTCAGTGGCATTTAGCACATTCCCACTATTGTGCAACCATCGCCATCATCCATCTCCAGAACTTTTTGATCTTCCAAATGGAAACTCCATATCCGTTAAACAATAACTCCTCATTAGCCCTTGGCAACCACCAAGCGTTTATAATTCTTAGCAGATTACTCTGAGACTTCTGACTCTGGTCACTGGATACAATTTACAATAAGGAAATTTGTTTTGAAAGATAGTTTTGGCATGCTGACTTTGAGGTGATGTGTCCAGTGAACAGTCAAATATATGAATCTGCACTTTCAAAGAGCATTTTGTGCCAGAGATAAATATTTGAGACCCATTAGCATAGCGGTTGGATCTGGTCCTGAACTCCAAACCAGCAACGTCTCCTGTCCTCACTGATTTGGTTGGATACATTGAAATTCCCCCAAGCCGAGCAACTGGGAGCCATTCTTCACCCTCCTATCCTCTCACCCTGTCCCAATTCAATCCATTACTAAATCTTGCCACACATTTCCAAATATCTTCTAAACATGTCTTGAATCTGCCTCCTCTTTCTTATCCCAACCACAGTGCTTCAGTTCAGGCCCACATCATTTGGTTTCTGGACCATGAAAACAGCTTCCTAATGGGTCGTCCTGTTTCTAGTTTTGGCACCTTCAAATCATTCTCCACAGTTACCAAACATGATTTACCTAAAACCCAAATACGACCATGACACACCCTTATTTAAAAATCTGAATTGTTCCCTCATTGTCCACAGGATAAAGTCCAAGCTCCTCAATATGGTGGACACGGCCCCTGATCGACACCATGGCCTTTTCTCTGAGACTTTCTCCCCTGCTAACTGTGTTTCTACAACACTTCCTACCCCTCTGTTTTACACTGGAGCCTCTGCCGGGTGGGTCCCCTGTGCCTCACTTGGCTCACTCCCTCTTTATGTTAGATTCAGCTCAGGCTTTTCTTTGCCCAGAATGGCTTTCCTGATGACTCTCTAATTCTGATAGGGTATGGGCCTCTTTTTCCTCCCACTATACGCAGCTACTATTATTGCACTTACCACATTGAGCTGAAAATATCTGTTTACCTATCTGTCTGCCTTAATGGCCTGTTGGCTTATTGAGCACAGAGACTATGTCTTACATATTCCTATAGCCCCAACACGGTAATAATCAATAATGTTTGCAGAATGACAGATGCTGTAAAGGAACCAGATGCATAAGCAGTAAATAAAACTCACAGATAGGAAGCTATTGAGTGACATTCAAAGCAGTGATGCATATGATTACTGCAAATTCTGCGTGGGGTGGACGCGAAATTCTGCGGGCTGGAGCATGCTGAGAGGGAACAAGCTCTCCTCTTCCCCTGGTGGACATTAGGGCTGTTGTTACTGTGAACTACTTTTTATTTTGCAAAATGGCAGTAATTAGTATTCTAGAACCTTGCTACTCAAAGTGTGTTCCCTGGACCAGAGCGTTTGTTAGAAATGCAGAGTGTTGGGCCCCACCCCCGACTTACTGAATCTGCATCTGCAT
Source organism: Tapirus indicus (assembly GCA_031878705.1). NCBI lineage: Eukaryota > Metazoa > Chordata > Mammalia > Perissodactyla > Tapiridae > Tapirus > Tapirus indicus. The sequence continues at coordinate 142,487,311 of CM062918.1, read as the reverse complement.
TTTAAAAAGATCTCCAGGTCATTCATATTAGCATTCAAGTTTGAGAAGCACTGTCTTGAGAAACCACTTTATGGGCTGTAAAAGGGGATGGGGCTTCTGAGCTCAGGGTCCTTGGACCCTCTCACTCCTTCAGGAAGCAGTGCTTTGTGGGGCTTGGCTGGCTGGACATTCAAGAGCTCGACTTCAGGAAAGGGTGGTGGCAAAGCAGCTGTGCCCAGATGGGCAGGTCTAGAGACTCAGCACCTCCAAGGCAGGATCAAACAGGAGCTGTCTGGGGCCTGGGACCGGGCTTGGCTCAATAGGCCACGAGACAGAGGCCTGGTCCCTGAGCATGCGTCAGGGCCAGAGGCTCAGATGAGACAATTCCTGGGTTGGGGCAGGGACTGGGCTGGGCCCTTAGCTTCAGGAATGGGGAGAGGCTCAAGGTTGGAGTAAGGGTCAGAAAGTCGAGTGTGTAAACATATTCTTGGTAATCCAAAGCAATAGTGTTACTTTTTGAAGGGGTGGCTGTGCTACAATGCTGTGCATTATTCTGCAGCTGGCAGACTTTCGCCTTAGGTCTCGTGTGGTTATAAGGACAGCTCACGGGGGCATGAGGCAGAGTGGCAAAGAGCATGTGTACTCCCAGCACCTCAAGGTGCTCTTCTTATTAGATATATTTATTGTGTGATCCCTGCATGCACCTTCTTATGTTCAAATATGATGTTTTGGTATTTCACAGCAAAAATAATGGAAGCCATCAGAAATGAGTTAAAATGGGAATTACAATATGTGTTAAGCAGTACTAAGACTTCCCCATTTCTTCTGTCAAGGGAGACAGTTGTGGATCAGAATTTGGAGCTTGTACTTGGCCTGGGAGGGGCTGCATGACCTATTAGAGCTAATGCAGGCTTGGGAAGAAGTCAAGTGTTCTTTGCGCAGTCATGTTAGGGTTATAATTTTGCAAGGAATAGGGTCAAAATATCAATGCTTTCTTAATATAAAATCAGATTTTGTTGACTTGGGAGAAAAATTAATCCTTGCTATGATGAGGTGTGCTTGCTTTTTAGGTAATGTGAAGAAACTGGCTACAGCACGCAATGTCTACTTCCTTCATGAAATCAGCGATAGCTCCTCCCCACTTTGGATCTGTAAAATCTGGACAGAGGAAAGCTTTATTAGCATTTGACTAAAATCTGAAGCTCGAACCTGGGTTGAGAGAGAGTTAGGGTCCACAAGAAACCCTTTTCTTCTTAAGATCTAGGTCTCTAGGGCTTTTGCTTGTGTGATACTGGGAATGATTTATTAAATAAAGAAGCACTTCCAGTCCTCTTAGTCTGGACTGCTCTGTAACAGTTCCCTGGCCAGACAGGAAGGAGTGGAGGTTCCTATTACAGCACTGAGTGTGATTTTTCCCCTGGGGAAGCCTGGAGAGGCAGGAGGATGCTGGCAGGGCTGAGATATGGCCGTGGATGGCAGAGCATGCACTTCTCCCCATCTCCTTGGGTTTGTGAGGAGCAGCCACCACTTTGATCCATTGAGCTGCAGGTGACTCTCCTGGCAGGAGAACACTTGACATTGATTTATCTGAATTCTCACTCCCTTCCTCCCATCAGGAGGCAAAGAACTCCCCAGTAGCACAGAGAGGAGGGGTCTTATTATCACCTGGGGAATCAGGAGAACTACATGGCCTGGGCCTTGTATTCCTAAAGGGCCCCAAGTATAGAATTTGCCTTATTGCCAAATAATGTCACATGGTCTTTGAATTTATTAGCTGTATTCAACGTTTTGGTCCATTAAAAATAAATATCTAAAATATACCAATATTTTAGTAACTCTGTTTTGGCATTCGTTCATTTTTTAATACACCCACAGCCTGGAAAGTGGAGGAGGAGTTGTCCTCTCTCAGCCTCTGAGTGGCCCAGCCTGCCACATGCAGGTTATAGATAGAATGTGAAATCAGTTATGATGACTGTAGAAAGTTAGTCATGGTTCAGGATGTTCTGAAACAGTGTGAAAATTGCATTTCCTCCTCTCAAGATGGGCACTAAAAACAAAGGAAAATCGTGAGGGCCAGTCTTGTGGACCAGCTTAGTAATGTCACAAAAGCTTGTGACCCCACTCCTCACCACGCAGCTTCAGTCCTGCCCGGCTCCTGCGGCACTTCTGTCAGGGCTGGCCCTGGTCTCCCATCTCCACACCCCTGAAGCTGTGGTCCTGGGGAAGCAGAGGGCTCCTCCTGAGGGTTCACAACTGTGGGAGCTGGTGAGAGGGAGACTGTGAGTCCTTGAAATCATTTTTGGTTGGGTTGTTTCTTCAGGACCCACTTTCCTCTGAGACCCCAGGGAACTATGAAGGAAATGTGATTTAAAACGTATGAGCAGGAGAAGCACTTCCGGAATGGTGGAGTAAAGACTTCTGAAAACATGCTCCTCCATAAAAACAGTAAGAACACTGACAAAAGTGGTCGAAATCAAGTTTTTCAGAACTCTAGAGATTGACCAAAGGCTCACAATCTAAGGAATATTTTTTTCAAGAAAGATGACTGACTCTTGTAAGAACAGTGAGCTTTGTGGTGTTTTAACTTGCCCCATTCCCATCCCCTTTTCCCAGCTCCGTGGTAGCCTTGAAACCAGCAGCCTCAGAACCCCAGTAACTGCTGAACCCAGCAGCCTCGCAGCCATTGGAAGAGATAGAATGGATTCGAGCTCCCCAAAGAGCTGCTCCCTAGAGAACTGTCACTATTTGCCCTGCCTGGGAGATCCCTGGAAAAGCCCCATTCACAGGGCTTGTCTTTATTTGGTCAGCGAGGAACTTCCTATCATCAGGGCATTGGTCAAAGAATTAGTGGCAATATCTTAAAATTGCAGCAGCCTGAGGTGGGCAATATCCATTGGGGCAAACGAGAGTCTGGATAAAATCTTAAAAGGAAAAATTGGGGATTCCATAGGGGGCTTTCAAAACCTCTTACTTATTTCTGGGCATCTAGAAGGCAACATACACGTACAGGGCTGCACATCTCTCACCTCTGGCTGACCTTGACGCTCTGTACAAGCAGGAAATAAAGGCTAAGCCAGAGTTGTAAAGTGCTGGAGTATTGCGGTCATGCCACAACACACACACAGCCCCTCAGCAAAGGGTGGGAGACAACGGTCAAAGGCATTTAAGGAAATCTCTGTTCAATTATTCGCTGACTGCTAAGCTGGCCAAGCAGAGACTTTGGTGGTCACACATGACAAAGAATATAGACTTTATAGAATTAGTTCAGGAAAGTCACTAAACAAACAATGACAACAAACAGCAACAACAAAAATCCCTGAGGGGGTGGGAATCTGATTTCCAGAGTTGCCACGTTATATTATTTAAAATGTCCATGGCCAGCCCCAGCAGCCTAGTGGTTAGGTTTGGCACGCTCTGCTTCAGTGGCCTGGGTTTGGTTCCCAGGCATGGACCTACACACTCATCTGCCAGTGGCCATGCTATGGTGGTGGCTCACAAACGAAAAAAAGAGGAAGATTGGCAATAGATGTTAGCTCAGTGCCAATCTTCCTCACAGAAGAAAGATAAAATGAAATGTCCAGTTTTCAACAAAAAATTATGAGACATGCAAAGAAACAGGAGAGTGTGGCCCACACACAGGAAACAAAAAAGCAATCAACAGGATTGTTTTCTGAGGAAGGCCAGATGTTGGACTTATTAGACAGATAATATTCCCTTATGATCATTTTTATTTCTGTCAGGTTAGTGGCGATGCCGCCTCTTTCATTCCTGATTTTTATACTTTGATTCCCTTTCTGGGTCAGTCTAGCTAAAAGTTGGTCAATCTTGTTGACCTTTTCAAAGACTCAACGTTTTGTTTTGTTGATTTTCTCTACTGTTTTTTTATTCTCTATTTCTTTTATTTCCACTTCATCTGTATTATTACCTTCATGAGAGACTGAATCTCCTCTCATTATAAAATGTTCTTCTTTGTCTCTAGCAATAACTTTTGTCTTAAACTCTATTTTTGCCTGATATTAGTATAGCCATCTAACAACAGAACCTCGACATACAGGGAGAAAAACCTGACAGAACTGAAGGGAGAAATAGTCAATTCAACAAGTATAGTTGGAGACTTCTGTACTCCACTTTCAATAATGGATATGACAACCAGGCAGAAATAGAAATAGGAAACAGAAGACTTGAACAGCACTGTAAACCAACTAGACCTAACAGACATCTTCAGAGCATTTCTCTCGACAACAGCAGAATACTATTCTGCTGGATATGGAACATTCTCCAGGATAGACCGTAAGTTAGACCATAAAATAAGGCTCAATCAATTTGAAAGGATTAAAATAATACAAAGTATCTTCTTTGACCACAATGGAATTAAATAAGAAATCAATAACTGAAGGAAATTTGGGAAATTCACGAATACATGGAAATTAAACAACACCTTCCTAAATAACCAATGGGTCAAAGAAGAAAATTTATAGCTGTAAAAACCCATGTGTTGAACCTCATCAAAATTAAAAACTTTTGTGCTTCTAGGGACACCATCAATAAAGTGAAAAGATGACCCATAGAATGGAAGAAAATATTTGCAAATCATATATCTGATAAGGACTTGTATCCAGAATGTATAAAGAGGTCTTAAGAGTCAGCCCTGTTGGCCTAGTGGTTAAAGTTCAGTGCGCTCTGCTTTGGCAGCCCGGGTTTGGTTCCCCAGCACAAAACCACACCACCCATCCGTCGGTAGCCATGCTGTGGTGGTGGTTCACATAGAAGAACCAGAAGAACTTGCAACTATACGCAACTATGTACTGGGGCTTTTGGGGGGAAAAAGAGGAAAAAACGAGGGAGATTGGCAACAGATGTTAGCTTAGCGCGAATATTCCCCTGCAAAAAATCCCCCAAAAAACCAAAATCAAAAAGAATGATGTCAGCTGTGGGTTTAAAAAAAAAAAAAGGAAGCCTTACAACTCAATGATAAAAAGATAGATAACTCAATTGAAAAATGGGAAAAGGATTTAAAGACATTTCTCCAAAGAAGATATACAAATGACCAATAAGCACATGCAAGATGCACAGCATCATTAGCTATTAGGGAAATAAAAATCAAAACCACAATGAGATACCACTTCACACCCACTAGGATGGCCAAAATAAAAAATAAAGACAATAACAAATGCTGGATATGGAGAAATTAGAATTATCATTCATTGATGGTGGGGATATAAAATAGTAGAGCTATTTTGGAAAACTGGCAATTCGTCAAAATATTAAACATAGAATTACCATGTAACCCAATAGTGCCATTCTTAGATATATACCCGAGATGAAAACATATGTCCACACAAAAATTTATGCATGAAAGTTTATGGCAGAATTGTTCATAGTGGTCCCAAAGTATAAACAACACAAATGCCCATAAACCGATGAATGGGTAAATAAAATATGATATATTCATACAATGGAATATTATTTGGCAATAAAAAGGATTGACATAATGACACATGCTACAACATGGATGAACCTTGAAAATATTATGCTGAAAGAAAGAAGTCAGGCACAAAAGACCACATATTGCGTGATTCTATTATAGAAATGTCCAGAATAGGCAAATCCATAAGAGAGACACTAGGTTAATTGTTCCCAGAGGGAGGGAAGAATGGGAAGTGACAGCCAGGGGTTATGGAGTTACTTTCTGAAGTGATAAAAATGTTCTGAAATTAGCCAGTGGTGATGGTTACCCAACACTGCAAACATACTAAAACCCACTGAACTGAATACTTTAAATGAGTGGATTTTATGGTATACAAATTACACCTTGAAAAAGCTGTAAAAAATAAATCCAGTTTCCTTCTTTGCCTCTCCACATTAAAAGGAAAATAGGAGCAATGATTTCTGCCTTTGGATCAGTGGTTCTCAACTGGGGGTGATGTTGTCCCCCAAGGGACATTTGGCTATGTCTGGTGACATTGTGTTTGTCACAATTGGGGGAAAGGGTGCTGCTTGGCACATAGTAGGTAGACGCCAGGGATGCTGCTAAACATTCTACAATGCGCAGGACAGCCCCCACCACAAAGAATGATCTGGCCCAAACATCAATTGTGCCAAGGTTGAGAACTCCTGCCCTGGATCAGCTCCACCAGGATGAAGCAGGGCACGTGGCGTGTCCTCTCTCTCCCACAACCGCAGGAGTCCTGTGGTGCCATGGCATCCCCTATGTTGAGGGCAGTTATTAGAAGCCATCCTAGGAAACTCACTTCAAGGCAGTGGGAAGGACGTGAACCACAATCATCTCTCTAGGAGGGTCTTTGGGAGAAACTTGCGTCTGGTCTCAGCAAGAGAGTAGCTGTGCTGCCCTGAGTCGTCTGTCTCTGTTTTATCTCATGGACACTGTGAACTCTGGAACTGACCAGACTTTTCTTTTTGGGTTGGCTGCTAAACAGTTTTGAGCCAAACTTGTGGCCCATCCTAAGAAGGGCATGGGTCTCATATTTTACATTTTTAGTTTCATTCCTGGTTCCATTTTATGGCCCTACCTTTCTTTTGCTTTTTTAAAAATTTATTTTCTTTCTCTTTATTTCTTTTGTCCTTACTTTTAATTTTTGCCATCGTGTGGTGTTTTGCATGTCTTGGTAAGCTATTTATGCTGTGCAACGAGCAGCAAGATACTGAGTAAACAAGTATAAACAGTGAGTCTCTCCTTAGCTCGGGGATGGAAGTGGGAGGTAGGAGGCAGAGTGGTGGGTGGTGTTAACACGGGCACAGTGAGGACGGTGGGCGGGGACCAACGACCTCCCCATCGGGTGCACTTGTTCTTGTTCCGGAAGCCTGGCTAGGTGAGGGGGCAGGGTGTGAGGAGTAGGGGAATTCTTCGAGGAGGTCAGCTGTTCCTGTGTTGCTGTGTAGGACACTGTGGCCTCTTGGTGTCGGAAGGATCTGGGCTTTCAGAGGACAAGTAACAGATGTGGGGACAGAGCTGGTAGGAAACGGGGCCCAAGATGGGCAGGACCGGGTGGTGTATGGAAGTGTCCTGGATGGGGAGCCAGGGATTTGGCTTCTAGGTTTCAAGTTCCAGTTCCACCCTTGTTGGTCAAGTGACTTTGCAGTCACGTGGCTCCTTAGTCTCCCCGTCACTAAAACAGCGTAGTAACACCTGCTAGGCCTATCTCTGGGGCTGGCGTGAGGACCAAAGGGGGTAATGAAAGGAAATTGCTGAAGTGCTCTATTCACTGCTAGGCTGCAAACTTGTAATTTTTTTTAAATGTTGAGGGACAAAGATAATTGCCAAGTTATTGTGGCCCTGATAACCTTTGTGCCGGTGGAGACGTTCTCCTCTGGAGCAGGTAATTGCTGTTGCAGAGGCACTGGGGCTGCGGAGCTGGGGAGCGGGCCTGAGGGAAACAGAGGTTGGCTGGCCCCGGGGAACTAATTAAAACTTACACAGCGTCCATGGGGATAAATTGCTTGTTAATCATTCAGTTGCATTCGGATGTGTGCCAGTGACTGTTCAGACTTGTAGAGTTAGAAAGATCTTGGGGGGTGGAGAGGCCAGTCCCCTGCCCAGGCTCTCTCCTCGGGAGCTCTTAGCACCTGGGAGATCTCTACTCTCCCATTCTTCCTACAAAGAGAAAGCTTGGCCCAGGAGAGTCAAGAAGGTCTGGGGTTCAGGGGACACGGATTTCCCAGACTTGTGTGTTTTCTCGTGATCTCTGAGGGAGAGGCCACCACAATTCTAGCGTCTCGGTTCCAGTCAGTGTCTTCAGCTCAGACCAGTTTCATCTTCTAACCTTTGCAGGGTTGGCCAATAGCCCCTGGTCCCTTTTCTCTCATTTTCATGAGAAAATGAGGCTCTCCTTGGCTCCCTTCATGTCCCCCCATCACCACACACCCCAGATACTGCAGCCAACCAATTTCTATTTTCACTGAATAAAAATGTTGTTCTCAGAACAAGTCAGACTGACCAAGAAAGCCCTCTCCTTGCCCTCAGGGCTGGGAGAGGACGGCCTCCTAAGCCTTCTCCCCAAAAGCAGTCACTTTCAAGGTACTTTTCCTTCGATCTGATGCTTTCTTTGATCTTGGGATCCTTTGGGTAGCTTTTTTTGGTTTTGAAATTTTATTGTCTTTCCAGTCCAGGGTGAAAATGGACATAGTAAACTAACCTTCTCTATCCCCCCGGATTCATGTGAAATAATGCTGATTTTTATTATACACCAGACAGTGTGTAAGTGCTTTTCACACATTATGTTAATTCTTGCAACAACCCGATTAGGTAGGAAATATCTTTGTTTTACAGATGAGAAAACCAAGTCTCAGAGAGGTTAAACAGTGTGCCCATGGTCACACAGCTTGTAGGTGGTGAAGCCAGGATCTAACCTGGAATGTGGTCAGTGGCAGGCGGTTGAGGGAGAGAGGGCACTGGACTGGGGGTCAGCGGCTCGGGTTTGAATCTTGGCTCCATCACTGACTGATGGGAGCTTGGGCTGGTCACACACATCAGCTCTCTCAGCCTCAGCCTCCTCATTGGCAAACAGGTGATAATAATGCCCGGCTCAGTAGGTGGAGGATGGGATTTCACGAATGTGATCACTCAGCCTAGTGCTAGACTCGCAGGGGCTCAGGCAGCATCCACTGTAGCAGACGTGCCCGTGTGTGGTTGCAGCCCCCCAGCGGGCCTCCAGCGACCCCCACCTCCTGGTGCTCCAGCCCTCGTGTAACCCCCGCCCCTTGCCGCGTGGGCCTCTCCATTGGGCAGCTCACACCCTGGCAGACTTCTCTCTGAGCGAGTGAGGGAGAGAGCGCGAGAGTGAACCAGACAGAAGTCACAGTCTTTCTGTAACCCGGACCTTTTGGGGCTAGAATCGATGACTCACTTCTAGCCAACAGTGCACAGCAAAAGTGGTGGGATGTCACTTTTGAGATTAGGTTACAGACAGACTGTGACTTCCATCTTGTTCACTCACTCTCTCACTCACTCACTCACTTGGAAGGAGGGTAGCTGCCATGGCATGCGCTGCCCTGTGAAGGTGCCCACAAGGCAAGGGACTGATGTCCGCAGTCAGGGAGCATCTGAGGCCTGCCACCAGCCCCGTGGGTGAGCCTGGAAGCAGACTCCCTCCTGGGGAGCCTTAGATATGGACAGCCCGGCTGCCATCTTGATTGCAGTCTTGTGAGAGCCATAGGCACCCAGCTAAGCTGCACCCTGATTCCTGACTCAGAAACCATGAGTTAATAAATATTTGCTGTTTTAAGTTACTAAGTTTTGAGATAATACAACATGGACGGCTGTGGGGTGATGTGGTTTCTCTAGGAGAACCAGGGGAGACTTCTCAGAGGAGGTGCGTCTGTGCTGGGCCTGGAAGGGTGGACAGGATGTAAACTTGAGAAGGTGGAGAAAGTTCTCAGGCAGGAGACCAGCAAACAAGTGAGTTCCAGGGCTGTGAAATCTGGTTTGGTGGAAACCACCTCCACTACATGTACACCTGGATGGAAACGTCCTGCCTGAGGAGAGAGTGGGCTCTTCTGTGTCAGGGGTATGCGTCTTCACAGGGCCTGTGGCCTTGGTCCTGTGCTGCTCACACCTTGCCCTTGGGTGCTGTGGTACAAGCTCACTGGTGCTCAGGGCACTGCCACCTCAGGGACACCAGGGAAGTCCCTCCCTTGTCTCTGGCCACACTTTCCCCTCTCCTGCCAATGCTGCTTCTTACACTGCCTCTGCTCCTTCCTCGGTGTGCCGGCTCCCCCTCCCCAGGACCCACATAGAGGCCCAGACACTGAGTCTGCTGGAGGGTGGGAGAGATTCTTGGTTGGGCAGGTCCTTTCTGGTTCCCTGGGCTTCTTGTTCTGGGGGAAGCAAGGGGCATGTGGCTTGAGCTCTGCCTATTTGTAGGATGTCTGATCCCTAGTGGCCTCATGTGTCCGTCTGAGCCTTGCACACTGGACTTCAGGGAAGTCTGCGCCTGGGATCTTGCACCCACTGAAGCACCCTCGGTCCCTCAGGGCCCAGCTGTGGTACCTTACACCACCAAAGGCCCCTTTCTTCCTGTAAACTCTTTGATCTCTGACTCTGACTTCAAGGCTCTGAGAAGGAGCAGGCGTTGATCTGAGAAGCTCCTACTATCTGTGGGGATAACTTTGGCATTTTCCTGGCTGCTCTTCCCATGTGCAGCATGGTCCCTGCACACACACACGTGTATGTAACACGTGAACACACAAGGCACACCCGCATACACATGCATGCACACACACACACACACACACACGTGCACACAGACTTGCAGTGGGTGGGTGGGTAGGACAGAGGCCCAGACAGGGCATCGGATGAGGAGCCTGGAGACATGGGTTCCAGCCCTCTCTCTGACCCTCGGTGGCTGTGGAAAAATCATCTCCCCTCTTCATCTTTGTTTCCTCTTTGTAACGCGATGGAATTAGAGCAGATGTCTCCGGGGCACTGTCTTTCTGTGATCTAGGTGCAGACACATTACGAAGACATGTGGGGTGGGTGTTGGGTTTGGAGGCTAGGTTTATAGTGTTCAGTTACACTGACTTTGGGGGCTGATAGACCGTGTCTGACTTCTGTATCTGCTGCAGTCAGGCTGTGCGACCTTGGGCAAGACACTTCATCTCTCACCAGTTTCCTCATCTGTAGGGTGGGATTAATTACGCCTCGTTGTGTCAGGATTAAGTGAGGTGATTTATGCAACAATGCCATGCATATACACATATTATTCCTGGTCTCAGCTCTGCCCTTAATTCACTGAGCCATCTTGGGTAAACCAAATGAGCTCTTATAGATCTGTTTCCTCCTCTGTAGACTGGAGTTTGGGTGACTGGAAGATCTTGAAGAAATCTTCCTTTTACCATATCCTCCCACGGTTCAGAGAGGGGACGACGTTGAACGTGGCTATTCGGAGATTCACCACATGGGGGCGATGTGATCCCATTTTGAACAAACTCCAGAGAATTATGCAGCTTTTTAGGAAAAAGTCAGCCTTTTTGGGTCCATTTCCCAGACTTCCTATTCCACCCTCTCCTGTTTTTTATTTCTAACTCTTGTTAATTGGAAATTGCAGAAATGCTCAACACCGTAAATCTGGAAACAACCTAAGTGCCCGTCACTCGTGTTTTACTCACCGCCTACGATGCGTACGTTTGAAAAACATACGCTGACGATCAGAAACATTCACTCGTGACGAACTTGCAAAATTAAATCATTGATAAAAACATTTCCAAAGATGTAAGTGGGCATAATCGGTTGAAAATAAATTAGCGTTAATATGTTAAAATAAATTCCATCTTTTTCTTTTAATGTTTTATAATTATTTTTTCCTATTGTATGATCAATGATCAAAATTACATTAAAAAAACCACAAACCAAAAACCGTAATGGGCACTCCAAGTTCATTCCATTTAGAGTTTATCATTGTTAATACTTTGGTGTATATCCATCTTAATCTCTCTGAATATATATTTTATATTGAGAGTTTACTGTTTTTTACCTTGCTTTTATCACTTAATAATATATTGTGAACATCTTTCAATGTCAATAAATTAATTTTTAAAAATAAACATTTTATTTTAAAATGGCTTTAGATTTACAGAGAAATTGCAAGGATAGTACACATAGTTCCCACAGACCCCCACATCCAGTTTCCTTTATTAGTAACATCTTAAACTAGTATGAACATTTGTCATAATTAGTGAACCAATATTGATACATTGTTATTAACTGAGATTCACACTTTATTCAGATTTCCTTAGTTTTTGCCTTATGTCCTTTCTTTCTCTTCTAGGATACCAAATTAAATTTAGTTGTTAGTTTCTCAGATGTTCTTTGTTTTGGGTGACCTTCACAGTTTTGAGAAGTACTGGTCAGACACTTTGTAACAAGTCCCTCTACTGGAATTTGTCTGATGTTTTTCTTATGATTAAACTGGAGTTATGGGTTTTAGGAGGAAGTGGTCTGTCACAGAAGTCATTCTCATCCCATCAGATCAAACCCACGGACCGTCAACGTGATTTGACACTGTTGATGTTGACCTTGATCACCTGGCTGAGGTGGTATTTGTCAGGTTGCTCCACTGTAAAGTTCCTCTTTTTCCCCTTCTTTCTAGAAAGTCACTATGTGTAGCCCCCAATTAAGGCATGGGGAGTTATGCTTCCCTTCCTTGAGGGAAGCATAACTATATAAATGATTCAAAATTCTTAATAAATTTTTGCCACCTAAAATAGAAAATAACCCCATCAAACAAGAGACTGCTTTGAATTAGGAAGATCTCCATAGAACTAAACAGGAGGTGCACCTGTAGCAAAGAAGAAAGCTTTCCTGGTTAAGTGATGCACATAATTTGAAGGACCTGCAGTTTCTCTCTGGTCTTTATTCATTGAGCCACTAGGGCTTGAGGCATCCTCTAGTTCCCCTCTGTCATCCCTTGCTGTCGAGGACATCATTTACTCCAGCTGAGATCCAGGTGTTTCCCATTTCTAAAGACTTTCTCAGCAACTGGGGAGAGGGTTGAAGCCCTGGGCTGGGTTGGGAAGTTCTACTAGAAGTCAGACCTGTTGCTATTTTAGCAATTTCTTTGAGTATTAGCACTGTTTTACAAGAGGATTTTGAAAAAGTGTTTTCCAGGTGCTGGAAAGAAGAAGCCTGGGGACTAATTCTGGGAATGGTCCATGGGCAGGGAGCAGCCCTTGGGGCAGTGGGCGGAGCAGTTCAGCAGGTAGACACTGGCCAGGGAGCTGGAATGCTTGGTTTCTGAGCCCAGCTTCATTTAGGCCTTGTGGAGGGACCCTGAACACATCCCAACTTGTCTGCTTTGTGGTCTCTTCCTTGTCCTTGGGGTGGGGACTCCAGACCCCAGGCCTGACAGCAGGGAATTCTGAGGGGCTTAGGCACGTGATGGGGCAGGAGGAAACTGCTTCCTTCTCTTTGGTCCCCAGGCAAAACTCCCTTCTCCCTTCTTCACTGTCCCCTGCCTCCCTTCCCTCCCCTTCCTCTGCTCTGGGAATCAGGCTCTGGGGGGAGTGGCATTCTGAGGGCTGTGGGGACCCAAGTGCAGGTAAAAACCCCACCCACCTTCTCCCCTCAGCCTCTGACCCTGTGTCTTCTCTTTCTCTCTCTTGCTCTTGTTGTCACTCCATCTCTTCCCCCGCCTCATGGTGAATCCATTTTTCTTCCAGTGTCCTTCTGCCAGCTGTATTTATTCTGTCTGCTCATCCACCTTTCTGCCCATATTTTCCAGCGCTTTCTCGAAGGGAGCAGTTCCACCTGTTCCAGCTCTTGATCCCAGAACCCAGCACTCGGATGAGTGTAACAAACCACCCTGGTGTCTTTCAAGGTCCCAGCCCCAGGAAGGTCTGCTGTCCCCCCCCCCCCCCCCCCCGCTTTATCTGCTTTCTTTCTGAGGGGTTTTCTGGCAGGGAATCTCTAGCAGCCCAGGTAGACTCGAGCCCGCCCCACTCCTGTTAAGTGGGATGTTCTTGTGGACTATTCCACGCCTTTCTTGCTGCAGCCAGAGGCTTTGTCGTCGCCTGGCTGCCTCCTGCTGCTGCAGGAGCCCTCTCCTGGCTCCTTCTTCCAGTCTGGTCGTGGGGACATGGGAGATGGCAATGGGACAGCAGTAACTGAGTTTGTTTTGCTAGCGTTCTCAGGCTTTGGTTCCCTTCAGGGCCCTCTGTTTTGGGGGGTGCTCTGCATCTACCTGGTCACCTTGCTGGCAACTCCCTGATCATCCTCCTCACACTGGCAGACCCTGCCCTGCGCTCCCCTGTGTATTTCTTCCTTTGCCACTTCTCCATGGTAGAGATCCTCTACACCACAACCACTGTGCCCAGGATGCTGGCTGATCTCCTCTCCTCCTGCCCCACCATCCCACCTACCAGCTGCTTCTCCCAGCTGTATTTCTTTGCCCTCTTTGGCATCGCCGAATGCTGCTTGCTCACTGCCATGGCCTATGACTGCTACGCTGCCATCTGCCGGCCGCCGCATTATACCACCTTGACGCACTAGGGAGCCTGTGCAAGAACGGTGGGGGGCTCTGACCTCCTGGGCATTGTCACGGGCACCACTCACCCTGTCTTCGTCTTCACTTTGCCTTTCCATGGTGCCAACACAATCCACCACTTCCCGGGCGACATCCTGCCTGTGCTGAGACTGGCTAGTGCGAGTGTCTTCTGGGGTGAGGGGGGCAATCTTGCCATCACGGCAGCCTTTATCCTGACTCCCTTCTCACTGACCATAGCCTCCCATGCCTGTGTCTTCGCCACCATCCTTGGGGTCGTGACATCCCAGGGATGTCGAAAAGTCTTCTCTACCTGCTCCTCCCGCCTTTTTGTGGCTATACTCTTTTTTGGGACTGGGATTGTCGCTTATGTGAGGCCTTGGGCAGGCTCCTTGCAGGACGCGGACCAGATCCTTGCCCTCTTCTACACGGTTGTCACGCCCGTGTTCAGCCCTTTTGTCTACACGCTGAGGAACAAGGAGGTCACAGGGGCAATGAGGCGGCTTGGGAAGAGATACCTTAGGAGCCCTTGGTCCCCTGAGTTCTTGAAGATAAGGGCCTGATCCTTGGATACTTTCAAGGAGGAGAGAGAAGCTGGGATCTGCATCCCCAAGGGTCTGGTGGTGCTTTGTGTGCTCCTCGAGCCTGCCCAGCTCGAGGGCCCAGGGCACTGACCATCGGCTCAGAGGTCCCCTTCCGGCTCCTGTTCTTATGACCTTGACCTGACTTGTATGTGCAGAACCGGGGAGATGTGCACTGAAGGGAAGGTTGAGGAGGGAAGGCGGCTGTGCCCATCTTGTGTGATGGCTGAGAAATTCCAGATCTTTCCTGAGCTCCAGAGCACCTTCCTGGGGCTGCCTCCTGGAGACAGCCCACTTCCTCCTTCTCCCAGACTCCTCCTTACCAGCCTTCGTCTCTCGCATCAGTTGCCTCTGGTACAGCAAGAGCTCCTTTACTCCAGGTGCGAGGTCTGATCTGGGCAGGAACAGGGGCAGCTGATCTGGCTTTGGCAGCTCAGGCGCCGAGTCTTGCTCGGTGCTGCTTTAGGTCTGGAAGCATCTGTCTAGTGACTGCTCCTGACTTACGACTTCTCTCCTGGGATCCCTGAGAGGTTGATATTCTCTCCTCAGCTTCTTTCTCATCCGCTGGCTGCCTTGCTCTTCATTTTCTCCTCTGGTCCTAGAGTAGAAATGCACATAGATCTTTCTCCCCGACTCTGATCAGAAAGTCTGATCTGGCCCTTAGACTCCCAAGATGACACTTTTGTTTCTTGCAAACTGTCCACTATTTCCACTTGGAGTCCACCTTAATTTGCTGGCTGGTGGGAGCAGCACTGTTACTTTTCTTGGGAAG
Organism: Tapirus indicus; assembly: GCA_031878705.1. Lineage (NCBI taxonomy): Eukaryota > Metazoa > Chordata > Mammalia > Perissodactyla > Tapiridae > Tapirus > Tapirus indicus. Next base: position 142,471,985 of record CM062918.1, on the reverse strand, counting down.
CTGTTCTTGCTCATTCGTGCACTCTCCTTCAGCAATAAGCTGTGAGAGGGAGCAGCACATGCAGGGAAATCACTCTCAAGGCACAATAACAGAGCTTTAGAAGAGCATTGATTTTCTTTTCCAGTTTGTAAAAGTAACACTGTTAATTGCAGAGAATTTTGCCTCCACAAGAAAAGAAAACAACTGTTAACATTTTGGTGTTAATAATGTCCTCAGGAAATTGTTGCAGTCTTGTTTCCCTCTGTATGCGTATAACTAAAAATGGGATTATATTAATTGTTCTACAACTTTTACTTTCTGCTTTATTAAACTATATTGTAGCATTTTACCATGTAAACAGATTTCTGAAGCGGGGTTTTCATATCATATAGTATCCTACTGTATGGCTATACTATAATTTTAAGCAATCTACTATTATTGGAATTAATATTTTTTGTTACAAATATTGCTGAGATAGATATTGTTGCACTTCTATCTTTGTATACTTATGCTTTTCTGAGCACAAACTCCTAGAAATGGAATTGCTGAATCAAAACAAATGCAGTTTTAAGGCTTTTGAAACATATTGCCAAATTGCCCCACAAAAGAATTTTTTTATTGTTTTACAATCTAATTGAGGGAAGTTCAGTTTTTAGGGCAAGGAAATGGACTAAAAGTCAAGAATGAGTTGTAATTAGATAGCCTGGGGAAGTGAAGGGTTGGGGAAGAATGGATATTTAATATTCTTATAATGCAGAAAGGATCTGATGAGGAGGGCATGAACTCACTTTCCCTCAGTCTACCTCAGGACTGGGTGAGACATACTTGGACTGAGTGCAACATGAGACATCAGCGTGAGACCCAAGGAATGACTTTCTGGTGTAGTTGGCATCTGAACAAGACAAAGGTGGAGGGGAGGATTTTTCCTCATCGTTCTGGGCTGGGGTGGAGAAAAGAGGAAGAGGACATGATGAAATCGGACTAGCTCAGCCCTGGGTGGCTTCATGCTTCTCTTACCTGGGATGATGACCATCGGTCTGAAGGCTGAGGTCCCCTATTTTCAGGGTCCCCAGATAAAATTGCCAGAAAAATACTGGATGTCTAGTTAAATTTGAATTTCAGATAAACCACAATATTTTTTGGTGTAAGTATGTCCCATGAAATCTTTGGCCGGAGGGATTTAGCACCGTTTTATCTTTCTGGGGAAAGAAATACTTGGGATATACATTAAAAAATTACTCATTGTTCATTAGAAAATCAAATTTAATTAGATGTCTTGTATTTTTATTTGCTAAATCTGGCAACTCTATCCCTAGGTGCTGTTGAAGCAGGGCTGGCACTGCAGTTGGAGGTGAGGATCTAAGTAGGAAGCTCCAATCACCTCCATTCAGGAAGAAGGAAGCCACTTGGGAAAGGGAGTAGCTTCCCTTGATGTGAGTTCTTTGTTTGACCAAAGACCCACTCTTAGTACTTGTGTGAATGTTGGCTCTCCTGTAAGTGCAAAAGAGGATATGGAAGGCTTGGGATGGAGGAGCCCATGTCTATCCTTGGGAATAAGGGGAATTAAAGAGTAGAATAGGATCCCTTATTTTATTGGAAAGTCTAGGAGTGGAAACTGTGGAGCTGGCTAAGGAAGGTTGACTAAAAGACTGGTAATAGGTAACAATATGGTGCAGGGGTTTAGAGATTGGCTTTGGTGTTGGGCAGGTCCAAGATCATCCCGACTGTCATTTACTATCTGTAAGATCTTGGGAGATTTCTTAACATTTTCATGCCTTAATTTCCTTATCTGTAAAATAATGATTATGTAGTTTCTATGCTTCACAGGATTGTTGGGAGGATTAAATACAACGTTCGTTAGTCATTCTTTATTACATAATCACTTAGCATTACCTGAAATCAACTTGTTTATTTGTTTATGGTTTCTCTCCCTTCACTAAAATATATGTCCCATAAAGGAGGGATGTGCCTGGCTTGTTTACCAGTGTATTCCTAGTGCCTGGCACTGAATGGATGTTCAAGAAATATTTACTGAATAGATAAATAAATAAATATAAGAAAACTGCTTACACAGTGCATAGCAAATAGTAAAGTCTTAACTAATCTATTTTGATTACTACTTTGATTGCTACTACTATCATTTGCATTTCTAGGAATTTTGATGATGACTTTCATTGTTGTTTTTAGCTGTCTTAAAAATTTGGGACGTTTTCCATTAAAAAGAATTCCCTTAAAATTGCTGGAAATTCTAAAATGTGTTATGTTGAAGAGAGGTAAGGGAGAAGCTGTGTGTGGGATTTTGAAGAGAGGGGATATGGAAACTAGGAAGTCCTGGTGCAAGCTGTGGAGTGGGGAAAACTCAGAAGGGATCAGATGGGTCATTCCCTATGGGCCATGGGGAAGAAAGAAGGTAAGGGGTAGCAAGTGATAATTCTAGGGTGGAAAAAACTGACTCTGGTGGCTCACAGAGTTGATAGGAACCCTGGAGAACCAGACTTAGAAAATGATCAGGAACCAAGAGAAGCCTAGAGACCAGAACCACAGCCAAGGTCATACCACAGGGGTGGTCTGGTTAGGATGCTGTGGGCACCGCCACTGGTTATTGGTGACTCCTCTGGCACTGTGTGGTGCTGCTGCATCTGGGCCCTGGATGCCACCACTGCCATCACCAAATGAATTGTGAACCTTCCTCTACTCTTTGCATCACTTGCACCTGATTTAAGGTCAGCAGATGTGTCCACTGGGACTAGCAAAGGTCACAGGCCTGTGTCTTGGCTGTCAGAATTTAGGGAAAGCCAGTATTTTGGCCATATTGGTTTCTGTAGAGGAGGGTGGTGTTCTGTCCCCCACAAAGCTCTTAACCATCAGATCAGAGTAAATGGCAAGTGACTTCTCAGCAGTGGAGGTAACTGGGTTAGTCAGTAAGGAGAAACCCCTTTTGTTGAGTTCATGCATGGCCTCCTTTCCTGCCGTTAAGGCCATTCTAATCACAGGCCCATTAAGAAAGAATTGGATGTGATTTGCTGGGGAAGGAGATAGATGCAACTTTCTTGTGTCTTCAGGATGTGCTTGGGCCCTATCTAAATTTAGTACTTCTTGTTGATGAAGTGCTACTGGGAATATCTAACTTTAGGCTGAGTGCATCAAATTACATCCAATCTACGCTGAGCAATACAGTTCAATAGTCACCTGCTGTCCATTGGTCAGATGTTCAGTATATACTGTTGCCTACAAGAAGCCCAAGAACAGTTTCAGAAAAGGATACTAATTATTTGCCCAAAAGGGCAAGGGTTGGCTCCCAAATCTGTGATTTGCTTCTTGGACTTACCACAGGTTTCAGTGCCACCAACACTGAGCATCTTAGGGTCCACTGGATAGTTCAGAAGGCCCAGATGGCAGAACTGCAGCCTGGACCAGCTAGAGAACCAGTCTTGCTCTGGCTTTTAAGACATCTGATAAGTGGTTTGAAGCAGCACAACTGAATGGGCTCTATGTTGCTTCCGAAATCTGTAGAACCATAGGAGATCTTTTTCTTACTATAGAGAGAAAAACGTCCTTAACATTTGAGATGTCTTGACATCTCCAGAAAACCTCCACTGGGGTGACCGGCCCCTAAATTTGGTGGGATTTATCACCTCCTATCTGGTATGAATGCGCATCTAGAATTCCTGCCATTTCCTTCTCTCCAGGTGCTACCAGCATAGTCTCATCAATATAACGGGCCAGTGTGGTGACCTCTAGGATGGTGAGATGATCAAGATGCCCGTGGATGGTGGCCTGGAGCTAGAGTTGATGTAATTGTGAGGCAAAGCAAGAAAGGTGAACATCTGTCCCTGCCAGGAGAAAGCATACTGATTCTGCAGTGTTTTCCATTTTTAAGATAGGGAAAAGTGCATTTTTTTACTCAATATTTGCATACCCAGTCCAAGGGAGAAGTAGCTTTCTGGTGGTCCCAGCTGTCCTGCTCCTCCTCTTCTGTGCCACTAATCTTTTCTTCTGCCTGCCACTCTGTTTATTCTCCTTAGCATCTTGTCTCTTCTCATCTTCCTACTTTCTCTAAACTCATGTGATCAGAGGGGGAATTCACAATGTAGAGAGTTAAAAGTGTGGGCTCTAGCGATGGAAACTCAAGTCTGTTACTCCCTAGATATGTTACCTGGAGAAAGTTGTTCAACATCTCTGTGCCTTGGTGTCCTCATCTTGTTGAAATTGATATAATAGCGAAGTCTACTTAGAGGTGATCTACTGTGAAGCTTAAACTCTTGGGGCTCTTCACTTGTATGGGCTCCTTATAAGGGCCTGGAAGGAGCTCTAGCAATTTGTTCCTATGGTCACATGTTCTTATAAAAATAGCAAAAACGATATATTTTAACTGCAATCTGTTGTAACTTCTGTCTCTCTCCACTCTGACTTCCTCTCTGTCCCATTTCCCCTTGTGATGGGTGGTGTTGAACTGGCCATGGATATTTCTGGATCTAAGGCAAAGCTGAGCTGGGGATAGATTAAGTCTGAGATTGGTGGGATGTGTTTATGTGGTTGGCAGTCACTTCTGAGTGTAGTTATTGCTATATTGTATCCTTGTATATTGCTAGTATAGTTAAATTATTGCAGGTGCAGGAGTGACTTCCAGGAATGCGCCTTCTACCCACTCTGCCGTGTCACTCAGCATTGCGACACAAAGCACAGCCCCAGAGGTTGCATTATGATAAAAACGTGTCTGGTGGTGCCTGGCACTGAAAGTATGTGGGTAGTGGGGAAGAAACAGTGTTGGAAATGTATGGAATGAGAAGTTAGCCTACGGAAAAGAACTCTTCCAATCATCACATGTGTAAAGTTGTGAGCGAGGATTTGATTTCCATCCTCTAAGTAAAAAAAAATACTCCTTCCTGTCAGAAATGTACTTGGTAATGCAGGAACACATAAAGTATAAACCATCATTGATTTTTTTTCTTCTTTTTATGGGAATGGAGTATTTGATTAAGCTCAAGTACTTCTTTTTAACTGAAATTTGGAAAGATGTTTTGGGTGTTTCAATTAAAAAAAGTGAGAAACTATAGACACCTGATTTGGATGTATATGAAGTTACCTGCTTTGGTCATCTTCAAATTTATTTGTAAGAGAACTGAGAGAAAATCTAGATGAAAGCAATGAAGTAAGAAACAAAAGAGTAAAGATGAATGATGAAATCAATAGAAATTATTCTTATACTGAGAAATGAATTGTAGTAAAAATTTCAAATTGTATTCAAAGCTGTAATTCATTAAGAGGGAGAGATAGACTGTGCATGAAGTATAGGCTCTGGGATTATTTGACAATCTAGTTGGAACAGATGGTATTTTCCAAAGATTACTGCAGGACTATCTCCCACGCCACATGCAGTGCTGCAGTGTGACCTTGCCACTCTCCTATATCAAGAGGTAGAGTTTAATCCCCTCTACCCTTTAATCTGGTCCGGCCTAGTGACCCACTTGTCACCAATAGAATGTGGTGGAAATGATGCTGTGTGACTTCCCGGTTTAGGTCAGCAGAAACCCCGCAGCTCCTGTCTTGCTCTCTTGGAATGCATGCTCTGCGTGTTTTCTCCTGGGAAGCTCCCCCTTGGAATCCAGCTTCTATCCTGTGAGAAGCCCAAGCCACATGGGGAGATCATGCCTAGGTGCTCTGGTCAACAAGCCCAGTCATTGTAGGCACCCGACGTGCGAATGAAGAAACTGTTAGATGATTCTGCTCCCAGCTGTTCAAGTCACTTCTAGCTGTCGAGTCTTCCCAGCTGATGACACAGACGCTGTGGAGCAGAGACAAGCCATCCTTTTGTGCTCTGTCTAAATTTCTGATCTGCAGAAATTATGAGCATAATAAAATGATCGTTGTTTTATGCCGCTAGATGTGGGGTGGTTTATTACGCAGAAATAGATAACCTGAATACACCCAAATCATGAAGAGGAGGGAATCACATAAACACATTGGAAAACGATTTAGATTTCTTGCTGATTAGACATAAAACACTGACATCAAAGAAGAAAACATAAAATTTAATATGCTGCTACAATGAGAACCTTGAGGAAAAACTGGCTAGTGAGTGAGGTCAGTTCAAAGACCATTTAAGATAATTCATTGCACAAGAAAACTTGAAACATTGTGAAAATTTATAGCTAATATATGAAAGAAACTTGATAGAGGTTTGGCTAAATCCGACAACAACCCTAAAAGTTTACATAAAATTACCTATAATGAGTTGTGAAGTTGGAAATTTTTTTTCTAAATTATCAATAAAAGAACAGCAAATTGCAGTCAACCATGCTAGGGGAAAGAAAAATCATCTTTCTAATCTCTCTGCAGAAAGTGTATCACAAAATCATCATCATATGAATATGAAGGCAGTCGAAGAGTATGCAACAAAAATTGTAGGAAAAGAAAAGAATTGTAGAGGTGATCAGGAAGTTAAAATTATTTTATTTTTCTGGATTGTATGACATTTGGCAGTTGCCAGTTTAAAAATTTTCTAATTTCAATTATTTCTTTTTTCATTTGAAGTAAACATTTGTACCTAATTTTATATTTGTACTTCTGTCTCATTTTATTAAATAGGGCTCCCTCAAATTATATAAGCTTTAGGTTACACAAAATCAGAATCCATCCCTGTACCTACCACATAGGATATTTATGGGAATTAAATAAGACAATTACTAGTCAAGAAGTTAGTATCGTGTTACATACTAAAATAGTATGTACTCAAATAATATTAGCTATTATTATTACTCCTCATTCTGGCTCAGCTGCCTTTCTGTGCTTCCTATTCAGGCCCTAACCACTTACTTTATGCCTCCAATTTCTACCAGCCCACCACACTGCATCGCTCCCTTTGTTTCAGTGGAGAGTGGGCTGGAATCACCTGGACTCCAGTCACAGCAGTGGGATTTGTAATTGGTGGACGTTTGTCTTGTTTTCTGTCTTTCCAACACCTTTTGAACATCCCTCTAATGGATGTGAAGTTTTCTGCCTTATGAGTCCCCTTTCCCCAAAGTAGAAGCCAGAAAACTTGCTCTCCCAGCTACCTTTGCAGCTAGGGCACCAGCGCGTGACTGTGGTTCCACCAGTCCGATTCATTGGCCCGACATTTTGGTTTGGAGCTGAGCAATGTGGCCGAGGGGGACGCAGGATTTACCATGTGGAGAGCGTGTAGGGGAGGTGTCTGGCTCTTGGGGGCAGCTGTGGCAGAGTTCTGATGTCTTGTCCTGAGTGCCATCAGTATGCGCTGGGTGGTGCTGTGTGACCTCAACTTCTGGTGTCAGTGGTATGGATCCTAGAGCCACCCCTGTGGGTGTTGAATGTCTCCCTGGCTGCACTGCTGAGGACCCTGACTGTCTGCATCCTCTGGAGACTCTGTGCATTGCTAAATCTTTGAATAATTCCTCTCTGCTTAAGATGATCAGAGTGGACTCTCCTGTTTGCAACTAGACACGAGCTGACCCATGCACCAGCTAGTGATCTCTATGTCTCTTTTATCTGCCACTGTTATCTATTCTTCACACCACAGCTAGAATGAGCTTTTGAAAACTCAAATCTGATATTGTCACTCGGGATGAGTCCCTAAATTCTTAAGTGACCCCCAGCATCCTTCATGACCTGTACTTGGTACAGGTGGGAGCATACCTACTGCCACGCTTTTTGGGTTTCCACAAGATGAAGGGCTTTTTTATTCCACTCCCAGAAGGGAACAAGGGTAGAAACACCTCCTGCCTTTCTCTGTAGCTCCTCACTCTCTTCTTCATGGGAGGGGTAGTGAACTGACTGAGGACACTGTCGGAAGCATTTTTGCCCATGCATGGCCTAAGCCCTCTTGGGCTTTTTTTCTCAGGCTGGCCTGCCTCAGGCTGCACACACTCTTTTCTCCTTCAGGTGGTGGGCTTGGGGCAGGCCTGCTTGGAGTGATCTGTCATTTGTACAGATCCTTTGCCCATAATTGGGAGGTGTTGGTAAAGGTGGGGAGCAGGAAGCTCCTTTTTGACCTTGGGTTCAAGCCATAGTCTCTAATCCAGCGTGACTAGTAATGAAGCTGACCTTTTGCTCCATATCAAATTCCACTGTATCTTCCTAGTTGGTAGAGAACCCAAAAGGGAGAGATGTGTGGTTAACTGGACCTCTTCAAACCCCAACAACTTTGGTCACCACTCATATCTCTCTCCTCTCTTGTCACTTCCCTGTGGCTCACATACTCAACTCTGATGGATGCCTGCACCTCCTGGAATGGCCACACTCTCGATCACCTATGGACTTTGCACATTCTATTCCCTTTCTTACTTCTTCCCCTGAATAACTTCTCATTGTTATTCAGACTTCAGTTAAGCTAGTCCTTCCTCAAAATACACAGAATAGACAAAGGAATCCTGAGAAAAGAAAAAACAAAGCTGGAGGTATCACAATCTCCGACTTCAAAGTATACTAAGAAACTATAGTAATCAAAACAGCATGGTACTGGCAGAAAAACAACACACAGATCAATAGACCATAACTGAGAGCCCAGAAATAAAACCACACATCTATGGTCAGCTAATCTTTGACAAAGGAGCCAAGAACACGCTATGGAGAAAGGAAATTCTCTTCAATAAACGGTTCTGGGAAAACTGGGCAGCCACGTGCAAAAGAATGAAAGTAGACCATTATCTTACACCAAACACAAAAATTAACTCAAAATGGATGAAAGATTTGAATGTAAGACCTGAAACCATAAAACTCCTAGAAGAAAATATAGCCAGTACACTCTTTGACATCAGTCTTAGCAGCATATTTTCTAATACCATGTCTACTCAGGCAAGGGAAACAAAAGAAAAAATTAACAAATGGGACTACATCAGACTAAAAAGATTCTGCAAGGCAAAGGGAACCATGAAGAAAATGAAAAGGCAACCCACCAACTGGGAGAAAATATTTGCAAATTGTATATCTGACAAGGGGTTAATTCCTAAAATATATTAAGAACTTATGCAACTCAACAAAAAAACCCTCCCAAACAACTCAATTGAAAAATGGGCAGAGGATCTGAACAGACATTTTTCCAAAGAAGATATACAGATGGCCAACAGGCACATGAAAAGAAGTTCAACATCACTAAGTATTAGGGAAATGCAAATCAAAACTGCAATCAGATATCACCTCACACCAGGACAAAAAAATAACAAATGTTGAGACGATATGGAGAAAAGGGAGCCCTCATACACTGCTGGTGGGAATGCAAATTGGTGTAGCCACTATGGAAAAAAGTATGGAGATGTCTCAAAATATTAAAAATAGAAATACCATATGATCCAGCTATCCCACTACTGGACACTTATCCAAAGAACTTGAAATTGACAATTCAAAGAGACTTATCCACCCCTATGTTCATTGCAGCATTATTCACAATAGTCAAGATGTAGAATCAATCTAAGTGCCCACTGACTGATGAATGGATAAAGAAGATGTGGTATACATACAATGGAATACTACTCAGCCATAAAAAAGACAAAATCATGCCATTTGTGACAACATGGATGGACCTTGAGGGTGTTATCCTGAGCGAAATAAGCCACACGGAGAAACACAAACACCGCATGATTTCACTCATATGTGGAAGATAAACAAACACTTGGATAAAGAGAACAGATTAGTGGTTACCAGAGGGGAAGGCATTGGGGGGAGGGTGAAAGGGGTATAGGGGCACATATGTATGGTGACTAATAAAAGCCAGACTATTGGTGGTGAGCACGATGCAGTCTATACAGAAACTGAAATATGATAATGTACACCTGAAATTACACAATGTTGTAAGCTAATATGACCTCAATTGAAAAAAAAAAAAGGATAGCTCGTCCTCCCTAAAGCCTTCTCCATCCCTCTTGGGTTGGATTAGGGATCTCTTGCCATTATCTTTGGTACACGTCTCATATAAAATTGTAAGATTGTAAACACCTGTTAATCGGCCTGTCTCCCCCATTAGGTTGTGTTTTATTCTCCTTTGCACCAAATTCCTGGCACCCAGCTTGATGTGGTATTTTCTGAATGAATGTATTAAACTTGAGCTTCCCAAAGGGTGCATCACGGCACACTGGAGGGCTGCACGGATTGGAAGTGTTCTGTAAGAGATTGATCCTCCTAGCCTGTGGTTTCTGCATGTGCGGGGTCTTGGAATGGGCAGAGCTCCCAGTCCCATTGCATCTGGCCATAAATAGCTTCTCTGGGGTTCCTCAGGGGGAAGCCTAACAGGAGTGGGGTTCGATGATGCACCTTGAGGTTTCTGCAGTTGCTGAGAAAAATGAGCAATAGCCACTGCTTGGTCTCAATAGACTGAGGGCAGCCCAAGAGGTGCTCTGCAACCTTCATGTCTACTCTAGCAGCCAGCTCCTGAGTGTCCTGTTGCTCACTGTGGATGAGGGGCCCGTGGAGCTGTGGAGGTGTTGGGCTTTCTTGTGCCTAAGGAACACAGTGCACAGCCCGAGGTGTGGCCCTCAGGGGTTAGAGGGTGGGAGTGCAGGGGCCTCCTCTCCATAGTGGTCCTGAATCTCTGTCTTCCTGTATATCCAATACTTCTGTCTCTTACCTGCTGATGTGCCCTGTCGTGGTATCTAAGCTGGCCACATGGTGGCTGCTCTAACAATGCATGCACCTTCTGTACGTTGGAGCTCCAACAGTATTGTACCGAAACACTTGACATGAAAAAGTATGACTGGATATGAAATCCTTTTTCATGATTACAAGAATTTTCAACATTACCACTTGTCAATGAAAGATAAGGATGGACAGTAAATATATGTTTACATATAATTTCAACTATTTCAATATTTTGAGTGACTTTGAAAAAAGCTTTCAATTTTTTGATCACCCACTTCTGTGAGTAGTTTTCTTTGATGATGACCATCAGTTATTTTAAGAAATCCATACTTATAGATCTTGATCAGGAGATGTTTAGCCATTTTTCAAGCACAACACCTTATCTAAAAATTAGGATCGTGGTGGCTGCACCAATTTACATTCCCACCAGCAGGGTACAGGGTTCTCTTTTCTCCACATCCTCTCCAAAACTTGCTATTTCTTTTCTTTTTAATAATAGCCATTTTGATGGGCATGAGGCGATATTTCATTGTAGTTTTGATTTGCATTTCCATAATAATTAGTGATGTTGAACCTCTTTTTATGTGCCTGTTGGCCATCTGTATATCTTCTTTGGAAAAATGTCTGTTCAGATCCTCTGCTCATTTTTTGATCAGGTTGTTTGTTTTTTTGTTGTTGAGTTGTATGAATTCTTTATATATTTTGGATATTAACCCCTTACCGAATATATGACTTGCAATTATCTTCTCCCAATTGTAGGTTGTCCTCATTTTGTTGATGGTTTCCTTTGTTGTGCAGAAGCTTTTTAGTTTGATGTAGTCCCATTTGTTTATTTTTTCTTTTGTTTCCCTTGCCTGAGGAGGCATGATATTCAAAAAGATATTGCTAAGACCAGTGTCAAAAAGCACACTGCATATGTTTTCTTCTAGGAGTTTTGTGGTTTCAAGTCTTACATTCAAGTCTTTAATTCGTTTTGAGTTAATTTTTGTGTGTGGGGTAAGATAGTGGTCTACTTTCATTCTTTTGCATGTGGCTGTCCAGTTTTCCCAATACCACTTTATTGAAGAGACTTGCCTGTTTCTGTTGTATATTCTTGACTCTTTTGTTGAAAATCAACTGTCCATAAATGTGTGCTTTTACTTCTGGGCTTTCAATTCTGTTCCATTGATCTATATGTCTGTTTTTCTGCCAGTACCATGCTGTTTTGATTATTATAGCTCTGTAGCATATTTTGAAATCAAAGAGTGTACAGTATGGAGATTCCTCAAAAAATTAAAAATAGAACTACCATGTGATCCAGTTATTCCACTTCTGGGTATTTATCCAAAGAATATAAAAATACTAATTTGAAAAAATATATGCACCTCTATGTTCATTGTGGTATTATTCACAATTGCCAAGACATGGACACAATCTAACTGGCCATCAATGGATGAATGGATAAAGAAGATGTGGTATATACATGCAATGGAATACTATTTAGCCACAAAAAAGATGAAATCTTGCGTTTGTGACAACATGGATGGACCTTGAGGGTATTATGCTAAGCAAAATAAGTTAGGTGGAGAAAGACAAATACTGTATGATTTCACTCTTGTGTGGAAGATAAACAAATAAACAAACACATAGATACAGAAAATAGATTGGTGGTTACCAGAGGCAAAGGGGGGTGGGGGGAGGGCAAGGGGGGTAAAGGGGCATGTTTGGATGGTGATGGATGGCAACTAGACTTTTGGTGGTGAACACAGTGTAGTCTATACAGAAGTCAAAATATCATGATGTACACTTGAAATTTATATGATGTTATAAACCAATATTACCTCAATAAAAAACTTATGTTCACAGAAGCTCAAGTTTCTTATAAAAATTCAAATATTTTATTTGGAAGTTTAATGTAAAACCAATATTTAAAAACTTCCACATTACTGTATACATTATTTTCCTTATAATTGTGTAGTAAAATAAGCATGCAATGAATTTTTTTCCATCAAGCCCTATCTAGATGCCCTTCAGTTTCCACTGATGTGCCATTCAAATATTAGCACTTGCTACATGTGCCATAATGTGAGGAAGGTTTGAAGTACTGCACTGAGCCACTTCGTCCAGGAAGTCTTCCAGAAGCATTCTCAAACTGTGATCAATCATTAACTTTCCAAAGCATGTTTATATATCTTTATAATTACTCTAATTATATGTTTCTGCTGCTTGGTTTTCTCTCCACTCCATTCTCCCCATGCCCACCCCCATTAGATTAGGAGCCCCATTAGGACAAGGACCTTATCAGTTATTTTCTGAATATCAGTGGTGCTGTGTAGCTCTGGGGTCCTTGACTCTGTGCCTGTTTGTCTGAGGATAATCTCTGACCTCAAGTTCCCTTTAGCTGGTCTTTCTAAGCAGGGTCTAGACCATTTCATTCCTAGAACACGAGGGTTAAGGTATTCCCTTGGCTGCCTCCAAACTGATTGTATCGGTTAGAATTCTTGACAGTGACAGAAACTGCCTGGATGATGAAGCAAAAAATAACTGATTAACAAAATATAGGGTTTTGGGGAGGGTTGGGGACCATGCCAGAGGCTAAGCCCCCAGGAGTAACTCCCAAACGTCAACTGGTCAGTTGAGGAAACTGCTGGTGCTGCCACCAGGAACCAGATGCCACTTCTGGGCCAGGAACTTGCTGCTGCAGCCTTCTTTGCTGCTTCCTGAGAGAGTGCTGCTCCTTGGCTCTTGTGGCAAAGTCAGTCAGAGTCAGGCATGGGTGCATCTGACTGATGGAAACAGGTCACATGCCTGGGGCGGTAGGAAGTGTTCTCAGCTCAACAGAGGGAGGTGGTTCTTCCCCACCAGACTACTGAAGTGGAGAATTCTCCAGACATTGGAGGAGGATCAGATGCTGGGTGGCCACAATGAGTGTTGTGTCCACTCTCCAGGTCCTTTTTAGGATCGTCTCAGAGCTTCACCCAGTCTGAGGTGCTGGCAAAGGGGGAATGGGATCTAGCTGATGGTGCACATTGGGAGAACAGGGACCCTAGAGAGATCCTCTTGTCCAGTTGGACATGTTATCACCAGTTATGGATGATATCACAAATCAAGGGTGGGGAGGGGCAGGGAAGAATATTCATGTGGAATATTTCAAGGGGGAACAGCTCCTTCTCTTCTAAAAGGCATCCAGAACATAAGACTGCAATGTGTTTCTGGGAGAAAACTAGGTCAAAGGGCCAGGTAAACTCCCCCACGGACTTTGGGTGGGTTACTTAGTTGGATGTCAAGTTCATAGACATCTGCCTTCATGACCAACAAGGACCTCTGACTACTGGTGTAGCCATGACAGTCACCTTGCTGAACAATCTAGATGACACTAGATGTTCTTCCCCATTGGCAGCATTCCCTTCCATTCTACCTTGTCTTAATAACTCATGCTCTGATAGTGAGTCTGGGGTGTGGGATAGGAAGTAAGATATAGCTTTATCTTTGTTTTAATTCCAATACTTTCTGCCAGGAAGCCTTGTTTCTTTGAGGTGCTGCATAGTTTCTGTTAGGCTGGGAGGAGAAGTAGTCTGTGAGTGAGCAGATATCCCCTGAGTCCCTTCATGGTGAGGAGACATGCGCCTTCACCTTGTGCCACAGGGCCCCTGTCACCTCCTTGTTCCGAAGGGTGTAGATGATGGGGTTGAGCATGGGTGTGATGACTGTGTAGAAAAGGCTGAGGATGCGGTCTGTGGTGACAGAGGAGCCTGCCTGGGGCCGGATGTATGTGATGCTGGCTGTTCCAAAGAAGAGGAAGACCACAAGCAGGTGGGAGGAGCAGGTAGAGAAGACCCTGTGGCGGCTCTGGGTGGAGGCCATTGCCAGGATGGTACCCAGGATGCGGGCATAAGAGGTGACAATCAGAGAGAAGGGGATCATGATGAAGACCACAGTGGCTGTCATCACAGAGATCTCGCTTCTGTGCTTCCCAGCACTTGCCAGCCTCAGGACTGGCAAGATGTCACAGAGGAAGTGTGGGATGATTGGGTGACTGGGGAAAGGCAGAGTGAAGATGAGGGAAGAATGGGTGGTGGCTGTGATGATGCCCATGAGCCAGGAGGTGCCCACCATGGCCACACAGGCCCGCCAGTTCATGAGGGTGGGGTAGTGCAGGGGCCGGCAGATGGCGGCATAGCGGTCATAGGCCATGGCCGTGAGCAGGCAACACTCTGATATGCCCAGGACAACGAAGACATACATCTGGGCTGCACAGCCCTGGAAGGAGATGGTCTGGGGATGCGGGGAAGTCAGGTCAACCAGGGTCCTGGGCACGATGTCGGTGGTGTAGAGGAGCTCTACCACTGAGAGGTGGCACAGGAAGAAGTACATGGGTGAGTGCAGGGCAGGGCTGGTTTGTGTGAGGAGGATGATCATGGAGTTACCCAGCAAGGTGACCAGGTAGACCAGAAGCACCACCCAGAACAGGGGGCCCTGCAGGGCCCTGAGGTCAGAAAATCCCAGAAGGAGGAATTCGGTTAGAGTCTGATTTTCCTTAGCCATTACTCCAGGCTAGAACCTATGGCACAGCCAAGAAAGAAGTTTGTACAGAAACAATCAGCATTTCTGTAATTTAGTAAAGCACTTTTCATACAGTCCCTCTCATATCAGCCGAGACAGGTAGAGTCTTCACGTTATGGAAGAGGCCATGGGTCTCAGAGGGATTAAATAATTTGCCTGAGGTAAGACCCAGGGAATGGAAGGCCTGGGGCTTAAATCTATGTTTCTTGATGCCAAATTCCATGCATTTCCCACTGTTCCCTATGCTCTGGTTCCTGTGTCCAGGGCCTGACTCCCACATGCACAGACCCCAGCCCTGTATTTTGCATCTTTCTCCAGAGTGAGGATGGAGCAGCTGGTATGTCCTGGGCCCCTTTGTAAACCTTGGACTGAAACCCTGGCCTGAAAGAAACTGTGTAGCACTCCCATAGTGGACTCGGTCAGGGACTGTCCCAAGCTGGTGTCTAAGGATCTCCATGGTGGGCTGTGGATTTAGAATGTCATGCAGTGATGTCAGACAGTGATACTTCCCAATTGTATCATGCTTTGGGATTCTGTAGAACACTTTTCACAGATTATTAGGTTCTGGCACCTGCCCAGTGAGGTGAGCGCTGCAGGGACTGGCCATATTGTACTTTACTCTCCTCTCATCTGGGCCCCTTTGATCAGCTACATCAGCTGCTCTGTCTCAGCACACTCTTTTTTTCAGGCCTCCATGCGTTTCCACAGAGTGTGCCCCCTGTAGGGAATGTTTCTGTTCATTCTATTAAAATCCTACCCATCCTTCAAATCTCAGCTAAATTCCACCTACCCTATGGCAGCTCTAGTGATAATTGTTATTTCATCATTGAAGGTAAGGAACCAGAGATCCAAGAGCTTAAATTACTTACCCAAGATCACATGATTAGTGAGTGGTGGAACCAGAATTGTAACTTGGAGCCTGAGGTTTCAACCACCACACCCACTGTATCTCCAGTGAGGCCGATGGCCTCACCCAACACTTCTGGGAGTTGAAGGTTCTGGGAGATGAACTCACACCCAGTTGGTTTGGACAGAAGGAGCATCTGAGCCCACTGGTCCTCTTCACTCTTGCCAATAACCCTGCTGATGCCCACACCACTTAGAAAACCAATGGGAGAGATCTTGCTGTTTTCAAATTTTTAAAATGTTATTTTTGCAATTAAAATATTTAAGAACTGTTTGGAATAAAGTCATCTATGATTTCACCACCTTAGTTAAGTTCTTTTCTTACTTGTATATTGCCCTCAAGTCTTTGTCCCACTGCAAACTCATTTTCATGCTTGTCATCGTAGTGTATATACTATTTTGTCTTTTTCCTTTCCTTTTTAATGCTTGCTGGAAGCATTTTTCCATGAGATCAAATAGCATTCTGAGTGATCCTTTTTAAAGTTCTTGTAGTAGTCCACTGAGTCTCTCTACTACCATTTAACAAACACTTCTCATATCTTGCAGTTTAAGCTCTTCCATTTTTTTTTGCTACTTTAGCTAACGATACAAACAATATCTTTGTGCATGTCTCATTTTGCTTCTGTTAACTTATTTCCTTAGGATAAATTTCTAGGAGTGGGATAATTGCCTAAGGGTATAGACATTTTTATAGGTCTTGTCATGTAATACATATTTTTGGATTTCCTTTAACTTGACACGAGTGGCAATCCCAGTCTTCCTTCCCCGAGTAAAGCTGGATCCTTCTTGATCCCGTCTGTCCTCACCAAGGCCCCTCCCTCCATACCCACCTCACCTTTGCTGCACTACCAGCGTCTCCTCACTCTCAGTCCTTTAATTACATTTGCCCCAAGACATTGTCTGTGAGGGTGGAGAGAGAAGTTTCTCCCCAACCCTCTGCTCTTCTGTTCTCAGTTCCCCAGCTCCCATGGTCCCTGTTTCCGCTCTGCCTCAGTTAATGTCCCTCTTCATCTTCTCTTATCGCCCACACATCCTGACACAGCTGGGACGATCTTCAGAGATACACTGGCCCTGAGGCCACTGTTACCCTTTTCAAGGCCTGCCACAGAGGAACAGAGAGAAAGACAGAGAGTCCTTCTGGGTGTAGAAAGGAGCTGAGGCTCTTTTTTAAAAAAAAATTTATCTTTAATTCTGGTAAAAAACACATAACATAAAATTTACTATCTTAACCATTTTTTTGGTACAGTTCAGTAGTGTTAAGTATATTCACAATGTTGTGCAACAAATCTCCAGAACTTTTTCATCTTGCAGAACTAAAAATCTACCCATCAAACAACTCCCCATTACCCCCTCTCTGTGACTCCTTTTAAAGCAGACTCGGCAGATGGATAAATTGATCAGCTAATGGGTAGTGGATGGAGTGACAGATAACCTGTGGGTAACTGGCTAGATGGACAGACGATGAATGCACAAAGTTGTGGCTGCCTGGCTGCATGATTGGTTGGCCCAGAGAGCCCTGAGTGCAGGAGGTGAGGCTCTTAAAGAAGGACTGGACTAGAAAGCAGTTCTTGAGGGGTAGATTTGTCATCTTGGGGGTGAGGGAGCTGGGATTCTGGAGCCTACCAGGGGAGGTGGGAAATGGGGGGGAGGTCAGCCTTTATTAAGTCAGGGAAGTCTTGGGGAGCACAGCCAGACAACTCACCTTTGGTCTTTCAGATTTTTTTTGCCTGAAGTATTAATGCGAGCTGCACAGGGGATAGTGTGTGTGTGTGTGTTGGGGAGGGTATGGGCAGCAAAGGAGGATGTAGGCAGCTCCATCTGTGGGCTCTGAGTTGGGGACCTTTAGTAGGAACCTGAGAAAGAATATTCTAGGTTTTCATCAGACACTGACCATAGACAGTATGGAGGCAATGAATGCCTACCTGATTTTCATACCTCTAGTAATGCCGCAGACCTGCACACACTGCCCACTGCCTCACTCCAACACTTCAGCACACACACCCCATCCTATTAGACACACTGCAAACACACATATCAAATGATTGCCATGCTTGTTACAGCCCACCCCACAGAGCACTTACTCACTCACACAATCAAAGGTTTTCATCCTCTGAATATATACACACTTGCCTTTTTGTAGTATGTGAAGTTTTATCTGGGAGAAATGGTCCAGGGGTCCCTGTTTCCTTCTCATCCCTTCTCCCTGTCCAGCCAGGCTGGTGGCATCTGAATCACACCTCTGCAAATGCAATAGTAGAGATTTGGGAACCCTCACCTGGACTATTTTCTCCCATGACCAGGGACAGGTATTGGCTCCCAGCCCACAGAAAGAAGGCCCTGATATACCTTCTATTCCTCTTCCCTTTCTATGCCTGGCAAGGTCTAGCCTTGTTGGGGAAAGGCCCACGTCTGCCCAGCACCTTGTGGGGCACTTACCTGGGGGAGATGGAAATGGCCACCCAGCCAGGGTAGGGCTGCTGGGCACAGACTTGGGCTCTACTGCACTCCTCCTCGTCTCCAGAAGTCTAGGCCTCTGTGGTGCCCGTAGTTATTCTCCAGCTGCTGTTGTTCCTCCACCCCCTGGGCCGGGGCTTGGGAGGCCCTGACTCTTGGGGTTTCCCTGGGTAACTGAGTTGAGGCATTGTTATGCGCCAGGTGATTCTGCCTGGGTCCCCAATGCCTGCTGTAACCTCTCTCCTCCCCTTATGTCATTTCTCTTGGCCAACCTGTGTCCTTCTCCCTTTCCTCACACCTCGTTCCCTCTCCTGGCTAACTTCCACCTCCTCACTCATTGTAGGGTCACCTTGGTCACAAATGGCATGAGATTTGAGGGTGTCTCTCCCTTATGTCTAGAACCTCACCATGGGTAATTCATTCCTCTGCATGAAATCTTGGCTCCCTGTTAAATACAGATGCTTCTGGAAAATTTTAGAAGTTATTAACAGTGAAGTATGATTTAGTCACATTGATCTCCATGCTCGGTTTGCTTTTTAGATGGAAAGTGTTCCAGTGAAGTCGTTGCCTGTCTGGTTGCAGGGGTTCATGGCGGGGAAGACAGGGTTTCCATCAGCTCCAGTTCTCTCATGTTACTGCAGATGTGCTTAGTGGTCCTTATGCAGAGAGTCAAGCCTTCTGATCGTCTTCAGTCTGGGAAGGGTGGTGAAGTTTGGGAGCAGAGCAGAGGCGTTACCTGGGACGGCCTGGGCCGTGTCCTTAACTCCACTGCCTTCTAGTTGACATTTGCTGTCTCCACTTCTTATCTCCCATTTTCTCCATTTGTCTCTATAACTCCACTGATTCTCTCCTATCAAGATCACCAACAACCCCATGTTGCCAAATCCAATGGCTAATTTTCAGTCTTCCTCTAACTCAATCCATCAGCAGTATTTCAGACATCTGATCCCCTCTCCTTCTTGAAACACTTTCTTTTTCACCTTTTGTGACCCCCAAACATACATCTTTGGCCCTGGCTTCTCCTTGTGTATACAAGTGAGTATCTCCCCTTAGATGACTTAGAGGCACCTCAAACTTAGCACGCCCCAATAGAACTCTTGTTCCTCTCCCAACTTCCCCATCACAGTAAGGGGCCTGTTACCACCCAGCTGCTCACATCAAAAATCTAGCTGTCTATTTTAATTCATTTATTTTCTTAATACTCCCCATTCAATTTCTCAGCAACTCCTGTTGGTTCTGCCTCAAAAGTTTAATCCCAAACAACCACCTCTCATCATCTTTACTGCTAAAATCCTAGTCCAGCAAACTGTCCCTCACCAGGGCCATTGCTGTTCTCTATCCCATGTCCAGCCAGCCGGTGTGATTTTCCCCAAGTGCACATTAGATGACATCATTCCCCTCCTTTAAACCTTCCAATAGCTCAATAACTTCTCATTTTAGCTAGAAAAAACTGCAAACTCCTTCCCTTGATTTATAAGACTGTAACAATTTGGTCCTTGTGTATTAAGCCTGTGTCTTTAGTTTGATGTTTTGATATCTGGGGCCTTACTGACCCTGGGTAGACTGCCCCTCCCAGGGTCAGCTAATTCCTAGAGAAAACAAATGATTCACCTGCAAGAGTGCCTTTCATATGCAAACAAACCAATCCAGAATCCATACCCTCAGCCACCACCCTTATTGGGTTCGACACTCTGGGCCAATATTCCCCTGCCCTAATCACCCCAGAGCCAGGTACCAGACAACTAGAGACAGCCCCTAAACCCAGAGCCCATTGAAATTATTCAAACTAGCTAATCCTAAACCTGCCTAGTCTATTTACCCTGCTTTACCTGCTCCTTCCCATGAAAACCACAATAAAGGCTCTTGCCCACATTACCCCTTGCACCCTTTGCCTCCTGATCCACCCTGGTGCTTTTCCATGTGTCTCTGAGTGGTGTGGCGTGTTCTTGGGAACTGTGAGAAACAAATTATCTTTTCAATGGCAATTGCCTCCTGACCTGTTGCCCTCACCAGATTGAAATAATAATAATAAAACCTTCATTTCAAAACACCCTGCTCTTGTCTTCCTGGTTCACTATGCTCCAGTCACACTAGCCTTCTTTCTCTTCCTTAAACACACTTCAGGTTCCTTCTCTTGCCATTCTCTCTGTCCAGAGGGTCTTACCCTGGATCATCCCAGAAGTGCCTTCTCATTATTCAAGTCTCAGCTCAAATTTCAGCTGTTTAGAAAGACTTTCTCAAACTGCCCTAGGTATAGTGGCACTATATCCTGATCACCTTATTCCATATTCTTTACTGCATGTATTTCCATCAGAATTATAATATTTGCTTTTTTGTTTGGATGTTTAGTATATGTCTTCCCAGAAAGTGTGATCCACGCAGGCAGGGACTTTGTTTTGTTCATAGCTGTTGCCTCAGAGCTTCGAAGAGGAGCAGGTAAGTAGCTTAGCGGAGGTGCTTTGACAGGTATTACAGATTGCTCATTCAACTCCATTCCAACTCTTTCATAGCATGCCTTTCTGTCTCCTGGAGTCTAGATAGCTAAAGATGACATTCCCCAAATTCCCCTACTCTACTTGTGTCCTAGTTTCCACCAAGCTGAAGTACCTGTGTGAGATGTGAAAGGCAGAGAAGTGAAGCAGAGGCTGTTCTCTTGATTCTGCTGTTTCTCCAGGGAGCAGTTGTGGTTTTCCAAGGTGGTGTTAGCAGAGGTTTCAAGCACTGTGGGCATCAAGAGTCAGGGTCTGGGCATCCATTTTGCCCGGCATGGGTAGAGGTGGGGCTGACGTCGTTTCAGAGCCAGAAGCGGGGGCAGTGGCTTCTTCATGCCCCACCTTCCTGATCTTGGCAGTGGTGGTAGATCTATAGTGTTGTTCTAAAACTAGAAGCTTAGCTGAGAATCTTCTCTTTCGGTCCCTCTACTAATTTTGTGTTGTAAGTACCTAATTATCTGAATTAAATATGTTTCTGCTTAAACTAGCTAGAGTGGTATCTGTTATCTGCAACTGAACTCTGACAGATATGCTGATACAGTATTTAGTACCAGAAATGGCTGCAAGGGTGGGAATATAGAATTGATCATTTGATCTCACTGTTTAAAGACAGTAAGGATCCAGGTTCCACCAGAGGATGGAAAAACTGGTAGTCTTTGGCTTTCAGTTATGAAACAGTTACGTAAATAATTAACTATTGTCACCTGAAGTGCCACTGCATGGTGGCTCCATAGCATAGTATTATGGATGCAAAGAATTAAGTGACAGTGGGTTGGGCTGCTGTTCATAACTGCTGTAGACGGCTTAAAGAAAGAAACCAACAGGTTCAGGATTTTAGATTTTCAGCTAAACACATAAAACTTCTAGTTTTCCAGGGGCTCAGAGCAAAAGAGGACCTCTGTCTGATCCAGGCAGCAATGCAGCTCTGCCACTGCTTTTAACGACTAAGGGGATCTGAAGGCGTTAGGAGTGCTGGGGCTGAATTAATACTGTTTGGAGCCTGTAGAAAGGTCCAGTCACAGGAGAATTATAGTGGAGGCTCCAAAGGATTCAGAGAAAAGTCATGCCCTCTTCAGCAAATAACAGTGGACTTTTGAGAAATGATTCCTTGTTTGTTGTTTGGTTCCTGGAAGAAGATGAACATCTGACCATGGGACATCAGGTGATCATGCAACTTGAGCTGCCCTTCATGACCTGGATGTTTTCTGATCGATAAAGCTGTGTATCTCAGTGGCAATACTTGATAATACTGCCCTTTAGGGTGCTGTTTTGGAATTCTGCAGAAACCCCTTTTCTCAGATCATTACATCCGTGCAACAGCCCTTTGGAGAGGAAGGGCAGGTATTGGCCATTTTGTTATCGCCCCTCCCCCAACTGTTTGCACCCTACGAACCTTGAGATCAGCCACACTCAGCTGTTCTCTAAACTTCAGCAGAACCTGTTCTTTCAAACTTTCGTGCATTTACAAACATCGTTCCTGTCCTATGGAATACTCTCATTAATTTTATTAAAATCCTACGTATTCTTCAAGATTCAGCTCAAATTCCAGATTTTCTATGAGAGCCATCTTTGCTTCTCTTTATCAGAAGTAATTACCCATGAAATCTGAAAGGGACCTTTGAGGTCATATAGCCTTAGATGATTCATATAATCTTGAAGTTTGAATTTTTTTTGTAGTTTGAAATTACTTATTTTTCAGTTTTTTCAAATATTTTATTGAGATCATAACCGTTTATAACATTGTGTAATTTCAGGTGTACCTTATTATTTTTCAATGTCTGTATAGACTGCATTGTGCCCACCACTCGTAGTCTAATTTTTATCCATCATCAAACATATATGTGTGCCCCTTTATCCCTTTCACACATCCCCCAGCCCCCGTCCCCTCTGGTCACCACTAATCTATTCTCTTTGTCCATTAGTTTATCTTCCACATATGAGTGAAATCGTGCAGTATTTGTCTTTCTCTGTCTGACTTATCTTGCTTAACATCATACCCTCAAGGTACATCCATGTTGCTGCAAATGGGATGATTTTGTCATTTTTTTGTAGCTGAGTAGTATTCCATTGTATATATATGCCACATCTTCTTTATCCATTCACCTGTAGAAGGGCACTTGTGTTGCTTCCACATCTTGGCTATTGTGCATAATGCTGCAATGAACATAGGGGTGCACAAATCTATTTGAATTGTTGATTTCATGTTCTTTGGATAAATTCCCAGTAGTGGGATAGCTGGATCATATGGTATTTCTATTTTAACTTTTTGAGAAATCTCCATACTGTTTTCCATAGTGGCTATGCCAGTTTGCATTCCATTAGCAGTGTATGAGGGTTCCCTTTTCTCCATATCTTCTCCAACATTGTTATTTTTTGTCCTGTTAATTATAGCCATTCTGACAGGTGTAAGGTTATATCTCATTGTACTTTTGATTTGCATTTCCCTAATAATTAGTGATGTTGAACATCTTTTCATGTGCCCACTGGCCATCTGTATATTTTCTTTGGAAAAATGTCTGTTCATATCCTCTGCCATTTTTTGATTAGGTTGTCTGTTTTTTTGTTGTTGAGTTGTATGTATATTTTGGAAATTAATCCCTTATTGGGTATATGATTTGCAAATATTTTCTCCCAGTTGGTGGGTTGTCTTTTCATTTCATTCATGATTTTCTTTGCCTTGCAGAAGCTTTTTAGTCTGATGTAGTCTCATTTGTTAATTTTTTCTTTTGTTTCCCTTGCCTGAGTAGACATGGTGTTCAAAAAGATGCTGAGCTGTTAAGACCGATATCAAAGAGTGTACTGCCTATATTTTCTTCTAGGAGTTTTATGGTTTCAGGTCTTACATTCAAGTCTTTAATCCTTTGAGTTAGTTTTTGTGTATGGTGTAAGATAATGCTCTACTTAAATTCTTTTGCATGTGGCTGTCCAGTTTTCCCAACACCATTTATTGAAGAGACTTTCTTTTCTCCATTGTATGTTCTTGGCTGCTTTGTCCAAGATTAACTGTCCATAGATGTGTGGTTTTACTTCTGGGCTTTCAATTCTGTTCCGTTGATCTCTGTGTCTGTTTTTGTGCCAGTATCATGCTGTTTTTTTTACTATAGGTTTGTAGTATATTTTGAAGTCAGGGATTGTTATGCTCCAGCTTTGTTCTTTTTTCTCAGGATTGCTTTGGCTATTTGGGGTCTTTTGTTGTTCCATATAAATTTTAGGATTCTTAGTTCTATTTCTGTGAAGAATATCATTGGGATTCTGATTGGGATTGCATTGAATCTGTAGGTTGCTTTAGGTAATAAGGACATTTTAACTATGTTTATTCTTCCAATCCATGAGCATGAAATATCTTTCCATTTCTTTGTATCTTCTTCAATTTCTTTCAGTAATGTCTTATAGTTTTCAGTGTATAGGTCTTTCACCTCTTTGGTTAAATTTATTCTTAGATATTTTATTCTTTTTGGTGCAATTGTAAATTGGGGGATTGGATTGTTGACTTTTCTTTCTGCTAGTTTGTTATTAGTGTATAGAAATGCAACTGATTTTTGTAAATTGATTTTGTATGCTGCAACTTTGCTGTAGTTGTTGATTATTTCTAACAGTTTTCTGATAGATTCTTTAGGGTTTTCTATATATAGAATCATGTCATCTGCAAACAACGAGAGTTTCACTTCTTCCTTTCTAATTTGGATTCCTTTTATTCTTTTTCTTGCCTAATTGCTCTGGTCAAAACCTCTGTTACTATGTTGAATAGGAGTGGTGAGAGTGGGCACCCTTGTCTTGTTCCTGTTCTCAGAGGGATGGCTTTTAGTTTTTCATGGTTAAGTATGTTGTTGGCTGTGGGTTTGTCATACCCACATGTTGAGGTACTTTCCTTCTATACCCATTTTATTGAGAGTTTTTATCATAAATGGATGTTGGATCTTGTCAAATGCTTTCTCTGCATCTATTGAGATAATCATGTGATTTTTATTCCTCATTTTGTTAATGTGGTGTATTACATAGATTGATTTGCAGATGTTGAACCATCCCTGCATCCTTGATGTAAATCCCACTTGATTATGGTATATGATCCTTTTAATGTATTGCCATATTTGGTTTGCCAATATTTTGTTGAGGATTTTTGCATCGATGTTCATCAGCAGTATTGGCCTGTAATTTTCCTTCTTTGTGCTGTCCTTGCCTGGTTTTGGTATCAGGATAATATTAGCCTCATAGAATGATATAGGAAGGCTTCTGTCTTCTTCAATTTTTTGGAATAGTTTGAGAAGAATAGGTATTAAATCTTCTTTGAATGTTTGGTAGAATTCTCTAGAGAAGCCATCTGGTCCTGGACTTTCATCTTTTGGGAGGTTTTTGATTACTGTTTTGATCTCTTTGCTTGTGATTGATCTATTCAGATTCTTTATTTCTTCTTGATTCAGTTTTGGGAGGTTGTATGAGTCTAAGAATTTATCCATTTCTTCTAGATTATCCAATGTGTAGGCATATAGTTTTTCATAGTATTCTCTTATAATCCTTTGTATTTCTGTGGTATCCATTATAATTTCTCCTCTTTCATTTCTAATTTTATTTATTTGATTTTTCTCTTTTTTTCTTAGTGAATCTGGCTAAGGGTTTGTCAATTTTGTTTATCTTCTCAAAGAACCAGCTCTTAGTTTCATTGATCCTTTCTACTGTTGTTTTAGTCTCTTTTTCATTTATTTTTGAGGGATATTGGCCCTGTGATAACACCTGTTGCCAATCTTCCTCTTTTTTTTTCTTTTTTCTCCCCAAAGCCACAGTACATAGTTGTGTATCATAGTTGTAGTGTTGTAGCTCTTCTAAATGGGACACTGCCACAGTATGGCTTGATGAGTGGTGAGTAGATCCACGCCCAGGATCTGAACCAGTGAACCCTGGGCTGCTGAAGTGGAATGTGTGAACCTAACCACTATGCCACTAGGCTGGCCCACTATTTCATTTATTTTTGCTGTAATTTTTATTATTTCCTCCCTTTTGCTGACTTTGGGTTTTATTTGTTCTTCTTTTTCTAATATTTCTAGGTGTAGTTTAAGATGAGTTATTTGAGATTTTTCTTGTTTGTTGAGCTGGGCCTGTATTGCTGTGAAGCTTCTGTTCTGAACGAGAGTTGCAGTTTTCTGATTTTGTCTATCTGTTTATCTCCTTGCTCAAATCTTTGTAGACCTTTGCCTTTTTGTTTCAGGAATGAGGGCATCCTTGGTCATCTCTTGTAGGGGAGGTCTAGTGGCAATGAACTCCCTCAACTTTTGTTTAGCAGGGAAAGCTTTTATTTCTCCATTGTATCTGGAGGATAGTTTTGCTGGATAGAGTATTCTTGGCTGAAAGTTTTTGTCTTTCAGTATTTTGAATATATCATTCCATGCTCTCCTAGCCTGTAAGGTTTCTGCTGAGAAACCTGCTGAAAGCCTGATAGGGGTTCCTTTGTAGGTTATTTTCTTCTGCCTTGCTGCCCTTAATATTTTTTCTTTGTTATTGACTTTTGCCGGTTTTACTATTAAATGCCTTGGAGAAGGTCTTTCAGCATTGATGTAATTAGGAGCTCTATTGGCTTCATGTATTTGTAAGTCCAGTTCCTTCTCCAGGTTTGGGAAGTTCTCACCTATCATTTCTTTGAACAAGCTCTCTGCTCTTTTGTCCCTCTCTTCTCCCTGTAATCCTTATGTTGCTTTTCCTAATTGAGTTGACTATTTCTTGAAGAATTCCTTCATTTTTTAAAAATCTTAGTTCTCCCTCCTCTTCCACCTGAAGCATTTCTATATTTCTATCCTCTAAATCACTAATTCTTCCCTCCATAACATCACCTCTATTTTTTAAGAATTCTAGATTTTTTTATCTCATTCATTGTGTTCTTCATATCCAGAATTTCTGCTTTTTTTTTTCTAATATAGTTTCAATCTCTTTGGTGAAGTATTCCTTCTTCTCATTAATTTTATGCTGGAGCTCATTGAACAGTCTTTTTGAGTTTTCTTGTAGCTTGTTGAGTTTCTTTATGACAGCTGTTTTGAATTCTGTATCATTTAGATTGTAAATTTCTGTGACTTCAGGGTTGGATTCTGAAGACTTGTCATTTTCCTTCTTCTCTGAATTGTTGCTGTAGTTTCTCATGCTGTTTGATGAACTAATCCTTTGGCAGTGCTTCTGTGGTAGTATCAGGTCACAGATTCCACCTGCTGCTGCTGGGGGGAAGCAGGAGCTGTGTTTCTGATCCCACCCAATCTGCTGGAAGTTGTGGGGGTGTGGTGGACACTTCCACCAGCCAGCAACATGCTTGAGGGTGGGATCAGGGCTGCTGCTGCTGCTTCTTACAATTGTGCTGAGGCGTGTTCCCAGTTGTGGGGCCACAGCAGTACTATGGGTGTTCCCACTGGCCAAGAAAGCATTTGTATGCACGCGTAGATCTGCTGCCACCTCTTATGGTCTCGCCAGTTGCTGTGCTTGGTGGGCTGGGCTTCTTTGTGGGGTCTGAGACTGAGTCACTCACTGGGACCACAGTGGTATTGTGGGCTCTCCCATTAGCTGAGAAAGTGTTCATGCGTGGGCTCAGGGTTGCCTCTGCCTCTTCTTACAGTTGTGCTGAAGTGTGTTCCAACTTGTGGGACCGCAGCAGCCCTGTGGGAATTCCCAGCTGGAAAAGCATTCACACACATGCACAGGGCTGCCAGGGCAGGTCAGGGAGTACTCACTTATCTCCACTACCTCCCGGAGGCCCAGTCCATCCACCTTCATTGTATAGCTGCAGGGGTCTCTCAGGTGTCCTGTTGTGCTGTGTGGGTATCCTCCGTTGATCAATGAATGCCCATTTAGTTGTAGTTCAAAGGGGGAGAAATAAAGTGAACAGCTCACTCTGCCATGTTACTGACATCACTCCAAAGTTTGCATATTTTTTTCACATTTTAATTTCAGTGATGGGGATATCAAAACCTCTTGAGGCATATTATTCTGCCTTTGGCTTCACTTGATTATTAGAAAGTTCTTTGTTATACAGAGGCATTACTTTTCTCCTTGTAAAATCCATTGATTCTGTTTTTAATTCTTTGGATGTTAAATAACATCTAATCTCCTCACACTTTATGTACCTTATCTAATTTAGGAAAGCTCCTTCTTCTGGGCAGGATATTGTTTTATATTTGTCATATCATTTTAAATTAGTTGGGTACCTGTTTGTCTCTTTTGATTGTATTCAAGATTTTCTCTTTGTCCTTGGTTTTCAACAGTTTGACCATAATGTGTCTGTGTGCATATGTGTGTGAGTGTGTATATGAATGTGTTTGTGGTTAACCTAATTGGGATTCTCTCAGTATCTTGGATCTGTGGATTGATGTTTTTCATTATTTTGGAAAAATTCTCCACCAACCTCTCTTCAAATACTTCTTATCCTTGTTCTTTTTCCCTCTGTCTGGGACTCCAATTATATGTATGTTAGACTATTTGATATTGTCCAACAGCTCTTGGATTCTCTGTTACATCATTTTCACCCTCACCCTCCTTCACATTTCTATTTGGATCATTTCTATTGACCTATCTTCAAGTTCACTGAAATTTTCCTCAACTGTGTCGTCTACTCACGAGCCCATTGAGAAAATGCTTCATCTCTGATATTGTGTCTTTTATTCCTAGCATTTCTATTTGATCAATTCTTATTGTTTCTATCTTTTTTTGTTTGCTGAGGTAGATTCATCCTGAGCTAACATCTGTGTCAGTCTTCCTCTATTTTGTATGTGGGTCGCCTCCACAGCAAGGCTGCTGATGAGTGGTGTAGGTCCACACCTGGGAACCAAATCAGGGCTGCCTAAGCAGAGCATGCTGAACTTAACCACTAGGCCACGGGGACAGCCCCTTATTGTTTCCATCTTTTTGCTGAAATTCTCCATTTTTTCTTCATGCCTGTTGTCCACTTTTTATACTAGGTACTATAAGATATTAATTATAGCATTTAAAATTTCTAACTTTTGGATCATCTCTGGTTCTGTTAATTGTTTTATTTCTTGACAATGGTATTTCTCCCCTTGCTTTTTGTGTATCCTTTAATTTTTGACTGAATTCCAGACACCATGTATAGAACAGTAGAGACTGAGGTAACAATATTTGTGTCTGGAAATGGGCACACCTCTTCTTCTGTCAAGCAGTTGGTATTGGAGGTTGAGTCAATTTGGTCAAAAGTTGAGCTGGATTTGAGTTTTGTGGTTGTTATTGTTACTTTCAGTGGACTATGGGCCTCAAATTCCTCTATCAGTAGGCTGATGAGAAGAGAAGAGAAGAGAAAGGTCTGGGGGGGGGTGTGCAGTGTTGCATGCCTGTCCTTCAGTGGCAGCCAGTCATCTCCTGTATGCCTGCCCCACTGTCAGGGGCTCTTCCTTGTATCCTGCCTTGTCCCCAATCTTTCTTGTGAGAGCAGTGGAAGCCCATAAAAAATAGCTTGTGATAGAGTGTGAACTCCCTTTGTGTCCAGGGCCACACACTATTCTATACTGACACATTAGCTCATGCTTTGCCTTTAGCAATTCATTAAAATTCTAGTTGATTCCTTTTTACTTGCCTGTTTGGTGTCTGGCACCACTTCATCCTATGTTTTGCCCTAGGTAAGACAGTTTGTGTTTTCTTCTCTCTTTGGAAGGGCTTGTCAGACTTTGGAATTCAGGTGACTTGGTTGCCTTGCATCCTCAGCTCCCTGATGGCCTCAGGAAAAGTTATGATTTTGTAGTTTACTCAGATTTTTCTTGTTAAGAGTAATTCTCTTTGCAGTTTCCTATATCCTAAGCACAATTAGAAGTCTTGACTCTTTCCCTGTTATAGTCTCAAAGGAAGAGACATTGTCTTAGACATAATTTTAGTTTTCTAGAACAATTAGCACAGAGACTTTACTAAATGAGTGATCCTTCATTAAAAAG
This sequence comes from Tapirus indicus, assembly GCA_031878705.1. Taxonomy (NCBI): domain Eukaryota; kingdom Metazoa; phylum Chordata; class Mammalia; order Perissodactyla; family Tapiridae; genus Tapirus; species Tapirus indicus. Next base: position 142,442,119 of record CM062918.1, on the reverse strand, counting down.
AGGAGGAAATTGAAGAAATATTAAGATGATTTTCACAAACTAATTAGAAAAACTGTGCTGGGCTCCCAAATCTGTGAACCTGGCTCATAAGACATGTGACTCTGATGAATCCTACTACCTCATTGATTAGGCCCTCGGTCCTCAGGGAGGGTGTGTGTTCCAGTGCATTGCTCATGACCTTTACATTCTCACCCTAAATCTCATCATAACTTTTGTTCTCAATTATTTCCTCTAATAAACTGCTTATTATTATTATCAATTAACAGTATAAATGTGAGACATTCTTATTATTCCCAGGTTACAAACAAAGAGACTGAAGTTCAGAAAGGTTAAGTCACATGCTAAAAATTATGGAGCAGTAATCAGAATTTCAGTTTACTTGACTCATGTATCTGTCCTTTCAGCAACAAGTAAGAGAAACCTGATTCAAACTGGTTTAGACAATATGCAAATACATTTTCTTACATATAAGGAAGGCAGAGGCAAGTGGTATTATAGATTTATTGACTTAGTGATTCATTAGTGTCCTCAAGCAGTCAGTATTCAGAGAAAGGATAGAGACCACCTCTTCCTGTGAAGAAAGAAAACTGTGATAGTTAATTTTACAGGATAAAACTTCACTAAGCTATAGTGCCCAGTTGTTTGGTCAAAAACTAGTCTAGAAGTTGTTATGAAGATATTTTAAGGAGGTGATTCATGTTTAAATCAGTAGACTTTGAGTAAAGCAGATTACTCTCCATAATGTGGGTGGGCCTCATCCAATCAGTTGAAGTCCTTAAGAGAAAAGACTGAGGTCCCCCAAAGAGGAAAGAATTCTGCCTCCAAACTGCCTTTGGACTCAAGACTGCAACATCAACTTTTGCTGGAATTTCTAGCCTGCTGACCTGCCCTGCAGATTTTGGACTTGCCAGCTCCCACAGTTGTGTGAGCCAATTCTTTAAAAGAAATCTCTATACATCCTACTAGTTCTGCTTCTCTGGAAAACACTGCCTAGATGCTCCAGAAAACTTTTCCTCCTGTATCACTGACCAGAATTTGGTCACTTTTCCATTCCTGAACCAATGGCAATGACTGGCTTAGACTAATCATTTCAGGGGAACCAGCAACAATGTCCAATCAACCCCAGAGTCTGAGTTCCTGCTCACACTGCTACCTGCCCATCCAATGAAGCTAATGACAATGCTGCGAGGTGGTGATAAGTTGCCAGTCTGTAGGGTTGTGTAGAAGGAGCATCTGATTCAAGATCAGAGACTCAGGAATGCTATTTCTTGGTTGCCTTTATGGCTGTCTTCAATCAGTTATTGTCCAATTACCACTCAGGTAACCTAATCAACCTTACCTTATAGTTTTCATGTCTTAGTTTAATATAATCAATTAAAATATGATGTAACAATAATATTCATAACATTTTGGAAGAAATACCCCATAATTCTACCACCCTAAAATGACTATAATTGACTTTTACATGTTATAGTGTAGGTTTTGTATATGCTGATTCATTTTACGTGTTTTCTGCCTTTCCTCCTTAACACATACCATAAGCATTAGACCTTTGACCTTAAGTTACTAAAACAGTTGTGTACTGCTGGACATTTGTTTCTATACTTTTTGCTCCTTTAAATACTTCTGCAGCCAACAGCTTTATGTGTATGAATTTTGCACCTGTTTATTATTTCCCTAAGATAAATTTTCTAGATACCAAGCATCTGAACATCTTTATATCTCTTGCTAAATTTTGTCACGATGCTTCCAAATTGGACACAAGCAGCAAGCTGAATTCCCTTTCCTGGAGTTCAGCTAGGGTTCTGCTTGCCCTTTCTCTTTTGCTAAACTCTGTGCCCTTCCTCAATCTTAGTCCCTGATTCCTGAATCTCTTTTTCTCTCTGGCTTCCAGTTCTGCTCTTCTCTGCTTTTCAGCTCCCATGTTTCTTGATCTCACTCTTTCCTTGCTTTCCCTTTTCTTTTCTCTGCCTGCCCTCTTCAATTTTGTCACAGATTTGGGTGTGGTATTCTTCAGGAAGAGAATGTGGAGGCCATCAGTATCTCCTCTTAAGCCTTTCATAGATGAATAGGAGGACAGGGTTGGTAGGAGGCCCCACTAGTCTCTCAGCTCATGTTGGAGGAGGTCATCAAAAGGATGTGACTGCCCATTGACCTGCGAGCTGGACCTGGGCAATTGGAGGCTCCTTACCCCCTCCCCTGTCCTTGAAACCTATGCTTTGTCCACTATTCCTGTAGTGGGAGCTGTTTTCAAGGACATAGCCTTGAGAGAGTAAGGTCTTGTTGAGACCATCTGGATGGTGTATATAACTGAACCCAGTTAAGGCCTCTATATAAACTCTTAAGATTCTGGCAGGCAGGGGCAGACATCTACTCATCTTATGGCTGCCCAAGACAAGCCTTGTATGTAAGTTCTCTTGCTTGTTAAAACAACAACAAGCCCTTGGGAAAATTGTGGGCCTGCTTAAGGCAGTGGCCTGGCAGGTGGGTCCATTTCTGTGGGGCAGGGTGAGCCTGAGGAGCAGGTGGAAAGTGTGGGTCCCCTGCACTGGAGTGACTGGGTCCACTTTAGGGGGTCAGGGTGCACGCACAGGGCAGGACTGTGTTGACTGTGGGCAGTGGGTCTTCTCAGCCACAGAAGACTTGCACTTCTCAAACAGCCACATTGGGGATGGGCCCCACCTTCCAAATATTGAAACAATTGGGTGCTCCTGTTCCATCCAACTGCAGCCCTCCAAGAGCTGATAAGAGCCTCATAGGCCAGAGGCTTATAGTAATTGTAAGCCCCTGAACCTAACAATCAGCCAAACTGGGGGCTTACTCATTTAATAGAAAAACTGCAACAGGAATGTTCTATTAGACCTTGCAGCCAACTGTGCTGGGGCTTCCCATGCTGGATAAAGAGACTGAAGGACCTACAACAATCACACATAGCTGAGCATTACAACCAGCTGGCCAGGGGGACAGCTCAGCCTCCCTGGGCACCTTGGGCAAAAGCAAACCTGCCACAACAGAAGGACACACAGAGCCCTCATTGGGGTCACTCTTGGAACATTTGGAACTGGTGACCAGAGGGAAGCACACTGCTAGGCCTCATTAGGCATCACTTACATAAGGTCCCTCTCCAAGATCAGGAGATGTAGCTGACCTACCTAATACACAGAAACAAGCACAGAGAAAGAGGCAAAATGAGGAGGCAAAGGAATACATTTCAAGTAAGGGAACAGGACAAAACCCCAGAAAAGGAAATAAATGAAACAGAAATGAGCAATCTACCTGACAGAGAGTTCAAACAAAGAGTCATAAATATTCTCACTGATCTTGGGAGAAGAATGGCTGAACTCAGTGGGAACATCAACAAAGAAATTGAAGACATAAAAAAGAACCAGTAAGAAATGAAGAATACAATACTGGAAATGAAAAATTCACTAGAGGGACTTAAAAGCAGAGTAGAGGATAAAGAAGAACAGATTAGTGAGCTGGAGGAAAGACTAGAGGAAATCACCCAAGCTGAACAGATAAAAGAAAAAAGAATTAAAAAGAGTGAAGACAGTTTAAGGGACCTCTGGGACAACAACAAGTAAACTAACATCCATGTTATAGGAGTCCCAGAAGGATAAGAGAGAGACAAAGGGGCAGAGAATCTATTTGAAGAAATCATAGCTGAAAACTTCCCTAGCCTAAGGAAGGAAGCAGACATCCAGGTACAGGAAGCACTGAGAGCACTAAACAAGATAAACCCAAAGAAGCCCACGGCAAAACACACCATAATTGAATGTCCAGAATTAAAGATAAAGAGAGAATCCTAAAAGCTGCAAGAGAAAGATAAGTTACATATAAAGGGTTACATATAAAACCCCATAAGGCTATCAGCTGACTTCTCTGCAGAAACCTTACAGGCTAGAAGAGAGTGGCATGATATATTTAAAGTGCTAAAACTACAGCCAAGAATAGTCTACCTGACAAGGTTATCATTCAGAATGGAAGAACAGATAAAGAGTTTCCCAGACAAGCAAAAATTAAAGGAGTTTATCACGAAGAAACCAGTCCTAGAGGAAATGCTAAAGGGACTTATTTAAGGGGGAAAGAGAAGACCACAAATATGAGAAAATTATCTATTTCCATGATAAGAGGGTAACAGATACAAATGCACAAAAAAGAGGATAGATATGGTATCAAAAACATAAAGTGTGGGAGGAGGGGAATAAAAGAATAGAGCTTTCAGATAGAGGTCAAACTAAAGAGACCATCAACTCAATATAGATTGCTATATACGTAGGTTATTATATATGAACCTCATGGTAATCACAAACCAGAAACCTATAATAAATACACAAAAAACTAAGCAAAAGGAACCCAAGCATAATACCAAAGAAAGCCATCAAACCACAGGGGAAGAGAGAAAGAGAAGAAGAAAGGAACAGAAAAGAACTACTAAAACACCAAGAAAAAAAGTAAGAATATGGCACTAAGTACATGCATATCAATAGCTACTTTAAATGTCAATGGACTAAATGCTCCAATCAAAAGGCATAGGGTTGCTGATTGGATAAAAATACAAGACCCATATATATGCTGCATACAAGAAACACACTTCAGACCTAAAGACACTCACAAACTGAAAGTGAAGGGATGGAAAAAGATACTCCATGCAAATGGCAATGAAGAGAAAGCTGGGGTAGCAATACTCAGATCAGACAAAATAGACTTTAAAACAAAAAGTGTAACAAGAGACAAAGAAGGGCACTACATAACGATCAAGGGAACAATTCAACAAGAGGATATAACACTCATAAATATCTATGCACCCAACATAGGAGCACTTAAATATATAAAGCAATCATTAACAGACATAAAAAACAGAAATAGACAGTAACACAATAATAGTAGGGGACTTTAATACTCCACTTACATTGATGGATAGATCAACAAAGAAACATTGGCCTTAAATGACACATGAGACCAGAAGAACCTAGTAGGTACATACAGAACATTCCATCCAAACACCGAAGAATACACATTCTTTTCAAATGCACATGGAACATTCTTTAGGATGGATCACATATTAGGACACAAAACAAGTCTCCATAAATTTAAGAAGATTGAAATAATACCAAATATCTTTTCTGACCACAAATGTATGACTAGAAATCAACTATAGGAAAAAAATCAGAAAAGCCACAAATACATGGAGATTAAACAAAATGCTACCGAACAATGATTGGGTCAATGAAGAAATCAAAGGATAAATAAAAAAATACCTGGAGACAAATTAAAATGAAAATATGACATGCCAGAATTTATGGGATATAGCAAAAGCGGTTCTAAGAAGGAAGTTTTTAGCAGTACAAGCCTATCTCAACAAATGAGAAAAATCTCAAATAAACAATCTAACAGTGCACCTAAAGGAACTGGAAAAAGAAGAACAAACAAATCCCAAAATCAGTAGAAGGAGGAAAATGATAAAAATCAGAGCAGAAATAAATGAAATGGAGACTAAAAAAAAAAAAAAAAAAAAAAAGAAAAAAATCAGTAAAACCAAGAGCTGGTTCTTTGAAAAGATAAACAAAATTGACAAACATTTGGCTAGATTCACCAAGAAAAAAAGAGAGAAGGCTCAAATAAGTAAAATCAGAAATGAAAGAGAAGAAATTACAATTGGACAATCTAGAAGAAATGGATACATTCTTAGACTCATACAACCATCCAAAACTGAATCAAAAGGAAATAGAGAATTTGAATAGACCAATCACAAGTAAAGAGATCAAACAGTAGTCAAAAACCTCCCCAAAAATAAAAGTCCAGGACCAGATGGCTTTCCTGGTGAATTCCACCAAACATTCAAAGAAGACTTAATACCTATCCTTCTCAAACTCTTCCAAAAAATTGAAGAGGAGGGGAAGCTTTCTAACTCATTCTATGAACCCAACATTACTCTGATACCAAAACCAGACAAGAACAACATGAAAAAAATTACAGGCCAATATCACCGATGAACATCACTGCAAAAATTCTCAACAAAATACTAGCAAATCAAATACAACAATACATTAAAAAGATCATATACCATTCATCCCTGGGATGCAGGGATGGTTCAACATCCACAAAACAATCAACGTGATACACTGCATTAATAAAATGAAGAATAAAAATCACATGATCATCTCAATAGATGCAGAGAAAGCATTTGACAAGATACAGCACTGATTTATGATAAAAACTCTGAATAAAATGGGTATAGATGGAAAGTGCCTCAACATAATAAAGTCCATATATGACAAGTCCACAGCTAATATCATCCTCAATGGTGAAAAACTGAAAGCTGTCCCTCTAAGAATAGGAACCAGACAAGGATGCCCACTTTTACCACTCCTATTTAACATAGTATGGGAAGTCCTGGCCAGAGCAATAGGCAAGAAAAAGAAATAAAAAGGGTCCAAATTGGAAAGGAAGAAGTGAAACTGTCACTATTTGCCATGACATGATTTTATATGTAGAAAACCCTAAAGAATCCACCAAAAAACTTCTAGAAATAATAAATGAATACAGGAAGGTGCAGGATACAAAATCAACATAAAAAAGTCAGTTGTGTTTCTATACACTAACAATGAAGTAGCAGAAAGAGAAATTAAGAATACAATCCCATTCACAATTGCAACAAAAATAATAAAATACCTAGGAATAAACTTAACCAAAGAGGTGAAAGATCTGTACAATGAAAGCTATAAAACATTGTTGAAAGAAATTGAAGAAGACACAAAGAAATGGAAAGATATTCCATGTTCTTGGATTGGAAGAATTAACATAGTTAAAATGTCCATACTTCCTAAAGCAATCTATAGATTCAATGCAATCCCTATCAAAGTTCCAACAACATTTTTCACAGAAATAGAACAAAGAATCCTAAAATTTATATGGAACAACAGAAGACCCTGAGTAGCTAAATGAATCCTGAGAAAAAAGAACAAAGCCAGTAGAATCACACTCCCTGATTTCAAAATATGCTACAAAGCTATTGTAATCAAAACAGCATGGCACTGGCACAAAGACAGACACACAGATCAATGGAATAGAACTGAGAGCCCAGAAATAAACCCACACATCTATGGACTGCTAATTTTCCACAAGGGAGCCAAGAACATACAATGGAGAAAGGAAAGTCTCTTCAACAAATGCTGTTGGGAAAACTGGACAGCCACATGCAAAAAAATGAAAGTACCATTATCTTACACCAAATTAACTCAAAACGGATTAAAGACTTGAATTTAAGACCTGAAACCATGAAACTTCTAGAGGAAAACATAGGGAGTACACTCTTTGACATTGGTCTTAGCAACATATTTTCAAGTACCATGTCTGAGAGGGCAAAGGAAACAATAGAAAAAATAAACAAATGGGACTACATCAAACTAAAAAGCTTCTACACAGCAAAGGAGACCATCAACAAAATGAAAAGACAACCTAATAATTGGGAGGAGATATTTGCAAATCATATATCTGATAAGGGGTTAATCTCCAAAATATATAGAGAATTGATACATCTCAACAACATAAAAACTAACAACCCAATTAAAAAATGGGCAAAAGACCTGAACAGACATTTCTCCAAAGAAGATATACAGATGGTCAACAGGCACATGAAAAGATGTTCAACATTATTACTATCAGGGAAATGCAAATCAAAACTACAATGAGATATCACCTCATGCTCGTCAGAATGGCTATAATTAACAAGACAAGAAACAACAAGTGTTGGAGAGGATGTGGAGAGAAGGGAACCCTCATTCACTGCTGGGGGAGTGCAAACTGGTGCAACCACTGTGGAAAACAGTATGGAGATTCCTCAAAAAGTTAAGAATAGAAATACCATATGATCCAGCTGTTCCACTGCTGGGTATTTATCCAAAGAACATGAAAACACCAATATGTAAAGATACATGTACCCGTGTGTTCATTGCAGCATTGTTCACAATAGCCAAGACTTGGAAGCAACCTAAGTGTCCCTCAAGGGACGAATGGATAAAGAAGATGTGGCATATGTACACAATGGAATACTACTCAGCCATAAGAAATGACAAAATCCAGCCATTTGTGACAACATGGATGGACGTTGAGGGTATTATGCTAAGCGAAATAAGTAAAAAAACTGTATGATCTCACTCATAAGTAGAAGATAAAAATAACAACAAACACATAGAGACAGAGATTGGATGGGTGATTACCAGAGGGGAAGGCGGAGAGGGAAGAGGGCGAAAGGGATGATTAGGCACATGTGTCTAGTGATAGATTGGAATTAGTATTTGGGTGGTGAACATGATGTAATTTATGCAGAGATAGAAGTATAATGATGTACACCTGAAATTTATACAGTGTTATAAACCAATGTTTCTGCAATAAAAAATAAATTTAAGAAAAGGTAGATTTTAAGACGTTCAAATGATGGGTTCTCAGAAATTACTTTCTACTTGGAGATTTCCTTGTAAGTATAAAATTTTAAAATACTTTATTAAGACATAAAACTTCATTTGTTTAAAGGCGCAACTTTTTTTTGAAACTTCTATTGAAAAGATGAACGTATGGATGTGATCTGACCAGACATTGGATGCTTCAGACAAATCTGATGAGCAAAAATACCTGTGGATTTTAGTGTCTCTAAGAAAACAGATGGTTCTAGATGTACTGAATCAAATGGCCAAAACCTCAAGCCAAATCTGTTTTAAACTTTCCTCTAAAACTAAACTAAGAACAACCTTCAATGGCTACTGATTGTTGGCCTGTGGCCATTAAAATGTCTTTGACTTTGGGGCCAGCCTGGTGGCATAGTGGTTAAGTCCGTGCGCTCTGCTTCAGTGGCCCGGGGTTTGCGGGTTCGGATCCTGGGCACAGACTGACGCACCGCTTGTCAAGCCATGCTGTGGCAGCATCCCATATAAAGTAGAGGAAGATGGGCCTGGATGTTAGCCCAGGGCCAGTCTTCCTCAGCAAAAAGAGGAGGATTGGCAATGGACGTTAGCTCAGGGCTAGTCTTCCTCACACACACACATACACACACACACACACACACATGATGTCTTTGACCTTGTTCTGTAATTGCTCTAACCTGGCAGGGTCATTGCAGGCTGCCACAGCTACAAAGAGTACTTTCTCTTTTTATTTAGAAAGGTTATCATACCTGGGACCAAAAAAGTTAGTGACTTAAACCCGACCCACTTTATGTTTACATGTTTAAAAAACTTTTGTATTTTTACAAATGGACAAAATAGAGAAGATGGTAATGAATCTCACAGCCTATTGCTCAAATTCTGCAATTTCAAGACTTTGATAACATTTTAAATGAAGAGTTTCAAGACCATTTCAACTAAGTATATCTAGAAACCATAGATGGTCTTAGAAACACTAAAATATATAAATATTTTTGCCCATCAGATTGGATCTGAAACATCCAATCTGTGTGGCCAGATCACATGCATGCATTCATCTTTTAAATAGAAACTTCAAAAAAATTTTTTGCATCTTTATAAAGTTTTATGTCTCAATAAAGTATTTAAAAATTTATACTTAGAAGGAAATTTCCAAATAGAAAGTAATTTTGGAGAATCTATCCTTCCAACACCTTAAAATGTATTTGTAAATGACAGTTTCAAGATTAGAGTTTCTCTCTTCCTTCCTTCCCTCCCTCCTTCTTTCCTTCCTTCCTCTGTCCCTCCCCTTCCCTTCCTCATTTCCTTCCATCTTTCCCACTCCCTCCCTTCCTACACTTTATTTCCCCCTTTTCTTCCTCCCCAACTTCCTCCCTTCCTCCACACCCCCACCCCTAGAAAGTGCTGTCTTGTGTAGGATACAAATGAAAATGACCTTACACACATTAAAACAGAATTAAAAGTTAGAGTAGCTCAGAGCTCCTGTCTCACCCTCAGCCTCGGAGAAAGCCTTGGCACCTGTTACTACGAAGGGAGGAAGAGAAAACTCCAAGTTCCCGTTTCCCTGTTTGAGGTATGAGGCAAGAGCAGATGTATAGTCAATTATACCTATTTTCCTTGAGGATTTTGCTTTGATCTTTAATTTTTATTGAGAGTCCTTAAGACTGCTGTTGGGCATTGCATCTAAGCAGAATTCCTTAATCTGTGAGTACTGCCTCTCAGTGTTCAACATTTTCTAAAACAAAAGAAAACAACAAAAATCCCCACTAGAGGGAGATGTTTGCTTAGATTATTCCTGGGACAGTGATTCCACTGTTGGAGAGTTAAAGTCCTTTCAAGAATTTCTTTACCTGAGGAGTGTGCTACATTGTACAAATGGAATATCCCACTAGAGGGAGCCATTTACGTCGATTATCGCTGGAATACTGATTCCATCCTTTGAGAACCTGGTTTCTTCTACATGTACTCATTGTAAACTGCATGCTGGGTCCTCAATCCCTCTCCCCCATTCCACAGATCTGGTGGGGGACCTCACACGGAAAGTACCTTCATGTTGTAATAACTTTGAAGTGGAAGATGGAATGAATTTGTGAGGTACTGACGCAGCATGCTAGTGTTCCAGATGGGACTGCGCATTGTGGGCACAGACAGCATTTGTCTGCTTTGGACCTGGCTCATGACTTTTGTCTGTGTCTTTACTGGGTTTGGGCAAAGGAAAGGGATACATTCAATTAAGACTGATTCAGGCTGGGAAGTGGGCAAACCAGCACATTCTTCTCCTGCCTGACCATTTTCCACAGCTTCTGAGAAATACACACTCAGACTGGGCAGCTCTGGGTCTCTCTCTTGTAGACCATCCACTTCATATGAGAATTTTATTCTCTGGAGGCAGAGTCCCTGGGAAAGGGTGTCCCAGAAATGCTCCTGATGAGAGTGTGGGGACTTGAGGCCACAAGTGGCTTCTGAGCTTTCTGGGAAACTTGATTTCACACAGAGAATGTGTTCAAGTCAGGCTCCTTGGGATAAGACTTTCAAAATCTACCAGGCCAGCCTCTCCAGCTGAGTCTTACTTCAGGGGCCAGATTACCTCTGAGGAGGGCATTGAATGTTCCAGAAGGAAAGTAATAATTCTGCCTCAGTATGCCTCCTGTTTAGAGCCTATTTCCTGGTAACTTCCTGTGGCCTCTGACCATAGATGAGAAGAAACCAGGTTCTCTTTCCTGACCTGGTCAAACCAACTTTAACTCACATGGGTAAATGCTCTCTGTCCCCCACTTCCTAATCTTGGATCCTTAACCAGCACACAGGATGTGTTTACACATATGCTTCCTTTTTGTTGAGTAATAAACCACTTCAATACTTAGTGGCTTAACACAACCACATTTATTTAGTTCATGATTCTGTGGGTTGGCAACTTGGGCTGGGCTCCTTTGGATGGTTGTTCTGTTGGTCTTTGATGGACTTATTCATGCACCCTCAGTTGGCTGCTGGTCAGCCAGGCAGTTCTATCTTGGGGCAGCAGAGTATATGTGTGTGTGATTATTATCAGCAAGGGTGTTGGGGACAAGCAGGCCATGAGTCTTTTGTCATCTAGCCCAGGCTTCTTCACACAGCAGTCAGAGGGTTTCAAGGGTTTTTCAAGTTTCTGCTCGCGTTATGTTTGCTAGCATCACATTGTCCAAAGCAAGCCACACAGCCAAACCCAGAGTCAGTGTGGGAGGGCACTACCAAAGAGGGTGGCTGGAGGGAGGTGAAGAATGTATGATCATTTCTTACAGTCTCTGATAGTTGGTCCTATTTGACACTTGACTATGTGAGGAGTGTTGAAACACAGAGGTAGAGCTAATCTGAGAGGGATTTTGAAGGAAGACACATCAGGGTGGGTGACAGATTGCAGCGAAGAGTCAGTGATGACTTCAAGATGTCTCACTCCAAAGAGTGAGAGGATGGTGATGCCACGGATGTAAATGGGAATGATTTGGGGCTAGTTTGGGGAACAAACTCCTCTCAGAGGACGAGGTATCTCTGCATCTCTATTACAACTAAAGAGGCAACATGGTGGGAGGCAAGGGTCCAAAGGTAAATGGGGGCTCACTCCTGTGAGTGAGGGGCCAGCTCTCCGGGGTGGGAGGGTAAGAAATGGGCTGGAAGCACCAAATGTTTTTCATTGCAGGCTGTTTTTTAGATGAGGAAACCAAGGGTCAGAGGGATGAAGTATCTTGCTCAAGTCCACAAAACTAGAAAGCAGGAGAAGTAGGATTTAAACTCAGGCCTACTTAGCTCGAGAGTTTGCATTCTTTTTAATGCCGCCTCCCCCATATTGCCTCTTTTGAGCTAATGGAGCTGCAGAGATACCGCCTCCTCTGAGAGGGCAGGCAAGGATGAGAAGGTGGATGTGGCTTGGAGATGTGCTGAGGAGAAGGGAGTGGGTGTTTCTGAGCCTAAGCTGCACAGCTTCATCCTTTTTGGAAAGTAGGTGATAAGTTCACCAAAGAGAAAAAGAGTGGGAAAGGGCAGGGGCCACCTGATTCAAGAAAGAAATATTACTTCATGGGGGATATTTGTCAGGGATTTAAGAGGTGATTAAATGGATTTCTGAGCAGACATGAGGGCCAGGTGTGAATGGAATGGCATGAAGCCAAAACAGGCCAGGTCTGGGGGCTTTGTGTTTCCTTCAGGATCATGCTGTCTTGGGAGCAGAGGAAGAGAAGGCCAATATTGTGATGAACATGATGGGGTTTGGGATGATGGACCTGGGGAGAGGTCAGGAGGGTGAGTGAGGCCTAAGAGCTGGAAGTCTATCAATGGGGCATTTGATGATGATGACAGCTGGAGTCTAAGCAAGTTTATGATAATGTGTGCTACTCAAATCTCCCCTTAATAGCCTGTGTTCTTGGGAATTTTAGAGCTGTCCCCCATACAGAGGAGTGTTCAGACTTGTGATTGGGGGATACTGTATGCTTTTGAGTGATCTCTCTTCAGCCTCTTGCCCCAGTCTTACCCTCCTCTTTTCTGTTTCACCCCCTTCCCTGACTTCACAAGGAGCTGTGATTTTGGTCCTACAGGGATATCCTCACTTTCATAGCTTAGACTTTAACACTAGAAACTTCTTTATTGGATTCTTCAGTCCTCCCACAAATCCCCCTTACTTCTTTCCTATCCAAAGAGGGAGGGGGAGACTAGGGATTGTGTAGTAAAAGAGAATAGAAAAGGTCTGGGATAATTGCTATTGGATCTATTGCTGGAAGGCAAGAAATGATTACAAGTGAAATAATAGTAGTGTGAGAACATACATGTCTTTAAGTGTGGTAAAACTAATTAACCATGGGACCAGGTGGTTCCAGGCTAAGGCAATGAAGCAATTTCAAGCTTGACTTTCAAGCTCAGTTCAAAGGTAGTGTTGAGTAGCTCTGGGGCACCAGAGGGAACCAGGAGTGATTCTGATTCAAAGGAAGGTGAAGTACAGGAGGAACACTGGATGTGGTTTGCAGAGGAATGGAGCACTGAATTGAGATATGAGACTTGGAGGAAAGAAAGGGGAGGAGGCAAGAGCAAGTATGAAGACAACATCCTCTTTCAGGTTCAGTTTCCTGAAGAAAATCCACAGGATCCTGAGGGCTAAGGAGGGATAAAAACTTGGTTATTAGTGGGACAAGTAGCAGGAAGGGAGGTCCTGCTGATCCTCTGGAGAATGAACTTGGAACTTCATCTTACTAATTCTGGGTCTGGAAGTGGCTCATTCGTAGGCCTATATATAGGCTTGAGAGGGGACCTAAAAAAGATGTCAGCACAGGCAGGAAAGCAAGGAGTCATCTCCAACCACATGGGACATGTCTTCCCATCTTTTCAAGTATCTCACTTATCTCCCAGTTAGCAAGACAGTCCCAGACTTAGAATTGTTGTCATCCATTGAGTTTTCTTGGTTACTTGGCAGCACAGAGAAGAAACTCTTGATAAGTCTCCATGTCCTATTATCCTTAAAAGTAATCCCTCTGGATAAATCAACTCTGAGTATTAATTGCATGTAGAGTCACTCTATTCTTTTCTAAAACATGTAAATAAGTTTTTTATACTGTTAATTAATTGAAATGGCTATGATAATGAATGTTTACACTGAACAATTCTCTAATCGTGGGCCCTGGGATCTTGGCCTCAGTTTCTTTGTTTGTAAAATAAAAAGATTAAGGCAGTAGGCAGCCTCTAAGATGACCCCCCATAATCCTCACCTCCTGGTTCATGCCCTTGTGTAATCCGCTCCCTTGAGTGTAGACTAGACCTAGTGAATTACTTCTAATGAACAAAGCATGGCAAAGTGAGGGGATGACATTTCTGAAATTGGGTTACAAAAAGACTGGCTTCTATCTTGGGTGCTGTCATGCTCACTTGATTTGATGGAATCCAGTTGCCATGTTATGAACTACCTTTTGGGGGGGCCCATGGGGCACAGAACTGAGGGAGGCCTCTGGCCAACAGCCTGTAAGGAATTGAATTCCACCAACAGCCATGTGAGTGAGCTTGGAAATAACCTCCTCCCCAGTCAGGCCTTCAGATGAGGCCACAGCCCTGGCTGGCAGCTTGACTGCAACCTCATGAGAGACATTAAGTCAGATTTCAGGCCCATTGAAACCATGAGATAGTAATTGTGTTGTTTCAAGCCACTAGGTTTTGGTGGTAATTTGTTAAACAGCAATAGTAACTAATACAGATTTTGGTACCTGGAAGTGGAGTGCTGCCATAACAAATACTTAAAATATGGGAGTGGATTTGGGACCAGGGAGTGGGTGGAAGCCGGAAAAGATTAAAGCATTTTTAAGAGACTATTAATGAAAGTTTAACCTTGAAAATACTTTTTGTAGAATTGTTGGACTCTGGAGGGAACACTCATGTTTCCCTGGAAGGTACTGAGTAGGGCTGTTATTTATTTTGGAGCCAAGCCATTTTTCTGACCAGGTCTTTCACTACTTGCTTAACTTGTTGGTTCCTGAGAGTATAGATGAAGGGGTTCAAAAGGGGGGCGATAATTGTGTTGATTAGAGACACTCCTTTGTTGAAATCAACCCCCTCACCTAGAGAGGACTTGACATACATGAAGAAGCAGCTGCCATAGCACATGGTGACCACAATGACATGGGAGGAACAGGTGGAGAAAGCCTTCTTTCTCTCCTGGACAGAGGGGATCCTGGCAATTGTCTGGATGATCTGGACATAGGACAGAGTGATTAGCACCAAAGTGCTGAGGAGTGCCACCGAAGCCAGGGTAAAATCCACCATCCCCAGCACGTTTGGCCCACTGCAGACCACCTCCATTAGAGGCGTATAGTCACAGAAGAAGTGGTTGATGTGGGTGTCACAGAACGGAAGCTGACTGGTCAGGATGACAGGCACGATGGTGAAGGAGAATCCTCCCAGCCAGCAGGTGAGGATGAGCTGTGTGCAGATTCTGCTGCTCATGAGGACGGGGTAGCGGAGAGGCTGGCAGATGGCAACGTACTGGTCATAGGCCATGGCTGTGAGGAGGAAGAACTCTGTGACCCACAGGGAGATGTGGAAAAAGTCTTGAGTGATGCAGCCAGCAAAGCTGATGGTCTTGGTCCCCGTGGCAATATTGAGCAACATCCTGGGCATGATGACGATCTGGAACCAAATTTCTAAGCAGGAGAGATTCTGGAGGAAGAAGTACATAGGGGTCTGCAGGCGGGTGTCCAGCAAGGTCAGGCTGATGATGGCCAGGTTTCCAGAGACAGTCACAAGGTAGGCAAGCAGCAGGAGCAGGAAAACTGCCACCTGAAGATCTTTGGTGTCTGTCAGGCCTTGGAGGAAGAACTCAGTCACTACACTCTGATTGACCATTGTGGACCTCAGGCCCTTTCCAGTGCAAGCCTGGGCAGGTAGAAGCATCAGAAATTAGGATGAAGAATGGGAATATTCCTCTTGAAGTCCACCATTCCTTTATCTGTCCGCTGCCTCCCCATGGATTCAGGGAAGAGGAGCAGAAGCTTCTGGAGGCTCTTCCTTAGTCAGTAAAGTCACCTCTTTCAGAATCTTTAAGAAATTGTTTAGTGTTAGTGATTTTCCTCTCTCCCTCCCTCTTTTCTTTTCCTTTATTCCTCCCTTTTATTTCATCTGAGAAAGCCTACAAAGAATTCTCTGCTGCTTCCCAGTCCTGTTTAGAACTGGCAAATACCTATTCATCCTTCAAGATCCAGCTGAAGTGTGACTTCTTATAGGAGGCCTTTCCTGTAAAAGCCCTAGGCTGAATTAACTGCTTCCTCTCAGCTCCCATAACACATGGTTTGTGCCTGTTATATTTCTGTAGCCAGTTATATAGGATGAAGCCCGTCTTCCCTGCTGGACACAAACATGCTGAGCTCAGGGACTGTCTTCTATTCCTGTGTGCATCTCAGCACTTCCCTTCCCTTCTTCTCAGTACAGGTGTGGTCTTCTCAGATCTGTATTCACAACAACACTTCCCACTTCCTAAAACATTGCTCACATATGGAGCACATAATTTTGAAATAAGCAATTTTCACTCACCTTGCTGTTTGCTTACATTGAACACTTATTAAAAATTTCCTGACATTTGCATCCAGGTTGTAAGTTACTTGAAGATAGAGAATGTCTTCCTCAGTTTTGCCCAGACCCCTTTGTTTTCCCCTCTAGCTTTGTTGAGGTACAATTGACAAATTGTAAGATATTTAACTTGTACAGCATGATGAATTGATATTTGTGTGTATTGTGAAAGGATTCCCTCCATCCACTTAATTAACATATCCATCACTTCGCATATTAACCCTTTTTCTTTGTGAGAACTTTTAGGTTCTATCTCTTAGCAAATTTCAATCATACATACAGTATTACCAACTATAGTCACTATGGTATACTTTAGACTCTCAGACCTTATTCATCTTACAGTTGGAAGTTTGTACCCTTTTACCAACCTCACCCTGTTTCCCCCACCCCCAGCCCCGGCAACCACCATTCTACTCTCTGTTTCTGTGAATTTGACTTTTTATTTAGATTTCACATATAAGTGAGATCATACAGTATTTGTCTTTCAATGTCTGGCTTATTTCACTTAGTATGATGCCCTTCGGTTTCATCTATGTTATTGCAAATGGCAGGATTTCCTTCTTTTTCATAGGTAAAGAATATTTCATTGTGTGTGTGTGTATGTGTGTGTGTGTGTTTCAATCACATTTTCTTTATCCATTTATCTGTTGACAGACACTTAGGTTGTTTCCATACCTTTGCTATTGTGAATAATGCTGCAATGAACACGGAAGTACAGATACCTCTTTGAGATAAAGATTTTGTTTTCTTTGACTATATACCCAGAAGTGGGATTGCTGGATCATATGGTAGTTCTATATTTAATTTCTTGAGGAACTTCTATGCTGTTTTCATTGTGGCTGCACCAGTTTACATTCCTTCCAACAGTACACAAGGATTCCCTTTTCTCCACATCCTCCTCAGCATTTATCTCATCTTTTTGATAATCATCATTCTGACAGGTATAAGATAATATCTCATTGTGGTTTTGATTTGCATTTCCCTGATAATTAGTGATGTTGGCATTTTTTCATGTACCTGTTGGCATTTGTATGTCTTTGGAAAAATGTCTATTCAAGTGCTCAGACCTCTTTCTCACACTGATCCCCGGGGCCTGGCATATGATAGTTATCTATAAAGATTGCTAGGATGGTATTGACAAGAAATGAGATATTATGAGGGTTATTGCACTCATTTTTTGATGGGGAAGGTAAACCCCACAGAAATTAACTATTGGACTAGGGCCATAGTGAGAATCTAAAAAATAAGTGGAAGCTGCTTGAATGTTTTCTTGCTACAACCAGATTTTCTGAGGCTCTCAGACTTGTTATTTTACAGATTAGAAAGGAGATTTTTCCCTGGATAAATCTATGAAGTTCTTGAATGATTTTCTCTCACTTCTTTTGTTTCAGATCAGTGGCCCAGGAATCACATGGTCCCTGTTGCTGGTCTTTAAATGTGGGAGGCACCCACATCATGGGGTGTGCCAGATGATTCACTGGAGTGTGGGAAGGAGATATGACAGCCTTCTAGTTATACCATATTTCATAAAATCTAAGACAAATCAATGTGAGATACACTATTATTTTATGTGCCATTAAGAAAGAAAAGGTGCTACCAATTAGACTATGATGCTATGCTAAAATATTGATCATAAGACGCCTACTCATTTCAGAGATGTTGAAATGTATGACTTGAAGTTGATGAACTATGAAATTTATTTCAGCTCATTAAAAAATTCTGTTTTTGTGTATGTTTTAAAGCATAAACTATATGGTTATATAGCAGTACATGTAAATAGTTTAAAAATTTGTTAATATACACATATATTGGGGATACTTCCTCAACTTCATTTAAAAATTTTTACTGATAGGATGTATGATTAAAAACATTTGGAGAATTCTTGCCTAGGGACCTGCTGCCTGTCTTTCCTCCCAGTCAGCCAGTGTTTGCACAGAGGCTCATATTCTCTTTTGGGAGAACTATCCTTTAGCTTTAGTTTTCTCTTTTTTAAAGTTCCTGAGCCTGTTATTTTCTCAGAAGGAGCACAAGGGAGCTCCCAGGGGCAGTAGAGAATTTGCCCAGAAATATTGGTCTTGCATCATTTCTGGGGCCTGGCAAGGGAAGCTGTGACCTGAAGCGCCCTCCTTTTGACTTGTTATCTGGGAAGTGGCCAGAAGAACTCACCAGCCCAGGGACAACATGACTCCTCAGGTGTCTGAGTGATCCCCCAAAGAAGGAGCAGGGAGTGTACAGGCCTGAATGTCCTATGTGGTTTCATGAAAAGAGCTCAGACTTGCAGGAAAATGTGGAAGCAACTCTGTAGAAACAATCATAGGATTATATTTCCACTGAAATGTTTTCTCGACTCATTCTTCATTTCTCCCTGGCCTTCTCCAACATACCTGCCCCTTCAGCAGCAACAATCCTAAAACATAGCTATCCAGGACTAAATTCTGTTGCTCAGTCAACATCACAACCATTTAGCAGAAGGGTCAGAGAGAGTCTGAGATGGGGCTGGAAGCTTCCCTCTTGTGCTATGGCCCATGGTTTCTGAAGTTTTGGGTCACACAAGAGGCTTCTGAGGAGATTCCATCCAATGAAAAGAGAAATTTGCTTCATAGACTCTTTTATTACAGACTCAGGGATCAATTCTGGGAAAAAAACAAATGGTGCTCAGGGGAATCTGTGCTCGGAATTCACTAATGAGCTCAGGCTACGGATGTTCTGGCCACAAGTTGTAAGCAGGATGATTTGTGAAAAATCCCTGGAGAAACTGACAAAATATTTACATAAGAACTTACTCCTAAATGAGTATTTGTGTCACTGTCAGTTGTTGATAATGTAGTTGGTAATAACTGCTGGTAAATGTTTTTGAGAGCTGATGAGTAGGTTGGAAGGCAACAAAGACAACTTTGTCATTCTTACAATTATGGCTGGTCCAACCACAAACATCTATAAATGTCCAGCCTGTTCAGCAACTATAATTTGGTTTTAAATTTTATTGCTAAAATATTATGTGTACATGTGACATAAAATATGGGTACCTCTGCAGGATGTGAATGTGGTATGCTACTGTATCAGAAGTCAGAAGACTTAGATTCCAGTTCTAGTTCTGCTCCTAACACTGGGACCTTGGACAATTCTTTTCCTTTACCTGAGTCTTAGTTTTTCAGTTCCTAATAGCACTTGATAGCTATTAAGGGCCCGGTGTCAATTAGATATCTTTTCATTTGTCTTAATTTCAATAGATTTAAGCTTCAGGAAGCTTCCCTATACTTGTCACATTCTAGAACATTGTGAAGAGATTTCTGCTCACCTTTTTCATACTCTTCATGATACTGTCTGAAATTCAAATCTCCCTTTTGCCTGCTCATCTTGAGGCTGGGTCCAGCCTCTTGGGAATGAATGGAAATGACCTTAGGAGAGCCACAGCAATTCATCAATAAGTCTGTGTAGTTGCAAAAGAACACTTGTCTCTGCCCCAGGAAGATGGCCTCAGGGATCTTGTTTTTATGGGACCAGCTAGGTGTCTTCCTGGCGCATAGAGAAAGAAGCCAGAGGGGCCGCCCGGTGGCGCAGTGGTTTAGTCCGCCCTTCGCAGCCCGGGGTTCGTGGGTTCGGATCCCGGGCACCCGCCGATGCACTGCTCGTCAGCCATGCTGTGGCGGCATCCCATATAAAGTGGAGGAAGATGGGCACGGATGTTAGCCCAGGGCCAGTCTTCCTCCGCAAAAAGGGGAGGATTAGCAACAGATGTTAGCTCAGGGCTGGTCTTCCCCACCAAAAAAAACACAAAAACAAAAAACAAAAAACCAAAGAAAAAAACAAACAAACAAAAAAAAGAAGCTAGAGAGGCCCAGCCACAAGTAACTCATCAAACCTTGGGTAGTGTCCAGCCTTGGGTAGCTTCTTAACACGTGAGCTGAGCAGTACTCAGCTGATGACTCAGGTGGCCCCTCTGCAGACCTGGAGAACTCACGTAGCTCTCTTGTCTCTGATTCTCTTCCTTGCCAGCTCTAGTAATTGCTCATTGTTAATATATGTTAATACAATTGATTTTTATATATTTACTTGTACCCTTGTGATTTTGCTAAATTCACTTATTAGTTCTAGTAGCTTTTTGTAGAATCTTTGGAATTTTCTATGTTGATGGCCATGCAGTCTCTGAGTAAAGACAGTTTCATTTCTTCATTTCCAATGTTTTTTTCATGCCTCATTCCACTGCCTATGATTTTTATTACAATATGAATATGAGTGGTGACAGTGGCCGTCCTTGCCTTTTCCCAATCTTGGGTGAGTGACATTCAGTCTTTCCCACTAAGATTGATGTTAGTTGTTGGTTTTTTTGTGGACGTCCTTTATTCACTTGAGAAATTTACCTTTTATTTCTAATGTGCTAGGAGTTTTAAAGAAAATCATGAATGCATGTTGAATTTTTAAAAGTGCATTTTCAGCACTTATTGAGATGATTGTATATCCTTCAAGTTTTTTGTTGATATAGTGAATTCCATTCATGGATTATTTTTATTTCATTTTCAAATTAATTAATTAATCCTTCCATCAAATTAGCAAACTTTTAATTTAATTCAAGCTTTAAAAAAACTTTATTGAAATTGTCCCATTTGCACCAACATGGATGGACCTTGAGGGAATGACATTAAGCAAAATAAGCCAGACAGAGAAAGACAAATACTGCACAATTTCACTCACGTGTGGAAGATAAACAAACACATGGATAAAGAGAACAGATTAGTGGTTACCAGAGGGGAAGGGGGTTGGGGGAGGGTGAAAAGGGTAAAGGGGAACATATGTGTGGTGACAGATAAAAATTAGACTACTGGTGGTGAGCATGATGCAGTCTATAAAGAAATTGATAAATAATGTACACATGAAGTTACACAATGTGATAAACCATTATGACCTCAATAAAATAACTGAAAAAAATAAAGCCATTTAAGAAATTTAAAAAAAGCTTTATTGAGGTATAATTGGTATAAAAAATTGCACACATTTAATGTATACATCTTGATGAGTTTGGACATAAGCATTGGTGGATATTTTGAATATTAAGACAATCTTATATGTCTGGCCACTGGGAATGATATATTATCTTTTTTTTAATATATTGCTGGACTTGATTTGATAATATTTTATTCAGGACTTTTGCATCTCTGTTCATGAAAGATATTAGTCTGTAGTTTTCTTTTCTTGAAATGTATTTGTTTGGTTTTGGTATGAGGGTAAGGCTGGCCTCAAATGAGTTAGGAAGTGTTTCCTTCTCTTCTAATTTTCTGGAAGAATTAATGGATAATTGTTATTATTTATTCCTTAAATGTCTTACGGTGAAGACACTTTAGCCAGTGAAGCCACTTGAGCCAGGAGTTTTCTTTGTAGGAAGGTTTTTAACTGCAAATTCTATTTCTTTAATAGCTATTGGGCTCTTCAGAATATGCATTCTCTCTTGAGTGAGCTTTGGCAATTTGTGTCTTTCAAGTAATTTATCCATTTCACCCAAGTTATAATATTTATTGGCACAAAGTTGTTCATAATATTTACTTTTTATCCTTTTAATGCCTACAGAATCTTCAATGATGTTTCCTCTTTCATTTCTGATGTTAATAATTTGTATTTTTTCTCTTGATCAGTCTGGCTAGAAGTTTATTAATTTTACTGATCTTTTCAGAATCAGTTTTTCAGTTTTCTTGATTTTCTCTATCAATTTTCTATTTTCAACTTTATTGATCCCACTTTTATTTGTTTTATATACTTCTTACTTTGAGTTGAGTTTTTTTTTTGCTGAGGAAGATTAGCCCTGAGCTAACATCCATTGCCAATCCTCCTTTTTTTTGCTGAGGAAGACTGGCCCTAGGCTAACATCCATGCCCATCTTCCTCTAGTTTATATGTGGGAAGCCTGCCACAGCATGGCTTGATGAGCAGTGTGTAGATCCACTCCTGGGATCTGAATGTCAGGCTGCTGAAGCAGAGCATGTAAACTTAACCACTATGCCACTGTGCCAGCCCCTGAGTTGATTTTTGCTATTCTTTTTCTAGTTTCTTAATCAACAAGCTTAGACTATTGTTTTGAGACCCTTCTTGTTTTCTGACATAAGCATTTAATGCTATACATTTCCGTATAAGCACTGCTTTAGCTGTGAGCCATAAATTTTTATATGTTGTGCTTTAATTTTCATTCAATTAAAAATATTTTATAATTTTACTTGTAACTTTGTCTTTTAGCATGGATTATTTATTTATTTATTTTATTGAGGTGACATTGGTTTATACCATTGTATAGGTTTCGGGTGTACAACATTGTAGTTCGACATCTGTATATACCACAGTGTGCTCACTACAAAAAGTGTAGTTTCCATTTGTCAGCATGTAATTGGCCCCCTTTACCCCCATCTCCCTTCCCCCCCAGTAACCACCAATCTCTTGTCTGATTCTATGAGTTTGTTTCTGTTTTGTTTTGTTTGTTCATTTGTTTTGTTTTTCTATATTCCACATATGAGAGAAACCGTACAGTATTTGCCTTTCTCCTTATGACTTATTTCACTTAGCATAATACCCTCAAGGTGCATCCATGGTGTTGTAAATGGCAAGATTTCATCTTTTTTTATGGCTGAGTAATACCCTGAGTAATATATATACACACACCACATCTTCTTTATCCCTCTCCTCCACAAGGCACCAGGTGCTTCTGTCAGGAGCTGTCCCCAACTCCTCTCCTAGATGCCGGGCTGATAACTAGGGTTAAAGCCAGTATAATCCAGCTGGGAACATGCTAGGCTTGGTAAAGGAGAAAAGAACTTATATACTAAAATAATTGAAAGAACTGGCTAGCTTATACTTATAGAAGTCAGAGAAGTGTTTGTGGGATTGGATTTTGATCAGGGTCCCAGAAGGTAAGGTTGGCTGAGCAAGAGTTTATTGCCTTGGGAACACATTCTCAGAATGTGGGATTTAACACCCAAGCAAGGACCCCACTTCACTGTTAGGGTGGCTCTTAGAGCCTGAAATAGTGATGTTCAATACTCAGTGATGTGGAAATACCTGAGTCATCCTGAAAGATCATAAAGGAAGGAGTAAAAAGGCTGGAGAAGGTGGGCATGATGGAATGGATATATGATGTCAGAGCATAAGACCCACTAGAAGATTTGTTTCATAGGAGGACTTACAGGACACATCATTCACCAAGGCCAAGAGGAGTGGGCTGCTGAGAGGGACACCAGCATCACTAAAAAGTTTAGAGATAGCTCTCATTCACCAGGGAGCTGAGCTTGTTAATATTCATGAGAATGATGGGCCCTGAAGTAGCAGAGGGCAGGTGACTCCACTTAACTCCATAAGCAATTACCACAATGATTGGCAAGGTGAGACGGGCAGCCAAGGCACTCCAACTGTAAGAAGTCGTGGAGGTAGTTAATAGACCATGGCATCCTAAGGCCTCACTAAGTAGCATCTGTAACTCACAACCTCCTCAGGTTCGTCTATAAATGTAACCTCTAAAAGTCAAGCACACTTTGCCACACTCCAGCTTCCACAGATTTCGATCATTGCCAGCATGGCCTAAGATATCTCTTCACCTGAATTTTCCTTTAAATGGAGTCCAAATGATTCCTTAGTAACAGTTTTCATTCTGATTTCAGCCCTCAAATGAGAGTCATAAATGTCCTTATGAGCAATCATGAGATCCCATACTGAACTTTACAAGAGGAAATATTTTATATTGAAAGTAGGAGATTTTCAGAGTAGGAGATGCCAGAAAGAGGCAGTCTTTAAGAGTTGTCAAAGGGAGAAGCTTGAGGAAGAAAATTGTTTAAAACCTGAGAAAGGTTATCTGAAGTAGATTTTTTTTTGTGTGTGAGGTTATGAATAATCTCTTATGAGAAGCATCTAGGAATTTCTGACAAATTTCTTTACAACTTTTTGAGAGTGATTGATAAGACTAAGAGCTCCTTATGGGAAGGTAGACAATCATTCAGCTGATCACCAGATTTATGATAAGCAAAAGAATTTTTGCTTATCAAAAGATCTTTGAACTGGCCTTATTTGAATAGCTTTCTCTTGCTGGCAAATTTGAAACAAAATTTTTCCCTTTTTGTTTTTTTTGGTGAGGAAGATTGGCCCTGAGGTAACATCTGTTGCCAAACTTTCCTCTTTTTGCTTGAGCAAGATTGTTTCTGAGCTAACATCTGTTGCAGTCTTCCTCTATTTTGTATGTGGGAGGCTGCCATAGCATGGCTTGATGAGGGATGTGTAGGTCTGTGCCTGGATCCCAACCCACAAACCCTGGGCCACCGAAGTGGAGCACACAAACTTAACCACTATGCCACCGGGCCAACCCCTGACACAAAATTTTGACATATGCTCACGGTCAATTTATCTGAGAAATTGTTTTAAGAGGAGATATCAGAAGCTTAAGTTATCAGTTGGAATAACTTCATGAATATCATTCAAAATTTCCATTGACTTTGAGGCCACTAGAATGAATAAAGATTCACTATTTTTCTGGCCACATCCTTGAAGGCTTGTTTTACTTGTTTGTTCCTCAGAGTGTAAATGAACGGGTTCAATAAAGGGGCAACTGAGGTATTGAGCACAGCTACTCCCTTATTGAAGGCAACTCCTTCTTTTGCTGAGGGTTTTATGTACATGAAGATGCAGCTACCATAAGAGAGGGAGATGACAATCATGTGAGAAGAACATGTAGAAAAGGCCTTTTTCCTTTGCTGAGCAGAGGGGATCTTCAGAATGGTCCAGATGATGTTTGTGTAGGAGAGAATCACCAGTGCTAAGGTGGCCACCAAGGTCACAACTGCTAAGATAAAATCAACCAGCTCCAGAACTCTTGTGTCTGAGCAAGATATTTTGATGAGGGGTCCATAGTCACAACAATAATGATTCAGGACATTGGAGGCACAGAAATCCAGCTGACTGGTCAGGATGATCGGGGATATGATGATCAGGAATCCAGCCAGCCAAGAGCAGAGAACCAGCTGGGTGCAGACTCTGCTGCTCATGATGGTCGTGTAATACAGGGGTTTACATATGGCCACATAGCAGTCATAGGACATGGCAGCCAGAAGGTAAAACTCTGTGGCCCCGAATAAGATGGCAAAGAAATACTGAGTGAAGCAGCCAGCAAAGCTGATGCTCTTATTCCCAGTTGAGATGCTGAACAGCAGCCTGGGAGTAAAAGTGGATGTAAAGGAAATTTCTAAGAAGGAGAAATTCCGGAGGAAGAAATACATGGGAGTCTGGAGGTGGAGTCCAGTAGTGTGAGGGTGATGATTGTCAGGTTTCCAATGACGCTGAATGTGTAGGTGAGGAAGAGAAGCATGAAGATGACAAGCTGAACCTCCGGGCTGTCTGTCAGTCCCAGCAGGATGAATTCTGTCAACGTCTGGTTCTTCACTGCTAATACTTGCTGCCTGTGAAGCTGAGGAGAGAAATGAGTGATGAGAAGGGCAGCAAAGCTCAGGAACATTGAGGGGAGGATGTGGATTTCCCTTGAAATTTGTTCGTGGGAAATTCCTCTGTCCCTCTGATTCAAACAGAATGTCTGTTGGTCTCAATCTGGCCGTGTACAAAATCTATTGACTTAAGTGCCCACATAGGAGGCTTTATTTCTGAGCCTTCTTGTCAGAACAATGCAATATCCACCTGGCTCTCCTTAATGCATCATCTGAATTTTAATTTTTACTGCTGTATTCTTACTTTGTTTTGTTTTCTTCTCATATCATGAAGTCTCTCTCCTATGATTCTGGTAGGAGTGTCTCATCTTTCTCCAGCCTTGGTGCCTTGGCGATTGGCTTCATTGCTGCCCTCTGCAACATACTGGACACCTGCCCTATCCTTCTGCTTTGCCTGATGACAATCCCCAATGCTCCAGCGCAGGAGTGAATAGCTCTTCTCATGTGTTCTGGCTTTTGTGTCTGGCAGCAGGGCTGGAGGAAACTTTAAAATATTGAATTATTTTCTGTATGAATCTTTCTCCTGGTTTTAACTGATGGGAAAGAGAGAAGAAATAACCAATAATTCCAGGAAAGTTTTCTTTAAATGCTTTAAACATTCAGGGAGAAATGTTTATCTGGACCTGGATCCCTTCCTAGTCTTCAAAACACAGATGTGACTCTGTTATAGAAAATTAGGGAAGAGTCAGCCTGGTCCCTTACAGACTAATAAGAATTCTTCTCAGGAAAGAACCTGGTAGGGTGAAGGGTCATTTTGGACATTCACCTTGTGTTCTGATCCTCCAGAATCACTGAACTTGAGGAACTGCAAGGTCCCCTCTGAGTTGGGTGCTTATCTGGAACAAATTCACAGAGGGAGTCCATCCACGAACTTGGACCATTGTAATCACTAAACTGAAATGTCCAAGGCAATGCAACTCTGTGAACGGGAGGCTCAGGCTTCACTAGCTTTCAGTCTTTGGAGAATTTCTCTAGTGTCGTTCAAAAATTTACATTTGCATTTCACAAAAATACCGGCATAAGTATGCATATGTAATTGTTCAAAGATGTTCATTTCATCATTGTTTGTAATAATGAAAAATTATAAACAATAAAAATTCCACCAATAGGTGAATGGCTAAATACATTATGACCATTCCTACTTGGAATAAAATGAGAAATTTATTTATACTGACTTGGATGTGATTATAATATATTGCTAGTGGACAGGTAGACACAAGTAGACAGGTCATTGTCCATCACATAGAGTGTGTATAGTGTAAGAAACTGGAAATTTATATGTATATATCTAAGTGCATAGAAAATGTCTGGAAGAAGACCAAATGGTCAATGACAGCGATTTCTGGAGAGCCACTGCACAAAGGCGGAAGACTTTCCCTTTTACTTTTACCCATCTTGATCATTTAAAAAATTTTAAAACAAGCCTTAGTGAAATTTTTAATGATAAAAATGAGAGTAGAGATCACACTCAGATGGATGTCCTAATCCATCACCATACAGGAGTAACATTGATGGACTGCGGACATACTCACTTTTTGACACTCGAGAAGATGCTGAGGGGTTTTACTCTGGATGCTGTGATGGGTGAGACAAAATTGAGAAGTCTGTTGTGGATGAAAAAGTGGAATAAAACATAGCATTTTTTCTATCCTAATACAAATCCATGCCCTGGTTGCTCACAAAGCATATAGGCTTCTTGGGCACTAGTTTGAAAAGAAATAGTTTCTAGCTCCCCTTGCCTTTAAGCAATCACTTGCTACTGCCCTTTCCACAGTTGATCCAATTTAGAATTGGATCCGTAGTTCCTGAAGATGCTACCTTATTTAAACTATTTGAAGAGTAGGAACATTTTACTCTTCAAAGTCTCATTTTCTCCTTTTGTCTGAAGATTCATTATGGACTTCTTCATAATTTTATACCAGTTTGAGTGATACACAGCTTATCTAATTTACTCAGCAGAGAAGTTGAGGGATAAGATATTGCCCTGGGAACCCAGGTCCAGAAAATTTTAATTAGGCTTTGAAAAAATAATGTTGGGAATTAACTTTTGACAGATAACTAGGGAAGATTCCAAACAGACCCACGAGGGAGCTGCCACAAGGGCATCAATTACAGGATAAAAGCCTGTGGGAACTGAAACAATAATGATAACAATAGTAAAAAAAAAATGCAACATCAGTTTCTTGAGCAGTTTACCTGAGCTGGACAGAGTTGTTTCAATTTCCATTCCTTTGATCATTTTATGCTTTCAATATTTGAGGCAGTAGTTGTTATTAGGCTCTCAACTCACCTACTTATTAGGTCTGTGACCTTCAGCAAGTTGCCTAGCCTCTCTGTGCCTCAGTTGCCTCCTCTGTAAAATAGGGGTAAGAATAACACCTGTATCAAAAGTTTGTCATAAGAACTAAATGTGTTAATATATGTGGTGTGCTTTGAAAAGTGCTTGAAATATGGTAAATGCTAGACAAGTTATTATTATTACTATGACTATTTGCCCATTTTGCAGATGAAGAATGAAGCATATAGAAGTTATGTAATTTCCCCAAAGTCACATAGCAGGTACTCTGAATTGTTGGCATTTGGGGGCAGGTATGTTTAATTCTACAGTGTGCTATAGAATGTCACTTTAGGAGCCTGAGGGGTGCGGAAGTGGTATTTGCTTCCTATTGTCAGTGGCATCAATATCGCCATAGGGAAGGCTTAAGATTTATTTCAGAACAACCTCTTTCCTCCCTGTGTTGGACCGTTGTTCTCTGATTCTTGCTTTCTGATGGAAGGCAGGATGTTCTATATCCCTCTATCTTTTCCTTGAAGGGCTTGAACTGCCTTCCCCCATGGCCCCTCACCATTTCTTTTCTGATTCTGCATCTCTAGGCTCCTTCTTTCCACATGCTTGCAATCCATGAATAATTTACATGGAAATGTCAACAGTAAACTGATCTCCAAGGACCATGGACTCTTTGAAAGAGAGGCCCATGGTGTTGTGTAAGCCTGGCTTTGGCCAAGAGGTACTAAAATTTCCTCTTGCATTTGGTGAGAAGAAGGTTTCTATTATCAGGGTTGGTTTAAGGTAAATCTGTGAGATTGTGAAGTTTGCCTTTAGTTCTCTGTGGTCAACAATTTTTTTCTCTTTAGCCTTAGGCAGAGAGACCTAAAGGATGAATGGTGCAAATACAGGGTTTGAGACTGATAATGTGTAATTGGCCAAGAGTCTTACAACCCTTAGACTCCTGGTAGGTAAGACAAAACAAGCCCACGGACATGGCTGAAGGACAAAGGTGTATAAACCAATACAGGAGATATACTGAAATGAATGATGCAGGGAAGAAAAGGAAGAGAAGATGAAAACAAAGATGGTGTAAACTTGTGGAAGAAGAGATAAATGTTGTCCAGTCAGAAGCCTACACAGAGAGATTATTTCATATTCGATATGTGGGATCATTTCCTCCCAGCCCACTCTCCCGTAAGAAAATCTTTCTTGGGCTTATCCTAGAAAGGGAAGCTCCTTGACCACAGTGATTGGAGCTTTGCTAGCATGAGAGTCAAGATGCCACAATTAGAATGTCTTTCCTAGGTGTTTATACATGGGTTATAGGGTCTGAGTTTGCTAACTGTGGGCAGTCAGATTGGAAGGAGACTTAGGCTACATGGGGGCAGGCATAAAAGGCCACTTGAGAGTGGTTGCCTAATCAGAGAAGCTCATCCATAATAAGAGATGGTGGGACAGAGCCATAATATGAGAGAGAGAGAGAGGGAAAGGGAGGGGGGGAGAGAGAGAGAGAGAGAGAGAAATAGGAGAGGAGAGGAGAGAAGAGAGAGAGGGGTATGTTTGGCTGCACTTCTTGAATTTGGGCTCTTTGAGTTGCCACTGCAACCAATTCTCATGCTACTTTGAGAGAGTTTCTTCTTTTTACATTCAAATGAACTTAACTATCAAGAATTCAAGAAATTCTGAGTATAGGAACCAGGGTGGAAAGAACATCTGGTGTGTGTGTTGGGGATCTGCAAGAAACCATCTGGTTGGCTTGAAACCTGAGGGAAAAAACCTTAGTTTCTCCAAGCACAGGGACTGAGTGTGATAGAGCTCGCTTAGATCAGCACCAAGCAGCCGCAAGTAAACTGAGATTCAAGCATAAACCTAGACAGTGTTGGATTTAGGAGACATGTTATCTATTCATAATTTGTCTGTTTCCTTGAAATTTTCTCTCAAATGATTCTCACACTGAAATAAAGCAAACGTTTCTTAAAGAAGGTGGTTTTTTGACTCATTCACTATGAGCACAAGTAGATTGGAGAGGAATGACCAAGGTCATGATGTCTCCAACAGTCATTTGAATTCTCAGACTTAAAATATATTAACACAATTGCATTAATGTGACATCTTAGCATCATTTTTAAGGCAGTAATTCTTTTAGTTGTTTCTCCTCTCCTTTTTCTCTCCCAAATTCTCCTCCCCTACCTGATAACCCTTTTTAACAACTTGGTTTGTATATATTTTTTTACCAATGCTCATATAATCATATCTAAATATATACTTATATCTAAATATATCATTGTTTTATAAGTCTGGGATCTCATTTTACACTTTTTCCACCGTCTTGATTTTCTCACTCAACAACAGTTCTTGGAAATATGTTGAAATCAAGTGATACAACTCTAAATTAAAAAAATATA
The DNA here is from genome assembly GCA_031878705.1 of Tapirus indicus. Taxonomy (NCBI): domain Eukaryota; kingdom Metazoa; phylum Chordata; class Mammalia; order Perissodactyla; family Tapiridae; genus Tapirus; species Tapirus indicus. The sequence continues at coordinate 142,411,495 of CM062918.1, read as the reverse complement.
TATCTATAGGTGGTTTGTAGGTATGTTTTTTTGATTTTGGGTTTTTTTTTCCCCTCTCCAAAGCCCCAGTACATGGTTGTATATCCTAGTTGTGAGTTATTCTAGTTCTTCTATGTGAGCTGCTGCCACTGCATGGCAACTGACAGGTGGGTGGTGTGGTTCCATGACTGAGAAGCGAACCCAGGCCGCTGAAGTGGCATGTGCTGAACTTTAACCACTAGGCCATCAGGGCTGATTCTCTAAATTTTTTAATGGTTACATAATATTCCATTCTAATATTTTGTTGATGTCTTCTTTCTTCATTTTTGTGAGTTTATGCATTAAAAAAATCCCCCTACTGTAGTTTTACTGGGGTCTTGGGAAGATGTGGAATTAAATACATGTGTTTGATAGAAAAGTTATTTTCTCCTAGGAAAAAGACCGATTGCTTTTTAGGCAAGAGTTGGAGGTGTCAGTCTGATAAATCTCTACTCTGAGTTAACCTTGAAGAATAATTATTGTAGGTCAGTTAGACCAGTGACCAAGTTGTTTAAATGTGATTGGTCAAACTTTGTTGTGGGTCCCTCATTCAAACTTTCATAGGACATACTGTCTTGTCAAATTGTGAAGTAAAGTCATTTGATCATTGAGTTTTTGGTTGTATGACTTCTTTCTTGTCTCTGTTTGGTTGGGGAACCCAAGGCTGTTTATAAGCACAGACTTTTCACTGAACATCTTTCCTGTTCATCATCATGGAGTCATTTATGTCAAAACCACAACCTTCTCCTGACAGAACTGTCATGTCATATATGACTCTCTTTTTCTCTCTCTTCCTCCTCTTCCTTATCATAATTCTAATTCTTATGCTTACTTTGATAAATGACAACATTTCAATACCATTGGTATATGCATATGATCAAACTCTTCAAGTTGCATATATTAATCAGTTTTTGGCATATCAATTATACCATAATCAAACTGTTAAAAAATTCACTAAGGTTGACTTAGAATTATGTTGGCCATTATGGGGAGCTTCTGACATGTCAAAATGATACATTTTAGAGGAACTCTCAAAAGCAGAGTACAAATGACCAAATATTTAATGGTCAGATATCTTTGAGTGGTACACTTAGGACACAAAATAATATGCTGGCTTCAAGATAGCCTCTCTCAAAGATCCTCTAGCAAAGCCAAACAAAAGAATTTACCCCTAAGCAGACCAATAACAGCTAAGGAGATTGAAGAAGTAATAAAAAACCTCCCAACAAAGAAAAGTCCAGGACCAGATGGTTTCACTGGTGAATTCTATCAAACACTTCAAGAAGAATTAATGCCAAAACTACTCAAACTAGTCCAAAAAATAGAAGAGAAGAAGACACTTCCAAACTCATTTTATGAGGTCAGCATTACACTGATACCAAAGCCAGATAAGGACACTATAGGAAAAGAAAACTATGCCAATATCCCTGATGAATATGGATACAAATATTCTCAACAAATACTAGCAAACTGAATTCAACAGCACAATTATACACCACGATCAAGTGGAATTTTTCCCTGGGATGCAAGTATTGTTCAATATGTGCAAATCAATAAATGTGACATACCACACTAATAGAATGAAGGATAAAAATCATAGATCCTCACAATACATGCAGAAAAAGCATTTGACAAAATTCAACATCTTCTCATGGTAAAAAAATCTAAAAAAAATTGGGTATAGAAGGAACATACCTCAACATAATAAAGGCCATATATCACCAGCCCACAGCTAAATTCATAGTCAGTGGTTAAAGGTTGAAAGCCCTTCCTCTAAGATCGGGAACAAGACAAGGGTGCCCACTCTCACCACTCTTATTCAACATACTACTGGAAGTCCTGGCCAGAGCAGTCGGGCAAGAAAAAGAAATAAAAGGCATCAAAATCAGAAATCAAGAAGTAAAATTGCCTGTTTTTGCAGATGATATGATTAAATATATAGAGAATCCTAAAGGCTCCACCAAAAAGCTGTTAGACCTAATCAGTAAATTCGGGGCTGGCCTGGTGATGTAGCGTTTAGGTTCACCCGCTCCACTTTGGTGGCCCGGGGTTTCACAGGTTCGGATCTGGAGTGGACAGACACACCACTTGTCAGCCATGCTGTGGTGGCATCCCATATAAAGTAGAAGATGGGCATGGATGTTAGCCCAGGGCTGGTCTTCCTCAGCAAAAAAGAGGAGGATTGGCAACGGATGTTAGCTCAGGGCTGGTCTTCCTCACACAAAAACAAAACACAACAAAAAATAAATCAGTAAATTCAATAAAACTGCAAGATTCAAAATCAACATACAAAAATCAGTTGCCTTGCGGGGCCGGCCCAGTGGCGCAGCGGTTTAGTTCGCACTTGGCAGCCCGGGGTTTGCAGGTTCGGATCCCGGGCGCCTGCCGACGCACTGCTTGTCAGCGGTGGCGGCGTCCCATATAAAGTAGAGGAGGATGGGCACAGATGTTAGCCCAGGGCCGGTCTTCCTCAGCAAAAAGAGCAGGATTAGCAATGGATGTTAGCTCAGGGCTGGTCTTCCTCACACACACACACAAAAAATCAGTTGCCTTGCTATACACTAACAATGAACTATCTGAAAAAAATAAAGAAAACAATCCCATTTTATAATAGCATCAAAAATAATAAGATACCTAGGAAAAATGTAATCAAGGAGACGAAAGACCTATACACTGAAAACTATAAGACATTGATGAAAGAAATTTAAGAAGACATTTTGACAGTATATAAGGAATTCATCCAACTCAATAGCTAAAAACCAAATAATCTGATTAAAAAATGGGCAAAGGACCCGAATAGACATTTTTCCAAAGAAGATACACAAATAGTCAACAAGTACATGAAAAAGTGCTCAACCTCACTAATAGGAAATGCAAATCAAAACCACAGTGAGATATCACCTCACACATTTTTAGAATGGCTATTATTTAAAGGGCAAGAGAGAAGTGTCAACGAGGATGTGGAGAAAAAGGGAACGCTTGTGCAATGTTGGTAGGAATGTAAATTGGTAAAGCCACTATGGAAAATATAATATGGAGGTTCTTCAAAAAATCAAAAATAGAACTACCATATGATCCAGCAATCTCACTTCTAGGATATATATGTGTATCCGAAGGAAAAGAAATCACTATCTTGGAGGAAAAGAAATCACTATCTTGGAGAGATATCTGCATTCCCAAGATGTTAACTAACCTTATTGTGATGATCATTTCACAATATATACCTGTATCAAATCATCATGTTGTACACCTTAAATTTGAACAATGTTGTGTGTCAATTATATCTCAATAAAGCTGGAAAAAAAAAGTGAAAGTATCTCTGAAAAAAATTTACAGTTTGAATTTTCAAAAAAAAAATACTGTATTGTATACCTGAAAGTTGCTAAGAAAGTAGATCTGTTCTCACACAAAAAGGTAACCATGTGAGTGATGAATGCGTTGCTAACTTTATTATGGTAACCACGTCACAATATATGTATATATATCAAATTATCACGTCGTGTAACTTAAACTTACACAATGTTATATGTCTATTATATCTCAGTAAAACTGAAAAGAATCCTAGCTCTGTAATTCAAATGGCTTTGGGAGAAATAAAAGTAGAAATATACTGTTTTGGAAGTCTTTTGCTTTAGAGTAGCTTTATAAAGATTCAGGGACATAAAATAAAAAGAAATAAATAGGATGCTTTAAATAAATTCAGGAAAATTTTGAACAATATTCCTTGGGTAAACCAAATTGCTGAGGTAAAGGGAGCCTCATTTTTTCTTTTGGTAAATAGATTAAGACCTGAAACAGGGGACTTTGTAAAAATAGGGTAAAATTTCTGATTTAGAAGATATGCAATATGGCTGAACATTTTCAAAGAGCCCTAGAATGTTAACAAGATATGAAAGAAAGCAAACATTGACTCTCTAGACAAAACAACGGACCTTCAAAGTGAAAACAAAATAGAAAACTCATCTGTTCTCTAAGGATAAGAATTCCTGTAGATATTGCAAACCAAAGGGCCATTGGAAGAAGCAGAGTCTCATATTTGCTAAGAAACAGGATGGCTATCCCAAAGCTATCCAATCAATCTGTTTTGAGGGAGTCATTAGCACCCAACAATTCCCTGTCTTTCCTGTAACTTCCCAAGGGGAATTGTTTATAATTATAGGGAGACAATAGCTTTCTAGTTAATATTTGTTCCCCTATATCTATCTTCACTTCTGCTTTCACAGAGCATCAGATCTCTTGGAACACTAAAGCTACTCATGTAGTAGGAATTTCTACAATCCTAAACCCTTTTGTGTCCCAACCTATAATGGTTACTATGGGACCATTCTCAGAAGACTCCTTTCTTCTCTGTGATAAAAGACATGTAAGTTTAACAAGTGGAAATCTACTTTGCAAATAGAACTGCTAGATGTAATGTACTGCAGAAAGACCATGTATCTACCATTTTATCGTTTCCTACTTGCCTCCTCTGCTTTTAAAGTTCCAGAGAATTCTCCTACACATCATCAGATTATAGCTAATCTGAACATTAATGCACATATATGTATGCTTCAAGGAATAACTGAAGAATGAGCTTTGGTCCCAAAGTCGGAGTGGGCAAAAGAGTCCATGGACATAAGCAGAATAGTTTGAGTAGAACCCATAAGAGTTCATATCAATTCTTCTAATTAGTTATATAAACTTTCTGAATATCCTCTTGAAGTTGAAACCAAAAAGGTTTTTGGCTATTACTATCTTAAGTACCAATTATCTCTTGTATTGGCACCTGCAACACGTCCATTTGTAGTATTTCATTATTATCCTTTTTTTAATTTTTTTTATTTTCTTTTTCTTTTTTTAATTGATGTCTTAGTTTATAACACTGTGGGGTTTTAGTTGTACATTTTTGTTTGTCCGTCACCTTGTGGATGTAACCCTTCACCCCTTGTGCCCCCCCACCCCCCTTCCCCTTGGTAACCACCAATCAGTTCTCTCTGTCCGTGTGTTCACTTATATTCCATATATGAGTGAGTTCATGCAGTGTCTGTCCTTCTCTCTCTGGCTTATTTCACTTAACATAATACCCTCTAGGTCCCTCCATGTTGTTGCAAATGGGACAATTGTGTCTTTTCTTATGGCTGAGTAGTATTCCATTGTATGTATATACCACATCTTCTTTAACCAATCTTCAGTTGAGGGACACTTGGGTTGCTTCCACTTCTTGGCTATAGTGAATAATGCTGCAATGAACATAGGGGTGCATACGCCTCTTGTGATGGTTGATTTCATGTCCATTGGGTAGATGCCCAAGAGTGGTATTGCTGGATCATACGGTATTTCTATTTTTAATTTTTTGAGGACTCTCCATACTGTTTTCCATAGAGGCTGCACCAGTTTGCATTCCCACCAGCAGTGAATGAGGGTCCCCGTTTCTTCACAACCTCTCCAGCATTTGTTGTTATTTGTCTTTGTGATTATAGCCATTCTAACCGGTGTAAGGTGATATCTCAGTGTAGTTTTGATTTGCATTTCCCTGATGATTAGTGATGTTGAACATCTTTTCATGTGTCTATTGGCCATCTGTATCTCTTCCTTGGAAAAATGTCTGTTCATATCCTCTGCCCATTTTTTGATCGGGTTGTTTGTTTTTTTGTTGCTCAGTTGTATGAGATCTTTGTATATTACTGAGATTAATCCCTTGTCAGACAAACGATTTGCAAATATTTTCTCCCAGCTGGTGGGTTGTTTATTCATTTTGATCCTGGTTTCATTTGCCTTGTAGAAGCTCTTTAGTCTGATGAGGTCCCACTTGTTTATTTTTTCTTTTGTTTCCCTTGTCTGGGTAGACATGGAATCTGAAAGGATCCCTTTATGTCCAATCGCAATTAGTGTACTGCCTATATTTTCTTCCAGGAGTTTTATAGTTTCAGGTCTCACTTTCAGGTCTTTGATCCATTTTGAATTGATTTTTGTATATGGCGATAGGAGATGGTCTACTTTCATTCTTTTGCATGTTGCTGTCCAATTTTCCCAGCACCATTTATTGAAGAGACTTCCCTCTCTCCATTGTATGTTCTTTGCTCCTTTGTCAAAGATTAGCTGTCCATAGATGTGTGGTTTTATTTCTGGGCTTTCAATTCTGTTCCATTGATCTGTGTGTCTATTCTTGTACCAGTACCATGCTGTTTTGATTACTGTAGCTTTATAGTATATTTTGAAATCAGGGATTGTGATGCCTCCAGCTTTGTTCTTTTTTTTCAGGATTGCTTTAGCTATTCGGGCTCTTTTGTTGCCCCATACGAATTTCAGTAGTTTTTGTTCTATTACCATGAAGAATGACATTGGGATTCTGATTGGGATTGCATTGAATCTGTAGATTGCTTTAGGTAGAATGGACATTTTAACTATATTTATTCTTCCAATCCATGTGCATGGAATATTTTTCCATTTCTTTACGTCCTCCTCGATTTCTTTCAATAGTGTCTTATAGTTTTCATTGTATAGGTCTTTGACCTCCTTGGTTAAATTGATTCCCAGATATTTTATTCTCTTTGTTGCAATTGTAAATGGGATTGTCTTTTTGAGTTCTCTTTCTGTTTTTTCATCATTAGTGTATAGAAATGCAATTGATTTTTGTAAGTTGATTTTATACCCTGCCACTTTACTGTAGTTGTTGATTGTTTCTAGTAGATTTCCGATGGAATTTTTGGGGTTTTCTATGTATAGGATCATGTCGTCTGCAAATAGTGAGAGTTTCACTTCTTCCTTGCCTATTTGGAGTCCTTTTATTCCTTTTTCTTGCCTAATTGCTCTGGCCAGAACTTCCAGTACTATGTTGAATAAGAGCGGTGAGAGTGGGCACCCTTGTCTTGTTCCTGTCCTCAAAGGAATGGCTTTCAGTTTTTCCCCGTTGAGTAGGATGTTTGCTGTAGGTTTGTCATATATGGCCCTTATTATGTTGAGGTACTTTCCTTCTATACCCATTTTGTTGAGAGTTTTTATCATAAATGGATGCTGGATCTTGTCAAATGCCTTCTCTGCATCGATTGAGATGATCATGTGGTTTTTATTCTTCATTTTGTTAATGTGGTGTATCACGTTGATTGATTTGCGGATGTTGAACCATCCCTGTGTCCCTGGTATAAATCCCACTTGATCGTGGTGTATGATCTTTTTGATGTATTGCTGTATTCGGTTTGCCAGTATTTTGTTGAGGATTTTTGCGTCTATGTTCATCAGCGATATTGGCCTGTAGTTTTCCTTCCTTGTATTGTCCTTGTCTGGCTTTGGTATCAGCATGATGTCGGCCTCATAGAATGTGTTGGGAAGTATTCCATCTTCCTCTATTTTTTGGAATAGTTTGAGAAGGATAGGTGCTAAATCTTCTTTGAACGTTTGATAAAATTCTCCAGGGAAGCCATCTGGTCCTGGGCTTTTATTTTTTGGGAGGTTTTTGATTACTGTTTCCATCTCTTTACTTGTGATTGGTCTGTTCAGATTCTCTATTTCTTCTTGATTCAGTTTTGGGAGGTTGTACGCATCCAAGAATTTGTCCATTTCCTCTAGGTTGTCCAATTTGTTGGCGTAAAGTTTTTCATAGTATTCCCTAATAATCCCTTGTATTTCTGTGGTGTCTGTTGTAATTTCTCCTCTTTCATTTCTAATTTTATTTATTTGAGTCTTCTCCCTTTTTTTCTTAGTGAGTCTGGCTAAGGGTTTGTCAATTTTATTTATCTTCTCAAAGAACCAGCTCTTTGTTTCATTGATCCTTTCTACTGTTTTTTTGGTTTCAATTTCATTTATTTCTGCTCTGATTTTTATTATTTCCCTCCTTCTACTGATTCAGGGCTTTGTCTGTTCTTCTTTTTCCAACTCTGTTAGGTGCAATTTAAGGTTATTTATTTGGGATTTTTCTTGTTTGTTAAGGTGAGCTTGTATTGCTATGAATTTCCCTCTCAGGACTGCTTTTGCTGCATCCCATATGAGTTGGTATGGTGTATTTTCCTTTTCATTTGTCTCCAGATAGCTTTTGATTTCTCCTTTAATTTCATCAACGACCCATTGGTTGTTCAGTAGCATGTTGTTTAGTCTCCACATCTTTGTCCCTTTCCTAGTTTTTTCCTTGCAGTTGATTTCTAGTTTCACAGCATTATGATCAGAAAAGATGCTTGTAATGATTTCAATCTTCTTAAATTTATAGAGGTTTGCCTTGTTTCCTAATATATGGTCTATCTTTGAGAATGTTCCATGTGCACTTGAGAAGAATGTGTCCTCTGCTTTTTTTGGGTGGAGTGCTCTGTATATATCTATTAAGTCCATTGCATCTAGTTTTTCGTTTAAGTCCATTATTTCCTTATTGACTTTTTGTCTGGATGATCTATCCATTGATGTAAGGGGGGTGTTAAGATCCCCTACTATTATTGTGTTATTGTTAATATCTCCTTTAAGGTTTTTTAGCAGTTGTTTTATGTACTTTGGTGCTCCTGTGTTGGGTGCATAGACATTTATAAGTGCTATGTCTTCTTGGTGAAGTGTCCCTTTTATCATTATATATTGCCCTTCTTTGTCTCTCATTACCTTTTTTATCTTGAAGTCTACTTTGTCTGATATAAGTATGGCTACTCCTGCTTTCTTTTGTTTGCCATTAGCTTGGAGTATTGTTTTCCATCCTTTTATTTTGAGTCTGTGTTTGTCTTTAGAGCTGAGATGTGTTTCCTGGAGGCAGCAGATTGTTGGATCTTGGTTTTTAATCCATCCTGCCACTCTGTGTCTTTTGATTGGAGAATTCAATCCATTTACATTTAGAGTGATTATTGATATATGAGGGTTTAATGTTGCTATTTTATTGTTCATCTTCTGGTTCTTTTGCATTTCCTTTGTTTCTTGTCCCTTGTGTTTCGGACTGCAAATTCAATTTGGTATTTATGCATGCTCATTCTCTTGGTTTTCTCTTTATTTGTCATGTGTGGTTCTCTTCTGGTTGTTTGTTTAGTGGTTACCGTGCGGTTTATATAAGCGATCTCCTGGATAAGAAAGTCCATTTTCAGATGCCTCCTTTTTCCTGAGGCTGGGTCAGTTCAATCCCTTACCTCTTCCCCTCCTTATTTGTTATCTCTTTATTCCAGATTGTGTCATGAATGTGTGTTTCCAGTGATGAGCTTGAATTAATTTTTGATGTTTTCCAACTGTATTTTGTTCTGGTTTAGTCTCCTTGCTTTTCTCCTTGCTGAAATCTTTGTATCCCCTTTCTCATTTGTTTTTTTTCAGGCCTAAGGGCCTTCTCGAGCATTTCTTGTAGTGGGGGTCTTGTGGTGACGAACTCTCTTAGCTTTTGTTTATCAGGGAGAGTTATTGTTTCTCCATCGTATTTGAAGGATATTTTTGCTGGATAAAGTATTCTCGGCTGAAGGTTTTTGTCTCTCATGATTTTGAATATATCATTCCAGTCTCTCCTAGCCTGTAGAGTTTCTGTCGAGAAATCAGCTGAGAGCCTGATGGGGTTTCCTTTGTATGTTATTTTGTTTTTTTGTTTAGCTGCCTTCAATATTATTTCCTTGTCACGGGTATTCTTCAAGTTTGCTACTATGTGGCGAGATGATTTTTTATTCCTGTTTATATATTTAGGTGATCTATTGATTTCATTCACTGTTATTTCCCTCTCGTTCCCTAGGTTGGGGAAGTTCTCAGCTATTATTTCTTTGAACAAACTCTCTGCTCCTTTTTCTCTTTCTTCTCCTTCTGGAATACCTATTATCCTTATGTTGCTTTTTCTCATTGAGTCTGATATTTCTCGAAGAATTTCTTCATTTCTTTTTAGTCTTAGCTCTCTCTCCTCCTCTACCAGGAGCATTTCTGCGTGGCTATCCTCAATAGTGCTAATTCGTTCCTCCATATTGTCAGTTCTGCTCTTTAAAGACTCCATTTTTTCCACTATCTCGTTGATTTTGTTTTTCATCTCCAATAATTCTGATTGGTTTTTCTTTAGGGTTTCAATCTCTTTTGTGACATAATCCCTGAATTCGTTGATTTGTTTCTGTGTGTTCTCTTGTATTTCGTTGAGCTTGTTTATGATAGCTATTTTGAATTCTCTCTCATTCAGGTTATCAAATTCTGTGCCTTCAGGGTTGGTTTCTGGGTGTTTGTCATTTTCCTTTTGGTCTGTAGCCCTGACATATTTTCCCAAGGATCTGACGGGGACGGCTTTATTTTTACCCCTCATGATTAAAGTTAGTCCTGCAGTTTCCCCCTGCTGCCACTAGATGGAGATTGCGAGCGGTTTGCTCTGAGGTGGCTGCAGCCCCCGGAGGGATTATGCTGAAACGCCGGGTGTGTGGGGGGAGGGGTCCTCTCTTTCTCCTGCTTGACCTGGGGGTTTCCTTTCTGGCTCTCTTAGGGTGTTTGCTACACCCCCTAAACAGTCCGTGGTCGCTTTCCCGTGGGGATCTCGCGACAGTCTGTGAGAGCACCTGGATGGTGATAGTTTTCCCCTCTGTGGGCCGCCCCTCCCCCCTCTGTCCGCGAACCGCGCTGTTTTTGCCGATCAATTGAGGAGGGGGAGTACAACCTCCTACCTCTCCTCCCGTTCTCCTGGGCTTCCCGCGCCTCCACCGTCCGATGTATGGCAGCAGGGGTTTCTCAGAAGTCCTTCGTAGTGTTTGGTTGAGCTCTGCTGGAATGTGAATGATGTTTTCGTTGTGTCGTAGGGGGCAGAGATTCAAAGAGGGAATCTCACTCCGCCATGATGCTGACGTCACTTCATTATTATCCTTTTAATGTCTATAGAATCTGCAATGATATTCCCTTTTTCATTTCTGATATTAGTATTTTGTGTCTTCTCTCTTTTTTCCTTTGTTGGTCTTGCTAGATGCTTATCAACCTTATTGAACTTCTCAAAGAACCAGTTTTTGGTTTTATTGACTTACATATTGTTTTTTATTTTTAATTTTATTGATTTCTGTTCTTATTTTTATTATTTCCTTCTTTTTACTTGCTTTGGGTTTATTTTGCTCTTTTTTACCCCTTAAAGTGAAAGCTTACAGTATTGATTTGACTGCATCTTTTCCAGTGTAAGCCTTTAATGCCATAAATTTCCCTTTAAGCACTGCTATAGCTGCATCACAATTTATGATATGTTGTGTTTTCATTTTCATTCAGTTCAATATACTTTCTAATTTACCCTGAGATTTCTTCTTTGACCCATGATTTATTGAGAAGTGTGCTGTTTAATTTCCAAGTGCTTGTAAAATTTTCTGTTATATTTCTGTTGTTAATTTCAAGTTTAATTCCATTATGAACTGAGAACATTATATTTTTTCAGTTCTTTTAATTTTGCTAAGATTTGTTTTGTGGACCCAGAGTGTGGTCTACTTTGGTAAATTTTCTATGTGCATGTGAAAAGACTGTGTGTTCTCCTGTTTTTACGTGAAGTGTTCTGTAAATGGCAGTTATATCCAGTTGATTGATGATGTAGTTCAGTTCTTCTATATCCTTGCTTATGTTATGTCTACTAATTATATATGTTACTGAGAGAGGAGAATGGAAGTCAAATTATAATTGTGGATTTTCTATTTCTTCTTTGAGTTATGTAAGATTTTAATTATTTATTTTAAGAACTGTGTTGTTAAGTGCATATACATTTAGGATGTCTTCTTGGTGAATTGACTCTTTTATAATTATGAGATTCCTCTTTATCTCTTGTATTTTCTTTGCTCTGAAGTCTACTTTGTCTGATATTAATATGGCCACTCCAGCTTTTTGATTTATGTTTCCATGGTATATATTTTTCCATTTTTCACTTTTAACCCAGTTAAATCATTGCATTTATAGAGAGTTTCTTGTAGACAGCACATAGTTATGTCATTTAGAAAAAAAATCCATTCTGACAATTTCTATTTTAAATGGCATGTTGGGACCATTTACATTTAATGTAATTATTTGTATGCTTGGATTTATGTCTACCATTTTATTATTTGTTTTCTGTTTCCTCTGTTTCAGTTCCTCTCTTTCTCTTTTCATGCCTACTTTTGGGTTAATTGAAAGATTTTTTAGAATTCCATTTAAATTCTTGTATTTATTGTAATTTTGGCTGTATTTCTTTAACTTTTAAAGTCATTTCTGTAGGAATTACAATACACATGCCTAACTTTTCCCAAACCACTTAGAATCGAGATTTTACTACTTTAAATAGAATGTAGACACCTTACTATCATATAGTTTTCTTTGCCCTCCCCACTTTAACTACCCTTTAAAAAAACCAATCCTTAAAAAATTTGGGTGCTGTTTCCTAAGGCATCCTTAGGCAGTCCTTTCACTTTCAGCCTTCTCAGTTTCATCTACAAAATATGTCTCCTAAAGCTCAGGCACACTCATAGAGCCCTACAGGTTTTGACCATTGCCAACATGGCTCAATATTCCTACTCTTCTGAATCTTCCCTTAATAGGAGATTGGATATTCACTCTTAGGGATACCTCTGCTAATAGTTTTCATTCCAATTTCTTACCTGGAAGGAGAGAGAGAGTCAGAAATATCAACCCTACAAGTGGAAATCATTTTTGCATTGTGTCTAAAGAGACAGTTTTAGATTGTCAGAATAAGGATAAGAAAGAAAACAGTCTCAAACTTGAGAAAAGATGGCCTTTATTGCAAGAGTAGAGCTTTATTGCGAGATGTAATCACTAGCCTCTTCCAGGAAATGCCTAGTATTTCTGATACTATATTTGGACAACATTCTTAAAGACTTTGTTACAATCAAAAGCCTGATTTTTAAAGCTAAACTTTACCAGTAAGCCCAGGATCATCAGTCTTGTGACAATCCTAGTAATTTTATCTAGCTATTCCTTTCTTATACTCAGACTAATAATGTTATCTGGCAACAGTTTTTTCCTATAAAATTCATCTACTAAGGGGTTACATCTATATTTTTAAAATCACATTGGAAATAAAGCTGAGAACTTAAAAATCTATATATTAATTTGTCTTAAAATAATTGTAGTAAACATTTCTTTTTAGCACAAATAAGATATTTTATTTAAAATAACTATATTCTCAAAAAAAAAGTAATGAGAAGAGTGGTATTGTATTACAATCAGCAAAATTTTTAAATGTCTGGCTCAAAAATCTATTTGCTAGAAAAAATATTTGAACTGGTTTTTTTTGGAAGATTTCCCCCTCATTGGCAAGTTTGAGATATAACTTTCACACTTCTTCATAAATTCCTCTGAGATGTTGCTTTAGTAAGGAGAAGGTCAAAGAAGCTCTCCCTGTGTTTTCCTGGGGAGAAACATCATCAATATTGTTCAGATTTTCCTTTGAGTTTGAGGTCTTCTTGTTCATTAAAGACTCATAATCTTACTGGCCACTTCTTTGAAGGCTTGTTTTACTTGTTTATTCCTTAGAGTGTAAATGAATGGGTTCAATAAAGGGGCAACTGAGGTATTGAGCACAGCTACTCCCTTATTGAAGGCAACTCCTTCTTTTGCTGAGGGTTTTATGTACATGAAGATGCAGCTGCCATAAGAGAGGGAGATGACAATCATGTGAGAAGAACATGTAGAAAGGCCTTTTTCCTTTGCTGAGCAGAGGGGATCTTCAGAATGGTCCAGATGACGTTTGTGTAGGAGAGAATCACCAGCACCAGAGTGACCACCAAGGTCACAACTGCCAAGATAAAATCAACCAGCTCCAGAACTCTTGTGTCTGAGCAAGATATTTCGATGAGGGGTCCATAGTCACAACAATAATGATTCAGGACATTGGAGGCACAGAAATCCAGCTGACTGGTCAGGATGATCGGGGATATGATGATCAGGAATCCAGCCAGCCAAGAGCAGAGAACCAGCTGGGTGCAGACTCTGCTGCTCATGATGGTCGTGTAATACAGGGGTTTACATATGGCCACATAGCGGTCATAGGACATGGCAGCCAGAAGGTAAAACTCTGTGGCCCCGAATAAGATGGCAAAGAAATACTGAGTGAAGCAGCCAGCAAAGCTGATGCTCTTGTTCCCAGTTGAGATGCTGAACAGCAGCCTGGGAGTAAAAGTGGATGTAAAGGAAATTTCTAAGAAGGAGAAATTCCGGAGGAAGAAATACATGGGAGTCTGGAGGTGGGGGTCCAGTAGTGTGAGGGTGATGATTGTCAGGTTTCCAATGACGCTGAATGTGTAGGTGAGGAAGAGAAGCATGAAGATGACAAGCTGAACCTCCGGGCTGTCTGTTAGTCCCAGCAGGATGAATTCTGTCACAAAGGTTTGGTTTTTCATCGCTAATGTTTGCTGCCTATTAAGGTACAAAGGACAGAAGTCAGTGATGAGAATGGAAGGGGAGCTCAGGAACATTTAGGAGAGGCTATTTTCCCATTGAATTGGTTCAAATGCCTTTTTTCTGCCAATTTCACTCAAATGAGATTTTTCTATGTGATAGAAGCTGGCTCTTCACAAGAATTATTTTCTTAAATTCCCACATAGGAGGATTTTCTCCATGGCTCCTTTTCAGGCTCCTCATGTACTTTCCTAGCATACTTTCTAAATCAATGCCTGTTATTATTTTCTCCATTTTCTGTTTTTATTTTCACTTTGAGCATTGACTCTACTTTTGATCTTTTGTTATGTCTGCTAATTTGGCAGTGACATCTCATTTCCATCACTTTCTTGGTCTCACTGTGAGAAGAAAAGCTAACTGTGTCAGCTCACAGTTGAGGAGCCTTTAGGAGGGAATCAACAATACCCTTATAACAGTGGTAACCAAAGATGCCCCAACTTCTCTTTGATTTTTTGAATTTGTGGACCACTATAGCTAATATTATCAGTCTCTAAATCTTTGCTGCCAGTGTCTGCTTTCTCTCAGGTCCTGGTTCTCCTGTCTTAGATGGTTTTAGTAGAGGAACTGATGGTATTTCTCCAATCAGATACCTGCTATCATTTTCTTCCATATCTGTATGTAATTTTACTCTGGCTAGAAAAATATAACTGAAATCAAAAGTTGCAAGCCTCATTTAGGAGTTTCTAATGAAGAACTTGAATGATTAGGGGGCTATTTACACCACACCTTGAGAATTTGAGTAATTATTTTTCATTTATAGATAAGGAACAGATTTCTGAATATTTACATAGATGTTATAATAAAATTTAAATTAAATTTAAAATTTAATTTAAATTATATTTAACTTTAATTTAACCTTCTCTACACTTGTCAAATTCTCAAAGCTGTTTTCAGCAGATAACTCGCCTACATTTTATTAATAATTAGTGAAAGTTCCTCTGGCATGATTCTCCTCATCTACCTTTCTTCTTTCAAGACATTTCTGTCCCTACACTCATCTTCTCATATCTCTTTTCAAAGAGTAGATGACTGTTCTCATGTCAAAGGTCAGCTCCATTCTGACTCTTGAAAATAAAAACAAGTAACAAACATTTTTACCATCTTCTAAATTAAAAAGCATTTCATGTACATTATTTTATTTGGTTATAACTATTATAATAATAAATAATAACTATCATTTATTGAGAACTTACTATCCTTGTCATTATTTTATTTGATTCCCATAATAATTTCCTGAGATAGGTACTATTACTATACCCATTTTGCAGAGGAGGAAACTGAGGTTTGGGGCAGCTGATAAATTGTTCCAAATCCCACAGCTAGTATATTGTGGAGTCAGGATTCTGACCAAGTGCCATCTGACTCCATAGTCTGCACACTTAACTACCATGTAGGGCTGGTTTCCCATCCTCACCCAGGGGCAGAGTGATTATGACTATTATCCCAACCTTATAGATGAGATAATGTGGATTAATGATACTGTGAGGATGATAGTGCTGATGATGGTGAAACAGGCTGGGAAAGTTTAAGTGATTTGGCCAAGAACACACAACTAGCAAATTCTTCTGATTCTAAAATACATGTGGACCAAACTTGCTTCACTATTTCTTAACAAATTTACTAAACAGTGATCGCATATCCTTTTTAAAATTCCTGCATATTTATATTTTGCCACTACATTGTCATTTAGGCTTTTTTCTAATATCTTACCAACTTCTGCCTTTAACCAATGGCTCCTTCCTATTTTTTTCCTCCTCCTCCGGACTCTAATGATGTATCTCTTACTCTGGCTGTTCTTTCTTCCAAACACACATTCTTCAGAAGTTTGCCTGCTTTAGTTTCCAAATCAGTGAAATGATCCTGTCTTATCCCTATCTCATGCTGCCTCTCAAAGGGATATTTCTAGCCCTGAATTCTTATTTCATTTTCAGCCCCATATCTTTGACTCTCTATAACACATTTCCTTTTGGATATTTTCCCCTCAAATTCAACTTAATATGTTAAAACATATTAACATCTCAGCATCTTTCTACTCTGTGATAAAACCTCTTTACATTTCCAAACTTCTTGATAGGTTTTTTGGTTAAATGTCATAAGAAATTTATTTTTGAAAAACAGTGACTCTTAAAAGTCTTTCAATGAGTGTTGACTCTCTTGCCGTTTCTCTGCTCTTAAGGAAATTACAATCCATTTTTGGAAAGATGTCATATACATGTAAAATGGAAAATAGCTAATGCTTGAATAGAATGCATCGTTATGTTAATTCTTATCTTAAAAGTATTACCTTATAAAAATTGGCAAGTTTTATGTTAGAAGTCAGTTAAAAAGCTCTCTTTGTAGATGATTGACTTAAGTTTAGTTTCCTATTTATTTAGCCATATACATCCAGAAGGAGATTTCAGTATTTTTTGGCAAACTTTTAATTGGAAGATAGTCCTTGCATTGACCCTGGAAAACATGTGGCTCAAGCTACTAGGGTCTCTCTCTGTTTCCATAGCCATAAGGGTAGGAGAAGCTGTCTGTATAGGTGAGAGTTTGGCTCTTCCTCAACTGCTGGCAGATCTGCTTGTGCAAGTGGAGACAGAAAATCAGTGAGCTGAGTCCAGCTGCTAAGCACTGGTATCTGAGTAAGACAACCTGTACAGTCAAATGTAATTAGCTTTTGTGAGATGTTTTGTGAAATTTTTGAAAATTGTGGTAAAAAACACATAACATAAAATTTACCATCTTAACCATTTTTAAGTGTTTAGTTCAGTGGTGTTAAATATATTTACGTTGTTGTTCAAAAGATCTCCAGAACGTTTTCATCTTGTAAAACTGAAACTCTAAACCCATTAAACAATTCCTCTTTTCCCTCTCCCCCAAGACTCTGGCGACCCTCATTCTACTTTCCGTTTTTATGAATTTGACTACTTTAGATAATTTACGTAAGTGGAATCTTACAATATCTGTCTTTTTGTGATTGGCTTATTTCATTTAACACAATGTTCTCAAGGTTCATCCATGTTGTACCATGTGACAGGATTTCCTCCCTTTTAAAGGCCGAATAATATTCCATTGTATGTACATACCACATTGTGTTTACTCATTCATCTGTTGATGGATGTTTGGCTTGCTTCTATTTCTTGGTTACTGTGAATAACACTGCTATAAACATGAGTGTGCAAATATATCTTCAAGACCCTGCTTTCAATTCTTTTGGATGTTTACCTAGCAGCGTATCTTGCTGTATCATGTGGTAATTCTATTTTTAGTTTTTTGAGGAACTGCTATACTGTTTTCCATACTGGCTTCACTCTGTGGACTTTTTACATCAAAATGAATATCTGAATATCTGTGACACAGGATAAATGCAGAGAGATGCCTGATTCTAAGATAAGAATTAACATAAATGATGCATTCTATTCGGATATTAACCATCTTCTGTTTTATGTGTATATGTCATCTTTCCAAAAACAGATGGTACGTTCCTTAAGAGCAGAGGAAAGGCAAGAGAACCAAAACTTTTGAATGAATATAGTGTTGGTTTTATACTAGGCTCTTTACAAATATATTATTTCTCTTTTTTGGAATTCTTTTACTCCCCAATAACAGATGCAAAAACACACAGTATGATCGAAATTCATAGTTGTTAAATAAATGAAAAAAGATAGTGCCTTTTTCTCTTCCCCCCCTTACTTAGTTCACCAGTTACCCTTTCATCCTTGGCAACTTAACCATACAAGTTGTCCTTTTTTCCCCCTGGCTTTTTTGGTCTAGCAATTAATAGGAACTTTCAAGAGCCAGTGTAGGTCACTTTAATATATAAGTCGCTTTAATATATAAATTGATTTTACCATTTCCCTCTCTTTTCCACTCATGAATGGTCAGCGTGTCACGTGTGTTACCTGGGCTTCGCTGGGATTTCAAGAGCTGAGGGCCAGGCCTCTACCAGCAGGGTTGTATTCTCAGATTTTCTTTGTTCATGGTGCTCTTCTATCACCTAAAAATAAAAATCTGTATTTCTTCTATTTGTTATTGAGGGTAAGGGGAATACAATAATTTTAAAATGACTTAATGTGTGTAAAGTTTGTTTGGGCATAGAACTCCCTTATGCTAGTCTTCAGGATACAGAGCTGTCTGTCATTGATGGAAAGGGAAATCTCAGACATCAAAGGATTTCAGGAAGGGCTTTCAGGAACCACTTTAATTCTTTGGACAAGTGTTCATCTGCACCTCGACTCCCTCATCCTATGCCCTCTAAGGCCCCTGGATGGGCTGAATCACTTTCCTTGGGACAGAGGTATAGCCCCAGCACAGAACCAGGAAAGGGGCCACCAGACTGTTTGTTCATAGCATTCTTTTTCAGAAAGGTCAGTGTTTGCCCCAAGAAGCCTCAAATGCCTAGAATCCTTTGGGCATCTTCATGTTGTTCAGATCCTCTAAGTTCCCTGAAATGAAGAAATCCTAAGCCCTCCTCCCTGTACCCCTGGGCTGTGTGCCTATCCAGAACACCGGGGAGTTATCTTTGCTGTTGTCTCCAAGAATGTCCTGATCATGAGGTTGTATGGAATGAGGTCATGTCATCCAGTGACTTGAATGCCCAGGCTCTTGTACTTCCTGGTTATTAATTTTGGGTCTTTAGTGAACAGCTGTGTGTTGTTATTCAAAACTTCACATTCATATACCATATAAATTCTGTAATAATTCTGCTTTAATAATTTTACAAAACTGTTCTTTGTAGCATTGTTTGTAAATGTAAAAAGTCAGAAACAGTTTAAATTTCCATCAATAGGGATATAACTAAATAATTGTGGCATATCCAAACTACAAAATGCAATAAATTTATAAAAATGAATGGAGAAGATTTGTGTCAACTCACTTGGAAAGATATATTCGATATACTGCTATGTGAATAAAAAAAGCTGTTAAACAATAATGTGTCATCTGATTCCATTTGGATTAAAAAAGATGTATATATCTTATATATATATGATATAAAACTATAGTTTTATGTATATAGTCACATAGATCTGGAAAATAAATTGTTAATGGTATTACTTCTATGGTGAAATGAGGGACATAAAGGGAGCTGTCTCTCTCTACTTTATACCTGTCTATATTGTATGAATGCTGTAAAACAAGAATAAGTTACTTTTTAATAAAAAAAAATCATAGTTATATGATCTCATGTTCTGTAATCACAAACCAGTAACATGGATGTAACTATCAGCTGAGAATATACTTACACTTGACTTTCAGGGCAAGTTCTGTGGGGTTTCACCTATACACGTCCGTGGGATGAATCACAGTTTAGGACTCCGGTGTGGATGGAAGATGGCATAACATTGAACTTGTTACCCTTCCTACTACTTATTGACCTAATTATTCACAAAAGTTCACAATCTTATGAAAATTAAGTAGGAATAATCCTACTCATCAGTTTAGCTGTCATTTGCCACTTCTTGTTTCCACACTAATTTAAAATGCACCCTGGCCAGTAAGTAATCCTTTGAGATGTGATTTATTTACATTAAGCATATTTATAGTAGTGGTAGAAAGTGCACTCCTTTCAAAGTCTTATTTCCTCTGTTCTGACTTGTTTGAGCCTGCATCTATGCTGCTTCTGATTTTATATCAGAGGGAAGCATATTTTAAATGTTCTATTCAGAGGAGACCTCAGCATAACCAGTTGAGGAAAGAAATAAAAGATCCCGGGAGGCCCACATTCAGAGCCTGCTAATGAACACAATTTATTGAGATCTCTGGAACTGAATCTTTAATAAGCGGTTGGGGAAGAAGTCCAAAGAGACTCTGAGGACGTTAACAGGAGAACATCCGTATAGTACCAAAGCCTTGTGGAAACTGCAGTAATAATAATGATTAAACACAATCACAGAAATAGAACAACAATGTTTTTTCAGCAGTTTACCACATGCTGGGCATAATGCTAAAAGACACACCTTTTCCATTTTTAAGTACGATGATTGACAATATACTTTAATTATTTGCTTGAGGTTTATAACACCAGCCTCCTAAAGAGCAAGACAATAGCAGTTGGGGCATTTGGCTTCTGTTGCTGTGGGCATCTTACATTGAGATACGAGGAGCGTTCGGGATTTCACCATTAGCTCCTTTCCCTTCCCATCAGTATTTTGTGCCCTGATAACTGTTCTCTGATGGAGACTGGAGACTCTTTGTCCTTCCCCAATTTCCTCTATAAGACTTGAAAATCCCTTCTCCACTTGTTCACTGACACTCCTGCTCAAACTTTGTCAAATCTACACACTGTCAATCTCTAAATCTTTACATGGAAATGATAATTGTCATGTGGCTCCCCGAGAACTATCATATGTGAATCTCCTCGACAAGAGGATTTTCAGATTGGATGGAGCAGAGGAATATGATCTTAGAGGGATCAATGATTGGCTTCAGCCGAGACCTAATACAGGATTAATTTTCAACTTGTGTTAGAGGAGAGGAATGTTTCTATTTGTGGTTGTTCCTAGACAGTCAGTTTGTGATTAGGAAGACTTACCTTTAGTCACCTGTGTGAACACCCCACCCCTGCTTGTTCCCAGTTTGGCTTTAGACAGAGACTTAATGGATGAGTGTGGCAATTAATGGATTTTTGAGAATGCTAATGTGATATAGCATTACAGCATAGAGAACTCTTTAGGAAAGAACAAACATAGTCCTGAGAGATTACTGGAAGACAATAACATATACACCAGGACAATGGGTGTATAGGGAAAAGGTAAGAGAGATGGAGTAACAGAACAAGAGTAGTATAATTTATAGAAGAAGGGATTAATGCAAATCCAGTCTACAGCTTCAGGAGTGAGGGCATTTATTTGTGGGTTATCCTTGACGTCAGGAGTTAGACAAAAAGATAAATTAAAAAAAAATTGATGTCAATAGTTTATAACATTGTGAAATTTTAGTTGTATGTTATTGTTTGTCAATCACCATCTAAATGCATCTCTTCACCCCTTGTGCCCAACCTCCCTCCCTCTTGCCCCACTGGTAACCACCACACAGTTCTCTCTGTCTGTGTGTTAGTTTATATTCCACATATGAGTGAAATCATGTGGTGTTTGTCTTTCTCTCTCTGGCTTATTTCACTTAACATTATACTCTCCAGGTCCATCCATGTTGTTGCAAATGGGACAATTTTGTCTTTTTTATGGTTGAGTAGTATTCCACTGTGTATATATATACCACATCTTCTTTATCCAATCATCCATCGAGGGACACTTGGGTTGCTTCCACAAAAAGATAATTTTGTAGTAGATATAATAGATCTATTTTGCTCGCAGTCCACACCTCCTTGTGAGAGAACTTGGCCAGAGCAGAATGAAAGGTGTAGACAGGTCAACTGACTAATTATATTCTCGTTTTTGGAATTTGGAGTTAGGTATAGAATCTGGGTTTATAAATTGTGGGTGATCAAGCTAGAAGGTTGTTACAAATATGTATATGTTATAAAAATACTTCTTTTTGTTTGTAATAAATATTGTGGGATGACATGATAGTAAATAAGGTATGCAGTTTGCCCATGGATGATAATGCTGAGCTGGGAAAAGAAATCCATATCCAGAATGAAGGTCTATTCTAGTGAAGAAAATTGTTGCCCCCACTATACAGTCACATGCTGCATAAGGATGTTTCAGTAACAATGCACCACACATATGACAGTCATCCCACAAGATTAGTACCATATAGCCTAGGTGTGTATTAGGCTATACCATCTAGGTTTGTGTGAGTACTGTAGGAGAGGAAGAAATTTTCCTCTATCCTTCTGGCTGGTCTAAGAATTAAATTGACATGAGATAGATTAACAAGAGAAAAACAAATAAAATTTTAATAACATGTATACATGAGAGAAACCCAGGAAAGCTAAGTAACTCACCAAAATGGCCAAAGCTCTCATCTTAAATATCATCCTCAACTAAAGACAAAAGAAGATGTTGGGGAAAGGAGAGTCAGGGACCTCAAAGGGAAGGAAGACAATTCACAGGTAGGTGAAAAGGAGCAAACATTTGGAAACCAGTGTTTGGCCACACAGAAACAGAAGAACACAGGGGAGTCCAACAAACAGGCTTTTCTAGGTCTCTCCCTGTCCACCACCTAGTTAATGTTATTTTAAGGTGACAGTTGACTTCCTGAGACAGGTTTTTAAAAAAATCTGAATTCTTTTAGGCAGTTGAGGCGTGAGGTGGGGGTGGGGGTTAACAAGAAAAGCTTTCTGAGTCTTGTTTCTTAAAAATTATTAGCCTAAAATAATCCTCAGGTTAAAGAGACACATTCTGGGGTGGCAAATTTTGTTCCCCTTTAGTACACTGTATGATGTTTGCACAACTACAAAATCATCTGACACATTTCTCAGAATGTATCGCCATCACTAAGCAGTGCATGACCAGAACAGAAAGGATCCTGGGCAATTAACTGACTAGAAGGTGGTTGATTGCATACAGAACTAGCAGGTGCCACGCCATAGGCTCGGCTTTGGTTTCTGCTATTAGAAGATCGGACACAGCAGTGACTGTCAGATCCGTCTTGGTGAGGAAAGACTCGTGCACATTCTACAGTCCTGTTATCATGGCTACTTTGATTTGAGCTCATTAAACAGGTGTTTTTTGATTTGTGGTTACCATAAGGTTTACATAGTTATATCTTATAGATATAACAGTCTAATTTAAGGTGATAACTTAACTTTGATCACATACAAGAACTATGCTTTTATTCCTCTCCGATTTTGTTTTTGATGTCACAATTTACTTATTTTTATATTTTGCTTCCATTAACAACTCATTGTAACTATAGTTATTTCTAATACCTTTGTCTTTTAACCTTTATCCTAGAATTAGGTGATTATCGCACCACTGTATTACAGTATTAGAATGTTCTGAATTTGACTATATACTTACCTCTACCAGTACGTTTTATGTATTCTTATGTTTTCATGTTATTAATTAGGATCCTTTCATTTCAGCTTGAAGAACTTTCAGTATTTCTTGTAAGTTATGTCTAGTGGTGATGAACTCTCTTAGCTTTTGTTGATTGAGTGGGAAAGTCTTTATTTCTCCCTCATTCCTGAAAGACAACCTTGCCAGCTAAAACATTCTTGGTTGGCAGTTTTATCTTTCAGCACTTTGAATATATCCCTCCACTCTCCTTGCCTGCAAGGTTTTTGCTGAGAAATCTGCTGACAGTCTTATGAGGGCTCCCTAGTCTGTGAATTTTTTTCTCTTGCTGCCTTTAAACTTCCTTCTTTGTTATTGATTTTACAGTTTTACTCTAATATATGTTGGAGAAGATCATTTTGGATTGAAATTCTGGGGGACTTATGAGCTGTATGTCCTGGGATGTCTACCTCTCTCCCCAGATTTGGGAAGTTCTCAGCCATTATTTCTTTAAATAAAAATCCCCCCCCTTTTCCTTCTGGGACTCCAATAATGTAGATTGTTTCTCTGAATGGTGTCCCATAATGTTTGTAGGATTTCTTCACTTTTTCACTTTTTTCCCTTGCCTCCTCTGAATTTGGAATTTAAGTAATGAGAAGCCATCTGAGAGTTTTAAGGAACAGAGTGACATGATATGATTTATATTTTAAATGTGTCAAACTATGGGAAATTGTCTTCCTTATTTTATCTTACTGCAGCTTCATGGCTGTAATTTGCTCTGCCAAATTTACTTAGCCAATCCTGTTTACAAGTTGGCTGTCATTTGGAAAAAGTGTCACATATTCTAACCTACAGAATGTTCTCATCTTTTGCACACAAGTTCTCACGTTCTCTTTTCCTTCCATGTGTGTGAGAAGATCACACTTCTTGGATCCTTTGCTGTTGTAACTCATTTTGGCCAGTGGGTTTTGGGTGGAGCATTTCACTGCAGGTTTCAGACATTCCAGTTCTGTGCATTTCCTGTTGTGGCCCTTGAAGTATCTCATGTGGAGGTGGCAGCATAATAAGATGATGCAGAAAGACCACATGGAGCAGAGTTTGCTGCTGACCCACATCGTATGTATATAGTATGAGAGATTATAAACTTTTGTTATTTAAGCCACTGAAATTTTGGGGATGTTTGCTACTACAATACAGCAGCACATCACTTCTCTTAATTGCATTTTAATAGGAAGGAAGACTTCAAATCAAATAATTTAATTCCTAATAGTAGATTTAGACATAAAAGACAGATTGATGGGGAACACATTTAAAAAAAAAGTATGTGTGTCTCTTAGACTTCTGAAAACAAGCTTAGACTGTTTTCATGAAAATTTGGCTCTACTTTTTATTTATTTACCTATGAATAAGCCCTGAGAAGAGGAGAAAATAGGTCTTAGAATAATATTAAAAAAGGTAACATTAACAGATTTATTTGTGGATGTCTCTACAAAGAAATAACTGTGTGGTTCAAAATTTCTTAAAAGTGTTCAGAAGAGAAAGAGTTTGGCCCTTTAAAAAAATGAGTAGGTAATAGAAAAGCTTATGAAAATTACTTGAACCTCATGTAGTAAAGACATCATTCAATCATTTATTTATTCTTTTACTAATTGAACACTTATTCAGTGCTTATTATGGGCATGGCACTGTGTTATATGTTGTAAGGCCATCACTCCTGCCCTCGAACCTAGGAACCAAAGCCATTGATGGTAGCTCAGCAAGAAGATGAATAGAGAGGAGGGAGCACAGTTAGCATTGGATATGAGCCTCCTGTTCATAACTTAATCCTCACTGGAAGCTTATTGGGGATAAGAGTGGAGGCAAAATACTGCTTTCTCAGGTCCCATGCTCTTGGGGTCTTTCTGTTCCCTTTTAAAGAGAAAAAAAAAAAAAAAAAGACCCACGCTGTTCAGAAGAGATATGGACATGGAAAAGAGAGGCTTCTTAAGGGAAGTCAGGAGCCACAGGTGGAAGAATATGGGCTTTTGTATGTTTTCAACTTCCTAAAGAGATTCATGTCCTAAAGGATTCTAACCAAAGCTTGTTGAGAGCTTAGGAAAAGTGGGGAATGTGTGGAAAGCCTATGCTACTTAAAATACTTAGAAACACTTAGGAGAGTGAACCTTAAAACCAGTTAGAGGTTGTATTGCTCAGTAGTTTAGCTATTACTACTGGCACCAGACAGATTTGGCCTCTAATTCTAGTTCAGGCACTCAGCTGTGTGACCTTGTATTTTTTTTTTTTATCTCTTTAAGCTTCAATTTCTTCATCTGTAAAATAGAGTGGAATCTCCAGGCAGATCAAATACGTCCATATGAGGCATGCCTTGCTAATTCATTGCTCTCAGTATATAAACTCTCAAATGATCAAGGTTCTTTACTTAAAAAAATTTTAGTTTTGGGCTCCCTCATTCATTTGTCCATCCATCCATCTATCCATCCATTCAACAACTAGTTATTGAGCACCTACCATTGCTTGACATTGCAGATGGAATTGTGATCAAGAAGATATTATCCCTGCACTTCTGGATCTTACAGACTAGAGGTGAATACAGACTTTAAATATATAACCATTACTGTGATATACTAGTAATGACAAAGCACAAATACTAGTAATGAGAAACCATAGGGAACATAACTTGGAGGCTGTTCTTCTTTTCATTTCTCCACTCTTGAAATTCCATTTTACCATTCTCTGACTTTTCAACTCCCACCCACCAGTATCCCACTACAGTCTGACTTCTTCCTACCCCACCTCCAATGTCCACATGTGCTGAAAATGACTGAGATTAACAACACCTGAATTGTTAGTTCTCATACTTTCATTCTTCATATTAATTACTCTCTGCAACATTTCACATTGCCAACCACCTGTGTTTCTTGAGACATTCTCTTTCCATGAATTCAGCAGATCTATCACCTTTCTTATTTTCCCTTCTTCCTCTTCTGCTCTTTAAATTTGGGGAGGATCCTCAGAGTTTAATATTTGAACTTCCATACTAACTTCTATTCATGACCTTCTCTATTCCCACAACATGAATTACCGTCTACATGATAAGGATCGCTAAATCCATAAATCTGGCCCCAAATCCAGATGCCTAGACATTATGGGCTTTTAATGTATTTAAAATGGGATTTAACTTAATTCAAAACTAAAATTATCATCTCTACAATTTTTCCCTTCTTTTTTTTATTTCATTGAAATTAATGACACCATTTACTCAATCCTGTTGGATTGAAATTTTGTGCTCCTACCAACAATATTCTTTCTACCCAAATTTCTCTTTCTCTATTTTTGCTTGTTTGACTTATTCCTACTTGTCAAGACTCAATTGAACTGATGCCCTCTCTGAAAACATTTTTTGGCTCTCTAACTCAGATTGAGTTGCCTTTTCATTTCTTTATATGAACACTCAACATGTTGTAATTTATTTATTTCCAATAATACAATAATACGCTAACCGGACTGGAGTTTAAAACTCTTTATTGAATACCTAATAATTGGCAGAGAGCTTGGCACACAGCAATAACTTGTCGACTAGGGCTTTAATTCTGAAATTCTGTAAAGATTTGCAAGTTTTTCTTTTTTTTTGAGGAAGATTGGCCCTGTGCTAACATCTATTGCCAATCTTCCTTTTTTCCTTTTTCTCCCCAAAGCCCCAGTACATAGTTGTGTACTATTGTTGTAGAGTTGTAGCTCTTCTATATGGGATGTTGCCTCAGCATGGCTTGATGAGTGGTCAGTAGGTCCATATCCAGGATCCAAACCGGTGAACCCAGGGCCCCCAAAGCAGAAGGCTTGAACTTAACCACTGCACCGTTGGGCCAGCCCCTCACAAGCTTTTTGACTGTATCCTTGAAGGCTTATTTTACCTGTTGGTTCTTTAGAGTGTAAATGAAGAGGTTCAACAAAGGTACAACTGAAGTAAAGAGTAGAGCTACTCCCTTGTTGAATGTGTCCCTTTCTTTTGCTGAGGGCTTAACATAAACGAAGAAGCAGCTTCCATAAGAGAGAGAGATGACAATCATGTGGGAAGAACAAGTAGAAAAGGCTTTTGTCCTTTGCTGGGCAGAGAGGAGCTTCAGAATAGTCCTGATGATGAATGTGTAGGAGAGAATCACTAGCACCAGAGTGACCACCAGGGTCACAGATGCCACAAGAAAGACAATCTTCTGTATGAGGCTTGTATCTGAATAGGAGAGTTCCCGAAGGGGCTCGTAGTCACAGAAATAATGACTTAGCCTGTTGGATGCACAAAAGTCCTGCTGACTCATCAGAGTGATTGGTACTATAATAACCATTAACCCAGCCAGCCAAGAGCAGAGAACCAGCTGGGTGCAGACTCTGCTGCTCATGATGGTCGTGTAATGCAGGGGTTCACAGATGGCCACACAGCGATCATAGGACATGGCAGCCAGAAGGTAAAACTCTGTGGCCCCAAGGAATATGGCAAAGAAATACTGAGTGAAGCAGCCTGTAAAGCTGCTACTCTTGTTCCCTGTTGTGATGCTGATCAAGGCCCTGGGAATGAAGATGTCTCTGAAGGAAATTTCTAAGAAGGAGAAGTTCCAGAGAAAGAAATACATGGGAGTCTGAAGGTGAGGATCCAGCAAGTTGAGGATGACGGTAGTCAGATTTCCAATGATGCTGAGTAAATAGGCGAGGAATAGAAAGGTGAAAACCACCTCCTGGAGTTCAGGGACATCTGTTAGACCCAGCAGGATGAACTCAATCAACATGGTTTTATTTTTCATTGTTGAAAAATTTTTGAGTCACAAGGTAAAAAAATGATAATAATAAAAGGTGAGAAAGGAAGAGGTCCTCTAAAATGGACAGGTGAAATCTGAAGAGAACAAAAGGAGATGGACCATGAACTTTTCCTCTGATGACATGACCCAGACCAGTGACCCATTTAATGGTGTTGGATCCTTCCCAGACCCATGTGCCCTGTATCAAAAAGTTCTTATCATTATCTCCCCACACGGTACTCCCCCCAGTGTCAACACGAAATAAGTATCTGCCTTATAGATGATGTTCAAAAGATTGGTGGAATGAGTTAATAAAGGAATGCCTCCAGCAGTTGCTTCTTACCAGAAGTTACTAGTTTTCTTCCCCCTGTATTCACTTTCTTAACTTCCCACCAATTCTATTCATTGCCCTACTTCCTTTTCTGCCTAACTCTTCTCAAAACTGCTGTTTTAGTTACTCTTCCCTGCTATTCCTGTTTTTATTTTTCATACAACTATAGCAGCCTCTCATTTTCCTTCCGGTCCAACTTCCTTAATTCTCTTGATGCCAAAAAGTGCCAGCTCCTCACTTCTTCCCAATGGATCCTCCAAACTTCTCTGCTTATGTCTGTCCATTAGAATTAAAAGATCTGTATGGTATCAGAATTATGTCATTCTGTCCTTTGCACTAATCCGCATACCTGTCTAGGGCTCAGTAAATATTAGATTAGAATAAAAATCTGCATTTACTTAAACACATTCAGAATTTTTAGATCTAGTGTTTTGCTTTCCCATCAGAATAGGGAGATTCTATTACATTCCAAAGAAATGTTAGGCACTTTCCTTCCCTTATTTACTTCATACCCCAAGACCCCTTCCCCAGCAGCAGAGACCCCGGAGCACAAGAGAGTAGGGAGGAGGGGTTCTGGCTCCTCCACTGCCCTATATGTGACTATGCCCAAGTTAAGCCTCAATGTGTGAGAGGAAACCTGCTAACTCCCAGCTACAGCCACGGGCCCTTGATACCCTGCTTTCCTGCTCAGCAGAGCCCCTCCCATCAGAGATTACAGGTACTTGCACTGGGGAGGTGGCTGCTGGCTGGCCCAAGGGAAGAGTCGAGGCATTGGAGAAATGTTACATTGGTGGGGAGGGGGTGCCAGGTGAGGTGGAGAGTTCCTTGTACTTCTGGCGGCACTGACTGGCCACTGAAGGGGTGGGGGGCAGGGGAGGTCCTGGGGCAGCCCCTTTCTTATTCTTTTATGCTCCTTCTAAAATTGTCTTTTCTGTCAGATAAACCTCAAAACTTTTAATTTTATTTGAGATTTTTTTCTTTTAAATAAGAGGTGGATTAAAGAATATTTGAATTGACTTTATATTATGCATATTTATATTTTATCTAAAGAAAGAATATTTAAAGCAGGAGTTCTTAACTAGGGATCCATTAATTCCTAGAATGGATTTGCTATGAATAGGAATCCACCGAATCATGTGTAAATTTTGTGTATGTGGGTATACAAATTTTATGGGGGAAGCATACGAAACTATGATCCAGGGTTTTCTAGGAGACTCCATATTTAAGCAGTTCAAGAGCATTTCCCGTCTCTACTGATCTGTGAGCTCATGTGGTTAAGGAGTCACATTACATGGGAGTGTCTTTACTAAGTTATTCAAGACACTTTCTATGTATTGTTTTTATAAACATTTATCAGGCAGCAGCTTTCAAGCATTTTGGCCATAATGCATTATACATTTTATATTGTTTTCTGGCAAACATATATATATATCTAATTTAAATAAAAGTTTCACAGGACTCTCCTTACTTACTACATCTGATGCAATCTGATATAATTTATTCTATTTAAAAATTTCTTCAAGTGCTGGTTGCAACCCACTAAACTGATTCCATAACCCACTAGTGGCTTGCAGTCAGAGCTGGAAGTTACGCAATGCTCTGGATGCCCTTGCCTCCTGGTCACCAACCTGGAAGCTTCGGGGAGTAGTTGAGTATTCACACCTGCATCAGTTTCAGGCTTCGCCACCACAGAGAAGTAAAATCAATGAAGCTATAGACAGGCAACATACTTCCTCACTTGACCATCCAAATGGCTACAGTGGGACTTGAGTCTTAAATATTCTTAGAGGTGAACAAAAGTTGTAAGGCCACATAATTAGAAAATAATATAAAATTTATTGCATTTTTGACATTATCTGCCACCAAGTCCTATCCTGCATTTCACAGAAATAAAAAAACTTCCAGGGCTTCTATCAGTAAGAAATAGTCTTCTGCTGTCCCTTATCTGTTTGGTGGGGATTTGCCTGTTTCTATTCTTCCACCAATTCAGACTGGAGCTGAATCAGAGTTTTTGGATATTCTGTCTTTTTAACGTGGAGCCATAAATAGGAGGCTAAAAGAAGGACTTTGAGAAGCAGAGTAGTTCTGGATTTTTCTGTTCTAGGAGAAGTGAGGTTAATGACCTCAAAAGGCAGACTATGACTTCCCCCTCCCACCCCAGATTACACTTTACCCAGAGTGACAGAGGTTTTATTTTCTCTATTGAGAGCACACACTGGGGAAGCAATTGAGTGAAGAAGCACAAGTTGCTCTGGGGAATCCTTGTTTGGAACAGGCTAATGAATGTCCTTAGTCAACAACTTTGGGAACAAATTTTAAACACATGGCTAGGGGATGAGGGTCCAGAGAAACAAGCTTGGAGGTGAGGTTGGGGGTGGGTAACAAGACAGCATCAGCCGCAGAAAAGAGGAAGACTATGGAGTCATGGCATCTGCCTTCCCCAGTGGGTGGACATAGCTGGACTTGGCCATGAACAAGAACTTAGGTGGAACCATTTGCAGGTCAGGAAGGTCCTGAAAAGCCACATTTTCTAAACATCGTTATCTTGGTTGTCATTAGCCTATTTGTAGACTACTGGCTAAAGACGGTAAGCAGTAATTTTCATTTTTTTGGAATGTGCATGAAGAAATGAAATATAAAACAGATAAATGTGGAATTCTCAGATTGAGGTAGGGGTGGGAGCCCATATTGGCCTGGGAGTCACTTCTGAGAAAACACCTGTAAATTTCCAGTTTAAGATAGTGAAGAACTTGTTAAGATATGTACATATTAACTGGGACAGCTAACCCTTTGCCACCCAGAAACACTTTCACAGAAGTTGATTTATCAGGTTAATCACCTATTGATCAATAGAGTACAAACATCAGGAAAACTGATGCTAACCTGGGCAACCAAATGCCAGATTTAGGGACAAAATACCCATGACACAAATGTCTTACAAATGGCTTCTCATATGTGGTTTCATATAATTCTCACAATGATGAGACCCAGAGAGGGAATGTGTTCTAACCAAATGTGACATAATAATCAACTCCATCTTGAAAGACACAAGAAAACTCATCTCTCTGAATCTCACTTTCCTGTTCTATAAAATGGGGATCAAAGTGTCTATTAAATAGACATAATTGTTGAGGGCATAGATTAGTATGTGGTACATAATACATGCCCCACAAATATTTTCCATTTTCTCTTCTCCAGTGTGGGAATAACTATGGTTTTGATTTGCATTACCTTGTGGGTTTTGACTTGCATTTCTCCGATGATTAGTGATTTTGAACACGTTGTCATATACCTGTTGGCCATTTGTATGTCTTCTTTGGAGAACTGTCCTTTCAAGTCCTTTGTCTGGGTTATTTATTTATTTACTGTTGAGTTTTAGGAGTTTCTTATATATTTTGAATATTAATCCCTTATCATATATGGTTTGCAAATATTTTTCTCCCATTCTATGGGCTGACTTTTCACTCTGTTGATTGTTTCCTTTGCTGCGCAGCTTTTTAGTCTGATGCTATTTTTGCTTCTGTTCCCTGTGCTTTTGGTTTAAATCCAAAAAATCATTGCACAGACCAATGTAAAGAAGATTTTACTTATATTTTCTTCTAGTAGTTTTATGGTTTCAGGTTTTATGCTTAACTCTTTAATCTATTTTGAGTAGATTTTTGTGTGTGGCATGAGATAAGGGCCCAATTTCATTCTTCTGCATATGCCTAACACAATTTATTGAAGAGACTATCTTTCCCTATTGTGTGTTCTTGTCACGCTTGTTGAAGATCAGTTGACTGTAGATGTATGGATTTATTTCTGGGCTCTCAATTCTGTTCCATTGTTATATGTCTGTTTTTATGCCAGTACTCTAAACAATACCATGCTGTTTGATTACTGTAGCTTTGTAATATATCTTGAAATCAGGAAGTGTGATACTTCCAGGTTTGTTATTCTTGTTCAAGATTACTTTGGCTATTTAGGGTCTTTTGTGGTTCCATATGAATTTTAGGATTGTTTTTTTCTATTTCTGTAAAGAATGACATTGGAAATTTGTTAGGGATTGCACTGAATCTGTAGATCACTTTGGATAGTGTGAGCTTTTTTTTTTCGTGAGGAAGACCAGCCGTGAGGTAACATCCATTGCTAATCCTCCTCTTTTTGCTGAGGAAGACTGGCCCTGGGCTAACATCCGTGCCCATCCTCCTCTACTTTATATGGGATGCCGCCACGGCATGGCTGACAAGCAGTGCGTCGGCAGGCACCTGGGATCTGAACCCGCGAACCCCGGCCTGCCAAGCGCGACCTAAACCACTGTACCACTGGGCTGGCCCCATAAAATTTTAGCTATTTTAATCAGTGCACCCCATTTTTGTTTTAATTTGAATTTCTTTGATTAATAACAAAGCCAAACACACGCTGGTATATTTATTGGCCATTGTGTATGCCCTTTTGTGAAATGCCATTTCCAGTCTTTTGCACAAATATTTATCAGATTGCCTTTTCCTTGTTAGTGTGCAGTGGTTCTTTAAATATACTGAAAGAATTCTTTTGAGTTTATCATTTCCTTTATTTTTAAAATTTAAGTACATTTTTACTGAGGTATACATTACATAAAGTGCACTTATTTCACTTGTATAGTCTAATGAGCTTTGAAAATTTGTGCACTTGTATAACCATCACCCTAATGAAGTTATAGTAAAGTTCCTTCACCTCAGAAAATTCCTTCATGCCTCTTTCTGGTTAATCTTCTCCAGGTGGAATCCAATGTTTTGATTATTTTGGTAGCAAGTAGTTTTGCCTGTTAGAGAACACCTTACAAATGATGTTGAATACTTTTCTCCATATAAATCTTGCAAATTTTTATCAGATTTATTTTTACATATCTTATATTTTTGCTGCTATTTTAAATGGCATCTTTTTAAAGTTATATTTCTTTATTTCTTGCTCTTAACAGAAATGAAAGAGATTTTTGTATATTAATCTCATATCCAACCACTTTAACTCTCTTATTATTTCTAGTAATTTGTCTGTATTTTATGATAGGGTTACTAGTAGAAAATCAAGTATTCTGCACATAATGACAAATTCATTTATTTATTAAAAATAATCATAGTTTTATTTATTATTTTTATATTCTCTAGTGGCCTCAATCTCTAGAACACTGTTGAATAGAGGAAGTAATATAGGCTTCTTAATTTGCCCCTTATTTTGCTCTAATGCTTCACCATTAGGTATAATACTTATGGTTAGTTTTTGATTAATTGTCTTTATAAGACTGAAGGGGTTTCCTTCTATTCCTATTTCCCTAAGAATTAAAAAAATGATAATTTGATACTGAATTTTATACCTCTTTTTTGATAATTTTTCAATTTTAATGTGTCCATATGGTAATTATATTGGTACATTTTCTAAAGGAAACTACCTGCCACATATGTAGGAAGGCTCACCTTTTCATTCCTAGTATTGTTTTTTAATGCCTACTTTACTTACCTGATTAATGTAAACATAATTTTGACAACTTTATTTGTCTTTTAGAGAGCCAGTTTTTGGCTTTTTTTGATATTTCTTATTATGTTTTGTTTTAAATTCCATTAATTTTGCATCTATCTTTATTACTTCCTTTCTTCAAGTTTCTTTTATTTATTTTTCCATTCTTGATATAACCTCTTGTGATGGATAGAGATAATTAATTTCTATCTTTTGTTCTTTTGTAGTATGAATTTTTCCCCCTTTTTTTATCATGGTAAAATACACATTAAAAAGGAAGAAAATTCTGGCATACACTACAATGTGGTTGAAGCTTGAGGACATTATGCTAAGTGAAATAAGCCAGTCACAAAAAGACAAATACTGTATGATTCCACTTATATGAGGTAACTAGAGTAGTCAAAATTATAAAAACAGAAAGTAGAAACAGGATTGCCAGGGGCTGGGGGGAGAGGAGAATGGGGAATTATTGTTTAATGAGTGCAGAATTTCAGTTCTACAAGATGAAAAGAGTTATGGAGATGGATGGTGGTGATGACTGCACAACATTATGAATGTATTTAATACCACTGAACTGTACACTTAATAATGGTTAACATGGTCAATTTCATGTTATGTGTATTTTACCACAATAAAGAAAATTGGAAAAAAGCATACAGTATGATACCATTATGAAAAATTTTAAACACAAAAAACATTATTATGTATTGTTTGAGGATGCACAGGTAAATAGTAAAAGTATAAAGGAATACAAGGAAGCAGAAATGCTAAATTCTAGACAAGGATACTTCTGGTGGTTGGGAGGAGATCATGACTGGGAAATTTACACAAGGGACTTCCAATGTATTGGAAATGTTTAATTTCTTAGGCTGAGCAGTGGGTATGAAGCTGGGTACTTAAGGCTTACTGTAAATATTCAATAAGATTATCTTTCTACCTTGTTATGAAAAGAAGTTAATCTTGTCAATTTGCTGTTTTCCTGTTTAACCTGAGGGATGACTCAAGGGTCACAAGGATTTATTAGCTACTTTTACAGAAGGAAGAGAAAGCCCTCAAGGATCACCAGATAACCAGCCCCCAGCTGCCTATTGACATTGATGCCCAGAAGTCAGATTGCCCAGGGGCTTGTTGGGAGTGAGAGAAACATAGATTACTCCTTTGTTTCTCTGAAACTCCTCCTGCCACACCACTTAGCTCTATAAAATCCCCTGCCTTCTTTTCTTGTGAAGGTGGATTTGAGAGAACCCATGCTCCCACCTTCTTGTCTTGGCCAATTGGAATAAATCTTTCTCCATCTCCAGCATTCAGCTTACTGTGCATTGGGCACACAAACTTGAGATCAAAAGGCTTGGTATCAGGTACATCATATGTTTTATATTATTCTTTATTCCTTTTTGTATGCCTAAAATATTTTCTAATAGGAATTCAAAACCTCAGACAATTCCAGCCTGCACATTTCCTTGGGGTCCTTAGGATTCCATCATGGGCTGAACTGTATTGCCCTTAAATTCATACGTTTAAGTCCTAACCCCCAGTACCTCAGAATGTGACTGTATTTGGAGGTAGGATCTTTAAAGAGGTAATAAATTAAAATTAGGTCGTTAGGGTAGGCCTTAATCCAATATGTCCTTATAAGAAAAGGAGATTAGGACACAGATATGCACAGAGGGAACACTGTGTGAAGACTCAGGGATAAAATGGCCATCTACAACCAAAGGAGAGAGGCTTCAGAAGAAATCAACCCTGCTGGCGTCTTAATCTTGTACTTCTAGGTTCCAGAACAATGAGAAAACATATCTCTATTGTTTAAGCCAAAAAAAGTGTATTCTGCAGCTTTGGGGTCCATTTTTCCACACATATCTATTATCCAACTTGTTAATTGTATTGATTGAATCTTCATTTTACTTACTCCTTTCTTTTTCTGCTTGTTCTATTAATTACTGAGAGAAAGACATTAAAAACTTAATGTCATTAACATTTTAACTCTCTTGTTGGATATGGCTATTTCACCTTATATATATATATTTCTTGTAGATATATTGACATATCTATTTATATCTATTGACATGTCTATCTATGTATCTATCTATCTATATTATAAGAACTATTTGGTCTTTGCCCTTGTTCCTGGCACAAAGCTCCTAAAAATCTTGGAGTTTCCTGAGTGATAGGAGTGTCTTTTGTTACCCTGAATTTATACTAATAAGATGACTGGGTGGGGACCCTAGATAGCCTTAGGATGGGGCTGGTCAACAGAAAGACCAAGTGATTAGAGAATTGGAACTTTCAGTGCCATCCACTAATCTTTGGGGAAGGCAGATGGGGATGGAGATTAAACACTATGAAAACTCTTGAATGAAGAGATTTCAGGAGCTTCCACGTTGGTGAACTCGTAGAGGTGCTGAAAGGGTGGTGCCCCTGGAGAGGGCATGGAAACTCCATGTCTCCCCATCCCCATACCTTGCCCTATGAATTTCTACCATTTGGCTTTTCCTGAGCTGTATCCTTTATAATGAACTGGTAATAATAAGCATAGCACTACACATTACTAGGGTCACTTTTTGCAAGGACAAACACCAAAATAATAATTTTTTATAGTTTCTATGATTTTTTTCAGTTTTAACATCTATTTTTGAATTTTTCTATATTAAGTATGTTATTATGTGTGTAATTTTAGATAAGAAGGCTATCTTCTTACTCTACATTGCATAAACCATGTGTGAAGTGTAATTAAGAACAGTTTACTGATTTGTCATTGGAATCTTATTTTTCTACACTTGAACTCAGTTTATTGCTATTATTGCCTCTTTTTCTCTCTAAGGACATCATCCCCATTCGTGCTTGGCTTGGGATTTTTTTGGCAAAGTAAATTACATTTTAAATTCATTAGAGACTTTTAAATCAGTGCCTCCAAGAACTTTTTTATTCAGTTGATTTCTGCACACCTGTTGCAGTTGGAGGAAATAAGTGTAAAAACCTGATAGTTCAGAGGAAATCAGAATACCTACTTCTGCAGAGTCAGAGAGCCTTCTAAACTCCTCCTTGCTCTTTGAACTTTATTATCTTCCTCTCAGCTACCTAGAGTGCACAGAAATATTTCCTAATTTTAAATATGGATGGCATTTCTTATAAATTCAGACACTATGTGATTCTATGTGGTGAGTATAGGATCCTAGGGGCAAAGGGTTGGGAATGCATGGAGATGATCCTACTAGGGTCTTTCTGTTCAACTGTGAGGCTCACTGAGGTCATTTCAAGTGTAACTTCCTGGTGAAACAACAAAGAATGTCAAAGGTAAGTACTGGGATGTTTTGAAGCCAGGCACATTTCCATAGGTAATTTATAGAGAAAGTATTTGTGATTATATTTCACTTTAGTAAAACAAATGAATTTCTAGTTTCAATATTTATTTGTTTTTGATATTTTATTAAGAGAGTCAGTCATTTCTGAGATATTTATAAAGCACACGAACCTTCACCAGATCAAAAGTGTGGGCAGGACTCATTTTATGCATCGTTAAATTGGTGCAATCCCATGTACAGTAATTTGATTGACACCCAGAAAATTTTTTCCTAATCTCTCTCTCTCTACTTCTCCTTCTCACTCTTTCTCTGTTTCTATCTCTCATTTATCTGTCAACTTATATCCCATTTATTTCAACCACCATTGGTAAACAGTCTATTTTTAAAAATTCCCTTTCTTTCAGTACTGGTATCATCTATTTGCAAACTTTGTCTCAGAAGCCCAGGCTAATGAGGCTTTTTCTATCATGGCATCAGCAATCCAGCAATGTACTGTAGCAAATCTGTACTTGGTGGGAGTTGATATTATTCACCTCACAAAGACAGAAAGGAGCTTCAATTTCTCAGTCCCAGGGGGCATACACTTCATGGATATTTGTGGGGTATATTAAAAAAGAGTGAAAGCCATTTACAAAACAAACTTAATTGTTTCATGAGATCATTTTTAAAAATTCCCTAATGTGAAAGAATTTGAAAACCTAGAACAGTACAGTCAATAGAAATATAGTGTGAGCCACATTTGTAATTTTGAATTTTCTAGTAGTACCATGAAAAAGGAAAAAGGAAACAGGTGATCTTAACTGTAATAATGTATTTTAATTCCATATATCCAAAATATTAAGATTTCAACATGTATTCAGGATAATATTATAAATGGTATATTTTATATAATTGTTCTTTAAGTCTTGAAATCTGATGTGTATTTCAGTTTGAAGTAGCCACATCTCAAGTGGTCAATAGCCATATGTGGCTAGTAGCTACTGTATTGGACAGTGGAGGCCTAGAACAATGAATGAAGTTAGCAAATGGTTAAATAGACCAATGTAACTAATTAGGTTATTTCAAGAACAACTATTGGGTTGCTATTGCTCAGACCCTGAGTTACCATGTACATGGGCATTGGTCTTAATATCACATTGAAAGATAAATTGAGTAGAGAGAAACTGTATTAATAAAGAGAAGGTCAATAATCTGCTTGGCAGATATGATATTTTATTTTTGAATATGTAGATTAACATGTTTCTTAAAGTTAAAATTATGTAAAGGGTATATTGATGGAAGTGTCATTCCCTAATAATATTTTTGCTCTTTTTTTTAATATAGGGGAATACCAGAGATTGTTGGTATGCTGATGAACTAGATCTAGAAAAGTGGAAGAAATTGATAAAGCAAGGAGAGAAAGGCAGAGGGAGAGAGAGAGAGAGAGACAGACATGCTTCTTGTAGAGCTAAGTGCCTTCTTGAGATGATGAGAGAGATTGGCTTCAGAAAATAAGGAAAACAAAACCAAATGTGTGTATAATGTTAATTATGTGCTAAGTACTATTGTAAGCATGTTACATGGTTTATCTCATTTAAACCTCACAGTAGCCCTATGATGTAGTATTCCCCTTAATTCGCTTTATATATCAGGAAACTGGAAGCACAGAGAGATTAAATGACTTGCTCATGTTTACTCAGCTAATAGAAAAAGATACGATGTGAACCCAGACAAACTGTTCCAAGGTCGATGCACTTAACCCCTGTGCATTATAGAAACATGTATCACACTTCTGTTGCCATGGAGGAGGAAAAGCAAAGTATGTCTTGATCTCTTTCAGCTATTTATAATTTTTATCCATGGTTTTTCAAATTATATTAAAATAATCATGCATCAAAGCCTGCACTGTTGAGGACAAATATGGAAAATAAGGGACTAACAGGACTTCGAGAAAGTTAGGAGAAAGGGTCATCGAATGACTATTTTCTGGGAGAAATCTAACTTGACTTTTAAATAACGCTTAGTTCACTAGAAGAGGGACCTGGAGAGTCTAGATAGGGCATAATCACCATCCTCCACATATTTGCATTTTATCACATATCACAACTCGAAGCAAAGGAATTTTAGGATTTAATTTTTGAGTACAGAAGTTTTGGAATAAAGTATAGCTCAAAGTATGACCCATCAAAGTATAGCTCAAAGACAGTCAACAACTGATCCAATAAGGGAAATCTCAACCAAAGCATGGTTGAGTTGGAAAGAGTGCTGTGAATTCGGAGATCCTGGAATATTTAAAACAATTTCAATAGCAATAATTTTCAAGAGAAATTCCCATATGCTTAGCTTCCCTGTGGTGCATTTCAGTGGAGTTGAGGGAATTACATCAAAACCCAATTTTCAAGTTACAGGAGGAAATGCATGTGACTGAGTTTGTTTGGAATTCATAGACACTGTCTGATTCTGTTGTATTTTGACATTGCTCCTCAGATCCAATTTCTGTGACTTTCATGTGAAGACTGGGCAATTTAGTCAGTGATGAGAAACCATTCGGCAATAACGACGTTCATCTTACTGGGTTTGACAAATGACCCACAACTAGAGATTTTGGTTTTTATCTTTCTGTTTATCACATATATATTAAGTGTAACTGGGAATCTGACCATAATTTTTCTCATTTTGGTGGATTCTCATGTAAAGACAGCTATGTATTTTTTTCTTCAAAATTTCTCTGTCTTAGAAATCTCATTCACAACTGCCTGTGTCCCCACATACCTGTACATCATATCAAGTGGGGACAGAACCATCACCATCAAAGCCTGCTTCAGCCAAATATTTTTTATTGTCCTCTTTGCAGCTACAGAATATTTCCTCTTGGCTGTGATGTCCTATGACCGCTATGTGGCCATCTGCAAACCCCTGCATTATGTGACCATCATGAACAGCAGAGTCTGTGGGAATCTTATCCTCTGTTGTTGGATACCAGGTCTATTGATTATCTTCCCACCCCTTGGCCTGAGCCTCCATCTGGAATTCTGTGACTCTGTTATTGACCATTTTTTCTGTGATGCTTCTCCAATCCTGAAGAATTCATGTTCAGATACATGGTTTATAGAGCAGATGGTTATAGTCTGTGCTGGTTGACCTTCATAATGACCCTTGTGTGTGTAGTTCTGTCCTATATATACATCATTAGGATGATTCTGAGATTACCATCTGCCCAGCAAAGGAAAAAAGCCTTTTCCACCTGTTCTTCCCACATG
This sequence comes from Tapirus indicus, assembly GCA_031878705.1. Classification (NCBI taxonomy): domain Eukaryota; kingdom Metazoa; phylum Chordata; class Mammalia; order Perissodactyla; family Tapiridae; genus Tapirus; species Tapirus indicus. Next base: position 142,371,163 of record CM062918.1, on the reverse strand, counting down.
ATTGTGGTTTTCATTACATATGGCAGCTGCATTTTTATGTATATCAGACCTTCAGCTAAGGATGAAGTGGCCATTAATAAGGCAGTTTCTCTGCTCACTACATCTGTTGCCCCTTTATTGAACCCCTTCATTTATACCCTGAGAAATAAACAAGTAAAGCAATCTTTCCATGACACCCTCAAAAGGCTTGCATTTCTTTCAAAGAAGTATTAGATTCTCATATTGAGAATTTAAATTAAAACAAAAAATACATTATCAGCATATGGATGGAAATTGAGACATTGGAGCTGTCCAGTCTCATAAGGTCAAGGAGCAATAACAAGAATTGAGAGGAAAGTCAAAGAAAGAACTGTGAGGGACCCAGCATTAAGCCGGTGGATATTTTTCTACTTTTCTGAAACTTCTATGTCTTCCTAATCTACATTTCAGTCAACTCTTTTTAGTCTTCTTAAATATGCATTAGTTATTAGTCTTGTGTGTTGAATCTATTCTGTCCATGTCACTGCTTTCCCCTCCTTGCCTCTTTCAAAATGCTTTCCCTTTTCAGGAGCATAAGAACATTGATTTTTAGGGAATATAAAGCAGCCTTTATCTTCAACTCTGCATTGTTAATGTTGCCTCACAATAAATACGTGGATTTGCACAAAATTATAATAATATTCCTTGCCTCTTCTAATCTGAACTTATTAAAACATATGCAAGAAATCATTAACATAAACAAAAATGTAAGCAAATAGTCTTTAATGATAATTGATAGACTTCCTCTTCTGAGCAATTGTTTCAAAAACAACAAGTAAAGGTGAGTAAAACACAAAAATCATTGACTAAATATGTCAGATTGTGGCTGAAACAATGAAGACCAGAGGAGCTAAGATTCTGGAAAGGGCAGAAATGTGGAAGGATGAACTGATTGTAAATAGCTGCTTTTGTCCTTGAGGGCATTTTCAGACTCTTGACTATGGTGGATTAAAGACAATTGCAAATTCTTTGTTATTTTCCCAATCAGAAGATGTAGTTTCTTTCCTCTCCCCTTTAATCTTGACTGGTGCTTTGACTTGATTTTGACCATTAGAATGTGGTAGAAGTGAAGTTGTGTGACATCAAAAATTAGGTCCTTGGAGCCTTGTAGCTTCCATCTTCTTTTTTGGAACATACACTCTGGGGCAATCCAGGTGTCATGTGAAAAGTTCAAATGCCCTGAGTTTGCCATGCAATTAGGAAGCCCAAGCTGGCCTTGCAGAGAGGCTGTGAAGAGAGAGACACTTGGTGAGCCCCACCTCATCCAGCCATCTTACCTGTGATGACATGTGACTGAAGAAGCTATCTTGGACATCAGCTCAGTTGAGCTTTCACATGTTTCCCAATCCAGTCACCACCGATTGCAACGAAATGAAAGACCCAGGTGAGAACCACCCAGCTGCCCCCCGTCCACTCCTAGAATTACAAGTGATAAGAAGTTGTTTTATCCACTAAAACTTGGGGTGATTTATACACAGTAATAGACATTCAAAAATAGGGTACAGGGCTACCAGGGAACCAGCAGAACTCTTGGTGGTCTCATAAGGCTAGAGAAACAGTATTAGACACTTGAGAGGCCTGAATGAAAAATCTTCAAGCTGCAGAATTTTGTGTTTTTTCCTTTCTGTATGTACAGTATATTTCAAAAAATGTTAACTAAAAACTTTCAAAAAACCCAAAACTTAGATATAAAAATAATGGATCAAAAATAATTTTAGCTCCAATGAAAATATGTTGCATTTTTGAAGATTATAATAAGAATGGTAGGAGGATGGAGGAAATATGTGTAATGGAGAGACTCTAAATTGATTAAGAAAGCCAGTTTTCAGACTAAGTGTCTGACATTTTATATATTATTGCTAATTCTCAAAACAAGATTTTACAAGGTAATTTTAAAATCTTGTTTTACATTTAGAGAAATTGAGACTCACAGAAGTTAAGTAGTTTTTTTTTTAATAGGCAAAAATTTTTTAATAGATCAGCTGCAAAAGAGGAAATACAAATAACCAAAATTGAATAAAAGATGCTTATCTTAACCAGGAAGCAAGGAAATGAAAAGTAAAGCAACTGTGGAATATCTTTCTCTCCCATCAGATTGAGAAAAAGTTTGGTAATATCAAGTGTTGGTGAAGATTCTGGGAAATTAATAGTCTCTTATCTGTTGACTAATTTAAATTGCTTCAGTTCTTTTTTACAATACATCCTGGCAGTATCTGAGTTATAAATATTAATAATGCACATTTCTGTTAATTGTATTGATTGCTCAATATCCGTGTCCTTTTCTTTTTGTAATAAAATCTGTTATTTCTTTGGAAGTCTATGCCATCTTGTTGGAACCCCTGATCAAAGAATTTACCCTCCTCAAGCAGAGGGGATTAGCATGTGATTTTAAAAAGGCTACTTAGTGCCCTTCTCCATGGAATTTGAATCTCGATCAAAATTACGTCAGGACCTAAAAACATTGGAGTGCTAAAGAAATTGTCCACTTCTAGATTTCATCAGTCTAAGATGCCATACGTGCAAGACACACCATTACTGTATGTATATATACACATGTACATATGCATGCCTATATACATCACACACATATCTTTGAAATCATGAATTCACACTATCTCCAATTCCAATCCATCCCCATGGGGTTATTTCTTGCTTTACCCCATTTCATATTTATATGCCCCTTCTTCTAGGTGGGAGCGCATTTTGGTTTTATTTTTAGTTTCTAGTTGTGTTGCACTGAGATCAGGGAATGTTTGTGAAATATTTCTACTTCACGAAACTTATTATTTTTTTAATGTACTCTTGTATGTGGTCAATTTTTGTGACTATCCTATGTGTACTTGAGAAAAACATGTATTCTCTTTTATTGGGGTATAGTATTTGACATATATCCAAAAAGATCTATCTTATTGATTGTGTTGTGTAGATCTTTGATGTCCTTATTTATTTTTTGACCACTTGGTCTGCTTTCTACTGAGAAGGATATGTTAAAGCCTCCTATCGTCAGTATGTTTTTATTTACTTCTCACTGCATCTCTTGTAGTTTCTGTTTTATGTAAATGGTTGCTGTGTTAGTCGGTGCACGAATATTCAGAACTTTTTTATCTTCATTGTGGAACATATGTGGGTTTTAACATTAAAAAGGGTCATTTTTCAACTTGTTAATGTTTTTGCCTTGAATTCTACTTTTCATAATATCAAGATCTCAACTTCTACTTTCTTATTTATTCTGTTTGCCTGGTATATATTTGTCTATCTGTTTACTTTAGTCTTTTTGATTTACTGCAGTCTAGATGGGTCTTTTGTAGAGAATAGATTTGACTTTTGCTTCATGAGACAATTTGAAAATATTTTTCTTTTAACAGGCAAGTAAACCCATTCACATTTTTGGTATAAGTGGTATGTTCAATTTCAAGTCTGTTGTATCATCTGTGTATATTATGTTCTATTTACCATGTTTTTTTTTTCCTTTTTTAAAAAAATTCTTTTGGTATGTAAGAAGCTTTATATTTTATTCTCGTAGTTAATTTTGCATGATTTTTTTATAATGGCTATTTTTTCTGTATTTAACCTTTTGCTATCTATAATATCAGTTTTAAATGGTACGTTTTGATACCCACCTATTACTGATACAAAATTTAATAATATTATTCTATTTTTCCCATTCTGTTTCCAAAATTTTTTTAGTTACATTCTTCCTACTTTGTCAGAACATATAATGTTTAGAAATTATTCTCTACCTATGACTGTACTATGATTTGTTTTAGCTTTTCAATTGAATATGTAAAATGCTATCAGTTCCTTTGCAATCTGCTTTAGTTTGGATGTAGCTCACCCTCTAGTAGATTCCTCAGGAAGGGCACATGTGTAGAGTATTCCCTAAGTTCTTGCAAGTTTAAACTGTGTTTCTCCAGCTTTGATATTTAAAGGCAGGTTGACTGGACATAATATCTGTGGTTTGCATTTTCTTTCCTTATATTTCTTGAAATGCAGCTCTACTGTTGTCTTACTTTGTATGTTGTTTTTGAGAAGCCTGATGTGAGTCTAATTCTCTTGTGTTTGTAAATTAATTCCTCCAGAAGAAGCTCTGAGGCTTATTTTCTTCATCCTTCAGGTTTAATAGTTTTATCAGATTATGCCTTGGAGTTGTTCATTCCTAGTCCATTTCCTAGTCCCGATAGTCTGTGCACTTTCATTATGAAGGTTTAGATTTTCTTTTGTTTCTGAAAACTTGGTTGTGTTATAATTTCACATATTATTTCTATCATATTGTTTTAATTTTCTTTTTCAGAGATACCAGTTTTATGTATCTATCTTGAATATCTTTTGATTGTTTTTCATTTTAACCAGTTTTCCTCTGATATTACTTTTTTCCTGATGCCTTTTTGTTCTTCCTTTATCTCATTTTCATGCTTTTGGTTATTTTTCTACTTTCCTTCAATTACCTTTACTTGACTGAATTTTCATTAGAATCTCTTCTACCTTGGACCCACCTTGTAATTTATTCTTTACTTATGATATGATTTTTGCCATTTTGTTCTATTTCTGTGTTCAATCAATTTTCATTTCATTTCTTCCTATTTTTTATCCATATCTCCTCTTTTTTTTTTTTTGTGAGGAAGACCACTCCTGAGCTGACATCCGTCACCAATCCTCCTCTTTTTTTTGCTGAGGAAGACTGGCCCTAGGCTAACATCTGTGCCCATCTTCCTCTACTTTTTTTTTTATATGGGACACCGCCATGGCGTGGCTGATGAGCAGTGCATCGGCGGGAGCCTGGGATCCGAACCTGTGAACCCTGGTCTGCCAAGCGTGGACTAAACTGCTGTGCCACTGGGTGGCCCACCATATCTCCTCTTAATGTTTGTATTTCTGATTCAAGGTATGTTTTTATAGCCCTGAATATCTACATGAAGGTATAGAATTAGGTTTGGAGTATTGTATTACCATTTTCTTCAGTTCCATGATTTTTTGGGGGGATGTGTGTGAAGTTTCAACAGCAGAAATGCTTTGATGTGTATTTTCTGATTATTGACAGTAGTTTCATGTGAATGGGGCTTGCTTTTTCCTATTCCTATTCATTTCACAGACAGAGTTTTTAGTTTGAGAGCACCTTTTCTGTCAGCCCAACACTCATCTCTTGTGGTCTTTTTTATGGGGAGGGCACAGTATGTCTTTTTCTCTTTAGTTTCTGTAAGATCCTTAATTTTTCTCTTACATCATAGCCTCATCTCCCAGGACTGTCAGAATTTTCTGTATATCTGATTCTACCCCAGCAACAATGCTGCCATTCCAGTCATACACACTTTCAAGCCTCTCTCGTATAGCCAGTGCTATGAACCACCAAGTTCTGACATGTCTAATTATTTTGGCATTTAATGTTGACCTTTCTTTTTATGGAGGTGATTTTGTCTTGCTTTGTCTAAGTCTTTTACTGCACTCTACCCATTTTTATGGAGTCTCTAAGCCATTCCTCCTCCACTCTCCTCAGTATAGATTGCAACAGTAAGAGGCAAGCAGGAGCTCCATTGGAATTTGGATTTTTTCCTCAAGTTACAGTTATTTGAAGATTTTATTGTTTATCTGTCTTCTAATATATTGAAGATGTGGTGATGTGATTGTTCGCCTTGTAGGTTTTATGTTTTTACCATAGTTCTCCAAACTTGGACGTTCCAAGTGAATCATACTTTGAATAACAAGAATGTAGGAGAGCCTGGGCCTTTGATGACATCATTGAACAGCTAAGCCAACTTGGAGACATATCTGAAGGGGAAAAAGAGCATTCTCTACCCACTCTGGATCCTTTCTGGCTGGGCTACAAACTAAATTGAGATGAGGAGAAAATCAAACAAAGCTTTATAACATGTATACATGGGAGAGACTGGGGGAGTATCTCTCAACAAAATGGCAGAGGTTCTTTTCTTATATAGACAAGGGAAGATATTGGGGGTTGGGTCAGTTATGGGAGATTAACAGAAAAGCACAGTAAGGTTATTATGCAGATTTAAGGCCTTGCCTTCCACACTGAAAAGTTTCTAGAGATGAGGTCATCTGCCCCTCTTCCCAGTAGAGAGAAGGAGATACCTTTACAAATGGAGATTTCCCTTACAAATGTAAATGTTTGGTAAACAGAACTTTGTAAGAATGGGCATAGCAAAGACCCTCCCTGTCTATTGATACCCAGAATTATCCAAGGTAATGGGCCATCCCAGGGACAGGCCTTCCATCCCAAATCCCTTTAGACAGTTGTGGGGGGGGGTGAAGGTCAAAGCCTCCTTCAGAGCAAGGTAAAGAGACACATCTTGAAGTGGCCAATTCTGATCCCCCACAGTCCCACCTCTGAAACTAAAAGTTTTACAGTCCTTTTGAAACTTAAAGAAATTTCATAGTCCAGAAGCTGAGTTGGTAGATTGTTCCATCTCATTGAACACATTTCTTAGTCTTGATAATAGATCAATCAAGTTCATTTTAGAAGGCAGTGATATAGGTAGGCTCCCACAGTTAGGCCTATATTGTGGAAGCAAGCAATCAGGTATCAATAAGAAGCATTTATATGGAAACAAAAGAAAAACAAGGTTAATGGAGCAAATTATAAACCAGTTTCTGAGTTCAGAGGACAGCCAGTTCAGAATATTTCTAGATGTCAGCATCAAAGTATCTTTTGCAGCTTAAAATGTCTCTGGTGGTGTCATCAACAGGCATGTTATCATGGTGGTCTCTCATGTCTGTATCAAGTTGTCCAGCTTCAGTTTGCAGGGCTTCAGGAAAAAGTGTAGGTTCAGTTCTCAATGATTCCAAATAGAAATGATGGAAAAATTGAAAATGTTAGTTCAGAGATTTGTAGCCAGATATTTCAGGAGACTAGAAGAATTCAGGATCCAGTCCAGTTTATAGGTAGAAAACAAAGATCTCAAAAACAGTCAACAAAACTAGGATCTAATATCCACAAATGTGTACTATAGTTTCCACTGAAACAATTTTTCTCTCTAAAATCACCCTCACATTTACCAAAGATAGCCAAATTAAGACTAACTAGTTTGTAAAATAAACCTAGTTTCAATAAACTTGGCCCAATTATTTACATAAGCACAGCAAGAATAGCAATTGATCATATAGGCTGTTTTAGATCTCCTTTGCTGGAACTTTTATAAGGAATCTCAGATTGAACTTCAAAGGCCTCTCAAGGCCAGGAAAGCCAAGCCAAGAATGTTTTCAGAATTTGCCTGTATTGCCTACAGATTTGGGTGGATTCCTCTCTTCTCAAGGTCCCCCCAAATATTGAGGTTCCTTGCACCTGCCAGGTAAGTGACATTACCTACGCATCAAGTAAGTGTTGCTTGGAACACTGTAGATAAGGTACCAGGCCAATATTTCCATATGGTTTTATTCCTTAAAGTCCAATCTTTGTCTCTCACAACTGTCTTCTCATATCTGAGTCTGTATGCTTTTCAAATATGACATCCCAGCTTTGGTAATACAACCAACATTTCCAGTTGTGTCCTGTAATAAGGAGAACAGATTCTTATTGAACTTATGTAAATAACTATATTGCCACAAAATAAGAATATTTACTTACTAAGAGTTTCTAAATTCTGGAGGGATCAGGTAGAGAGAAAAAGATAAAGGTCTCAATTCTGCTTACAAAGGCATAATTCACCAAATTGCTATAAGCCAGTTAGCTTGAGAGAAAAGAGAAAAATTTTCCTTAAGTCTGAAAAAATAAAACATTAAAAAATCAGCAATATTTCAAATAAAAATCATAAAGATTGTAATCATCCTCATCAGTTCATTCAATCCTGTGTAATAGATCTCGATTTTAATCTTCTGTTAGCAGTTTCATAAAATCATCAGTTTCTCTATTAGAGTTCTGTAGTTTCCTACCCAGTTCAGTTTATGATCTGAGAGTTTGTCAGAAACCTGTATTCTAGAGTAAGCATCATAGTCCTTTCCATGAATCTCTCGGAAGATGAAACATATTTTCAAAAAGCAGAGTAAAACAATACTGTCTGTAAACAACAAAAGACTTAAAATGACAATTGACAAAGAAACTCTGTTATTTTGTGACATAAAACACTTTAAAATAACCAGAACCAGACTGGTAACCAGGACAGATCAGGATTCTAGGAATGTTATATAATTTTTTAAAAACACTTAGATCAACAATATTCACCCATACAATACCACCTAAGAAGGTTTATCCTCACTTATTTGACAATGCTTCCCATGTAATTTAACACACCAAATAAGCCTAATTCTTCTTTATAGGAAGAGAGAGCAGATTTCTTTGAGAAGTCCCAGGGCCCTTTGAAAATTCTCAAAGAAAAAAAGTCAAAGAAAGATTTTATTCAGGATTTGAATATTTTTTTGGGGGGGGGAAGCTTGTCAAAAGTATCAAAAGGTTTTAAAACACTTGATCAAATAGGAAACAATGCCCACTGTGAGAAACAGTGCTCAGTTATCCATTCAATCACAGTGACAACAAACAGCCAAAAACACCTTAATAGAGAGACCTCAGTCCTTTCAAACATAGGAAAACCGATTTTCTGTCTTTTAGGTAAACTTACTCAAAGGTAAAGAAAAAACTTTTTATATAATAATCTCCTTATCAAGAGCAGACTAAGAGTTTAAGAAAATTATCCATAAAAAGAGAACCAAATTGTAATTTTGTAGCAGTTTACTTTTTGACATTAAAACTCATTTACTTAATTGGATTCATTTTAATCTTAGCCAACTTGACCATGCACACAACTCCTTTTTTAAGAATTTCTCTTTCACAAACCTCTTATAACTTTTTTCCTATATTCAGAATTTGTCCCATGCCTTCTTTTTTTTTTTTCTCCTAGTACTTTAGGACAAATTTATCTTTCTTCAGAAAAACAAACAGAATTTTTCCATTATTTGTCCTTTTTTTTTTTTTACTAAAAACACATCTTATTTTCTTTGAATACAAACATATTTTACTTAAATTTGAGTAAACTTAATCACACATTAGAGTTTTAACCCTTAGAAACCTTAATTTTTAAATAAAAATGAAGTAAGCAATTGTAAACTGTCATTTACATTAGCATTGGGTGGCCTGACAAACCTATAAACACTTTTCACAATTTCTGGAAATATGTTACTTTATCATACAATCTTAATAAAACACAAGGCATGTTTACCAATAGACCCCAAGACACCTTTTAGTTTTTCTGTAGTAAGAACCCAAAAGTAGATAAACTTATAATTAATGTCTAATATTTTATTTATTTGGAAATGACCCAGATATTCAAGGAATTTTTATCATTTAATTTAACCTAGCAAAACTTTATACTGGCAACTCTTGAAGACATGCTTATTTCAATCAAGCCAACAAAGTTAAACCAGCTTTCATTCACCAAAGATTAATTCAGATCATGTTAACTTGAAAGGCATTTGGGTTAGTTACATTTAGAAATCATTTTTGTAAGTGCTTATTTTAAGCCAATTAAACAGAGCTCTTAATTTTAGCCATACCATCTGGAGGTAAAACATCACAGTTACACACATACAACACAAAAACGCAGAGAGAGATTCCACAGCTATTGTTTTAAAATTACTGTCATGAATCAGGTGCAGCAACACAAAGCTCCCTAGTTATGAATCCAAATCTTGCCCCAAGCCTCCTCCACTACCATTTGTGGAGGAGACACTTAAGATGCCAGACCCCTGGCAAGGGTGCCCCCATGCCCACTCCCTCTGGCCCTTTAGAGATTTGTAAGACAAAGACGGTTGTTTCCCGGTTCCCCAAAGAACTGGATTACAGTTTAAATGACAAAGAAGTTTACCCACCCTTCCAGCTACATTTTTTTTTTCCTCCAATTGCCTTTTTTCATATCAAGGAAAATTTTAACTTAAGAGGTGAATTAAAGATTTGTACATTCTAAAACTTCAGGCCAATGTATCACAACTTTAAAACTTTGTACCTCTTTAAGTGTACAATTTAATCCTAAACGAATTTACCTTGGGGGGGGCTTTATTATCCTGATATTAGCCTCTAGTTGTTATCTTATACAGTGTGGGCTCAGGCAATCCTACTGACTTCCCTTTTGTGAGTTTAATTACCACGGTCTTTTTTTTTTTTTTTGTGGGGAAGACCAACCCTGAGCTAACATCTGTTGCCAATCCTCCCCTTCTTGCTGAGGAAGACTGGCCCTGGGCTAACATCCGTGCCCATCTTCCTCCACTTTATATGGGACGCCACCATGACATGGCTGACAAGCGGTGCATCGGCAGGCGCCCGGGATCCGAACTCACGAACCCCGGGCTGCCAAGCGCGGACTAAACCGCTGCGCCACCGGGCGGCCCCCACCACTGTCTTAAGGGCAGATTTATATGCTGTTTTACAATCAGGCAGGAAAAATATTCCCTTTTCTTAGTGAGATGCAATGTCTATCTATAGCACAATCAGGCAAAAAGAGATATAATCACTCCACATAAAACTTGTCTGAATTCCATCACCTCTTATACATCTAATCATAGTTTTTCATTAGGACTTTTTTATAATTTTGGACAAGGGAAGCATTCCCAGTCAGACATTTTAAAACATACTCAGGCAAAGTTGACATAACCTCTTTATATAAAATTAGCTCAAACATTTCAACCTTTATAACCTTATCAATACTTACATTTTTATATATTTTTTTCTTTCAGTCCTAGGACCCTTTTGTTAAGTGCTTGTACAAGTCTCAGCAGGAAGCCAACTGGAGTTTGGAGGGGGAGGCTGCCCAGTTGGGAACTGGTGGGCTTTTAGAAGCTTGATTTTCCACTTTTCTTTTAGTTTTGTTTTGTTATAAAGTCTGAACAATACCTAAGGACAGTGTGGTGGGTCAGAAGTGTGCTGCTTGAGTGTTACACCTTAAAGAAAGGTTGTAACATCCTCTTACATGCCTTGGTTTCTCCCACCAGGAGTCTAAGACTGCCATGGGGGCTCAGAGTGTGGGCGACCAACCCTCATAGGTGCTTCCCCGGATGAGCATTTAATTAATTAATGTGAACAATGGTGGAGTCCCCTATGGAACCACTATGTGTCATGAGGATCACCTCTGACACCCCTGTTGAGTTTCTCAGTCACCTGAGAATGCCTTTAGGCCAGGAGGAGCAGAGTCCCTTTCTTTCAGAGCTGAATTCATTCAGTCTCTCATTTCTCTATCAAGCAGTTTGTTCAGACTTTATAAACACATTTTTTCCAATTTAAAGCCAAATTGAAAGGTAAGCCTGCCCCATTCACTCCAAAGTTCCCCTTAGGCTCCTCTGGCCTAGGAATTCCCCCTAGGTTCCTTTTCCCTAGGGTATGTACAAGGCTAGTCAAATTTTTTCCTTCTTGTTTTTTTCTGGCCTTTTTAAAATTACCAATAAAAACAATTATAATGAGAGCTCTCACAAATTCTTTTTCCCCAATTTAGAAATTTTCCCAATTTAAATGATCCATCTTCTGGCCATATTGATGAGTAGGATCTTAACTTAACAGTGACTCACCAAAGCTTTTAACTATGGATGCAAATGGTGTCCCCAAAAGTGATCCAGAGAATTTTGCTTTCAAAATAGTCTAAGAAAGAACAAAGGTTGAGAGGACCCTTATGAAAAGGCTTTCATAAGGCCCCTTATGAAAGCAAAGGGGGCCCCTTATGACAAACCCCTGAGAGCAGACTCAGCCGGACAAAGAGTGTGTCCCAGAATCCCAGTCTATGGACTGGCCTCCTCGATGCACTCTGGCACATGCATCCTCTGGATGGTGGAGACCACAATGGTCACAAAGTCAAAGTCTCAAGACATAGAATAAGACAAAAGCCCCAGAAAACAGGCTTATGGAGATGCCTGTGTCTTATGACAAACAACAAAAGACAGAAATAGTGACTATTTCTGGGAGGAAAGGATCACTTAAACAATAAGTCCTCAACTATATCCTAGAGTTGCTGAGTTCAAGAAGTTAGCTTCACCAAGATTTTCTCCTTCTATTCTAAATTGTAAAAGAGAAAAAACTCACCACTCTCACTTCCACTTGACCCTGCAGGCAGCGATCCAGGAGACTGACACGGTAAGAACTCTTACCTCCCGCTGGCTCTTCTCAGGGGTCCAGGATCTCTCAGCTGCAGTAGTTCCAGGAGCCAGCGAGGAGCATCCAGCCAGTGAATTTTCATCCCACCCAAGTCGCCAAACTGAAGGGGAGAAACAGCATTCTTTACTCACTCTGGGTCCTTTCTGGCTGGGCTACAAATTAAATTGACATGAGGCTGAATAGCGGGAGAAAATCAAACAAAGCTTTATAACATGTGTATATGGGAGAGACCCGAGGAGTATCTCTCCAAGTTAAGTCATTTTATAAGTGATGGATCAATGATCAAATCCACTTTTATGTGACTTCAAATCTATGTCAACATCAATACCTGATATTGCTTCAGAGAAGCACGTTGTGTTAATGATGTAATTTTAAGGCTGACTCAAGAAAAGCCTACCTTTACTGAGACAAGCAAAATTTAAATCATGACAATACCAAAAAATTTTACAATGATTTTCTATGTTTGAAGGTTCAAGACTAATTATTTAAGATATATCACTATTTTAATTTTTATTTGTATTTTTAAAAAGAATTTATTTGTATTTTATGAAAGAATTTTTATTTGTACTTTTGGCTTCATTGAGATATAATTGACAAAGAAAATGTTTAGATATTTAAAGTGTGCATTGTGATGATTTGATGTACATGTACATTGTGAAAGAATTCCTCCCATGTAGTTAATTAACACATCCATCAACTCCCATATTTGTCTTTGTTTGGTGAGAATATTTAAGTTCTATGTTCTCAGCAAATTTCAGTTATACAATATACAGTGTTATCAACTATAGTCACCATGTTAAACATTAGATCCTCAGGCCTTATTCATCTTATAGCTGAAAGTTTTTACCCCTTTACCAATCTCTCCCTATTTCTGCCAACCCCCAGCCCCTGGTAATCACTTTTCTACTCTCTGTTTCTATGAGTTTGACTTTTTATTTAGATTTTACATAAAAGTGATACCATGTAGTATTTGTCTTTCTCTGTGTGACTTATTTCACTTAGCTTAATGCCCTCAAGATCCATCCACATTGTTGCAAATGGCAAGATTTCATTCATTTTTGTGGCTGAATGATATTCCATTGTGTGTGTATACACACACACACACACACACACACACCACATTTTCTTTATCCATTAGTCCATTGATGGACACTTAGGTTGCTTCCATGTCTTCTATGTCTTGGCTATTGTAAATAATGCTGCAATGAACATAGAGTGCATATATCTTTACAAGTTAGTGTTTTAAATTCCTTCAGGTAAATACTCAGAAGTGGAATTGCTGGATCATATGGTAGTTCTTTTTTTAACTTTTTGAGGAACCTCTGTACTGTTTTCCATAGTGGTGGAACAAACTTACATTCCCACCAAGGGTGCTCAAGGACTCCCTTTTCTCCCCATCCTTGCCAACACTGGTAATCTCTTGTCTTTTTGGTAACAACCATTCTAACAGGTGTGAGGTGGTATCTCATTGTGGTTTTGATTTGCATTTCCCTGATGATTAGTGATGTTGAGCAACTTTTCGTGTACCTGTTGGCCATCTATATGTCTTCTTTGGAAAAATGTCTATTTAGTTCCTCTGCCCATTTTTAAATGGGATTGTTTGTTTTTTTGCTATTGAGTTGCATAAGTTCTTTATATATTTTGGATATTGACACCTTATCAGATATATGATTTGCAAATATTCTCTCCCATTTGGCAGGTTGCCTTTTCATTCTGTTGTTATTTTTCTATGCTGTGCAGAAGCTTTCTTAGTTTGATATAGTCGTACTTGTTTGTTTTTCCTATTGTTGCCAAATCCAAAAAATCATCACCAAGACTGATGTTAAGGAGCTTACTGCTTATGTTTTCTTCTAGGAGTTTTATGGTTTCAAGTCTTACTTTTAAACCTTTAATCCATTTTGAGTTAATTTTTGTGTATAGTGTAAGATAGTGGTTCAGTTTCATTCTCTTGCGTGTGGTTGTCCAGTTTTCCCAACACCACTGATTATTTATTGAATTGACTATATATTCATTGTATATTCTTGGTTCCTATGTCATAAATTAATTGACCATGTAGTATGGGTTTATTTTTGATTTCTCTATTTTGTTCCATTTGATCTATTGTGTCTGTTCTTATGCCAATACCATACTGTTTTGATTACTATGGCTTTGTATATGCCTACCACACTCTTAACACTGACTTAAAAATTGGAAAATTATGTTGTAGTTATTAAGGGAATGAGTAAATGGTCAAAATATTCTCAAAAAACACCCTAGTTTATTTGGTTGAAATGGCAAGTTCTATCAATCATTCAAAAAGAAATTATTTCAAAAACTCTTCCAGAGAATAAGAGATGTAGCCCCAACTCAATGTAACAATAACTCAATGACAAACTTGACAAAGACTGTCAAGAATAGAAAATTATAGAGGAATCTCACTCATAAACATTGATGCAGAAACCATGAAGAAAGTATTAGTAAAGCAAGTCAATGATATATTACAGTATAATATAGCTCAACCAAGGTGTACTTACCACAGAAATGCGAGGTTGGTTTAATATTAGAAAATCTATTTATGTCTTACCACTTTAATTGAATTAAAAGAGAAACATAATGATCTCCATCAATGTAGAAAAGGCATTGGTGAAAATCAGTATCCATTAATTAATGATTAAAAAATCTTAGTAAACTAGGAACAGAAAGGTACTTCAACATGTATTCATAATAAAATTATTGAGATATTTTATATTAATTTTTCTTAGTAAGTCTTCCAATATTGTGCGCATTTACAGTTGCTGTACATCTCAATCAGAACAGCCACATTTTATGTTCTCAATATCCATATGTGGCTAGTGGCTACTGTATTGGACAGCGGAGACCTAGAGTATGGATTGAAGATAGCAAAGAGTTGAAGAGACCAATGCAATAAATTAGGTATTTGAGGCAAGTATTATGTTGCTGTTGCCCAGACCCTGAGTGACTGTGTAGTTGGCCATGGTCTTACTAATTATCACATTGATGGATAAATGGAGTAGACAAAAATTGTATTAAGAAAGAGAATGTCAATTATCTGCTTGGAAGATACGGAACAGAAAAAAATCCAGAACATTTGGTCATTTTTCCTCTTCGTCAGAGTGGATGTAGTTGGTCTTTTAAAAATATAATTTAAAAGACACTGTCAAAAAGCAACTCATGAAAGCCTTTCTTTCACCCCCCTTCTCCTAAAAATGTTCTTACACTTTCTGTTTCTAAGGTGAAAAATCCTACTAGAGACTTATTTCTTAGTTTATATTTAATATGTCTGTTTAAATGATTCTGGTTGTGAAAGGGTAAAACCTAGTAATTCAGCAAAATTTGTCTTGCAAAACTCTATGCCTGACACTATTCTCAGTATTCTCAGAGTATAAGATAGTTAAGATCCCCGCCCAAGTGGAGCTTATATTATAGTTGGTGGTAAGGGAGGGGAAAACAGATAATTTCAGACTGTGTTGATTATTAGGAAGAAACTGAAAAAGGCTGATGTAAATCTGAGTGACCAGTTGGTGGGGACCCTCACTAAGTTTGGTGGGGACCCTCACCAAGTTTGGTGGTCAGGGGAGGGGACTGTGAGTAGGTGACCTTTGAGCTGAGTCCACAATGACAAGATACATCCAAGAGTGTGCAGAGAGAACAGTCTAGGCAGATGGTTCAGGATGTGCAAAGGCCAAAGGAGGGCTGCCTTGAGGGTCAGAGAAAGATAACTAGGATGTGGTCAAATAAAGTGGGAATTATAGGAGATGGCTAGTAGGCTATGGCATAGACTGTGTTCTATGAATGATAGGAAGATATTCTTGTATTTTAAGTTAGGGAGGGGCATGGACCAACCCTAACCTTAACCCTAACCCTAACCCTAACCCTAAGACACAAATCTGGGCTCTGGGTGAATCAGTGCCATTGGGGTGTCTTTTTTCTTAGTCATTTTAGTGGTCTGAGGAAATATAAGCAAGCATATAAACACATAATACAGTATACAAATATATGCACATATAGGCATGCATATATATATATTATACATTCATACACATGTGCATGTACAGATGTATATTCACCTTCATATACATATACTAGGAATTATGAATTCACACTGTTACCTCCAATTCTAGTCTATCCACTTAGGGTTCTTTCTTGTCTCCCCCCAATCCATATTTGTGTCTTCCTAACTCTTGGGTGAAAACTCTGACAATCAACATGTACTCATTTGCTCTGTCCTATAATAGACCTAAAATATTTCAACACAGCTTTGCCCATACTACAATAGAAAAGAAACCTGCTAAAAAGAGTTCGGGAGTTGTCTACGATTCTCCTCTCAGACCAAGACTGAGAGGCTACAGTTAGATAATGTGTTCACAAGCACTTGGATTAGTCCTTTCTTTTCCCCATTGGTATGGTTAAGGTATTTATCTGAGATAAAAATGGGCTGATGTTTTTACAATTTGCTTTCAGTTTTAGGTCCTCCCTCTCATCTTCATTGAGTTAAATTGATTTTATTTTTTGAATACTCATATAATAAGTTTCCAAAGGTAAAAACTGTATGACAAAACTATGTTAAAAGTATATGACAGAAGTGCCACTCCCTAATGGGAAAGATTTAACAAAATTATATAGGGACCCTCAGAGCATGTTTGTATAATGATGATATTTACCTAGAAAAGTGGAAGAAATGAATGATGTAAAAAAGCAGAGAGGGAGAGCTGCTACCTGAAGAGCTAAAGGCCTTAAGATGATTAGATATTGGCTTCAGAAAAAAAAATATTTGTATAGTCCTTATTATTTCCTTAGTACTTTTATAAGCATGTTACATGGCTTATGTCATTTAAACCTCACAGGAACTCTGTGATGTAGTATTATCACTAATCTCATTTTACAGATTAGGAAATTGGGAGCACAGATTGGTTAAGTGACTTGTCCGAGGTCACTCAGCTAGTAGATGAATGACAGAGATATGATTCAAACCAGACAAACTACTTCTAGCTTCCCTGTGGGAAATTCAGTGGAGTTGAGGGTATAATTTCATGAAAGACCAATTCTCAGGTTATGGAAGGAACAGCATGTGACTGGGTTTAATTGTTACAGCCACTATTTGATCCTGTCATATTGGACATTGTTCCTCAGATCCAACTTCTATGAATTTTATGGAATATTGGGCAAGAGCATGAAGTCAGTGATGAGAAACCGTTTGGCAATAACAACGGTCATCATATTGGGTTTGACAAACGACCCACAACTAGAGATTTTGGTTTTTATCTTTCTCTTTATCACATATATGTTAAGTGTAATTGGGAATCTGGCCATAATTTCTCTATCTTGGTGGATTCTCATTTAAAAATAGCTATGTATTTTTCCCTTCAAAATTTCTCTTTCTTGGAAGTCTCATTCACAGCTTCCTGTGTCCCCACCTATCTGTACATCATATCAAATGGGGACAGAACCATCGCCATCAAAGCCTGCTTCAGCCAAATATTTTTTATCATCCTCTTTGCAGGTACAAAAGCTTTCTCATGGCAGTGATGTCCTATGACCAGTATGTGGCCATCTGCGAACCCCTGCATTATGTGACCATCATGAACAGCAGAGTCTGCAGGAATCTCATCCTCTCTTGCTGGGTATCAGGTCTATTGATTATCCTTCTGCCCCTTGGCCTGAGCCTCCATCTAGAATTCTGTGACTCTGTTATTGACCATATTGTCTGCAACGCTTCTCCAATTCTGAACAATTCACGTACATGGTTAATAGAGCAGCTGGTTATGGTCTGTGCCGTATTGACCTTCATAACGACTCTTGTATGTAGTTCCGTCCTACATATACATCATTAGGACAATTCTAAGATTTCCCTCTGCCCAGCAAAGGATAAAAGCCTTTTTCACCTGTTCTTCCCACATGATTGTGGTTTCCATCATGTATGGCAGCTGCATTTTTACGTATATCAAACCTTCAGCTAAGGATGAAATGGCCATTAATAAGGCAGTTTCTCTGCTCACTATGTCTGTTGCCCCTTTGTTGGACCCTTTGTATTTCATTCAAAGAAGCAGTAGAACAGCATATGAGGAACTCAGAATAAAAGATTTATCATTGGAATATGGATGGAAATTGAAGCCCTGAGAATGACACATTTTGGTGAACATTAAAGAGAGTTGAGAAGAATGTCTAAGAACGAACCTTGAAGGACCCAGCACTATGTAGATGGACATTCTCTACTCTTCTGAGACTCCCAACCCTTTCTATCATTCCTAATTTGCAATCCAAGCAACTCTCCTTAGTCTTCTGAAACATGAATTACTCATTATTCCTGCAAGTGGAAACTATTCTGGACATGTCACTCCTTTCCCTTCTTGCCGCACCACCTCTTTTGCAGAGTCTTCCCTTTTTAAGAGGCTAAGTACTTTGATTTTCAGCAAATATAAAGCTGCCTTCATCTTCAGTTCAGCCTTGTCAATGCTGTCTTCACAATAAATAACACAATAATTTGTACAAAATGAGGATATTCGAATATTCCTTGCCCCTTCATATATGAATGTACTAAAATAATGATAAAAAATAACTGACAAAAAATGCATCAATTCAAAGAGATATCACAGTATAGTCTTTAAAGATTATTGATACTTGATAGATTTTTCTCATCTGAGTAATTGTCCACATTTCAGATCATCTGCAGTTGACATTTGTGCACTTTTGTCACAAAGCCATCCAGCAGTGGGCTGGTAGTCAAAATACTTGATGGACATCTCATATATCCAAGGGGTTGGAACTTACATGACAGAATGTATTTTGTAAATCAACATTTTAAGTATGTGCAATATTTCTACTGCTTATGAGATGTTCCCAATAAAGAACTGTCACCAGTGGTGTTGGGATGAGTGTACAATCTGGGGGCCTCATTAACCTCCCCTGGCCCTGCTGTGTGGTTAATGTAAATCAGTGAGGGAGAGGAGGGGCGAAAGAAATTACTATACTAATTAAAGAGCTGGTAAAAGCAGGAGTGCTTAAGAAAATGATCCAAGTAATTTTACAGACTCCCCTCCAATCAGGCCATTAGTCTTTTTTTGTTTGTTTGCTTGGAGGGAGTTAATATGTCATTTATTCACTGTGATAAATGAAGTTCAGGTGTTTCCTTAGGGATATGTAGTAGGAAACATTGGGTTCTATAAAAATTTAGGACCAAAATAACATGTTATCTCCATCCCATTTGATGCATTAGTTGCATTCAAGCAAACAATTGCTTTAGAATACAAATAGATAGGAATGGAATTTTGCATTTTGATTAAAATGTCTTATTTTTAAACAACTTTCTGAACTTTAGTATTAGCACCTTTTTCTATAGAACCATAGTGCTTTTTAAATTCTTACTCATTGTTACCAGAGTACATTAGAGTAAAATTTATAGTCTTGGCAAGATAGCAGACTTTTTTTTACAGCTATTTTTTCTATGTGTTCACTGCTTATTTTAGTTTAACCACTACTATCTAATTTACTTAATGACATATCACATAATCATGATTTGCCCTTAAATTTAGTTTTTCTTTCTTGGGAAAGTTTTGATTACTGATTCAATCTCCTTACTCATTATTGGTCTGTTCATATTTTTTATTTCTTCATGATTCAGTTTTGGTAGCTTGTATGTTTCTAGAAATTTATCCATTTCTTCTAGGTTATTCAATTTGTTGGTGTATAATTGTCCTTAGTAGTCTCCTATGATCCTTTGTATTTCTGTGCTACTAATTGTAGTGTCTTCTCTTTTATTTCTGATTTTAAATTGGCATTTTCTCTTAGTCTAGCTAAATGTTTGCCAATTCTGTTTATCTTTCCAAAAAACCAGCGCTTAGTTTCATTGATCTTTTCTGTTTTTTTCTGGTCTCTATTTCATCGATTTCTGCTGTGATATTTGATATTTCCTCTTTCTGTTAAATTTGTGCTTAGTTTGTTCTTTTTATAATCCTTTGAAGTGTAAAATTATGTTATTTTTGAGATTTTTCTTTTTTTTCTTAATGTAGGCATTTATTACTATAAAGTTCCCTCTTAGAACTTCTTTTTCTGCATCCCATATTTTGGTATATTGTGTTTCCATTTTCACTTGTTTCATGACATTTCATGATTTCCCTTTTAATGTCTTCTTTGACCCATTGGTTGTTCAGGAGTTTATTGTTTAATTTCCACATATTTGTCAATTTTCCAGTTTTCCTCCTGTTATTGATTTCCAGTTTCATGCATTTCTGGTGAGAAAAGATACTTGGTATGATTTACCTTTTTAAAAATTTTCTAAGACTTGTTTTGTGACCTAACATATGATCTACCTTGTAGAATGTTCCATGTGTGCTTGAGAAAAATGTGAATTTTGCTGCTGTTGGATGGAATGTTCTGTATATGACCATTAGGCCCATTTGGTCTCAATGTTTTTTATTGGGTTTTGTCTGGATGATCTATCCATTGTTGAAAGTGGGGTAGGTATTGAAGTACACCACTATTATTGTATTGCTGTCTCTTTCTCTCTTCAAGTCTGTTAATATTTGCTTAATATATTTAGGTGCTCCAATGTTAGGTGCATATATATTTACAATTGATGAATTGTAAATTGATAAAATGACCCTTCTATCATTACATAATGACCTTCTTTGTCTCTTGTTATAGTTTTTGGCTTAAAGTCTATTTTGTCTCATAAGTGTAGCTATCACTGCTCTCTTTTGACTTCCATTTGCCTAGAATACTTTTTTCCAACCCTTTACTTTGAGCTTATATGTGTCCTTGCAGCTGATGTGAATCTCGGGTAGGCAGCATCTAGTTGGGTCTTATTTTTTTAATCTACTCAGCCAATCTCTCCCTTTTGATTGGGGAATTTAATATATTTAAATATAAATAAACTTTTGATAGGTAAGGACTTACTAATGCCATCTTATTGTTTTCTGGCTGTTTTGTAGTTTCTTTGTCCTTTCCTTCCTCTCTTTTCCACTTCCTTTGTGAGTTGATGATTTTCTTAGTGGTATGCTTTGATTTTCTTCTCTTTATCTTTTGTGTATCTTCTGTAGGTTTTTGCTTTGTGGTTACCATGAGGCTTACATAAAACATCTTATAGATATAACAGTCTATTAAGCTGATAACAACTTAACTTTAATTGCATAGAAAAACTATGCTTTTATTCCTCCCCCATTTTATGTTTTTAGTATCATAATTTATCTCTTTTTATAGTGTGTCCATTAACAAATTACTGTAGCTATAGTTATTTTTAATACTTTTGTCCATAAACCTATATATTAGTGTTAAGTGATTAACATACCATATTACAGTATTAGAGTATTGTGAGTTTGACTATATACTTCAGAAGTGTATAGAAATATGAAAACATATTTTCATTTGTTTTCCTATTACTAATTAGCATCCTTACGTATCAGTTTGAAGAATTCCTTTTAGCATTTCTTGTGAGGCATGTCTACTGGTAATGAAATCCCTCAGCTTTCTTTGTTTGGGAATGTCCTTATCTCTCCTTCATTTCTGAAGGACAACTTTGCTGAGTGAAATATTCTTGGCTGGCAGTTTTTTCTTTCAGCACTTTGAATATATCATCCTATTCTCTCCTGGCCTGTAAGGTTTTTTTCTGAGAAACCCACAGATAGCCTTATGGGGGTTCTCTTGTATGTGAGGGTTTTTTTTTCCTCTTGCTGCTTTTGAAATTCTCCCTTTGTCTTTGGTTTTAGACACTTTTATTATAACATGTTTTGGAGAAGATTATTTTGGGTTAAAATTAGGAAGGGACCTATGAGCTTCATAAACATGGATGTCTAAATCTCTCCCCAGTTTTTGGGAGTTCTCAGCCATTATTTCTTTGAATAAACTTTCTACCTTTTCCCCTTTCTCCCTCTTTCTCTTCTGAGACTCTAATAAGGCATAGATTGTTTCCCTAATGGTATCCCATAGTTTACATAGGCTTTCTTCACTCTTTTTCATCATTTTCTCTTGTTGTTCTCTGGAAAATTTAAAATTATCTATCTTCTACTTTACAGATTCTTTGTTCTGTTTTATCCAGTCTGCTGTTTATGCTCACTATTGCATTTTTATTTTTATTGACTGTATTCTTCAGCTCCAGAATTTCTGTTTGGTTCTTCTTTATGATTTCTATCTCCCTGTTAAACTTCTCATTTTCTTCATGTATTGTTTTTTCTGATTTTGTTGAATTATCTTTTTGTGATTTCTTATAGCTCACTGAGATTCCTTAAAACAACTGTTTTAAATTCTTATTGGGCAAATTGCAGATCTCCACTTCTTTGGGGTTTGGAAAATTATTGTGTTCCTTTGTTGGTATCATGTCTCCTTGATTTTTCGTGTTCCTTGAAGTCTTCCATTGGTGTCTTCATGTTTGAGGAAGCAGTCACCTCCTCCAGCCTTTACTGACTTTCTTCAGGAGAGAAATACATTCCTTCTGTCCTTTTAGGGATTCTTAGACTCTTTTTTATGCATATGCCTGCTCCGTGCTTATGTTGCCTCTTGTGGGGGAATGTTTTAGATTGTATTCCTTCTCTGGATCCTGCAAAACCAGGCTGGAGGCTGACAGCCACTCTCATTTGCTTTCCCTAGGGCAGTGCTGAATGTTCAAGATTGTATACTTTCTCCCAGGCTCACAGAGTCAGGCCAGATTTCTGCACATGCTCACCAGCCATCTGCAAAGGCTCACTCTCATGACTGTCAGGGGAATGCACAGGGAGCCGGGCACAGGGTGGGAGGGTGTGTGAGGGAGGCTTGCAGAACACTGGGCCCTGTGTCAGTTAGGGGGATCTGCAGGTGAGCCCTCCAAGCAGTTAGTAGGATCCATGTCCCTTTGATGTGTTCCATTCCAAGCCCTGGCTGCCATTCTCCCAGCTGCTCACAGCCCACCAGTTATCCAGTTTGCCACTCATTATCCTACATGGTGCAAGAAAGAAATGTTCCTCTTTGGGAGTTCCCAGACAGCTGGGAAGCTGAGCACCCATGTACTCTCACTTTTCCCTGTGTGAGAAATCACAGCTGTAAAAGGACTCTCTTGGCACTGAGCTGTGCCACCTTGGGGGAGGGATGATGTGGGCAAAGTGAAACTGTTCCTCTTACTCTCAAGTATTCAATCTCAGATTTATTTTTTTTTACTCCAATGGCCTGGAATTTCTCCAGTGGACTCTCAGACTGCCACAAAAGCCCTCTTGTCCATGGGTGACTGTCAAAATTGGCATTCTTTGTGGGGAAGAGGGTAGAAAACCTATTACCTTATGTTGATGACATCACTCATTCCTCATTTTCAACCTTTTAATATCCTATTGCTTTAAGTATGTCTCTTATATACAACACATTGCTGCATTTACTTATTTTTGTTTTTAATCCAATTTAAGAATCACTGTCTTTTTTTATTATGAGACTTATTGATATATTCGTTTTATTTTTATTTACTTTTTATTTTTTGACATTTTTAAATAAATACGATATTATAGTATTTATAAAATATAATATATATTTATATTTTATATAATATAATAAAATACTATATTATAGTAGGACTGATTTCTGCCATCTTATTCTGTATGTTTCATTTATCCTACTTGTCATCATTTTTTAATCTTTCATTGGATGGATACTTTTTATTTTGTTGATTTAGAAGTTATAAATTCTATTTTATTTTCAGGATGGATACCTTAACTTAAGATTCATCTTTGCTCCTTTTCATCTACTGATTTCTTAAACTTATATGTTTCTATTTCTTTCTTGGATCACAACAAATATGTTATCTTTTTTGTATGTTACTTTGTATGGATCTTTCTTTGCAACTCCACCATGTACATGCTTTCTAGAATTTTAGTTCTGGTGATGGATATAGATTTTCTTTCTTTCATTCTTCTTTGAATCTTGCTTTAAAAAAAGATATAAATATACTTTATGTGATTAATATAGGTTATATTATCATTTTTATGTTTCATATTATTTGCATCATTTTTCTGAGTTTATTTATCCTCTTATTTGAGTATTTCTTTTAAAAGTGTTTTCAAATTTGTTCTTTGTGTGGCCAGCCTCTTGAGGTGTTCTTTTATTTTACCAACACATTTGAATGTCTGATTTCTTATGATGTCTATTTGCCTTGTATATCCCATCTCAGCATACTCAGATATCCATCTTTCTCTGATAAAGAAACTATGCTATTACTTCCTTCTTTTTTCTTCCCTCTTCTCTTCATCTGTAACTCTTATTATCTAGGTTTGTTTGTCATCTGCTCCTGTTTCTTGGTGCCTATTTATCTACCTACCTACCTATCTAATCTAATCTCTATTGTTTTCTGTTATCTATCTAATCACTCTATTGTTTTCTGTTGTTTTATGGGAGAGTTTATCAGATCTCTAATCTCAGAGAGTTTATCACTATTTTTGTTTTGGTTCTGTCTTTCCTGGTATTAGCCTCATCTGTGTTATTGTTTATTTTATTTAGTATGTTTTTCAGCAGTATTTTTTACCTAGTTATTTTTGTAACATTTTGTCCTTCTTTTTACCAGTGTCTTTCTGAAGAAATTATACTTATTTTGAATTCTTGATGTTTCTGTTCCAACAATTCTTCTTTGCATTGTATGTGGTCCAGTGTGTAATCTTGCCTTCTACTTCCCCCACAGTGGATATATTCCTCAGATGGGTGATTTTATTTTGACTTCTGAACTCATGACCTCTATAGAGCTTTAGCTATACTGTCTAGTGATGTGTATGGGCAGAAGCTTAAGCCCTGGTTTGTGATGTTCTGCATGAATTTAAAAAAATGACAAAGATGATCCTCAGGCCAGAGAGCCCAAGGCATTATAAAAATGTTCTTATCTTACTTGGCCTCTTAAAAAATTCTCTTTCTTTATTTTGAATTTTATTTTAAACTCTTTGCTATAAACAGCATTGGGAGAAGACTACCTGCTAAGATTTGTAACCCGTAAGTCCACAACCTCTGGGGTTTTAGGGAGAAAGGAGAGAGGAATGAATGCCCAAGAGTGACAATCAGCCCTCAGTTGTTTTATTATCCTCTCACCCTTGCACTGCTCTGACATTATCCTGAGAATACCAGGCATGTAAGGCTGTTTCTTTTGATTCTTGTCTGCAGTGGTGACAGGAGGGATAAAACCCACCAACTTCGATGTTTAGATGCCGAACATTCCAAGAGCTCAGCTGCAAGTCAGTAACCTCATTCCTTCACTTACCTATGACTCAGAGTGTGTTCCACGTATGTATTAACATAAAGCCGGCTCAGACAACCAGAGTCAGAAGAGCATGACTTGTCTTGTTTTTGGACAAGCTCATTTAGAAGCTGATCTATTCATTCCCAAATTCATTTCCAAATTCTTATATTATGAAGGTTGGGTCAAGACTTGGCTAGTGTTCTTAAACTCTGATTTACACCAAGTACTCCTCTTCCTTATCTCAGCATACTCAGAGAGATCCAGGGCACATGGAGTTGACAGTAGCCCAGTCCTAACAATCTGCTGTCAAGTGTGCTGATTCATTTATCTGAAGCCTGGGTAAGACCTTCACAGATCTGGCTATCCAAGGATGCAACTGGACATAAGAGGAATGCAAATAAGCTGACCTTGCTACAGAGGGATTTCAAGTAGATGGTCGACACTTTTACAGCTCCAATTACATCAAAATAGTCAATTTAATACCTAATCTGAACAGTTAAGCCCCAGTTTTTTGAAAAAGATACTGTCTACCATTATCATACAGTTATAAAGGATATCATTTATTAAACACTTAATAAGTCATGGCTTTTTAAATATTTTACACTTATTATCTCATTTAATACTCAAGACTATTCCGTAAGATAGACACTATTGTTATCTACATTTTAAAGTTGAGAAAAGTAAGCCTTAGAGAGGTCAGTAACTATCCCACGGAGACTCTGCTAGAAGGTTGAGAATTGGGATTTGAACTAAAGCCTATATTTTTAACCAATCTATGGCATTGTCTCCCACTTCACCATAGGCTTTGGTAGAAACATGGATTTGGGCAAATTTCAGATGTGGCTGTTGAAGAACATTTCTCTATCAATTAATAGCTCAATGAATTTGAGCTCAATTAGTAGCTCAATGAATTTGGAATAAATTGAAAGTCATCACTAATCTCCAGCTTAGCTTCCAAGGAAAACCAGATACTCAAAATAGCAATGGCTTTGCATAAAAGGCCTTTTATTACAAATGTTATACACTCTTCAATAATTTCTTAAGTTCTGGAAATTTTCTGTCATGATCAATCCAAGACATGTTCGTTAAATGCCTAAGAAGCATCGTTCCACTCAATGTTATTACCACATAGAGAGTATGTGAATACACCAGATGGTGTTCCACTTGTACTCCAAATGGCAACCAGCATTCTACAATGCATTAGAATATAACTAAACTATTGGCAAGTATTCAGTTTTCCGAAATGTCCTTAGTTCCATTGAAGTTGAGGCTCTATCACCACCCACTCAAATTCAAGTTTTTGTTACCATGAATCCATGTGTGGAGTTCTTGGTAGGGTAGTCTAGTCCGAGTTGGCTGCTAAGAGTCATAATTTGGAACATTCTAGGAATAAAACTGTATTGATACTTTATATTCTTTTTCACTTTATGAAACAGGCATCCATGGCTTATGTTAAAAACAAAAGCAAAAATTTGGGGGAAAATTAAAAGAATGGAGCCGTGTCACAGAATTTGTCCTTTCTAATATCTAACAGAAGTAAACAAAAAGGTGAAAATAAAATCACAATAGAAAAAAAATCATCAGAAATTACCAAAGAGAGAGAGTGTGAGATCACAGCCATTAATTAGCTTAAAAAGTTGCCAGCTATGAAAAAACAATAATAGATCCCGTCTAGGAGGAGTGAGAGGCTTCTCACCCCACCTCTAGAAACCTCTTCTAACATAACTTCTAGAAAATGGGTGTGCAAGGTGACAAAATGTTGAGAGTTTTTGCCTTATTTGGAGAAAAGTGGAGCAAATGTACATCCTTTTAAAAATTGTTCCTTTATGGAAGGATGGAAGTTGTAACAGCTACAGTTGAAAGATAAATGAAAAAGGAAAGGAGAATCAAAATTATTGACACTTTGAGAGAAGCATGGTCTCCAGGGCACCATGATGAAGGACAATGCCAGTGCTAGAGTTCCTTCAAAACAATGCTGATAATGTCAATTCCTTTCTTAAAACTTCTCTTGACTCAACAATGTCCATCTAACTCACAGTTTGTAATTAAACACTTTCATGATCTGGCTTCTCTTTCTCACTCTAAATTCTTACTTTCTTACTCTCCTAAATACACAGTATATTTTGCTTCTCAAGTTTCAAGTCATTTTCATAAAACAGTTAATGCTGTCCCATTGTTCTTTTTATAGCTTCTCATTCATCCTTCTCTAGTAACACTTACTGTTATTTTATTTTATGTAAACTTATTACATAAATTTACGGTTTATATACCTTTCTATCACACTAGACTGTAGATTCCTTGAAATTAGGACATATTTCTTATGTCTTTCATATTTTTATCCTCAAGGGCCAGTTCAGCACTTGAAATACAGTAGACACTCAATACATATTTAGTAAGTGAAATATATTTTCATTGAAATGTATTCTGTTTCTTAAAGCTTCACAATGTTTTTGATGGTGTCCTTGAATGCCTGCTTTACTTGCTGATTTCTTAGAGTGTAAATGAAGGGATTTAACAAGGGAGTAACTGAAGTAATGAGCACAGCGATTCCTTTGTTGAAAGCACCTTCTTCTTTTGCAGAGGGATTAATGTACATAAACATGCAGCTGCCATAAGAGAGGGTGATGACAATCATGTGGGAGGAACAAGTGGAAAAAGCCTTTGTCCTTTGCTGGGCAGAAGGGATCCTCAGAATGGTCCTGATAATATATGTATAAGAAAGTGTCACCAGCACCAGAGTAAGCACCAGAGTCACAGCTGCCACGAAGGTGACCACCAGTTCTAAGAGGCTTGTGTCTGAGCAGGCAAGCTCCAGGAGGGGCCCGTAGTCACAGAAATAGTGATTCAGCACATTGGAAGCACAGAAATTCACCTTGCTCATCAGGATGATTGGGGGAAAGATGGCTAGGAATCCCCCCAGCCAGGAGCAGGACACGAGCTGTATGCAGACTCTGCTGCTCATGATGGTCAGGTAATGCAGGGGTTTGCAGATGGCCACATAGCGGTCATAGGACATGGAAGCCAGGAGGTAAAACTCTGTCACCCCAAGAAATATAGCAAAAAAATACTGGGTCAAGCATCCAGCAAAGCTGATGACCTTGTTTCCTGTTGTCATGCTGGTCAGAAATCTGGGAATAAAAATGGACGTGAAGGAAATTTCTAAGAAGGAGAAATTCCGGAGGAAGAAATACATGGGGGTCTGGAGGTGGGGGTCCACTAGAGTGAGTATGATGATGGTCAGATTTCCTAGGACGCTTAGCATGTAGGTGAGGAACAGAAAGATGAAGATCACAACCTGGACTGCAGGTTGGTTTGTGAGGCCCTGCAAGATGAACTCAGTAAATGTGGTCCTGTTTTTCATTGTTGACCTTTAGGAGATCTAAAGGGAAAAGGTGAGAATGAAGAAAACTGAAGTTTCTCAGAGGGGGAGACATGAAGCTGATTGTAATCAACAGGATCAGGTCATATATTACTCTCCATCCATTTGGCCCAAATCAATGTCTCATTGGACGGGACTTGACTCCATGGAAGCCCCATATCTTCTATGTAAGTGACTTTATTCCTAAAGTCTTTGTAATTCCTCAAATTCGTCTATTCCTGGACACTTAGAGTCTATTACAGAACAATTCTTCAAAATTTTTTTCAAAAGAATGCATTTTTGAACCTATCCTTTCCTCCCCAAATTAATGAAATCTCCACATTTAAGTCACTTTCCTCTGACTCTCTTAATCTCTTTTACTTCTGTGCTCTTGGTAGAAATATCTCTAGCTGATTCTATTTTCTATACTTTCCTTTCCTTCCTTGGCCTTTTTTCCTTCTCTGTGCTTTTTTCTCCTCCCTGTACTATTTGATGCTTCACTGGGTATCTGCCATAGATCCTCATCTCCATTACTGTCCTAATTTCTTGCTTCCTTGTCTCAGAAACCAATAGGAATTTCCCCACACAGATGATGCCGATGATATTGATGCATAATTGATTTTTTAAAGTATTATTTACCTTTCTGGTTTTCTTTTCTTTTTTTAATTGAAGTATGGTTGACACAAAATATTGTATTAGTGTCAGGTGTATAACATAGTGATTTCACATTTATTTACATCAGAAAGTGATCACCCTGATAAGGCTAGTTGCCATCTGTCATCATACAAAGTTATCACAATATTGCTGACCATATTGCCTATGCTGTGCATTCCATCCCCATGACATTTATTTTATGACTGGAAGTTTGTACTTCTTATGCCCTTCACCTGTTTTGCCCTTCCCCTCACCCTCCTCTCCTCTAGCAACCACCAATTTGTTCCCCATATTTGAGTCTGTTTCTGTTTTGCTTTGTTTGTGCATTGGTTTTGCTTTTTTTAGATTCCATATATAAGTGAAATCAAATGGCATTCTTTTTTCTCTGTCTGGCTTATTTCACTTATAATAACACCTTCTAGATTCATTCATGTTGTCACAAATAGGAGGATTTCATTCTTTTTTATGGCTGAGTAATATTCCATCGTGTATATATATCACATATTCTTTATCCAAATAAAGTCTTAGCTAGGTTGTGGAGAAAAGGGAACCCTCATGCACTGTTGGTGGGAATGTAAAATTACTGCAACCACTATGGAAGACAGTATGGAGTTCCCTCAAAAAATTGAAAATAGAGCTACCATACAGTCCAGCAACCCACTACTTGTGGGTATTTATCTGAAGAAAGTGAAAACACCAATTTGAAAAGACATGTGCATCTCTATGTTCATTGCAACATTATTTACAACAGCTAAGATATGGAAGTAGCATAAGTGTCTATCTGTAGATGAATGCATAATACTTTCCTACACCCCCACTTCTTTTGTAGGATGAATTTATAATATAGGCCTTTAGGACTTTAAGATCTTGGTTCAGTACTCTCTCACTTTATAGTGTAACCCCTTTGTCTACATGAACAAGGCTCAGGCACCAATAAATCATATTAATTAGCATTTTCTTACATGCTTCTCTACCACATTTGCAGTCTCCTAGGCACAGATTTGGGGTATATCTCTGAGAATAGATATTTCGAGAGATCCACAGGCAGCATCTCAGAGTGGATTTTGCTCAGAGTCTTAAAGAGTCTTCAATGGCAAAGTCAGGGTGACAGTTTGTCATGCCTCAAACTTTCCCATCCTTTATTCTTGGCATACAGAAACTCAGAAGGGGACATCCATGTCTCTGACAATAAAAGTCTTTTGTACATAAATTGGTAATCCCCAAGGAAAGAAACTTGGGTGGTGGTATCCTGTGTGCATCTTTAGATTTTTCTGATTAAGAGACAAAGATGATATAAAGGGCCCCTCTAATTCAGAAGCATGTGGGTTAAAAAAATCATATCCTCACAATTATTCTCATCGATCTCCCCCTCATTCCATACAGCTTTAGAGGCACCAGGTGATGTTTAACATTGACTTGGGTCCCCTGCAGCCTCCCTTCCCTTTTTGTACTAACCTGTCATCTTCGGCAAGTACTGCGTTTTCATCCAGATTTTCACAATTGATTGATTTCATGATCCACATTTATAGAAGAATTGCATTAGTGACTAAAAACAAACAGTGCTCACACCCTTGATGATCTGAATGGCTTCAGTGGGCTCTTTACCTTGTTGTTCCTAAGAGTTAAGTCAAAGGCGAGATGTGCCTTGTAAGTCTCCAAGCAGTATAAAATGTAACATGTTTTCTGTTGGCTCCCATCCACGTTCTACCCTCCTCTTGATGGAGACCCAAGATTATGGGGCTTGACTAGGAAGGGACTATCTTACCTTCCATTCTATGAATCTAAACCAGAATCAAATCATAGTTTCCGAGAGACACAGTCCTTCATATGTGTAATAAAAAAGAAAAATCAATAAACAAGCAGACAACCCCTCTCCTCCAGCAATGACAGAATTAGAAGGGAGGACTTTCATAGACTAAAAATTCCTTCATATTTCTGTTCTAAGAGAGATTATTGTGAAGTCCTTAGAAGGGAGAGTATGGGCTTCTTTGCAGTTTCTATGTTAGCCAGAGTGACACAGGTTTTATCTGCTCTTTTTAGAGAAGGCGCATGGGGATCAATTTCCTGAAGAAGCTAAAGATGCCCTGTGGACCCAAGTTCAAAAGTGCAAATGAACTTCAGTTGTTGACAGCTTTGAGAACAAGTTGTAAACATATGGCTGAGGAGAGAAGGTCCAGAGAGACCATGATAAGTGTTCCATGAGAGAATCTGCCCCAGCCGTGAGGTTTGTGAAGTTGAGAGCAACGTAGTGAGACCCCTGAGGACTGGTATGCCTGGCTTAGTCATTGTTCTTATTATTTCTCCCTTTAATAACCCAGTTTGGCCAGTGCTCACTGACACTGAATGTCACTTCACAGTGGATTACCACAACCTTAATGCCATGGTATCCTCCATTAATACCTGCATTCCTAACATTACTGAAATTAATACTCCATCTAATCAACACCTGGAAAATACTTTGCTGTTATAGATTTGGCTAATATCTCCATTCTATGCATAGTTCTACAGCCTCTCAGAAGCAATTTGCCTTCACCTTTGAAGGAACAATACATTTTCACTTGCCTCCCCCATGGAATAGTTCAACAGCCTGACAATGCACATACCTTTGCAGGCAAGATCTTAACCATGTCCACCTTCTTTTAGGTACATGACATTAGGTTGATAACATCCTGCTGCAAGGAAATTTAAAGGATCCACTCACATGAGATGTACAAACACTTGTCACAGATCATTCCAATCAGAGTTGGGCCATTGCATCCTGTAAAATTCAAGGCCCTGCAGCTTCAGTAAAATTTCTGAACATTAGTCATCAGCCCGGGTATGATTCATACGTGATGCAGTAAGCAACCAACACTTCACTTTCATCAGCACTTCCTACCTTAAAGTAGACTCAATATTTACCATGTTTATTTGGGCTTCAGAAGCAACATGTTTTTCATTTACAAATTTTATTTATGTCCATTATGCTGTTACTCACAAACTGGCTCACTTTGAATGGGCCACCCAACAACAAAAAGCTGTAGAATCTGTCTAAATTGCAATAAAAAGACACTCACAGTAGTGTCCCACCCAGAGACTCCTTCACTGTTACAGCTTCAACAACCTCCTCTCATTCCTTCTAGAGTCCGTGGATCAGCCATGGTAGCCATAATTTGTTCATGGGTTTCTGGTGCAAGAAACTGTCTTCCTTCGCTGCACCCCACACACCATTAGGATGGCAACTGTTGGCTGCATACTGGCCCCTTCTTGAGATAAATGCTTTCACAAGTCCTGAGCCTGTGACTCTCTGCACCCAGGTGTCCATTATACCTTGGATCATTGAGGCAGCACCTCACAAAATTGGCATGGTCACAGGTGCCTCATTATTAAAATGAACATGCTACTTATAGAGCCAAACCTGGGCCCCTGGCATGTCCTGCCTCCAGGAGGAAATGGTTTCCATGTCCTCAGTCCTCTGCTAGATGCAATGGTGCCTGAAGAGGTCACCCCTCCCCATACCCATCGATCACCTGGGGAGCCCCTTGGGATCAACTGAGTGATCAGAAAAGGGAGTTTGAAACTTTATAGGTGTCAGTACCACCATCATATGTGACAGAACCCACTGAAGAGCCGCTGCATTCCACTCCCTAGAGGGGACACCCCTAATCATGGATGAGATGCAAGGGTCAGTGAGTCATCTTAGCATGAGAGGATGTCCAGGCCAACAATTGGCCCCTTCTACACATTTTTATAAACTCTTGGACCATTGTCAACAGTATGGTCATCTGGTCTAGCCAGTGGAAGCAACAACAATTTTTTATCGAAGGTGTTCCCTCATCTCCATTGGGGTAAAGAATTCTGGGAATTTCTTGCCTCACAGATACCCAACATACAAATCAAGGCCACATGTATTCTCAACATACTAAAATTCAATTTTCAGAGACCCATTGCAATGAACAGGCTGATAAATTGGCTTGGATTTCTGAGACACATACTAGTACATCTTCAGATTTATCACCTATGGCAGCTGCATCTTCATCTGCCTCAAACCTTCAGGGAAGGAAGGAGTGGCCATTAATAAGGTCATGTTGATGCTCATTACTTCAGTTGCCCCTTTGTTTAACCCATTTATTTATACCCTGCAAAACAAACAAGGGATAGCAGCTTTCAAAGACACAATAAAATGGATTGCATATCTCACAAAGAAGTGAGATGCTGCTGATGTTTGAGGCTCAGTTGAATTTAAATCTGAATAACTCATGACCCACTTTTATGAAATCGCCAAGTGTATGACTTGTTTGTATTCTATGGAGTCATCAGTCTAACATTCCTTCAGGAACACTTTTGTCTTATAATCAGAAAACCAAAATCAAGTTATTTAGTTCCCCTTTTTGCTTATTTTATGTAAAATGGTTCCTTCAATTAATGCATGCACCCGAGACTAGATTCCCCAAATACCCAATGTCATCAATAGAAGTGAAAATAAATAAAATTACATCTCTAGCCAAATGGCCCTCTCATGATGTGGATTCTAAATTCCAGAAACTGTTTCTTACTTATTGGGAATACCTCAATATCTAAAAATTCAAGAGGAATTAAAGATCATGTACTAAAGCTCTAAAAGTTATCAAAATAAAACTGTGCACTCTAGAGCTCTCAATATTAAAAATCTAGGGGAGTGACATCAACAAGATGCTGACATAGATCATTCCCAACTCAATCCCCCTCACACAAAGCCCCCAAATCAACTATCCATAGATTAGACACCATTGTGAAAATCCTAGAACCTGGGATTGTGGCAGAAGGACTCCCCAGATCACAGAGATCCAGAATGACTGCATTAGAAGGGTAAGAAGAGTGGTTTACTTTGACCACATCCCCAGGCTGTCAGAGCACTGCACCAAGAGGGCACCCCTGGGTCTACAGTTTCTTCAGTGGGAAAAAGAGAGCCCCAAGGGGACACTGAGCTTCACCAACATTTCAGAACACTTCCTGGGAGGCCCACTTGAGTCTCGCCTCATGAGGATTACTGGGGGAATCTGTGGGACTAGACCACCAGGGACCAGATAGAGATGGAGAAGGGGGACGGGGCTTACAGCCACCAGTGCTCAGATCTTGGAGGATCTTGTTCCTGATAGCAGTGGTGCCTGAGCAGAAACCCCAGCTCGTAGCTCTGTTCAGCCGCAGAGCTGAGCTGCTGCCCTCTCTGGCCAGAGCCCACTTGGCAGTTCTGCCTGATTTGGGTTCCTGGCCATGGGCTGTACCAGCCATGGAGCCCATTTATAGCCCTCCCGGGCAGGGAAGCAAGTTCAATGCCAGCCCAACTGCTGAGCATAAGCTCCAGCCCCACCCCATTGGGAAGTGTGGCCACAGACACCCAGCAACCAAGGTGCACATCCTATAACTCACTAGCAAGGAAGCAAATTCACAGCCCTACCCAACTGTTGAGTGTAACCTCTAGTCCCACCTGATTAGGAAGGCTGGCTGCAGACGTCTGGCAGCTATGGGGCACATTCTAGAGCCCACCCAGGCAGGGAAGCAATTTCGAAGCCCTGCCTAACTGCTGAGCAGAACCTCCAGTCCTGTCCCACCAGGAATCCTGCTCAGAGAACCCAGGCAGCTTGGAGCCCATCTAACAGCTGGCCTTAGCAGGGACGCAAGCTAGCAGCCCTGCTCAACTGTTGAGCCTAGCCTCTGGCCCCACATAACCAGGGAGTGTGAACAGAGACCCAGGGTAGCCTCAGAGCCCAACCTAAGTACTGCCCAGCCATGAAGCCCATCCTACAACCCCACCCAGCAGCAGAGACCAGCCATTGGCCCTGCATGGTTGCTGCACACAGCTTGTGGACACACCCAGGCAGAGAGCACAGCCAGTGACCCTACCCAATAACAGGGCACAGTCTCCACCCCACCCAAGTGAGTGGCACAGCTGGAAGCCCCTTCCAACCAGGCAGCCCAGCCAATGCCCTTCCCCAACAGCAGAACAGAGCCAACAATCTACCCAATTGGGAATCCCAGCCTGTAGCTCTGTCCAAATTCAGGCACAGCCTATGGCCCTGAAAAAATCAAAGAGCACAACCTGAGGACCCATCTCACAGCAAAGCCCTGCCTGGGGCTCCACCTGAACTTGGAGTCCAGTCAGCAGCACCAACCAGTTGAAGAGCACAGCCTGAGGCTCCACCCAACCAGGAGCATTTGTTGAGCCCACCCTGCAGCCCTCTCGAATCACGGAGTATAACCAGCAACACCGCCTTGCTAGGGATTACAGCCTGCAACGTTGCTTACTAGAGGTGATTGATGAGGCCAGCTCATGTCCCCACCTGATTGTGGAGCACAGCCAGCAGCCCCAGCCAGCAGAAAGGCCATTCACTGCCCTCACTCTAACATGCAGCCCAGCCAGTAGGTCCACCAAACCACAGAGCCCAGTCAGAGACACCACACCAACCTCAGAACACAGGTGTGGCCTCGCCCCTCTAGAGGCCCTGATAGCTAGTTCTGCGTGCCCACGGCACTACCAGCTGACCCTTCCATCACCCCAGGCTGGACTAATTGGTGACAGTCTCTCCCTGCCAAACTGAACCAGTAAAGGCAGGTTTTGATATCTCTGCATAATGATGTATTTTTCTATTTTCTAGCCTTTACATTTAACATGTCAGTACATTTATATTTCAAAGGGATTCCAAGTACTGCATCTAGTTTGGCCTTGTACTTCATCTGATATGACAATCTTGCATTTTTGGGTTTACACTTACCATCTTATTGCTTGTTTTCTGTTTCCCCCATCTATTCACACTCACTACAATGTCTAAAAGGAAAAGGAAAAAGAATATCATGTGTTGCTGAGGATTTGGAGCAACTAGAATTCTCATACATGACTCGTGTGAGAGTAAATTAGTACCATGACCTTGGAGATCTATTTCTGGTACTTGTTATCACTAAACATACACTATGATCCAATACTATTGCTCTTAAGTATATAACAGTGAAGCAAAAGGAATATATATGTCCATCAAATGAAATGTACAAAATGTTCTTAGCATTTTTGTTTATAGTATCCCCAAACCAGAATTACCCTAATGATCTTAAGTAGAAAAAGAATAAATAAATTTTTATATATTCATGTGATGAGAGTGATCAAACTATAACTATATGAAACAACATGTATAAAGCTCACAAATATAATTTTGGATGCAAGAAACCAGAAATTGTATGATTTCATTTATATAAAATTCACAAAAAGTTAAAAACAATTAAAGCAACTAATAAAGGTCAGGATTAATGTCACCTGTGAACAGGTAACTGTTCTTGGATATGGAGGGTGATTATGTGGTAATAATCTACCTATCGTTCTGGCTTTGGTTTCATGGTGCATTCAGTGTTTGAAAATTCATTAAGGCCTGCAATTATCTGTGTACATGGTATACATGGATTAAAAGTACATTATAGCTATTAACGCTATCCTTCCCTCCAAGGAAGATATACAAATGACCAATAAGCACATGAAAAGATGCTGAATATCATTAATTATCATGGAATTGCAAATCAAAACCACAATGAGATACCACTTCACACCCACTGGGATGGCAAGAATCAAGAAGTCAGATAACAACAAGTGTTGACAAAGTTGTGGAGAACTGGGAGCCCTCATACGCTGCTGGTGGGAATGTAAAGTGGTACAGCCACTCTGGAAAACAGTCTGGCAGTTCCTCAAATGATTAAACACAAAGTTATCATATGACTTTCTTCAAAATGATTCCACTCCTAAATATATACCCAAGAGAAATGAAAACATATGCCCACACAAAAACTCGTACACAACTTGTTTATAGCAGCTTTTTAAATAATAGCCAAAAGGTGGAAAACGCCCAAATGGCCACCAGTGGATGAATGGGTAAATAAAATCCATATGTGTTTATATTTCAAAGGGATGCCTAGTGCAGCATATAGTCGGGCCTTGTACTTTATTCAATATGACAATCTCTGCATGGTTGGCTTATATTTACTACTATGGTGTATATTGTCTGGTCAGAAAAAGTAATGAAGTACTGCTACATGTTACAACTTGGATGAACCTTGAAAACATTATGCTATGTGATAGAAACCAGTCACAAACACCAAGTATCATATGACTGCATTCATATGAAAGCCCAGAATAGGGAAATCTATAAAGACAGAAGGTCGATTAGTGGTTGCTGAGGTCTGGGTGGGGGGAGGTGAGCAGGGAGTGATGGCTAAAAGGTACAGGGCTTCTTTTTGTGGTGATGAAAATATTCTAAAATTGACTATGGTGATGGTGGCACATATGTGTGAATAAACTAAAAGCCATTGACTCATGTACTTTACATGAGTAAATTGTATAGTATATGAATTACATCTCAATAAAGCTGTTAAAAAAATCTCATCAATTACATTACAAGAAAGGACTATTTCATCATAATTTTACTTGTGATCAAACACAAAAGTCTAAAACAAAATGTTAGCAAAATTAGCCCAGTGATATATGAAAAGGATGATAAACCAAGATAAATGTTTTTAAATTCCTGAGATCCAAGGCTGGTTTGAGATTTGAAAATCAATTAATATAATTTACCATATTAATAGAATATGAATAAAAATCATACAAGTCTCTCGACAGATTTAAAAACTTTGATAAAATTCCATATCTATTCATGATAAAATTCTTTAGCAAATTAATAAAGAGAACTTCTCTAATCTGATAAACTATACCAATATACCCACAAATTCCTAGCAAACATCATATTTAATGCTGCAATGTTGATAGTTTACCTGTGAGATCAGGAACAGACAAACATACTTGATATCGTCACTTCTACTCAACATTGTACTGGAGGCCCTAGCCAGAACAACAAATCAAGAAAAAGGGATAAATGATATAACAATTTTAAAAGAATGCAAAAAACTGCTTTTATTTAGAGGTGTAATTTTTTATTTTATTTTATTTTTTTAAATACTTTTTTTTTTAAATTTTTTTATTTTTTGTGAGGAAGACCAGCCCTGAGCTAACATCCATTGCCAATCCTCCTCTTTTTGCTGAGGAAGACTGGCCCTGGGCTAACATCTGTGCCCGTCTTTCCTCTATTTTATATGGGACACCGCCACAGCGTGGCTGACAGGCAGTGCATTGGCGGGCGACCGGGATCCGAACCTGTGAACCCCGGGCTGCCAAGCACGGACTAAACCACTGTGCCACCGGGAAGCCCCCTAGAGGTATAATTATTTTTATGTGGAAAACAAAATAATCTAAGAAAAATTTTAGAGTTTATTAGGCAACTTCAAGTTCAGAGATACAAAGTCAATGTATGAAAATCAACTTTGCTTCTATATATTAGAAATGAAAAATTAGAAGATAAATATTCTAAATGATTTCTTTTACAAAGCACCTAAAAACAATGAATATCTATAAATAAATCTGAGTCATGCTCAATAATTCTAACCACACACATATGCACCCAAAAGAAGAACCTATATAATATTGAAAGAAATTAAAAAATAACTAAATAAATGAATGGGGATACCATGTTAATGGGTTGGAAGATTCAATACTCTAAAAATGTAAATTGTTCCCAAATTGACTCATTGATTTAAAGCAAACTCCACCAAAATCCTAGTAAATTATTTTTGTGTAAATTGGCAATCTGATTCTAAAATTTATATGGAAATGCAGAGGATCAAGACTAGAAAAATGCTCCTGAAAAAGAACAAAATTATATTGGCAGTAGTATAGAAAAGTAGACCCCTAGGATAGAAGAGGAAGTGCAGAAACAGACCCATGTGAATCTGCCCCCTTGTCCGTTTCTCGGAGTCTGTCTGTCTCTGCATCCTGTTTCCTTTGGGCTCTTCTTCCCCGCCTCAGCCCCGATTTCCACTGCCCAATAGAAGCTCCAGGATTGCTGTTGTTGAGGGCCTGCCCTCCTCTCTCAATAACTGAACCACATTTATAAAAGATCTGAAGGCATTTCCACAGTGAGTGTGATGGCTGAGATGCTATGAGGGTGTACGGAATTTCGAGTATTTATTTTGGATGAGGAGAGGGTCTATGAGCCAGTACAGGCAGTTACATGCACATGTTGATTCTTTGGCTCCAGCTCAGACTTCCTGGTTCTCAGCTACCAGGCTTTATGAAAAGCCAGCACTGCTGAGCATTGTGGAAGGGTGGGGGTGATCTCTGGGCTTATGATAAATCAGTGGATGCTGAGCACATTACATGCAGATCTTGCATTCTTGACAAGTAGAATGACACCTCTGGGTTTAGCAAGGTCTCTGCATGTTTTGAGTGTGAAATAGCAGTAGTTGAGTTATGAAATAGCAGTGATTAATGGATATATGAATACTAATTATTTCTACCTTAATAGGACCCACGGATGCCCTATACGATCAGTAGAACAAAGTAAGTAAACATTAATTCTCCTAATCATTGAAAGGAGACACATTAAGAACTAGTACTCAGAAATCTGTGGAGGACTGACTTGAGAAGGTCATATGAGTGTGTCTTGTGACAGAAATCATCACATGGCCCCAGTGTTTAGATAACGTAAAGAGAACACAATGAGAATCAGATTGTCATTTTATCATGAGTTTTTTTCCCCTGTTTTTTTTTTTTTTGCTGAAACTGATGCTATTATGATTGCATTTCTCATCTCTGTGGATGCTGCCCCATAAGTGCTGGTTAATTATTTTTCTTTTCTTTTCTTTTTTTTGCCAAAGTTAATTTCACCATAGATTCATTAGTGGTTTGAATAGGATCACCAAGGACATTTTCGTTTTTCACTGAATTATTCCCTGTGCACTTAAGCAGATAAACCCAATAAAGCACATGCCATTTATATGAACAAAAATTTATACAGCAACCCATTTCTGTGCACAGAGAGGTCAGACCATTTTCAGTTCCACAGATGGGAGAGTTGCTGGCATTTATTTGCCGTTGTTTGTCCATTCCTCAGTCACAGAATTCAGGAAGATATTGTTTAATAGTTTAATGAGAGATAGGAACTCTATCAGATTCCATTTCAGACTTGGTGATGATAAGAGCAAAGGGTGCTGTTCTCTGTGCCAAAGCATATCACCTCTTCCTGGAAGACCGTGTGGGGCTTAAAAGTATGCTGAAGGTAACTCAAAATTACAGCCACTAGCACCTAGTGTTTCTCAGATCCAAGAAGGGACTTTGGGTTAAATTTCCCAGAAAGTGATGGGGAACCACCAGAAAGTAAGTATGAAATGTCTGTCATTTAATTGCCCAAAGGTTTGGGAACCAGAACCATGGAAGTTAGGTAAAATCAGTCCCTGGGTAAAGGCAGTGAGTTTAGATATTTCTCCTAGAAAATCTAAATCCAAGAAGTACTTTTGTGTTCAGAGAGGATTTGACGAGTGATCTCTGAGCTGATACTTTGTTCTACATGACCTTTTAGTGAATCTGAACATGACTCATGAGCAGTGCTCTTGGAAGAGATCAGAATTAAGGACAAGACCAGCTATGTAACAACCAGGGAGTGTAGTCACTGCCACAGTACAACGATTTAATGAGAGGGGCCAAAAAGGGATATCAGAAAATATTTCTCTCTTTTTAATTGCCTCTTATAATACCAAGGTTAGAAATAACTTTCAAGGGAAAACCAGTCATTTAAAATATCCTGCTAAATGTTTATGTAACTTATCCTTGAACATTTCCTGTCCATCGCTTGGACTGCCTCAGTCCTAAAAGAATCCGTAATAATTAAATTCATGTTAATTTGGTTAGACTACATTCTAGGATTTGAGCCTCTGATGTTAATTGTTCTTTTACTAGTGCGTTCAGTCAAATAACTCACATAAAAATTTGAAATAAGGACATGATTGTTATTAATAAAACATTATATGGTCAGGAAAATATAATGATGATGATTTTGCACTTAAATGACCATTTAGAATAAAGTGGTGTACCTCACTTATAAGAAAAATACCAATGAAACAGTTAGCAGTTAGGATTATCTTGTAAGTAAAAAATACTGAATATAATACTCAAAATAATAATGCCTAAATCCCCAAGGCTCTGGAAAACAGAGATTCTCATTTACAAATGGTGGGAGTATACACTGGGACACATTTTCTAAAGGGCTAGTTTGGCAATAAATATAGGAAGCCCTTTATTCAATATTTCTTTTTTGACCAGTTTTAAATGTGAAATTAATCTGATGAGGACAAAAAGATTTATATACAAGAATTCCCTGAAAAACATTATTATATAACAAATTGAAGCAACCTTAATGTTCAATATTAGAAGCATTAATTTTGTATTTTCTTTCTTACATGAAGGGATATAACAAGAAGTAAAATTGTGTTTTTGAAGAATATTTAATGACATGAGGAAAATCCATCATAAGTGCTTTAAAAATAATTGAATGGATAAAGTGAGGTTGAGTGAGGAAAACATCAAATGTTGTTTACAATATAATATTAATTTTATAAAATGTAAATAATGGCATTCCATAATTGTATATGTACAAATAGGTTGTAAATAAATACAAGAT
The DNA here is from genome assembly GCA_031878705.1 of Tapirus indicus. Lineage (NCBI taxonomy): Eukaryota > Metazoa > Chordata > Mammalia > Perissodactyla > Tapiridae > Tapirus > Tapirus indicus. Next base: position 142,329,386 of record CM062918.1, on the reverse strand, counting down.
GTTAATAATGGTGAACTGTGTGTGACGTGATTGTAGGAGATTTTCCTTTCTTTCTTATACTTTTCTATTGGTTCTAGATGAATGTCAGTGAATATGTACTCATTTTATTAAGGAGGATTCAAGTACTGTTTTTATCTTTAAAGAGAAAAATAATAAATAGCCACTCTCCATAATTTAAAATTGTCCTTGATAACAAGAAGTGGAATAGTCATGGCCTAAAACTCCAGTATTATAGATAATTTCTTTCTACCAATGGTTTTCCACCTTCAGTAATCATTCAAACAACGATGTGAAATTATTTACCAATCTCATTCCAGCAATTTCCTTCGAATTCAGGACACAAGATTATATATTTTTATAATGTGTGATGGTGTACCACCCAGAGATATTAGTTGGGGGTCAGGGTATTGGCCAGCATGGAGGCATTGGGTTATGCAGGTAAAGGAGCTGAAGAGAACAGTAGAGGCATTAAGTAGGAAGACGCGTGGCTCCCAAGAAACCCCCGTGTCTTAGCCCAGCAGAGCAGTCTCTGCATGAGCACACATTATTTATTTGCTGACACTCAGGCAAACCCTTTATCCCATAGGCCTAGGTCAGCAGCCTCCTCCTATGAAGACATCTATAAACCCTATGACACTGTGGCAACTCTGCTCAGTAGAAATGATGCCTTCTCTAAGCACAGAGGGAAACACCACTTAAGGTATTTTGTAGGAAATATCTTAAAGCATCACATAAAAAAAAATCATATTACAAAACAATTGCTGTCTCATGTGGAGATTTCATTCTAGTCATTTATCAAAGACCCAGCTGCCCCAGAAATACTGTTTGTGACTAAGAAACATTTGAAAAGCTAACATTTTAATTTGTGCTTGTTAGAATTGACTAAGGATGAGCAATTGCCTCAAATCCTAAAATTGCAGCTTTCCTGGAAACACTTAATCTTCAGAATCCAGTTTGACCTGGGTTAGATTCCAGCTCTGACACTTCTGAGAAGTACAGCATTGCCGCAATCACTGGGAAGGGTAAGTGAATAGGTAGGAATAGTGAGAAGTAAAAGTCTTCAAGGGCTTCCTGGAAGGTGGTGACACGATGGCTTCTTTGACATGATCCTCAAAAGAAGCAACACAGGGAGGCAGTCTTGTAGGGAAACTCATAAGGACGGAATGTGATTTTTCAACTTTTAAGAATACCCACACCTAATAACCAAGGTTTATTTATTCCTCATGTCACATTTAATCCTTGTAAAGTATTAATGCCTGATAATAACTGTTCTTTGGGAGAACAAGCATAGAGTCTGAGTCTATTGTGGGGCCAGAGTGCTGAAGAGTAAAGAGGTGTCCTGTAGCAATGACAGGGGCAGCGATGGTTGGTGACATTCCCAAGGGCAAAGTGAGTCTTCAGAGAAAGGAATGATGGCAGAGAAGTCAACTCTTTCCCCAAGCGGTCTTCTTCTTCCTCTGCCCACCTGGAGGATATAGAGTTTATGTTATTAATGGAGCTGTCAAGTGCCTCAGAGGGCAGTTGGGAGCTGAAATATCTATGCATAAACTACAGAACCGCAATAAGGATCACGGAAGCCTAGGGACAGGATTCCGTTCTCTGGGAAAGATCGTCAGAACATTCTGTTTGTCAGTGTTTTGGGAAGGCTTGGGAGGGGTGGAACGTTAGACAAGAGATGAGTGTTGAAACAGGAATTCAGGAAAGGATACAAAACAGAGGTGATTCAAACTGAAATGTGGGAGGGACACAGACTCAAATATTTCATCATATTATCATAAAAGGGGAGCAAAGAAGAAGTTCTAGAGGAGTATGGGACTCAGGAAATTTCATGGTAACTCTGTGCTACTGCTGTCAGGAAGGGTAGGAATAGGAAATGAGCAAACAGAAAAGGCTTCTTTAGGGTGTTGGGGAGATTAAGGAATTATTTGAAGGGAACAAGTGTTGCAAACCATGGAAAATAATATAACTAAGCCACTGGCAGAATTATGTGTATTATATGACCATAGGGTATGAGAATGATTTGCTGATATGCTGTCCCAACAGATGGGGAGATACAATTTTTACACAGATTTTTTTCTGTTTGTTAACATTTATGGATCTCCTACTCTACACTGAGGTCTGGGGATACCATAATGGCTGCCCTAATCTCAGGGGACTGTGAGACTCTTGTGGTATTTTCTATCTACTTTAAAACTGGTCCTGTAACTGGAGTGGAAACGGAAGTTCAGATGGATATTTTCCATAAACCACATTCTGAAGATGAAGGTAAAGCAGCGTCCAGGGAAATGAGGCACAATGCAACCACTTCTCCCTCAGATTATTGATGATCAAGTACAAATTTAGAAATGTGCTTCTCCTGGCTTGCTTGGCTACTTTTCTCTATACAGCTTATTGAAATACTATTTTTATATTCTATTCCTCAGATTCAAAGTTTATGATTTATTAATACAGACTCATTATAGATTTGAAGACAGTGATGAAAAATCATTCTGCAATAACCAGATTCATCCTACTAGGATTAACAGATGACCCACGACTACAGGTTTTTCTTTCAGTATTTCTGTTTTTCACCTACATTTTCACTGTTGCGGGAAATCTAGTCATTATCCTCCTCACTCTGGTAGATTCTCACCTTAAAACACCCATGTACTTTTTCCTTCGGAATTTCTCCATTTTAGAAATAATATTTACAACTGTCTGTGTTCCTCGATTCCTGTACAGCATGACAACTGGCGACAAAAGTGTTACCTATGATGCTTGTGTCATCCAATTATTTTTCGTCATCCTCATTGGGGCAACAGATTTTTTTCTTCTAACTGCCATGTCCTATGACCGCTATGTGGCCATCTGCAAGCCCCTGCACTACAGCACCATCATGAATGGAAGGGTCTGCACTATTCTTGTCCTTTGCTGTTGGCTAGTTGGGTTAATTGTCATACTCCCTCCACTTAGCCTGGGAGTTCAGCTAGATTTTTGTAACTCTAATCTCATTGACCATTTTGGCTGTGATATATCTCCCCTTCTGAATATTGTATGCTCAGACACTCAATTTGTAGAGCAACTTGTTTTAATCATGGCTGTGCTGACCCTCATATTGACACTAGTCTGTGTAATTGTGTCCTACACATACATCAAGACTATTTTAAGCTCCCTTCAGCTCAGCAAAGAAAAAAAGCTTTCTCGACCTGTTCTTCTCACATGATTGTAGTTTCCATCACATATGGAAGTTGCATCTTCATCTACATCAAACCAGCAAAGGAAGGAGTGGCCATTAATAAGATGGTATCATTGCTCAACACCTCAGTTATCCCTTAATGAATCCTTTCATTTATACTCTACAGAATAAGCAAGTCAAATGAGCCTTCAAGGACTCAATAAAAAAGATATCATTTCTTTCAAAGAATTAGGAAACTAAAAAGATTTTAAAAATAAAAGTCATATAAGTATTTTATCTTTTTCTAATGTGTTCTAATTCAAATCTGTAGTACAGTACTGAAGTAACAGTTGGATTAACCACCACACTTTCTTTTCTATTACTCTCATGACCACAGACTGAAGTAAGCATTATGGCCTTAATTCAAATAGACCTTCTTTCATAATGGTTCACTTTCATAACTGAGCATAAATATAGATTTCCAGAAAGTTCAAACAATGCCTCACCATCCTTATGTCTGAAACACAAAAAGGCAGTGTCAAAAATTTGAGTTGTCTTTTTGTCCATCATTTCTTTAAATTAATAGCTTTTTCAAGGCAAAAAATATTTATCTCAGTTTTCCTTCCTGGTCTAGCATTCACTATCTCAAGAACGATGGGTAGATGCAATTTGTTTCTTAATTTTTTTGTAATGCAAACCACCCTACTCAGACTAAGATGGAACTATTTCATTATGCTAAATTGCTATTAAAATGGAACCTTTTTTTGGTGTTTTAAATTTTTTATTTTATCATTACAGCTGTCTATTTTTTCCAGTTTTCTTGAGATGTAATTGACATATAACATTGTATAAGTTTAAGGTATACAGCATGATTTGATATGTGTTTATATTGAGAAATGGTTACCAGAATAAGTTTAGTTAACATCCATCACCTACACAGTTAACAATTCTTTCTCGTGATGAAAACTTTTTAAGATCTACTCTCTTAGCAACTTTCAAATAAACAATACAGTGTTGTTAACTATAGTCACCATGCTCTACGTTATACCCCCAGAACTTATTTTTCTTATAATTGCAAGTTTGTACCTTTGGACAACCTTCACCCATTTCTCCCACTCCCCACCTCCCACTGCTGGAGACCACCAATCTGTTCTCTGTTCCTATGCACTTTGTTTTTTTAGACTACACATATAAGTGATATCATACAGTATTTGTCTTTTTCTGTCTGACTTATTTTGTTTAACATAATGCCCTTGAGGTCCATCCATGTTGTTGAAAATGGCATATTTCCTTCTTTTTAAGACTGAAAAAAATATATATAATGGAAAATATAAATATATAAATCATATTAATATATTATTAATTATTAACACCACACTATATTAATATATGATTAATATTAATAAATATACAAATAATATAAAATATAAACAAATATATATGTGATATATAATTTTGTGAGATATATATAGATATATACATATATCTATATATATCACATTTCCTTTATCCATTTATCCATTGGCAGACACTTAGGTTGTTTCCATGTCTTGGCTAATGTAAATAATGCTGCAATAAACATAGGGGTGCAGATGTCTCTTTGAGATAGTGATTTCATTTCCTTTGAGTATATACCTGGGAGAGGGATTACAGGATCATATGATAGCTCTATTTTCAGTTTTTTAAGGAAACTTCATACTGTTTTCCATAATGGCTATGCCAATTTACATTCCTACCAACAGAGTATCTGGGTTCCCTCTTCTCCACATCCTCACTGACACTTATTATCTTTTATTTTTTTATTGTAGCTGTCGTGTCCCGCATGACAGTTATTCCAGGAACATGAGGGCAAGGAGATGAGAAGAAAAGTAGATAGAGCAAGAAATGGGAGCAGGAGGCACACAAGGAGGGTTTGTTCCAAGTGACACTTTATTTGGCAGCTTCAGGCACTTATATAGCTCAAGTGATTACAGAATAGGTTGATCAACATTTAGGACAAGTTCCTCATCCACGTCTGCACATCCCCACCAGTTTCTGGTTAGTTCCGCACTTCTTCTTGTTACAATAAGTTTCTCTTCCTCATGGACTCGGCGGTCCGTTCCCTCTGGCATTGAGACGTTACCCAGTTACAACCTTTCAACCAATCAGCAAAAATCCAGCAAGTACAGCAAATGAAGTGACATACAATAGCAGGTTATTTTTATTCAGGTCAAGGTGTGGTTCTTTGCTCGCACGGTTCCCCATGTCCTCCTGCCCATCAACAACAGGGGTATGTCTGGCCAGCCAGGGTTGGAAGGGCCCAAGAGCTGTTGCTCCATTGGTTAACCCCTTCCTGGTGCCCGGCTCCCAACATGTAGCCATCCTAACAGGTATGAGGTGATATCTCATTGAGGTTTTGATCTTCATTTCCCTGATGATTAATAATATTGAGCAACTTTTCATCTACCTGTTGGCCATTTGAATGTCTTCTCTGAAAAAATGTCTATTCAAGTCCTTTGCCCATTTTTCAATTGGATTGTTGAGATTTTTGCTATTGAGTTGTAGGAGTTTCCTATATATTTTGGATATTAACTCCTTATCATATGTATGGTTTGCAAATATTTTGATCCATTCTATAGGTTGTCTTTTCATTTTGCTGATTGTTTCCTTTGCTGTGCAGAAGATTTTTGGTTTAATTTAGTCTCATTTGTTTAATTTTGCTTTTGTTGTCATATCCAAAAAATTATTGCCAAAGCCAATGTCAAGGACATTTTACCTTTTGTTTTTTTCTAGGAGGTTTACACATTCAGATCTTATGTTTAAGTCTTCATTTTGAGCTGATTTTTGTGTATGGTGTAATATAACGGTCCAGTTTCTTTCTTTCGCATGTGGATATCCAGTTTTCCTAAAACCATTTAGTGAAGAGACTATCCTTTGCCCATTGTGATTGCCCATCTATTTCAGTCCTAGAGACATTATGGTCAGTTAGCCAACACCAGAGATCTCTGCATTTCAAATCTTTTGGCTCTGCTGGCCACTATAGCAACCAGACTTACCTTATTTCTTGGGTTTAAGTGCTGCCACCTGATCTCTACACTCCAGGGTCCCATCATCCCATTGAATTCAGTGACCCCTTTTCAAAAGCACCATCTCTCATTGTCATCCTTGGACTTTACGGAATAGTCACTACAGAGCACTTCAGGAAGTCAAGGCTCCCGGTCAACAATGTATTTTTCAAAGCCTGATGAGTGGAATGTCCTCTGGAATTTCCTGGGCTGTTAGAGAGTAGATAAACAAGTCTTACATAATAAATCTACTTCATTATTCAATCTCCTTAAGTCTTTGAATGCCTTCCTCAATAGCAGAAGGAAGAAGTTCTGGAATCTCAACTTCATTCAGTGTAGGACACATTTGGGCCAAGTAGAGTCATGTCCAGCAACTTGAGAGATCAATATTCACATCAGTAAATTCAACCCAATCCAATGTTTCTTCTCACTTTACTCTAATTCTAAAACTTTTATGACTCATTCCCATAGATATTCTTCAGGTTTCTGTTGATATAAATTAGCTGTCTTGAAATTTTTTAGGTGTGTATGGTACCTCCTTCCAGGTCATACTGTGTACCCAATGCCCTGGAGTCTGTTTGAACTTGAGTCTGGTTATTGGACTCCAAGCAATGAGATAAAGTGGGGGTAGGAATTGAACAAGTTCAGCATTCTTCTGCAAGAAAACTACCTCAAAGGAGGAGATTACAGTTTCTTCAGGGAAGAAGAGATCAAATCCTTGAGACAGTCTATAAATGTCTGCTTCTCTGGCAAAGGTGGCTAGGCAGAATATGGAACTTCAAAGGAATCTACCTATATGTGCCCTCTAGTAACCCCTGGAGGTTGTGAATTCAATTTGCATAGAAATTAATTCACCCACAAGATCAGATTTGGGTTGGTTTCCAGAAATTTCAATCCTGTAGCTACAGGAAATACTGGTTTCTTTTAGGGAAGTCATAGTTTTCTGACTCCTTTGTCATATCTTGAGACCGGAACTTAAAATCCTGAGATGATCTATTTTCTTTATCCAAGTCCTCCAGATATTTAGAGGTAGCCAACCAAAGTTACAGTTTTTATATTCCCCAGTTTCCGCTAAAATATTCTACAATAGCTACTTCTTGGTAAAACAAGCCATAAGAGCAGCACACATTCAAGAGGTGACAAAATCCAGCTACTTAAGGAGGGCTGCAAAGTATCATGGATATTTCTGCAAATTAACATTTAATGTGTGCTTGACTTATGTCCAAGCTAGATTGCAAGATCTTGGATGGCATCTTATTTCCTACAGGGCTTCACTGATGTTCCTGTCACCAACATCCACCCCAAATAATAATAAACTTCCACTAGGTAGCAAAGAGCACTACTCATTTCACATATAAATTTAGGGACCAAACATACAATGCTGCTGAACAAAAAGAGTTTTAAGAGGAGACAAAATTTAATCATAACCAAAGAAATGAAATGTTTACAGGAATATTTAAAACAAGCAAATTAGGAAGTCATGATTTTTAGTCACTCTAGATTTTCAAAAATCTAGAACTTTAGAGAATGTTTTAGTATGAGGAAAAGAGCACAGAAAGATAACAGGCTCAAGCTGAAATGGAGTAACAGGGAGCACATATGGCTTCTCAGCTCAAACCTCTAAAAATTCAAGCAAAATATGTGACACCAAAGTTTCCAGATAACTGACATCAGACAATGAAGGACAGTGAGCCCTGAGAGAGGATTCCTTCAGCTTACTTCCTGGAGACAGTGCAGGGTCGGAGGACCCACGTGGAGCCTATCAGTATGAGTTGAGAAGGTGTAGGTGGCGGTCCAGGGAGGCTAAAGTTCACAAGACAGAGTACCAAGAGGTGGGAGAGGCACTGAGAGATATCTGGTGATTGGTAGATGGCCCATCATGAGCATTCATCTGAGTGCTGATGGGCATGTACATGTAAGGAAATTACCTGACTGAGGTAAGAATCACCCAAAAGGATTGCAAAGAACAATGTTCTGAGCCCACAGAAGAATGGAAATGGTTCCTATTCACACCAAACAGAGTTAAAAATCTCATAGTTCACTGGGTATTATTCAGAAAGATTTGCCTCAGCATTAGGGAAACAAACCATGAGGCTAAACACTACTCTGGTCCAATCTAACACAGATTAACACAGAACCTGGCAGGAAAAACTGTTCCCAAGTGATTTAAATGATACCAGAGCAAGCCTAAAGAATCTGCACAGGGATCCAAATACATCTAGCCTTCAAGAAGGTAAAATTCATGATGGCTGACGTGATCAAAACTCACCAGGCATGCAAAGAAGCAGGAAAACACAACCTGTAATGAGGAGAACAATCAATACAGATAGACCCCAAAATGGCACAGATGAGACAATTAAAAGACAGTAATTGTAAACAGTATGAAACAGTTAGAACTGTAATTGTAACTGTGCTTCATGTGTCGAAGAATATAGAAGATTGAACATGTTAAGTAAAAACATAAAAATTATTTCAAAATTCCAAATCAAACTTATAGAGATGAAAACTCCACTGTCTGAGAAAAACATATGTGGAATAGTTTTAATATCAGATATTGCAGAAGAAATTGAGTTAACTGGAAGAAATAGCAGTAAAAACTCTATAAAACATTCAAAGAGAATAACTTTAAAAAATTTAAAAGAGCAACAGGGAACTGTGAGACAAATTCAATAGGCCTGATATATTGTGTAATTAGAGTCTCCTTAATAAAGGAGAAGGGAGGGAGGGAAAAAGTATTTGAAGAAATGAGTGAAAATATTTCAAAATATTATAAAATTCAAAAAGTGGACTAATGAATCCACTGATCAGAGATGCTCAACAAACCCTAACCACAACAAACACGAAGGCATAACAATAAAAGAAATTGCTTAGAACTAAAGAGAAAATCTTAAAAGCTACAAAGAATAAAATCTTTTAAAAAATTATTAATTTACTTTTTCCTTTTAATTTTTGACCCCCTTCAGCCATTTCTCCCACCTCCCACTCCTCACCTCTGGCAACCACCAATCTGAATCTTTTCTCTGTATCTATGAGCTTGGTTTTTTATTTTTGTTTAGATTCCACATATAAGAGAGTTCATGCAGTATTTGTCTTTCCCTCTCTGACATTTCATTTAGCAATAATACCCCCAAGGTCCATCCATGTTGTTGCAAATGGCAAGGTTTCATTCTTTTTTATGGGTGAATAATATTCCATTATATATATATTTGTATGTATGTATATCACAATTTCTTTATCCATTCATCTATAAATGGACACTTAGGTTGTTTTCATATCTTGGCTATTGTAAATAACGCTGCAGTGAACATGGGGTGTGTATATCTTTTCAAGTTAGTGTTTTCATTTTCTTCGGATAAGTTCCCAGAAGTGGAATTGCTGGAACATATTGTAGTTTTATGTTTAATTTATTTTTTTTGTGTGTGGGTGAGGAAGACCAGCCCTGAGCTAACATCCGTTGCTAATCCTCCTCTTTTTGCTGAGGAAGACTGGCCCTGGGCTAACATCCATGCCCATCTTCCTCCTTTATATGGGACGGCTCCACAGCGTGGCTGACAAGCAGTGCGTCGGGATCCGAACCCACGAACCCCAGGCTGCCAAGCGCGAACTAAACCGCTGCGCCACTGGGGCCGGCCCCCATGTTTAATTTCTTGAGGAATCTCCATAGTGTTTTCCATAGTGGCTGCACCAATTTACATTCCCATCAACAGTGCACAAGGGTTCCCTTTTCTCCACGTCCTTGCTAACACTTGTTCTTTCTTGTCTTTTTGATAACAGCCATTCTAACAGGAGTGAGGTGATACCTCATTCTGGTTTTGCTTTGCGTTTCCCTGATGATTAGAGATGTTGAGCATCCTTTCATGTTGGCCATCTGTACGTCTTCCTTTGAAAAATGTCTATTTAGATCCTCTGCCAATTTTTAAATCAGATTGTCTTTTTTGCTATTGAGCTGTATGAGTTCTTTATATATTTTGGATATTAGCCCCTTATCAGATATATGATTTGCAAATATTTTCTCCCATTTGGTAGGTTGTCTTTTCACTTTGTTGATGGTTTCCTTTGTTGTGCGGAAGCTTTTTAGACTGATGTAGTCCCATTTGTTTATTTTTGCTTTTGTTACTTTTGCTTTTGGTGTCAGATTCAAAAAATCACCGCCAAGACCTATGACAAGGAGCTTATTGTCTATATTTTCTTCTAGGAGTTTTATGTTTTCAAGTCTTATGTTTAAGTCTTTGATCCATTTTGAGTTAATTTTTGTGTGTAGTGTAAGATAGAGTCCAGTTTTATTCTTTTGCATGAGGCAGTCCAGTTTTCCCAACACCATTTATTGAAGAGACTCTTCTTTTCCCATTGTATATTCTTGGCTCCTTTGTTATAAATTAATTGACCATATACACATAGGTTTATTTCTGGGACTTCTGTTCCATTTGTCTATGTTTCTGTTTATATGTCAATACCATACTGTTTTAATTACTATAACTTTGTAGTATAGTTGGAAATCCGGGAGTGTGATGCTCCAGTTTTGTTCTTCTTTCTCAATTTTGCTTTGGCTATTCAGGGTTTTTTTGTGGTTCCATAAAAATTTTAGGATTGTTTGTTCTATTTCTTTGAAAAATGCCATTGGAATTTGACAGAGATTGCATTGGATCTGTAGATTCCTTTGGGTAGTATGGACATTTTAACAATATTGATTCTTCAATCCATGAGCATGAAATATTTTTCCATTTATTTGTATGTTCTTCAATTTCTTTCATTAATGTCTTGTAGTTTTCAATATACAGGCCTTTCATCTCTTTGGTCAAATTTATTCCTAGGCATTTTATTAATTTTTTTGATTCAGTTGTAAATGGGATTGTTTTCTTTATTTCTTTTTCTGATAGTTCATTATTAGTTATAGAAACACAATAGAGTTTTGTGTATTGATTTTGTATCCTGCAACTTTACTGAAGTTGTTTATTAGTTCGAACAGTTTTTCATGGAGTCTTTAGGGTTTACTATGTATAAAATCATGTCATCTGCAAATAGTGACAGTTTTACTTCTTTTCCAATTTCAATGCCTTTTATTTCTTTTCCTTGCCTAAATGCTCTGGCTAGGGCTTCGCATACTAGGTTGAATAAAAGTGTCAAGAGTGGGCATTCTTGTCTTCTTCCTGATCTTAGAGGAAAAGCTTTCAGCTTTTTACTGTTGAGTATGATGTTAGCTGTGGGCTTGTCATGTATGACCTTTATTATGTGGAGGTATGTTCCCTTTATACTTGCTTCATTGAGAGTTTTAAAAATCTTATTACATAAAAAGAAGAAAATGTAAGAATGACAGCATATTCTTGGCAGAAACAATGCAAGGCAGAAGACTGGAGAGCAGCATCTTTAAGGTAGAAGGAAAAGGACAACCCAGAATTCTACAACCAACAAAAATATTTTTCAGAATTGAAGGTGAAGTAGAGACTTTTAAGAAATAGAAAACCTGGAAGACTTCATCACCAGCAGACCTGCCCTACAAGAAATGTTAAATGAAGTATCTCAGACAGAAATTGCTACCAGATAGAAACATGCACCTACCAGGAATACAGAGCACCAGGGAAGAAAACTCAGGTAAACATGTGAAATTTTTTCCTACTATTTAAGTAAATCAAAATTATAACTGAGAGTTTAAAGCCAAAATAAATAAAATTGGTTTTTAAAATCATTTTGTATTTTAACATTCTTTTTTTATTGTGGTAAAATGTACATAACATAAAATTTACCATTTAACCATTTTTAAGTATACAGTTAAGTGACATTAAGAACATACACATTATTATGCAAGCATCACCACCATCTATCTCCAGAATTTTTCGTCTTCTCAAACTTAAATTCTGTGGCCATTAAAAATAACTCCCCATTCTTCCCTTTCCCCAGCCTCTGGCAACCACCATTCTACTTTCTGTCTCTATGAATTTGACTATTCTAGGTATTTCTATAAGTAGAATCATACAATATTTGTCCTTTTGTGTCTGGCTTATTTCACTTAGCATAATGTCTTCACATTTCATCTACATTGTAGCTTGTGTCAGAATACCATTCCTTTTTAAGGCTGAATAATGTTCTCTTGTATGTATATACCGCCTTTTCTTTATTCATTTGTCAATGAACATTGGGTTGTTTTCATCTTTTGGCTTTAGTGAATAATGCTGCTATGAATATTGGTGTACAAATATTGGTTCAAGCTTCTACTTTCCATTTTTTTAGGTATATACCTAGAAGTGAATTTGTTGGATCATATGGTAATTCCATGTTTAATTTTTTGAGGAATGTCCATACTGTTTTCCACAGTGGTTGCACCATTTTACGTTCCCCCACAGGCACAAGTATTACAATTTCTCCACTATTTTTTGAGTTTATAACATAAGTAAAAGTTAAATGTATGAAGACCATAGAACAAAGGCCAGAGGGGAGGGTGAAAGTCGCACTTTTATGGTTCTTAATTATATATGAAGTGGCATAACATTAGTTGAAGGTAGAGTGTGATAAGTTTAATATGTATACTATGAAGAAATCAAAAAACATAACACAAGTTTATAACAAATAAGCCAAGAAAAGAAACTAATTTCAAAGAAACCAGAAAAAAAAAAGTGACAAAGAACAAAAGGGAAAAATAGAAAACAAATAGTACATTAGATTTAAGCCCAACCATATCAATAATCATATTAAATGTAAATAATTTCAACACCAAACTTAAAAGGCAGAGATGGTCAGATTAGAAGGAAAAAAAGAGGCAATTCTTTGCTGCCTATATGAAAGCAATGTTTATTATAAACACAGAAGGGGAAATAAAGTTTAAAAATGGAAAAAACTTACAATGTTAACACTAATCAAAAGAAGTTAGAGTGGCCGTATCAACATCAGACAAAGTAGATTAGAGCAATGAATATTAATTGGAATAAAAAAGTGTCATTTTTTTTATGACAATGGGATTTATTCTTCAAGAAACCATAACTATCCTAAATACATATGCATATAATAAAGAGCTTCAAAATATATGAAGCAAAAACTGACAAAACTGCAAGGAGAAAAATAAAAATCCCTAATTATAGTCAGCAATTTCAAGATGCCTGTCTCAATAATTGATTGAATCATTACCCAGAAATTCATGAAGCATACAGAAGACTTAATACTATCTATCAACATGATATAACTGACATTTATAGAACACTCCGACAATGACAACAAAAAAAGCAGAATTGTTCTAAGGCTCACAGATAATATTTACCAAGACAGACAATATTCAGGGCTCTAAAACAAGCCTTGTTAAATTCAAAATGATTCAAATTATACAAAGTATGTTATCTGACCAAATGAAATTAGATTAGAAAACAGTGACAAATTTTCCTGAGAAACACTCATCATTGGAAGACAAATAAATTTGTGGGATGCAACTAAAGCAGTATTTATGGAGAAATTTATGGTTCTATAGCAATAATGGTGATTAAAACAACTGTGACATGTATAATTGGCCATAATCTTGCCACTCGACCATACCAGCTGTAAGGGAGGCTGGGTAGTATTTTTCTGAGTACTTTGCACCCCACATAAAATTTGGGTTCTGTCACTGTGGGCACGGAAAGAAAAATACCAGATAGGAAATTACCAGTCTCTGCCACAGCCAATCAGGATGTTCTTCAAAAATTTACTCTAGGTATAGAGACATGTCTCCTTTTTCCCCAGCTTACCCCTCTGCCAGGGAAATATTCAGTCACTCTCTGCAATAGTGGGATGACAGGCATGATGTGACACGGCTAGTCAGTGTGAGAAACCTCAGTGGAGGAGTAGTGTGTGGACTGAGTAAAGAGACAGCAGAGACACCTGCTTCAATGAAGGCAGCAGGAACACACCTCTGCTCCATCGTTTGACACCAGGATTCAACATGAGCAGCAAGAGCAAGAATGTCCAGCAATGAAAGAAAAAGAGATGGTCAAAGACAATTTTTCATCCAGTGCTTGGGATGCAAAACTCTCCATTGCTTCACATACCAACAGTGGTTTCATTGCCTATCTGAAAAGTCAGAAGCAGAAGGAGAAAGGATGAAAACAAAGGTCAGGTAGCATCAAGATAACATCAAGTGTGAAATTTGAATGCTGATAAGTCTCTCGCATACTGAGACAAGTAGCTCAGGCAGTATTGGGGAAGAAACAGGATCTTTGTGTTCACATAAACTTTTCTTCAACATCTGCACTGCCACTGTGGGGCATTCTGACCAGTCATTTCTCTGCTCTTCAGTCTCCTCATCTATAAAATGAAGATAGCTTTTATTTTTACTTTAAGATTTATGCCAAAGATGAATAATATATAACAAAAAATATAATAAAAACAGAGTGTCTAATTCTAGGAGAAATATAAAGATTGAATAAAGAAATCAAAATGGAATTCAGTTGACATCAGACCACCCTCAATGTCTCTGAGGACATTATTCCCATTGCCACATGTGTTTTTACATGGTTGATTAGACTGCCACCAATTCATTAGTAACCTTTGAAACTGAGTCACCAAGGACCGTTTTGTTATTCACTGGGATGTTCTCTGCGCACTGGTAGCCGACTAAACACATGAAAGAAAAGTTGCTGTTACAGAATTTGCAGGGAAGCTTGCCTCCCTGCCCAGGAAGATCAGATGTGCCCTCTGACAAAACCGGAGAGAAACCTTCCTTATCTCTGCATCCTTCTTTTCTTCCTTTGAACTAACGGAGTAACTGGGAAATCTAGTATCAGATGCCACTTTTGACTTGGTGAGGGAAGAGGAGACTGAGACCAGGCTCATTATATCAGGATCATGAAAATCTAGGAGAGTTCTGTCGGTTATCAGACTTGTCTGTGAGAGGGTGTGTGTGTGCACGTGGGTGTGCATGTGGAGACTTGTGTGTTTGAGTGCGTTTGTGTGGACTGGGGGTTGAGATAGGTGGAATGTGACAGAAGTACATACAAAACTCACCAACTTCATGCTCCTCAAATTGTGGGTCCCTCAAGGGCCCCTGATAAAGAACTGTCAGAAAAGTAAGTATATAATTGTCATGACATATTTTTCCATATTCTGTAAACATAGGCAGAAGGTGAACACAGTCAGTTTTAAAATTTGGAATTCAGTTCACCATTCTGATACTGCAGAAAAATATTCAACAATCATTTCTGATAAGTTGTTATTCTGAAGGAACATGAAATTAGAATTTTCTGCCAGGGTCACTTTAGCCTTTGAAAGGGCCAGTCATAACCTCAGCTGAGGCTGTTACTACTTAAGAGACAGAAAAATAAAAGGCGATGGAAAAGACACCACCACCCAATAATATCCACTAGTGTCATTGAAATCAAATAATATCAGTATTATAGATTGCCTTCCAGGGAACCTCACCTTATTCTCCATCTGTTATTTAAATCCTTTTTGCCACTTTTTGGCAGGGAGTAAAGGGTGGGGTGGGGTGTGTGCAGTATTCACTCTTCTTGAATCTCAACTATTCAGTCCATGGGCAGCCTCTGTCTCAGATGAAGACTGACTGAGGTTGGTTCCAAACAGAAGTAAAGGTCCAAGTGTCTCAAATGTATATATGTATACATTATTTTTTTGACGAAGATTAGCCCTTAGCTAACATCTGCTGCCAATCCTCCTCTTTTTTGCTGAGGAAGATTGGCCCTGAGCTAACATCTGTGCCCATCCTCCTCTACTTTATGTGGGATGCCACCACAGCATGGCTTGGTAAGTGGTGCATAGTTCCATGCCCGGGATCTGAACCTATGAACCCCAGGCCGCGGTAGTGGAGTGCGTGAACTTAACCACTACACCACCAGGTGGGCCCTTCAAATATATTTTTTTAGTTCAGTAAATGGGGAGTCGATAAGGAAAAAACTGAATCTCTATCACTCATCTAGCTCCCAAAGTGACAGTGAGAGTAGCTAGTTTTGCATACGTTAAGTCATCAAGGTCAATCAGTGAACGTTAATTGAAGACACTACTTACCGGAGGAATGTGGTAAAATTTATTCAGTGAAATTGTTTTGAACTTTAATTGATCCAAATTCAAAGTAAATAAATAACTCTCAATCTCCCAGCAAAATTTCCCCAACATAACAGAGAATGTTGGTATGATTGTTGGTAAAAGATAAAATGAAGCAGTCTTATATCCAAATGATCTGCCACTACAGGCTCACGTGCATTATTAGAAGCAGTGTTTATTTAACATGCTTCATGAATTAACACACAACATCGTTGAAAGTTAACACATATTATGTTAGGCATTTTAAAACATTAAATTAACGATCATCCAAATGCTAATATGATTGGTTTCACCAGTCTTTCCTATCGATAGAGGAGAATAAAAGTTTTGATGGGAGAAGCAGGGAATAATTTTTGATCCTAGGAACTTTGTAGGGGAGGGAGAGCTGGAGTTGCAATGTCAATGGCCAGTACAAGGATTTAAACTCTTCTATATTGGAAAAGGGGGAGGAAGGGAGGAAAATTAGCAGGGTAGAAATGAACCTGACCTATCATTTAGTTTGGCCTATCAGAGTCTTCCCCCGGCAAGTACATGGCAAGATACTATCTCTCCACTAAGCTATTTCTCCCATGAGCTGAGGGAGGGCTTTCTCTGTTCCAAAATTGTACCTGTGAACCCTGAGCAATGTATCTTGCTAACTCAGCTTATGGTGACAGATGCTGCTGCTGACAACTTTAGTAGAAAGAAAAGAACATAGAGAAACTGAGTGAACATAGGGAAATCTGAATAGCTACCAACATAACTAAGAGTGATTGCCAACGAACGAACCTGGAGTAGTTATCAGGCCAAGTCTAAAGCTGCATTTTCACGGTTGTCTTGTGTTACCATGTCACTGAGTATGCACCAAAATGAAATATTATCTCTCACTGGTATCCTGAAAGCTCCTTGAGGGAGCCACCTGTTAATAGTTGGATCTCCAACCTCCATATTGTGCTCTTTAAATAATAGATGCTTATTAAATATTTATTTGATGAATAAATGTAGGTTATTCACTTGAGCAATAGGAAAGAAGAGTAACCTAATGGATTTTTGATTCTCTATTCAGAACACACACATTGGGTACAATTGGGACAATTGTTTAAACACATAAGAAATTAGTTTTTCCTCTCATGTAGAAGGGTTTAGTGTTTCTCTACAAACCCTTGAGTTATGCCCAAATTTGCTCATTTAACAATCAATCCTCCCTAATGAAAGACAGACATATTATTGGCTAATATGTTGTTATTATCAACTATGACATCCCCAGTGAGAATGCATTTCCCAGATTCTCTTTTACAGGATGGATACCTGAAAGTAGCTGCTTGAAACATGAATCTCAATGAGGGTAAGTTTTGACATGAAAGAGAGGGGAATTCCTGACCCCCTGTCTAATGGAATTCCTGAGAAAATGTAGAGTGCAAGGATGCTTAAAACGCCTGGGAAGTGCTGAAATGGACAGCAATAAATGTCTGTGAGAAAGGTAGGGTAATTTATCATTTGTTTACAAAGATTGGCTCGTATGTGTCCATTTGTTTCTGGATGTTGCTTGGGCAACATATTTCATATTTCAAAATGCAGAGAACATAAGCAACAGGGTTAGGGAGCTGGTGGGTAAATTGGTGGGGAGAGGTGATTTGAGGAGGGGAGCAGCAGAATTTGTTCAAAGAAGAGGTCACTAAGATATACCCTGAGACAGATTCTGAAGGCTGTGTGCTATGAAGAGCACAGGGTTGATCAGGCTGGCAAAGAAAGCAGACGCCACAGATCACACTCTCTGGGCTGTGTCCATGACCCAAAGAGCCACAACAGGATTAAATCTGATTTATCTTAAGGTTCCAGAAAAATTTTCTTTATACCACTTCAGGAAACCCTCTGCCTAAGCAATCCCAAAACTGGCTTAGAAATACTTTCATTTGCCTAAATATAGGGTGACGAAGCAAAGATACATATTTTTGTCTCCCTATTTAGAGATAATTTGAAATGCTAAGATCAGAACTAACACTTTTAAGTGAATGTGCTGCTGTTAAAATTCAGCATAACAACATAAGACGATCAACGTAAAACACTGATTAAACATTTGTCCAAACCCATAGAATGTACAACACCAAGAGTGAACCATAATGTAAACTATGGACTTTGGATGATTATGATGTGTCAGTGGAGGTCCATCAGCTGTAACAAATGTACCATTGGGTGGGGAATGTCGATAATGGGGGAGGCTATGCATGCTGGGGACAGGAGGTATACGGGAAATCTCTGTACCTTCCTTTCAATTTTGATGTGAAATTGGCCCCCAAAAGTTTTAATTTAAAAACAAAAAAAATTACTAATTAACAGATCCTTCTGGGTTTTGAAAATGGAGCATTTCAGTATGGTGTGGAAAAGCAAAGAAAGATGAGGAGAAAAGAAAAAAACTTCAAAAACGACATAATTTCCTCCAGGATAAGGACAAATAAAATCACGAGGCAATGTTGTCAAGAAACTGCAAACCAGACATATAATCTATGTTTTGTTTTGCTGTTATTTGATATCTTTGTAAATGTACTTTCTAATCACAGAATTATAAGCATAAGAATGATATTAGATATTTTCTATAAATGTCTCCTAGTAAGATGTCAAGAACTGCTATGTTAACAAACTGATTATTAAGTAAAAGAAGAAAGTGCATTTAAACTAGCTTTCTGGGATGTTTTCATTCAGGTTCCAGTGCTAGCTTCTTGTGACACTTCTCTCTTCAGGTTGACTCTCTCTTGACTTGGCGCAAGGCAGTGATGGGAAATCGTACAGCAATAACAACATTTATCCTGCTGGGATTGACAGATAATCCAAAACTACAAGTTCTGCTTTTTGTATTTTTGTTTCTCACCTACATGTTGAGTGTGGCTGGGAACCTCATCATTATCACCCTCACACTTTGGGATTCTCATCTTAAAACTCCCATATATTTTTTCCTCCGAAATTTCTCTTTCTTAGAAGTCTCATTCACCACTGTCTGTATTCCCAGATTCCTGTATACCATGACAACTGGGGATAATACTGTCACCTATAATGCTTGTGCCACCCAATTATTTTTTGTTGTCCTCTTTGGAGCAACAGAATTTTTTCTCCTTGCTGCCATGTCCTACGACCGCTGCATGGCCATTTGTAAGCCCCTGCATTACACGACCATCATGAACAGCAGAGTCTGCATTACTCTTGTTCTCTGCTGTTGGTTTGCTGGCCTGTTGATCATCCTCCCACCTCTTGGCCTGGGCCTCCAGCTGGAATTCTGTGACTCAAATGCGATTGATCATTTTGGTTGTGATGCATCTCCTATTTTACAGATAACCTGCTCAGACACAGTGTTAATAGAGAGAATTGTTCTGAGTTTTGCTGTGCTGACACTCAGTATTACCTTAGCGTGTGTAGTCCTCTCCTACACGTACATTATCAAGACCATTCTAAGATTCCCTTCTGCCCAACAAAGGAAAAAGGCTTTTTCTACCTGTTCTTCCCACATGATCGTGGTTTCCATCACCTATGGCAGCTGCATCTTCATCTACATCAAACCTTCAGCAAAGGAAGGAGTGGCCATCAATAAAGTGGTGTCTGTGCTCACTACTTCAGTCGCCCCTTTGCTTAATCCATTCATTTATACACTTCGAAACAAGCAAGTGAAAGATGCCTTTAAAGACACAGTGAAACAAATTGTATTTCTCACAAAGAAGTGAGAGACTATTGATGTTTTTTGAGGCTAAGTTAAATTAAATTTAACCCACGAGCGACATTCATGAATTTGCCAAATTAATTGATTCCTTCCTGTTCTGTAGATTTATCAAGCTAAGCTTCCCCCAGGAACATTTTTCTTTTATAATCCAAAAGCCAAATCAAGCTATTTATTTCTCCTTCTTTTAAGTTTATTTTATTCAGAATGATTTCTTCAATTACTGCATGTTCCAGACTAGATTCCCAAAATGCTCAGTGTCATAAAAAGGAAATGCAAATAAAGTTGTGTTTCTGGCCATATGGCCTTGTCATGATGTGGAATATAAATGCCCAGAGACCATTTCTCACTTGTTGGGAATACTTCAATATCCAGCCTCTAATTGTACAAGGGTAATGAAAAAATTTTCACCAAAGTTTAAAAAGTGATTTAAAGAAGTGTGCACTCCAGAACTCTCATTCTTATTTTAAAATGCCCATTTTTCAGGAATGAGTAGAAAGTGTTAATGGGGCAAATCTAAAATCCGTAAAGATAACTGTGTTCTTTCTTTTAAACCAATTTAGCCACAAAAATGTTTCTATTGGCCTTTCTGGAAATTATTTGTGTGTAGTTCATCCTGCAACATGATATGACTATGGAAGAGAAAGAACAAGACTTCCAGGTACTGGGTCCCTTCTACTGACATTGCCATTGATGGTGTTTAGGCACAGAGTCAAGGAGAACAAGCCCTGAATTTAGGGGCAGGATAACTAAATCTTGGTTAGATAAGTTCTCCAATATCCAGACTTACATTATCTCTTGATTTAAGAAAAATGTTAGAGATTAGGAGGATTGATCAACATATCGAAAAAGTTCAGGGCCAGCCCTGGTGGCATAGTGGTTAAGTTCAGTGTGCTCCACTTTGGCAGATCAGGTTCAGTTCCTGGGCGTGGACCTACATCATTTGTCTGTCAGTGGCCATGCTCTGGCGGTGGCTCACATACGAAAAGAGGAAGATTGGCAACAGGTGTTAGCTCAGGATGACTCTTCCTCACCAAAAAAAAAAAAAAAACCACCAAAACTTCATAATTTGGGAAGAACATTTGGTGGCTTAGCATAGACTGACGATTGAAGATAAGATCCAGGCAGAATGTGAAAAAAATGGTAGACTTCGTGAAGAAGGAGAGAGGTAGAAAAACAGGTAACACTCATGCAGGGACCTTGGACCAAATAATTAGAATTCTTTCCATTAAATGGTAAAAACTGTCTTTTTATTGTTTTTATGTTCTATGATTGTGAAAGTTAAATTTTATGTTTTCAGAGTACATATACAACTATTATCTATGTTTATTAAACATCACCTAGCTGCTTAAATGTACTTTTTTATTTTGATCATATTTTCAATTGTTTATACAAGGTCATGGCCTTAGTATGAGTATAAGCTTCTTTTATACTTCAAAAATATTCAGGAAAAATAGGATTCTATTCTCCAAGGTCTTTCTTCTTTTTTAATTTAAAATGCCTAAAGCATCAGACAACTTCCAATAGTAGGAGCATCCTATAAAATACCCGACCAGTACTCCTCTAAGCTGTCAAAGTCTTCAAATATAAGGAAAGTCTGAGAAACTGTCACAGTCAAGAGGACCTAAGGATACTACACAATTAAATGCAATGTGGTTTCCTAGATGGGATCATGGAATAGAAAAAAGATATTAGCTGAAAACTAAGGAAATCTGAATAAATTATGGACTTTATTTAATAATAATGCACCAGTATTGGTTCATTAACTGTAACAAATGCATCATACTAATGTAAGATGTTATAGGGGAAACTGGGCACAAGGTATTTGGGAACCATCTATACCATCTTCTCAATTTTTCTGTGAATCTAAAACAGGTCTAAAAAAAATAAGGTGTGTTAAAGAATAATTACAGTCCTCAAGTTAAATAACAACTATTTTCTCTATGCTGAGGAAAATCTATGGCTACTTAAATGATGGATTTGAAAGAAAATTCCAAGCTTTCTTTTGCAGGCTACTCAATGGAAGGGTGCCATTCAGCCCCATTGGTCCGTCTCTCCTTATTCTTATCCTGCTGATGACCCGTGTTTAATGCTCCCATTGCACCTTCCTCACCAGTCTCTCTGGGATGACTTCTCTTAAACATCTTTTTAACGTTGTTCTTGAAGATGGCAACAAAGGGTCTTTATTAGTCCCTCAGAACCAGGACCCCCAGGGAACGTATTGTTTGTCAGCACGATTTGATCACAAAGTGGCTGTTCTGGGGAGAGAGAAAAATTTTGTTACTTTGGATATTTAAAAACTTCCATAAAGCTAATGGATCTCTTGCTGAGATGATCATTTCTCCTAGGAATAAAAAGAGCCCTAGACATTCTCTGGCCTTCAACACATGTTTTAACAAACATTTGAATATAGGTCCAGCCTTTTGATATGCAGTATAGAAAATGCAACTAAGTTAATCTGCCCCAGGGCAACAATACAATATATAAAATATACAACCATAAAAGTTAGCAATGCAATAAATTGCACAAGGCAACATATATTGAAGTGCCACATAAGTGGCATAGATCATGTGCGCTCTCAATACAGAAGGGAGATCCCTATGGTCAAGTAAAATAATAACAGCATTTATGTTATTTACTGTGTGCCAGGCATTGTTCTCAGTAATATGTATGGTAATAATAGACTCAATTAAAAAACCTATATATTGTATGTTATTATTATCATCAATATATTATTATTATTAATAATAACATGCTATCATTATTATTCTTGTATTGCAAACAAAGGAACTGAGACATAGAGCCTAAGACACACAACTGATAGAAAAGCTGAGACTTGAACCCAGGTAATCTGGATGCACAGTCCGTGTACATGGCCAGAACACATTACTGCTTCCTATTCTGGCAGGCCCTATGAGGAGACAGAACTCCCCTTAGACCCAGAAAAAATTTAGAAAGGTGAAAAAGTAAGCAGAGAGCATATCTTACAAGAAAACTGGATCAAGACTGCTTCAAAACTCTTTGGTAAATCTTTCTACCTGGGCAAAATGTTTCCCATCCATGGTGCAATAGACTCCACATCTCCCACAAAGACGATGCTCTCGTTATCCATCTCTTCTCTGCTGCAGAGGAGAGACAAAGGTGGCTCTATCTCTCTGACAGATTTTGTCTCTCTAACAGTCATCATATTTGATCCACCAGCAGCATTTGAGTCAATAAATCATTCCTTCCTCCTGGGAACACTTTCTTGCCTAGGCTTTCAGAATTCCACATTCTCTTTGTTTCTTTTTGTTTGTTTATCCATTTGCTAGTTGATGGACATTAGGATTGTTTTCAATTTTTGGCTATTATGGTTAAAACTGTTATGAACATTCGTATACAAATCTTTTGTAGACGTATGGTTCATCTATCTGGGGTCAACACTTCGGGGTGGTATTGCTAGGTCATAGGGTAAATTTATGTTTAACGTTATGACACCACCAATCTATTTTCCAAAGTAGCTGCTAAATTTTGCATTCCCAAGAATAATGTAGAAAAATTCCCATTGCTTCACATCATCACCAACACCTAAGATTGTTTTGTCTGTTAGTTTTAGCCATTCTAATAGAATTGTAGTATTATCTCATTGCAATTTTAATTAGAATTTCCTTAGTAGATAATGGTTTTGAGCATCTTACACATACTTATTTGCTATTCACATATTGTCTTTGGTAAAGTGTTTAAATCTTTTGCCTATTTTGATAGGGTTGTTATTATTGCATTATTAGAGATCTTTATATATTCAGAATACAAAACTCTTGCCGGATAGGGTCTGAAGTGTTTACATCTATGCCATGCATTTTCATTAACATAACAATGTTTCTTGAAGAGAAAAAAATGTTTAACTTTGATGAAGTACAATTCATCATTGTGTTATCATTTGTGTTCTAAAAATTTTTTGCTTAACCTTCACTCACAAATATTTTCTCCTGGTTTTCTTCTAGAAGTTTTATATTTTTAACTCCTACATTTACACTTATGATCTATTTTGACTTAATCTTTGTATATATGTGAGCTAAGTATCCAGTTTCTTTTTTTATACAGATATCTAATTGTTGTAGCACCAATTCTTCTCATTACTTGACCTTAGCACCTTTGTCAAAAAATCAATTGATCATATATGTATGGGTCATTTCTCAACTCTCTGTTTCATTTTCTATGTATCTATACTTATGCCAAAACCACAATGTATTGATTACTGTAGCTATAGAGTAAGACTTGAATCAGGAAGTATAAGCCCTCCAATTTCACTCTTGTTCAAAATTGTTTTGTTTATCTAGGTCCTTTGCTTTTATATATAAAATTTAAAATCCAGCTTGTCAAATTCTCCTTAAAGAGCCTGTTAAGATGTTTATTAGGATTGTAATGACTCTATAGATCAATTTGGGGAGAATTGTAATCTTAACACCACTTAGTCTTCTGATCCATGAACATGGCATTCTTCTCCATTTATTTAGGTCTCCTGTAATCCCTCCATCAATGAATTATAGTTTAAGTATTCAAAAACTGCACAACTTTTGTTAGATTTATCCTTAAGTAATTCATGTTTTTATGTAAACTGTACTTTTTAAATTTTCAAATTCTAATTATTGTTAGTATATAGCAATGCAATTGAGGTTTATATATTGACCTTCTATCTTGTTACTGTCCTAAGCTCATTTATTAGTTTTAATATGTATTTTATATATCCCTTTGATTTTCTATTCTGATGATCATGTCATCTGAAAATAAAAACCATTTTAATCCTTTATTTCCAATCAGTACAGCTTTTATATTTTCCTGCTTTATTGCACTGATGAGGTCCATTAATACAATGTTGAATAGAAATGGTGAGGCAGACAATCATGCCTCGTTCCTAAACAATAAGGGGAAAGACCTTCAATCTTTCATCGTTGAGTATGATAATATAGGTCTTTGTTAGTTACCTTTATCAAGTTGTTGGTGTTGTTGCTATTGTTATTTATTACTGTAATTTCAGTTTGCCTCTTCCAAAGAATCTCAGCAGGAGCCGTCTGCCTGACCGTCTCCCTCCCTCCAGCAGACTCTAGCTCTGAACGTGCTGGGGACCTCTTAGTGCCTGTCAGGAGCTCCTAACTGTTTACATATTTATTTATTGTTGACTTCTGGAGCTGGCTTCCTAGGTATGAATGATGTACTCAATCCCTCTTTTCCTGTTTCAGCATGTTATATTCTTGTAAAATAAAAATAAAACCCAAATATGAAAAGAACTTCTATTCCTAGTTTGCTGAGAGTTTGAAAATGAATGATTTTTTGGCAAAGGTGCTAAGGTCAAGTAATGAGAAAAATTGGTGCTACAACAATTAGATATCTGTATAAAAAAAGAAACTGGATACTTAGCTCACATATATACAAAGATTAAGTCAAAATAGATCATAAGTGTAAATGTAGGAGCTAAAAATATAAAACTTCCAGGAGAAAATATTTGTGAGTGAAGGTTAAGCAAAAATTTTTTAGAACACAAATGATAACACAATGATGAATTTTACTTCATCAAAATTAAACATTTTTTCTCTTCAAATGTGTGTTGCATTTTGTCAGATGCTGTTTCTATATATATTAAGAAAATCTTTTCTTTTCTTTCTTAGTTGGTTGATATGGTGGCATTTATTGATTGATTTTTGTTCAATCAACTTAGCATAATTGGGATGCACCCCACTTAGCTGCAATATATTTTATTTACATATATTACCAGATTTGGTTTGTTTTAATTTTACAAAAAATTTTTTTCATCTGTATTTATAAAGGATATTGGTCTATAATATCCTTTTCCTATAACGTCTGTTTGATTTAACAGTAATTCTGCCTTCACAAAATGGGAATGTATTCCCTCATATTCTATTCCCTGGAAGAGTTGTGCAGAGTTGGTATTGTTTCTCCCTTAAATGTTCAGTGGCATTCACCAGTGAAGCTGCCTGAACCTGAAATTTTCTGTGTGGGATGGTTATTAAATATGAATTCAATTTCTTTAAGGATCACAGGGCTCTTCAAGCTATCTATTTCTTCTTGGTTAAGATTTGGTAATATATGTCTTTAAAGGGATTTTTCCATTTCATCTAAATTGTTGAAATTCTCATCATATATCCCTCATAATGTATATAGGAGCTGTGGTGATGCACCCTCTTTTGATACTAGCAATTCTCCACCAACTGCTTTATTCCTGCTTAGTCTCATTAGAGGTTTATCAACTTTATTGTTTACAAATATCCAGATTTTGGTTTCATTGATTTTTCTCTATATTTTTTCCATTCTATATTTCACTGATTCCTGGTATTATCCTTATTGTTTGTCTCCTTCTGCTTACTTGGTGTTTAATTTGATTTTATTTTGCAGTTTCTTAAAGTTAAAACTTTTATCATTGATTTTAGATCTTTCTTCCTTTTCAATATATTAATTTAATGGTATAAATTTCCCACTAAGTAATATTTTAGCTGTATCCTACAAAGTTTAATATGCTGTATTTTAATTTTCATTCTGTTCAAAATACTTTATTTTTCTGTCATATATTTCCATGACCCATGTGTTATTTGGAAATGTGTTCCTTACTTTTCAAATATTTAAGGATTTTTCCATGTATCTTTTTTGTTATTGTTTCTAGTTTAACTCCATTGTTTTCAGACAACATACTTTCTGTAATTTCAATCTTCTTAGTTTACTGAGACTTGTTTTGTGGCCCAGAATATGGTTTATCTTGGTGAATAACTGATATATACTTGAAAAAATATACATTCAAACTCTTGTATAGTGGATTTTTCTATAAATATCAATCTTGTCAACATGATTCAAATTCTTCTATACTTTAACTGATTTTATGTCTACTGGTTCTATCAGTTTTGGACAGAGGGGTGCTGAAGACTCCAACTATATTATGGATTTTCTTTCTTAAAATTACTTTGTCAGATATTTATATAGTCACCTCAACTTTCTTCTGTTTAGTGTTTGCATGGTATTACTAACACATTTTTACTTAACTATATATTTATAGTTTCTTTTCTTGACTGGATGTAGTTGAGCTTGCATTGTTACCTAACCTGGCAATCATTATCTTTCTTTTTTGCTATTTGCAGGAGACACTTTATTTTTTTAATTTAATTTTTATTGCAGTAACATTGGTTTATAACAGTGTATAAATTTCAGGTGTACATCATTATACTTCTAATTCTGCATAGATTATATCATGTTCACCACCCAAATACTAATTACAATCCATCACCACACAGATGTGCCTAATCATCCCTTTTGCCCTCCTCCCTCCTCCCTTCCCCTCTGGTAATCACCAATCCAATCTCTGTCTCTGTGTGTTTGTTTGTTGTTGTTTTTATCTTCTACTTATGAGCGAGATCATACAGTTTTTGACCTTCTCCCTCTAACTTATTTCGCTTAGCATAATACCCTCAACGTCCATGCATGTTGTCACAAATGGCTGGATTTCATTGTTTCTTATGGCTGAGTAGTATTCCATTGTGTATATATACCACATCTTCTTTATCCATTCATCCCTTGATGGGCACTTAGGTTGCTTCCAAGTCTTGGCTTTTGTGAATAATGCTGCAACAAACACAGGGGTGCATGTCCTTACATATTGGTGTTTTTGTGTTCTTTGGATAAATACCCAGCAGTGGAATAGCTGGATCACATGGTATGGTTCTATTCTTAATTTTTTGAGGAATCTCCATACTGTTTTCCATAGAGGCTACACCAGTCTGCACTCCCATCAGCAGTGTATGAGAGTTCCCTTCTCTCCACATCCTCTCCAACACTTGTTTCCTGTCTTGTTAATTATGGCCATTCTGACGGGTGTGAGGTGATATCTCATTGTAGGTTTGATTTGCATTTCCCTGATAGTTGATGTTGAGCATCTTTTCATGTGCCTGTTGGCCATTTGTATATCTTCTTTGGAGAAATGTCTGTTCAGGTCTTTTGCCCATTTTTAAATTGAGTTGTTAGTTTTTTTTGTTGTTGAGATGTATGAGTTCTTTATATATTTTGGAGATTTTTATCAGATATATAGTTGGCAAATATCTTCTCCCAATTGTTAGGTGGTCTTTTCATTTTGTTGATGGCTTCCTTTGCCTTCCAGAAGCTTTTTAGTTTGATGTAGTCTCATCTGTTTATTTTTTCTATTGTTTCCCTTGCCTGGTCAGACACAGTACTTGAAAATATGTTGCTAAGACCAATGTTGAAGAGCTTATTCCCTATGTTTTCTTCTAGTAGTTTCATGGTTTCAGGTCTTACATTCAAGTCTTTAATCCACTTTGAGCTAAAGTTTGTGTATGGTGCAAGATAATGGAACTTTCATTTTTTTGCATGTGGCTGTCCAGTTTTCCCAACACCATCTGTTGAAGAGACTTTCCTTTCTCCATTGTAAGTTCTTGGCTCCCTTGTTGAAAATTAGCTGTCCATAGATGTGTGGGTTTATTTCTGGGCTCTCAATTCTATTCCATTGATCTGTGTGTCTGTTTCTGTGCCAGTACCATGCTTTTTTGGTTACTATAGCTTTGTAGCATATTTTGAAATCAGGGAGTGTGATTCCTTTTAGCTACTCAGGGTCTTCTGTTGTTCCATATAAATTTTAGGATTCTTTGTTCTATTTCTGTGAAAAATGTTGTTGGAACTTTGATAGGTTTGCATTGAATCTATAGATTGTTTTAGGAAGTATGGACATTTTGACTATGTTAATTCTTCCAATCCAAGAGCATGGAATATCTTTCCATTTCTTTGTGTCTTCTTCAATTTCTTTCAACAATGTTTTATAGTTTTCATTGTACAGATCTTTCACCTCTTTGGTTAAGTTTATTCCTAGGTATTTTATTCTTGTTGTTGCAATTGTAAATGGGATTGTATTCTTAATTTCTCTTTATGCTACTTCATTGTTAAGTGTATAGAAATGCAACTGATATCTGTATGTTGATTTTCTATCTCGCAACTTTACCATATTCATTTATTATTTCCAGAATTTTTTGGTGGATTCTTTAGGATTTTCTCTATATGAAATGATGTCATCTGCAAATAGTGACAGTTTCATTTCTTCCTTTCCAATTTGGACCCCTTTTATTTCTTTTTCTTGCCTGATTGCTTTGGCCAGGACTTCCAATACTATGTTAAATAGGAGTGGTGAAAGTGGGCATCCTTGTCTGGTTCCTATTCTTAGAGGGATAGGTTTCAGTTTTTCAACCTTGAGGATGATATTAGCTGTGGGCTTGTCATACACAGACTTTACTGTGTTGAGGTCCTTTCCTTCTATACCCATTTTATTCAGAGTTTTTATCATAAAAGGATGCTGTATCTTGTCAAATGTTTTCTCTGCATCTATTGAGATGATCATGTGACTTTTATTCTTCATTTTATTAATGTGGTGTATCACTTTGATTGATTTGCAGATGTTGAACCATCCCTGCATCCCTGGGATGAATCCCACTTGATCATGGTGTATGACCTTTTTAATGTATTGTATTCGATTTGCTAGTATTTTGTTGAGGATTTTTGCATTGATGTTCATCTGGGATATTGGCCTGTAATTTTCTTTTTTTGTGTGTTGTCCTTGTCTGGTTTTGGTATCAGGGTAACATTGGCTTCATAGAATGAGTTAGGAAGCTTCCTCTCCTTTTCAGTTTTTTGGAAGAGTTTGAGAAGGATAGGTATTAAGTCTTCTTTGAATGTTTGGTAGAATTCACCAGGGAAGCCATCTGGTCCTGGACTTTTATTTTTTTGGGAGGTTTTTGATTACTGTTTTGATCTCCTTACTTGTGATTGGTCTATTCAAATTCTCTATTTCCTTTTGATTCAGTTTTGGAAGGTTGTATGATTCTAAGAATTTATCCACTTTTTCTAGATTGTCCAATTTGTTGGCATATAGCTTTTTGTAGTATTCTCTTATAATCTTTTGTATTTGTGAGCTGTCCATTGTAATTTCTCCTCTTTCATTTCTGATTTTAATTATTTGAGCCTTCTCTCTTTTTTTCTTGGTGAGTCTAGTTAAAGGTTTGTCAACTTTGTTTATCTTTTCCAAGAACGAGGTCTTGGTTTTATTGGTTTTTCTGGTCTCTATTTCATTTATTTCTGCTCTGATTTTTATTATTTCCCTTCTTCTACTGATTTTGCACTTTCTACAGTTCTTTTAGGTGCACTGTTAGATTGTTTATTTGAGATATTTCTTGTTTGTTGAGATAGGCTTGTATTGCTATAAACTTCCCTCTTAGAACTGCTTTTGCTGTATCCCATGAATTCTGGCATGTTGTATTTTCATTTTCATTTGTCTCCAGGTATTTTTTGATTTCTTCATTGACCCAATTGTTGTTCAGTAGCATTTTGTTTAATCTCCACATATTTGTGGCTTTTCTGATTTTCTTCCTATAGTTGATTTCTACTTTCATACCTGTGTGGTCAGAAAAGATGCTTGGTATTATTTCAATCTTCTTATTTTATGGAGACTTGTTTTGTGGCCTAATATGTGACCAACCCTGGATAACGTTCCATGTGCATTTGAAAAGAATGTGTATTCTTCAGTTTTTGGATGGAATGTTCTGTGTATATCTACTAAGTTCATCTGGTCTAATGTGTTGTTTAAGGCCAATGTTTCCTTGTTGATCTTCTGTTTGGATGATCTATCCATTGGTGTAAGTGGAGTGTTAAAGTCCCCTACTATTATTGTGTTACTGTCTACTTCTCCTTTTATGTCTGTTAATAATTGCTTTATATATTTAGGTGCTCCTATGTTAGGTGCATAGATATTTACAAGTGCTATATCCTCTTGTTGGATTGTTCCCTTGATCATTATGTAGTGCCCTTCTTTGTCTCTTGTTACAGTTTTTGTTTTAAAGTCTATTTTGTCTGATATGAGTATTGCTACCCCAGCTTTCTCTTCATTGCCATTTGCATGGAGTATCTTTTTCCATCCCTTCACTTTCAGTTTTTGAGTGTCTTTAGGTCTGAAGTGTGTCTCTTGTATGCAGCATATATATGGGTCTTGTTTTTTTTTTTTTTTTAATCTAATCAGCCACCCTATGCCTTTTGATTGGAGCATTTAGTCCATTGACATTTAAAGTAGCTGTTGATATGTATGTACTTACTGCCATTTTTAAACTTTTTTTCTTGGTGTTTTAGTAGTTCTTTTCTGTTCCTTTCTTCTTCTCTTGCTCTCTTTCCCTGTGGTTTGATGGCTTTCTTTGGTATTATGCTTGGGTTCCTTTTGCTTAGTTTTTTGTGTATTTATTATAGGTTTCTGGTTTGTGATTACCATGAGGTTCATATATAAAAACCTACATATATAGCAACCTATATTGAGTTAATGGTCTCTTTAGTTTGACCTCTATCTGAAAGCTCTACTCTTTTACTCCTGTCCTCCCATATTTATGTTTTTGATACCATATCTATCCTCTTTTTTGTTCATTTGTATCCATTACCCTCTTATTGTGGAAATAGATAATTTTTTCATATTTGTGGTCTTCTCTTTCCCCCTTAAATAAGTCCTTTTAGCATTTCCTCTAGGACTGGTTTCTTGGTGATAAACTCCTTTAATTTTTGCTTGTCTGGGAAACTCTTTATCTCTCCTGCCATTCTGAATGATAACCTTGCCAGGTAGAGTATTCTAGGCTGTAGGTTTTTCATTTTAGCACTTTAAATATGTCGTGCCACTCTCTTCTAGCCTGTAAGGTTTCTGCAGAGAAGTCAGTGGATAGCTTTATGGGGTTTCCTTTGTACATAAGTTGTCTTTCTCTTGCAGCTTTTAGGATTCTCTCTTTGTCTTTAATTCTTGACATTTTAATTGTGATGTGTCTTGGTGTGGGCCTCTTTGGGTTTATCCTGTTTTGTGCTCTCAGCTTCCTGTAGCTGGATGTCTGCTTCCTTCCTTAGGTTAGGGAAGTTTTCTGCTATTATTTCTTCAAATAGATTCTCTGCCCCTTTGTCCCACCTTCTCCTTCTGGGACCCCTATAACATGGGTGTTAGTGCACTTTATGTTGTCCCAGAGGTCCCTTAGACAGTCCTCACTCTTTTAAATTCTTTTGTCTTTTATCTGTTCAGCTTGGGTGATTTCCTCTAGTCTTTTGTCCAGCTCGCTGATCCATTCTTCTGTATCCTCTGTTCTGCTTTTAAGTCCCTCTAGTGAATTCTTCATTTCCAGTATTGTATTTTTCATTTCTGGTGGGTTCTTTTTCATATCTTCCATTTCTTTGTTGACGTTCTCACTGAATTCATCCATTCTTCTTCCAAGATCAGTGAGCATATTTATGACTCTTTGTTTGAACTCTCTGTCAGGTAGATTGCTCATTTGTGTTTCATTTAGCTCCTTTTTTTGGGGTTTTGTCCTGTTCCCTTACTTGAAATTTATTCCCTTGCCTCCTCATTTTGCCTCTTTCTCTGTGCTTGTTTCTATGTATTAGGTAGGTCAGGTATGTCTCCTGATCTTGGAGAGATGACCTTATGTAAGTGATGCCTTATGGGGCCCAGCAGTGTGCTACCCTCTGGTCACCAGTTCCAAATGTTCCAGGAGTGACCCCTGTGTGGGCTACTTGTGTCCCTCTGTTGTGGCAGAGTTACTCTTGCCGTAGGTGCCCAGGGAGGCTGAGCTGTTCCCCTGGCCTGTTTATTGTAATGCTCAGCTGCGTGTGGTTGTTGTATGCCCTTCAGTCTCTTTATCAGGTATGGGGAGCCCCAACACAGTTGGCTGCAAGGTCTAATAGCACATTCCTATTGCAGTTTTTCTATTAAATGAGTAGGCCCCCAGTGTGGCTGGTTGTTAGGTTCAGGGTCTTACAATTGCTATAACCCTCCAGCCTATTAGAGTCTTGTCAGCTCTCTGAGGGTTGCAGCTGGGTGGGCCTGGCCCCAGGCACAGGAGCACCCAATTGTTTCAGGCTTTGGAGGGTAGGGCTGATCCCCTATGTGGCTGTTTGAGAAGCACAAGTCTTCTGCAGCTGAGAAGCCCCACCATCTACAGGGCCACACACACAGTTAACACAGTCCTGCCCCATGTGTGCACCCCAACCCCATAAAGTGGACCCTGTCTCTATAAGGCAGGGGCCCCACATTCTCCACCCACTCCTCGGACTTGCCCTGCCCCATAGAGGTGGACCCACTTACCAGGCTGCAGAAAATCCAGGCAGCTCCCTTAAGCAGGCCCAGAAGTTGCCCTAGGGCTTGTTGTTGGTTGGGGCCAGTCCCTAGGGTGGGCTGCTTTCCTTGGCTGAGCTGGATTAAATTGGTGCCTTAGTGGGTGGCGCAGCCTGGGCTAGCAGGCCACAGGGAGAACTCCAATGGCATCTGCCAACATCTGTGTCCACATGCCCACACCAGGTCACAACAATGGCCACCACTAATGTCCCAGTCCCTTGGGAGGTCTCACCTCTCACTGAGATGTACCCAGAGCCTATCAGGTGAGCCTCTTTTCACCAAAGGACCGTGTGCCTTTCTTTCTGGTGATTTTAGGTTGCTTTCTGAAATGGGTCAATTTGTGCATGAGCCATTTAAGACCCAGCTGTGATTTCTTCATGTCCTAGCTTTTCTGGGGGTGCTCCCCATTGTTGTTAGTTGCCTGAAAAGCCAGATAGTATGACACTCATCTTGGTTGTGCTGGGTCCAGAAAATGTCTATAGCAGCAATGCTCCCTGGCTCAGGTCCCTCCCTCCTCCAGGGAAGGCTGTGTCCCTTTGGATTGCCCCTGGGCAGCTGTGAAGCATTGTGGCTTGTGAAAGTGGTGTTTTTTCTCTCCAGGAGGGAATTTCTGCCTCTTCCACCTCAGTTAGGACTGTAGCTTGTTGCAGGGGTTCCTCTTATCCAGTTTTCAGTTCTCTTTGAGGGGTAATTTTTCCAAGATTAGTTGTAAATCTGCTGTGTCCATGGGAGGAGGTGAGTTCAGAGTCTGTCTATGCTACCATCTTGACCTCTCTCTAAAGTGATCTCCTAACTGAATCATAATTTGAGCCCAATCAATCTCCAGAGTTCATGCCCCAAACCAATGTGTTATGTTGTCCCTCTGCTGCCATTGTATGATAGTGTATGTCTTGTTTTTCTTCATGGCTGATATCATCTGAAAGAGGTTCATTCCCAGGTTTTTGATTGTTTGTTTATTCTAGGAGTCCTTCTACCATAGATTTATCATTAATATAATGATAAGAATGTTTAATACCAGCCTTCTGGCCATGGTATTTTATGAATCTTGGAGAAGCACAAGTCAATAATGCAATCACATTACCAAATAAAATGATATTGGCTTGCCTGACATTCTCACTCTACTCCCACTTTCAATCCATTTGAACTCTACTCATGTCCAGTTTCTACCTTTTATTTTTTATTTTTTGGTGAGGAAGATTGGCCCTTAGCTAACATCTGTTGCAACTCTCCCTCTTTTTGCTTGAGGAAGATTGTCCCTGAGGTAACATCCGTGCCAATCTTCCCCCATTTTGTATGTGGGATGCTGCCACAGCACAGCTTGATGAAGGGTGTGTAGGTCCACTCCCAGGATCTGAAACTGTGAACCCCAGGCCACTGAAGTGGAGGACACAAACTTAACCACCATGTCACTGGGCTGGCCCTTCTACCTTATTGTTACCAACAGAACATGCAGAAGTCAGAGTTCAGTGATGAAAAATTACACAGCAATAACAACATTCATCCTGGTGGGACTGACAGATGACCCAAATCTCCAGATTCCGCTTTTTGTCTTTTTATTCATCACCTATCTGCTGGATGTGATTGGGAGCCTGACCATCATCACCCTCACCTTTGTAGATTCCCACCTTGAAACTTCTTTTTCTGGAATTTCTCCTTTTTAGAAGTCTCTTTTACCACTGTCTGTATTCCCAGATACCTGTATACTCTCGCCACTGGGGACAATACAGTTATCTATAATCCCTGTGCCACTTAACTATTTTCTATTATTGTCCTGGGAGTGACTGAGTTTTTTCTCCTGACAACCATGTCCTAAGACTGTTACGTGGCCATCTGCATTACACGACCATCATGAACAGTAGAGTTTGCATCACGTTTCTTATTGGCTGTTACATGATTGCTCTGATCATTGTCATCCTGCCATTTAGCATGGGCTTTGAGCTCGAGTTTTGTGACTCCAATGTCATAGATCACTTTGGCTGTGATGCTGCTCCTATCCTGAAGATTACCTGCTCTGACACAGAGTTCATAGAGTGATTTGTCTTGGTCTTGGCTGTGTTGATACTCCTGTTCACCTTGGCGTGTGTAATTATGTCCTACACACACATCATCAGGACCATTCTCAGATTCCCTTCTGTGCAGCAAAGGAAAAAGGCTTTTTCTACTTGATCTTCCCATATAATTGTGGTTTCTATCACTTACGGAAGCTGCATCTTCATCTATATTAAACCATCTGCAAAAGAAGGGGTCACTATAAATAAGATCGTGTCAGTACTCACAACTTCAGTTATTCCAGTAATGAACCTCTTCATTTATACTCTGAGGAACAAGCAAGTGATACAAGCTTTCAAAGACACAATCAAAAGGGCTGCATCTATCTCAGTAAAGGACTAGTGAATTTAAAAGGTAAAAATGTAAAAGAACTCTTTATACCCATTTTTAACAATTTTATTGAGATATAACTTAACTACTAATAAAGTCACCAGCTATAAGTTCACTATTCAATAAATTCTAATAAATTAATAGATTTTTGAAACCACGAACAGAACCCAGTTTTAGAACACTTCCATCACCCCAAACGTCTTCCTGATGACCACTGGCAGTCAATCACCACTTTCACCCACTA
Source organism: Tapirus indicus (assembly GCA_031878705.1). NCBI lineage: Eukaryota > Metazoa > Chordata > Mammalia > Perissodactyla > Tapiridae > Tapirus > Tapirus indicus. The sequence goes on along the minus strand of CM062918.1, from coordinate 142,293,701 downwards.
GTCCCCAGAAACCACTGATCTGTTCTTAAATTTGCCTTTTCTGGACATTTTATATAAATGGAAACATACAATGTGCAGTATTAGTGTCTAGTTTCCTTCATTTAGCATGTTTTTGAGGTTCATCCATGTTGCAGCATTTATCAGAGGTTATTCCTTTTTCTAGGAAATAGTATCCCATTATGTGGATATACTACATTTTGTTTATTCATTCACTAGTTGATGGACCTTTGGATTGTTTCCATGTCATTGTGAGACGTATGTTTTCATGTCTTCACACCTACAGGTGAAACTGTTGAGTTGTATGGTATCTATCAAGCTGTTTACCAAATCTATGCCCCTTTATTTTCTCACCAGCAATGTGTGAAGGGCCCAGTTTCTTCACATACTCACTAACACTTTTATTTTGACTCTTTTTTATTATGGCCATTCTTGTGGGTGTGTAGTGGCACCAGATTGCGGGTTTAATTCTCATTTCCCTAATGACCAATGATATCGAATATCTTTTCCTGTGCATATTAGCGGTTTGTATATCTTCTTTGGTGAAATTTCTATTCAAAACTTTTGCCCATTTTTAAAATTGGGTTTCTTGTCTTCTTATTGAGTTGTAAGAGCTCTTTATATATTGTGATACAAGCCCTTTAATAGATATATGATTTGTAAATATTTTCTGCCAGTCAGGGACTTGGTTGTTGTTGTTTATCATTTCCTTAATGGTACCCTTTGAAGTGCTAAATTTTTAATTTTGATGTAGTCCATTTCCCCACTTTTTTCTTTAAGAAATGTGCTTTTAGTGTCATATCTAAGAAATATTTGCCTAATTGATGTTTCCCCTTTGTTTCCTAGCTCTTACCTTTGGGTCTTTGGTCCATTTTGAGTTAATATATATATATATTTTTTTGTGGGGAAGACCAGCGCTGAGCTAACATCTGTTGCTAATCCTCCTCTTTTTGCTGAGGAAGACTGGCACTGGGTTGACATCCGTGCCCATCCTCCTCCACTTTATATGGGACGCCGCCACAGCATGGCTGAGAAGCAGTGCATCGGCAGGGGCCCGGGATCCGAACCCGCGAACCCCAGGCTGCCAAGCGTGAACCAAACTGCTGCGCCACCGGGCCGGCCCCTGAGTCAATTTGTATATGGTGTGAGATAAGAGTTTAAGTTTCTTTTTGCTCATGGATATTCAATTATCACAGCACTACTTGTTAAAAAGACTAGCCTTTCTCCTATCGAATTGTTTTGGTACCTTTGTTGAAAATCAGTTGGTCATAAATGCAAGGGATTATTTCTATATCTCAATTCTGTTTCATTGATACTTACACCAATACCACCCTGTCTTAATTACCGTGACTTTATAGTAAGTTTTGAAATTAGGTAGTGTAAGACCTACAAGTGTGTTCTTTTTCAAAAGAATTTTGCCTATTCTAAGTCCTTTGCATTTACATACAAATTTTAGGAAAAGCCTTTCATCATCTTGGATTTTAATTCTTATACCTCACCATCCCACATATCTTTTGTACCCAGAGCCCACACTATTGGATATATTAATCACTCTTTCCTTTCAGCTCAGTCTATTCCTGGGAGGAATTGAGAAAAATTCCTTTATAAATATACCATCCCATGTCATTACAAAACCGTTATTATCTCAGAGCCAGGAAAAGTTTTCATTCCTAGGAAAATAACTTAGGGAAACCCTTACACATGTGCATCAGGTTACATGCATACAAATATTTATGACATTACTATTCATAGTAGTGGAAAACTGGAAACACAACATATGTCCATCAGTCAAAGAATAGATTAATAAAGTGTGGTCATATTCATACAATGGAATACCGTAGAGTCATTGAGTAAACCTTAACACCACCCGTCAACATGAATGTACCTCATAAAAATAATCGTAAGGGGAAAGTAAGACACAGAAGAATGTATATAGTATAATTCCATTCATACAAAAGTTTTTTTAAAGACAAAACTAGACAATATAATTAACATTGCATTCACTGATGGTAAAACTACAGTGAAAAATAAGGAAAAAATCATGAAAATAGGAGTGTACTTATGTCACTGGGGATGGGGAGAAAGGTAATTGTGATGTAGAGAGGTCAGAGGGACTTTTCTAAGATTATGGCAATGATCCATTTCATGACTGAAAGGTAGTTACATTGGGTGCTTGCTTTATAGTTGTTTTTCAAAAGTGCACAAATGTTTTATGCATGCTTTATTTATGAAGAGATAGTTAAAATAATCATTGACATGGAAAAATAGCCATGAAAATCTTGACAATAATCAAAAGAGAATATTTTTCAACCATATGCAAATTAATTTGAATACCTGGATGAGACAGATAATTTTCTAAGAAAATATAATTATTAAAATTGACCCAGGGGGGCCGCCCGGTGGTGCAGTGGTTTAGTCCGCGCTTGGCAGCCCGGGGTTCGTGAGTTCGGATCCCGGGTGCCCGCCGATGCACTGCCTGTCAGCCATGCCGTGGCGGCGTCCCATATAAAAGTAGAGGAAGATGGGCACGGATGTTAGCACAGGGCCAGTCTTCCTCAGCAAAAAAGGGGAGGAGTGGCAACAGATGTTAGCTCAGGGCTGGTCTTCCCCACAAAAAAAAAAAAAAAAAAATTGACCCAGGGAGGCAGAGAGACTCTAAACTGACTTTCACAGAAGAAAGAGAGAGGGTTGAGAAAGAGGTATCCTTCAAAATGCATCAGGCCTGCTGAGATGGTTTCAGAGATGAATTCCTCCAAATCTTCAAAGAGTCAATAACTGCTTATCTAGTTCTTCTAGATGACTCTGAGGCTGAATCCTTTCATGATGAGTATGGCTCTTTGAATCAAAATAGTTTTTCCTGGATCTTGAGGATGTAGTTTGTATGTAAGTATCTTAGCCACTGAAACCACACTTGAAAATTAAATATCAATAGATTTACGTTCTATTGTTCTCTCTATTGCATCAACTATAGAATGTTCTTGTACATTTATTTTGATTCTACTGTACCAATGAATGATATCTCACTGGAAGTTCTTACCCAGTTTATGCTGAAAAGCTTATGGCTGTTTTACTTTCCAGTGTGATCTATATGTCTACCCAATACATCAAGTCCAACCATACTTGGTTTGTAAGGTTTAGATACTTCTATACCATAGCTGTAGTCAAAGACGTGCTCTTAAGCCCAAGGCTCTATGGTGCCAGTGACTTGTACAATGTCTGAAGGCTCTAAGGGACAATGAGGGAAAGAGGCAATACCACTAAAACTTCTAACCATATCCCACTCTACACTGCCAAGCACAAGTCAAGCCTAACTGAAAGGAACCTGGAAAGACTTTTCTACCCTGACTGGAAATCCGGAAACACTGATAGAAAAGATTGATAAATCTGAAAAAAAACTAAATAAATAAAAAAAAAACTTTTAAAAAAACCTTCTGTGTGGCAATAAATAAATAAGCAAAAAACAAGAAAACAAATGTCAAACTGGGAAAAACATCTGCAACTGATATTAGTGATTAAAAAGCTAAGCTCTTAATTCATAAAATGCTCTGAGAAATCAACAAGAAATAATCACTATCCTAACAGAAAATAATACAAAAACAATACAAAAAGATTATTTGAATAAAACAAAAAAGAAATAATTCCTAAACAAATGGAAATATAGTCAAACTTGCTAATAATAAGAGAGATGTTAAAGCATCACTGAGTTACCAATTTTCACCTATCAGATTGAAAACACATCCAATAGTTTGATAATACACCTTATTGTCAGGATACTGAGGAAACTGACCCTGACAATGTTTGTAGGAATATAAATTGACCGAAGCCTACAGAGCACAGTTTGACAAGAGCTATCAAAATTCAAATATCAGAAGTCAAATTCAAATGCATTTAAAACACTTCAATCAAGGAATTCCATTTTAGAGGATTTATTCAATAGGTAAGTGAATAAATGTGTGAATTAATATTCCTTTAAAGTCATTCATTTCAGCAGTGCTTATAGTAACTAAAGAAGTTAATCAATCGAAAAGTCCTTCAGTAGAAGACTATTCTATTCTATTCAGTAGAAGATGTTCCATTCCATGGAATACCTTACACATATAAAAAATTTTTTTGAGCTCTTTGTGTATTGACATGAAAAGATTTCTATTATACCATATATTTAAGTTAGAAAAATGTAAAACTGTGCATATATTTCTTCTTTTAGAAAAAGATAAAAATTAATTATCTAATTTTATATATGCCTAGAATGGCAAAAATACATTGGAAAAATAGTGGAAGTATACAGATAGGTGATTGAGTGTATGAAGATAAGGCGATAAAAAGGAGCTTCCACTGTATATCTTTTTATACTTTCTGCTGTTTGAAAGCTTTAAAAAAATCATATAAATGAATACAAGTGTTTATCATATAAATACATACAAGTACTACATACAAATATAACTCATACAATATATTCATCAACAAATGAAGTTACATATTATATAAAATGTATTTCTATTTCACTCATTTAAATTTTATATTCATATTTCATTCATTTTTGTATTTAATTCATATTCATGATTCATACAAATTCATGAATAATTCATACAATTCATAGTAAGAAATGAGTGTATACAATGTATCCCTCATAAAAATGAACACCAATACTACATATTAAAATATGTGTCATGCACTAGAAATGATAATTTGAAGGAAATTTATAATCTTAAATGTATATATTTGAAAAAGATGACTAAAGTTAAACTTTCAACTTTAGAGGAATAAAACAAAATAAACTCTAAAGAAAGAAGATATAAAGATAAGGTGTAAAGATATAAGCAGAAATTAATGAAATGGAAAACAAAGTTCAGTATGAGGGAAATTAATAAAGCCCCTCTTAAAAAAAACCCTAATAAATGAAGTTTTCATCTTCTAGTAGAATTGACCAAGAAAAAATAAAGAGGTTACAAATAATAATAAAAATGGAAAAGAAGACTTGTTAGATACAAGTTTGATAACAAAGATAAAAATACTCTAAAAACATTACATCAGTAAACGTAAATTTTAGTAAAATGGACTAATTCCTTATTTAAAAAAATGACCTCAAAAAAAAAAACCAAAATAAAAAGCCTAAACAGCGCTATACAATTTAAGAAATTAATTATAGTTTAAAATCTTCAACAAAGAGACCACCAGGCCCAGATATATTACACTTGAGTCCTACCACTCTCAGGAACAGATAATTCCAAAGAAATAAAACATTTTTGGCACCAGGAAAAATGTAACTACTCTCCAATTTATTTTATAAAGCCAGCATAAGCTTCACCCTAAAACCATGGAAGATAAGTGCAAGAGAGGAAAACTGAAGAACAATTTATCTCAGGCACACATATACAAAAATCTTAAATAAGATGCTGGCCAGTTGAACCTTTTTTTAATTTAAAAAAGTAATGACCAAGTTTGGGCTTATGTCAGGGATACAAAGGTGGTTTAATATCAGTAAATCTATTGCTATCATTTCATTGCCCCAATAACAAAAGGAAAAAAATGTATATTTATATTACTAGATAAATTAAATTTGTTTTACTAGATATACTAAATTTATTTTATTTACACTAATTCACTAGATATACATTTTTTTTTTATAAAGTTCAACACTCATGCATGAGAACTCCTAGCAAGCTATGAAAGGAAGTGAATTTTGGAGTGTCCAAGTGGACCTGAAATAATTATCTTTGCTCAGTTATCTTTCCTACCCCAGTTATAAGTTAAAAAAATAAAACAATCTGACAGTTAAGTCTACTGCAAACAGTGGAATAGTGAGTGTGCAATCTCCTCTAAGTACTTATAATAATGAGTCACATGATTGGGCCAAGCATACACGAGGTGAAAGGATGCCCAAAACCAACAGGAGGAGCTCTCTCTCCTGTGACGGGAGACGGTGTGGCTTCACCCAAGTCCAGCATCTCTCAGGGCAACCCTGAGAGGCTTCTTTCCTGAACTCCACTGAAGAAAACCTCAAGCAGTGAGAAGAAAAGTGAAAAGAAACCACATTTGTGATTTGTCATCTGACAGTTATTGTTTTGCACCTGACCTGTTTCTGATTCTATTGCATCTTCCTTTCTCCAAGGACACAGTCCCAACGGATAGTCATTTTTTTTTCTCACAAGTTCATTAAAGTTCTTTACACTATAGGTTAATTAGTGACTTTTGAACCTAGGATCCCAAGGGGTCCTTTTGTTTGTTTAATCAGATGTTCCCTGTCTACCTGTTGAGGACCAGATATAACTTATACCGTTTTTGTTAATACAGAATTTGCAGGGAAACCTGTCTTCCTGTACAGAGGTCAAGATATCAACTTTGTTCGAACTAAAGAGAGTTTCTCACCATCACAACAGTCTTTAATTCTTTCAACTATAAAAAACATGTGAGCATTTTTCCTAGAATTAAAGTCAGAAAATATCCTTCATTTGCTATCCTTATAAGACAGTAGAAGGTAAAGGGCATTTGGGAAAGACCCCTGGGAAACCGTGAGTAACGGTAACCTAAGAGAGCTCTGTCCACTCGCAGACTTGCCCCTGAGTGCGTGTGTGAGTGCGTGAAAAATGCTGTAGGACACACCGTCTCTAACAAGCTCTTGCTCTGCTCTGAGTTACACTAAGGATCTTTGTGGTTCAATTGCCCACAGAAGGTGAGTACGATTTACTTAGTCATGCCAGCTGTTCACCCTCCAGAACCCGAGTGGGTCAAAGTTACAGGCAGAAGGCTTTGACCTATGTGTTTCAAAACCTAGGTCCTAAATAATTATGAACAGTTTTTCACAATAGGAATCAATGGTTATATCCTATGTTACTCTATTCTCTAAAAAGTGATATTTGAGCTTTAATAAGACTGTAGAAAGGTGTTTTGGGAGAAGTTAGGACAGTAACATTTTAGGGATGAATATAGTCTCCTGTGTATGAGATCCTGGGAAAGTGCTCCTGTTCTCTCAATCCAGCAAAAATGCCTCCCTAATGTTTATTGTTAACTACACAACTTGAATGTCTACCACTAGAGATAATTCCCCATATTTCATGAGCAGCACCACAAAGCATACTTGAGAGGGTAAAATATTCTGTTTTTAGTATGACAACACAATAAATCAATACATTTTCTTATGCTATTCTGCATAAGTTTACCCAGTATATTCCAGATGAGACTAAGACACTAATGGATATTGACTTTTGCAAGGGTAGAAGTTAGAATATTATGGGTACACAGGGCTTAGGCCAGGTGGAAGAGAGCTTGGTGGGCATCATATGTGGGCACTTAGAATCTAGATCAGAAGACAGGGAAGGATAATAATTCTTTCTAACGTCAACATTTGGTCCAGTGTGATTATTCCCTGAGTGATTCTACAGCACCTGGGAGGGAAGCAGCTAATAGGCCAGCCATTTATGACACACTCAAGTCAGATTCCTGTCCATAAATCCAGAGTCACTCTGATGTGTGATCTGAGCACATGTTGGGAACAGACACTGCAACCTTGGTAGGAAGGAAAGAGCCATATTTCCCCAATCTCTGGGGAAACTCACCTCAAGATCATTATGGGAAATATATTGAGACAGCCAAGAGGAAACCATTCATGTTCCAAACTAATTGAGGTCTCCTGGGAAGATCCTGTTCCATCCCAGTAATGAGAGAAACTGGAAACCCTAGAGACAGTGACTGCAAATGGGAAACATTTCAGTTGCTACCAACATAATTAATTATTATTGTTGAATACCAGCTACCTTTGTTTTATGGCCTCTAACTCAGAAATATAGAGGCCCTGGACATTGATTCATCTAGTTCCCTGAAGGTTACTTGGCAGACAGCATCACAAAGAGAATGCTGGTCATTTTCTCAAAGCATAAAGAGGAGAAATAGATCAGTCAAATAAATAGTTGAGAAGGCAGTGTTTTGCAGTGGTTATGAGCTGGGTTTCTGTGGTCAGCCTGCTCGTATTCATAATCCTGCTTTACCACATTGTAAGTCAATAACCTCGGGCATGAGTCTAAATTTTCTGGATCTCAGTTTCCTTAATTGCAAAATGAGGATTAAATTACAACCAACCTCAGAGTGTTGCTTTGAGAATTAAATGAGGTAAACTAAGTGTTTAATATAGTATCTAACATTTAGTAACTGCCTTATAAATCTTATTATCATTACCATCCTTGGAAAGTTTGTGAATTAAATTGAATACAGCCAAAAGGGGAGTCTTTGCCCTGGCATCGGCCATAAAAACCTAATCTTATTCCAGAAAATCCCTCATTAGAATGTATTCTTCAACTGAATGCATAAAATGCTGGGATGAGTAACATATATGTGATTATCAGCTTCTGAGACATTAGGTGAATTTATTTTCCAGATCTCCTACAGCATTGATGGTACGTTTTTCCAGAAGTAATGCAGAGCCTGGGGAAAGAGCTGGAATGGACTGGGTATTGTTGAAAGACAAAGAAACACATTAGAAGTGGCAAACTTCCTAATGGGTGAGCGGAAACCAGGAAAAGGAAGAAAATAATTTCTGAAACTCTCTCCTAACTTGACACAGTAGAAAAAAGGCATAGAAATCAGATTTAGGAAATTTGCATTCTTTCTTAGACTTTACTCCTAACAAGCCCAGTGACTGCTCTCCTCTGATTTCCATCTTCACAATTAGGAGATTGGCTAAAATAAGCTTTATATCTCTCAATTTATACAGCTCCCTCAAGTCCTTGATCATTTTATGTATAGTAACCTGGCACTCATTTGGCTAAGATTATTTTTCTTTCTTATTCCTTTATAATAGTTTAAAGAGAAACAGACAGGACAACATGTACAGGGCATAAAAGAGATTTCTTATAAATTAGTGGGGAGAATTACAGGGAGGTTCTCAAGTGATACAATATGATGAAAGAAGAGGGCTGTAAGACAAACTCAGAAGAGAGATGAAAGCTGTGGTTACTGAGGGGGTAGGAAGTGAATGTCCCAAGGGACAATGTTTGAATTAAGAGATCTGGGTAGGGAATCACATTAGAAAGTGCAAACAGTGTAGATTATAAATGTAAAAAAGATTCGGAGAGAATAAGTCACATGGTGTATCGTATGTAGTTGAATTATATTCATGGTGAACAGACCTAAAGAGAAATATTACTGTTTTAGAATTTAAGAGGACCTTATAATTTTGTATTTAATTTCAAGTATAGCAGAAAACTTAAAATACTTATATGGAATATAGTGGGGGGGGCAAATCTAGGGATAAGGGAAAAGAAAGTGTGGGAGAGTGAGTGAACTCTGTTCACACAGGGAGGGGCAGCAGGTCCTGGAAGAAGAAATAGAAAGAGTAAATAAAATGTATTTAGTAAGTGTCCTGTACCAGGCATGACACTAAGAACCTAAAAGAATTAATTTCTTTAATATTTATAATAACCCATGAAGAACATACACATTATTTCCATTTCACAGAACACATAATTATTATTTGACCAGGAAATGGAGCCTATTATTGAACTTTCCAGGGTTTCATGGCCATGAAATGGTTGACCCAAGTCTCAATCCCTGATCTATCTTGTTCCAGGGCCCACAGTCTTAACCCCTACCTCTTATAAATAACACGGATGGGCTCTCTCAGAGGAGACCTAAGGACCAGGTCCCAAGTAGCCTCAGCGAAGCTCCTTCAGAGAAAATGGAGTAAAGAGATGAACAAAAATGGAAACCATATTTCTAGGCCACCCCCTCCCACCTACGATCCTTCCTCTACCATACCACTCTTAACCTCAAATAGCTTTAAAAAGATTAATTCTTATTCACTCTTAGGTACAGATGAAATAGCCTAGTGTAATTATGGGGGATTATGACTGATCACATTCATTCAGTAAAAATTGATTGATTATTTGCTATGTGCCAGGCAAAGAGCTAGTCCTGGATTTACAGTGGTTTACAAAATAGATATGGTCTGTGTTCTCAAGGAACTTGCTATCGAGTAGGGGATTAATTACAAATTACAATAAAAGAAATAAACAGAGCAGTGTGCTTATAACATTGGAGGTAAGAGAGAACATAGATAGGATTCTCCAGAAAGGCATCTTTGAGGGGATTATATTTAAGTTGGCATCTGAATAATTAAGATCCAGCCATGCAAGAATGCAAGCAGAGCATTTCAAGAAGAGAGAAAACATTGCAGAATCTCTGGGGTGGAAAACACTTGGCATCTTCAAAGAACTGAAGATGACCAGTACAACTGGATAGGCAAGAGATGAATTAGGGACATTACACAGTGATGAGAGCGTGAAGGACCTCATAAACCAAAGTAAGGAGTTTGAATTTTATTCCAAGGGAAATGGAACTCCATTGAGTGGCTTTAAACAGAGAAATGGATCTCACACATGGTTTTAAAAGATCACTCTGGTTCTGTCTTTAGAATGGATTTACAAGAGTGTTTTTGTGCAGTTTAGAAAGGGAAGAGAGCAGAAAGGCATGAGGTGCTTTAAAGGAGAATGTGGATTATCACAGGGAGCGATGAAGCAGAGGCAAAGAGGAGAAAAATTTTAACTTCACAACATTAACTACAGTCAGACCTGTTTACCTCACGTGGAACCAAGATGATGAGCACACCTTGAGGTATTATTGTTATAAAATGACAATTACAAACCATGCATATTTTTATGATAGTGTTTTTCTGTTTACTAACATAGATAATGTAAAATAGCTTCATTTCCATGGGATTGTTAATCAAAGAATCCCTTTACTATTGAATTAATACTACATCAATATAGTAATTAGAATCTTTAATAAGAGCCTTCTGACTGGTATCCAGTGTAATGCTCAACAGGGGGAAGTCCAGTAGCCTTACTGATTAACTATCAATTAACTACCACTCCAACAGCATTCTTGATTAACAGGTAACAAACAAAATAAGATCTTGGCTTAGCTAACATTTTCACCTCACCTCATGATAACTCATACCAACAGTCTCTTCCTCTGATCTAATTTCTCTCTTATTTTGACACACAGACCAGGCCATAGTCAGGAATCAGTGATGCAAAATTACACAGCAATAACGACATTCATCCTGGTGGGACTAACAGATGATCCAAATCTACAGATTCTGCTTTTCACCTTTTTGTTTCTAACCTACTTGTTGAGTGTTGTCGGGAACCTGACCATCATCACTCTCACCTTGGTGGATTCCCACCTTAAAACACCCATGTATTTTTTCCTCCGGAATTTCTCCATCTTGGAAGTGTTATTTACAACTGTCTGCATTCCCAGATTCCTCTACACAATGGCATCTGGGGACAATACTGTTACCTACAATGCATGTGCCACTCAATTACTTTTTGTTATTGTTGTGGGTGTGACTGAGTTTTTTCTCCTGACAGCCATGTCCTATGACCGTTACGTGGCCATCTGCAAACCCCTGCATTACATGACCATCATGAACAGCAGAGTCTGCATCAAGTTCCTTATTGGCTGTTACATGATTGCTCTGATCATTGTCATCCTGCCATTTAGCATGGGCTTTGAGCTCGAGTTTTGTGACTCTAACGTCATAGATCTCTTTGGCTGTGATGCTGCTCCCATCCTGAAGATTACCTGCTCTGACACAGAGTTCATAGAGCGATTTGTCTTGGTCTTGGCTGTGCTGATACTCCTGTTCACCTTGGCGTGTGTAATTATGTCCTACACATACATCATCAGGACCATTCTCAGATTCCCTTCTGTGCAGCAAAGAAAAAGGCTTTTTCTACATGTTCTTCCCATATAATTGTGGTTTCTATCACTTATGGAAGCTGCATCTTCATCTATATTAAACCATCTGCAAAAGAAGGGGTCGCTATAAATAAGGTGGTGTCAGTGCTTACCATCTCAGTTGCCCCCGTAATGAACCCCTTCATTTATACTCTGAGGAACAAGCAAGTGGTACAAGCTTTCAAAGACACGATCAAAAGGGCTGCATCCATCTCAAAGAACTAAAAGACTACTGAGGACAAAAAATGGCAAATTATGAAAGAATTCCCTATCTCCATTTTATTTTTCCCTAATGGTATATTAGTCATGGTTTTATATATCACAACCCTATTCTGTTACTCCTCTCACCCACTACTGATACATGTATCAATTAACCTTTTTAACTCAGTCTATTCCCAGAAATACATGGGGATAAACCTGCAGTAAACATTTATAACCACATGCCTGTTACTACTTACAGAGCCAAGAAATGTAGACAGCATCAATTTACTATCACACTGGTGCTCAGCTACCCCTCTTGCACGCTGACATGTTCGGGTCTGAGTCCCCAGTTTTCCAGGAACATCAGTGATGATGATCTATGTCAGCAGGAACAACCCTTATCACCCTGTTTGCTAAGACTCATTATTCTATTCCTCCCACTTTTCAGGGAGATATAAAGGTACACTAAACTTTTCCTCTAATTCGATTTGCTTAAAAGTTTTACAACTTCTTCTTATAAAGGCCCAAGCTCTTTCTAAATAGAATTTCATATTCTTATCATCTGTATGTGTATCTGTGTTTGTCTAGGTTTGTTTTTTCCTTTTTGGAATGTCAGTTTAACAGGCTTAAAGAGGCTAATGGGATGGAAGAAATATAAGTGACAGCTTATGCTTGCATTCTGTTCTGTTATCCAAGTTGTCCACTATAATGACTGTTCTAGGTACAAAAAAAATGATCCAATCTCAATCACAAAGGCTTACAAAATTAACCAATGAATAAAGAATAATTTTTAAGTTTACAGTTTTTGCCTTTTCAATTTAGCCCCTCTTTCCCACTCCCTCTTTCTTTCATCATAATTTGCTATTGTTTATCCAATGCTCTAGGAAGATATATGCTGCACCAGGAGTCAGAAACACCACTGGAAGCACTCCAGCATTTACTAACACCAACACAGACAAATCTTTGAACTGCCTCATCCCTTCCAGATTTCAGGAGGTGTTAGACTGAGGAGCGAGGTGGAGGAGTAAGGAAGCACTAGAAACAGGCAAAAAATTCCAGTGATATTTGGGGAGCTATTCCAAGCTGATTTATAATACTAAAAGTTGGACCACAGTGGATCAGCAATCCCAATATTCCTGGTGCTGGAGGCAAAGAATGAATGAGCCTTTTCTTATAATGAAAATCACATTAGGGGAAATGAGTCTTCATTCCCCCAATCCATTCACAGTCTGTCTACTGGATGCAGAATATGCCTCTAAAAACAAAATGGGAAAGAAAGATTTGTGGGAACTCTGAACTGTGGACTAAGCGAAGCTTGGTTAACAAGTCAGGTTATCAAGCTAAAAGAGCAATTAAAGGACTTATTCAGTTTGCTGAGGGTAGAAAAGAGTAAAGGTGAAGCTGTAGATAATGATTTTTCTTATCTCTTTCCTTTTTTTTTCACCTAACTTTGAGAATGAATAATCCCCTGATCATATGACATATTTGTTATGATTATTTTACTAATTTATCTCTTCTTTATTAGACACTTAGCTCCATAAAGTCAAGGACTGTGTCTACTTTCACTTATCAACTGTATTTCCAATAGAGTTAAATTTACTCCATGCACCTCTTCCATTGGGCTGAAGATAGTCTCAGCCATTCTTACCTTACCCTCAACCTGGTAATACAAAGGTCCCATGGTCTTACCAAGGCCATAGAGAAGCTCTTCCAGGCATTAGCCCATGAAAATACCCATTGGCCCCACCTGCATGGCCTTTCATGTCTACTAGCTCTACTGCTTCCATGCCATCCTCATACATGGAAATATTTGGGAAAGATGGCCTGGGAATCTTAAACTTAGGATCTAGTACCATGTAGTGAATCCCATTGAGCTGTAATCACCAGGGAGGAAGGCACAGGCTGCCTTCTTTGTGGAGCATCTACAAAATCTCTTTTTAATCTTTGAACTGTATTCTCAGTAGATTCAGGCTTCGAGAAATAAAAGTTAGAAAGCCCTTAACTCACTATCTCAAAAGTTATATTGCCACACAAGATTCATCTTTCCACTTCTTACCCAGGACTCTCCCCCACCTAGTACAGACACATCAGTATTAGTGGTAGTGGCTTTCCTTTTGTCTCGCTAACAGTCCTTAACTCCACGGTGTTAGTGATTCTCTCTGCTAAGACATAATCAGACTAGATCTTATACATCTCAATAGTAAGATGAGGAAAAGAACACATAATTGAAGATCGTTATGAAGGTAAGAAAGTATATACTTAAAGTTTGTAACACTTATTAGGTACTTCACATGGTGAAACCATATGTGGAATAAAATAGGTTAAAGGAAAAAAAGAGAGAAAAAATATTTGTCCATTCCCTCCTTCCAAATTCCTGCCTTGTGATCAGATGGCCCCTTCTGATTAATGACAGTTAAGTGGATCACCTGGTGCCACACATAGTCTTCCCTGCCCCCATTGAATCAGAAAAGCTCTTGCTCAATCCTAGATGCACCGCTTGCATCTTATGATGGATTGCTGTCAGGCCTGCTCAACATTATGATGTGGTTGGTCTGTCAGAACCCAGCTCTAGACAGGTAATTCCAGAAACATGATCACGTGTTATCCCATGGTCATATATTAGCACACATCCCAGGCCCATTAGCACACCAGCAGTTGTTTTTCAAAAGGTCTATAATTCTCCAGTGAAGATGGCGTGGCCTTGTTCTCAGAACCCCACACGCCTATGTTATGATTCTCCCACCAGGACATAACATAAGCCCCACATGGCATATTTGCCCACTGCTTAAGGCTTGATCTTTAATATTCCCTGCACTCTCACCATGGGAGATGGGAACCTCTATGTAAGCTACCAGGTGGGCCGTCTGGCCTATCAATAGCCTAGTAATCATGCTCAGCTTTTTATTGTTTTTCTCTAGAGTGTCACTAGCATTTAGCAACAGCCATCAGTATTAGTTTTCTGTTGCTGCATAACAAACTACCACAAATTTTGTAGCTTAAAACAGCACACATTTACTATCTCATGGTTTCCAGGGGTCAGAAGTCCAGACATGGCTTAGCTGGGTCCTCTGCTCGGTCTCATAAGGCTACAATCGAGGTGTCAGCCAGGCTGCATCTTTTCCTGGCGACTGGAGTCCTCTTCCAAGCACGCATGGTTGTTGGCAGAATTCAGTTCCTTGCTGCTATAGACTGAGACCCTCAGCTCCTGGAGGCTCTCTGCAGATCCCTCTCCATAAGCAATTCATGTCATAACAGTTTGCTCCTGAAAGGGCAGCAGGAGAGTATTTTGCTCCAACCTGCTAAGATGGCATCTCTTATTATGTAGCATAATCTTGAGAGTGACAAACCGTTACCTTTGCCACACTCTGCGGGTAAGAGTCAAGTAAAAGGTTCCACCCGCCATTAAAGGCAAGGACTTACACAAAGGCACAGATACCAGGAAGGGGAATTACTGGGTGTCATCCTAGAGTCTGCCTTCTACACCATCTGTTTTAGGGTTTTCCGGAGAAACAGAACCCTATAGGATATGTATGATATAGGATATGTATAGATATAAAGAGATTATATAGATACAAAGATATAAAGAGAGATTTAGTTTAAGGAATTGGCTCACACAATTGTGGAGGCTTGGTAAGTCCAAAATCTGAAGGGTAGGTCAGCAAGCTGGAGACTCAGGGAAGAGTTGCAGTTCAAGTCCAAAAGCAGTCTGCTAACAGAATTCCTTCTTGTTCAGGGGAGGTCAGTCTTTGTTCTATTAAGGCCTTCAACTGATTAGATGAGGCCCACCCACAATATGGAGGGTAATCTGCTTTACTCAAAGTCTACCAGTTTAAATGTTAATCTCATCCAAAAAAAAAAAAAAAAACAAAAAAAACACATTCACAGAAACATCCAAAATGTTGTTTGGCCAAATATCTGGGCACCATGGCACAACCAAGTTGGCATATAAAATTAACTATCATACCATTCGATCCTGTTGTCCTTGTAGGTATTATTTCCACCACATTCTCAAACACCTGATACCTCTCACCAGCTAGTCCATCACTGTCCACTATGTACACCACACCAACTCACCAGTATTGAGAGTTTTAACCATTAGACTATGAGAGTTTTAACAAGTAGACTATATAGTCTACTATATATTCCAAAGATGACCAAATCAATATATATACTATCCCACAGAAGGAAGAGATTCATGCTTATGAAACAGACATATATTTTGGATATCCAAAATTTGAATTTGTTTCCCTTGTCTGAAATGCTTCTGCTGGCACCACCATTCATGAACTCACAGGATGTCTTACACACCACCATGGCATTCTGCATTGCATTGCATCTGATCAAAGCACTCATTTCACGGCGAAGGAAATGCAGCAATGAACCCATGCCCATGGAATTAACCAGTTAATCTTACCACATACCTCATCATCCAGAAGTGGTTGGCCTAATTGAAAAGTGGAATGACTTTCTGAAAATAAAATCACAAAATCAGTTGGGAGGCTATACCCAAAAGCATGGAGTTTTGTATTCCTTTGAATCAGAGAACATTATTTGGTGGTGTCTCCCCCATAGCCAGAATACGCGGATCTGGGAATCAACAAACAGAAGTGGGGCTGATGGCGTCAGCATCATGGCGGCGTAAGACGTCCCTTGATTTTCCCCCCTTTAACGTCTAAAATTAGGCATCTATCCACAAACAAAAGTGCCTCTGTGGCAGCTATGCGATCCCGCATTATACACCAAGGGACCTGGGAGGAGCCTCGCCTACCTGTGCATCAGGTAACAGGCAGACAGACCCCGGTAAGTGGTGTGGACCCAGCAGGAGCCTGTGAACCGACTCCAGTCCCTCTCAGCCTAGGTCGCGCCTGGGAGCACCTGGAAACGCTGACTTGGCAGATACCCCAGGACCAGAGAGCCTTGGTAGGACTCCAGATTTTTAGAGGGGAAGTTCCAGCACTCCGTCGAAGCGAAAAACGAAACAAAAACAAAAAAGTTTGGACGCACCTGAGTAAGAGGAACTTTTCCAGGATCACTCCTCCAAGGGCAGCATAGCTTAGAGAGAGGCGGCCAGGGAGCCCTCCCACGAGAAAAGGGAGAGTGGTGAGTGAACGCCCAGCTTCCCCAGCTGTGCAGGATGCTGCTTAAGAAATCCATCTCTCTTCCACAGCACCCAGAGTATTAAAGTGAGAGCTCCAGGAGTGGGAGGAGGGAGGAGATCAGGAAAGAGGCCTGTAAAAATATCAGAGGGCATTACACGGACGCGGTTCCTGCTGGCTGCGTTCTGGACTCCAGCGGGAAGCCCACTCTATGAGGCGCTGGGGAAACCACACCTCCCCCAACTCTGTGACCACTTCCTCGTGCACTTCTGAGGGCAGCCAGAGCAAGCTCAGGTGCAGAAAACAGGCCAAGGTCAGCAAGCAAGGGAGAAACCACAATCGTGAGCTGTAGCGCCACTTTTGGGAAAACAAAAGAGAAGTTTCCAGCAGCCAGCCGGGTGCATTTTACTGTTAGAGAAGACAAACAAGCTTAAGAATTCTGACACAAGAGGGAGCAAGAAGAGTGGAGCAGGTGTATCCATAGAAGGCCAGAGAAGCATCAGAATACAGAGCAGATGAAAAGTGTTTCACCTGAAGGCAGCTAGTAAAGAATGGAGGAGGTGACTGCTACGTCACATGCGAAAATAGCAGTGCAAAACTTCAAGGAACACAGAGAATCAAGAAGCATGACATCACCAAAAGATCACAATAATCCTCTGGTAACCGAACCCAATGACATGGAGATCTACGATTTACCCAATAAAGAATTCAAAATAGCTGTTTTGAGGAAACTCAGGGAGCTATAAGAAGACAACTCAATGGCAAAAACCCCAAATAATCCTTTTTTGAAAATGGGCAAAGGAACTGAATAGGCATTTCTCCAAAGAAGAAATATAAATGGTCAGCAGATATAAGAAAAGATGCTCAGCATCACTAATCATCAGGGAAATGCAAATCAAAACCACAATGAGATATCACCTCATACCTGTTAGGATGGCTGTCATCAAAAAAACATAAGATAGGCATTGGCAATGATGTGGAGAAATGGGAACACTTGTACACTGTTGATGGGAATATAAAATGGTGCAGCCATCATGGAAAACAGTATTTTTTGAGGTTCCTCAAAAAATTGAAAATGGAGCTACCATATGATCCAGCACTCTCACTTTTGAGTATTTGAAATCAATGATTTGAAACCAAGATCTCAAAGACATATCTGTACTCTCTTGTTCATTACAGCATTATTCACCAAAGCCAGGATATGGAAACAAACTAAATGTCTGTTGATGATGAATGGATAAAATGTGATATATATGTGTATGTGTATATACACAGTGAAATATTATTCAGCCTTTAAAAAGAAGGAAATACTGCCATACGGGACAACATGGATGAAACTGAAGGATATTACCCTAAGTGAAATAAGCCAGTAACAGAAGAACACATACTGCATAATCTCACTTATATGAGGTATCTCAAATAATCAAACTCATAGAAGTAGAGAGTAGAATGGTGCTTACCAGGGTCTGGGGATGGGGAGATGGGGAGTTGTTCAATAGATATGAAATTTCAATTATGCAAGGTGAATAAGCTCTAGAGAGCTGCTGTACAACATAATGCCTAAAGGTGACAATACTGTACAATGCACTTAAAAAATTAAGAGGGTAGGTCTCATGTTAAATTACCACTTACCACATTAAAAAAAAAAGCAAAAGGGCATCAAGAAACTTTTGGAGGTGATGGATATATTTATTACCTTGATTGTGGTGATGTTTTCGTGGATGTACGCATATGTCCAAACTCATCAAATTGTATACTTTAAATATGTGCAGTTTTTTGGTATATCAATTATACCTCAATAAAGCTGTTTTTCAAAAGGGAAATCATTTCTGAAGTCATATGTACAGATTCATTTCATTCTAGGATATGCTTCCCATCAAATATATATTCACCTGCCACTTTGATATTGATGATGGCATCTCTGGAAAACATAGTGTGGTAATTAACTAATTGTAATTCCTCAATGCATTCTCCTTAATAAATAATCAAACTTGAACCTAAAAAATGTGAAAAGAAAAATAATAAAGCTTCTAGATGAAAATTAGAAGAGTACCTCCGTGATCTTGGGATAAAGAATATTTCTTAAACTGAAAACAAAAAAGTATTAATCATAAAATAAAAGCCTGGCAAGTTGGACTCCTTTATAATTAGGAGGTTCCATTCATCAAGAAACACTAGAGAGTTAAAAGCATATATATATGTAAAAGCATATATATATGAATCTAAAAGAATATACAGATAAATGTGAGAATATAAAATTTCCCTGGATTTCTTATTGTTCCTGCAAAAAGTCCTAGATTCCTGAGACTCTTTACCTGCCTTGAAAACTAGATCTATAGCCATTTGTCTAGTTAATTGCTCTGATCCAAAAATATCCTATCTCCCCTAGAGAGTCAAATGGTTACAGCCACGGACTAGGTCCCTAGGTTAAACCCCAAGGTGCCAGGAAGACTGACTGTTTTCCTGTATTTAAGTTTCAAGAAGGAATGAGGCTCAGGAACTTAGAGACATTTCTAAAAAAGCTAAGACACACAACGGGCTGTTTGGCTCCTGGAGGCATTTTATTTACATACCAAATGGCTGGAGTAAGGAGAAGACCCTTTCTGGAGGAGGGGACAGTGGCCTCCTTTCCCTTTATAAGTAGAGAAAAATAATTTTTTTTCCTCGCCCCTTGCCTGTGGGCATAGAGCTATTCACATGGGATGCCTGACCTGGCTGTCATCATGTCACCCCCATCATGTCATCATATCTAACCCCAGTGATAAGACTTAGGGTAAGGGGGTGCAATATGCTAATTATTTACTGAGAGATAATTAATAAGAAATCTGTCTCTGATCTGGAACATCTCATTGCACATTCAGGATATAATTAATAGAGATAAATTTTAAAAACCCAACAATAGAATATTACAGTTTTAAAATCTTAGTTTCAATTTTAAGTAAAGTTACTGTATACAACATCAACATATAAAAATCAATTGCATATGCCCAAAACAAACCAGTTGAATATGAAACTGAAAAAGAGATACCATTTAAAAATCAAGTAGTTATGAATAAATATATGCAAGAGTTCTTGGAGAAAATATAAAATTTTATTTGGAGACATTTTAAAGATCTAAATACGTGGAGAGGTGTACCACATTTATGCGCTAGAAAACTGAATGTCTTAAAGATATCAATTTTCACAAGTTTGCTGTAGATTCAGTGCAATCTCAAAAATTCCAATAGATTTTCTTTGTTAAAGTTGATAAGGAAAATTTCTGGTGGGTTACAAAGGACTCTAAAAGAAGAACAAAATGAGGGGAATTACTCTACCAGAGGTCAATAATTATTCTAAAACTATGTTAATTAAGGCAGTAGTATCGGTGCAGGAATATACAAATAGACCAATGGAAGATAATTGAACCTAGAAACTGACTCGTATATGTGGGCCCTTGATTTATGATAAAGTTATCACTACAATGGGGAAAGGACAGTCCTATCAACAAATGGTTCTGGGAATATTTGGTGTTTATATGGGGGAAAAGTGAAATTAGATATTAATTTTGCCTGAAAGGCAAAAAACCTAATATTTAAGAAGATAATATAGGATAATATTTTCATGGCTTTGGGGTAGGGAAAAATTTCTTACATTAGATACAACAAATTGATAAATTTGACTGCATTAAAATTAAGAATCTGTTTGTCCAAAAAACACCATAAACAGAGTGAAAACTAGAAGGTATTTGCAACTCATATAACCCCCAAAATAATTACAGAATATATAAAATATATATAAAGAACTCCAACATATCCAATAGGAGAAAGACAGATAACCCAATGAAAAAGAAGTGGGCAAGAGACTGGAACAGGGACTTCGAAAAGGAGAAATGTAAATGGCCAATATAGGGAAAGAAAATTCTCCCCTATGCTAGTAATCACAGAGAAGCAAATTAAGATCACATGAGTTCCGCTTCCCATCAATCAGATAGGTAAATATTGACAATCTGAAGTACTGAGTGAGGAGGATACAGAGCAGAGAGCAACTGGATACACCAGAGGTGGGGATACTGCAGACAATAACCACTCTGAAATCATTTGGCATTACTAGTAATGTTGAAGTTATACATACCAGAAACCCAGCAATTCCCGTCCTGGATATATTTCATAGAGAAAATTTCAGACATGTGTCAGTACAGCTGTACACTTCATAATTTCCCCCAAATGAAAAAAATCTTATCAACTGAATGAATGAATAAATTGTGGTAAATTCATACAACTGAATACTATAATGAAAATGAATGTGTCACGGCTACAAGCAACAGCACAGATAAATATTAAACATAAAATTGAACAAAAGAAGCAAGACAGGAAAGAATACATACAATGTAATTCCATTTTTATAAAGTTCAAAAACAGGCAACACTAAACTATATTGTTTATGGATCCATACTTAGGTGAAAATTATAAATGTAAGCAATTTAATTTGTTGAAATTTTCTCATATGTAAATGCTGATAAAAATAAGACCAGGCTCAAAAGATTTCTGTGATGATTAAATAAATGAATGCATGTAACAGACTCAGCCCCTGCTTAAAAAAAAATAGAAAGCACTAAATAAGCATTAGTTATTCATATTATTCTCCTCATTCTTGCTGTTAACGTTCTTGGTGTTAGGATTGTTGTTGATTTTTTATCTTTTATCTTCTGAGAACACAAACCTTTGTCCAAAACCAAGTTTTTAACCATGCGTTTTCTCCCTTTTTGAGTGGGATCCTTATACTTTAGTCTCATAATATCAGGTGATGGACAAGAAGAAAGGAATGGACAGAAAATTAGATCATATAGGTTTGTATTTTGAGGTCGGTGGTGGATTAATGATTTAATCAGAATTTGAGAGATGGTTTGATTTCTGATGAATTTGCAATTACTATATCGGGCCGCCCACTCTCCTACAAATGAAAGGACTCCTAACTGTTGATTTTTGGAAAAAAATTTATGAAATATTTTCAGAATGTGGGACTCTCTGATGACCCTCAAATTGTGTCACCAATGCAGCAGCATATTTCAGTGAGGACCAACTGATAATTTTTCTGACCATCCTCAGAGGTGTCACCCCATTGCTCTCAGCTTCTCTCAGACTCTTAGGCTGTAGCTGATTCTCTCATCACACTTTTAACAAGGTCTCCCTGGACCTTCTCCTCTCAGACACATATTCACAACTTGCTCACAAAGTTGTCAACAATTCATGTTTATTAGCATCTTCCAAACTTGAGTCCACAGGGCACCTTTAGCTTCTTCAGGAAATTGATCCCTTTGTGCCTGCTCTAAAAGGAGCAGATAAGGTCTGGGTCATGGGTCACTCTTGCTAACAGGGAATCTGCAAAGAAGTCCATATCCTGGCTTCTAAGGACAGCAACACAATTTATCATAGATCAGACAACTTAGGGGGTATTCAGTCTGATAAATCCTCTCTTTTAATTCTATCCCTGCTACTTTTAAAGTTCTTTGGTTTGCTTTTTTGAGTCTCTTAAGTAGAACTCTCTCTCTCAAGAACCGAGAATTAATTCTAATTCGAATTACTTGGATTAATAGAGAAATAATTCATTTCTTATTTAGTTAAGCCTTATAAGGTTGGGTACTTCCATGAAAGAGCATGGCAGGTGTGGTCAGTTAGTATATAGAAAATATGCTAATATTTTTACTATTTGTAGACTTGCAGGTGACATCTCACCCTTGATTCATCGTTTTTTTGCTGAGGAAGATTGGCCCTGGGCCATCTTCCTCTACTTTATATGGGACGCCGCCACAGCATGGCTTAGACAAACAGTGCATCGGTCCACACCTGGGACCCGAACCTGTGAACCCTGGGCTGCCAGAAGCGGAGCGTGCAAACTTAACCACTAGGCCACCAGGCCGGCCCCTGGTTCATCTTTTAAAATCCACGGAGTAGACAGACCACTGCAGTCATTCGGATTGTGAAGAGTAAGAGCACTTTGTGTCTCCAGTTTCCCAAGTCACTGATGTTATCATTCTGTGAATACGGACCATGGAATTCTATCACTGTGAAGTTCTGGAAGAAAATGCAAAGCGACTATTAAAAATCACAGGTGAGAACAACTAGGGAAGTGACAGACCCTGAGAAAACCAGATCAAGGTTTAACCTTACCTAGTCCCTCAGAATTCATGTATGGCTGTGGTGGGAAAATTATCAACAACACCCGAAAGTCTATGATTGTTCTAACTAACTGTGCGTGTGGATCAGAGGATCCCTTAAAATGTCCTTTACCACAGGACTCTTCATAACCAGATAAGGATAAAGATGGCAAAAATATATTACTATCAAAATTTCCTTCCTTGTGGACCACCAATTTATCTATAAAGGACAACTAATCAACAATACTGGTGTCAATTTCCTGGTCTCTATGTTCTAAGCATAGTGGAAACACACAAGTTTGAGGTTATAACTAACCTCTACCCCTAGATACCATTCAGGAATCTTCAAAATTTGAGCAAAATCCATTCTGAGAAATGTGTCCTGTGTCTGCCACAATATCTCTCTTCCCAGTGATATGCCAAATCAGTGCCCAGAAGACTCTGAATATGGCAGAGAAGCATAAGGCTTAATGCTTATTGGTATGATTTAGTGATGGCTGAGCCCTGACCTTGTATGGGAAAAGACTTAAAGTATAAAACGACAGAGTCCTGAAACAAAAGTCTCAGAATCCTAAAGCACAAATAGACATTCATCCTGAAAAATGTGAAGATGTAGCAAAAAATCGATTTTGGATTTGGAGTCTATAGCATTGCCTGTATTGGGAGAATTTCCACAGGTTGCTTATAGAGGACTCCAGGGGGCTAGACTGTGAAGGAAATGAGGGTTAATTAAAGATCTATGGTGAAGCATCAGATACTAGCATGTGACTAGGGAACAAAGAAATAAGAGAAAGCGGAACAGACAGAAGCATTTCTGCCAAGATGTAAAAGTAAAAGAGAGAAGTGAAGTCATATAAAAATGATTTAAATATAGGAAATTTATAAATATTTCATAAGAAAGTACAGGAACAGACAGTCATTCTCGTGTGACATATCTTTGCTAAGAACCCAGGAATAGGTCAACTTGAGGAGAAATGACAAGGGCTTTATGAATAGGGCCACTTGTATAGGAAGCCTGGGGCTTCCAAAGAGCCAAGCCCAGTCCAGTGGGACATTGGTTTGGGCCAGTTGGGTGAGGGATAATATGACCTGGTTCCATTGGTTGCAGGTAGCTTCATTTCTCCTACCCTGAGAAACTCTTCAGTTTTCATTACTGACCTTCCCTTTTTCCTTTATACCTATTGAAGGTCAACAATGAAAAACAGGACCACATTTACTGAGTTCATCTTGCAGGGCCTCACAAACCAACCTGAACTCCAGGTGGTGATCTTCATCTTTCTGTTCCTCGCCTACTTGCTAAGCGTCCTAGGAAATCTGGCCATCATCATACTCACTCTAGTGGACCCCCACCTCAAGACGCCCATGTATTTCTTCCTCCGGAATTTCTCCTTCTTAGAAGTTTCCTTCACATCCATTTTTATTCCCAGATTTCTGACCAGCTTGACAACAGGAAATAAAGCCATCAGCTTTGCTGGATGCTTAACTCAGTATTTTTTTGTTATACTCCTTGGGGCAACAGAGTTTTACCTCCTGGCTTCCATGTCCTATGACCGCTATGTGGCCATCTGCAAACCCCTGCATTACCTGACCATCATGAGCAGCAGAGTCTGCATACAACTTGTGTCCTGCTCCTGGCTGGGGGGATTCCTAGCTATCTTACCCCCAATCATCCTGATGAGCAAGGTGAATTTCTGTGCTTCCAATGTGCTGAATCACTATTTCTGTGACTACGGGCCCCTCCTGGAGCTTGCCTGCTCAGACACAAGCCTCTTAGAACTGGTGGTCACCTTCGTGGCAGCTGTGACTCTGGTGGTTACTCTGGTGCTGGTGACACTTTCTTATACATATATTATCAGGACCATTCTGAGGATCCCTTCTGCCCAGCAAAGGACAAAGGCGTTTGCCACTTGTTCCTCACACATGACTGTCATCACCCTGTCTTATGGCAGCTGCATCTTTTTATACATTAACCCATCACCGAAGAAAGGAAGTAACTTCGACAAGGAAATATCTCTGCTCATGACTTCAGTTAGCCCCTTGTTGAACCCCTTTATTTATACCCTAAGGAATCAGCAGGTGAAGCAAGCTCTTAGGAGCACAGTAAAAAAAATTGTGAAGTTTTAATAATTACAATTGATTATTTTTAGACAATAAAAATTTAACTAACAAATATTTTCATTAATATATATTTATTAAGTGTCTACTATGTTTCAAGTGATATGTGGGACACTGAGAATAGAAATAAGAGAAACATGGTTCCCAATTTCTAGGAACCTCCAGTCTAGTATCATAGATATAAAAACAAATTATAATCAAACATTAAATGATATTACAGAGGGATAAATGAGATTCCATAAAAAAAAAGATTTGAGACAAATAACTTTACTCTTGATTGCATGGGACATTTCACTTGTGAGGTGAAATTTGAGAGGCAAAACATAGTTTGTGATGGGAACAGTAGGAGGATATGGATTTAGAGTGAAAGGTAAAAGCCCAATAATGAAGATATTTATTGCACATTAAGGAGTTAGCTAGGCATTATTGAATGAAGAGAAATTATAAGAAAGGAAGAAGTATTATCAAATTCATTTTAAGGGGAACATAGTAGAGCAGAGACTAGATCTACTCCTATATAGGAGATGGGTGGTAAGCCATTAATCAAGAATGGCAGTCAAGCAAATGATGGTAAAGATCGTATCACGGTCTGTGAGGGTAAAGAGAAGTGACACAATTACAATCTTAATTCAAGCAATTTAGTGCATAGGTGATAGGTGAAGAAGTTTTCTAACTTGGAAGGCTGCATGGTTGATAAAGCCATAAATCAAGATGAAGGATTCAGAAGGAAAATATTTGTAAGATTAATAATCACAAGTTATACTTAATCAGGTTTGGTTTGAAACCACAGATGAAAAAATAAACATATGAGAAGTATTTATTTATCAGTGTGCAAGTGGACTCAAGCTTTAGAAGAACATGTGAAATGTGAGTAAGGTTAGCTTAACAGTAAATGTGGGCAAGCAAAGCAAGAGATAAAGTGGGGTTTGGACAGAAAGGTTTGGCTTCCCTCTCCAATAGCTTAAGAGCACAGGCTTAGGAAATAGAAGAAGAAGAAGCTTCAAAGCAAGGATATTCTGAAATAAAGTCTGCCAATAGTAGGCATCAGATAGGTGAAGGAGGAGGAGGGGCAGGGGGAGAGGAGGAAAGGAAGGAAGGAAGAAATATTATAGAAAAAGAAGTAAAAACTCCTCTGGAAGTCAGGAATTATAGGCTTAAGAATTGTCAGCTGGAAGCAGAGCCAGTGGAATTGGCAGTATCACGTCTACAAAGCTTTGGTATTCTTCAAAGCTTTATAAGTGAAGTCCAAAATCATTTTAATCTAGTAGTGGCAGAAAACAGGAGATCATATGGAGAAGGAAAAGATTGTCATGCCTAATTTAAACAGAAATAAAAGTTTTAGATGTGGAAGGTGGACACAAAGAAATAATGAGAACAAGACAAATCTTGATGCTATAAGTAAAAAGATTAAATTTTAACATTTTGCTTAGCAGGTAGGAGTGTTTAATGTGCCACGTTCCATAAAAGTAATCCACCATCTTTGCTCTTTGATGTTTTCCCCGGAATTAGCGTCTCGTGATTCTTTCTAAAGTGTTTCTCCAGTTGTGTTTTAAATTCACAGGTGGGAGACTTTGAATATTTAAAAGAGATTAGCTAAAATCATGGAAAAATAGAAACTGAGATGCTGTCTCATTGCCCCAACCTGCTACCTTTGTTTGTAATGGGTAAAATGTAAGTCCAGATTTAGAAAACATCACTTTGGCGGTAGAAGGATGCTGTGGAAAGGAAATGTTACTCGGATTGGTAACAGCAGCAGACTTCTCATTTGGTTTGGGAAAGAGGGGACTTTGGGTAGGAAGGAACAGAGTACAGTGTCTCATTGACCTTGTTTTCAGTCCTGAATTTGCACATGTCGACTTGCACAACCGACTTCATTATTCAGACCCTCGGTTTCCTCATCTCTAAAATAGGAACAATTTCTCCTTGCAGTACAGTTATAAGAGTTCCAGATAACTCATATGTGTAAGATATTGCTTAATTATTGCACAAAACAGCTGTATAGAAATGGAAATTTATTTTCCTAATTTAACAGAACCTAGCTTTTGAGTTCCCATTTCTGCTGGGTAGAAAAATTTTAAATTAAGTCCATTCCAGGTTTTTTCTTAGGTAAAGTCCTGTGACAATTCAGTTTATAAACTCGGCTCTGGTGTGTTTTAATTCTTGGTCAGTTCAAGGTTTTGTCCTTTGCCTTGTCCTCACATCGATCCAAGATGGCATTTCCACACTGTTCCGGAGATGTGCATCTGTGATTCCTGTTGCTTCCCTTTGGCATCCCCACAATACCGACCCCAAAGAGCCTCCTTGTCTTTGCAGCTCTCTGATCCTTTCAACTGGATGTACAGTTGTATGATTTTCTAGTTCTTCACGGGAGAGTTGATCTGAAACAAATTAATCACTTTTTCAGAAGCAGAAATGCCTCCTATTAATTTTATTAGGAATGATTGTTGAATGTCATCAAATACCTTCCCTGACTTCCATCCAAACTTCCTGAGATAAACAAGCCCTTATTTTTTTTAAAAAAGAGGACCATTAGTTGAGATGTCTGTTATTTGAAGTCAAATGCAATTTTAAGGAATGCAGCTAGAATTTGCTTTTTAACCTGATCTAGTGGTCTATCTTTGAGAAGGAAAATTCATCCCAGCACATTTATTTAGATTAGATACACTGGTTTTTCTCCTTTGTTTTATTTATAGTTACTATTCATTTTATTTTGGTATTGGTTCTATATTTTGCCTTTCCTCACTTGGTTAATGTTGTCAAATTTCTCATCATTCTCCCTTTTCACCCGTTATTTTGTAAAATTTATTATATTTTTCAGTTCTGACAGCAATTACCTTTCCATTCTTAACAATTGAGGGTGAATTGAGCTGTTCATATATTCATGTTATATAACTATGCTCTATCCTCTTTGAGAGGGAACTTTAAGAATACTTTTACTCCTATACTTTCTCATCTCCCACCAAGATGAAAAATGTAGAAGTTATTTCCTCATTATGCTCTTGATATCCAAACTCTTAATTTTGCTGAAATTATCGAGAAATTTCAGTTTAAGGATTTTAATATATTTTCCCTTACAGTGTATATCTTCTGTTTCAAAAACCCTGGCCTAACAAATATTGCAAAATCCAAGTCATGTTATCATCATCCATTTGAATTTAACTATTGCATATTACACATGAGATGTTACAGTTTCTCTACTCTTTCCCTCTTTAATCTATCTTTATGTCTCCATTGTGATTTAATTTTAATTTGGTTAAAGTACATCTCTGAGAATTTATTTTCAGATAGAAATCCTCAGACAGGCTTTGTATATGCAAATGTGCCTTTCCTTAGACCTGATAGATAATTGTATCTTAGATAGGTGTAATCAATTATATGTATAATATATATTTTTTCAAAGTAGTAAGTGCATGTGCTTAAAGAGTCAAATAGTACCAATACCTCTCTCTCCTCAGAACATATCTTAAGTCTACCACTTTCAATTACTTTAGCTGTTTCTTCTGTTGGTCTTGTTTATATGAGTTAATGAGTTCAGAGAACTGTTTATTGATTTTAAACATTATTTCCTGTTTTAATTGAATTTAAACATTATTCCTGTGTGATTATGGCCCACTGAACAGCAATGCAGAGCTGAGTTGATCACATCCACATACAAAAAAATGGTCTATCTTGTATCTCAGACTGGAAATTGGATAGTGTGAGTGCTATAATTTGGTTATTCTTTTTCAAAATTGTTTAGACTATTTGAGTTCCTTTGCCTTTCCATATATGTTTTAGAATCAACTTATCAGTATCTACAAAAAAATCCTAAGATTTTAAGTGGGTTGCTTTGAATATATAGATAGAATTGGGGAGAGTTTATGCCTTAATGACATTGGAACTTCTTTCCACTATAATTGTTATGGAGGGCCGCCACTGCAGGAAGTTAGGATTCCTCAAAGGCCAGAATCCTGTTCCTACCAGGACCACGCATAAATGTGAGGGGGCTGG
The DNA here is from genome assembly GCA_031878705.1 of Tapirus indicus. Taxonomy (NCBI): domain Eukaryota; kingdom Metazoa; phylum Chordata; class Mammalia; order Perissodactyla; family Tapiridae; genus Tapirus; species Tapirus indicus. The sequence continues at coordinate 142,264,436 of CM062918.1, read as the reverse complement.
ATTTCAGACCCAGGAGCAGCACACCACCATGACTTAGCAAATCAGTGAAGGGTCCACCAGTGTGTGATCAGCAGCAGCTGAATACGAGAAACAGGAGCATTGGCTTGTCATGAGGTTTTAGAGAACTGAGAGCTGGAGAATAGTGAACAGCAGTGCACAGAGTATTAGAGTTGGCGGCAGCAGCAGCAAGTCAACTCAAGAGGCAATGTGCCAGAGGATGGTTGGCACGCTGCAGCAAGGGCAGAATTTGAAGTCCCGAGGACCCGTGGCCACCATCAATTTGGACTCTGAAAACCTAAACGGCTTCAACATTTGGTATAACAACTTGTGAAAATATGCTCAACTTGTGTCGAGTATCTGAGAGATCATTCTTACCCACAATAGAGCCAAGAAATGTGTTTGGCAACTTTTTACTAGGACAGGCACGCCTGGTATCATTCATTAAATTCATGCATTTTCTAGATTTGGACAAGCTGCCCACAAGAGCTTTTGCACATTTTAATATTTACTTCTATAAATTGGATATTGGGGCGGGGATGAGTTCTTTAAGCTGGAAGCTGCTGATTCTGCCTGAAATTAATGTCCCATACAATTGCCATGAACTAATACTGTAATAAATAATTACTGATTTTGGTATTGGAATATATACATATCATACATATGATATATATATATATCAGATATATATACATATCATACATATGATATATATCAGATATATATACATATATATGAGATAAGTTGGACAGAGAAAGACAAATACTATATGATCTCAGTTACACGTGGAATCTAAAACAACTGAACTCACAGAAACACAGCAGAATGGTGGTTGCCAGGGGCTGGAAGGAAGCGGAATTGGGGAAGTGTTTGTCAAAGGACATAGTTTCAGTTATGGAAGATGAATAAGTCCTAGAGATCTACTGTACAGCCTAGTCTGTACAGTTAATAAAACTGTATTGTATACTTAAAAGTTTGTTAAGATAGTAGATCTTATGTTAAATGTTCTTATCACATGCACACACACACACACAAAAACAGGGAGGGAGGACACTTTTCGAGGTGATAGTTAAGTTTTTGGCTTTGTTTATGAGTGTATAGTTATCTTCACACTCATCAAGATGTATACATTAAATACGCACAGCATTTTTGTATGTCAATCATACCTCAATACAAATAAATAAATAAATAAAAGTGTACACAAAAATAAACTGCCAGCTTAGAATCTATCTTCAATGAAAATATCCTTAGAAACAAAAGGTTACTTCTGGTTCCAACAAATGTGGAATAGCAGCATTCCTCCCAGATCTTTACAACTAAAAAACCATGGACATAACCCAACAAACAAGCATAAGAAGACCCTGAAAGGTGGAAAGAAGAAGGAAGACCACCTAAGGACCTCAGAAATTGCGGAACAACGTGATGTTGAGTCCCTTGGATTTTTAAATTGCGTCCTATATGCCCAGACAGGGAACTTCAGAAGCTTTCAATCTGGAACCACCAACAGGCACAGAAAAAACAAAAAAAAACAAAAAAACACAACACTTCAAGAAATGCCTGTTTCTCCAGCCAAAGGACCAGGAAAATGGTAGCCTAACAATGGAGAACGTTTGGGCAATGCCTGCCCTACTCCAGCCAGACACCAAGAGAAAATTGTACACCTGTCCTCTGTGTTTCAGCAGAGCCAGGCATGGAGCTGATCTTCCACTCCGCCTTCCCACCCTGCATAAGCAGGTAGCAGTGCTCTGATTTGCCCACCCGGCAATGTTGGCAGGCCTGAGAAGGTGACTATCTTCCATCGCCTGCCTGGTTGTAGCAGGTGGTGCTCTGATTCCTCCACCAGGTAGTGTCAGCAGGGCCAAGTAGGGGTGAATCTTCCATCACCTGCTCCGTGGAAGCAAATAAGTCTCTGATTTTGCTGAGTGGGGAGCTGATCTTTCATTCCCCATCCAGTGGAAATAGGCAATGCTTCAGTTCCCCCTGCAGGGAGTAACAGCAGAGGCTGGTGGTGAGCTGGCCTCCACTCCCACCTGGCAGCAATGAGACTGCTACAATAAGACGGAACAAGGTCTTGTGATCTGGAGCTACACTCTGCTTTCTTCTACCCCTGCAGTCAGTGTGGTCCAGTGGGAAGCTGAAACTCCACACCCACCTGGGAGCAACGAGATTGAACGAGCAGTGTAAAACAGGGCTGGTCATCACTCTATTCTCTCCACAGTCTGCCACAAGGCAGAATGATGTTGTGCGAGGTGGGGCTAGTGGGTACTCCACTTCCCCCTTCCCTCTGTGAGCAGGACCGAGCCCAGAGCTGACCCTCCACCTCCACCTGCCATCAGTGATGTGGGATGAAGTGGAGTGAGGTGAGCTAGTTGGCCTCCCACTCACCCACTTCCCCTGGTGTCTTCCTAGCAGGGACTGGGAGGCCCCACCCTGCAGCTACACAGTGGTGTGAGTCAGCTCTCTACTTGCCCTTCCCTGCTGGTAGCAGGGTCCAGTAGGGGGCTAAGTGTACACCCCCACTAAAAGGCAAAAAGACAGTGTGAATCTGTGCCCTCCTTTCAGTGTGAAGATGTTATCAGTGCCAAGAAGGAAGCTGAACTTCCACCCGCTCATCTGCAATGAGGCCATGTAGCTATAGTGCTCCACTTTTGCCAGGATGGTGTTGGTGGGGCTGAGCAAGAGGTTGAGCATATACAACCACCTGGCCTGTGCTTCACCTCAACAAAGAGACTGACTGCTAAAAAAGAATATTGAGAAGGATTCAGAATATTATAATAAAATATCCAAGATATTAAGAATACAATAAAAAATTGCTCATCACACAAAGAACCAGAAATACCACAACTTGAATGAGAAAAGACAATCAATAGATGCCAACACTGTCATGGATCAAATGTTGGAATTATCACACATGGATTTTTAAAGCAGCCATCATAAAAATGCTTCAGTGCAATTATAAATTCTCTTGAAATAAATGAAAAAATAGAAAATCTCACAAAGAAATAGAAATTATAAAAAGGAACTAAATGGGAATTATAGAACTGAAAAATGCAATAACAGAAAATTTAAAAACTCATTGGATGGTCTCAATAGTAGAGCAAAGATGACCAAAGATAGAATCAGTGAACTTGAAGACAGATCAGAATTTGCCCAGTCTGAACAACAGCGAGTAAATAAATTAAAAAAAAAAATAAACAAAGCCTCAGGGATCCATGGGACAATTAGAAAAGAGCCAACATTGGTAAAATTGGAGTCCCAGAAGGAGAAAAGAGAGTGGAGCTGAAAAAGTATTCCAAGAAATAATTACTGAAAACTTCTCAAACTTGGAAAAATTACGTAAACCTGCAGGTTCAAGTAGCTGAGCAGACATCAAATAGGATAAAGCCAAAGAAATCACACCAAGAGATATCACAATTAAATTTCTGGGTGCTCGTTATTTAGATGTGATATTTACTCAGTCTATGTACTTCTTTTTTGTGTGCTTTTCTTATGTATGTTAAATTTAAATAAAATGTTTATTTTAAAAATAAAGAAATGATGAAATAAAGACATTTTCAGATGTAAATAACAAAATATTTGCTACAAGAAGAACCAGACTATAACAAGTTATAAAAGGTCAATGGATTGTAATGTCAATATCCAGGTTATACTATAGTTTTGCAAGATGTTACTATTTGGGGAAACCTGATAAAGGATATGCAAGATTTCTCTGAGGTATCTCTCTGTATTAGGATCTCAAATGGAAGGAATCAGATGAAAGAAAGAATGGATAACAAGTAAAGTGGTAAATATGCAGGTAAATCTAAGTGAACATCTGCAAAATCAATCATAGTCATGTATTATGGGGTTTTAGCAAAACATAGAGAATAAAAATATAAAACAAAAATGTCATACTAATTAAGAGATGTGAAATGGACATAAAGTCCTACGTTCCCTTTACTGACAGGGAGGAGGGTAAAGATAATTGTCTTTAGACTTTGATCATTTTTTATGCACTTAACAACCAGGTCTCAAAATTAACAAAATAAAAATTGGTAGACATATAAAAAAAAAAGCTAAATCTATAATCATGATGGGATTTTTTTAGCGATAAAATCAATAGTAGGACATGACAAAAAATATATATAGATTTAAGGCACAAGATTAAAATCTTGACAATGAAAATATAGAAAATATACTGCACCCAGAAAATCCAGACTCCACTTTCTTTTCAAGAATAAACAGAACTTTTTTATAATGACAGGATCAAACTGCAAATCTCAAGAAATTTCAAAAGTTGAAAAACATGAATTTGTTCTCTCTCCACAATGTAATTAAGGCAGAAGTCAATATCAAAAATATAGTCAGAAAATATTAATATGTTTGAAAAATTTTAAAAGTGCACTTCTAAATAATCTGGATATGTTGTCTGAACAAACTTCTCCATACACACTTTAGTATACATATACAAAAATGCTCATATCAGTGTGTTCAAAATTTCCCCAAAATGGGAATAATCTAAATTTCTATCAATAGTAAAATGAACAAATGATTTTTATGGTAAATTCATACTATGCAGAAGTAAAAAATGAACAAACCACAGCTAAAAGCAATAACATAGAAGAATCTTAAAACATACTGTTGAGTGAATTAAGCAAGATAGGAAAGAATAGATACAATATAATTCCACTCATACGAAGTTCAAAAACAAGCAAAATTAAGTCATATTGTTTAGAGCTCAGTAAAATTATAAAGGAAAGCAGTGATGTTCTACCGTAAAAATAAGGCTAATCATTATATCTAGTGGGTGAAGAAGAACTGTGATTAGAAGAGAACCCATGTGGGGCTTCTAGGGGCTGGTAATCTATTTCTTTACCTGAGTGGAGGTTATAAATGGGTTCACTTTATAATTATTCATTAAACTACACCCATAATGTATGGAGATTTCTTGTTAGATTTCACAATTATAGATCACAAATCTCATTATAAATGATAAATGGACAGAAAAAATTTTGGAAATAGAGAAAACTTTCAAGAACTTTGGTTTAAAGGGTATAAAAAACATGGAGTTAGCTAGAAAGTAAAGTTAGGTGAAGACAATATTCTAAGATTAAAAAATAATAATAATAGCAAATTTCTGTGGTGATGGAAAAGATCCAGTAGAGAAGGAAAACTTATGAGGATGTTGGAGACAGATGAGATCATTGCTAGGGGCACATTTTTGAACAGTCAAGAAGGCATGTATTTTGTGGTTGACCAGTAGAAAGCAGGATTAACCCTCCATCCAAAGTTGGTTCAGATGTAGAGACTAATGACTCCACATGCACCAAGAGGATTTTAAAATGGTTTATTACTCACACAATGGGATTCTTCAGGGAGAACAGGGCAAGCTGGTGGGACTGGCAAGAACAAAACTCATGGCTTTTCCTTTTTTCATGGCTAGAAGTTGGGGCCCGGCACTCTTCCCCAGCAGCAGGGGAGGGAGCAGTGGACTTTCTTATCAGCTTGCCCAGATGTGGAGCAAAAGGGAAAAAGGTTGGGTTTGAAAGATTTCAGTGGTCAAACATCAAAAATGGAGTCTTCCTCTTCGTCATAATTCACCCCTCATGTGTGACGACTGAAATACATTGTTTCATGTTATTGAATTTGGACTTATTTTACTCCAAATTTGAGAAACTATGGGCCTATGTAGCAGAGTACTATGAGTCTGAATAGCCTCTTGAAGAGGATCCAAATCTGATTACCCCAGACTGTTGGGGAGAGCCAGGAAAATATATCAGTAGGAGTCTGGGTCAATTGCTCAAATATCTTGATTATGTTATTGAATATTTTGACTTTTTGTCTCATTTGTCAGGTTACTTGTGCAACTGCCTGTCTTGTTTATCCACATGCAATAAGAAGTCCCTTTAAGAGAACAGATCTCTCCCTGGGTAGCTAATAAATGATCCAAAGCCAGATGATTACCAGCTACTATGGCCACCAGAGAGCATTGTCCTTCATTTAAAGTAGCAAAAGCACTGGCTGTTGCCAATGTGTTTGGAAAGGATATTAGATATTTCTTGGTTGGCATTAATAATGTGAGTTTGTGGGGTGGCGTTGGACTTGCCTAATGTAATACCTGTGACTCCCAAGATGGTGAGCAAAGTGAGTGCAATTGGTAGGAAAACAGCATGCTGGTGTTGAGAGAGACCAAGGAAAGTTCTGTTCCGCAAAATAAAATATTGGCATAAAAGGTATACAGAGTACAGGTGATGTTAGGAGGAAGGCCTGGGAGTGGGATATGAGTGGACACAAGAGTGAGGTACTGTAACAGTGAAACCAAAGGCCAAACGGGAGTGACTGTTTTGACACAAATGTCTTGTATGGGGAGGTTTCTATTTATAAGGTGCCAGTAAGCCTGACAATCAGGACAAAGTAATGGGCCCTAAAGGCCAAGTGTTGAGCATAACTAAGGCTGCTGATGGCAGTGAGACTATTTAGAAGACTGCCTATTATTCTGTAATTGTAGCAAGGTTTCTTTCAGTAAGTCATTATTGCACTCTATGAGGCCTGCGGCCTGAGGCTGGTAAGGTATGTAGGAGGAGTGGGGGAAAGTTTCATCAAATGCCATGTTCAAGAGCCCGGCATTGTGTATTTTAAGAAGTGAAATAAGTGGCTTCATCACTATCAGTAATGTCTGGAACTCCAAAGGTAATAAGAAGTGTCTTGTTCAGGACTTGTATTATGGCTTCAATGGTGACATGTCTAGAAGGATAGGTGAGTAATATTCCCTTATAAGTATGTAATAAATACTTATATAAATAAGTAATAAATGTCTTACTAGATAATAAATAAAATAAATAATACTAAATAATAAAATAATTTTATTTTTTATTTAGCTAAAGTTATTTTATTTTATTTAGCAAAACTTATTTAGCTAAAATAAATAATACTAAATAATAAATAAAATAAAAATAAGTAATAAGTAAATAAATATCAAATAAATAAGTATCTAATAAAGTATCTACCATGGTCAGAGAATAGTAAGTATCCTTTCTAGAAGGAATCAGTGGCCCCCAAAAATCTACTTGCCATTGGCTAAGGGACAGCCTCCTGGGAATTAAGCCTCATCAATTATTTACAGTGGCACCTTTTCCCACATAAGGTACTTTGGTAAGTCACTATGTTATCCATGGCAGAGGACAGGGGAAGTCTCTTTCATTCTTCTTAGCCCTTTAGAACAGAGGCTTCTCTATGGTCTGTTATTTCATGGGCCAACCAGGCCAAGGTTACTGGCATCCATCTGAGGTTGTGCCAGTATATCTCTCAGAAATCCAAGCCAATTTATTAGCCTGCGCATTGCAAAAAGTCTCTGAAAAATGAATTTTTGTATGTGGAGAACACACGTGACCTTGATCTGTATGTTGGGTATCTGTGAGGCAAGAAATTCCCAGAGTTCTTTACCTCAACAGAGGGGTGGGAACACCTTGGATAAGGAATTGTTGCTGACACTGGCCAGACCAGATGACAATATCCTTTGCTATGGCCCAAGAGTCTATAAAAAAGTTCAGAAGGGGCCAATTGTTGGCCAGGACATCCTCTAGTGCTAAGATGACTGTCCTGACTGTCGGGTCTCGTCCTTGATTAGTGATGTCCCAGTTAGGGAATGGAATGCAGCAGCTCTTCAGCAGGCTCCATCATGTATGATGGTGGTACCGACATCTATAAAGTACAAATTCCCTTTCCTGATCACTTAGCTGATCCAAAGAGGCTCCCCAGGTGGCCAGTGGATATGGGAGAGGGTGAGCTCTTCAGGCACTATTGCATCTAGCAAAGGACTAAGGACATGGAAACCAGTTCCTCCTGTAGGTAGGATATGCCAGAGTGCCCAGGGTTGGCTCTGTAAATTCATTTTAATAATGAGGTGTCTGTGGCCATGCCAAGTTTGTGGGGTGCTGCCTCAATGATCCAAGGCATAATGGACAACTGGGTGCAGAGAGTCACAGGCTCAGGACTTGTGAAAGCATTTATGTCAAGAAGGGCCCAGTATGCAGCCAACAGTTGCCATCCTAACAGTGTGGGGTGCAGCCAAGGAAGATGGTTTCTTGCACCAGAAACCCATGTACAATTTATGGCCACAATGACTGATCCAGGGAGTCCAGAAGGATTGAGAGGACATTGTTGAAGCCTCTACAGTGAAGGAGCCTCTGGGTAGGACACTAATGTGAATACCGGTTTTATTGCAATTTTGATGGATTCTAAAGCCTTTTGTTGTTAGGTGGCCCATTCAAAGTGAGCCACAGCATAATGGACTTAAATAAAATTTGTAAATAAGGAACATGTTGCCTCTGAAATCCAAATATCACAGTAAATGCTGGGTCTACTTTAAAGTAGGAAGTGCTGACAAAAGTGAGAGTTGGTTACTTACTGCACCAGGTATGAATCATTCCTGGGCTGATCAGTAATGTTCAGAAATTTTACTGAAGCTGCAGGGCCTTGAATTTTACAGGGTGCAAAGGCCCAACCCTGACTGGAAAGCTCTGTGACAAGTGTTAGTACATACCATCTGAGTGCATCCTTTGAATTTCCATGGAGGATATTCTCAATAAGATGTCATATCTGTGTTCCTAGAATAAATTGGATGTGGTTAAGATCTTGCCTGCAAAGGTATGTGCATTGATAGGCTGTTGAAATATCCCGTGGGGAGGCAAATGAAAATGTATTGCTCCTTCAAAGGTGAAGGCAAATTGCTTCTGAGAGGCTGTAGAACTATGCATAGAATAGGACATATTAGCCAAACCTATAACAGCAAATATTTTCCACTTGCTGATTAGATGGAGTATTAATTTCAGTAACGTTAGGAATGCAGGTATTAATGGACACCATGGCCTTAATGTTGTGGATCCACTGTGAAGTGACATTCATTTATATCAGGTTGAGCACTGGCCAAATTGGGTTATTAAGGGGAGAAATAATAGGAACAATAACTAGGCCAGGCATACCAGTCCTCAGGGGTCTCACTACGTTGCTCTCAACTTCACAAACCTCACGGCTGGGGCAGATTCTCTCATGGAACACTTACCATGGTCTCTCTGGACCTTCTCTCCTCAGCCATATGTTTACAACTTGTTCTCAAAGTTGTCAACAATTGAGGGTCATTTGTATCTTTTGAACTTGGGTCCACAGGGCATCTTTAGCTTCTTCAGGAAATTGATCCCCACGTACCTCTTCTAAAAAGAGCAGATAATACCTGTGTCACTCTGGGTAACATAGTAACTGCAAAGAAGCCCATACGCTGCCTTCTAAGGACTTCACTATAATCTCTCTTATAACAGAAATATTAAGGAAATTTCAGTCTGTTAAATTGTTCTCTTCTAATTTTATCATTGCCGGTGGGGGGCAGGGGCGGGGAGGTTGTTTGTTTGTTTCTTTTTCTTTTTTATTACATATGTGAAGGACTACTGGAACTGTACTGTGAAGGTCTCTCTGGAACTATGATTTGATTCTGGTTTGGATTCACAGAATGGAAGGTAATATAATTCCTTCCTACTTAAGCCCCACAAACTCGGATACTTCCATTAAGGGCAGGGTAGAAATGCGGATGGGAGCCAATAGAAAACACGTTACATTTTACACTGCTTGGAGACTCACAAGGCACATCTCCCCTTTGACTTACTTCTTAGGAACAACAAGGTAAATAGTCCACTGCAGTCATTCAGATCGTCGAGGGTGTGAGCACTGTATGTTTTAAGTCACTGATATTATTATTCTATAAATGTGGATCGTGAAATCAACCAATTGTGAAAATCTGGAGGAAATGCAGTACTTGCCAAAAACCACAGGTTAGTACAAACGGGGATGGGAGGGCTGTAGGGGATCCAGGTCAATGTTTGCCATCACCTGATTATTCCAAAAGCTCTATGGAGTAATGGAGAGATTGACAAGGATGATTGTGAGGATATGATTTTTCTAACCCATATGCATATGAATTAGAGGGGCCCTTTTATTGTTTTTGCCTCTTCATCAGAAAATTTAAAGATGCACACAGGATACCACCACCCAAGTTTCTTTCCTTGGGGATTACCAATTTATCTATAAAAGACTTTTATTGTTAGAGACGTGGATGTTGCCATTCCTGGTTTCTGTCTGGCAAGAACAGAGGACAAGAAAGTTCGAGGTATGATGGACTCTTATCCTGAGTTTGCCACTGAGGACTCTAAGACTTTGAGCAAAATCTGCGACGCTGCGCGGATCTCTCATGATCTCTATTCTCAAAGATGTATCCCAAGTCAGTGCCTAGCAGACTGTGAACACGGCAGAGAACATATAAGAGAATCCTAATTAATATGATTTATTGATGCCTGAGCCTTGTTCATCTAGACAAAAAACCTCACAATATACAGTGAGATAGGACTGAATGAAAGATCTTAAAGTCCTAAAGGCCTATTCCAAATTCATCCTAAAAAAGAAGTGACCGTGTAGAAAAAAGATCAGCTATACATCAAGATCTTCAGCATTGTCTGCGTGGGGAAATTCCTGTTGATTTCTGAAACAAGGGAGTCAGAAATTTGAACAGTAATGGAGATGAGGATCTATGGTACAGTCAGTGAAGCATCAGTTAGCACAGGGAGGAGAAAGGAACACAGAAAGGGAAAAGGGCCCAAGGAAGGGAAAGGGAAGCACAGAAAACAGAATCAGCTAGAGATATTTCTACCAAGAGCACAGAAGTAGGAGAGATTAAGAGAGTCAGAGGAAAGTGACTTAAATGTGGAGATTTCATAAACATTTTGGGAGGAAAGGATAGGTTCAAAAACATATTCTTCTGAAAAAATTTGAGTAATTATTCTGTAATAGATTCTGTTAAGTGTCTAGGAATAGATCGACCCGAGGAATTACAAAGCCTTATTCTTAAAGGTCACTTACATAGACGATATGGGGCTTCCATGGAGCCAAGTCCAGTCCAATGGGACACTGGTTTGGGCCAAATGGATGGAGAGTAATATATGACCTGATCCTGTTGATTACAATCAGCTTTATGTCTCCCACCCTGAGAAACTTCAGTTTTCTTCATTCTCACCTTTTCCCTTTAGATCTACTAAAGGTCAACAATGAAAAACAGGACCACATTTACTGAGTTCATTCTGTTGGGCCTCACAAACCAACCTGCAGTCCAGGTTGTGATCTTCATCTTTCTGTTCCTCACCTACATGCTAAGCGTCCTAGGAAATCTGACCATCATCATACTCACTCTAGTGGACCCCCACCTCCAGACCCCCATGTATTTCTTCCTCCGGAATTTCTCCTTCTTAGAAATTTCCTTCACATCCATTTTTATTCCCAGATTTCTGACCAGCTTGACAACAGGAAACAAGGTCATCAGCTTTGCTGGATGCTTGACCCAGTATTTTTTTGCTATATTTCTTGGGGCGACAGAGTTTTACCTCCTGGCTTCCATGTCCTATGACCGCTATGTGGCCATCTGCAAACCCCTGCATTACCTGACCATCATGAGCAGCAGAGTCTGCATACAGCTCGTGTCCTGCTCCTGGCTGGGGGGATTCCTAGCTATCTTACCCCCAATCATCCTGATGAGCAAGGTGAATTTCTGTGCTTCCAATGTGCTGAATCACTATTACTGTGACTATGGGCCCCTTCTGGAGCATGCCTGCTCAGACACAAGTCTTTTAGAATTGATGGTCATCTTCTTGGCAGTTGTGACTCTGGTGGTTACTCTGGTGCTGGTGACACTTTCTTATACATACATTGTCAGGACCATTCTGAGGATCCCTTCTGCCCAGCAAAGGACAAAGGCTTTTTCCACTTGTTCCTCACACATGATTGTCATCTCCCTGTCTTATGGCAGCTGCATGTTTATGTACATTAATCCCTCTGCAAAAGAAGAAGGTGCTTTCAACAAAGGAATCGCTGTGCTCATTACTTCAATTACTCCTTTATTAAATCCCTTCATTTACACTCTAAGAAATCAGCAAGTGAAGCGAGCATTCAAGGACACCATCAAAAAGATAGTGAAGCTTTAAAAAAGAGAATATGTTTCAATGAAAATATATTTCACTTAATAGGTATGTATTGAGTATCTACTATTTTTCAGTGGTTGAACGGGCCCTTGAGGGTAAAAATATGAAAGGCATATGTCCTAATCTCAAGGAATCTATAGTCGAGTGTGATGGAAAAGTGTATGGACTACAAATTTGTGTAATAGGTTTACAAATATAAAATAACATGGTAAGTGTTATTAGAGAAAGATGAATGAGAATCCATGAAAAGAAGAGTTGGGAAGCGTTAACTGTTTTCTGGAAATGATTTGAAATTTCAGAGACAAAACATATTGCATATTTAGAAGACTAGGATGGTAAGAATTTGGAGTGAGAAAGAGAGACCGGATTTTGAAGGTATTTAATTACAAAGTCTGGAGTTAATTGGACATTGAGAGTCAAAAGAAGTTTCAAGAAAGGAAGTGATATTATCAGCAGTGTTTTGAAGGAACTCTAGCATTGGAATTGTTCTTCATCGTGGCGCCTGAGACTGTGCTTCTGTCAAAGTGTCAATAATTTTATTCTCTTCCCTTTTTCACTTCTGTTTCAACTGTAGCCATCCTTCCATAAAGAAACATTAAAAAGGATATTTTAATATCCTTTTAATATCTACTTTTCTCCAATTGGGGCAAAAATTCTCAAGATTTTGTCAACTTATATGTCCATTTTCAGAAGCTAGGGTTAGAAGAGGTTTCTAGAGAAGGTTAGAAGTCTCTCAATCCTCCTACAGGATCTATTGTTGCTTTTCATAGCTGATATCTTCTTAAGCTGATGGCTGAGATCTCCCACTCTCTTTTTGGTAGTTTCTGGTGATTTTTTTCTATTGTGATTTTATTTTCATCTTTTCCCCCCCTTTTGTTAGATATTAGAAAGGACAAATTCTGTGGTGTGGCTCCATCCTTTTGACACTTATCCAAACTTTTGCTTTTGTTTTTAACATAAGCCATGGATATCTGTTTCATAAAGTGAAAAAGAATATAAAATATCAACAAAGTTTTATATCTAGAATATTCCAAATTATGACTCTTAGCAATCAACTGGGAATAGACTACCCTACCAAGAACTCCACACATGGATTCAAGGTAACAAAAACTTGAATTTGAATAGGTGGTGGTAGGGCTTCAACTTCAATGGAACTAAGGACATTTTGGAAATCTGAGTACTTACACACGGCTTACTTATATCCTAGAGCATTGTAGAATGGTGGTTACTATTTGGGGTACAAGTGGAACATCTTCTGGTGTATTCACAAGCTTTACACATGGTAATAACATTGAGTGGAATGATGCTTCTTAGGCATCCAGGGAACAAGCTGTATTGGATTGATCATGAGAAAAATTTCCAGAACTACAGAAAATATTGAAGAGTGTCTAATATATTTAATAATAGGTCTTTTATGTAAAGCCATCACTATTTTGAATATCTGGGTTTCTTTGGTGGCTAGCCTAGAGATTAGTGATGACTTTCAATTTATTCCAAATTCATTGAGCTACCTATTAACTGATAGAGAAATGTTCTTAAACAGCTACATCTGAATCATTAAGTTCCCCCAAATCCACATTTATACCAAAACCTATTTGAAGTGGAAGACAAAGCCATAGAGTAGTTAAAAATATAGGGTTTAGTTCAAATCCCAGATTCTCAACATTCTACCAGAGTCCATTGGCATAGTTACTGACTTCTCTAAGGCTTACTTTTCTCAACTCTAAAATGTGGATAACAATAGTGTCTATCTTATAGAATAATTTTGAGCACTAAATGAGATAATAGGTGTAAAATATTTAAAAAGTCATTACTTATTAAATGTTTAAAAAATGATATCCATCATAACTGTATGATAATGGTAGACAATATCTTTTTCAAGAAACTGGGGCTTAACTGTTCAGACCAGTACTAAATTGACTGTTTTGACATAATTGGGACTGTAAAAATGTTGACCATCTACTTGAAATCCCTCTGTAGCAAGGCCAGCTTATTTCCATTCCTCTTATGTCCAGTTGCATCCTTGGATAGCCAGATCTATGAAGGTCTTACCCAGGCTTCGGATAAAGTGAATCAGCACACTTGACAGCAGATTGTTAGGACTGGGCTACTATCAACTCCATGTGCCCTGGATCTCTCTGAGTATGCTGAGATAAGGAAGAGGAGTACTTGGTGTAAATCAGAGTTCAAGAACACTAGCTAAGGCTTGACCCAACCTCATAATGTAAGAATTTGGAAATGAATTTGGGAATGAATGTATCAGCTTCTAAATGAGCTTGTCCAAAAACAAGACAAGTCATGCTCTTCTGACTCTGGTTTTCTGAGCCAGCTTTACGTTAATACATACCTGGAACACACTCTGAGTCATAGGTAAGTGAAGGAATGAGGTTACTGACTTGCAGCTGAGCTCTTGGAATGTTCAGTGTCTAAATGTCTAAGTTGGTGGGTTTTATCCCTCCTGTTACCACTGCAGACAAGAATCAAAAGAAACAGCTTTCCTGCTTAGTATTCTCAGGATAATGTCGGAGCAGTGCAAGGGTGAGAGGATAATAAAACAACTGAGGGCTGATTGTCACTCTTGGGCATTCATTCCTCTCTCCTTTCTCCCTAAAGCCCCAGAGGTTGTGGACTTAAGGATTACAAATCTAAACAGGTAGTCTTCTCCCAGTGCTGTTTATAGCAAAGAGCTTAAAATAAAATTCAAAAGAGAAAAAGAGACTTTTAAAAGAAGCCAAATAAGGTAAGAACAGTTCTGTAATGCCTTGGGCTCTCTGGCCTGAGGATCCTCTTTGTCATTTCTTTTAATTCATTCAGAAGGTCACAAGCCAGGGCATAAGCTTCTGCGCATATCACATACATATCACTAGACAGTGTAGCTGAAGCTCTACAGAGGTCATGAGTTCAGAAACCAAAATAACCACCCATCTGGGGAATACATCCACCGCAGGGGTGGAGAGGGGGGCATGATCACACACCAGGTAACATACAATGCAAAGATGAGTTATTGGAACAGAAATATCAAGAATTTAAAATAAGTATAATTTCCTCAAAAAGATATAAATGATACTGATAAGAGAAAGGAGAGAACATTATAAAAATAACTAGGTAAAAAAATACTGCTGAAAAACATACTGAATGAAATAAAATACAAAAGAGATGAGGCTAATACCAGGAAAGACAGAAGCAAAACAAAAATAGTGATAAACTCTCTGAGATTAGAGATCAGATAAACTCTCCCATAAAGCAACAGAAAACAATAAAGAAATTCAATAGGTAACAGAAAACAATACAGATTAGATAGGTAGGTAGGTAGATAAATAGGCACCAAGAGACAGGAGCAGATGCCAAATAAACCTAGATAATAAGAGTTACAAGTGAAGAGTAGGTGAAAGAAAAAAGAAGGAAACAATAACAGTTTCTTTAATAGAGAAAGATGGATATCTCTGAGTATGCTGAGACGGGATTGATAAGGAAAATAGACACCTTAAGAAATCAGACATTTAAATGTGATGGTAAAATACAAGAACACCTCAGAAGGCTTGCCATACGAAGATCAAATTTGAAAACACTTTTAGAAGAAATACTCATATAAGGGGATAAATAAACAGAATAATGATGCAAATAGTATGAAACATAAAAATGATAATATAATTTATATTAATCATATAAAATATAATTTTATCTTTTTAAAAAGTAAGACTCAAAGAAGAACAAAAGAAAGAAAGTCTATATCCATAACCAGAACTAAAATTCTAGAAAACAAGTATATGGTGGGGTTGTGAAGAGTCTAAAGTAACATACAAAAAAATAGTATTATAACATATTTGTTGGGATCCAAGAAAGAATTAAAGGTACATGTTTAAGAAATCAATAGATAAAAATGGACAAAGATGAATCTTAAATTAAGGTATCCATCCTGAAAATAAAATAGAATTATAACTTTTAAATCAACAAAATAAAAAGTATTCATTTGAGGAAAGATAGAAAAAGATAAAGTAATAACAGGTAGAATAAATGGAATATATAGAATAAGATGGCAGAAATCAGTCCTACCATAATAGTAATTATAAAAAAGGATGTATCAGTGAATCCTATAATAAAAAAAGACGATCCTCAAATTGGATTAAGAATAAAAATAAATAAATCCAGCAATGTGTTTTATATCAGAGACACACTTAAAGCAGTAGGCTAATAAAAGTTTGGAAATAAAAGGAATGAATGACATCATCAACATGGTGGAATAGGTTTTCTACCATCCTCCCCTCAATGAATACCAATTTTGACAATCACTCATTGACAAGAGTGCCTTTGTGGAAGTCTGAGAGTCCAGGGGAGAAATTCCAGCAGACCATTGGAGTGTTTGGGATGCCTCACATGCAGATCCCCTCAGCTGTTCCACTGGCTCCCCCAATGTTCCTCAAGACTCAACTACCCTCCCACCCTGTGGCTGGCTCCCTGTGCATTCCTGTGACAGTGGTGAGAGTGAGCCTTTGCAGATGGTTTGTTGGCATTGCAGAAAGCTGGCCTGACTCTGTGGGGCTGGGAAAAAGCACACAAGCTTGAACATTCTGGCTTTCATTGTTTTTACCAAGAAGTATGCTGTCCTTTTTACATTTTCTTCTTTTTATGTAATTAGATTTTTTAAAACTCTCAGTGAAGCACGTATAAAGGGAACATACCTCTACAGAATAAAGGTCATACATGACAAGCCCACAGCTAACATTAAACTCAACAGTGAAAAGCTGAAAGCCCTTCCTGTAAAATCAGGAAAAAGACAAGGATGACCACTCTCGCCACTTCTATTCAACATAGTATTGGAAGTCCTAGCCAGAGCAATTAGGCAATAAAAAGAAATAAAATACAGTAAAACTGTCACTATTTGCAGATGACATGATCTTATATACAGAAAACCCTAAAGACTCCATCAAAAAACTGTTAAAGGGGCCGGCCCCGTGGCATAGTGGTTGGGTTCGTGTGCTCTGCTTTGGCGGCCCAGGGTCCATGGGTTTGGATCCCAGATGTGGACCTGCACACCACTCCTCAAGCCATGCTTTGGCAGCATCCCAGGTATAAAGTAGAAGACTAGTGCAGGTGTCAGCTCAGCGACAATCTTCCTCAAGCAAAAAGAGGATTGGCAACAGATGTTAGCCAATCTTCCTCAACAAAAAAATCTGTTAGAACTAACAAACAAATTCAGTAAAGTTGCAGGACACAAAATCAATACACAAAAATCTGTTATATTTCTATAACTAATAATGGCCTATTAGAAAGAGAAATAAAGAAAACAATCCCATTTACAATTGCATCAAAAAACCCCTAGGAATAAATTTAACAAAGGAGGTGAAAGACCTATATATTGAAAACTACAAAACACGAATGAAAGAAATCGAAGAAGACACAAATAAATGGAAAGATATTTCATGCTCATTGATTGGAAGAATCAATATTGTTAAAATGTCCATATTACCCAAAGCAATCTACAGATTCAATGCTATCCCTGTCAAAATTCCAATGACATTTTTCAAAGAAATAAAAAATAATCCTAAAATTTGTATGGAACCACAAAAAAAAAAAAACAAAAAAACCCTGAATAGCCAAAGCGATGTTGAGAAAGAACAAAACTGAAGGCATCACACTCCTTGATTTCAAACTATATTACAAAGCTATAGTAATTAAAACAGTATGGTACTGGCATGAAAACATACACATAGGTAAGTGAAACAGAATAGAGAGCTCAGAAATAAACCCATGCATACATGGTCAATTAATTTATGAAAAAGGAGCCATGAATATACAATGGGAAAAGAACAGTCTCTTCAATAAATGGTGCTGGGAAAAGTGGACAGCCTTGTGAGAAAGAATAAAACTGGATACTCTCTTACACTATACATGAAAATTAGCTCAAAATGTATTAAAGACTTGAATGAGAGACCTGAAACCATTAAACTCCTAGAAGAAAACATAGGCAGTAAGCTCATTGACATAGGTCTCGGTGATGATTTCTTGAATCTGACACCAAAAGCAAAAGGAACAAAAGCAAAAATAAACAAGTGAGACTACATCATACTAAAAAGCTTCTGCACAGCAAAGGAAACCATCAACAAAGTGAAAAGGTAACCTATGTCAATGGGAGAAAATATTTGCAAATCATATATCTGATAAAGGGATAGGATCCAAAATATATAAAGAATTCATACAACTCAATAGCAAAAGCCCCAATCAATCTAATTAAAAAATAGACAGAAGAGCTGAATAGACATTTCCCCAAAAACATACAGATGGCCAACAGATACATGAAAAGATGCTCAAAATCATTACTCATCAGAGAATTGCAAATCAAAACACAATGAGATATCACCTCACACCTGTTAGAATGTCTATTATCAAAAAAGACGAGAAATAACAAGTGTTGGTGAAGACGTGGAGAAAAGGGAACCCTTGTGCACTGTTGGGTGGAATGCAAATTGGTGCAGCCACTATGGAAAACACTATGGAGGTTCTTCAAAAAATTAAAAATAGAACTACCATATGTTCCAGCAATTCCACTTCTGGGTACTTATCCAAAGAAAATGAAAACACTAACTTGAAAAGATATATGCACCCCATGTTCATTGCAGCATTGTATACAATAGCCAAGATATGGAAACAACCTAAGTGTCCATCAATGGATGAATGGATAAAGAAATTGTGGAGTACAATGGAATATTATTCAACCACAATAAAGAATGAAATCTCGCCATTTGCGACAATGTGGTTGGACCTCCAGGGCATTGTTAAGTGAAATGAGTCAGACAGAAATAGAGAAATACTGTACCGATCTCTCCTATATGCGGAATCTAAAAAAACAAACCAAAAAACACAGAAAAATAAGCTAATAGTTACAGAGAACATATTCAGATTGGTGGTTGCCAGAAGTGAGGAGTGGGGGGGTGCAAGAAATGGGTGAAGGGGGTCAAAAGGTAAAAAGAAAAAAAACATTAATAATTAAAAAAAAGATTTTCTTCTTTGGCAGCTTTTCAGATTTTCTCTTCAGAACTAGTTTTAAGCAATTTTTTTTTTATTGCTGTGCCTTCATGTTTATTGTGGTTAGGGTTTGTTGAGCATCTCTGATCAGTGGATTTTTATTGTCCACCTTTTGAATTTTACAATATTTTCAAATATTTTCACTCATTTCTTCAAATGCTTTTTCTCTCCCTCCCTTCTCCTTTTTTAAGGAGACTCTAATTACACAATATATCAGGACTCTTGAATTTGTTTCATAGGTCCCTGATGCTCTCTACAATTTTTAAAAGGTTTTTCTTTGAATGTTTTATAGAGGGAGTTTTTACTGCTATTTCTTCCAGTTAACTAAATTTTTCTTCTGCAATATCTCAATGATATGAAAACTATTCCATATATATTTTTCTCAGATGGTGTAGTTTTCACCTCTATAAGTTTGATTTGGAAGTTTTAAATAATGTTAATGTTTTTAGTTAACATGTTCAATCTTCTATATTCTTCAACACATGGAGCACAGTTACAATTACAGTTTTAACTGTTTCATACTGTTTACAATTACAATTACTGTCTTTTAATTGTCTCATCTGTGCCATTTTGGGGTCTATCTGTATTGATTGTTCTCCTCACTACAGGTTGTGTTTTCCTGCTTCTTTGCATGCCTGGTGAGTTTTGATCACATCAGCCATCATGAATTTTACCTTCTTGAAGGCTGGATGTATTTGGATCCCTGTGCAGATTCTTTAGGCTTGCTCTGGTATCATTTAAATCACTTGGGAACAGTTTTTCCTGTCAGGTTCTGTGTTAATCTGTGTTAGATTGGACCAGAGTAGTGTTTAGCCTCATGGTTTGTTTCCCTAATGCCGAGGCAAATCTTTCTGAATAATACCCAGTGAACTATGAGATTTTTAACTCTGTTTGGTGTGAATAGGAACCATTTCCATTCTTCTGTGGGCTCAGAACATTGTTCTTTGCAATCCTTTTGGGTGACTCTTACCTCAGTCAGGTAATTTCCTTACATGTACATGCCCATCAGCACTCAGATGAATGCTCATGATGGGCCGTCTACCAATCACCAGATATCTCTGTGCCTCTCTCACCTCTCGGTACTGTCTTGTGAACTTTAGCCTCCCTGGACCACCACCTACACCTTCTCAACTCTGGCAGACTGATGGGCTCCACGTGGGACCTCCTACCCTGCACTGTCTCCAGGAAGTAAGCTGAAGGAATCCTCTCTCAGGGCTCACTGTCCTTCATTGTCTGATGTCAGTTATCTGAAAAACTTCAATTTCATATATTTTGCTTGAATTTTTAATGGTTTGAGCTGGGAAGCCATATGTGCTCCCTGTTACTCCATTTTAGCTTGAGCCTGTTATCTTTCTGTGCTCTCTTCCTCGTACTAAAACATTCTCTAAAGTTCTAGATTTTTGAAAATCTAGAGTGACTAAAAATCATGACTTCCTAATTTGCTTGTTTTAAATATTCCTGTAAACATTTTTTCTTTGGCCATGATTAAATTTTGTCACCTATTAAAACTTTTTTTGTTTGGAAGCATCGTATGTTTGGTCCGTCACCTTATGCAATGAGTAGCACTGTTTGCTACCAGTAGAAGTTTATTATTATTTAGGGTGGATGTTGGTGGCAGGAATATCAGGGAAGGCCTGTAGGAAATAAGATGCCATCCAATATCTTGCAGTCTAGCTTAGACATGAGTCAAGCATACATTAACTGTTAATTTGCAGAAATATCCATGATACTTTGCAGCCCTCCTTTAAATAGGTGGGTTTTGTCACCTCTTGAGTGTATGCTGCTCTTATGGCTTGTTTTACCAAGTAGCAGCTGTCATAGAATATTTTAGTGGAAAATGGGGAATATAAAAACTGTAACTTTGGTTGGTTATCCCTAAGTATCTGTGTAACAGAGGAAAACAGAAAAAGTCCTGTAACCTTTCTTCTCCTTAATTGAAACCTTATGACCTATCACCTACAATTATCTTTGGCAGTTTCTTTTTCCCCTAGGGCCCAATTTCTGGTGATGCAGGAAGATTGATCGATGGAACACAGGACCTCCTGTTGCAGATTAATATAACAGTTGGAAGACTGATTGATGGAATGCAGAACCTCCTGCTGCAGATGAAGATAACAGCTGAACCAGCACCAGAACGCCTGGGACCCTCACATAACTGCCCCACCAGATGTCTATGGTCACATAGACAGCACATTCTTTCCCATGAATTTCCCTTTAAAAACCCTAACTGCTAGTGCTTCGGGGGGACAGTGGTCTTCAAGGCATGAGCCTGCCACTTCCTCATTTGCTGGCAAATTAATAACTTACCCTTTCTTTTCCTCAATTCCTTGTCATTGTGTTCATTGATTTATCTATGGTGACAAAGTCCCGATTTTTGGCAACATCTGGAGAACTTGGAGAATGAAAATAGATCATCTCAGGATTTGAAGTTCCCATCTCAAGTTCTGAAAAAGGAGTCAGAAAACTTTGACTTCCCTAAAAGAAACCAGTATCTCCCATAGCTACAGGATTGAAGCTTCTGGAAACCAACCCAAGTCTAATCTTGTGAATGAATTAATTTCTATGCAAATTGAATTCACAACCTCCAGGGGTTACTAGAGGGCACATATGGGTAGATTCCCCTGAAGCCCCATATTCCTCCTAGCCACCTCTGCCAGAAAAGCAGACATTTATAGCCTGTCTCAATGGTTTGATCTCTTCTTCCCTGAAGAAGATGTAATGACCTCTTTTGAGGCAGTTTTCTTGCAGGACAATGCTGAACTTGTTCAAGACCTACCCCCATTTTATCTCATTGCTTGGAGTCCAATAACCAGACTCAAGTTCAAACAGACTCCAGGGCATTGGGTACACAACATGACCCAGAAGGAGGTACCACACACACCTAAAAAATTTCAAGACAACTAATTTATATCAACAGAAACCTGAGGAATATCTGTGGGAATGAATCATAAGAGTTTTGGAATCAGGGTAAAGTGAGAAGAAACATTGGATTGGGTTAAATTTACTGATGTGAATGCTGGTCTCTCAAGTTGCTGGACATGACTCTGCTTGGCCCAAATGTGTCCTACACTGAATGAAGTTGAAATTCCAGAGCTTCCTCCTTGTGCTGTTGAGGAAGGCATCCAAAGACTTAAGGCAACTGGAATACTGGAGATTTATTATGTAAGACTTGCTCATCTACTCTCTAACAATAGTCCAGGAAATTCCAGAGGACATTCCATTCATCAGCTTTTGAGAAATACATTGTTGACAGGAGCCTTGGCTTCCTGAAGTGCTCTGTAGTGACTATTCCGTAAAGTCCAAGGATGACAATGGGAGACGGTGATTTTGAAAAGGGCTCCCCGAATTCAATGGGATGATGGGACCCTGGAGTGTAGTGGTCAGGTGGCAGCACTTAAACCCAAAAGACAAGGTAAGTGTAGTTACTGTGGCCAGGAGAGCTGAAAGCGTTGATCTGCAGAGATCCCTGGTATTGGCTAAAGACCATGATGTCTCTAGGACTGAAATAGATGGACAGCTACAATGGGGAAAAGAGAGTCTCTTCATTAAAAGGTGTTGAGAAACCTGGCTATTCATATGCAAAACAATAAAACTGGACCTTTATCTTACACCATACACAAAAATCAACTCAAAATGAATTTAAGATTTAAACATAAGACCTGAATATGTAAAACCCCTGGAAGAAAGACTCCTAGGAAAAATAATATAGTGAAAAAGCTCCTTGACGTTGGCCTTGGCAATAATTTTTTGGGTATGACACCAAAAGCTTAGGCAACAAAAGAAAAATTAAAGAAGTGAGACTAGATCAAGCTAAAAAGCTTCTGCAAACCAAAAACATAACCAGCAAAGTGAAAAGGGAAGCTATGGAATGGGAGAAATATTTGCAAACCATATATCTGATCTGAGGTTATATCCAAAATATATAAGGAACTCCTACAACTCAACAGCAAAAAAACCTCAACAACCCAATTAAAAAATGGGCAAAGGACCTGAAGAGACATTTCCCAAAGAAGACATACAAATGGCCAACAGGTGCACGAATAGGTGCTCAATATCACTAATCATCAGGGAAATGCAAATCAAAACCTCAATGAGTTATCACCTCGCACCTCTTAGGATGGCTATACTAAAAATGATTACAGTGTTTGTGAGGGTGTAGAGGAAGGGGAACTCTGATACTCTGTTGGTGGGAATGTAAATTGGTATGGGCATTATGGAAAACAGTATGAAGATTCCTCAAAAAACTAAAGATAGAAATATTATATGATCCAGCAATCCCTCTTCTTGGTATATACTCAAAGGAAATGAAATCACTATCTCAAAGAGATATTTGCACCTCTGTTTATTGCAGCATTATTTACAATAGCCAAGACATGGAAACAACTTAAGTGTCCATTGATGGATGAATGGATAAAGGAAATGTGACATGCATATATATACATATGCATGCATATATATATATATAGATATATATATCAATCACATATATTTTTATATTATGCATATATTTTATATATATTTATATTGTATTAATATTAATTATATCATATATTAATATAATGTTTTATATAGTTTACATTATTCTTTACATTTTATATATATATTATTCAGCCTTAAAAAAGAAGGAAATCCTGCCATTTTCAACAACATGGATGGACCTTGAGGACATTATGCTAAACGAAATAAGTCAGACAGAGAAAGACAAATACTGCATGATATCACTTATATGTGGAATAGGAAAAAACAAAGTGCATAGGAGCAGAGAGCAGATTGCCAGAGGAGGGAGGCGTGAGAGAAATGGGTGAAGAATGTCAAAAAGTACAAACTTCCAGTTATAAGATAAATAAGTTCTGGGGATGTAATGTACAGCATCGTGACTGTAGCTAACAATACTATACTGTTTATTTGAAAGTTGCTAAGAGAGTAGATCTTAAAAAGTTCTCATAACAAGAAAAAGCATTGTAACTATGTGAGGTGATGGATGTTAACTAAACTTATTGTGGTAATCATTTCTCAATATATACGTATATCAAATCACTATGTTGTACAGTGGTAATCATTTCTCAATATATACGTATATTAAATCACTATGTTGTACAACTTAAACTTATATATTGTTATATGTTAATTATATCTAAAGAAAACTGGAAAAAATAGAGGGCTGTAATGCCAAAAGTAAAAAGTTAAAAACACCAAAAAAGTTCCACTTTAACAGCAAATGAGTGTAATGAAATAGTTCCATCTTAGTCTGTAGTTGGGTGGTTTGTGTTACAAAAAAAAAAATGAGAAACAAATTACATCTACCCATTTTTCTTGAGATAGTGGACGTTAGACTAGGACAGAAAACTGAGATAAATAATTTTTGCCTGGAAAAAGCTATTAATTTAAAGAAATGAATGGAAAAAACCACAACTCAAATTTTTGTTACTGCCTTTTTGTGTTTCAGACATAAGGGTGGTAAGGTGTTTGGACTTTCTGGAAATCTATTTTTACGCTCAGTTATGAAAGTGAACCATTATGAAAGAAGATCTACTTGAATTATGGCCATAATACTTACTTCAGTCTGTGGTTATGAGAGTAATAGAAAAGAAAGTGGGTAGTTAATCAGACTGTTACTTCAGTACTGTACTGCAGATTTGAATTAGAACACATAGTAAAAGAAAAAATACTTATATATTTTTTAATTTTTAAAATCTTTTTGGTTTCCTAATTCTTTGAAAGAAATGCTATCCTCTTTATTGAGTCCTTGAAGGCTTGTTTGACTTGCTTATTCCGTAGAGTATAAATGAAAGGGTTCAACAAAGGGATAACTGAGGTGTTGAGCAATGACACCATCTTATTAATGGCCACTCCTTCCTTTGCTGGTTTGATGTAGATGAAGATGCAACTTCCATATGTGATGGAAACTACAATCATGTGAGAAGAACAGGTCGAGAAAGCTTTTTTTCTTTGCTGAGCTGAAGGGAGTCTTAAAATAGTCTTGATGATGTACGTGTAGGACACAATTACACAGACTAGTGTCAATATGAGGGTCAGCACAGCCATGATTAAAACAAGTTGCTCTACAAATTGAGTGTCTGAGCATACAATCTTCAGAAGGGGAGATATATCACAGCCAAAATGGTCAATGAGATTAGAGTTACAAAAATCTAGCTGAACTCCCAGGCTAAGTGGAGGGAGTATGACAATTAACCCAACTAGCCAACAGCAAAGGACAAGAATAGTGCAGACCCTTCCATTCATGATGGTGCTGTAGTGCAGGGGCTTGCAGATGGCCACATAGCGGTCATAGGACATGGCAGTTAGAAGAAAAAATTCTGTTGCCCCAATGAGGATGACGAAAAATAATTGGATGACACAAGCATCATAGGTAACACTTTTGTCGCCAGTTGTCATGCTGTACAGGAATCGAGGAACACAGACAGTTGTAAATATTATTTCTAAAATGGAGAAATTCCGAAGGAAAAAGTACATGGGTGTTTTAAGGTGAGAATCTACCAGAGTGAGGAGGATAATGACTAGATTTCCCGCAACAGTGAAAATGTAGGTGAAAAACAGAAATACTGAAAGAAAAACCTGTAGTCGTGGGTCATCTGTTAATCCTAGTAGGATGAATCTGGTTATTGCAGAATGATTTTTCATCACTGTCTTCAGATCTATAATGAGTCTGTATTAATAAATCATAAACTTTGAATCTGAGGAATAGAATATAAAAATAGTATTTCAATAAGCTGTATAGAGAAAAGTAGCCAAGCAAGCCAGGAGAAGCACATTTCTAAATTTGTACTTGATCATCAATAATCTGAGGGAGAAGTGGTTGCATTGTGCCTCATTTCCCTGGACGCTGCTTCAGAATGTGGTTTATGGAAAATATCCATCTGAACTTCCGTTTCCACTCCAGTTACAGGACCAGTTTTAAAGTAGATAGAAAATGCCACAAGAGTCTCACAGTCCCCTGAGATTAGGGCAGCCATTATGGTATCCCCAGACCTCAGTGTAGAGTAGGAGATCCATAAATGTTAACAAACAGAAAAAAATCTGTATAAAAATTGTATCTCCCCATCTGTCGGGACAGCATATCAGCAAATCATTCTCATACCCTATGGTCATATAATACACATAATTCTGCCAGTGGCTTAGTTATATTATTTTCCATGGTTTGCAACACTTGTTCCCTTCAAATAATTCCTTAATCTCCCCAACACCCTAAAGAAGCCTTTTCTGTTTGGGCGACCTGACAGCAGTAGCACAGAGTTACCATGAAATTTCCTGAGTCCCATACTCCTCTAGAACTTCTTCTTTGCTCCCCTTTTATGATAATATGATGAAATATTTGAGTCTGTGTCCCTCCCACATTTCAGTTTGAATCACCTCTGTTTTGTATCCTTTCCTGAATTCCTGTTTCAACACTCATCTCTTGTCTAACGTTTCACCCCTCCCAAGCCTTCCCAGAACACTGACAAACAGGATGTTCTGACGATCTTTCCCAGAGAACGGAATCCTGTCCTTAGGCTTCCGTGATCCTTATTGCGGTTCTGTAGTTTATGCATAGATATTTCAGCTCCCAACTGCCCTCTGAGGCACTTGACAGCTCCATTAATAACATAAACTCTATATCCTCCAGGCGGGCAGAGGAAGAAGAAGACCACTTGGGGAAAGACTTGACTTCTCTGCCATGATTCCTTTCTCTGAAGACTCACTTTGCCCTTGGGAATGTCACCAACCATTGCTGCCCCTGTCATTGCTACAGGACACCTCTTTACTCTTCAGCACTCTGGCCCCACAATAGACTCAGACTCTATGCTTGTTCTCCCAACGAACAGTTATTATCAGGCATTAATACTTTACAAGGATTAAATGTGACATGAGGAATAAATAAACCTTGGTTATTAGGTGTGGGTATTCTTAAAAGTTGAAAAATCACAATCCGTCCTTATGAGTTTCCCTACAAGACTGCCTCCCTGTGTTGCTTCTTTTGAGGATCATGTCAAAGAAGCCATCGTGTCACCACCTTCCAGGAAGCCCTTGAGGACTTATACTTCTCACTATTCCTACCTATTCACTTACCCTTCCCAGTGATTGCGGCAATGGTGTACTTCTCAGAAGCATCAGAGCTGGAATCTAACCCAGGTCCTACTGGATCTGAAGTTTAAGTGTTTCCAGGAAAGCTGCAATTTTAGGATTTGGGGCAATTGCTCATCCTTAGTCAATTCTAATAATCACAGATTAAAATGTTAGCTTTTCAAATGTTTCTTAGTCACAAACAGTATTTCTGGGGCACCAGGGTCTTCAATAAATGACTAGAATGAAATCTCCACATGAGACAGCAGTTATTTTGTAATATGATTTTTTTATGTGATGCTTTAAGATATTTCCCACAAAATACCTTAAGTGCTGTTTCCCTCGGTGCTTAGGGAAGGCATCATTTCTACTGAGCAGAGTTGCCACAGTGTCATAGGTTTTATAGATGCCTTCATAGGAGGAGGCTGCTGACCTAGGCCTATGGGATAAAGGGTTTGCCTGAGTGTCAGCAAATAAATAATGTGTGCTCATGCAGAGACTGCTCTGCTGGGCTAAGACACGAGGGTTTTTTGAGAGCCATGCATCTTCCCACTTTGTGCCTCTACTGTTCTCTTCAGCTCCTTTACCTGCATAACCCAATGCCTTCATGCTGGCCAATACCCTGACCCCCAACTAATATCTCTGGGTGGTACACCATCACACATTATAAAAATATATAATCTTGTGTCCTGAATTTGAAGGAAATTGCTGGAATGAGATTGGTAAATAATTTCACATCATTGTTTGAATGATTATTGAAAGTGGAAAATCATTGGTAGAAACAAATTATATATAATACTGGAGTTTTAGGCCATGACTTTCACTTCTTGTTATCAAGGACAATTTCAAATTATGGAGAGTTGCTATTTATTATTTTTCTCTTAAAAGATAAAAACAGTACTTGAATCCTCCTTAATAAAATGAGTACATATTCACTGACATTCATCTAGAACCAATAGAAAAGTATAAGAAAGAAAGGAAAATCTCCTACAATCATGTCACACACAGTTCATCATTATTAACATCTTGTAGTATTTATTTACAACCTATTTGTACATATACAATTATGTAATGCCGTTATTTACATTTTATAAAATTAATATTAGATTGTAAATAACATTTGATGTTTTCCTCACTTAACCTCACTTTATCCATTCAATTATTTTTAAAGCACATATGATGGAATTCCTCATGTCATTAAATATTCTTCAAAAACACAATTTTACTTCTTATATCCCTTCATGTAAGAAAAAATGTTATAAAATTAATATTTCTTATATTGAACATTAAGGTTGCTTCAATTTGTTATATAATAATATTTTTGAGGGCATTCTTGTACATAAATCTTTTTGTCCTCATCAGATGAATTTCACATTTAAAAACTGGTCAAAAAAGAAATATTGAATAAAGGGCTTCCTATACTTATTGCCAAACTAGTCCTTTAGAAAATGTGTCCCAGTGTATACTCCCACCATTTGTAAGTGAGAATCTCTGTTTCCCAAAGCCTTGGGGATTTTGGCATTATTATTATTATTATTATTTTTGGTGAGGAAGACCAGCCCTGAGCTAACATCCATTGCTAATCCTCCTCTTTTTTTTGCTGAGGAAGACTGGCCCTGGGCTAACATCCGTGCCTATCTTCCTCCACTTTATATGGGACGCCGCCACGGCATGGCTGACAGGCAGTGCGTCCGCGGGCGCCCGGGATCCGAACCAGTGAACCCCGGGCTGCCAAGCGCGGACTAAACCGCTGCGCCACTGGCCGGGCCCCTGGCATTATTATTTTTAATATTTTTTACTGCAAAGATAATCTTGATAATTGTTTCATTGGTATTTTTCTTATAAGTGAGGTACACCACTTTACTCTAAATGTTATTTAAGTAAAAAATCAACATCATTATTTTCCCCTGACCATATAATGTTTTAAATTAATATCCATCATGGACTTATTTCATGTTTTCTTTTTGTGAGGAAGATTAGCCCTGAGCTAACATCTGTTGCCAATCCTCCTCTTTCTTGCTGAGGAAGACTGGCCCTGGGCTAACATCCATGCCCATCTTCCTCTGCTTTATATGGGACGCCGCCACAGCATGGCTTGACAAGCTGTGCGTTGGTCTGTGCCTGGGATCCGAACCTGTGAACCTCAGGCCGCTACAGTGGAACACTCGAACTTAACCACTACACCACTGGGCCGGCCCCCTTATTTCACATTTTTAATATGAATTATTTGACTGAATGCACCAATAAAAGACAATTAATATAGAGGCTCAAATCCTAGAATGTAGTCTAACCTAATTAACCTGACTTTAATTATGGTGGATTTTTTTTAGGACTGAGGCAGCCCAAAGGATAGACTGGAAATGTTCAAGGATAAGTTAAATAACTGTTTAGCAGGATGTTTTATATGAGTGGTTGCCCCTTTGAAGTTATTTCTAACCCTCATGTTCTAAGAGTCTATGAAAAAGGGAGAAATAGTTTTTGAAATCCTTTTTTGGCCCCTCTCATTAAATCATTATACTGTGGCAGTGACTATACTCCCTAGTTGTTACACAGCTGGTCTTGCCCTTAATTCTGATCTCTTCCAAGAGCACTGCTCAAGAGTCATGTTCAGATTCATTATCAGGTCATATAGAACAAAGTGGCAGCTCAGAGGTTACTCTTCAAATCCTCTCTGCACACTAAGGTACTTCTTGGATTTAGGTTTTCTAGCAGAAATATCTAGACTCACTGCCTTTACCCAGGGACTGCTTTTATAAAACTTCCAAGGTTCCAGTTCCCAAACCTTTAGGCATATAAATGACAAACATTTCATACTTACTTTCTGGTCCTTCTCCATCACTTTCTGGGAAATTTAACCCAAACACTGAGAAACGCTAGATGCTAGTGGCTGTCATTTTGAGTTAACTTCGGCATACTTTTAAGCCCTACATGCTCTTCCAGGAAGAGGTGATATGCTTTGGCATGGAGAACAGCACCCTTTGCTCTTATCATCACCAAGTCTGAAATGGAATCTGATAGAGTTCCTATCTCTCATTAAACTATTAAACAATATGTCCCTGAATTCTGTGACTGAGGAATGGATAAACTACGGCAAATAAATGCCAGCAACTGTCCCAGCTGTGGAAGTGATGATAGTCTGACCTCTCTGTGCAAAGAAATGGGTTGCTGTACAAATTTTCATTCATAGAAATGGCATGTGCTTTATTGGGTTTATCTGCTTAAGTGCACAGGGAATAATTAAGTGAAAAACAAAAATGTCCCTGATGACCCTATTCAAACCACTAATGAACCTACAGTGAAATTAACTTTGGCAGAAAAAAAAAAAAAAGAAAAAAATTAACCAGCACTTATGGGGCAGTGTCCACAGAGTTAAGAAATGCAATCACAATAGCATCAGTTTCAGCAAACAAAAAAGAGAAAAAAACTCAGATGATAAAATGACAATCTGATTCTCATCATGTTCTCTTTATATTATTAAACACTGGGGCCATGTGATGATTTCTGTCACAGGACACACTCGTATGACCCACTCAAGTCAGTCCTCCCCTGATTTCTGAGTATTAGTTCTTAATGTGTCTTATTTCAATGATTAGGAGAATTAATGTCTATTTCATTCTACTGATTGTATGGCTCATCCAGTGGTCCTACCAAGGTAGGACTAATTAGTACTCATATATCCATTAATCACTGCTATTTCATAACTCAACTACTGCTATTTCATACTCAAAACATGCAGGGACCTTGCTAAACCCAAAGGTGTCATTCTGCTTATGAAGAATGTGAGATCTGGGTGTATTGTGCTTAGTACCCACCATTTTATCGTAAATGCAGAGATCACCCACACCCTTCCACAGTGCTCAGCAGTGCCAGCTTTTCATAAAGCTTTTCATGAAGTCTGAGCTGGAGGCAGAGAATCAACATGTGCATGTAACTGTCTGTACTGGCTCATAGACCCTCTCCGCATCCAAAATAAAAAAAAAATCCCATATACCTTCATAGCGTTGCAGCAATCACACTCACTGTGGAAATGCCTTCAGATCCTTTATAAACATGGGTCAGTTATTAGGAGAGAGGGGTACAGGCCCTTAACAACAGCAATACTGGAGCTTCTGCTGGGCAGGGGGAAATGGAGGCTGAGGCAGGGAAGGAGAGCCCAAGGCAAGCAGGGATACAGAGAAAGTCTTGGAGAAATGGAGGCAGGAGCACATTCACGTGGGTCTATTTATGCACTTCCTTTTATATCCTATGTGTCTATTTTTCTATGCTACTGCCAATATAATTTTGTTCTTTTTCAGGAGTGTTTTTCTAGTCTTGACCCTCCGCATTTCCATATAAATTTTAGAATCAGATTGCCAATTTACAAAAAAATAGTTTACTAGGATTCTGGTAGAGTTTGCTTTAAATCAATGAGTCAATCTGGGAACAATTTACATTTTTAGAGTATTGAGTCTTCCAATCCATTAACATCTTATCCCCATTCATTTATTTGGTTGTTCTTTAATTTCTTTCAACATTATGCAGGTTTTTCTTTGGGTGCTCGTGTGTCTGTGTGTTTAGAATTATTGCACATGACTCTTTAGATTTATTTATAAATATTCATTGTTTTAGGTACTATTGCAAAGGAAATCACTTAAAATACTTATCTTCTAATTTTTCATTTCTAGTATGTAAAAGCAAAATTGATTATCATATATTGACTTTGTATCTATGAACTTTAAGTTGCCTAATAAATTCTAAAATTTTTCTTAGATAATTTTGGATTTTCCACATCAAAATAATTTCATCTCTAAATAAATGCAGTTTTCTGCATTCCTTTAAAATTGTTATACGTTTATCCCTTTCTCTTGATTTATTGTTCTGGCTAGGGCCTCTAGTACAATGTTGAGTAGAAGTGACAATATTAAATATCCTTGTCTTGTTCCTGATTTCAGAGGTAAACTATCAACATTTCAACAGTAAGTGTGATGTTTGCTATGGATTTGTGGGTATATGGGTATAGTTTATCAGATTAGAGAAGTTCTCTTTTTTAATTTGCTAGAGGGTTTTATCATGAATAGATATGGAACTTTATCAAAGTTTTAAAAATCTATTGAGAGAATTATATGATTTTGATTCATATTCTATTAATGTGGTAAATTACATTAATTGATTTTCAAATTTCAAACCAGCCTTGGATCTCAGCAATTAATAAAAGTTTATCTTGGTTTACCATCCTTTTTATATATCACTGGATTAATTTTGCTAACGTTTTGTTTGAGACTTTCAGTGTTTGATCACAAGTGAAATTATCTTGAACGTCCTTTCTTGTAATGTAATTGATGAGATTTTTTAAACATCTTTATGGAGATATAATTCATATAATATAAAATTTGCCCACTTAATGTGTATAATTCAATGGCTTTTAGTTTATTCACATATATGTGCCACCATCACCATAGTCAATTTTAGAATATTTTTGTTACCAGAAAAAGAAGCCCTGTACCTTTTATCTATCACTCCCTGCTCACCTCCCTTCCCCAGTCCTAAGCAGTCACTATTCTACTTTTTGTCTTTATAGATTTCCCTATTCTGGGCTTTCACACGAATGGAATCATATGATATTTGATGTTTGTGACTGGCCTCTATCACTTAGCATAATGTTTTCAAGGTTCATCCAAGTTGTAGCATGTATCAGTACTTCATTACTTTTTATGGCCAAATAATATTTGCCATAGAGGTAAATACTAAACAACCAGGCAGAGATTGTCATGTTGAATAAAGTACGAGGCCCAACTACAGCTGTACTAGGGATCCCTTTGAAATATAAATGCACATGAGTACACCACATTTTATTTATCCATTCATCCATTGGTGGACATCTGAGTGTTTTCCACCTTTTGGCTATTATGAATAAAGCTGCTATAAACAAGTTGTGTATGAGTTTTTGTGTGGGCATATGCTCTCATTCCTCTTGGGTATATATTTAGGAGTGGAATTGTTATGAAGAAAGTCATATGACAACTTTGTGTTTAATCATTTGAGGAACTGCCAGACTGTTTTCCAGAGTGGCTGTACCACTTTACATTCCCACCAGCAGCATATGAGGGCTCCTAGTTCTCCACAACATTGTCAACACTTGTTATCTGACTTCTTGATTCTAGCCATCCCAGTGGGTGTGAAGTGGTATTTCACTGTGGCTTTGATTTGTATTTTTGTAATGATTAATGATATTCAGCATCTTTTCATGAGCTTATTGGTCATTTGTATATCTTCCTTGGAGGGAAGGATAGCATTAATAGCTATAATGTACTTTTAATCCATGTATACCATATACACAGAAAAAGGCAGGCCTTAATGAATTTTCAAACAGTGAATACATCCATGTAACCAGAGTCAGAACAATAGATAGATTATTACCACAGAATCACCCTTCCTACCCAAGAAGAGTTACTTGTCCAAAGGTGACATTAATCCTGACCTTTATAGTTGCATTGTTTCCTACATTTTTGAACTTTATATAAGGGGAATCATACAGTTTCTGGTTTCTTGTATCCAAAATTATATTTGTGAGCTTTATACATGTTGTTTCACATAGTTATAGTTCTATCATTCTCATTGCATAAATATATAAAAATTTATTAATTCTTTTTTCTACTTAAGATCATTAGGGTAATTCCAGTTTGGGGATACTATAAACAAAGCTGCTAAGAACATTTTGTACATTTCATTTGATGGACATATATATTCCTTTTGCTTCACTATTATATACTTAAGAGCAATAGTATTGGATCATGGTGTATGTCTAGTGATAACAAGTACCAGAAACAGATCTCCAAAGTCATGGTACTAATTTACTTTCATATGAGTCATGTATGAGAATTCTAGTTGCTCCAAATCCTCAGCAAAGGATATTCCTTTTCCTTTTAGACATTGTAGTGAGTGTGAATAGATGGGGAAAACAGAAAACAAGCAATTAAAATGGTAAGTGTAAATACAAAGATGCAAAGATTGTCATATCAGATGAAGTACAAGGCCAAATTAGATGCTGTACTTGGAATCCCTTTGAAATATAAACGTACAGATAGGTTAAAAGTAAAAGATTGGAAAATAGAAAAATATGTTATTAAGCAGAAGATTTCAAAACCTGCCTTTACTGGTTCAGTTTGGCAGGGAAAGACTGTCACCAGTTAGTCCAGCCTGGGGTGATGGAAGGGTCAGCTGGTAGTGCCGTGGGCAGGCAGAACTAGCTATCAGGGCCTCTAGAGGGGCGAGACCACACCTGTGCTCTGAGGTTGGGGTGGTGTCTCTGACTGGGCTCTGTGGTTTGGTGGACCTGCTGGCTGGGCTGCATGTTAGAGTGAGGGCAGTGAATGGGCTTTCTGCTGGCTGGGGCTGCTGGCTGTGCTCCACAATCAGGTGGGGACACCAGCTGAGCTCTGCAATCACCTCTAGGGAGCAATGTTGCAGGCTGTGTGCTCTGGCAGGGCAGTGTTGCTGGTTATACTCCATGATGGGACAGGGCTCTGGGGTGGGCTCAACAAATGCTCCTGGTTGGGTGGAGCCTCAGGCTGTGCTCCTCAACTGGTTGGTGCTGCTAGCTGGACTCCAAGTGCAGGTGGGGTCCCAGGCAGGGCTTTGTTGTGAGACAGGGCCTCAGGTTGTGCTCTGTGATTTTGTGGAGCCATAGGCTGTGCCTGAATTTGGGCAGAGCTACAGGCTGGGATTCCTGATTGGGTACACTGTTGGCTCTGCTCTGCTGTTGGGGGAGGGCATTGGCTGGGCTCTCTGGTTGGAAGGAGCTTCCAGCAGTGCCACTCAGTTGGGTGGGGTGGAGACTGTGCCCTGTGATTGGGCAAGGTCACTGGCTGTGCTCTCTGCCTGGGTGTGTCCACAGGCTGGGTGCAGCAACCATGCAGGGCCAATGGCTGGTCTCTGCTGCTGGGTGGGGTTGTAGGATGGGTTTCATGGCTGGGCAGTACTTAGGTTGGGCTCTGAGGCTACCCTGGGTCTCTGTTCATGCTCCTGGTTATGTGGGGCCAGAGGCTAGGCTCAACAGTTGAGCAGGGCTGCTGGCTTGGGTCCCTGCTAAGGCAGGCTGTTAGATGGGCTCCAAGCTGCCTGGGTTCTCTGAGCAGGATTCCTGGTGGGACAGGACTGGAGGTTCTGCTCAGCAGTTGGGCAGGGCTTTGAAATTGCTTCCCTGCCTGGGTGGGCCATAGAACGTGCTCCATGGCTGTTAGACATCTGCGGCCAGGGTTCCCAATGGAATGGGACTAGTGGCTATGCTCAGCAGTTGGGTAGGGCTGTGAATTTGCTTCCTTGCCCAGGAAGGGCTATAAAATGGGCTCCATGACTGGTACAGCCCATTGGCCCGGAACATAAATCAGGCAGAACTGCCAACCGGGCTTTGGCCAGACAGGGCCAGCGGCTCAGCTCTGCGGCTGAACAGAGCTACTAGCTGGGGTTTCTGCTCAGGCACCACTGCTATCAGGAACAAGATCCTCCGAGATCTGAGCACTGGTGGCTGTAAGCCCCGTCCCCCTTCTCCATCTCTATCTGGTCCCTGGTGGTCTAGTCCCACAGATTCCCCCAGTAATCCTCATGAGGCGAGACTCAAGTGGGCCTCCCAGGAAGTGTTCTGAAATGTTGGTGAAGCTCAGTGTCCCCTTGGGGCTCTCTTTTTCCCACTGAAGAAACTGTAGACCCAGGGGTGCCCTCTTGGTGCAGTGCTCTGACAGCCTGGGGATGTGGTCAAAGTAAACCACTCTTCTTACCCTTCTAATGCAGTCATTCTGGATCTCTGTGATCTGCGGGGGGGTGGGGGGGGTGTTCTTCAGCCACAATCCTAGGTTCTGGGATTTTCACAATGGTGTCTAATCTATGGATAGTTGATATTTGGGGTTTGTGTGAGGGGGATTGAGTTGTGAATGACCTATGTCTCCACCTTGTTGACATCACTCCCTTAGATTTTAATACTGAGAGCTCTAGAGTGCACAATTTGCTTTGATAACTTTTAGAGCTTCAGTACATGATCTTTAATTACTCTTGAATTTTTATAGGCTAGATATTAAAGTATTTCCAATAAGTAAGAAATGGTTTCTGGAATTTAGAACACACACCATGAGGAGGCCATACGGCTAGAGATGTAATTTTATTTATTTTCATTTCTATTGATGACATTGGGTATTTGGGGAATCTAGTCTCAGGTGCATGCATTAACTGAAGGAATCATTTTATGTAAAATAAAAAGGAGAACTGAATAACTTGATTTTGGTTTTTTGATTATAACACAAAAGTGTTCGTGTAGGAAAGTTAGATTGATGAATCTATACAATATGAAGAAATCATACATTTGGCACATTCATAAAGTTGCTCATGGGTTATTCAGATTTAAATTCAACTGAGCCTCAAACATCAATAGCTTCTTACTTCTTTGTGAGAAATGCAATCCGTTTTATTGTGCTTTTGAAGGCTTCTATCCCTTGTTTGCTTAGAGGGTATAAATAAATGGGTTAAGAAAAGGGGCAACTGAAGCAATGAGCATCAACATGACCTTATTAATGGCCACTCCTTCCTTCCCTGAAGGTTTGAGGTAGATGAAGATGCAGCTGCCATAAGTGATAAATCTGAGGATGTGCCAGTATGTGGCTCAGAAACCCAAGCCAATCTATCAGCCTGTTAATTGCAATGAGTCTCTGAAAATTGAATTTTAGTATTTGAAGAACACATGTGGCCTTGATTTATATGTTGGGTGTCTATGAGGCAAGAAATTCCTAGTTCTTTACCTCACCAGAGTGGAGGGAACACCTTGGATAAGGAATGTTGTTGCTGCCACTAGCTGGACCAGATGACTATACTATTGACAACGGTCCAAGAGTTTATAAAAATGTGCAGAAGGGGGCATTTGCTGGCCTGGACATCCTCTAATGCTAAGATGACTGTGCTGACCCTTGTGTCTCATCCATGATTAGGGATGTCCCAGTTAGGGAATGGAATGCAGCAGCTCTTCAGTGGGCTCCATCATGTATGATGGTGGTACTGATACCTATAAAGTTTCAAACTCCCTTTTCTGATCACTCAGTTGATCCCAAGGGGCTCCTCAGGTGGCCAATGGATATGGGAGAGGGGAGACATCTTCAGTCACCATTGCATCTAGCAAAAAATTGAGGACATGGAAACCACTTCCTCTGG
Source organism: Tapirus indicus (assembly GCA_031878705.1). Lineage (NCBI taxonomy): Eukaryota > Metazoa > Chordata > Mammalia > Perissodactyla > Tapiridae > Tapirus > Tapirus indicus. The sequence goes on along the minus strand of CM062918.1, from coordinate 142,227,192 downwards.
TAGGTGGGATATGCCAGGGGCTCAAGTTTGGCTCTATAGGTAGCATGTTCATTTTAATAATGAGGTGTCTGTGGCCATACCAAGTTGGTAGGGTGCTGCCTCAGTGATCCAAGGCATAATGGACAACTGGGTGCAGAGAGTCACAGGCTCAGGACTTGTGACAGCATTTATCTCAAGAAGGGCCCAGTATGCAGCCAACATTTGCCATCCTAATGGTGTGTGGGGTGCAGCCAAGGAAGATAGTTTCTTGCACCAGAAACCCATGAACAATTTATGGCTACCATGGCTGATCCAGGGACTCCAGAAGGAATGAGAGGAGGTTGCTGAAGCTGCTACAGCGAAGGATTCTCTCAGTGGGACTCTACTGAGAGTGTGTTTTAATTGTAATTTAGACAGATTCTAGAGCCTCTTGTTGTTGGGTGGCCCATTCAAAGTGAGCCAATTTGTGAGTAACAGCATAACAGATTTAGATAAAATTTGTAAATGAGGTTCATGTCACTTCTGAAACCCAAACAAACTCGGTAAATCCTGAGTGTACTTTAAATTATGAAGTGCCGATGAAAGTGAAGTTGGTTGCTTACTGCATCACGTATGAATCCTGGGCTGACGAATAATGTTCAGAAATTTTACTGAAGCTGCAGGGCCTTGAATTTTACAGGATGCAATGGCCCAACTCTGACTGGAATGATCTGCGGCAAATGTTTGTATATCCCATGTGAGTGGATCCTTTAAATTTCCTTGCAGCAGGATGTTATCAACATAATGTCATATCTGTGTTCCTAGAATAAGTTGCCTGTGGTTAAGATCTTGCCTGCAAAGGTATGTGCATTGGCAGGCTGTTGAACTATTCCATGGGGAGGCAAGCGAAAATGTATTGTTCCTTCAAAGGTGAAGGCAAATTGCTTTTGAGAGGCTGCAGAACTAGGCATAGAATGGAGATATTAGCCAAATCTATAACAGCAAAGTATTTTCCAGTTGCCGATTGGATGGAATATTAATTTCAGTAATGTTAGGAATGCAGGTATTAACGGATACCATGGCATTAAGGTTGTGGTAATCCACTGTGAGGTGACATTCATTTACATCAGGTTTGAACACTGGCCAAACTGGGTTATTAAAGGAGGAATAATAAGAACAATGACTAAGCCAGGTATACCAATCCTCAGGGGTCTCACTACATTGCTCTCAACTTCACAAACCTCATGGCTGGGGCAGATTCTCTCATGGAACACTTACCATGGTCTCTCTGAGGGCCAGAGGGCCATCTGGTAATTTAAAGTGACAGACACCAATAATATGTATCTTTGAATTTAAAAGCTATAGCAAGAGAGGACATAATTAAATCACATGAGGACAAAGAAGGATAGAGAAAGACTAAAAGGTGCTCTCAGGTCAGCCTTCCACTACAGCCGGGTACTGTTCTCACAGAGTTCCCCAGAGAGTCTTCTACCATCAAGTGACATTTGAGGTATTAAACATGTGAGATGGGATTGGACACCTTGAGCATATGATCCTTAAGGGGCTGACAGTGCAAACTTCCTGCTGAACTAGTTTCTCTTCCGAGTCTGATCCCTGAGCTCTGATGTTCTCCTGTTCTCCAGTACTTTTCAAACTTCCATCATTCTGTTACTAAAGAATGAGGAAGAACAAACAGATCAGCTTATGCTGTGGGGTATGCAATTTACCTCCAGAAAACTTCTCAGCCTATATGAGAAAGGACTGGGAGAAGTGGGAAAGGTATCTAACATTTACTGAATGTGTACTATATGCTGAGCAGAGTACTAGGTATCATTTAATTTAATCCTCATGACAACACTGTCACCCAAGTATTATTACGGCCAAGGAACAAGCTGAGACTTAGAGAAACGAAGAAACTTGCCCCTTTCACTCATGTTAAGAAGTCAAAGAGATGAAATGCCAATACATTCTGACTCCCGAGCTATGCTTATTCCACCAGAGCAAGGGATCCCTCCCAGTCAGGTGTTAACATCTGGGTGTTTCCCTCCCTCTTGGTAAGGCATCATCTCCCTGGCTATGTAACATTTCCACAACAGAGTAACTTTTTACTGAAACAGTTTAACCTCCTGCAAACTAAGAATCTGACAAAATCCCACAGGTTTATGAAGTTCAGGAATATTAGTGTGCATGTGTTTAAAATCCTAAAAGTGTGAAAGGAAGTACACTAATCCTGCCAACAACACATTTTTTAAAAAAGGAAAATCACTTCCTCCTTCATTTATTGGAATTGCTTGGGAGCAGAAGTCAGGAAATCCCCCTCCTTGATTTGTGGTATTTATGTGCTTGTTATTCCCAAAGAACAGAATTTATTCTGCTTTATCCATTGAAATTTTCAAGATTTTCTCATTCCTCCTTAATAGAACATAGTTTTGGTTATTTAAAAAATTTCCACATGACAAGAGTTTATTTTACTCCCTTCTCTATATTCTGGGAAAATGAAGCTATAAACAAACAAAGTATGCCTAATCACCTCTTTTTTTTTCTCTTTCTTTTTTTAAGGCCTGCCCTCAGGGGAATAATTACTTCTTACACACAAAAAATATATATTCCCTACAATGATAACTTACTATCCTAGGAATTACTTATGGGAAAATACCTTTAATGCACATATACATTTCTGGTGAGAGTAATAATTCTTTGGGAAGAATGCAAATTGCTCACATGTATAGGATTCATAATATCCAAGAATAACTTCTGAATACTTTTCACTAAAGCAAAATAAATTATTTTAGTTACTAAAAGATTATCATAGACATATAGCTACATGGAATAGAATAGAATGTCCAAAAATAGACCAACGCAAATATACTCATTTAATTTTCGACAAAGGGGCCAAAGTAATTCAATGGGGGAAAGGGTAGCCTTTTCAACAAATGGTGCTGGAACAACTGGACATCCATATGGAAAAACCTTGACCCTTACTCACACCATATACCAAAAAATTAACTTTAAATGAATCATACATCTATAGGTAGGAGCCAAAAGTATAAAACATAAGCGAAAATCTTTGTGACCTTGGGTTAGACAAAGATTTCTTAGAATGCAAAAAGCACAAGCCATAAAAGAATAATTGGTAAACTGTACTTCATCAAAACTTAAAACTTCTGCTTTTTGAAAGAAACTATTAAGAAAAATTGAGAAGCAAGCCACAAACTAGGAGAAAATACTTTTAAAGCATGTATCTGATAAAAGACTTGTATCCAGAACATATAAACAATTTTTACAACTAAGACAAATAATCCAATTAATAAATGGGCAAAAGAGTTGAAGAGCTACCCCAGCAAAAAAGATATGACGACTTTGGGAAAATTTTCTAACAAATTTGCAGCTACTCCAGACTTCCTTCCCACTACTGTACAAGCATCATTAGAACAAAATGCAGTTAAGTTCACTTTCAGATATGCACTATCAAAGCCACAATCATTTAAAGTAGACAATAATGTTGGAAATACACTCTGTTGCAGCTGACACCAATTCTTTTAAAGCAACAAACACCATCACCAGTACAGAAACTGACTCACCTGTGCACTGGAGCTAAAGCACTAGGTGCTTTTCTTCAAAAGTATAGATGCCTAATCAATTCTATCACACACCTGGCACTCTCTTCTATTATATTCTTAAATATCTTCATATAATTTCTTTTGCAATATGTTCTGGTGTTCTTGTTGCCCTGTATCCTGTAGGTAAACAATTGCCAATATCTACTCCGTTTTCCTCTTTTAATTCTATTGCCCTCCTCACTATCAGATAAAGGCCTATTATGTTTTACTAAACTGTAAAGAAAATTAAAAACTTCTATGATTGTATAATATTTTCATTATTTAGTTTATACACTAAATTGGAAATTGAGTCATTAGTTGATTTTTTAACAAATCTTGAATTTTAGTACAGCCTTTAGAAAAATCATGTTCTCTATTTTTGCATAAACGTTTGCCTAGTAGTTTTATTAATACCACTTGGGGTTCCTAAATATGCTCTCCATTCCTTGGACCCAGGGACATGCTTGTCTGCCATCACTCCCAAATGCTGAACCATCAAACAGTCTGTACATCCTAATTTACATTCTTTTATTTCAAGCCATTTGTACTGTTCTGAAAATATAACACTTGTTTTTCATTCCAACAATCTGGAAGCACAAGATTATCTATTTCTTCCTGTGATGAACATGATTTTTCTTCAATGATTCCTCAGTCAATAATTCTGAAATTTGTTTCCATTAGCTTAGGTACCCCACCATTTTCACTCCTATCATTATGTTCTGTGTCTTTTTTAAACTTCTTCAAATTTAAAAAATTTAGTAAGTCACTCTGTTACTTTCGCATTTTAGGGATCAGAATCTGAAAAGTAATTATGTTATGTTAGTAAAATCACAATACTCCTTGGGGGTTAACATTTTTGTTAGTGATTACAATATGATTTTAGAAACAGCATGAATTTTAAACTAAAATACCTACCTCGCTTTTTGGTCTATACCTATACCTTCAGTGTGACTTGCAATTTCTTGAGAATCTAACAGTTTTAATTCTTTTTCCGACAATTTCACAGAATCAGATTATGAATAAATGCTTGATTATGATTTGATTCAGCAAAAAAGATGCTCACATCACTGCCAAAGAAGTGTAGTTTAGACATGGAAGTTGGTTGATATTTTTGTTTAAGCTAACCAGTAAGACAAAAGTGAAACAGTAAAGAGATATATTGGAACGTCATTCATTTATCAATGACAGGAGCAACTTTTTTGCTAAATTGATTAATAGTTTTCAAATACTAGAATACTTCCTCAACTTTTTCTGTTATAATGTCAAGGCCACGGATGTGACACACCCTTAAGTTTAAATTCTGCATTATCAACATTTTCTCCACTAGCCTTCTGCCTGTTTTTGTAAATAAAGCTTTTCTGGAACATGGCCACGGCAATGTTTAGGTTTTGTAAAGCCTAAAATATTTACCAATTGGCCGTTTGCAGAAAAAGTTGCAGACACTTGTCCTAGAAAATCAACAAAACAAATCAAGCCCTGATTTGTACCACCCGCCAATTTCCAGGGTGTAAATCCTCCAAAGAGCAACGCCGCGCGCCACGCAGCAACGCGAGCAGCCGCGAGGGCGGGGCACGCAGCCGGCGGCGCGCACGATCGCCCCGAGGCCGCACGGGGGGCGGGCTGGCGTGCGCGCCCCCGCGGCGGTGGGCGGGGTAGGGGGCGGGGCTCTGAGCCGGACCGGGGCGGGGCCGCAGGAGCTGTAGGTGCTGCCGCTGGGTCGCGACAGGTGCGCGAGGCAGAGCGCCTGGGACCCGTGGCGGGGCTGGTGGCAGCGCGGAGAAGAGACCGCTTTTGGGCAGGTGAGGGCCTTCTCTCTTCACGTCCTCCACAGCCGGAGGGTGCGCGGAGACCCGGGCTTCCCTCCACACCCTCTTTCTCCCGCGACTACTGGGGCGGGGGGAGCACAGGCGGCGTGAATCCCTCCCCCTGGAGAGAGGGAGTGGAGGAGTCGCTGACCCTCTGCTCTTTCCTCACCTCTGGGTACTGCGCTGGGGTTGGGAGTCATTGTGTAGGGCTGAGCCTTTGCTGCCTGAGGACGGGAGCTGAGAGGACCCCTCCTTTTCCACCGAGAACAGTCCTTTCTAACTATGTACTTTTTTGGTTGGTGGAGGAAGGTGGCAGTTCATCAGAATCCAAAATAGTCTCCCAGGGAAATATTCTGATATTCAACTGCTCTTTTACTGTCTTCATTTTCAGCCATTCCCTCCCTCTTCGATTTTTCTCCCCCTCCGTTCTGCCGACTGAACTCTGTTTAAGACACACACCCTTTTGAGGTGTGTGGAGAATATAGCAGTCTTTGCAGCTGAATGTGTCATCCCCCAATCGCTGTCACGTAAATGTCGTTGGTACCTGTCACCAACATACGTAGGTGTTAATATTAGGTAACTGTACACTCCTGGCTACACCTACTAAGCTAGAAGTTGTAGGTGTTAGGAGTGAACCTTCTGGCGCCCTTCCTTTCCTTGTTACTGGTGCTGACGACAAGAAGTTTAGCTGGTCCTGGTGAGCCGTGTTTGAACTACTATTGTCTTTCACCTAATTCCAGTTTTCAAAAGTCTGCCTAATCCAGATGGTTCTGTTGACTTGACTTTTCAAGTTAGTCAAAGGTACTTAGGGAGTTATCAGCCTTTAAGATAATACCCCTTTAGGGGAGAGGTCTTCTTTGGCATTAGATATTCTTTCTTTTGCTATTGATTTAAATGGTTAAAGGAATATTTTTTACCTGCATAGTTACTAACACTATTCACAAATGATAAGTATTTTAGGAACTATGAAATAACACTTTCTTCTGAGGTCTGATGTAGATACAAAAGATGACCCTCAACGAACATTTTCAAGTTCCTGAGGAGTTATAGCCTGGATGAAGGATGATCATGTTTTAGGTAGACCTTCAAAAAGTTATCAAGTTAGCAGGAGAAAAGGTTAAAAAAAATTGTGTCTGCATGTATATTTCCTTGTTTTGCATTGATAGAACAGCACATAACGTGGTAGTAGGTAATTCCTTTGGGAACTTATTTTATTTTTTGGACAAAACATTTATTGAGTGCCTCTTGTGTTGTCAGTCTTACTGTGGATTCAGAGTTCCTAACCCTCTACTTGAAAAGACCTTAAAATTAAATGGGTTAGACGGAATGATATGACTTATAGTATTAGTGAGATCAGAGTTATACTAGAGATCAGCCCATTGTGCTACAAAAGCACAGGTAATACAGTTTTTTAAGAAATTCCCTCTTCTATTTTTCCTTAAAAAGAAAACAACAAAAGCCTTTGAGTAGTAGTGAGTGATTCACTTCAGTCCATGTATTTGTATCACTCGTATTTCTTAGCTTGTGTTCTGCTGACATTACGGCCTTCTGAAGATGGGACTAGGACCTGTCATTAATTCTGTGGCAGTTTAGTAAATAGTTGATGGAGCTATTTCGGGCCTGGAAGTGTTGTTTTCATGCAGTCCCTGAACTGTAGAGCCTCTGGGAAGAGAATAGTGTGTTGGCAACATTAGCAAAGCAGTGCCATTTTATAAAAATTGCTCCATTGTGTAACTTTGTTTAACTTCGTAGTTCAAGTTTTGTTCCAGACTCTGGTTAAAGGTAGGCCAAATTTCAACCTTCTAATAATTCTGAGAAGAGATAAGCCTCAGAAACAAAAACAATTCTATTAACAGCACATCTTGATGACAGAGGATACTTTTTCTTGCTAAGGTGCCCTGAAAATGTCTTTTTCTTTCTTTTTTTTTTTTGGTGGGGGACAGGGTGGGTAGATGCGTGGAAGAGGAAAGGGTGAGGAGTGTTTGAAGATTCTTTGCAGAGTTTTGATGATGTGAAGTCTATGGTAGTCTTTTTTTTTTTTTTTTTTGCTGAGGAAGATTGTCCCTGAGCTGACATCTGTGCCAATCTTCCTCTATTTTATATGTGGGACGCCGCCACTGCATGGCTTGATGAGCGGTGCATATGTCTGTGCCTGGGATCTGAACCTGCGAACTCTGGGCCACCAAAGTGGAGTGTGCAAACTTAAGCGCTACACCACTGGGCTGGCCCCACATCAGCAACCTTCTAATCTTCCAAATTTGATGATGCCAGCTTTGATTCCTTCTCTTATCCTAAGTCCATTTTATTCTAAGAACTATCAAATCTCTCTTTCCACCTTTCCATTCCCACCTATTCTAATTTAAACCTGATTACTTCTCACTTAGTTTTAGGATCTTCTTGACTACTAATTTAGACACCAATCTTTTTCCCTTTTATCAAGTTACACACTGTTGCAGAATCATCTTTTCAAACATGGCTCTTATTACGTTATTTTCTTTTTTAGAAACTTTCTGTGTTTCACCATAGAGACTGTGGGTAACCCACTTCAGAGTTCTTTTCTTACAGATGTGGATACTGAGGCTCAGGGAAATTATTTTTTTCATTTGCTATAAAAGTCACACTTATGCTAGAGAGTGGCACCTTAAGACTAGACCTCAGCTCTGCTCACTCACAGGTTGGTTCTTTCTACCATTGCAATATGGCCCAAACTCCTTAGCATGGTTTTCAAGGCTCTACCCCATTCTGTCTTTCCTTATCTTAGCTTCAACTTTTCTTGCACCTAGAGTCTATCTCCATTGAAGTATCCTGTGCTATTGCAACTCCCTAATGGTGTAATGCTGTTCCCCCTACCTGAGAAGCACTGTCCTCCTTCTGCACTCACTTGTTGAAATTCTGCCCATTCCTTAAGTCCCAAGTCAGTCTGATGTCTTTTCCCTTCCCTCCCACCAGGCCAGAAAATCAAGTGCACTCCTAGAGCACGCATTGCCTCTGATCCATTCTGCTTTGTACTGTAATTATTTGTGTACACCTTAGCAAGGCCAATAGGTTATGTGCTGTATTTGGGCAGGGCCCTCTCCTTGCACCTTGTAGGAAGTACTTACTCAGTAACCTGGTACCAGGTGATTCTCACCTGTATCTGTTTCATAGGGTACTAATCGCATTGCTAAGAAATAACAGTATACTCCTGTGAAGAGAAGAGTGGTCGGGGTGTGAGACACCTTGTTCCTTGTGTGTAAAGTGTGCTTATTCTAACCTTATACCAAGATGGACGTCCCCACTTTTCTTGGCTTTCTGGCCGAGAGTAATCAAAACCATGGAATTAGACTTGGGAATTAAACTCCTTTTCCTTTTTTTTTTTTTTTTTGGTGAGGAAGATTAGCCCTGAGCCAACATCTGTGCCAGTCTTCCTCTATTTTGTACATGGGTCATTGCCACAGCATGGCTGACGAGTGGCACAGGTCCACACCCAGGATCTGAACCCACGAACCCTGGGCCACTGAAGTGGAGCATGCTGAAGTCAATGGCTACACCACGGGGCCGGCCCCAGTGCTTTTCCTTGTTTATGAGCAAATTTGAGAATATATCTTCTGTATTTTTTTTCTTTGATTGAATTGATCACTGTAGAAGACCTGACAACATTTGTACCCACACCCACATTGGAAGCATAATTGTACCAATAATGTCTGAAAGTGTTGGCCAGTATTTCCTCAACATGGCTTAAAGGGTCATTATTGTAGTTTTACATAATTAAGTTTAGCTGAATTGTTTGTTGCTTCTGTGTCTTTTTCTCGTTAGAGAAAAGGCTGACAATGTTTGGTGGGTCTGGCAGTTACAAACTGGAAAGTAGATAAATATCATATATTATTTGATATATTCAAATTTTCTTCAAAGAACATGTGTAGAATTAAAGTTATTTTATCCAAACAGAAGAAATAATATAAAAAACTAACATTGTTGCTTGCTTACTTATTCTATGTTAGGGTCTTTTCCTCTTTATCTTATTTATTCCTCATAAGGATACTATGAAGTAAGTACTGTAATTATGGATGAGAAATCTAAGTTTTGGGAAGGAAACACAGCTTTCAGTGATGGGGCCAACACTGTCACTTAAATGCATCTGTCTCGGAGCCCCTTACCACTGGAGGGTGCTATGTTGCCTTCCAACATGGGGATAAAAACAAATAAACCAAAACAACTGAACTAGTATTGTTTTCAGACAAGGCTTTAGATGGAAGAACAAGTACTACCTGTGTTAAAAGTAGCATGGTCTTTTAGGGTTGCTCATCACTTACTTTGCATCACAGGACTTTCAGTGTGAAATGGAAGCCCGGTTGCTTGGTTAAGCACTCTGTGTGTTCTGCTGTTGTCGAGGGTGTTGGAAGCAGCACCTGATGAACCATACATTCTGCCAGATCCGTTATGCTCTGTGGTTGTCAAGAGAGCTGCAAGTAGTACTTTCATCTATATTTTTCACTCTTCAAATTAGGAAACTATTGACTCATTTCTAATCTCACCTCTTCTGGACAAAGGTTGGAACTCCTTTGGTAATTACTGGGGCAAAACCCAGCAATCCAGGTTAATTGATAGGGACTAGGTGATGTTAAGAGCATGGCTTTATGCAATCTTTGACTTGAAGGGATTTTAGAAAAGAATTTAAGTATAGAGGTTTTATCCCCTGAATACTTCCCCCAATTGTTAAAAGGCTTTAAAATAATAGAATTGTAACAAAAGCCAAGACTAATATATTACACTTAATATGCTCTTAATACTACTATAACATGCCTAGTGTTTTAAATATATCATCTCCCTAAATCCACATCAAAAACCCTATAATGGTAGCTATTATCCTTTTTTTTCAGCTGAAGAAACTAAAACTGAAAATATTGTATTATTTGTTCAAGGTGATGAAGTACTGATTTCAACTGAAGTCTATCTCGCCTTAAATAAGGCCCTCGCTCTTTATGTTATACCATGCTGTGTTCTCACCTCTCTCCCCAACACTAAGTGGTCGGTGTTGCAGAGCCTGGGGAGAGAGGGCAGCCGTAAGAAACTTGGATGTAGGTAGGACCTAATTTGGACCTGAGTCTGCCTAGAGTGGTTAATAATCCAGAAGAAATAGATGCAGAAAATATCCACCAGATAAGAAGTAGGGTAATTCAGCTCTGCAATGATTTCTATCCTAGGGCCAATACATACCTGCTTCCCTGGAATCAGGGAATAAACCAAGTAGAGACCTTTTAATCTGATTTGTATTTACATGTCCAAGATTTACTGTTCAGCCTGCTAATCCAAGTCCTTACCTTTTTCATTTGTTCATAGAGAAAGCCTCAGAATAGCAACACTTGCGGGATACCTATATTCCCTAGTGCTACAATATTGAGTGGTTAGCCAATATTATAAGCCTGTATGGTTGTTATTATTTATTTTTCTGCAAAGGAGTAATTTTTTTAGTCTCTTCAAGATGCCATTTGTCTGAGATGACTGCAGTTGATATTGATGAACACTACCACTGGCTAGTGCAAATGCAGATTTTACCAGAAGCATTCAAAGCTATTGAGAGCAACGTCAACATGCTGAGTAGAATTAGTACATCTTTGCTTGGAGAAAAGAAGAAACAAAAGAAAAAATAAGTAAGAGTGCTTTGAGACATTGGAAATAGATTTGACTATAGTTATTGAGGTATAATTTACATACCATAAAATTTACCCCTGTTAAGTGCACAGTTCAGTGACTTACCAACTATCACCACAATTCAGTTTTAGAACACTTCCATCATCCCCAAAAGATCCCTCATGCCCATTTGCAATCAGTACTCATTTCCACGCTGAGCCCCAGACAACCTATTTTCTGTCTCAACCTAATCTATTTTCTGTCTCAACAGATTTGCCTTTTCTGGATATTTCATAAAATGGAATTATATGTGGTCTTTTTTGTCTGGTTTCTTTCATTCAGCATAATGCCTTTAAGGTTCAGCCATGTTATATCAGTAGTTTCTCCTTTCTATTGCCAATTGTATATCATTGTTTGCATGTACCACATTTTGTTTACCCATTCACCAGTTCATGGACATTTGGATTGTTCCCACTTTTTGGCTTTTATGAATAATGCTGCTATGAACACACATGTATAAGTCTTTGTGTGGACATATGTTTTCATTTCTTTTGGGTAGATACCTAAGAGTAGAATTCCTTGGTCGTTTATTTATCTGTTGCTGGTAAATACGTGCTTAACTTTTTAAGAAATAGTGAACTTATTTCCCAAGTGACAGCACCATTTTACATTCCCATCAGCAATGTATTAGGGTTCGTTTCTCCACATCCTCAACAACGTTTGGTATTGTCTGTCTTTATTGTAGCCTTTCTAATAGGTGTGAAGTGGTATCTCATTGTGGTTTTAATTTGCATTTCCCCTAATGACTAATGACATTGAGCATCTTTTCATGTGCTTATTAGCCATTTCTATATCTTCTTTGTTGAAATGTCTATTCAAACACTTACCTATTTTTATTATTGTGTTTTAAGAGTTCTTTATGTTTTCTGGATACAAGTCCTTTAGCAGAAAAGTGATCTGAAAATATTTTATCCCAGTCTGTGGCTTGTATTTTCATTTTCTTAGTGGTGTCTTTGAAGTCCAAAAGTGTTTAATTTTGATAAAGTCCAATCAATGTCTCTGTTTTTTCTTTTATGGATTATGGTTTTAGTGTTGTTTTAAGAACTTCTATCAGTCATGGTTCAAACAAATAAGCAGAACCAGTAGGAGATTATATATAATCTCTCTCTCTCTCTCTTTTTATCCCATAGCAAAGTATGTTGGGGAATATACTTTATATTATTTCAATCCTTGTAATTTATTGAGACTTGTTTTATAGCCTACCATGTGGTCTGTCCTGGAGAATATTCCATGTGTGCTTGAAAAGAATATATATTCTGCTGCTGTTGGGTGGTGTTTTATAGTTGGTTTATATTGTTGTTCTAGTCTTCTTTCTCTATATCTTTACTGATTTTCTGTCTAGTTCTATCTGTTATTGAGAGTAGGACATTGAACTCTCCAACTATTATTGTTGAGTTGTCTATTTCTCCCTTTATTTCTGTCAGTTTTTGCTTCCTGTATTTTAAGGCTCTGTTGTTAGGTGCATATATGTTTACAGTTGTCATAGCTTCGTGATAAATTGACCCTTTTGTCATTATAAAATGTCTTTTGTTGTCTCTAGAACCATTTTTTTGCCTTAAAGTCTGTTTTATCTGATATTAGTGTATTCTTTCCAGCTCCCCTATGTTTACTGTTTGCAAGGTTGAATCTAAGATTTGTGGCTCACAGTTGGATCTTGTGAGTTTTTTTGTTTTTTAAATACAATCTGGTAATCTCTGACTTTTTTTTTTTTGTGAGGAAGACCAGCTCTGAGCTAACATCCGTTGCCAATCCTTCTCTTTTTTTGCTGAGGAAGACTGGCCCTGGGCTAACATCTGTGCCCATCTTCCTCTACTTTATATGGGACTCTGCCACAGCATGGCTGACGAGCAGTGCATCGGTGGGTGTCTGGGATCTGAACCCACGAACCCCAGGTTGCCAAGCACGGACTAAACCGCTGTGCCACCAGGCGGCCCCAATCTCTGACTTTTGATTGGAGTGTTTTAATTCATTTATATTTAATGTAACTATTGATATGGTTAGATTTATACCTGCCGTTTTGCTGTTTGTTTTCTGTATGTCTCATATCTCTTTTATTCCTCTGTTGTTCCTTTACTGCCTCCTGTGAGCACATATTTTCTAATATACCATTTTTTCCTATATTTTCAGAGTAATTTTCTTAGTGGTTGCTCTAGGGATTGCAGTATACATCTTGAATTATTACAACCTGCTTCAGGTTAGTACTAATTCAATTCCAGCAAAATATAGACTCTTTGCTCCAATAGTTCCATTCTCTTCCCCTCTTTTCTGTTTTGTCATAAATATGACATGTTATAAACCCAGCAAGATAGTTTTATAGTTATTGTTTTATATGACTTTTTAAAAATCAGGTAAGAGAGGAAAAAGAAAAATATATTTTTACTGTCTTTTATATTTACCTAGATATGCGAGTGCTTTTTATTTCTTTGCGTGAACTGAATTATCCTCTGGTGTCATTTCCTTCCAACCTGAAGGACTTCTTTAGTATTTCTTGTAAGGCAGGTCTACTAGCAACAAATTCTTTCAGTGTTTGCTTATCTGGGAATGTCTTTATTTCACCTTCATTTTTTCATAGACTATTTTTAGGGCAGTTTAGATTTAGAGAAAAATTGAGAAAAATAACACAGACAGTTCCATATATCTCCCCATAGTTTCCCTTATTATTAAGCTCTTATATTAGTATGATACATTTGTTATAATTAGCAGACCAATATCAATACGTTATTAACTAAAGTCCATAATTTATTCATAATTCTTTGTTTTTACCTAGTGTCCTTTTTCTGTTTCAGGATTCTATCCAGGGTACCAGATGACATTTAGTTCTCATGTCTCCTTAGGCTTTCTTGGCTGTGACGATTTCTCAGACTTTTCCTTGTGTTTGATGTCCCTGACAGTTTTGAGGAGTACCAGTCAGCTGTATTGTAAGATGCCCCTCTATTGGAATTTGTCTGATGTTTTTCTTATGTTTATCCGGGGTTTATGGGTTTTTGGGAGAAAGGTCACAGAGGTAACATACTGTTGTCATCACGTAATTTCAAGGGTACATATTATCAAATGATTTATAACTTGATGTTGACCTTGATCACTTGGCTAAAGTAGTGCTTGTCAGGTTTCTCCACTGTACAGTTACTCTTTTTCCTCATTTTCCATACTGTGCTCTTTAAAAGGAAGTCTGTATGTGCAACCCACACTTAAGGAATGGGGAGTTATGCTCCCCTCCCTTTAGGGTGGAGTATCTATATAAATTATTTGAAGTTCCTCTGCACAAGAGTTTGTCTCTTCTTCCCCATTTATTAATTTATTCAATTATTTATATCAAAATGAACACAAGGATATTTATTTTACACTTTGAGTTATAATCGAATGCTACTGTATTTTCTTACTCAAGTTGTTCTCGCTTTGGCCATCAGGACCTCTTTCAGATGGTTCCTGTGCTGCTTTGACATACCCCCATCAATGTGGTTTTTTTATTTTTCTTTTTTTTAGCACTTTCTTACTTTCTCACACTACAAGATGCTTCAGGTTCATCTTGAATGTCTCCTGTCCCAGTCCTAGAATTTTCCATTTCTCCAAGGATTTCTGGTTCCTCTTATTGGAGAATAGTATTAAAAACCAAGGGCTGGGTGCTAGATGTGCTCATTGCTCCTTGGGTATCATTTCTGTTTGACCCTCTCATCTGACAGAGCAAAAAAATCTATGTGTGTACTAACCCATGAATATATACATTTCTATAAATATTTATGTATATAATCATATGTAACTACATTAAGCTAAATATGAGTTCTAATTGATGTCTTTGATCCATTATCACATGGATCATTCTAGCTTCCTCCCCTTGCTTATCTGTTCCCACTCAAACAACAAGAAACCTCGTACTATCTGCCGTCTTTCTGCTTAATTGTTCAATTTCAGTATACATTTATAGTAGCATCAGAATTATTAACCCATACCCCAGTGGGAAATAACTTATCAACTAGAGTACAGTACTTATGTGCAGTTCCTTTTGCCATCAGTCTTACAGACTCCATTCATTTCCAGTTACTTAGGTCAGCACCTTCACCCCCCTATCCCTTTCAGTGAAGTTGTCTCATACATTTCTTTTTTTTTTATGTCAACTTTATTTTATTTTTTGGTGAGGAAGATTGGCCATGAGCCAATGTCTGTGCCAGTCTTCCTCTATTTTGTGTGTGGGACGCCTCCACAGCATGGCTTGATGAGCACCGTGTAGGTCCACGCCTGGGATCTGAACCCTTGAACTGCGGGCCGCTGAAGCAGAGCACGTGAACTTAACCACTATGCCACCGGGCCAGCCCCCTGTCATACATTTATAATACAGTTAGATTCTCTTATCACAGTCTGTATTCCTTCCTGGGATCCCCTGATCTGCTCAATGATTAATTTTAAAAATTTGCATACATTAAGTTTCACTTTTTGTGCTGTAGAGTTCTATGGGGTTGGACAAATATATATTGTCATCTATCCACCATTACAGTATCATATGGAATAGTTTCTCCATCCTAAAAGTACACTGTGTTTCACCTGTTCCTTCCCCTCCCTCCCCAATCCCCTAGCAACCACTGATTTTTTAATGTCCCTAGTTTTGATTTTTCAAGAATGTCATGTAATTGGAATCATGCAGTATGTAGCTTTTTCAGACTGGTTTCTATCATTTAGCAATATACATTTAAGGTTCTGCCACATCTTTTTGTGCCTTAATGGCTTATTTCTTTCAATTTCTGAATAATATTCCATTGTGTAGTTGTACCACTGTTTATTTTTCTCCACCCATTGAAGGACGTCTTGGTTTCTTCCAGTGATTAAGAATAAAGCTGCTATAAACATTCTTGCACAATGTTTTTGTGTGGACATAAGTTTTCAAATTAATTGGGTAAATACCTAGGAGCATGAGTGCATGAAAAGACTACATTACTTTGTAAGCAACCTTGTAAGAAACTGCCAAATTGTCTTCTCAAGTAGCTGTACCATTTTTCATTCCCACTAACAATAAACAAGAATTCCTTTTGCTCTATATCCTTATCAGCATTTGGTATTATCAGTTTTTTGGATTTTAGCTACTTTTTTTCTGATTTCCATCTCTTTATTATATGCTGTATTTGATGAGTAATTATCATCATATTTTCCTTTTATTTTAAAATATGGTTTCCTTTAGTTCTTTGAACATGTTTATAATTGCTTCTTTTGAGGTCTTTTTTCTGATAAGTCCAATATCTGGCCTCCCCCGACCTTGACCCCTGAGACAATTTCTACTGACCACTTTTTCCCCTTGTGTATGGGTCACAGTTTTTCTGATTCTGATTCTCCCTACAACCTCCAGGGTTGTTTTTGTTGCTTTTTTGATTTGTTTTTTAGTGACTTGCCTGGACTAATTCAGTGGGGTCTATCTCCGCCACAGTGTGCAGCCACTGTTGGCTTTGACCAGTTATGTTTTTTCTTTTTTCATTTTTGTTTTTATTTTAAGCCTGAATCCCTAGGGGTCACCTTTGGGTAAACATAGCTTAATGGTCAGTCAATGATTGACCAATCATTAATTGATCCATATTGATGTAGTAAGGCTTCTGCTCTTTGCTAGTGGATCTGTGTATGGGTTAAGGAAGTATTGTTTTAGACAGTGCCCTTAGGCATGGATTTTTCCATGCTTTGCTCCAGATGCGGTAAGCCCCCTCAGGCAGTAGAGCTGTCAATCTTCATAGCCTACCTCACTTTGGTAGAACTACCAGGTCATGGGGCTGGGGACTGGGAGATGGAAGCAACTCCAGGCTAAAACATGAGAGACTTCTACTGTTCTTACTGAAGTTCAGTAATTTTTCTTGAATAAATGCTTCTCAATTTGTTGTGTGCCTTTGGTCAATTTCCAAAGTCCTAAAATGGTTGTTTTTGGCAGTTTT
This sequence comes from Tapirus indicus, assembly GCA_031878705.1. Taxonomy (NCBI): domain Eukaryota; kingdom Metazoa; phylum Chordata; class Mammalia; order Perissodactyla; family Tapiridae; genus Tapirus; species Tapirus indicus. Next base: position 142,210,257 of record CM062918.1, on the reverse strand, counting down.
GTCAAGTTTTATCATTGCTTTCTTGGGAAAAAAATTGCTGAGTTTCTCATTCAGCCATTCTGGAAATTCCTTCAAGTGTTTGATTTTTGTATGTTCCTTTGTGACCCTTTTGAAAGAACTAAAGTTAGCTTTGATTCAGAAAATGGAGAAGAGAAAGACAGGAACCCAAGAAAGAAAACAGAAAGCACCAAGCATAATCAAAGCCAAAAGAAAGTTTTTGCTTACATTATGTCTAATCCCAAACTGTAACTGAAGGTAAGTGGAGGTCACAGCTGAGTTCTCCTAAACTCTGGAAATGGAAGTTCTAGGTGATTGTGGGAAAAGAGTCATTCTTTTAAAAATAATGCCATGTGTTTTTGAGCCAAAGTTTTCTAATGAATCTTTATCCTATAGCTATCTGTTAATTTAGGCTAAACTCTTAGGCTAAAGCATAGATAGAGCACAACACAAAAGAAGAAATGCAATCTCATTGTTTTATGGGTTGTTTTCTTCTAGCATCTAGAAGTACTCTATGGAAATCTTGGAAAGAAAGAGTTATAAAATGACCTGCAACAGCTCATGCTTTATCAGATGATTAGTGATGAATTTGCAACAAATACAAAGGTTTCAGAAATCCATGATATGCTACAGGAGCTCATAGGCACTGCATTGTTCAATAAATTGGAAAACAATGCTATTAAACATATATCATCAATGATAGTAAACCTTTCTAAAGCTTTGAGTACACTAAATGATGAAGTAGAAGTTTTTAACCTCCAAAGTGCCAATATGTCTATAAACGAGACAAGTGAAAGAGCCAAAGAGCTCTCCCTGAAGATAATACAAGATCTCAGTGAAAAAAATGAAATGCTTCAGCAGAAACTTCAAGATGCAGAAGAAAAATGTGAACAACTTATTTGATCCAAAGGTGTGGTAGAACACCGAGTATATACAGCATTGCCCACATCAACCTTGAAAGTGTTACCTGAGCTTTCTCCACAGTCATCCATGGTCATTAGCAAAGCTGACATAGAAGAAAGTATGGGCAGTATTTTGGCCAAAGAATTTGAAAATATTCTAGATGAGTCCCAAAGAAAAGGGACCAAAGCCTCGGGGATCAAGTGGGACTCAACTATTTCACATACAGTGCAAATTGAAATGACTCCAAATTTAACTGAACAGCAATACCCTTTCCCAGAAAAAAAAAAAACAGAAAAAGTCTTCTAGAGACATTACTGAAGGTGTCACTGAAGAGAAGATATCACTGAAGGAAGGTGATGTCTATCAGAAAGAGGGGCCTGACCAGTATCAATTACAGAAAAGAAAGCACACAAAAGGCCCATATGTGCATGAGATCTCCGGACCAAATCTCAGTGATGATAAAGGTAAACATAGTCTCAGAGACCAAACTTGATCACCACTTTGAGCTGCAAGTGCTGGAAAAGAAGAAAAAAGAAAGAAAATCCTCTTCTGAAGCCAGATTAAAGTCATCCACTGAATCAAAAAGTCAACATGTCCCTGCTGATTTCCCTTCTATAAACATAAATAGCCAAGGTGGCAAAAGTGGAACAAGTAATATGTGAGACTGACTCAGGTCAAACCTGAATAGTCACTTGACAGAAGCCAAATTTCATCAGAGAATAAAGAAGCCCACCACTGAGTCAATGGACAAAGAGAGAAAAAGTGAGATGAGTAGTCAAGCAGAGCCATCCAGGTTGATCCAACTTGATTATTCTTCTGAGAAAGTGAAAACAACAGGAAGAAACATCTAATTTCTCTAGGAACTACCACAAGCAAAGAAGGAAAAACTGAAGAGAAGGAATCGCAGGGTTTGGGACTCACCCTCATCCCTGAGCAAGTTCAGGCATTGGGATCGTCTCTCACTTCTCAGCAGCCTCAGGCATTCTAGCCCCCTGCCACCCGTGAGCAATCTCCCTTCTACAAGCCCCCTCCACCCCTGGGCATCCCTCAACACTATGGCTCCCCTCAACCCCTGGAAAGCCCCAGAAAGATCTGTCCTCTTCTGTCTCTAAGAAAAGTAAGAAAAGATTGGCAGTTATTTCTTCTCTGGAATCTAAATCAGCATTGGCCCTTCCCAGTGCTCCAAATGTCAAGATAACTCAAGCTCCTTTCACCACTAAGAAGTTCCATATATCAGAGGTCTCTGACACTTCTGAAGAAATCCAGATACTCTGTGATCCTTTTTCCATGGAACAATTTACAACATTTCAGTCCTCTCTCACCAATTGTAGGACAGCAGTATCACAAACCCCTTACATTGATGAGGGGGCCCTTCCCACTCTCAGGAAGCCTATAACATCACTAACTTCTCTTACTACTCAACTACCCAGAACATCACAGGTCTCACCTTCTGAATGGGACCAGAAATCCCGACTTCCTCCTATAGACAAGCCCTGCATGCTGACTTCGATTTCAGGTACCAAGAAACCCAAGATGATGTTGTCCTCTTCCTCTCCCTAAGAGCCAAAGAGCAGAGGTCTTTTGTTGATGTGGAGGCTCAGAGAAGAACTTGATACCCTTGAGTCAGGCCACAAAAGCTTCTGGACTCCATTCAGAGCCACACACAGCAGCCAGGAATCTCATAACTGAAACACTTCATATGGACACAGTTCGGCTGGGATACCTATTTCACAAGCATATTGCCTGTGGGCTCATCCAGAGTGCAAGGTCGATGTAACTATTGTATGTCCAGTTTTCTGGTTCAGTCCCGATTTCAAATATCCTCCCTCATTGCCCTGTAAGTATATACATATTTGTCAGATCAGATGTTCTAAAAGCTTGTCTTATAGAAGGTCTATGGGATAGAAACCTATTTAAGATAGCAAAAGGAGATACATTTTTTAGGAAATAAGAAATGTCGTATAACATGATCCATTTCATCCATTTATCTTTCTAGCAGAGATGCTAAGATGTATTTTGTGGTTCATGGTTGATCTCCAAAACATCAACTTCAAAAGTTTAGAGAGGCTTCCAGTTATTCTGAATTTCTTTCATCTTTTTGGGTTCACCAGAAGATATGTGAACTTAAAATGGGAGATGGCAGGTTGTGCATGAGGTGTTACCATGGCAACTTTGCTGCTGAAGTAGTGTTCCTGTCTGTTTTGCATTGTCTCCCAAAGGAGTGGGAAAGCCTTCATTGCTGGGAGCTCTACTTACTGAAGAATAGAAGGAAATAGCATTTGCACCTCCAGAGGCACAAAGTCAAAGAGGTACCTCTCACTGTTTCCCCTCCCCCTTCATCTCCCACCCTCTTAGTGGATATATATTCCCGGGGTAATTATTATCTATTTTTTCCTGTTTTATACTAATCTCACAATTAGCTGCCTAGGAAGGCATTGAGTTATAATTTTGTAAGGCTCTAGGACTCACAAAGCCTACATGCACAATGGGTTTCACTACATAGACTTGAATGACCTTTCCCAGCTAATGTAAATACAGTTTATAAGAGTCTGCTCACAACTTATTGTGAGCAGCAACTTATTTAACATTTCAGACAAAAAGTCTGAAATGGTTAAAGATGTATAGTTGGAGCTTTGAACGGTGGAAGACCAAAATCAAATAGCCTATTAAATTGTGAGCATTCCTGAGTGTTAAAATGTGTCCTATATTTTTTGCAATTATTTTCTGTCTCACTCCCACATTCAATCCTGCCTTAATTACTTTTGCTACTTTATGTCACCTAAATCAGTAGGTGTGTTAGTTTCCTAAGGATGCTGTAACAAATTACCACCAACTTGGTGGCTTAAACAGCAGAAATTTATTCTCTTACAGCTCGAGAGGCCAGAAGCCAGAAGTCAAGGTGTTGGCAGGGCTGCATTCCCTCCAAAGGCTCTAGGGCAGAATCCTTCCTTGCCTCTTCCAGCATCTGGTGATCCAGGCATTCCTTGACTTGTGACTGTGTAACTCTAATCTCTGCCTCTGTCTTCATATGGCCTTCTCTTCTTCTCTGTGTCTCTGATAAGGACACTTGTCATTGGATTTAGGGCCCTCCTAGGTGATCCAGGATGATCTCACCTAGAGATCCTTAACTTATTATATTTGCAAAGACTCTTTCCAAACAAGATCATGTTCACAGTTTCTGGAGATTATGACATGGACATGTCTTTTGGGAGGCCACCATTCAACCCACTACAATCCCAAATCTAGCCAGTCACTAGAATCACCTAGGTAACTTTATAAAATACAGAAATAAGCACTATCCTGAAAGGATACATCCTCAGAGTTTTGATGAACATTCCCTAGACTTGCTGTTTCTCCTTATTTCTGTTAGGTGGCAGTGATAAAGGGCTAAGTGGCAGGCAACAGAGCATGTGTCCTAGAAATGAGTTTGTAAGAAGCCCAGCTCATCAAGCATAAACTGAAGTCATCATTACAGATTTCTTTAATGGGAGTATCAGATCCGTAGTTTCTCTTAAATCACAGTCGATCTTTTTCCTTGAGTAAATTTGTTTTTTCTTCTTCTCCATGAGCGAAGTCCTTGATTGCCAGGTGGGTTTATTGTTCAAGCCCCTGCTCTACAAGCTTTGATATTCATCATTGCTTTCAGAATACAGTCATGCACCGCATAACGAAGTTTCAGTCCATGACAGACTGCATACATGATGGTGGTCCCAGAAGATTCGTACCATGTAGCCTAGGTGTGTAGTAGCCTATACATCTAGGTTCGTGTAAGTACACTGTATGATGTTCACATGAGAACAGAATCGCCTAACAACGCCTTTGTCAGAACGTAGTCTGAAGACTCATCAATTCGTGGTTGCAAATGCCTACCTTGCCTTGGCTCCTACTTCTCTTCATGTGAAATTCCATCAGGTCCAACTGGCACACTGATGTCCTGCTGACTGGCTTTGTTCTTCCCACCTCTACACATCTTTGCATCTCATTCCCTCTGCCTCACATGCTCTTCGAGCACAGCCACCCAGATACTGTCTAAACAGCACTTCCTGCTTCACCTCAGACCTGTTCTGAAAAAGCTTTGCTGACCACTCTGCTTTTTTTATATTACTCAAGATAATTTTATTTCATAAATGCGTAAAGTCAATCCTCAGTTAAGCTGGAACAACTCTATCCTGAGAGTGTAATCATTCACTCCCATTAAGTTGAGTTAAACAGGGTACAGATCACTAAGACAGATAACTAAGTAATTGTTCAAAGTTTTATTTTGATACATAGTGTGAGAAATGAACTTTTAAATCAACTGAATTCTATGGAAAAGGAAACCACAAATAAATTAGACCCTGTTAAAATAGAGGGTCAATTAAATGTCCAAATTTAAGGCTGTAACACACAAGCAAACTTTAATTCTGTAGTGTCCTTTAAGAGGTCAGAGTCTTTCAAACACAACTTTGCTGTGAACTGGTCCAGGGCTCAGCAGCATATGGGACTGCTTAACAGGGCTGGTGATCAGAGGCACACTCTTGGTGCTGCTTCGACCACGTTGTCCATGTTAGAATCACCTCTGCTGCTCCAGCTGCACTCAGAGGAAGTTGTCTCTTCACCTGGAAGCTTTCTGTTCTACCCAGGACTTCCCTATCTGCAGTGGCACCTTCCTTCCTATCCAGGCCAGCAGCTGGATTGCCTCCCTCACTCAGTAGGTGGGAGTTTTCTTCTTCTTGTGTCACACTACTCCCAGCACTTCGCACAGGGTAAATGTTAAAAAATACTTGTTGACCTAAATATATCTGTCTATACGAGGGTCAAACAAAAAAAGAATGGCAGATTTAAATGATCGTATAAGGCCTCTTCTGACTCAAGATGCCCTGATTCTAGGAACTTTAAAGTGTATGAAAACACTTTGCATGGAGGCCTCCCAGGGTTGAACAACAATGCTCTTCAGGTAGCTGCTGCATTTCCCCCCTTTCTTTCATTGTCCAGAAGAAGGCGTGATAAGCCCACTAAATGATTTGGGATTCTTCCAGGCCTTGTGAGCCCATTGTTTGCAATTTTCTCATTGGCATTTCACGGTCATTGGACCCAAAGGAGACAGGATGAAAACTTGTTGGAAGTGATGGAATTTTCCAGTTGTAGAGAAGAATGCTAATAATTCCGAGATATCTCACTCCTGTCAATGTCTAAACAAAAGGTTAATGTGAATGTAATTGCCTGTCAAAATTTTCCAAGTATAGACTAGTTACCTTTTCTTGAAGATAGCTGAAAGCAGTTGTATACAGACTCAAAGTAATGTCTAATTTGGATGATCTTTACCAACAAATGAAGCCCCAAAGAATCAGCTCTCTTGATTTAAATTTGAATATTCTACTCCTTTTGATTCTCATTTCCATATATTGGTTTCATGCATGAGAAGTTAATGGCTTTGTGGGACAGTGACATGGAGAGGTGTCCGTGTTGGCAGCACTGGGAGGCACAAAGGCTGAGTGACTTTGGGGACACCAAAATCCCTGTTGCTTCCAAATATAACTTCTTCTGGTCTTCACTCAGCCTGAAGTTTCTACTTTTGGAATCATATTTATGGAAAAATCAGTTTTATACTGAAAGTATGCACACACACATGCACATATACACATGCACATACGGGGGTGAAATGCAAAATTTTAAAAAGATATGGAGGTACAAAAGGTCTATAAAGTAGTCCTGAAAAGGAAGAAGAAAGTAAAATTTTACAATCCTGTTTGAAATTTTCATTTGGTGTGGCCCCAAGTAAAAACCAAAATCTTTTATGCCCCAAATCTTAAAACCCCAAAGCACATATCTATGTTTCAGTATGCTCGGGGTTATATTAATAGCTGTCATTCTCGTGAGCAATTCAGCCCTCACAAACACTCTCCATTCTCCTCTTCACTCCCATGCCTGGTGTCTTTGTTCAGCCCAACATCTCTTGTCAGAATTTTAAAAACAACTTTCTGATCTCCCAGCCCATACTTTCTCTCCATTTCCATCCAGAGCTAAACCAGGTACTCTGCTCTGCTTCGCAACCCCCAAAGCTCTGTGCTGCTGCAGCAGGAAGTCTCAGCTCCTTTGAGTGGCCTTCAGGGCCCTGTGTGGGGTCCTTGCAGGCTCACCCTCTGCTCGTCTCCCCAATCACATTGTCCTCCAACCACACCCTTAGTCTTCCCATTCCCTAAACAACTCCCAAATGCTTAAGCATTCTGCAAACATGTTTGTGAGTTTTCACTCACTCCCTGGATGTCCTTCTTTTTTCTCTGCCTGACCAAACCATCTCAGTCTTTCCTGGCCTCATTCAGTTGCCAATCAAACAGTATAGGCAGAATCAGGTTGTAACCTACACCAGTATGATTTCCGAGTCCCAAGCTCTTCCTCTCACTGTGGTCCCCTAACTGGATTGTGAAATGCTAAATGGGACTCTGAGGCAAGGGGCAAATAGAAGCCGTGTCCCACATGGCTTAGGTTTCTCCTTGCCCCACCTTGCCCAACTAGCAAAACAAACTCTGGCTACGAGGGGCCCCTGCTCATCCCCACTGCCTCTGGTATCGTCTTCCTGAGTTTCTCAAAAGGGCCCAAGGCTGGGCAGTCAGATTCAAATTTAAAATTCTCACATTTCTTGAAGTTCCACACAGGAATTTTAAGGAGCCGCCCCCGTTCTCCTCCTACACTGGTTCCATCCAGTACCAAGAGGGGCTTTAGGCACAGGCACGTGGATACCCCAGCTTGCATGGCCAAACTCCATCTACACCCGCTCCCAAGTGCCATCGCTTGGAAGATGGGCCTATTTGGACAAAGAATTCCAGGGTCATGGGTACCTAGAATAGACCAAAGTCCAAATTTCTTAGCATTAAATATAATTCTTGATCTGGAGCCTACCCTATCGATTTCATCTTTCTCTTTTATCTCTTATGTAGCCGAAAGCCTGTGCCTATTTTAGAATGCCATGACGAATATTTTAGAATGCCATGTGGCCATCTGCCATATTTTCCCCATCAATCTTTGTCTTACTCAACCTCATATCCAGTAGTAAATTACGTCCCCAGCTGGGCCTTCTGATGTAAAACATTCACAAGTTAGAGACTGTCTAGAGTTACCCAATAGATACATCAAGTCTGTACCAATAACATAGTAATAACTAACTTTTGGGGTTGGGAAGATTAAAAGAATACCATGTGTCAATCACTATGAAGATATTACCATTATGATGTCCCTAGCACTTATTAGGTGCTCAATAAACAGTCCCTGTCTCCTCCTATAATGGAAAAAGCATTCCAGGTAGGAAAATAGATTAGTTAAGGTAAGGCCACTTGCTGTAAAACAAAAACAAAAAAAAAAAAGAAAAGAAACTGAATGACTTAGTACAATAGAAGCTTATTTGTCACTTGTTTAAAATCTAAAACAGTTGTTATTGTTCCTGGTTGGGTGACAGGAGTGGAAGGCAGGGTGTCGGACTGGAGGAAGGTTCTGCTCCACACCATCATTCGGAGCCCTAAGCTGTGGAGTCTCCACCACCTTCCACATACGGCTTCCAACGTCATCCTCTTTGTTAATATCCACTTGACAGATGGAGAGAGAGAAAGCACATAGAAGGAACTACCACTTCTTAATCATCTTGGCCAAGAAGTGACATATCATTTCTGCTCATATCCCACCAGCAAGAACTAGTTACATAGTCCTACCTGGATGCAAGGGAAGCTGGGGCCAGGAAATGTGGTCCCAGGCTTGTCAGGGCTTCTCAGCAATAGCCCTAGACTAGAGAAAGGGAGTTCGCCATCTTTGCCACAGCAAAGCACAAGGGGAGAGAGGAGATGAAGCCATACGCAGAACAGTGAGCAGGCTTGCCTGGCTAGAATGTGAATTGGATCTGCGTTGCTGATGAGAATAGCTAGGCGAGGGGAGAGAGCCAGAGAGCGTGGGACCTATGACCCCATCATTATGAATTTTATTTTGATTTAAGAGACAGCTGTAAATTAGACCTTGAAGTGTTAACTGATAACCATGTTTAAATCAAATACTGTAGCTTCAGAAAAATGCTGATGTCATTATAAAATGAACCTGGTTTTCATTCAGGCATACCTTTATAATTAAAAAAAAAATGAATCATTGCATCACTAAGGACTCTCAGAATTCTCACATCCTTTCCAATTATCTGTTTCAATCAATGTGCTTTCCCATTGCTTCAGTTTCTTCCATGGACTTGCAGATTCTGCTGCTGGGTTTGTTCATTTGCTGTTCTACTTAATTGCGTCCTCTGCTGTGTTTGGTTCTCCTTTCTTTTGGCCCAGACTCTTTCTTTCTTTCTTTTTTTTTTTTAAAATGGAGGTAAAGGAGGACTTTTGTACGGTGATGGATGGCGAAAATTTATTTCTAAAACCCATCAGCACCCAGCAAATGTTAGGAACCAGTTCAGAGAAACTCAAAGGAATTGTGTCTGGGTGACTTTTAGTCCCTTGTCTTTGGTGTAGTTAAAATGTCATTTATTTTTCTGGACTTGTATGATGTTGTGTCAAACATGAAATTGATCTTAACTATACAAGTTTTGACATTTCAATACCTTTATTAGAGTGTTAAAATAGAATTTTCCTTGAAATGTCAATGTAAAAGACTTGCCATTTTCCTACATGATAATTTATTATGTCTCCCACATCTACTTTCATCATCTACAGAAAAACATTTTTGATTTTATAATCAAAGTCAATGGGAAAAGGAAATTTATTGTATAGAAATTCACAGTCACAGTCAACTTGTCGATGTTTGTATTCATCCAATAATATAAAGTACCTGTACCCCTATTGTCCACTGTTTTAAGTCTATAATAGATTTCCAAGATGTTATTTTGCCCTCCTGATGCTTGAGCATCACTGCTATTAGTGTGCCACCTAGTGGCTTATGTTGTGACATTTTCTATTCTTTGTTGAGGTAGAAGATGCTTTAAATGACATATGGAAAGGTCCAGTGAGATTCTCTGGTACTATGGAGGGGTAATACTGTTATATAAAATAGGCAATGGCAAATGTTGAGTCATCTAAAAATTTACAGGATATCATGTGTAAATTCTTATTTAGGTAATATAATTAAGAAATGAAGCTTTCAGAACAATTGAATATATTTGTTAACTTATTGTATCGTGATACACAAACCATATGCACATTGGCAATATACCAAAAACCAGAATGCGGTAAAATAAACTTGGCCCTAAACTTAAATTAGCTTTGGTTTCACTCTTGTTGTTCAGATGATACTTTAGGGTCCTATAGGTATGTACTTTGAATATAAAAAAATGCATGTTTGAGCTTTCTGGTTGATTGAAATTAAAGTTAAATGTGATTCTATATCTATAAAGGATCAAACCTATAAGAATCAATGTGAGTTGGGGCATGTCCACTATTTTAACTGATCTTTTGTAGAATTATAACTGCATTATCTTATATATTGCCTTATTCCTAATGAGTATTAAATAAAGATTGAGAGATAATGTTAATGGTTTTTATCTTTTAGTTATAGAAATGCTTTCAGATGCTTTGTTTTCCAACCATCTCAAAGTGATAGAAGAGATTCTTTTAATTGCTACAGAGTTTTTCAAAGGTATGTTACAGGAGAATGAATGATTTTGCTGTTGAAGGTAAAAGGACAAAAAACAAAACCATATTCTCCAAACATATACAGATAATATTGTAAAGAAGTATAAGAATTAGTTATTGCATGTTGGCCCTTGGAAACAGCAGTTATTAAAATAAAACACATATTATATTTATTATTATTAAAGGGACAATTAACATAAATACAATCATTTTAGAAGAAATTTCTTTGAATCAGACGTGGGAAAACAGGAACAATAATAACTTCCACTTATTCAACTCTTAATGTATGCTAAGCATTTTACTTACTTTGTCTCATTTAATACTCACAACAACCTGACAAAGTACCATTTTACAAGGAGGAAACTTAGTCATTAAGTAACTTTTTCCAAGTCCAGTTGCCAGTAAAGGATCTTATCTGGATGGAACCAAAGTGTGTCAGATTCTCTGGGTCTTGTGCTCATAAATGTGATGAAAAGTATCCATGTTAGGAAAGCCTGCATTGTCCATACTTCTCGACAAAGCCCAGCCAAGCGCAGAGCAGCCGTGCATTCTCCTAGTTGCCATAAGCAAATCAATGGGACAGCAAAGCATGAACAGTAGTTAACTCAGACTTGTGTGTTACTCAAGGTTCCATGGTGGCCAACCTGCCATTATTGCAGAAGCAAGGTTACCAATCATTTGAGTAACATGATTCTTAAATACCAAGGTAGGTAAGTGCCACATCAGACTTTTTAAAGGATACCTCATCACCACAGAAGAGTTTACTTCTGTTTTTCTGGCTTCCTCAAAATGACCAGCATTAGGCTTTTTATTCAGAAAACGATGATAACATCTGTTATATCATTATCTTCTTTCAACTGTTAGACCAAGGTACCAGGCCACTGATTTTACCTTAAGTCAGGGTCCCTCTTAATCTTTATTTTGTTTAAAGCTCACAGTTTATAGCTGTAAACAAGTCGCTGTGTTGCATATAGACCAAAGTACGAAGGCTGAGCTTTTAAGAATGAATTTTAATATTGTGATCATATAAACCTTGCCAAACTGATTCATATTTACTGCATAGTTTTTTGAGCTGTGTGCTAATTAGGTACAATGCTAAGCAATCAGTGTGAAAGATTATGTGTAACTCATAGTCCTTTACACATTTGCATCCAGAAATGGAAAATCTTGTCAGCGTTTGTTAAAACCTGAAGATATCTGGATTAATAACCAGAAGGGAACTGTGATAGATACCATTGTTGTCCTCACTCTATCCACCCCCTCTCTACTTTTCCCACCAATGGAATCTCAGTTTGCTCAGGTGGCGGCTGAGATCTCTTCCTCTCCGAGAGAGGAAGCCCCTACCCCAGGGCCAGGGATGAATCGTGATTGGTCCAAATCTGTCTCAGTAATCTCAGTCTCCTTTGTCTGGGAGTGACCATGTGACAGGTTTTGGTCAATGAGATGTAAATAGAAGTTTTTGAGTGAGGCTCCAGGGAAAACTTTTGTCTTCCTAAATAACACGACTAAACTTGATGGGCACAGCTTTTTGCCTTTCTCTGCTCTTCTGCCTGGGATGCAGGCATGGTGCCTGGAGCCACAGCAGATATGTGTGACCGTGAGATGACAAGCATGAGGACAAATCAACCTTCTAAGGATGGTAGGGCAGAAATATAGAAAGATCCTTGGTCTCTGTCAACATCATTGAACAGTTATCTCATCCCAGGGCTGCTTTGGATTTTTTGTTAGGTGAGACAAATTTTATTTATTTAAGTCACTGTTTGTTGGTTTTTTTGTTACCTGCAGCCTTGTATATTAGGTTGAACCAGCAGCCCTTGCTATATCTGGACTTGAGCTCAGTTCTGTACTGATGTCTCTCTCCTTGGCTGCAGTAGCTCAAATAAAATCTGTTTTGTCATTTTTAACAAGTGTCCAGTGAAATTTCTCTTTGACATGTTGCACCCTTGCTCTCTCAAAAACACAGCTACTTAAGACTGGAAAAAGTGTGTTAACTTCAGAAATGGGGCTGATAGACTAGAACAAATGAGATGTCAGATGGGAGTCCTGCTGGTTCTACCACCATGTACTTAAGGGTAGAACCCTTAAAATTTTCTCTTTATCTTTTACTGTGATCAGAGCTTATCAAAACTGTGTCTGTTCCTTCAGAGAACTGTATCCATTTAAGTATCCTGTTGGGGAGCAATCCTAAAACATAGTCACTCTAAAGAGTTTGATGTGATGATCTTCTAGGTATTTGTATTTTTAACGGGGAATATTGCTTTGACATCTATTTAAATTTTATATACTAGTAACAAAAAATCAAATAAAAAGATACCATTTATAATAACTTAAAAAAAAACATCAAATATTGGGGCTGGCCCCATGGTATAGTGGTTAAGGTTTGGTGTGCTTCACTTTGGTGGCCCACGTTCGCAGGTTTGGATCCTGGGTGTGGACCTACACCACTCATCAGCCATGCTGTGGCAGCAACCCACATACAAAATAGAAGAAGACTGGCACAGACTGGGTCAGGGCTAATCTTCCTCAAGCAAAAGAAAAAAAAAAGGAGGCAGTTTGGCAACAGATATTAGCTCAGGGCAAATCTTCCTCAGGAAGAAAGAAATGAAATATCGAAGAATAAATCTAAGAAAGAATATGCAAGGCCTCAATGCAAAAAAGTATAAAACATTATTAAGACAAATAAAATAGTCTAAATAATTGATGTGAAATACCATATTCATGGATTAGAGGGATCAAAATTGTGTAGAATAATTCTTCCTAGATGAATCTATGTATTTAATGCAAACCCCCTTTGATGGCTGTGTTTTTTTTTTTTTTTGATGAGGAAGATTGTCCCTGAGCTAACATCTGTGCCAGTCTTCCTCTATTTTGTATATGTGATGCCACCACAGCATGGCTTGATAAGTGCTGTGTAGGTCCGCACCCGGGATCCAAACCCACGAACCCTGGGCCGCCAAAGTAGAGCACAGGAGCTTAACCACTATGCCACTGGGCTGGCCCTCTACCTTTTCTTTTTCAGTGAAACTAAACAAGCTGATTCTAAATTTAGTTAGAAATCCAAGGGCCAAGAATGGTCAAGAAGATTTTTTAAGAAGAAGAACAAAGCCAGGTTTCTGATTATCAAGACTTTGAAGTTACAGAAGTTAGGACATTGGCACAAGTTAAGACGATGGCACAAGGAGAGAGAAATAGTCCAATGAAATGGAAAGAGAGCCAGAGAGACAGCCGCACATGGACACTGGACTTATGAGAAAGATGGTATTATAGAGTGGGGGGGGGAAGGAGAATCTCATCAATAAATAATATTGGGACAATAAATATCCATACAGGAAAAAAAAAAAAAAGAAAACTTGACCCCTACCTTACACCATAAACGGATATTAATTCCAGATTTTTTTCAGTCATAAATGTGAAAGAAAAATGAAAGAACTTCAAGAAGATATAATAGGAGAACATCTTCATGGTTTTAGAGTAGGGAAAGACTTTAAAAATAGGACATAAAAAATGCAAACCATAAAGACACCATAAAAGCACAAATCACATATTTAATTACATTGAAATTAGTAACTTCTGTTCACCAAAAGACACCTTTAAGAGTGAAAGGGGAAGCCCAGAATAGAAGAAAATATTTACAACACAAACAAGAGTTAAAAGCTTATCCCAAATATATAAACAACATCTACAAATCATTAAGAAAAGAAAATCCAATAGAAAAATGAGTAAGAGCGAATCACAAAGAGGCTATTCCAACGGCCAATATGTTCTTCCATGATATTAAAATTCCTCAAAAACAAACAAAAGCAAAAGACAAGACACAGAAAAGTGGAGGCTTTGTGGCTGATTGGCAAACAGGGAGTGTGGAGGGAAGGAATCAGGGTAGGCCAGCCCTTAGGCTAAAAGATCTTGGGTGATAGTCAATAAGCTCCACTATTTTTAACTGGGATTCTTGGGCAAGCCCCTGTCAATACAAAGTTTATCAGTTTTCTGTGGGTTTGTGGATTTTCATTCAATCTTTCCCTATTTCCGAACACCAACTCTGCCCTCAGCCATTGAGCCCAATTCCTCTCTGTTGGTTGCTAAGTGTCATCATCCTGAAGGAGGCTGAAGGCTGTTTCTTTTCCACTAGATGTGGCTTTTGGGGCTGAGCAGAGATCTGCAGTTGGTTTGTTAGCTGGTGGAAAGGAAGTGTGGAAAATGGAAATTGCAAATTGAATTTTTCCTGAAGGGACAGGTATTAGCTTACGTTTTCAGTTATGATGCTGTCAAATAAAATCAGTTATGATGCTGTCAAGTATAATCACTCACCACAGTGGCCATCTAATAATAGCAGATGCAGATGACCTCAGACTCTCTTAACTCCTTAAAAACATTTGCTAGTGGCTTCAGGTAGAAGATCTCCAATGAGAAAAACTTGCAAAAATACTTGACCTGAAATCAATGATGAAATCTGGTGCTGCATTTTAAGAGTAACTATGTAAGAAGGAAGCAATTAGTATAGTCATTCATTTAATCACTTCTCGGAAAGTAAGTGGAATTCTTCATTTGGGGTGAAAGAATCCATTTGCAAATTTTACTCTGCGATAGATTTTACCCCAAATGGCCCCAGAAGCACTACAGGTACAAGGTAGTTTGTACCTAAATATTTAAACTCCGGCTGTAACTTTATATATAGGGTCTATTGATGAAGTGGAAGCATTATGCATATTATCATAATAAATAAGAATGCAACCAGTCAGTCTTTGGAAGATTCATAATAATGTGGAAGCTCCTATACATTTACATATTTCAAAATATCTTCTTTAAAGTAGATCACATTTTTTTTTACTTATAAAGACTAATTTTGATTATGGGTCAATTGTACTCCATTCTAGAAAATCAATTTTTGTGCATTACCCATTATTCACATTGATATATCATAATCTCTATAACTTTGGACACTGCTTTATTCATTTTATTTGACAGTAAAAAAAAGCAACCTAAAAATCAGCATTGCCTTGGTGAAATGTTCTATTAGTCTTTAAAGTTTGAAAATGAATGCCACAGGAAAATGCCAAACAATAATTTATTAGGGTAATGGAAGAAAATGTAAAGTACTCTCCTAAATGCTCAGAACTAGACTATACTCCTGCAACTGCCTTTGAGTGGAAACTTTAAATGAGTTGTTGAGTTACAAGTGTGTTTGAGTTAACATAACTGGAGAAAATGTAGAAAATTCTTTGCCCTAATTTCAGAGTATACAGTTGTAAGTGAAAATACTGACTTGCTAGCACTTTTTTTCACGTTAGTTGACACCCACGAAGTTGATAGCAATGTATATGTGATTCATCATAGTCCATTTCTCAGACCCTGCTCTGCAGAGAGACTTGTAGGATTGTTCCTTGGTAGGGCTGGCTTCATGGGCATGTGACATATGCAGTCATGCAGGATTGCAAGCTTAGAAGGGCCTCATACTTGGTTTAATATTCTACTGTCGCTGTCTTGAAATTACTAATAATTTTTGAAGGAGAGGTCCTGCAGTATCATTTTGTAGTGGGCCCCACAAAGTATGTAACTGATCCTCTTCCCTGATGTGAGAACTGAACTGTGACTTGGCCACACTTGATGTCCCCCTGTTCCTTAAATATTAAGGAAAATAGTTTGGGCCTTGGTCAAATGTATGCAGAAACCAATAGTTCTCTCTTTCAACCATTTTCCCTTCCTCTCTCCCTCTTCCTCCTTGGATCTTCTCTCCTTAACATGGAATACTCTCTACATATACTTAGGTCTGTTATTACCGGGCTCTCTTGTCTGTCCCACTGATCTATCCCTGTGCCATAACACAATGTTTTAACTACTACAGGTTTATGATGAATCTTGATATATGACTATGCAAGACCCCATCTTCTTCAGAAGTGTCTTGTTTATTCTTGGTCGTTTGCTCTTCCATATAAATTTTAAAATCAGCTTGTGTTGTTGAGATTTTAGGAGAATTAAAGTCATGTGATGGATTTGATGATTTTAGGGCAGATTAAAATCAGTCAAGGAGAGAAGCACATAGGGCAGAGTCCAGGATTTACCAAACACAGAGCTTCTGTTGTCCTCTCCTCATGGAGTCATGGATGCATTGCTCTCCGAGTTTCAACATGGGACATTATGCACAAAGTATTGTTAACCAGAGAATCTCACCTGAGCCTGGTGTCCAGAGTTTTTCCTGGGTCTCCATTACATAGGCATGATTGATTGCCTATGTGGCTGGTTTCAGTGTCCAGTCTCCAGTCCCTCCAGGTGTGACCCAAAGCCCCCACCCTAAATCACATTGTTGGTCTTTCTGATGCAGTCAGCCTCCACCCTAAATCACATTGTTAGACCATCCAGTCATCCCAAGCTCCCAGGCAAACAAAGACACTCCTACTAAGCGTGACATTCCAAAGGCTTAGAGAAGCCAAGAAGCCAAAGACAAAGGCTAGACCTCTTTGGGGGCAAGTTTAAAATCTTTATTACATATGAGGTGAATAATATAATTTTAATTTCTAATATCAAATCAGCTTTGTATTCCTGGAAAGAATTCAACCTGGTCATAAATTATTTACTTTTTTATAGATTATGGAATTTGGTTTTATAAATTTTTTTAGGATTTTTATACCAATGTTCATGAATGAGATTAGACTGTAAATTTTCTATTTAATATTGTTGTAGGGGATGCAGAACTTTACCTCTACCCTCTTAGGGTTTCTGGCTGGGCCTGAGAATTAAACTGACATGACAGATTAACAGAAGAAAAACATACAGATTTTTACATGTACGTGGGAGCCCCCATGGGAAAATGAAACCCGAAGAAATGACTAGGCTTACGTGTTTATATACTAGGTTGAACAAAGAGTAGCCATTGTGGAAAAGTAACTAAAATATATGGAGAGACTAAAGGAAGATCAGAGTTATTAACAAGGTCTGCGTGTGCGCTTTCTCCCTGCCTGGACTCCCCATCTCTGGCGATAAGACTGTTTCTTCCTCAGTACCGGGAGGGCACTTTTCACAAGAGAATTTTTATCTCTTGCTTTTAGGAATAAAAAGGAGAGTCAGAGTGTCTTTCTTGCATCTGCTGTTTTTTTTAAGTGTTTTTAGCTCAAAATAATCCTTTAACCAAAGTGGCATATTTTGGGCTGTCATATTCTACCACCCTTCACTGTCTGTGTCTAGTTTTGGTATCAAAATTATGCTAACCTCATAAAATGAATGGGAGAATGTTCCCTCTTAATCTAAAAGAGGTTTTGTAAAATTGGAATTATCATTTACTAAATATTTGGTAGAACTTGTCCTTTAATGTTTGTTAGTACATGTTAAGGTTTTTCTTAAAAGTAGAAAATCAGTGTTGAATTTCATCTAATACTTTTTTCTTACACCTATTAGCAGTAGTATATGATTTTTCTCTCTATAGTGTTAATGTTGTAATAGGCTTCTAATGTTGAACATTTAATATTTTTTGTTTTTGTATGTTGCTGGATTTGATTGGCAAACATTTTTATGAAATAATGTTCATAAGTATAATTGGCCTACAATTTTTATCTTGAATTATTCTGTTATTATCAAGATTATAAATGTACAAAATAAATAAATTTCCCTCTTTTCCTATAACAAGTTTATATAAAATAGAGATTCTCTGTTCCTTAAAAATTTGGTACAATTTACTTATAAAACCTTCTGGACCTGATGCCTTTTTGAGAGGGAAAAGTTTGTCTACCAATCTATCATTAATGGATAGTGATATTTTTGCATTTTAAGAATATATTTCTTGAGTCCTGGGTTGGTTATTTATATTTTTCTTAAAAATACCTATTTCATCTATGTTTTCAAAATTATTGTCATAACCTGCTTACTGTATTCTCCTATAATTTAAAATCCCTAATAGAGCTTACTCTTCTTCATGGCTAATATTGTTTACTTCTACCTTCTGTCTTTTTTCTTGATCAAAACTGCCAGAATTTTTAGTCTTATCAAATAACCACTTTTGTGTTAATTATCTCTATAGGTTTTTAAATTTCATTAATTTATTAATTTATCGTTATTGTTTCCTTTATTTTACTATCTTTGGGTTTTGTTCTAACTAACTGAGTTTTAACCTAAGGTCATTAATTTTCTATCTTCTTCTTTCTATTATAGATATGTTTAAGTCTATTTATCCCCAAATACTACTTTAGCTATATTCCACAAATTTTGACACCTATTCATCAGCAACATGTGCAAATCCCCTGACTCAGAAACATATGTGCAATCTTGGAATATAAATGAAGCCTGTCTCCTAAAACTTATAGGCATCTTAATTGATGAGACCTCTTAAGATCCCCCCAAAATTTCTTAAAACTACAAGTTATTATTCAAAAAGCATTTAAAAAATTGTCAGATTTAGGGGCCGCCCGGTGGCGCAGCGGTTTAGTCCGCGCTTGGCAGCCTGGGGTTCGTGGGTTCGGATCCCGGGCGCCGGCCGACGCACTGTCTGTCAGCCATGCCGTGGCGGCGTCCCATATAAAGTAGAGGAAGATGGGCACGGATGTTAGCCCAGGGCCAGTCTTCCTCAGCAAAAAGGGGAGGATCGGCGACGGATGTTAGCTCAGGGCTGGTCTTCCTCACACACACACA
This sequence comes from Tapirus indicus, assembly GCA_031878705.1. Lineage (NCBI taxonomy): Eukaryota > Metazoa > Chordata > Mammalia > Perissodactyla > Tapiridae > Tapirus > Tapirus indicus. The sequence goes on along the minus strand of CM062918.1, from coordinate 142,191,160 downwards.
CAAAAAAATTGTCAGATTTAAAGATTTAAATGGGAAAATAAAATGGATCCTAGAATAACTTAAGAAAATTTCAAAATACTGTATATATATATTTGAAAATATTCTCAAAGCTGCTTTGGGAACAAGAAGGACATAAGAAGATTAATGAAATAAAGTGTGAAGAGACCAGAGATTCTGGGAGGAAAGAGGTGGTTAGATCCTTTGAAATTACTCTTAGGCTAAATGACTGGAGAAATATGATGGTAATTATTTCACAGTGACACATAGTCTCCTTGCACCTGAGGACGTCAGCCAGGGCAGGAGTTTCACTCTGCAAATCTCAGGCTTTTGTTGGAATAGTCTTCTGAATGATTGAAAAACATTTTTGTCTTCTTCAGAGAAGAAGAAAGCAAACTACTTTCAGGTTTTCATCTAGAGGACACCCCCCCCCCCACACCCTCCTACTATACTACAGATCCTATAGGGATTAATTTGGTGGACAGACCACCCCTTTAGGTCATTCTGTTTAAAATCCAATTCAATGGGTATTTTTTAAAGCCTTTTTTCTCTAAAGATCCCTGTGATAGTGTTTGAAAGCGTTGTAAAAAACATGCCTAGCACATAGTTGATGCTTGTTGCATATTTCTTGGCTAAGTGATTGAAACAGGATGGATTGAAGAGGGGAGAAAAAGGAGATAGGGAGGCCAATTAAGTGACTATCACAACAGTCCAGCAAGAGGTGATGAGGACTCATCTGGAGGCAGTGGGAAGAAGAGGGCAGACTCCCGGGCCACTATATAGGTAGAGTTGACTTCCTTATTGAATATTCAATATCTTCCCACAATCTAGAGAAACTATTGAAGACTCTCCACTAACTTCCTTTATCTACTTCTCTGGCCTTACTCATTCTCTGTGAAAAGGTTTGTTCTCTCCTAATCATCTGGGAAGTAAGCAAAGCTAAAATACATAACTAAAATCAGTTATAGTCTAATAATGTTGGAGGCAATTGCTATGCTCTTCATGATATATTTTACAGATAAAACATTCATTTAATGCAGTCAGGTCTGTAAAGTTTAAAAAGCATAGTTAAAAAAGATTTTTCTTCAGGAAACAAGAAGGTAAGAAGATAAAAAAGAAAAGAAAATGTCAGGCTATCACCTGTGTAAATTCTGAAGTTGCATGCATTTGCCTATTACGTTTTGCTACTTTGAGAATTTAGGGAGAGTGACTCCTAAGAAGTCCAAGCCGTTTTGTTGAGACTGGTGCTTGGATAAGCCAAACTGGGTCTCTCAGAAAGAGAAGTTTCTCCTATGAACAATCAGCTCACCCTTCAACAGTTCTACCCTTTCCAGAATCTTGGGCCTTCTGATCCTCATTGTTTCAGCAGCAATCTGATGACTTGAAGGCAATGATTTTTATATTGTATTTGGCTTTTCTAGTTCTTTGAACAATCACAGGATAAAATCTATCAATTGTCAATAATCTTTAAAAGCTATCTTGTGATATCTCTTTGTATTGCTGCATTATTTGTTGGTTGTTCTTTGATTATTTTAGTACATTCAGATAGAAAGGGGAAATGAATATTAGAATATCCTCATTTCGTACAAATTATGTTATTCCTTGTGATGATGGCATTGACAAGGCTGAACTGAAGAGGAAGGCAGCTTTATATTTGCTGAAAATCAATGTACTTAGCCTCTTGAAAAGGAAAGACTCTGCAAAAGAGGTGGTGCAGCGAGAAGGGAAAGAAGTGACATGTCAGAATAGTTTCCACACGCAGGACTAATGACTAATTCATATTTCAGAAGACTAAGGAGAGTTGCTTGGATTGCAAATTAGGGAGAGATAGAAAGGTTTAGCAGTTTCAGGGGAGTAGGGAATGTCCATCTACATAATCTAGGGTCCTTCAGCATTCGTTCTTAGACATTCTTCTCAACTCTCTTTAATGCACATCAAAATGTGACATTCTCAGGGCTTCAATTTGCAGCCATATTCGAACAATATATCTTTTATTTTGAGTTCCCAGTATGCTGTTCTACTGCTTCTTTGAATGAAATGTAAATCTTTTGAGAGTGTCTTGGAAAGATTGCTTTACTTGTTTATTTCTCAGGGTATAAATGAAGGGGTTCAATAAAGGGGCAACAGAAGTAGTGAGCAGAGAAACTGCCTTATTAATGGCCACTTCATCCTTAGCTGAAGGTTTGATGTACATAAAAATGCAGCTGCCGTATGTAATGGAAACCACAATCATGTGGGAAGAACAGGTGGAAAAGGCTTTTTTCCTTTGCTGGGCAGAGGGTGATCTTAGAATCATCCTAATGATGTATATGTAGGACAGAACTACACACACAAAGGTCATTATGAAGGTCAACACAGCACAGACTATAACCAGCTGCTCTATAAACCATGTGTCCGAACATGAATTCTTCAGGATTGGAGAAGCATCACAGTAAAAATGGTCAATAACAGAGTCACAGAATTCCAGATGGAGGCTCAGGCCAAGAGGTGGGAGGATAATCAATAGACCTGATACCCAACAACAGAGGATGAGATTCCTGCAGACTCTGCTGTTCATGATGGTCATGTAGTGCAGGGGTTTGCAGATGGCCACATAGCGGTCATAGGACATCACAGCCAAGAGAAAAAATTCTGTAGCTCCAAAGAGGACAATAAAAAATATTTGGCTGAAGCAGGCTTTGATGGTGATTGTTCTGTCCCCACTTGATATGATGTACAAGTATGTGGGGACACAGGCAGTTGTGAATGAGATTTCTAAGACAGAGAAATTTTGAAGAAAAAAATACATAGCTGTTTTTAAATGAGAATCCACCAAGATGAGAGAAATTATGGTCAGATTTGCAATTACACTTAATGTATATGTGATAAGGAGGAAGATAAAAACCAAAATTTCTAGTTGTGGGTCATTTGTCAAACCCAGTATGATGAATGTCATTATTGCCGAATGGTTTCTCATCACTGACTTCATGCTCTTGCCCAGTCTTCACATGGAAGTCCCAGAAATTGGATCTGAGGAACAATGTCCAATATGACAGGATCAAATAATGGCTGTAAGTAACAATCCCAGTCACATGCTGCTCTTTCCGTAACCTGAAAATTGGTCTTTCATGAAGTTATACCCTCAACTCCACTGAATTTACCACAGCAAAGATAATGTACCACAGGGAAGCTGGAAGTAGTTTGTCTGGGTTTGAATCATATCTTTGTCATTCATCTGCTAGCTCAACGACTTTCGATAAGTCATTTAACCAGTCTGTGCTCCCAATTTCCTAATCTGTAAAATGAGGCTAGTGATAATTCTACATCACTATCACAGAGTTCCTGTGAGGTTTAAATGACATAAACCATGTAACATGCCTATAAAAGTACTAAGAAGATAATAAGGACTGTACAGATATTATTTTTTTATTTTCTGAAGCCAATATCGAATCATCTTAAGGCATTTAGCTCTTCAGGTAGCAGCTCTCCTTCTCTGCTTTTTACATTATTAATTTCTTCCACTTTTCTAGGTGAATATCATCATTATACAAACATGCTCTGATAGTACCTATAAAATTTGTCAAATCTTTCCCATTAGGGAGTGACACTTCTATCATATACTTTTAATATAGCTTTGACCTTTGGAAACTTTTATTGTGAATATTCAAAAATAAAATCAATTTAAATCAATGAAGATGAGAGGGAGGACCTACAACTGAAAGCAAATTGGAAAAAATCAACCCATTTTTATCTCAAATGAATACCTTAACCATACCAATGGGGGAAAAGAATGGACGAATCCAAGTGCTTATGAACACATTATCTAACTGTAGCCTCTCAGTCTTGGTCTGAGAGGAGGGCAGGAAAAATTGTAGAAAACTCCTGGACTCTTTTTATTAGGCTTATTTCTTGTAGTGGTATGGGCAAAGCTGTGCTGAAATACTTTAGGTATATTTAGGACAAAGCAAATGAGTACACATTGATTGTCAGAGTTTTCACCCCCAAATTAGGAAGATACAATTATGGATTGAGGGGAGACAAGAAAGAACGCTGAGTGGATGGACTGGAATTGTAGGTATCAGTGTGAATTCATAATTTCTAGTATATGTATATGAAGGTGTATATACATCTATATATGCATATGTGTATGTACACTTATATATGCATGCACATATGTGTGTATATTTGTATACTGTATTATATGTGTATATGCTTGCTTATATTTCCTCAGACACTAAAATGACTAAGAAAAAAGACCCTGATAGCACTGAGATCACCTAGAGCCCAGATTTGTATCTATGTTTCTCATTAAAATGAACCAGGGCTCCCTGAAAAATTAGCTCATCCAGGACTGAGGTAGAGTAGTTACAACGTGGGCATGGAACATCATCTTCAAATAAACAATGGGGCTTATCACAAGGTCCCTGGAAGCCAGTTTGAAGGAGGGCCCACTGACACAATGTGGACATTTGACCACCTTAATTATTAAGTACAGCAATGAATTATAAGCCATCGAAAACTGGGAATTCATGAGTCCATATAAGCATTCATTGTATCAATTATAAGTTGAAGAGAGGGGTGGGGTCTTGCTTACAGTGGAATGCCAAGAACCACCTAGTAGATATGCAGGGAGGGCTGGAGTTGGACACCAGCCTCTTGCCATCACTACAGTAAAGATTGAATCAAGCCAAAACCATCATGAGATGCAAAATCAATGGGAAATTTTTGTTGAGAAGTAGGATCCTTGGATGATTTTAAGGTATACTTTCATAGACTGCTTATTAGTTATAAGGGAAGTATAGTAATGTTACAATGGAGAAATTGGACCACTTGACATGGTGATCAAACATGTCACCCTGAGGATGACATGCTCCCATAGAGTATTCCAGCTGAGAATGAATCAAATCATGAGAAAACATTAGAGGGACCCAAACTGAGGAATTTCTATTGAAAAAAGAGGGGTGAAGGGTGACTATATTCTACAAAAATGTCTGTGTCAAAAAAAAAAAAAAAGGAAAAGATAGGCTGTGGAAATATTCCAAATAAAGGACGTGAAAGAATCCTGACAACTAAATGAAATACCCGAAACAATTTGGATACTGTGTAGAAGGGAGAAAAATTCTATTAAGGGTATTATTAGGTCAGTGACAAGACTGAAATATGTGTGGTAAATTAGATAAAATTATTGTATCAGTGTTTTATTTACTGAAGTTGATAACCATAATGTGTTTTTTCAAGTAAATATCCCTGCTATTAGGACATACACTGAAGCATCTGGGGATACAGCGGTAAAGGGCCATGATACATGTATTTTACCCTCAAATGTGTCATGAAAAATCTATTAGGAAGAGGAAGAGACAGCAGGTGATAAAGTAAATGGGTTAAATATTAACAATAGGTGCACTTGAGTGTTCACATATTTTCAATACTAGTCTTAATTTTGCAAATTTTCTGTAAATTTGAAATTATTTCCAAATAAAAAGTTAAATTTAAAAAACCTCATACTGTCATTACTGCCTATCACCTCCTTTTCCTGCTCCGTTTAACAACAACTTTCCTCCAAAAAGGTAATCCAGTCTGTTTTAATTTCCTTGCTTTCCATTCACTCTTTTTTTTTCCTCATGGGAAGAATTTTTATTGTTATTGGAACGTTAATGTTTTCTGTTACTTCTTCAGTTAGTTTTTTTTTTACTGTGGTAAGAACACAACATGAGATCTACTCTCATCAAATTTTTAAATGTGCAACGCGGTATTGTTAACTATAGGTACTATATTATACTGCAGATCTCTAGGACTTATTCATCTTGCATAACTGAAACTTTATACCCGTTGATAGCAGCTCCTCATTTCACTCTTCTTCCTACTTCATCTTGCCTCCACCCTACTATAGCATCAAAAATTCTTTTATCAAGGGAAACGCTCTCCTCCTTATCAAATGGAGTAACTCTCAATTCTGGAGTTCAAACTCAATTATACTTAAAAAGCTTCTCTTTCTTTCTAGTCTTGGCTTTTTTTCTACCATATTCCTGATATTATTCATTGCTCACTGTTTTCTGCTTTTCAGTGTATTTCTCTTATACCAACTTTCAAATATTGAAGAGCCCATGAACCCTCTTGCTTTTATATCTACATACTCCCCAAGGTATTCTTGTTCAATCACATAATTTAAATGTTATCTTAATGTTGTTTAGATGGATAGATAGATGATAGATAAAGAGATAGATATAGATAAAATCAGCATATACATATATTTCATACTTAATGTCCATTTTTATGTCAAATGCTTCTTCAATATACACAAGTGAAATTCTTGGGTTCCCCCACCCGAATTTTCCTCACCTTGACCGCAGTAAATAGAAACACTATCAGCCAGTTATTTAAAAAAACTTAAGAGATACACTTGGCTCTTTACTTTCCCTCACCCTCATACTGGTACATTAGCAAATACTGTCTTTTCTAATTGAAATACATCTCTAATTCAGTAATAGCTCACAAGTGCCAGCACACTATACAAAACCCCCATCATCTCTCTCTGAACCGATGTCTCTGTTTTCAATCTTGCCCCACCTCTACAACTACTTCCTTCATGGCAGCTGGAGGGACTTTTCTTAAATGTTCATTAGTCCATGTCCCTCCCTAACTTAAAATACGACAATATCTTCCTATCGTTCATAGAACACAGTCTATGCCACAGCCTACCATCCATTTCCTATAATTCCCACTTTATTTGACCACACCCTAGTTATCTGACTTTCTCTCTGACCCTCAAGGTAGCCTTCCTTTGGCCTTTGCACATCCTGAACTATCTGCCTAGATTGTTCTCCTCTCTGCACACTCCTGGATGCATCTTGTCATTGTGGGCTCAGCTCAAAGATCACCTACTCATAGGCCCCCTCCCCTGACCACCAAACTTGGTGAGGCTCCCCACCAATTGGCCACTCAAATTTACATTAGCCTTTTTCAGTTCCTTCCTAATAATCAACACAGTCTGAAATTATCTGTTTTCCACTCCCTTACCGCCAACTATAATATAAGCTCCACTGGGGCAGGGATCTTAACTATCTCATACTCTCCTTTATACTGAGAATAGTGTCAGGCATAGAGTTTTGCATGACAAATTTTGCTGAATTACTAGGTTTTACTCTTTCACAACCAGAATCATTTAAAAGACATATTAAATATAAACGAAGAAATAAGTCTCCACAGTAGGATTTTTCACCTTAGAAACAGAAGGTGTGAGAACATTTTTAGGAGAAGGGGGGCAAAAGAAAGACTTTCATGAGATGCTTTTTGCCATCATCTATTAAATTATATTTTTAAAGGGCCAACCACGTCCACTGTGATGAAGAGGAAAAATGACCAAATGTTCTGGGTTTTTTTCTGTTCCATATCTTCCAAGCAGATAATTGACGTTCTCTTTCTTAATATAATTTTTGTCTGCTCAAGTTATCCATCAATGTGATAATTATTAAGACCATGGCCAACTACACAGTCACTCAGGGTCTGGGCAAAAGCAACATAATAGTTGCCCTCAAATACCTAATTTGTTACATTGGTCTATTCAACTCTTTGCTATCTTCAATCCATGTTCTAGGTCTCAGCTGTCCAATACAGTAGCCACTAGCCACATGTGGATATTGAGAACATAAAATATGGCTGATCTGATTGAGATGTGCACACAATATTTGGAAGACTTAGTAAGAAAAATTAGTATAAAATATCTCAATAATTTTTTTATGAATACACCTTTAAATGATAATATTCTAGATATATTGAGATAATGAAAATGTACAATTAAAATTAATTTTGTTCATTTCTTTTCACTTTTTTAAATGGTTCTACTGGAAATTTTTAAATGACAAATGTGACTTACATTATATTTCTAATGGCTAGATTTGTTATAAGGTTTCATGTCTTCTCCAACTGGAGAATAAAAAAAAGGATCCCCATACGACTCAATAGTTTGGTGTCTGAATAACTTACAGTGTCTTCTATTATTGCCCATGCTATCTCTCGAGTGTATCTTGCCTGCATGGAAAGGAAGCTCTTATCTTTGTGAAGTGAGAGGATAGTATCAATTCCCACCGAGTAGGGTTCCCCAGGACAACACCAAGCTTGTAGATATCATGATAAAAAAAGAAGGGTCGGGGGAGTAATTAACATGTGTTTATGAGACAGATAGGTGAGACTGGTGGTGAAAAGGGGGGAGACTTTTAAAAAATTGAAACTTTACTGTTGATAATTGAGATAAATGGAATAGATAGACACTTGATAGATAAAAGAGACAGATGACAAGAGGGAGAGAGAAAGTGAGTTTTGAAGACATCTCGGGAGTTGTTTCTTTATGCCAATCATATCTCGTACCTGGGACTCCACCAATTTAGTGATGCATAAAATGAGTCTTGCCACATTTTCAATCTGATGAAGGAACATTTGCTCTGAAAATCTCAGAAGTTGCTGATTTTCTTACTAAAATATCAAAAATAAATGAAATCGAAACTAACACTTTATGTCCTTTCCTAGAGTGAAAATATGGAGTGAAGCATTTTATATAGAGTGAAACATATTATACAGAGTGAAACATAAATATCTTCTCCATTGGGTACAAATAGAAAGGTACCTCACTAGTAAAACACCAGTACTTACTTTTGATATTCTTCATTATTTCACTTAGAAGCTGTACCTAAGTGAACCTCCACTTGAGCAAAAATGTACCAGCAGGACCATCTACTTGCATGTCTAGTTCCTTGCCTTTAGGAATCACACTCACTGTGAATACACTTTTTTTGAATTACAAAATATACAATCCTATTTTTATTTATTTTTATTTTTTTTTTTTCTGGTGAGGAAGACCAGCCCTGAGCTAACATCCGTTGCTAATCCTCCTCTTTTTGCTGAGGAAGACTGGCCCTGGGCTAACATCGTACCCATCTTCCTCTACTTTATATGGGACTCCGCCACAGCGTGGCTGACAGGCCGTGCGTCGGCGGGCGCCCGGGATCCGAACCGGTGAACCCCGTGCTGCCAAGCGCGGTCGAAACCGCTACGCCACCGGGTGGCCCCACAATCCTATTTTTAAATTAGGAAATATTTCCATGCTCTCTGGGTAACTGAAGAGAAGATAACAAAGTTCAAAAACAAAATTGACAAGTCCAGCTCCACAGAAGTGGGTGTTCTGATTTTCTATGAGCAAACTGATTTTTACATTAAATACCTTCTTTATTTCCTTCACCTGTAATAGTGCACACACACACACACACACACAATGATAAAAAAGTCCTTGGAGGCCCCGAATCACAAGCCTCCAATGAATCTAAATTATAATTTATTATGGTGAAAAATCCCAACCCAAGCACCAATGGGGTTAATGTCCTTGGAGAGAAAAAGATGCAATAATAGCAATAAACTTAATCCAGGCATAGAAAAATAAGATTCTAATTACAAATCAGAAGCTATTCTTCATTATTTACACACATAGTTTAAGGAGTGCAATGAGTTAGAAGGTAGCCTTCTTATCTAGAATTGCAGGCATAATACAGATTTAATATAGAAAAATTCAAATGGAGAAACTCTAGAAGCTCAATTCTAGAATTCGAGAAACTCTAACATCCAGAAATAAACATTATTATTTTGGTGTTTGTCCTTTCAAATATTGTCCATATTTATATACACACATATTTTAATTATAATATTCCACATGGCATTGTAACTTACTTTTTTACATTAAAATGTATAGTAAACATCTTTCTTTCTATTTCCATAAAAAGAGATATAAGCCAGTATTTTATATTTCACTATGGTGTTTTCTTTAATCATGTTAAGAAAGTACCTTTCTGTTCCTAGTTTGCTAAGATTTTTTAATCATTCATGAATGGATATTGATTTTTACCAATGCCTTTTCTACATCTATGGAGATGATTATATATTTCTCTTGTAATCAGTTAAAGTGGTGAGACATAAATAGATTTTGTAATATTAAACCAACCTTGCATTTCTGAGATGACTACACCTTGGTTGAGCTATATTATACTGTAACATATCACTGACTTGGTTTACTAATATTTTCTTTAGGATTTCTGCATGTATATTTATGAGGGAGAGTCCTGTATACTCTTTTATTCTTGACAGTCCTTGTCGAGTTTGGCTATTAAGTTATTGCTATGGTGAGTTGGGGATACATCTCGTATTGTCTGGAAGAGTTTTTGAAGTAATTTCTTTTTGAATGATTAATAGAACTTGTTATTTCAACCAAATAAGCTAGAGATGTTTTGTGAGAATATTTTGACCATGTATTCATTATCTTAATGATGACAACATAATTTTTCAATTTTTAAGTCAGTGATGAGAGTGTGGTAGGCATGTACAAAGCTATAGTAATCCAAACAGTATTGTATTGGCATAAGAACAGACGTAGATCAAATGGAACAAAATAGAGAACCCAGAAATAAACCCACACATATACGGTCAATTAATTTACAACAAAAGAACCAAGAATATACAATGGGGAAAGGACAGTCTCTTCAATAAATGCTGTTGGGAAAACTGGACAGCTGCATGTAAGAGAATGAAGTGGAACTACTATCTTACACATACACTAGAATTAACTCAAAATGGATTAATGACTTGAAAGCATAAAACTCCCAGAAGAAAACATAGGCAGTAAACTCCTTGACATCAGTCTTGGTGATGATTTTTTGGATTTGACACCAAAAGCAAAGGCAACAATAGAAAAACAAGTGGGACTACATCAAACTAAAGGGATTCTGCACAGCATAGGAAACCATCAACAAAATGAAAGGGTAACCTACCAAATGGGAGAAAATACTTACAAATCATTTATCAGATAAGGAGTTAATATCCAAAATATGTAAAGAACTCATATGACTCAATAGCAGAAAAACAATCTCAAAAAATGGGCAGAGGATCTAAATAGACTTTTTTCCAAAGAAGACATACAGATGGCCAACTGGTAAATGAAAAGGTACTCAACATCACTAATTATCAGGGAAATATGAATCAAAACCACAATGAGACATCACTTCACATCTGTTAGAATGGCTATTATCAGAAAGACAAGAGATTACCTGCGTAAGTGAGGATGTAGAGAAAAGGGAACACTTGTGCACTGTTTGTGGGAATGTAAATTGGTTCAGCTACTATGGAAAACAGTACGGTGGTTCCTCAAAAAACTGAAAATGGAACTACCATTTTCAGTATGGAACTACCAGAAATGGATCTAGCAATTCCATTTCTGGGTATTTATCTGAAGGAAATGAAAACACTAACTCAAAAAGATTTATGTACCCACACATTCATTGCAGCATTATTTATAATAGCCAAGACATGGAAGACATGGAAGCAACTTAAGTGTCCATCAATGAACTAATGGATAAAGAAAATGTGGTTTTATATATATATATATATATATATATATATATATATATATTATACACACACACACACACAATGCAATATTATTCAGCCATAAAAAAGAGTGAAATCTTTCCATTTGCAAAAATATAGATGGACCTTGAGGGCATTAAGGTAAATGGAATGTCAGACAGAAAAAGACAAATACTGTATGATCTTACTTATATGTGAAATCTGAAAAAAAGCAAATAAAAAACAACCAAACTCATAGATATAGAGAACAGATTGGTGGTTGCCAGAGGTGGGGGGGGGTAGGTAAAATGGGTGAGGGTAGTCAAAAGGTACAAACTTCCAGTTATAAAATAAATAAATCCTGAGGATGTAATGTACAGCACGGTGACTATAGTTAATAACACTGTATTATATATTTGAAAATTGCCAAGACAGTAAATCTTAAAAGTTCTCATCACAAGAAAAAAAAAATTTGTAACTTTGTGTGGTGATGGATGTTGACTAGACTTATGGTAGTGATGATTTTGCAATATATACAAATATTGAGTCATGTTGCACATCTGAAATTAATATGTCAATAAAAAAATTGTAAAATTAAAAATAAGCAAAAAAGCCACAGGAGATAATAAGAGTTGGAGAGGATGGTGAGAAAAGGGATCGCTAGTGCCCAGTTGGTGGGAATTTAATTTGGTGCAGCCATGATGGAATACAGTATGGAAGTTCCTAAGAAAATTAAAAATAGAACTACCATATGATTCAGCAATCTCACTTCAGGGTATATATCCATAGGAAACAGAAATAGGATCTCAAAGAAACACCTGCACTCCTACATCCATTGAAGCATTATTCACAATAGCCAAGCTATGGAGGTAACCTAAGTGTCCATTGGTAGGTGAATGCATAAAGAAGATGTGGTATATACGTACAATAGAATGTTATTCAGCCACGAGAAAGCAGGAAATTCTGCCATGTGAGATAACACAGATGGACCTTGAGGGCATTTTGCTGAGTGAAGAAAGTCAGACAGAGAAAGACAAATACTTCATGATATCATTTATTTGTAAAATCAAAATAAAAATTCAAACTCATAGAAACAGAGAGTAGAAAAGTGGTTGCCAGGGGCTGGGAGTTGGCAGAAATAGGGAGAGGTTGGTAATGGGGTAAAAACTTTCATTTATGAGATGAATAATGTCTGAGGATCAAATGTATAACATGGTGATGAATGTTAATGACTCTATATATTGTATAGCTGAAATTTGCTAACAGATTAGAGCTTAAATGTTCTCACAAAGGAAAAAGACAAATATGTGAGTTGGAGGATGTGTTAATTAACTAGATGGGAGGAATTCTTTCACAATGCATATGTATATCAAATCATCACAATCCACACTTTACATATCTTAACATTTTCTTTGTCAATTACCTCAATAAAACCAAAAAAATACAAGTAAAAGTTCTTACATTAAAACAGTGATGTATTATATCTTAAAGAATTAATTTGTCTTGAACTATTAAACATAGAAAATTGTTCTGAAATTTTTTGGTATTTTCACAATTTAAATTTTGCTTGTCTCAGTAAAGGTAGGCTTTTCTTGAGTCAGCCTTCAAATTACATCATTAACAAATGTGCTTATCTGAGGCAATATCAGGTACTGATATTACCATAGCTTTGGAGTCACATAAAAGTGAATTTGATCATTGATCCATCACTTATAAAACTACTTAGCTTCCATGAGTCTCACTTTATCTAAATGTCAAACAAGATTTTAAAATTACCTTGTAAAATGTTGTTTTGAGAATTAGCAATAATATATAAAATGTCAGACACTTAACAGTCAGACTGAAAACTGGCTTTCCTAATCAATTTAGAGTCTCTCCATTACTTATATTTCCTCCAGCCTTCTATCATTCTTATCATAATCTTTGAAAATGTAATATATTTTCATGGAGACTCAAATTATTTTTGATCCATTATTTTTATATCTAAGTTCTAGATTTTAAAAAAGTTTTTAGTTAACACTTTTTGAAATAACTGTATATACAGAAAGGAAAAGCTCAAAATTCTACAGCTTGCAGATTTTTCATTCAGGCCTCTCAAGTGTCCAATATGGTTTCTCTAGCCTTCTGAGACGACCAAGAGTTCTGCTGGTTCCCTGGTAGCCCACTGCCCAGACAAAGCACTTTCCCTGTATCCTACTTTTGAATGTCTATTGCTGTGTATAGCATATCACCCCAAATTTTAGTGGATAAAACAATTTCTTATCACTTGTAATTCTAGGAGTGGACAGGGGGCAGCTGGGTGGTTCTCACATGGGTCTTTCATTTTGTTGTAATCAGTGGTTAACTGGATTTGGAAATGTGAAAACTCAACTGAACTGATGTCCAAGATGGCTTCTTCAGTGACATGTCACCATAGGTAAGATGGCTGGATGAGATGGGGGGCTGACCAAGTATCTCTCTCTAAACAGCCTCTTCATAAGGCTAGCTTGGTCTCCCTCATTGCGTGACAATCTCAGGGTATTCAAACTTCTCACATGACACCTGGATTCCCCCAGAGCGTATGTTCCAAAAAAGAAGATGGAAGCTACAAGGCTCCAATGACCTAATTTCTGATGTCACACAACTTCACTTCTACCACATTCTAGTGGTCAAAATCAAGTCAAAGCACCAGTCAAGATTAAAGGGGAGAGGAAAGAAACTACATCTTCTGACTGGGAAAGTAACAAAGAATTTGCAAGTATCTTTAATCCACCACAGTCAAAAATCTGAAAATGCCATCAAGGGCAAAAGCAGCTATTTACCATCAGTTCATCCTTCCACATTTCTGCCCTTTCCAGAATCTCAGCCCCTCTGGTCCTCATTGTTTCAACCACAATCTGCCATCTTTAGTCAATGATTTTTGTGTTTTACTTGGCTTTACTAGTTTTTGGAATGATTACTCAGAAAAGGAAGTCTATCAATTATCATTAAAGACTATTCAGTTACATTTTTGTTTATGTTAATGGTTTCTTGCATATGTTTTAATAAGTTCAGATTAGAAGTGGCAAGGAATATTATAATTTTGAGAAAATTGACATATTTATTGTGAGGCAGCATTAATAAGGTGGGGTTAAAGATGAAGGCAGATTTACATTTCCTAAAAATCAATGTTCTTATGCTCCTGAAAAGGGAAAGCACTTTGAAAGAGGCTGAGTTGCAAGGGGGGGAAAGCAGTGACATGGACAGAATAGATTAAACACACAAGACTAATGACTAACGCATATTTGAGAAGACTAAGAAGGAGTTGACTGAAATGTAGATTAGGAAGACATAGAAGTTTCAGAAAAGTAGAGAAACATCAACCTCCATAATAATACTGGGTCCCTCACAGTTCTTTCTTAGAGTTTCCCCTCAACTATCTTGATCCCTCCTCAGCATCATGAGACTACACAGCTCCAATTGCTTAATTTCCATCCATATGCCGACAACTTAATTTTTGTTTTAATTTAAATTCCCAATATGAGAATCTAACATTTCTTTGAAAGAAATTCAAGTCTTTTGAGGGTGTCATGGAAAGATTGCTTTACTTGTTTATTTCTCAGAGTATAAATGAAGGGGTTCAATAAAGGGGCAACAGATGTAGTGAGCAGAGAAACTGCCTTATTAATGGCCACGTCATCCTTAGCTGAAGGTCTGATATACGTAAAAATGCAGCTGCCGTATGTAATGGAAACCACAATCATGTGGGAAGAACAGGTGGAAAAGGCTTTTTTCCTTTTCTGGGCAGACGGTGATCTCAGAATCATCCTAATGATGTATATGTAGGACAGAACTACACACATGAGGGTCATTATGAAGGTCAACACAGCACAGACTATAACCAGCTGCTCTATAAACCATGTATCTGAACATGAATTCTTCAGGATTGGAGAAGCATCACAGAAAAAATGGTCAATAACAGAGTCACAGAATTCCAGATGGAGGCTCAGGCCAAGAGGTGGGAGGATAATCAATAGACCTGATACCCAACAACAGAGGATGAGATTCCTGCAGACTCTGCTGTTCATGATGGTCATGTAGTGCAGGGGTTTGCAGATGGCCACATAGCGGTCATAGGACATCACAGCCAAGAGAAAAAATTCTGTAGATCCAAAGAGGAGAACAAAAAATATTTGGCTGAAGCAGGCTTTGATGGTGATGGTTCTGTCCCCACTTGATATGATGTACAAGTATGTGGGGACACAGGCAGTTGTGAATGAGATTTCTAAGACAGAGAAATTTTGAAGAAAAAAATACATAGCTGTTTTTAAATGAGAATCCACCAAGATGAGAGAAATTATGGTCAGATTTGCAATTACACTTAATGTATATGTGATAAGGAGGAAGATAAAAGCCAAAATTTCTAGTTGTGGGTCATTTGTCAAACCCAGTATGATGAATGTTGTTTTTGCTGAATGATTTCTCATCACTGACTTCATACTGTTGCTCAATCTTCACATAAAAGTCCCAGAAATTGGATCAGAGGAGCAATGTCAAAATATGACAGAATTAGCAAGTGTCTATGAATCCCAAGCAAACCCAATCACATGCATTTCCTTCTTTAACTTGATAGTTGGGTTTCATTGAGGTAATTCCCACAACTCCACTGAAGTGTACGACAGGGAAGCTAAGCCTATGGGAAATTTCTCTTGAAAATTACTGCTATTGAGTTGTTTTAAATATTCCAGGATCTCCCAATTCATAGCACTCTTTCCATTTTTTTTTTTTAAGTTCATGCTTTGGTTGAGATTTCCCCTATTGGATCAGGGATTGACTACTTTTGAGCTATACTTTGATGGGTCATAGAGTCACATTGTTCCAAAACCTTTGTTTATACTCAAAAACTAAATCCTAAAATTCCTTTGCTTCAAGTTGTGGTACCTGATAAAATGCAAATATATGGAGGAGGATGATTTTGCCCTATCTGGACTCTACATATCCCTCCTGTAGTGAACTAGGCATTATTTAAAAGTCAAGTTAGATTTTTCCCAGAAAGTAGTCGTTCGATGGCCCTTTCTCCTAATTTCCTCGAAGTCGTGTTATTCCCTCATTTTCCATACCTGTCCTCAGTAGTGAGGGCTTTGATGCATGATTATCTTAATATAACTTGAAAAGCCATGGGTAAAAACTATAAATAGGTGAAAGACATCAGGACATACTTTGCTTTTCCTCCTTCATGGCAAGAGAAGTGTGATACATATTTCCATAGTGTATGGGAGTTAGGTGCACTGACCTTGGAACAGTTTGCCTGGGTTCAAATCATATCTCTGTCATCTACAGGCTGAGTGAACTTGAGCAAGTCATTTAATCTCTTTGTGCTTCCAGCATCCTAATCTGTCAAGTGGAGTTAACAGGAATACTACATCATAGGGTTACTGTTAGGTTTACATGGGATAAATATGTAACATGCTACAATAGTACCTAGCATGTAATTAACATTATATACATATTTGGTATTATATTTCTTATTTTTTGAAGCCAATCTTTCTCATCATCTCAAGAAGGCACTTAGTTTGCAAGAAGCATGTCTGTCTCTCTTTCTCTCTCTCTCCTTGATTTATCAATTTCTTCCACTTTTCTAGATCTATTTCATCAGCATACAAACATTCCCTGGTATTCTCCTATTTAAAAAAAAATAAAAAATACTATTAGGGAGAGACACTTTCATCAATATACCCTTTATATAGTTTTAACTTTAGGAAATGTGTTAATCTACGCATTCAAAAATAAAATATCATATCTGCCAAGCAGATAATTGACCTTCTCTTTGTTAACACAATTTATCTTGACTCAGTTTATCTTCCAACGTGATATTAAGACCAATGCTGCAGTACATGGTAACTCAGGGTCTGAGCAATGGCAACACAATACTTGTTCTTGAAATAACCTAATTAGTTACATGGGTCTATTCAACTATTTGCTAACTTCATTCATTGTTCTAGATCTCCACTGTCCAATACAGCAGCTACTAGCCACATATGGCTATTGACCACTTGAGATGTGGCTAGTTCAAACTGAGATGAGCTATAACTGAAATATAAATACACAGATTTCAAGGTTTAAAAAATAATTATATAAAATATATAATTTATAATTTAATACTGAAAACGTGTTGAAATCTTAATATTTTGGATATATGGAGTTAAATAAAATACATAATTAAAATTAAGATCACATGTTTCCTTTTACCTTTTTCATGGTACTACTAGAAAATTTAAAATGACAAATGTGGCTCACACTATATTTCCATTGGACTGTACTGTTCTAGGTTTTCAAATTCTTTTACATTGGGGAATTTAAAAAACAATCTTCTCATAAGACAAATTAGTTTGTTTTCACTCTTTTTTAATATATTCCACAAATATCTATGAAGTGTATACCCCCTGGGACTGAGAAATCGAACCTCCCCTTTGTCTTTGTGAGGTGAACAGTATCAACTTCCCCCAAGTACAGATGTACTGCAGTGCATTGCTGGGTTACTGATGTCATGATAGAAAAAGCCTCATTAGCCTGGGCTTGTGAGACAAAGTTTGAAAGTAGGTGATACCAGTATTGAAAGAGAGGGGATTTAAAAACATAGAATGTTTACCAATGGTGCTTGAGGTAAATGGGATATAAGTTGACAGATAAATGAGAGACAGAAACAGAAAAAAAAAAGAGAGAAGGAGAGGTAGAAAGAGAGAGATTGGAAAATTTTTTCTGTATGTCAAATTACTGTACATGGGATTGCACCAATTTAATGATGCATAAAATGAATCCTGCCCATTCACAAGATTTTTGATCTTGTGAAGGTTTGTGTGCTCTACATATAATCTCAGAAATGACTGACTCTGTTAATAAAATACCAAAACAAGTAAATATTGAGACTTGTAATTCATTTGTTTTACAAAAAGTGAAACATAATCACAAATACTTTCTCTATAAATTACTTATGGAAACGTGCCTGGCTTGAAAACATCCCACTACTTACCTTTGACATTCTTCATTGTTTCACCAGGAAGCTCACCTCAAATGACCTCAGTGAGCCACACAATTGAACAGAAAGATCCTAGTAGGATCATCTCCATGCATTCCCAGCCCCCTGCCCCTAGGAACCTCCATTCACCACATATATACACGTGGTTTCTGCATTTATAAGAAATGCCATCACATTTAAAATTAGGAAATATTTCTGTGCACTGTGGGTAGCTGAAAGGAACATAATAAGTTCAAAGAGCAGGGAGGAGTTAAGAAGACTCTCTGGCTCTGCAAAAATGGGTGTTCTGACTTTCTATGAACAAATAGGTTTTAATACTAGTGACCGTCTTTCTTTCCTCCATTTGCAATGAATACACTGAATAAATGACTCCTTGGAGGCCCTGATTCAAAAGTCTCTAATTAATTTAAAATGTAATTTACTTTGCCAAAAAAAATCCTAAGACAAGCACCAATGGGGATAAGTCTTTACAGAGAAAAAGATGCAATAATAGCAGCTGTGGGAGATCAGAATTGTCCACCTCAAAATATGTCTTGATTATTTTCTCTGAAAGAAACTTTGACCTTGCCCCCCACTAACTGCCTAAAAGGATTTAAGATAGAAGGCCTGTCCCCAGGATAGGGCATCACCATAGATAACACTGGGTATCCATAGACTGGGAGGGTCCTTGCTAAGCCCCCCCTGTTTTTTTTTGTGAGGAAGACCAGCCCTGGGCTAACATCCGTGTCCATCTTCCTCTACTTTCTATGGGACAGTGCCACAGCATGGCTTGACAAGTGGTGCATTGGTCCACACCCAGGATCCGAACCTGTGAACCCCAGGCCACCAGAAGCAGAGCACATGAACTTAACCACCACACCACCAGGCCAGCCCCGGTAAGCCCATTCTTATCAAAGTTCTGTTTAGCAAACATTTACATTTGTAAGGGAAATCTCCATTTGTAAAGCTATCTCCCTCTCTGTACTGGGAAGAAGAGGGGGATGACCTCTTCTTAGAAACTTATCAATGCAGAAGGCGAGGCTGCATAATAACTTTACTGTGTTTTTCTGGTAATCTCCCATAAATGACCCACCCCCAACATCCTCCATTGTCTTTCTATTAAGAGGAGAACCTCCACCATTTTGTCGAGAAGCTCTGTTTCCCTGGTCTCTCCCATGTGTACATGTTTAAAGCTTTGTTTGATTTTCTCCTGCTATTCAGTCTCATGTCAATTTAATTTTTAGTCCAGCCAGAAAGGACCCAGAGTGGGTAAAGGATAGTCTTCCTCCCCTTCACAGAAAATTCAGTTCAAGTGTAGAAAAATAAGATTCCAATGATAAATCAGAAACCGGTTCTTAATTATTTGTTCGCACATGGTTTATGCAATACAATAAGAAGACAGCCTTCAGATCTAAAATTTATCAATGCAAATAATCAATAATCAATCTATAAATCAAAATTGGGGTGAGTTTATTATGAGCCATGTCTGAGGAATATAGCCCAGGGCCTTCCTTCCCTAAGGAAGGAAGGGCACCAAAGAAGTGGGGTGTACAGAGTGGTTCTATACTGTCTGGGAACAAAGAGCATATATCACATATGATAGGAATGTCCCATTTACAACAGTCATGAGATTGCTTTTCTGGCACAGCAGATCGGTGGTCACAAGGTGAGCACAGCAATTTGGTAATTAATCCTTAGTTTCTAGGAAGAGATGTTATCCTTAAGGAAATGCTGATATGGGGGAAGATACATCCCTATCTTTAAGGGCATCATTCTTGTCTTTGAGAAATTGTAAATATTGAGAGCAGATGTACAATGTGTGCTCAACAGGACATGTCAGGCCCTTTTGGAAAAACAAGGTTAGGCCAAATTAGTTTTAAACCAAATGACTTCCTCATATACTCCAGCATATTCTATTGGATATATTTATTTATCAAATTACACACATAATACCTATTTATAATAGAAAAATTCAAAAATAGATATTAAAACTGAAAAAAGTCATAGAAACTATAACATCCAGAAATAAACATTATTCTTTTGGTGTTTGTCCTTCCAAATATTGCCCATAGTAATATGTAAGTGGTATGCCAACTATTACCAGTTTATTATAAAGGATACAACTCAGGAACAGCCAAATGGAAGAGATTCATAGGGCAAGGTATGGGAGATGGGGAGGCATGGAGTTTCCATCCCCCTCCAGGCACATGCCTTCCCAGGTGCACCACCCTTCCAGCACCTCCGGGAGCTCACCAACCCAGAAGCTCCCCAAATCTCCTCACTCAAGAATTTTTATAGTGCTTGATCTCCATCCTCCTCTGCCTTCCCTGGAGATGAATGGATGGTGCTGAGAGTTCCAATCCCCTAATCACTTGGTCTTTCTGGTGACCAGCTCCATCCTGAGGCTATCTAGGTTCCCCACCCTAAGTCACCTTATTAGCATGAATTCAGGGTAACAAAAGACACTTCTATCACTCAGGAAATTCCAAGAGTTTTAGGAGCTCTGTGTCAGGAATGAGGGCAAAGACCAAATAGTTCTTATAAAAAAAAATATATGTATATATGTCTACAGATATAAATAGATCTGTTGATGTATCTACAAGGTATATATCCAGAAGGTATATGTATCTATAGGGTGAAATAGCTAGATCAAACAAGAGAGTGAAAAGGTTTTAATGTCTTTCTCTCAGTAATTAATAGAACAAGCAGAAAAAGAAACGAGTAAGTAAAATGAAGATTTGATCAATACAATTAATAAGCTGGATAATAGATATGTGTAGAAAAATGCACCCCAAAGCTGCAGAATGCACTTTTTTTGGCTTAAACAATAGAAATATGTTTTCTCATAGTTCTGGAACCTAGAAGTACAAGATCAAGATGCTAGCAGGATTGGTTTCCTCTGAAGCCTCTCTCCTTTGCTTGTAGATGGCCATTTTATCTCTGTATCTTTACATGGTGTTCCCTCTATGCATATCTGTGTCCTAATCTCCTCTTCTTATAAGGACACAGTCATGTTGGATTAGGGCCCACCCTAATGACCTAATTTTAATTTATTACCTCCTTAAAGATCCTACCTCCAAATACAGTCACATTCTGAGGTACTGGGGGTTAGGACTTAAGATATGAATTTGAGGGTGATAAAATTCAGCCCGTAATAGAATCTCAAGGATCCTAAGGAAATGTACAGACTTGAGTTGTGTGAGGTTTTGAATTCATATTAGAAAATATTTTAGTCATGCAAGGAATAAAGTACTGTCTAAAAACATGTGATGTACCCACTGCTCAGCCTAAGAAATTAAACATTTCCAATACATTGGAAGTCCCTTGTGTAAATTTCCCAGTCATGATCTCCTCCCAACCACCAGAAGTATCCTTATCCAGAATTTAGCATTTCTGGTGCCTGGTATTCCTTCATACTTTTACTGTATACACGTGCATCCTCAAATGATAATAATACTATTTGTTGTGTTTTAAATTTTACAAAATAGTATCATACTGTATGCTTTTATTCCATTTTTTTTTTACTGTGGTAAAATATACATAACATGAAATTGAGCATCTTAGCCACTTTTAGGTGTACAGTTCAGTGGTAATAAACGCATTCATAATGTTGTGCAATCACCACCACCATCCATCTCCATAACTCTTTTCATCTTGTAGAACTGAAATTCTACACGCATTATACAATAACTCTCCATTCCCCTCTCCCCCCAGCCCCTGGCAATCCCCTTTCTACTTTCTGTTTTTATGATTTTGACTACTCTAGGTACCTCATATAAGTGGAGTTATATGGTATTTGTCTTTTTGTGATTGGCTTATTTCACTTAGCATAATATCTTCAAGGTTCATCTATGTTGTAGTATATGTCAGAATTTTCTTCCGTTTTCATGTGCATTTTACCACAACAAACATCGAGAAAAAATCCATACAACAAAAGAACAAAAATAGAAATTAATTATCTTCATCCATCTCAAGAGGTTATATAAACAATGGCAAAATAAATAAAAAGAAATTTGAAGAAAGGAATTAATAAAGATAGATGCCAAAATTAATGGAATTTAAACACAATAAGAAACATCAAAAAAGCCAAAAACTGGTTTGCTAAAAAAGGCAAATAAAACTGTCAAAATTATGTTTAGATTAATCAGGTAAGTAAAGTAGGCATTAAAAAGCAATACTAGGAATGAAAAGGTGAGCATTTCTACATATGTGGCAGATATTTACCTTTAGAAAATGTGTCAATGTTAATCACCATATGGACACATTAAAATGGAAAAATTATGAAAAAATAGGTAGAAAATTCAATGCCCAATTATTATTATGTTTTTAATTATTAGGAAAATAGGAATAGAAGGAAACTCCTCTTTTGTAAAGGAAATCAATCAAAAACGAACAGCAAGCATTATTCTAAATGGTGAAGGATTAGAAGCAAAATAAAAGACAAATAAAGAATGCCTATATTACTTCTATTCAACAGTGATCTAGAAATAAATAAATAAAACTATGCTTATTTTAATAAATAAATGAATTTGTCATTATGTGCAAAATATATGATTACCTACTAGTAATCCTACCATAAAACACAGACAAATTATTAGAAATAATGAGAGATAAACCAAAAATGGCTGGATATAAGATTAATATACAAAAATCTATTTCATTTCTGTTAACAGCAAGAAATAATTAAGAAACCTAACTTCAAAAAGATGCTATTTACAATAGCAGCAAATATAAAAGATATATAAAAATGTCTAATAAAAATTTGCAAGATTTATATAGAGAAGAGTGTAAAACCTAATTTGTAAGGTGTCCTCTAACAGGCAAAACTACTCTCTACTGAAAGAATCAGAACATTGGATTCCACTTGGAGGATGAGATTGACGGGAAAGAGGAGTGAAAGAATTTTCCAGGGTGATGGAACTATTTTATATCTTCATTAGGGTGATGGTTACACAAGAGCACGTATTTATCAAAGCTCATTGGACTGTAACATGAAGTCAGTGCACTTTATTTATGTAATTTACACCTCAATAAAAATGTACTTAAATTTTAAAAATCAAGGAAAAGGTAAACTCAAAAGACTCCTTTCAGTATATTTAAAGAACCCCTGCACATCGACAAGGAAAAGGCAACCCATTAAATATTTGTGCAAAAGTCTTGAAATGGCATTTCACAAAAAGGCATACACAGTTGCCAATAAACATAGAAGAATGTGTTTGGCTTCATTATTAATCAAGGATATTCAAATTAAAACAAAAATGAGATACAACTGTGCACTGATCAGAATAGCTAAAATGTTACAGACTGTAAGTACTACATGTTGACAAGATTTTAGATCTATTGTACATTATACTTTACAGATGAGTATATGCCAATATAAATTAGTACAACCACATTGGAGAACAGTTTGGGTTGTCTACTAGAGTAGAAAAGATGGATATCCCATGACCCAGAAATTTCTTTCATAGCCATATACTCAACAGAAATAGATACACATGTGTCCTGAGTTGTATACAATTATGTTCATAGCAGCTATATTTATAGTAGCCAAAATATGGGGACAGTCAAAATGTTCAACAAGAGATGAACGAATACATTGTGGCTTGTTCATACAATGGTAAACTACATAGCAATAAAAATAGGCATCAACATCAATTTATGATAAAAACTCTCAATAAAATGGGTATAGAAAGAAAATACATCAACATAATAAAGGCCATATATGAGAAATCTACAGCCAACATCATACTCAATGGTGAAAAACTGAAAGCTCTTTGAGTAAGAATAGGAAGAAGACAAGGATGCCCACCCTTGCCACTCTTCTTCAACATAGTATTGGAAGTCCTAGTCAGAGCAAATTAGGCAAGAAAAGAAATAAAAGGGATCCAAATTGGCAAGGAAGAAGTAAAACTTTCACTATTTGCAGATGACATGATTTTATATACAGAAAACTCCGAAGAATTCACCAAAGAACTATTAAAATAATTAACAAATACAGTAAATTTGCAGGGTACAAAATCAACATACAAAAATTAATTGCTTTTCTATATACTAACAGTGAAATAGCAGAAAGAGAAATCAAGAATACAATTCCATTTACAATCACAACAAAAAGAATAAAATACATAAGAATAAATTTTACCAAGGAGGTGAAAGAACTATGCACTGAAAACTATAAGATATTATTGAAAGAAATTAAACGTAGTTAAAATGCCCATATTACCTAAAGCCATTTATAGATTCAATGCAATCCCAATCAGAGACCCAATGACATTTTTCATGGAAATAGAAGAAAGAATCCTAAAATTTATATGGAACAGCAAAAGACCCTGAATAGCCAAAGCAAACCTGAGAAAAAAAGAACAAAGCTGGAGGTATCACACTCTCTGAATTCAAAATATACTGCAAAGCTATAGTAATCAAAACAGCATTGTACTGGCAGAAAAACAGACACAGAGATCAATGGAACAGAATTGAGAACCCAGAAATAAAACCACACATCTGTGGACAGCTAATTTTTGACAAAGGAGCCAAGAACATATGATGGAAAAAGAAAGTCTCTTCAGTAAATGGTGTTGGGAAAACTGGACAGCCAAATGCAAAAGAATGAAAATAGATCATTATCTCACACCATACACAAAAATTAACTTAAAATGGATTCAAGACTTGAACATAAGATTTGAAACCATAAAACACCTAGAAGAAAACACAGGCAGTATGTTCTTTGACATCCATCTTAGCAGTATCTTTTTGAATGCCATGTCTCCTCAGGCAAAGGAAACAAAGGAAAAAATAAACAAATGGGACTACATCAAACTAAAAAGCTTCTGCATAGCAAAGGAAACCATGAACAAAATAAAAAGACAATCCATCAACTTTGAGAAAATATTGGCAAGTCATATATCTGATAAGGGGTTAATTTCCAAAATATAAAAAGAACTCATACAACTCAACAACAAAAAAACAAAAAACCCAATCAAAAAATTTGGCAGAGGGTATGAACAGACATTTTTCCAAAGAAGACATACAGATGGCCAAAAGGCACATGAAAAGATGTTCAACATCACTAATTATTAAGGAAATGCAAATCAAAACTACAATGAGGAATCATCTCATACCCATCAGAATGGCTTTATTAGAAAGACAAGAAATAACAAGTGTTAGAGAGGTTGTGGAGAAAAGGAAATCCTCATACACTGCTGGTGGGGATGCAAACTGGTGCAGCCACTATGGAAAACAGTATGGAGATTCCTCAAAAAATCAAAAATGGAACTATCATATGATCCACCTATTCCACTTATGGGTATTAATCCAAAGAACATGAAAACACTAATTTGAAAAGATATATACACCCCTATGTTCATTGCAGCATTATTTACAGTAGCCGAGACTTGGAAGCAACCCAAGTGCCCATCAATGGATGAATGGATAAAGAAGACGTTGTATATATGTACACTGGGATATTACTCAACCATGAAAAATATGAAATTGTCCTATTTGTGACAGCATGGATAGACTTTGAGGATATTATGCTAAGGGAAGTAAGTCAGACAGAGAAAGACAAATACCATATGATTTCACTCGTATGTGAAAGATAAACAAACTCACAAACACATAGATAAGGAGAACAGATTGGTGGTGACCAGAGGGGAAGGGAGTGTGAGGATGGTGAAAGGGTAAAGGAGCACATATATATGGTGATGGATGGAAACTAGACTTTTGGTGGTTAACATGATGCAATATACACAGAAACTGAAATATGATGATGTACACCTATTTACATCTGTAAATGTACATTTATTATTTGCACAGTGTTATAAACCAATGTGACCTCAATAAAATAATAAAAAAACAACAACATGCAATCTTCAGCTGTACACAAATAATGGACAAATCTCACAAACATAGTATTGAGCAGAGCAGATGCAAAAAAATACATACTCCATCATTACTTGTATAAAAAATTTTTTTAAGGAACAAAACTAAACTATAGTGTTTGGGATGCTTTCTTATTTGGTTAAACTATAAAGAAAAGTATTACCTTTAAACTATTACTCTTAAAGTCAGAAAGCTGTTAACTTTGGGAGAGGCAAAAAAAGGACTTCTGGGGTGCTGGCAGCAATGTTGATTGTCCTTGGATATTTTAATATATTTTTTTCTGTATTTTACAATAAAAATGACTTACTAAGCTTTTGATCTATTTGCTTCCAGGCAGTGCCTTGCACCAGTGACCAAACCAAAAAAACTCTTTTCCAGACTTGATTCTTTCTTCACTTCTCCTCATGCCTCTCTGAATTTAATGGCATCTACTTTGAGGAACCATCTGAAACAATAGGCTTGAGTGGGAAGGTGACAAACTTGTCTCTGGCTGTTTGAGGTCCAGAAGCAGTCAGCTTTTGCAAACCTGTGATATCCCCAATCTCAGAAATCTCTCTTACTATCTAATCTAGTTACAAACCAATCACTTATTTTCTGAGTTCAAATCTTTCTTGTAATCACTAGTTAAAACTAGCAGAGAACATCTAACAAACACTGGCTCTTTTCAACCATGCCTACCATGGCCCCTAGAGCTAGAGGCTCAATAAACAAGTCATCACAGGTAACAGTTTTATAAAATGTTGCATTACAGCAAAATAAGGGTCTCCATCTTTGAGTTTGCAGCATATTTTTCATTACCGCCTGCTATCCATCCTCAGAGTCAATGTCACCTATTTTGCTTTTTGTTATGGCAGCACTCCAAGTATAGTATGAATTTTCACAGTGGTCATGTAAAAGACAAAACTGCCTAAACAACAAGGCCTAAAAGTACCATGACTGAAATAAGGCAAAAGATTATTTTTCTAAAAAATTCTAGAAAGAATGTCAGCAAGCAATTCTCTTCCTCATAATTTAAGGACCTAAGTTTCTATCACCTTGTTTATCCACTGTCTGTAAAACATTATCCTAATCTATAAGGTAAAAAAGTTGGTTGCTGCTAAGTTCCTCTCAAGAATGAAGGGGAAAAGGGAGAAGTGAGGAGCTTTGACCTTGTCTTAAGTCACTAATCAGAAGTGAAACATCACTTCCATTCACATTCAATTAGAGAGAACATAGTCATATGGCCACATCCACTTGTGGGAAAGGCTGGGAAATTTCATGTAACTGGGTAAGTCATGTACTATGCTACAATTTTGTTACTTGGGTGAACTTTGAAAGTAGAGTTTTGTGGACTGCTAGAAGTCTTTACCATATTTCCTTCCCAAATAATTGATTTAGAATAACTTTGTCTTTTATATTCTTCAATGGTGGCATTTATCACTAGCATTTCCTTTAAGACAGTAATTCAGTTTTCAGCTGTGGCTGAGCTGTTACTTGGAAGTTTCAGTCTTTTCCTTAATTATGTGATGAAGTTACTTTGTCCTCAATTTGTTCCCTTACTTTTTCTAATATCCCTTTTAATCTCATTGTTGTACCTTTTCCCACATGGCTGATATTTTTGTCAGATATTTTGAAGATCCTTTCAATTT
Organism: Tapirus indicus; assembly: GCA_031878705.1. Lineage (NCBI taxonomy): Eukaryota > Metazoa > Chordata > Mammalia > Perissodactyla > Tapiridae > Tapirus > Tapirus indicus. Next base: position 142,163,323 of record CM062918.1, on the reverse strand, counting down.
GTTTTATTTCTTGAGTCTTATTAAGGACTACATTTTGTGTTTCCTTATTTTTAATTTCTGTTTCATTTCCTCCAGGACACTCTGAAATTTTTAGTATATTACTTTTTTCAGTTGTTTCTCTCATCATTTTGGAAAGTTTGAATTGGAGAAGCATTTTCCTGCAAGTTCATACATAAATTTTTTATGAAATTACATTTTTTTAAACTGGGCTAACATTGGTTTATAACATTATATAAGTTACATGGGTACAACATTATAATTCGACTTCTGTATACACTAGAGCATGCTCACTTATTTTCTTCGTTGAAAAGCTTGGGTTGTAGAGGATGAAAGCCTTATTTTTCCTATAAATATTTTTTGCATTATACTCATAGTGAGGGGAGTCTATGGAACAAAATCTTTACAAGGAGGTAGAAGGAATGACAATCAGGATGGTTTCCTGATAAAAGACTAAAGGGAATTTGAGAACATTAACTTGATTGCACTGTAAGTAAGAAAAGCCAAAATAGGTTAGAAGCTTCAGGAAACTGGAAAATTGCTAAATGTTCATTAAATTCCTGAGTTTTCACATGGGCTTATTTCTTTGAGACACATCCCATTCTTTTGATTAAATCATGGAAGGCTTGTTTGACTTCCTTTATTCTCAAGGTAAAAGTGAGTTTGTCCAACATGGGCAAATCAAAATAATGAGCATTGACACCCTTTACTAGTGGCAACTCCTTTCTTTTGCTGAAGGTTTGATATAGAAAGTTATGCAACCTCTATTGGTGACCAAATTTCTTGTGAAAAGGATACCTAAAAAAGGTCTTTTTCCTTTGTTGGATAGAGAAAAAATTTTAATTGTTTTTATGATACTTACAGAGAACAAGAGGATCATGGTTAAGGTTAACATATCACAAACAATAACCATTTTCCCTGCTAACCATGTGTCAGAGAATGAGCTATTTAGGATTAAAGAGATATCACAGACAAAATGGTCAGTGATTATAGAATCATGGAATCCCAAACAGAGAACCACTGAGAGTTGGAGGCCAGCCACCAATGCTGTTATTCATTACTAAAGAATGAGGATCCAGCAGATTCTGTTGTATATGATGGTGGCATAATGTGGGGGTTTACAGGTGGCCACATATTGATCATAGGACATGGTGGCCAGGCGATAACATGCTGCTCCTCCAAGAACATTAAAAAAAAATATTTCACTGAAACAGACCTGAGAGTATTAGTTCTATCTTTGGTTGATATGCTGTAAAGACATTTGGGAACACAATCAGTTGTCAATGATATTTCTAACAAGGAAAATATTTAAAGAAAAAAAATGCACAATTGTTTAAAGATGAAAATCCACCAAGATGAAGAAGTTCATTGTCAGATTTCCAAATATACTCAACACGTAGGTGAAACAGAAAAATCTAAAACAAAATCTCAAGTTGTAGGTCTTGAATAAGTCCCACCAGGATGGACATTATTACTGCCTGTGGTTTCTCATCACTGACTTACTGTTTTCTGTGTGGTCTGTATGTAGAAGTCAATAAAACCAGATATGAAAAGAGTGTTATGAAATTAGGTAGTGATGGATGTGGCTATAAGGGGAAAACCACAAAGTAATTCATTTTATTTTAGCTGATAACAGTTTGATAGCATACATAAACTCTATACTTATTTTTCTCTATCCCCACATTTTAGGTTATTGATGTTATAATTTACATATTTTTTATTGTGTAGCCAATAACCAATTATTCTAGCTGTATTTATTGTTAATATGTTTTTTTTTTTTTTACTTTTAAACTAGGTCAAAAGAGATTTACACACCACCATTACAGTATTAGAGTATCATTGGTTGGACTCCATGATGGGGCAGGGCTGCAAACTGGGCTCCACAGTCACCCCTGATTGGATGGGGCCTCAGGTTCTCCTTGCCTGCTAGATGGTGCTGCTGGCTGGACTCCTTATTCAGACAGGGGTGCAGGCAGGGCTTCACCATCAGACAGGGCCTTAGGCTGTGCTTCATGATCAGGCAGGCCACTGGCTGTGCTCTACTGTTAGGTGAGGGAGCTGGTCAGTCTCCCTGGTTGGGCAGGGCCTCCACTGTACTTTGCAGTCTGTGCTCCACAGTTGGGCAGGGTCACTCTCTAGGCTCCCTGATCAGGTGGAGGTTGTAGGCTATGCTCTGTGTTTGGGTAAGATCACTGGCTGAGCTCTCTGCCTGGGCAAGGCTGCAGACTGTGCTCAGCAATCAGGCAGGGCCTTTGGGCTCTGCTGCTGGGTGGAGCTGTGGGATGGGCTCCACAGCCAGGTAGTACTGTAGGTTGGATTCTGAGGCTGCCCAGGTTCACTGATCAGGCTCTCTAGTCAGGTACAGCCAGTGGTTATGCTCCACAGTTGGGTGGGTCTGCCTCGCTTGGCCCTCTGCCCAAGCAGAGCTGTAGAATGGGCTCCATGGCTGCCCAGGGTCTCTAGCTGGGCCCTCTGGTCAGACAGGGGCAGACACTATGCTCAACAATTGGGCAGTGTTGCTGGCTTGGCCTCCCTGCCCATGTAGGCTGTAGAATGGGTTCCTCAGCTGGTATGGCCCATTGGCTGGAGACCCAAACCAGGCAGAGCTGCTGACCAAGCTCCCTGGTAAGACTGGGCCACTGGCTTGACTCTGCAGATAGGTGGAGCCAATGGCTGAGATCTTTGCTTAAGCACTGACACCAACAGGAATGTGGTCTGTCAAGATCCGCACACTGATTGCTGTGAGCCTCATCCCCATTCTCCATCTCTAGATGAAACCCATGAGGCAAGATCTAAGTGGGTCTCCTGGGAAGAGTCATGTATTGCTGTGAAAACTGGATGTGGTTTTTCTTGGTTTTTGCAGTTCAAGGTGTGCTTTAGCCTCACCCCTAGGTTCTGAGATTTTCACAAAGGCATCTTGTCTATGGATAATTGCTAGTTGGTCTTTCTGTATGGAGGACTGAAGTCGGGAGCCACCTATTGCATCATTGTGCTCAGTAGTTCATCTAAACAGACTTCATTAATTGTATAATTTTAGGACCTTGAGGGCAATTATAATCTCTCACTTATCCCCTCTGATTTCTGAACCAATATATGAAATAGATAGAAAATGAGATGGAGATGAACTTATCAATCACATTTCTGGAGTGGAGAGCTTAGATTTAAAGTTAAAATTAACATCAACACTCCACACCTTTTATTGGAGTTATGGAAGGAGATAAGAGAGTGGATTGAGAGAATATTCAAAGATATAATGGCTGAAAATTTCTTAAATTTGGCAGAAGACATACATTTACAGACTTTAGAAGCTAAGGAAACCACAAGTAGGATAAACCAAAAGAAATCCATGCCAAGACATGTCATAATTAAACTTCTAAAAACTGAAAACAAAGAAAAAGTCTCAAAAGTAACCAGAGGGAAATGATACATTACTTATACAGAAACACCAATTTGAAAGACAGTAGATTTCTCATCTGAAACACTGGACTGCAGAGGAAGTGGCACAACATTTTGAAGTGCTGAAAGAAAAAACTGCAATCTGTAAATTCTATATAGGGTGAAATTTTTCTTCAGGAATGAAAGGGCAATAAAGATATTGTCAGACCAAGGGAAAATTAAAAAAATTTGTCAATGGCAGACCTACCATTAAAGAATAGGTAAAAGAAGTTCTTCAAAGAGAAAGGAAATGATGAAATAAGGAATCTTGGTGCAACAGGAAAGAAGAAAGAACTATGGAAAAGCAGAAATATGGGTAAATAAAATAGACTATCCTTATCCTATAAGTTTTATAAAACATATGTGATGATTGACACAAAAATATAACATCGTCTGATAATCAAGACAGTGATATTTCAAAGTGGAGAGGCTGAAGGGATCTAAATAAAGTAAGGTTTCCACATTTCACTTGAAATGCTAAAACATTGATAGTAGTAGACTGTAACAAGTAACATATGTGTAATGTGATACCCAGAGCAACCACTCAGAAAATTATACAAAGTAATACAATAAAAATTACTGAATTAATGAATTAGTCAAGATGAAATCCTCAATAGTGTTCAAACAACCTACATAAATGCAGAAAAGAAAAACAAGAAACAAAGGAAACAAACAGAAACAAACAACAAAAAGGCAGACAAATCTGAACATATAAATAATTACCTTAAATGCAAATGATTTAAATGCATCACTTAAAAGGGACAAATTGGGAGATTGGATTAAAATTAAAAAAACCCAAATATATGACATTCTTAGAAACTCACTTCAAATTCAACAACATACATAAGTTGAAAGTAAAAGGATCAGAAAAATATACCATGAAAAATCAAGAAAAAAGCAGGAGTAGCTATATTAATATTAGATAAAATAGACAAAGAAGGGCCAGCCTGGTGGCATAGTGGTTAAGTTTGTGCACTCCACTTCTGGCTAGCCCAGTGTTCGCAGGTTCAGATATTAGGCACGGACCAATGCACTGCTTGTCAAGCCATGCTGTGGTGGTGTCCCATATAAAGTAGAGGAAGATGGGCATGGATGTTAGCCCAGGTCCAGTCTTCCTCAGCAAAAAGAGGAGAATCAGCAATGGATGTTAGCTCAGGGCTAATCTTCCTCACAAAAAATAAATAAGTAAAGTAGACAAAGAAGCATAGAACATTACAAATGGGAAGCAAAGGGATATTACATAATGGTAGAAAGGTCAATCCACAAGGAAGACTTAATTTGTACACATCACACAGTAGAGGCCCAAAATATTTGAAGCAAAAACTGATATAGCTGAGAGAAGAAATAGACAAATCTAGAATTATATTTGGGGACTTAACACCTGCCTTTCAACAAATGATAGAACAACTAGACAAAATGAAAAAAATATATTAAATATCTTAATAACACAGTCAACTGAAAGGATTTAATTGATGTTCATAGAAAATGCCAACCAATAAGAACAGAATACGTGTTTTCTTCAATCACCTATTCACCAAGATAGACCATGTTCTAATCCATAAAACAAACCTCAACAAATCACACACTTTATGACTTAAGTGAAATGAAATCATGCAGAGTATGTTCTCTGACCATAGGGAAACAAAACAAAAACAAAACAAAAAGACAACAGGAAAATCTCTGAACACTTGGAAATTACATAACCACTTCTAAATAATACATGGGCCAAAGAGGAAGTCTAAAAGGAAATAAAAATACTTAGAACTGAATGAAAAAAGTAAATATAACATATTAAAATATGTGAGATGCAGCTAAAGGAGTGTTGAAGGAAAATTTAAAGAACTAAATGTTTGCATTAGAAAAAAGGAAAGTCTTGGATAACCTAGAAGAAATAGATAAGTTTCTAAGAACATACAAGCTACCAAAACTGATTGCGGAAGATACAGAAAGCCTGAATAGACCAATAACAATAAAGGAAATTTAATCAAAAACCTCTCAACAAAGAAATCTAGTAACAGGTGAATTCTACTAAACAGTCAAAGAAGAATTAATACCAATCCTTAAACTCATCTAAAAAAATAGAAGAAGGAAACTTCCAAACACATTTTGAGTCCAGCATCACCCTGATACCAAAGCCAGACAGAGACCTGCAAACAAGGAAAACTACAGGCCAATATCCCTGATGAACACAGATACAAAAATTCTCAACAAAATACTAGCAATCTGAATTCAACAGCACATTAAAAGCATTGTACACCATGGCCAAGTGGGATTTATCCCTGGGATGCAAGGATGGTTCAACATATGCAAATCAATCAATGTGATATGCCCCATTAACAGAATGAAAGAAAAAAACCCACATGATCATCTCAATAAAGGCAGAAAAAACATTTGACAAAAGTCAACACCCATTCCTGATAAAAACTCTCAACAAAGTCAGTATAGAAGGAGATTACCTCAACACAATAAAGGCCATAATATAAGACAAGCCCACAGCTAACATCATAATCAGTGGAGAAAAATGGAAAACTTTTATTCTGAGATCTGGTACAAGACAAGGGTTCCCAGTCTCACCACTCCTGCTCAACATAGTGTTGGAAGTCCTAGCCAGAGCAATTAGACAAGAAAAAGAAATAAATGGCATCTGAATTGTAAAGGAAGAATAAAATTATCTCTGCAGATGACATGATCATATCTGTAGAAAACCTTAAAGACTCAATGAAAAAACTGTTAAAACTAATAATGAATTGAGTAAAGACACATAAGACAAAATCAATATACAAGAATCAGTTGTGTTTCTATAAACAATGAACTATCCAAAAAGGTAATTAAGAAAACAATTCTATTCTTAATAGAAACAAAAATAATAAAATACTTAGGAATAAACTTAACCAAAGAAGTGAAATTTATAAAATGAAACACTGAAATTTATAAAATGTTAATGAAGGAAATTAAAGAAGATGCAGATAAATGGAAACATATCCCATGTTCATGGATTGGAAGAATTAATATTGTTAAAATGTTCATACTATCCACAGTGACCTACAGATTTAATGGAATCCTCAACAAAATCCCAATGTCATTCTTTACAGAAATAGAAGAAACAATCCTAAAATTTATACAGAACCACAAAAGACCCTGAATAGCTAAAGTAATCTTGAGCAAGAATAACAAACCTGGAGGCATCATACTCCCTGATTTCAAGGTATATTACAAAGCTACAGTAATCAAACAGTATAGTGCTGTTTATAGTATTGGCATAAAAACAGACATATAGAACAATGGAACAGAATTGAGAGCCCAGAAATAAATCCACACATCTAAGTTAATTGATCTTCAACACACATGCCAAGAACACACAATGGGGAAAGGATAGTCCCTTCGGTAAACAGTGTTAGGAACCCTGGATATCCATATGCAAAAGAATGAAATTGAACCCTTATCTCACAGCGTATACCAAAATCAACTCAAAATAGATCCAAGACTTAATCATAAGACCTGAAGCCATAAAAATACTAGAAGAAATATACATAAAAATCTTCTTATCATTGGTCTGGGCAATGATTTTTTGGATTTACACAAAAAGCACAGGGAAGAGAAGCAAAAATAGACTTGTGGGATAGCACCAGATTAAAAACCTTCTGTACAGCAAAGGAAACAATCAATAGAGTGTAAAGACAACCCATGGATTGGGAGAAAATATTTGCAAGCCATATATGATAAGGGGTTAACATTCAAAATATTTAAGGACTCCTTATAACTCAATAGCAAAAAATAAAATAAAATAACCCTAACAAAAAATAGACAAAGGAGTTGAAAGGACAGTTCTCTAAAGAAGACATACAAATGGCCAACAGGTATATGAAAAGGTGTTCAATATCACTAATCATCAGGGAAATGCAAATCAAAACCACAAGGAAATGCAAATCAAAACCATAGTAATTGCCACACTGGAGAAGAGAAAATGGGAAATATTTGTGGGGCATACACTACGTACCACCTACTGATCTATGCCCTCAACAATTATGTCTATTTAATGGACATTATGATCCCATTTTATAGAACAGGAAAGTGAGATTCAGAGAGATAAAGTTTCTTGTGTCATTCAAGATGGAGTTGATTAAGTCACATTTGATTAGACCACATTCCCTCTCTGGGTCTCATCATTTTTGTGAGAATTATATGAAACCATGTATGGGGAAGCCATTTGTAAGACATGTGTGTTGTGTATATTTTGTCCCTAATTCTGGCATTTTGTTCCCAAGACTAGCATTGGTTTTCCTGGTGTTTGTACTCTATTGATCAATAGGTGATTAACCTGATAAATCAACTGTGGTGAAGGTGACTTTGGGTGGCAAAAGGTTAGCAGTCCCATTAATATGTACATATCTTAACAAGTTCTTCACTATCTTAAACTGGAAACTTACAGGTATTTTCTCAGAAGTGACTCCCAGGCCAATATGGGCTCCCACCCCTACCTCAATCTGAGCATTCCACATTTATCTGTTTTATATTTCATTTCTGAATGCACACTCCAAAAAATGAGAATTACTGTTTACTGTCTTTAGGTAGTAGTCTATAAATGGGCAAATTACAACCAGGCTAGTCATGTTTAGAAAATGTAGCTTTTCAGGACCTTCTTGATCTGCAAACAGTTCCACCTAAGCTGCTTGTTCATGGCCAAGTCCAGCTATGTCCACCCACTGGGGAAGGCAGATGCCATGACTCCATAGTCTTCCTCTTCTGTGCAGCTGATGCTCTTTTGCCACCCACCCCCAATCTCACCTCCAAGCTAGTCTCTCTGGACCCTCATCCTTTAGTCATGTGTTTAAAATTTGTTCCCAATGCTGTCAACAAAGGACATTCATTAGCCTGTTCCAAACAAGGATTCCCCAGGGCAACTTGTGTTTCTTCACTCAATTGCTTCCCCAGTGTGTGCTCTCAATAGAGCAAATATAACCTCTGTCACTCTGGGTAAAGTGTAATCTGGGGTGGGAGGGGGAGGTCATATTCTGCCTTCTGAGGTCATTAACCTCACTTCTCCTAGAGCAGAAAAATCCAGGACTACTCTGCTTCTCAAAGTTCTTCTTATATTTATGGCTCCACTTTTAAAAGACAGAATATCCAAAAACTCTGATTCAGCTCCAGTCTGAATTATTGGAAGAATACAAATGGGCCCCCACTAAGCAGATAAGGGACCTCAGAAGACTATTTCTTACTGATAGAAGCCCTGAAAGTTTTTGTTATTTCTGTGAAATGCAGGATAGGATTTGGTGGCAGATAATGTTGGAAATGCAATAAATTTTATATTATTTTGTAATTATGTGGCCTTACAACTTTTATTCACCTCTAATAATATTTAAGACTAAAGTCCCACTATAGCCATTTGGATGGTCAAGTGAGGAAGTATGTTCCCTGTCTATAGCTTCATTGATTTTTCTTCTCTGTGGTGGCGAAGCCTGAAACTGACACGGATGTGAATACTCAACTACTCCCTGAAGCTTCCAGGTTGGTGACCAGGAGGGCAAGGACATCCAGAGCATTGCATAACTTTTCTTGATTCCTGATTCCAGCAGTGACTGCAAACCACTAGTGGGTTATGGAATCAATTCAGTGGGTTGCAACCAGCATTTGAAGAAATTTTAAAATAGAATAAAATATATCAAATTGTATCACATGTAGTAAGTATAGAGTGTTCTCTGAAACTTTTAAGTTAGATATATACATGTTTGCCAGAAAATGATATAAAATGTATAATGCATTATGGTCAAAAATGCTTGAAAGCTGCTGCCTGATAAATATTTATAAAAATAATATGCAGAAAATGTCTTGAATAACTCAGTAAGGTCACTTCCATATAGTGTGACTCTTAACCACATTTGCTTACCAATCAGAGACTTGAAATGCTCTTGAAGTGCTCAAATATGGAGTCTTCTAGAAAACCCTGGATCATAGTTTTGTATACTTTCCACATAAAATTTCTATATCCACATACAGAAAATTTACACATGATTTAGTAGATTCCTATTCATAGCAAATCCATTCTAGGAATTAATGGATCCCTGGTTAAGAACCCTGCTTTAAATATTTTCTTAAAAAAATTATGCATAAATTAAAGTCAATTCAAATATTCTTCAATCCACTCTTATTAAAAAGCAAAAAAAAAAATCTTAAATAATATTTAATATTTTGAGGTTTATCTGACCAAAAAGGTGACTTTAGAAATAGGCTATGGGGGAGAAGGGGCATAAGGGATAAGGGGCTGCCCCAGGACCTCCACTGCCCCCTACCCATTCAGTGGCCAGTCAGTGCTGCCAGAAGTACAAGGAACTCTCCACCTCACCTGGCACCCCCTCGCCACCAATGGAACATTTCTCGGATGCCTCAGCTCTCCATTTGGGCCAGCCAGCAGCCACCTCCCCAGTGCAAGTACCTGTAATCTCTGGTGGGAGGGGCTCTGCTGAGCAGGAAAGCAGGGGGCCAGGGGCCCATGGCTGTAGCTGGGAGTTAGCAGCTTTCCTCTCACATGTTGAGGTTTAACTTGGGCATAGTCATGTATGGGGCAGTGGAGGAGCCAGAACCCCTCCTCCCTACTCTCTTGTGCTCCGGGGTCTCTGCTGCCAGGGAAGGGGTCCTGGGGTATGAAGTACATAAGGGAAGGAAAGCTCCTAACATTTCCCTGGAATGTAATAGAATCTCCCTGCCCTTTGGGGAAAGCAAAATTCTAGATGTAAAGATTCTGAATGTGTTTGAGTAAGTAAATGCAGATTTTTATTCCAATCCAATATTTACTGAGCCCTAGACAGGTATGTGTAATAGTTCAAAGGATAGAACGACATAATCTTGATGCTGCACAGATCTTTGAATTCTAATGGACAGACATGGGCAGAGAAGCTTGGAGGGTCCATTGGGAAGAAGTGAGGAGCTGGCAATTTTTGGCATCAAAATATTTAGGGAGTTGGACCAGAAGGAAAGTGAGAGGCTGCTATAATTAGATGAAAATTAAAAACAGAAACAGCAAGGAAGAGTGAGAAAAATAACAATTCTGAGAAGAGTTAGGCAGACAAAGGAAGTAGGGCAATGAATAGAATCAGTGGGAAGTAAAGAAAGACAATACAGGAGAAGAAAATTAGTAACTATTCTGGAAGGAGGCAGCTGTTGGAGGCATTCCTTTATTAAGTCATTCCACACAGTTTTTGAACATCATCTATGAGGCAGACACTTACTTCATGCTGGCACTGGGAAGGGTATCATCTGGGGGAGGTAATGATAAGACCTTTTTGATACAGGGCACATGGGTCTGGGAAGGATCCAACACCATTAAATGGGTCACTGGTCTGGGTCATGTCATCACAGGAAAAGTTCATGGTCCATCTGCTTTTCTTCTCTTCAGATTTCACCTGTCCGTTTCAGAGGACCTCTTCCTTTCTCACCTTTATTACTATCATTTTTTACCTTGAGACTCAAAAATTTTTCAACAATGAAAAATAAAACCATGTTGATTGAGTTCATCCTGCTGGGTCTAACAGATGTCCCTGAACTCCAGGAGGTGGTTTTCACCTTTCTATTCCTCGCCTATTTACTCAGCATCATTGGAAATCTGTCTATACTCATCCTCACCTTGCTGGATCCTCACCTTCAGACTCCCATGTATTTCTTTCTCTGGAACTCCTCCTTCTTAGAAATTTCCTTCAGAGACATCTTCATTCCCAGGGCCTTGATCAGCATCACAACAGGGAACAAGAGTAGCAGCTTTACAGGCTGCTTCACTCAGTATTTCTTTGCCATATTCCTTGGGGCCACAGAGTTTTACCTTCTGGCTGCCATGTCCTATGATCGCTGTGTGGCCATCTGTGAACCCCTGCATTACACGACCATCATGAGCAGCAGAGTCTGCACCCAGCTGGTTCTCTGCTCTTGGCTGGCCGGGTTAATGGTTATTATAGTACCAATCACTCTGATGAGTCAGCAGGACTTTTGTGCATCCAACAGGCTGAATCATTATTTCTGTGACTATGAGCCCCTTCGGGAACTCTCTTGTTCAGACACAAGCCTCATAGAGAAGATTGTCTTTCTTGTGGCATCTGTGACCCTGGTGGTCACTCTGGTGCTAGTGATTCTCTCCTACACATTCATCATCAGGACTATTCTGAAGCTCCCCTCTGCCCAGCAAAGGACAAAAGCCTTTTCTACTTGTTCTTCCCACATGATTGTCATCTCTCTCTCTTATGGAAGCTGCTTCTTCGTTTATGTTAAGCCCTCAGCAAAAGAAAGGGACACATTCAACAAGGAAGTAGCTCTGCTCTTTACTTCAGTTGCACCTTTGTTGAACCCCTTCATTTACACCCTAAGGAACCAACAGGTAAAACAAGCCTTCAAGGATACAGTCCAAAAGCTTGTGAATCTTTGCAGATTTTCAGAATAAAAGCTTTAATGGACAAGTCGTTACTATGTACCAAGCTCTCTGCCAATGACCAGGTATTCAATAAAGAGTTAAACTCCAGTGAGAGAGACTTGGAAATAAATAAATTACAGCCTAAGTGTTCATATAAAGACATGATTAAGGTTTTATAAATGAAAAAGCTACTCAATCTGAATTAGAGAGTCAATAAATGTTTTCAGAGAGGATGCCAGATAAACTGAGTCTTGACAAGTAAGAATAAGTCACCCAAGCAAAAATAGAGAAAGAGGAATTTGGGCAGAAAGAATATTGATGGTAGGAGCACAAAATTTCAATCCAACAGGATTGAGTAAATGTCATTAATTTCAATGAAATAAAAAGGAGTAGGGAAAAAGTTGTGGAGATAACTTTAGTTTTGAATTAAGTTAAATCCCATTTTAAGTAAATTAAATGCCCATAATGTCAAGTCATCTGAATTTGGGACCAGATCAATGGATTTAGCAATCCTTATTATGTAGATGGTAACTGGTGTTGTGGAAATAGAGAAGGTCATGAATAGAAGAAGTTCAAATATTAAACTCTAAGGATCCTCCCAAAATAAAGAGCAGAAGAGTCAGAAAGGATAATAAGAAAGGCAATAGATCTCTGTAATTCATGAGAAGAAAATGTCTCAAGAAATGTAGGTGGTTGCAGAGAGCAATTAATAAGAAGAATGAAAGTATGAGAACTAACAATTAGGGTGATTCTTGTTAATCCCAGCCACATTTTTAGCAAATATGGACATTGGAGGTGGAGTAGGAAGAAGTCAGACTGTAGTGGGATACTGCTGGGTGGGAGCTGAAAAGTTAAAGAATGGTAAAATGGAATTTCAAGAGTGGAGAAATGAAAAGAAGTACAACCTCCAAGTTCTATTTCCTATGATTTCTCATTACGAGTATTTGTGCTTTGTCATTACTAATATATGATAGTAATGGTCATATATTTAAAGTCTGTAAGATCCAGGAGTGCAGGGATAATATCTTCTTGATCACAATTCCATCTACAATGTCAAGCAATGGTAGATGCTCAATAATTAGTTTTTGAATGGATGAATAAATAATGGATGGATAGATGGATGGATGGACAAATGAATGAGGGAGCCTAAAACTGAATTTTTTAAAATCGATGTCTTAATAGTTTATAACATTGTGAAATTTTAGTTGTACATTATTGTTTGTCGATCACCATATAAATGTTTCCCTTCACCCCTTGTGCCCACCCCCGTTCCTGCTTCCCCCTGGTAACCACCAAACAGTTCTCTCTGTGTGTCAGTTTATATTCCACATAAGAGTGAAATCATGCAGTGTTTGTCTTTCTGTCGCTGGCTTATTTCACTTAACACAGCACTCTCCAGGTTCATCCATGTTGTTGTGAATGTGACGATTTTGTCTTTTTTATGGCTGAGTAGTATTCCATTGTATACATATACCACATCTTCTTTATCCATTCATCCATTGAGGGATACTTGGGTTGCTTCCACTTTTTGGCTATAGTGAATAATGCTGCAGTAAACATAGAGGTGCATAAGTCTCTTTGGATTGCTGATTTCAGGTTTGTTGTATAGATACCCAGTAGTGGGATAGCTGGATCATAAGGTATTTCTATTTTTAATTTTTTGAGGAATCTCCATACTGTTTTCCATAGAGGATGCACCAGTTTGCATTCCCACAAGCGGTGAATTAGGGATTCCATTTCTCCACAATCTCTCCAAATTTGTTGTTTTTTTGTCTTGGTGATTATAGCCATTCTAATGGGTGTAAGGTGATATCTTAGTGTAGTTTTGAGTTGCATTTCCCTGATGATTTGTGATGTTGAACATCTTTTCATGTGCCTGTTGGCCATCTGTATATCTTCCTTGGAAAAATGTGTGTTCATATCCTCTGTCCATTTTTTGATCAGGTTGCTTGTTGTTTTGTTGTCCTGTTGAGTGAGTTCTTTATATATTTGGAGATTAACCCTTGTTGGATATAAGATTTGCAAATATTTTCTCCCAGCAGGTGAGTTGTCTATTCATTTTGATCCTGGTTTCATTTGCCTTGTAGAAGCTCTTTAATCTGATGAAGTCCCACTTGTTTATTTTTTCTTTTGTTTCTCTTGTCTGAGTAGACATGGAATCCAAAAAGATCCCTTTATGACCGATGTCAAATAGTGTACTGCCTATATTTTCTTACAGGAGTTGTACAGTTTCAGGTGTCACTTTCAGGTCTTTGATCAATTTTGAGTATGGTGATAGAAAATGGTCTACTTTCATTCTTTTTCATGTGGCTGTCCAATTTTCCCAGCACCATTTATTGAAGAGACTTTCCTTTCTCCATTGTATGTACTTAGCTCCTTTGTCAAAGATTAGCTGTCCGTAGATGTGTGGTTTTATTTCTGGGCTTTCATTTCTGTTCCATAGACCTGTGTGTCTATTTTTTTACTAGTACCCTGTTATTTTGATAGGTATAGCTTTGTAGTATGTTTTGAAGTCAGGGATTGTGATGCCTCCAGATTTGTTCTCTTTTTCTGGGATTTCTTTAGCTATCTGGGGTCTTTTGTTGCCCCTATGAGTTTTAGTATTCTTTGTTCTATTTCCGTGAAGAATGTCATTGGGATTCTAATTGAGATTGCATTGAATCTGTAAATTGTTTGAGGTAAAATGGATATTTTAACGATATTTGTTCTTCCAATCCATGTGCATGGGATATTTTTCCATTTCTTTATGTCTTCATTGATTTCTTTCAATAGTGTTTTATAGTTTTCATTGTATAGGTCTTTCACCTCCTTGGTTAAATTTATTCCCAGAGATTTTATTTTTTTGTTGTGATTGTAAATGGGATTGTCTTTTTGAGTTCTCTTTCTGGTAGTTTGTTATTGGCATATAGAAATGCAACTGATTTTTGTGGGTTGATTTCATACCCTGCCACTTTGCTGTAGTTGTTGATTATTTCTAATAGTTTTCCAATGGATTTTTAGGGTTTTCTATATATAAGACCATGTCATCTGAAAATAGTGAGAGTTTCACTTCTTTGTTGCCTATTTGGAGTTCTTTTATTCCTTCTTCTTGACTAATTGCTCTGGCCAAAACCTGCAGTACTATGTTGAAAAAGAGTGGTGAGAGTGGGCACCCTTGTCTTGTTCCTGTTCTCAGCTTTCAGTTTTCCCCCCCTGAGTATGATGTTGGCTGTGGGTTTGTCAAATATGGCTCTTATTATGTTGAGGTACTTTCCTTCTATAACCATTTTGTTGAGAGTTTTTATCATAAATGGATGTTGGATCTTGTCAAATGCCTTCTCTGCATCAATTGAGATGATCATGCGGTTTTTATTCTTTGTTTTGTGAATGTGGTATATCACATTGATTGATTTGCAAATGTGTCCCAGGTATAAATCCCACTTGGTTGTGGTGTATGATCCCTTTGATGTATTGCTGTATTCAGTTTGCCAATATTTTGTTGAGGATTTTTGCATCTATGTTCACCAGTGATATTGGCCTGTAGTTTTCCTTTTTTGTGTTGTCCTTGTGTGGCTTTGGTATCAGGGTGATGTTGGCCACATAGAGTGTCTTAGGAAGTGATCCAACTTCCTCTACTTTTTGGAAAAGTTTGAGAATGATAGGTATTAAGTCTGCTTTGAATATTTGGTAAAATTCTCTGGAGAAGACATCTGGTCCTGGAGTTTTATTTTTTGGGAGATTTTTGATTACTGTTTCAATCTCTTTACTTGTGATTGGTCTATTGAAGTTCTCTATTTCTTCTTGATTCAGTTTTGGTAAGTTGTATGAGTCTAGGAATTTACCCATTTCTTCTTGATTGTCCAATTTGTTGGCATATAGTTTTTTATAGTATTCTCTTATAATCCTCTGTATTTCCATGGTATCCACTGTAATCTCTCCTCTTTCATTTCTAATTTTATTTATTTGAGCCTTCCCTCTTTTTTTTTCTTAGTGAGTCTAGCTAAAGGTTTGTCAATTTTGTTTATTTTCGCAAAGAACCAACTCTTTGTTTCATCGATCCTTTCTACTGCTTTTTTCATTTCAATTTCATTTATTTCTGCTCTAATTTCTATTATTTCCCTCCTTCTGCTGACTTTGGGCTTTATTTGTTGTTCTTCTCCTAGTTCTGTTAGACATAGTTTAAGGTTACTTATTTGGGATTTTTCTTGTTTGTTAAGATGGGCCTGTAGTGCTAAGAGTTTCCCTCTCAGGACTGCTTTTACTGCATCCCGTATGAGTTGGTATGGTGTATCTTCATTTTCATTTGTCTCCATATATTTTTTGATTTTTCATTTAATTTCATCAATGATCCATTGGTTCAGTAGCATGTTGTTTAGTCTCCACATCTTTGTCACTTTCCCAGTTTTTTCCTTATAGTTGATTTCTAGTTTTATAGCCTTATGGTTGGAAAAGATGCTTGTTATGATTTCAATCTTCTTAAATTTATAGAGGCTTGCCTTGTTTCCCAACATGTGGTCTATTCTTGAGAATGTTGCATGTACAGTTGAGAAAAATGTGTAATCTGCTGTTTTAGGATGGAATGCTCTGTATATATCTATTAAATCCATCTGCTCTAGATTTTTAAGTCCACTATTTCCTTATTGACATTTTATCTGGTGATCTATCCATTGATGTGAGTGGGGTGTTGAGGTCCCCTACTATTATTGTGCTGTTGTTAATATCTCCTTTTAGGTTTGTTAATAGTTGCTTTCTGTACTTTGGTGCTCCTGTGTTGGGTATATATATATTTACAAGTGATATGTCTTCTTGGTGGAGTGTCTCTTTTATCATTATATATTGCCCCTCTTTGTCTCTCATTACCCTTGTTATCTTGAAGTCTGCTTTATCTGATATAAGTACGGCCACACCTGCTTTTTTTTTTTTTGTTTGCCATTAGCTTGGAGTATTGTCTTCCATCCTTTTACTCTGAGCCTGTGTTTGTCTTTAGAGCTTAGATGTGTTTTCTGGAGGCAGCATATTGTTGGATCTTATTTTTTAATCCATCCCACCACTCTGTGTCTTCTGATTGGAGAATTCAATCCATCTACATTTAGAGTGATTATTGATATATGAAGACTTAGTGATGAGCTTATGTTTATTTTTGGTGTTTTCCTTCCCTTGATCTTTGATGTTATAAGTAAGTGTTTGCTAACCTATTCTGTTAGAGAGCTGTAATTTATTTGATTTTGTCTACCTATTTTCTCCTTGCACAAAGCTTTGTATCCCCTTTCTCTTTTTTTTTTCAGGCATGAGGGTCTTCTTGAGCATTTCTTGCAGTGGGGGGTCTTGTGGCCATGAATTCCCTTAGCTTTTGTTTATCTGGGATAGTTATTATTTCTCCATCATATCTGAAGTATATTTTCACTGGGTAGAGTATTCTTGGCTGAAAGTTTTATCTTTCAGAATTTTGAATGTATCATTCCACTCCTAGTCTGTAGAGTTTCTGATGAAAAATCTGCTAAGAGCCTGACTGGAATTCCTCTGGATGTTATCTTATTTTCTCTTGCTGCCCTTAATATTTTTTCTTTGTCATTAACTTTTGCCAGCTTTACTACTATATGCCTTGGGGTTGGCCATTTTTTGTTGATATATTTAGGAGATCTATTGATTTCATTTACTTGTATTTCCAGCTCCTTCCCCAGATTTGGGAAGTTCTCAGCTATTATTTCTTTGAAAAAGATGTCTGCTCCTTTTTCCCTCTCAGATACCTATAATCCCTAAGTTGCATTTCTTAATTGAGTCGGATATTTCTTAGAGAATTTCTTCATTTCTTTTTAGCCTCAGTTCTGTCTCCACCTCCATCTGAAGCCTTTCTATATTCCTATCCTCATAACACTAATTCTTTCCTCCATATTGTCAGCTCTGTTCGTTAGAGATTCTAGATTTTCATTTATCTCCTCCATTGTACTTTTCATCTCCAACAATTCTGATTGGTTTTTCTTTATGGTTTCAATCTCCTTTGTGAAGAAGCTCCTAATTTCCTTGAATTGTCTATCCATATTTTCTTGTAATTTGTTGAGCTTTTTCATGATAGCTATTTTTTAAATTCTGTCATTTAGGTTATAAATTTCTGTGCCTTCCAGGTTGGTTTCTGGATACTTGCCATTTTCCTTCTGGTCTGGAGATTAAAGGTATTTTTGCATTGTGGTTGAGGGTGTGTTTTTATTTTTCCTCATCCTGAAGATGTCTGGTTGTAGATTCCATTTGCCACCACTAGGTGGGGGGCAATAACTGTATGTTCCCAAACTGCTAAGATGTGTGGGTGTTCTGGCTGGACTAATGTGTGACTGGGCTGGAGTGCCTTGCATTGGTCATTGCTGGGCTGTAGCACTGCCTGGCCAGGTCTTCGTGGGGGCTGGGGCAACTCATGCCAACCACCAGGCCAGGTCTCCACCAGGGTGAGCGTCATGCATCCGCCAGTGGGCTGGGTCTCTGTGGGGGTGAGGCATTGTGTCCTGGCCACTGGGCTGGGTCTCCACTGGGTTGGATTGCTGTGTGCCTCCTTGGGCTGCAGCACCCCGGGCTTGGGCACCAAACTGGGGACTGAGCATGGCTGAGCTAAGGCACTGAGCTCAGGCACCAAGTACACCTGAGCCAGGATGCTGAGGGAGGGGGAGAGGCTCTCACTTTCACCTCCCCATTCCCAGGGGCTTCCTGTTCCTCCCTTGCTATCTGCTCTCCTGGAATGTTAGTTTGGCAGGGACACCCCTGCAACTGACCTGTTGCTTCCACGTGGGGATTCTCCATGCTCTGTGTCAGAATTTGGAGAGTGAAGGTTTTTCCGCAGAGGGCTGCCCCTCCCCCTCCTCTCTGAGAGTTGCGTGGTCTCAGTCTCAGGTCCACTATCATTGGGGAAGGAGGGGAGACTTCCTTACCTGCTCTAGGGTTTCCAGCACCTCTGCCATCAGATATAAGGCTGTGTGGGTCGCTCAGATGTCCTATGTGTAGTTTGAAACACCTCTGTTGATGTGTGGATGACTCTTTTGTTGTATCTTAGTGGGGGAGAGTTTAGGGGAAAAAGCTCACTGGGCCATGATGCTAATGTCTTATACCTGAATTTTTTTTTTAAGTAAAGAACCTTGATCATTTGAGAGTTGATACTGAGAGCAGTGAATTAGCAAGGCATGCCTCACATGAACTTGTTTGATCTGCCTGGAAATTCCACTCTATTTTATGGATGAAGAAACTGAAGCTTAAAGAGGTGAAATAAGTTGTACAAAGTCACACAGCTGAGTGCCTGAACTAGAATTAGAAGCCAAATCTGTCTTGTGCCAGAGTCCAACCACTTAAGTACTGAGCAATACAACCTCCCACCCACTCTAACTGGTTTTAAGGTTCACTCTTCTAAGTGTTTCTCAGCATTTTAAGTAGACTTGGTTTTCCACTTTTCCCCCACTCTTTCCAAGCTCTCAACAAGCTTTGGTCAGAAGTCTTTAGGACATGAATTTCTTTAGGAAGTTGAAAGCATATGAAAGCCCATATTATTCCACCTATGACTCCTGACTTCTCTTAAGAAGCTTTTTGTTTCCATGTCCATATTTCTTTTGAACAATGTGCGTTTTTTTTTTCACTTTAAGAAGGAACAAGACCCCAAGAGCCTGGGACCTGGGAAAGCAGCATGTTTCCTCCACCCTTATCCCCAGTAAGCTTCCAATGAGGATTAAATTATGAGCAAGGAGGCTCATATCCACTGCTAACTGTGCTCCCTCCTCTCTATTCATCTTCTTGCTGAGCTTCCCTCAATGGCTTTGGTTCCTAGGCTCAAGGGCAGGAGTGATGGCCTTACAGCATAGCACAGTGCCATGCCCATAGTAGCCACTCAATAAATGTTCAATTAGTAAAAGAGTAAATAAATGATTGAATGATGTTTTTACTACATAAGGTTCAAGTAATTTTCATAAGCTTTTCTATTACCTACTTGTTTTTTAAAGGGCCAAACTCTTTCTCTTCTGAACACTTTAAAGCAAATTTTGAACCACATAGTTATTTCTTTGTAGATACATCCACAAATAAATCTGTTAATGTTACCTTGTTTAATATTATTCTAAGAGCTATTTTCTCCTTTTCTCAGAGATAGTCATAGGTAAATAAATTAAAAGTAGAGCCAAATTTCACAAAAGCAGTCTAAGCATGTTTTTGGAAGACACACATACATTAAAAAAAAATGTGTTCCCCATCAATCTATCATTTATGTCTACCATCTACCATCAGGAATTTAGTTATTTGATTTTAAGTCTTTCTTCCTGTTAAAATGCAATTAATAGAAGTGGTGTGCTGGTGTATTGTAGTAGGAAACATCCCCAAAATCTCAGTGGCTTAAATAACAAAACTTTATAATCTCTCATACTACATACACATAATGTGGGTCAGCAGCAAACTCTGCTCCATGTGGTCTTTCTGTATCATCTTTTTATGCTGCCACCTCCACATGAGATACTTCAAGGGTCACAACAGGAAATGCACAGAACTGGAATGTCTGAAACCTGCAATTAAATGCTCACCCGAAAGCCACTGGCCAAAATGAGTTACAACTGCAAAAGATCCAAGAAGTGTGATCTTCTCACACACATGGAAGGAAAAGAGAACCTGAGAACTTGTGTGCAAAAAGTGAAAACTAGAATGTATGATATTTTTTCCAAATGACAGCCAAGTTGTAAACAAGACTGGCTAAGGAAATTTGGCAGAGCAAATTGCTGCCATGAAAGCTGTAGTGAGTTAAGATGGGGAAGACAACTCCCATAGTTTGACCTTTTAAAAATATAAATCATTTCATGTCACTCTGTCATCTAAAACCCTTGATGGCTTCTTATTTCTTAAATTCCAAATTCAAAGGAGTCAAAGAAAAAGAGTAAAGAAAACCTACATAAATTATGGAATATCATTCAGGGAAACAATCTGCAGATTATTGGAGTCCCAGAGGAAAAAGAGAGAGAAAAGGGGGCAAGAATTTTATTTAAAGAAATAATGGCTGAGACTTCCCAAATCTGGGGAGAGAGGTAGACATTGAAGGACATAAAGCTCATAGGTCACCCCAAATTTCAATCCAAAATGATCTTCTCCAAGATATATTACAATAAAACTGTAAAATCAATAACAAAGAAGAAGTTTAATGGCAGCAAGAGAAAAAAATTCCTCACAGACTAGGGAGCCCCCATAAGACTATCAGCAGATTTCTCAGCAAAAACTTTGCAGTCAAAGAGAGGGTGGAGGGATATATTCAAAGTGCTGAAAGATAAAACTGCCAACCAAGAATACTTTACCTGGCAAGGTTGTCTTTCAGGAATGAAGGAGAGATAAAGACTTTCCCAACAAACAAAAGCTAAGAGAGTTCAACACCACTAGACATAACTTACAAGAAATGCTGAAAGAAGATCTTTAAGTTGAAATGAAAGGATGCTAATTAATACCATGAAAACATAAGAATGTATAAAACATACTGGTAAAGGTAAGTATATAGTCAAATTCAGAACACTCTAGTACTGTAATACAGTGGTGTGATAATCACTTAACTCTAGCATAAAGCTTAAAAGACAAAGGTATTAAAAATAACTATAGCTATGATGATTTGTCAATAAATACACAATATAAAAATAGATAAATTGTGACATCAAAAATATAAAATTGGAGGGGAGTAAAAGGGTAGAGTTATTGTATGTGATCAAAGGTTGTTATCACCTTAAATTAGACTGTTGTATATATATGATATAAGATATAAAACTATGTAAACCTTTTGGTAACCACAAAGCAAAAATCTACAGTACCTATTCTAAAATATAAAGAGAACAGAATCAAAACATACCATTGTGGAAAATTATCATTCACAAAGGAAGAAAGCAAGACAGTAAGAAAAGAACAAGATAATGTCAAAACAACCAGAAAGCAATTAATAAGAAGTCTTAGAAAGTCCTTACCTATCAATAATTACTTGAAATATAAATGGGTGAAATTTTCTAATCAAAAGGCTTTGATTAGCTGAATGGAAAAAAAAATGACAAAAATATATACTGCCTGCAAGAGACTCACTTCAGCTTTAAGGACACACATAGGCTCAGAATGAAGGAGTGAAAAAAGATCTTCCATGCAATGTAAACCAAAAGAGAGCAGGGGTAGCTATACTTATATAATACAAAATAGAAGTTAAGTGAAAAACTCTGACAAGAGACCAAGGTCATTATGCAATGAGAAAAAGGTCAATTCATCAAAAGGATATAACAATTGTAAATACATATGCACCCAACATCAGAGCACATAAATATATAAAGCAAATATTAACAGAACTGAAGAAGAAATAAACAGTAATATAATAATAGTTTAAGAACTTTAATACCCCACTTTCAAAAATGAATAGATCATTCAGAGAGAGAGTCAATGAGGAAACAGCAAATTTTAGCAATACTATAGAACAAATGGATTTAACAGACACATGCAGAATATTCCATCCAACAGCAGCAGAATACACATTCTTCACAAGTGCACACAGAAAAATCTATAGGATATATTATATGTTAGGTCACAAAACAACTCTCAACAAATTCAAGAATGGCAATTATTTCAAGTATCTTTTCTGACCACAATGGTACGAAGCTAGAAATCAACAAGAGGAAAGCTAGGTTTACTGATACCTGGAAATTAAACAATACACTCCTGAACAACTGATGGATCAAAGAGGACATCAGAGAATATTTAGAGACAAATGAAAATGGAAACACAACAAAACAAAACTTATGGGATGCAGCAAAGCAGTTCTAAGAGGTAAATTTGTAGCTATTAAGCTATACATTAAGAAACAAGAAAGATCTCAAACAAAAAACCCCTAACATCACACCTCAAGAAACTAGAAAAAGAAGAAATTAAGCCCAAAGTTAGCAAAAGGAAGGAAAAGATCAGAGCAGAAATAAATGAAATAGACACCAGGAAAACAATAGAAAACTTAACCAAATAAGGGTTGGCTTTTTGAAAAGATGAACAAAATTGACAAGCCTTTAGATACACTAACCAAGAAAAAAAAGAGAAGACACACAAAATTATAAATGAAAGAGAAGACATTTCAACTGATACCACACAAACATTAAAGACCACAAGAGACTACTATGACCAATTATATGCCAACAAATCAGACTACCTAGAGGAAATGGATAAATTGCTCACAACACACAATCTACCAAGACTAAATCATGAAGAAATAGAAAATCTGAATAGACCAAAAATGAGTAGGGAGATTGAGTAAGTAATCAAAAGCCTCCCAATAAAGGAAAGTCCAGGACCAGATGGCTTCATAGGTGAATTGTGTAAAACATTTAAAGAAGAATTAATACCAATCCTTCTCAAACTCTTCCAAAAAATTGAAGAGGATGGAGCACTCCAATTTCATTTTACAGATCAGCATTACACTGATACCAAAGCCAGATAAGGAGACTGCAGAAAAAGAAAACTACAAGCAATATCCCTGATGAATATGGATGGAAAAATAGTCATCAAATACTAGCAAACCAAATTCAACAGCACATTAAAAGGATCATCCACCATGATCAAGTGGGATTTATCCCTGGGATGCATGGATGGTCCAACATAAGCAAATCAATAAATGTGATACATCACATTAACAAAATGAAGGCTAAATATCATATGATCATCTCTAGATCATAGATCTAGGTCATAAATAGATGCTGGAAAAGCATTTTACAAAATACAATGTTACTTTGTAATAACACTCTCAACATAGAAGGAACATACCTCAAAATAATGAAAGCCATATATGACAAGCCCACAGTTAACATCATCCTCAACAGTGAAAGGCTAAAATCTTGTCCTCTAAGACCAGGAAGAAGACAAGGTGCCCACTCTCACCACCCCTATTCAACATAGAACTGCAAGTCCTAGGCAGAGCAATGTGTCAAGAAAAGGAAATAAAAGGTATCCAAATAGGAAAAGAAGTATAATGGTCTGTTTGCAGATGACATCTTATATATATGGAAAACCCTAAATACTCCATTAAAAAAACTCTTAAAACTATCAACAAATTCAGTAAAGTTTCAGGATACAAAGTCAACATACAAAAATCAGTTGCATTTCTCTACACTAACAATGAACTCTCAAAAAAGAAATTAGGACAACAATTCCATCCAGGGGAAATTGTCTCCACCAGCAGAACTTTGATAAAAATAGTTGTCCACTTTGTTGGGAAGGCAAGATGTCTAGAGGTATTGATCCATGCCATTTAATGATTAGAGGTTAAGGGTTTGTCTGTATCATCAGGGACTTAGAATGAAAAAGAAAATGGAGAATTGGTTAACCAGGAGGTTTGCGGTAGGGGAATAATGATGAACCTCTCATAGTGTAACTAAAGTTGAGGGCACTTGAATAACCATGAATATGAGTTGCTCACCATAAATCTTCTTCAGCAAACACACACATAGCACACACCTATCAAAAATTTGTAGACTAGCTGACTTTGTCTATGGCTGAGGGTCAACCTCTTTCTCCACCACTCTAACACCTGTTTAATGGACTCAAAAACAAAGTAGCCATGATAACAGGACTGCAAATTGTGCATGAGTCTCTCCTCACCAAGGCTGAACTGACCACAGTCACTGCTGTGTCCAATCTTCTAATAGCAGAAACCAAAGCCACCTGTGGCATGGCACCTGCTGGTTCCATATGTGATCAACCACAGGCTGGTCAGTTAACTGCACAGGATCCTATTACAGTCCCCACCCTATTGATGATGGGGAATATGTTCTGAGAAATGCATTGTTAGGCAATTTCATTGTTGTGTGAACATCATAGACTGTACTAAAGGGAAACAAAATTTGGCACTGCAAAATATGTCTCTTTAACATGAAGATTATTTTAGGCTGATTATTTTTAAGAAACAAGACTCAGAAAGTTTTTCTGGTTACCTCCCCCTTAGCTGCTTAAATAATCAGATTAAAAAAAAAACCCAACCTGTCTGAGGAAATGAACTATCATCTTAAAATAACATGAACTATGTGGTAGACAGGGAGGAACCTAAAAAAGCTTGTTTGTTGGGCTCCTCCTGTGTTCTTCTGTTTCTGTGTGGCCAAACACTGGTTTTCCAAATGTTTGCTCCTTTTCATCTAGATGTGAATTACCTTCCTTCCCTTTGAAGTCCCTGACTCTCTCTACCCCCAACATCTTCTTTCTTTAGCTGAGGTTGGTATGTAAGGTGAGAACTTTGGCCATCTTGGCCAATTACTCAGTTTTCCTGGGTTTCTTTCATGTATACATGTTATTAAACTTTGGTTTGTTTTTCTCCTGTTAGTCTGTCTCATGTCAATTTAATTCTTAGACCAGCCAGAAGAACCCAGAAGGGTAGAGGGAAATTTCTTCCTCCTCTACAGTACTTACACAAACCTAGATTGTATAGCTTACTACACACCTAGGCTATATGGTACTAATCTTTTTTTTTTTTTGGTGAGGAAGACCAGCCCTGAGCTAACATCTGTTGCTAATCCTCCTCTTTTTGCTGAGGAAGACTGGCCCTGGGCTAACATCGTGCCCATCTTCCTCTACTTTATATGGGACGCCGCCACGGCATGGCTGACAGGCGGTGCGTCGGCGGGCGCCCGGGATCCGAACCGGCGAACCCCGGGCTGCCAAGCGCGGACGAAACCGCTGCGCCACCGGGCCGGCCCCTATATGGTACTAATCTTATGGGACCACCATTGTATACATAGTCCATCATTGACTGAAACGTCGTTATACAGCACATAATTGTATAGTGGGAGCAGCAATAGTCTTTGCTAGAATAGACCTTCATTCTGGATATGGATTTCTTTTCCCAGCTCAGCATTATAATTCATGGGCAAACTGCATGCCTTATTTACCATCATGTTACCCACAACTTTTCTTATAAACAAAGAGAAGTATTTTTATAACCTACACACAATTATCACCTATAAATCACCTTCTAGCTTGACACCCACAATTTATCAGCTCAGACTCTGTACCTATCTCCAAATTCCAAAAAGAAGAATATAATTGGCTCATGACTACACTTTTTATTCTCCTCTGGCTAGGTTATCTCAAATGGAGGTGTGGACTGGGAGCAAAATAAGATCTATTATAAAATTATCTCTTAGTCTAGCCTCCTGACCTCAAGGATAACCCACAAATAAATGCCTTTGCCCCTGAAAGTCTAGACTAGATTGCATCAATCCCTTCATCTGCAAATTATACTGTTCTTATTCTGTTACTCCATCTCTCTTGCCTTTTCCCTATACACCTATTGTCCTGGTGTACATGTTATTGTCCTCCAGTAATCTCTCAGGACTATGTTTGTCTCTTCTAAAGAGTTCTGTATGCTGTAATGCTATATCACATTAGCATTCTCAAAAATCCATAACTGCCACACTCATCCAGTAAGTCTCTGTCTAAAGCCAAACTGGGAACGAGCAGGGGTGGGGGTGTTCACACAGGTGACTAAAGGTAAATCTTCTTAACCACAGACTGGCTGTCTAGGAGAAACCCCAAAGAGAAACATTCCTCTCCCCCAAACCAGTAGAAAATTAATGCTGCATTTTGTTCTTGGCTGAAGCCAATCATTGATTTCTCTATTCCGCTGCTCTATCCAATCTGAAAATTCTTTTGTCGAGGAGATTCATATTTAATAGCTCTTGGGGAGTCACATGACAATTATCATTTCCATGTAAAGATTTAGGGATTGACAGTGTGTGGATCTGAAAATGTTTGAGTGAGAGTGTCAGTGAACAAGTGGAGAAGGGGTTTTCAAGTCTTATAGAGGAAATAGGGGAAGGACACAGGGTCTCCAGTCTCCATCAGAGAACAGTTATCAGGGCACAAAAGACTGATGGGAAGGAAAAGGGGCTAATGGGGAAAATCCTGAACCCTACTCATATCTCAGTGTAAGATGCCCACAGCAACAGAAGGCAAATGCCCCAACTGCTACTGTCTTTCTGTTTAGGAGCCTGGCGTTATGAACATACTGTTTACGAACATTAAGCAAATAATTAAGGTATATTGTCAAGTATTGTACTTAAATATAATAAAGGTATGTTGTTTAACATTATGCCCAGCACATGGTAAACCTCTCAAAAAACGTTGATCTACTTCCTGTGATTATTTTTAATCACTATCATTACTGCAGTTTCCACCACTATACTGATGTTCTCCTGTTAATTTCTGCAGAGTCTCTTTGGGCTTCTTCCCCAATTCCTTATTAAAAGTTCAGTTCCAGAGATCTCAGCAATAGGGTTCATTAGTAAGTTCTGAATGTGGGCCTCCTGGGATCTTTTATTTCTTTCCTCAACTGGTTATGCTGAGGTCTCCTCTGAATAGAACATTTAAAATATGCTTCCCTCTGATATAAAATCAGAAGCAGCATAGATCCAGGCTCAAACGAGTCAGAACAGAGGAAATAAGACTTTGGAGGGAGGGTGCTTTCTATTATCACTCCTATAAATATGTTTAACTTAAATAAATCACATCTCAAAGAATTACCTACTGGCCAGGGTGCATTTTAAATTAATGTGGAAATAAGAAGTGGCAAATGACAGCTAAGCTTATGAGTAGGATTTTTCCTACTACATTTTCATAAGATTGTGAACTTTTGTGAATAATTAGGTCAATAGTAGTGGTGGGAAAGCAAACAAGTTCAATTTTATGCCACCTTTCACCATCTGACTCCTAAATTATGATTCATGCCATGGACATGCATGGGTAAAATCCCACAGAACTTGCCCTGCAAGTCAAGTGTAAGTATATTCTCAGCTTATAGTTAGGTCAGTGTTACCTGTTTGTGATTATGGAGCATGAAATCATGTAACTGTGATTTTTTTAAAATTAAAAAGTAACTTATTCTTGTTTTACAGCATTCATACAATATAGACAGGTATAAAGTAAAAAGACACAGCTCCCCTTATGTCCCCAGCTTTCCTAACTCCATAGAAGTAGTACTGCTAATTTATTTTTCCAGATCTATGTGACTATGCACATAAAACTATAGTTTTACATCACTTATAAGATATACATATATCTTTTTTAACCCATATGGGATCATACAGTGCACTATTGTTCATGAGCATTTTTTATTCACATAGCTGTATACCAAATACCTCTTTCCAAGCGAGTTCACGCAAATCTTCCCCATTCATTTTTATTGATTTATTGTATTTTGTAGTTTGGATGTGCCAAATTATTTAATCATTTCCCTATTGATGGAAATTTAAATTGTTTCCAACTTTTTACATTCACAATGCTACAAAGAACAGTTTTGTAAAATTATTGAAGCAGAATTATTAGAGAATTTGTATGGTATACGAATGTGAAGTTTTGAGTAATAACAGACAACTGTTCACTAAAGACCAAAAATTAATAACCAGGAAGTACAAGAGCCTGAACATTCAGGTCACTGGATGACAAGACCTCATTCCATACATCCTCGTGATCAGGACATTCTTGGGGACAACAAGAAAGATGGCTCTCTAGCGTTCCAGATAGGCACACAGCCCAGGGGTACAGGGAGGAGGGCTTAGGATTTCTTCATTTCAAGGAACTTAGAAGATCTGAACAACATGAAGACGCCCAAAGGATTCTAGACATTTGAGGCTTCTTTCTTGGGACAAACACTGACTTTTCTGAAAAAGAATGTTATGACCAAACAATCTGGTGGCCCCCTTCCTGGTTCTGTGTTGGGGCTATACCTCTGAAAGTGATTCAGCCCATCCAGGGGCCTTAGAGGGCATAGGATGAGGGAGTCGAGGTGCAGATGAACACTTCTCCTTAGTGTCAGTGCTAAGAATTTAAAGTGGTTCCTGAAAGCCCCTCCTGAAATCCTTCAATGTCTGAGGTTTCCCTTTCCATCAGTGACAGACAGCTTAGTATCCTGAAGACTAGCATAAGGGAGTTCTATGCCCAACCAAACTCTATACACATTAACTTATTTTAAAATTATTGTATTCCCCTCACCCTCAATAACAAATAGAAGAAATACAGATTTTTACTTTTAGGTGATAGAAGAGCACCGTCTATGAACAAAGAAAATCTGAGAATACAACCCTGCTGACAGAGGCCTGGCCCTCAGCTTTTGAAATTTCAGCAAAGCCCAGGTAACACATGTGACTCACTGAGCATTCATCAGTGGAAGAGAGAAGGCAAATTGTAAAATTAATTTATAGATTTAAGCAACTTTACCCTAGACTGGTTCTTGAAAGTTCCTATTAATCACTAGACCAAAAAGCTGGGAAAAAATGTACAATTTATATGGCAAATTGCCAAGGACAAAAAGGTAAATGGAAAATAAAGTAAGGGGTGGGGGAGAAAAGGGCACTATCTTTTTTTCATGTAACAACTTTGAATTTTGGTCATACTATGTGTTTTTGCATCTGTTACTGGGGAGTAAAAGAACAGACAAAAAGAGGAATAATGTATTTATAAATTAAAACATGCCACTATGTTTTAATACATAAAACATAAAACCCACATAAAACCAACACTATGATCATTCAGTCAGTGCTGGTTTTCTTGCCCTTCTTCTGCTCTTAAGGAACTCACAACTCAGTTTTGGAAAGATGACATATACACTTAAAACAGAAAATGGTTAATGCCTGCATAGAATACATCATTTATGTTAATTTTTATCTTAGAATCAGGCATCTCTCTGCATTTATCCTGTGTCACAGATGTTCAGATGTTCATTTTGATGTAAAAATTCCACAGAGTGAAGCCAGTATGGAAAAGAGTATGAAGGTTCTTCAAAAAACTAAAAATAGAATTACCACATGATACAGCAAGATATGCTGCTGGGTATACATCCAAAAGAATTAAAAGCAGGATCTTGAAGATATATTTGCACACCCATATTTGTAGCAGCATTATTCACAATAACCAAAAGACGGAAGCAACCAGAACATCCATGAACAGATGAATGGGTAAACAGAATGTGGTATGTACATACAATGGAATATTATTCAGTCTTAAAAAGGGAGGAAGTCGTGTTAAATGGTGCAAAATGTATGAACCTTGAGAACCGTATGCTAAGTGAAGTAAGGGAGTCACAAAAAGACAAATATTGTGTGATTCCCCTTATATAAGGTTTCTAAAGTAGCCAAATTCATAAATACAGAAAATAGAATTGTGGTTGCCAGGGGCTTGAGGGAGGGAGAAAAGGGAGTTGTTGAACAGATTTAGAGTTTCAGTTTTACAAGATGAAAATGTTCTGGAGATCTGTTGCACAACAATGTGAATATACTTAACATTACTGAAGTAAACACTTAAGAATGGTTTAGACAGTAAATTTTATGTTATGTGTTTTATATCACAATTAAAAAAAATCCACAAATCATCTCACAAATGCTGATTACATTTGACTGTACAGGTGTCTTACTCAGATACCAGTGCTTAGCAGCTGGACTCAACTCAATGATTTTCTGTTTCCACTTCCACAAGCAGATCTGCCAGCAGTGGAGGAAGAGCCCAATTCTCACCAATATGGATAGCTTCTCCTACCCTAATGGCTACAAAAACAGAGAGACTCTAGTAGCTTCGGCCATATGTTTTCCAGGGTCAATGCAAGGACTATCTTCCAATTAAAAGGTTGCCAAAAAATACTAGAAATCTCCTTCTGTCTGTATATGGCTAAATATTCAGGAAATTAAATTTAGATCTATGGTGTATAAACAGAACTTTTTCAACTGGCTTCTAACATAGAACTTGGAGTTACAAAACTGCCAGTTTTTATCAGATAATTTTTTTAAGATAAGAATTAACATAATGACGCATTCTATTCAGGTGTTAGCTATTTTCTATTTTATGTGTATATGATATCTTTCCAAGTAAAGAAGCAAGTTTGGGCCACATGTATTTTAGAATCAGAAGAATTTGCTAGCTGTGTGTTCTTGGCCAAATCGCTTAAACTTTCCCAGCCTCAGTTTCACCATCATCAGCATTATTATCGTCACAGTATCATTAATCCACTTTGTCTCATCTCTAAAGTTGAGATAATAGTCATAATCGCTCTGCCCCTGGGTGAGGATGGGAAACCAGCACTACATGGTAGTCAAGTGTGCAGACTATGGAGTCAGATGGCACTTGGTCAGAATCCTGCTTCCAGAATATACTAGCCGTGGGATTTAGAACAACTTATCAACTGCTCCATACCTCAGTTTCCTCATCTGCAAAATGGGGATAGTAACAGTACCTATCTCAGGAAATTATGGGAATCAAATAAAATGATGATAAGGCTTGGCATATAGTAAGTTCTCAATAAATGATAGTTATTCTTTATTATTATTATAGTTATAACCAAATAAAACCATGTACATGAAATGCTTTTTAATTTAGAAGATGGTAAAAATGTTTGTTACTTGTTTCTATGTTCAAGAGTCAGAAAGGGGCTGACCTTTGACATGAGAACAGTCATCTACTCTTTGAACAGAGATATGAGAAGATGAATGTAGGGACAGAAATGTCTTGAAAAAAGAAAGGTAGATGAGGAAAATCATGCCAGAGGAACTTTCACTAATTATTAACAAAATGTAGGTGAGTTATCTGTTGAAAATGGCTTTGGGAATTTCAAAAACGATTGAGAAGGTTAAACTAAAGTTAAATAAAATTTTACTTAAATTTCAAATTTAGCTTAAGTTTTGTTATGCTAGCTATGTAGATATTCAGAAACCTATTCCTTATCTACAAACAAAAAGTAATTAATCGAATTCTCCAAGTATGGTGTAAATTGCCCCTAATCTTTAAATTCTTCATTAGAAACTTCTAAATGAGGCTTGCAACTTTTGATTTCAGTTATATTTTTTCTAGCCAGAGTAAAATTACATACTTATTAATAAACACAGATATGGAAGAAACGATAGCAGGTATACGATTAGAGAGATACCATCTATTCTTCTGCTAAAACCGGAGAACTGGGACCTGAGGGAAAGCAGACACTGGCAGCAAAGACTTAGAGACTGATAATATTAGCTATAGTGGTCCACAAATTCAAAAAATCAAAGGGCAGGTGGGGCATCTTTGGTTACCACAGTTATAAGGGTATTGCTGACTCCCTCCTAAATGCTCCTCAAGTGAGCTGATACAGTTAGCTTTTCTTCTCACATTGAGACCAAAAGAATGGTGGAAATGAGACATCACTGCCAAATTAGCAGACATAACGGAAGACCAAAAGTAGAGTCAATGCTCAAAGTGAAAATAAAAACAGAAAATGGAGAAAATAATAACAGGCATTGATTTAGAAAGTATGCTAGGAAAGTACATGAGGAGCCTGAAAAGGAGCCATAGAGAAAATCCTCCTATGTGGGAATTTAAGAAAATAATTCTTGTGAAGAGCCAGCTTCTATCACATAGAAAAATCTCATTTGAGTGAAATTGACAGAAAAAAGGCATTTGAACCAATTCAATGGGAAAATAGCCTCTCCTAAATGTTCCTGAGCTCCTCTTCCATTCTCATCACTGACTTCTGTCCTTTGTACCTTAATAGGCAGCAAACATTAGCAATGAAAAACCAAACCTTTGTGACAGAATTCATCCTGCTGGGACTAACAGACAGCCCGGAGGTTCAGCTTGTCATCTTCATGCTTCTCTTCCTCACCTACACATTCAGCGTCATTGGAAACCTGACAATCATCACCCTCACACTACTGGACTCCCACCTCCAGACTCCCATGTATTTCTTCCTCCGGAATTTCTCCTTCTTAGAAATTTCCTTTACATCCACTTTTACTCCCAGGCTGCTGTTCAGCATCTCAACTGGGAACAAGAGCATCAGCTCTGCTGGCTGCTTCACTCAGTATTTCTTTGCCATCTTATTCGGGGCCACAGAGTTTTACCTTCTGGCTGCCATGTCCTATGACCACTATGTGGCCATATGTAAACCCCTACATTACACAACCATCATGAGCAACAGGGTCTGTATCCAGCTGGTTCTCTGCTCTTGGTTGGCTGGATTCCTGATCATCGTATCCCCTATTATCTTGACCAGTCAGCTAGTTTTCTGTGCCTCCAATGTCCTGAATCATTATTGTTGTGACTATGGACCCCTCATCGAAATATCTTGCTCAGACACAAGAGTCCTGGAGCTGGTTGACTTTGTCTTAGCAGTTGTGACCTTGGTGGCCACCTTAGCGCTGGTGATTCTCTCCTACACAAACATCATCTGGACCATTCTGAAGATCCCCTCTGCTCAGCAAAGGAAAAAGGCCCTTTCGACATGTTCCTCACACATGATTGTCATCTCCCTCTCTTATGGTAGCTGCATCTTCATGTACATAAAACCCTCAGCAAAAGAAGGAGTTGCCTTCAATAAGAGAGTAGCTGTGCTCAATAATTCAGTTGTGCCTTTATTGAACCCGTTCATTTACACTCTAAGGAATAAACAAGTAAAACAAGCCTTCAAGGATGTGGCCAGAAAAATAGTGCATCTTATCCATTTTAATGTCCTCAAAGTCAATGGAAATTTTGAATGATATTCGTGAAGTTATTCCAACTGAAAACTTAAGCTTCTGATATCTCCTTTTGTCAAAGTAATTTCTCAGGTAAATTGACTGTGAGCATATGTCAAAATTTTGTTTCAAATTTTCCAGCAAGAGAAAGGTATTCAAAGAAGGCCAGTTCAAAGATCTTTTTTCTGGTAGATATCTTTTAATAAAGGAGGAAAGTAGGAAAATAGTATCATTAGAGTATGTCCAAAAAAGAACTGTGTTGCTAAAAATTATTTTGCTTATCATAAATCTGGTGATCAGCTGAATGATTGTCTACTGTCCCATGAGGAACTCTTAGTCTTATCAGTCACTATCAAAAAGGTGTAAACATATTTTGTCAGAAATTCCTAAATACTTCACAGGAAAAATAATTCATGATGTCCCCCATGTAAAAATTCTACATCAGATAACCTTTCTCAGGTTTTAAGCAATTTTCTTTCTCAAGTTTCTCCCTCTGACAACTCTCAAAGACTGCCTCTTTCTGGCATCTCCTACAGAAAATATTTCCTATTGTAAAGTACAGTATGGGATCTTATGATTGTTTATAAGGTCATTTCTGACTCTCACCTGAGGGCTGAAATGAGAATAAAAACTGTTACTAAAAGAATCATTTGGATTCCATTTAAAGGAAAATTCAAGTGAAGAGATATCTTAGGCCATGTTGGCAATGATCAAAATGTATAGACGTTGGAGTGTGGCAAAGTGTGCTTGACTTTCAGAGGATACATTTATAGATGAACCTGAGGAGGTTGAGAGTTACAGATGCTACTTAGTGAGGCCTTAGGATGCCATGGTCTATTAACTACCTCCAAGACTTCTTACAGTTGGAGTGCCTTGGCTGCCCGTCCCACCTTGCCAATCATTGTGGCAATTGCTTCTGGAGTTAAGTGGAACCACCTGCCCTCTGCTACTTCAGGCCCTACCATTCCCATGAATATTAACAAGCTCAACTCCCTGGTGGATGAGAGCTATCACCAAACTTTTTAGTGATGCTGGTGTCCTTCTCAGCAACCCATTCCTCATGGCCTTGGTGAATGATGTGTCCGGTAAGTCTTCCTATGAAACAAATCTTCTAGTGGGTCTTGTGCTCTTACACCCTATATCCATTCCATCATGCCCACCTCTCTTAGGCGTTTTATTCCTTCCTTTACCATCTTCCAGGACAACTCAGGTATTTCCACATCACTGAGTGTTGATCATTGCTTTTTCAGGCTCTAACAAACATCAACCCCAGCAGTGAAGTGGGGTCCTTGCTAGGGTGTCAAATCCCACATACTGAGAATGTGTTCCCAAGCCAATAAACTCTTGCTCAGCAAGTCTTACATTCTGGAACCCTGATCAAAATCCAATCCCAGGAACACTTCTCTGACTTCTGCCAGTACAAGCTAGCCAATTCTTTCAATTCTTTTAGTATATAGATCCTTTCCTCCTTTATCAAGCCTCGTATGGTCCCCAGCTGAATTGTACTGTTTAACCCTAGTTATCAGCTTGGCATCTAGGAGAGGAGTTGGGGACAACTTCTGAGGGAAGCATCTGGTGCCTTGTGGAGAAGAGGCCTCTGAAGCATCTTCAAGCTAGCTCTTAGTAGGAAAGAGTGAGCCACCTCTGCAAATCCAAAGTGTTCAGAGTGAGCTGCAAAGTCAAAATCCTCAGACACATCCATCCAGATATCCATTTTTCATGTTTCCAGTATCAATGTTTCCACCATCAGTGTCCTGAGCTTTATAACAGACCTGCTCTGGTTAAGCATTCAAATGTCTCTGGAACTCTATAACTCTAACAAGTAGATCAACATTCCACTCAACTATGTCTGTCATTCTACATGGGAGATAGCACCTCTTTGTAACCTACCATAGGTAGGCCCTCTGTGTCTCACACTCAGCCATTAACTGCTTGTTAACAGCCCTTAGACTCATTATCCATCTTCGGGGCATCAATACAACTTAGCAGTAACCAGTCAAGGCTACTGTCTTTGTAGGCATTACTCTTGCATATTTTCCAAATGCCTGCATCATATCACTGCATTCCCCTTCACTGGGACTTTTTTCCATATCAACACCAGTGTATGTTAAGCAATTGAGCCACCACACTACTCACAAGATAATACCAGCCTACAATTGAAGGATTTTGAAGACTGTGGTAAACTGAAATTATTGATAGCAATAACAAAAACTACACTCAGCTGAACTCTTGCGTAGGTAGACTCAATCCACCAACTTTTAGCCTTACAGAAGAAAATACATGCCCATTTCTGTGTATAAATTACTATTTACCTCAGTCTCTACTACTTGTCTACACATGCAATCAAAATTTACAACATGCAGTCAAAAATTACAAGACACACAAAACTGGAAGAAGAAACAACCCATTATCAAGACAAAGTTTTGAATTAGACTCAGACAGGGACTATAAGATAATTATGATTCTACTAGATCTACTATAATTAAAAGAGCTAATGAACAAAATGGGTAAAATGCACGAATAGTTAGGGAATTTTAACAGAAAGAGAGAAAGTTTTTTTTCTAAGAGTACAATGGAACACTAGAACTAGAATACACAGTAATGGAAATAAAGAATTTCTGTAATGGGCTCATAAGCCTACTGGACACAGTTTAGAAAAGAATCAGTGAAACTGAAGAAAGACCAACAGAAATTATCCAAATTAAGTGCAAAGAGAAAAGAGTATGGGTAAAAAGCAGACCATTTCAGAGCCATGGGACAATAGCAAATACTCGAAAATGTGTGCAATAGGAGTCCCAGTAGAAGAGAGCAGGATGGCGAGAAAGAAGTGTTTGCAGTGATAATGTCATAATTAAATCATTATGATTATAAATCATAATGAGAGACAACAAACAAAGAGATCCAAGGAACCCAGAGAACTCAGAAGCATTTCAGGATAAATACACACACACACACACACACACACACACACAGACACACTTAGATGCATCATAGTCAAACTGCTGAAAACCAAAAATAAAGAGAATATGTTGAAGTCATTCAGAGAAAAAGGAAACTACCTGAAAGGAATAAAGATGAGAATTTCAGCAGCTTTCTCAAAAGAAATTATGCCAGCTAGAAGACAATTGGCTGGCAGGTTTAAAATACTGACGGGGAGAAGTATTAACCCAGAATTCTATGCCCAGTGAAAATGTCTTTTAAAAATTCAGGCAAAGTAAAGAATTTTTAAAACAAACAAATGCTGAGAGAATGCATAGCCAACATACCTGTGCTACAAGAAATGTTAAACGAAATCCTCAGGCAGAAGAAATATGATTCCAGACAGAAATTTGGATCTACACACAGAAATGAAGACTACTAGAAATGGTAAAAATGAAAATGAATATAAAAGACATTATCTTATTTTTAATCACTTTAAAAGAAAGTTGAGTGTATAAAACAAAAGTTGCAATAATGTATTGTGTTATGCTAATTAAAATGTATAATAATAATATAAAGGCCAGATGGGGAGAATAATGGAAGTATATGGTTGTCAAGTTCTTACACAATAAGTGAAGTAGTATGACATTATTTAAAATAGACTGTGATTAAATTAAGAATTATATTGTAAATCCTGGAGCAAGCACTTAAATATCAACAAAGAAATATAACAAATAAGCCAATAATGATAATAGAATGGAATTTTAAAATAATTAATCCAGAAGGATTTTGAAGGAAAAGGGACAAAAACAGATATAACAAAGAGAAAATGGCTAGCAAAATGGTAGATTTAAATCCAATCATATCTATAATGACATTAAATGTGGATGATCTAAACATCTCAATTAAAATACAAGGGGATTGTCACAGTAATAAAAAAGGAAGAGCTACTTATATAGTATCTACAAGACACCCACTTTAAACATAAAGACATAGAGTGACAAAAGTAAAAAGAGGAGAAAATATTCCTTGTAAACATTAATCAACAGACAGCTGGAATGGCTATATAAAATAGACAAAGTAGACTTCAGAACAAGGAATATTACCAAGGATGAAGGAGGACATTCCATAATGATAAAGGGTTCATTCTCCAAGAAAAGATAACAGTCCTAAATATGTGTAGCACCCAACAACAGAGCTTCAAAATGAATTAAGCAAAAATTGATGGATTGAATGGATAAATAAAAAACCCACAATTATAGTTGTAGACTTTATCACTCTTCTCTCAGTAAGTGATAGAACAAGTAGCCAGAGAAACATAAAGATATAAGACCTGAACAATTCTATCAACCAAATTGACGGAACTGAATTGTATAGAATGCTCCACTCAACAACAGCAGAATACACATTCTTTTTCAAGGATACATGGAATAGTCACCAAGATAGATCATAATCCATAAACCTTGTTATGGTTAATTTTACATGTCAGTCTGACTGGGCCACAGGGTGCCCAGATATTTGGTTAAACATTATTTCTGGGTGTGTTTATGAGGATGTTTCTGGATGATATTAACATCTGAAACAGTTGACTGAGTAAAGTAGATTGCCTTCCCCAAAGTGGGTGGGCCTCATAGAATAAATAGAATAAAAGCCTGCGTAGAATAAAAGGCTGAGTAACAAAGAAATTTCTGCCTCTGCCTGTCTTCAAGATGGGACATGAGGGTTCTCTTGCCTTTGGACTTGGACTGGGAACTTACACTCTCGGCTCTCCTGGATCTCCTGTTTGCTGACCTGAGATCTCAAACTTCTCAGCCTTTATAATTGCAGGAGTTTATAATATGTATATTTCTCTGGAAAACCCAATCTTGACAAATTTTTTAAAAATAAAAAGTAAGTTACCTAACCATGACTGAATCAAACTAGAAAGCAATTAAAAAGATACCTAGAAAATTCTCTAAATATGTGTAAAATTAAACTATATACCTCTAAATAATCCATGTTAGCATTATTACAATAGCCAAGATATGGAAACAACCCACTTACCCATTGATGGATGAATAGATAAAGAAGATGTGGTGTATATGATGGAATACCACTCAGCCATAAAAAAGATAAAATCTTGCCATTTGCAACAACATGGATGCACATTTAGGGTATTATGCTAAGAGAAATAAGTCAGATGGAGAAAGACAAATATCATATGATTTTACTCATGTGGAATGTAAAACAAATGAACAAACAAAGAAAAACGAAAACAAACTCATAGAAGCAGACAAAAGTTGGTGGTTACTGGAGGGGAAGGGAAGTCGGGGGAGGGCAAAATGCGTCAAGGGGGTCAATTATATGGTGATGAATGGAAACTACACTTTTGGTAGTGAGCATACTGTAGTATATATAGATGTCAAATTATAATGTTGTACACCTGAAACCTATACAATATTATAAGCCAATGTTCCCTCAATAAAATAAATAAATAAATAATCCATGCTAAAAGATGAAATCACAAGTAAAGTTATAAAATATTTTGAACTGAATGAAAATGAAAGCACAATATACAAAAATTTATGGCTCACGGCTAAAGCAGTGCCTATAGGGAAATGTATAGCATTAAATGCTTATGTCAGAAAACAAGAAGGGTCTCAAATCAATAATCTAATCTTGTTGATTAAGAAACTGGAAAAACAGTAGTGAAAATCAGCACAAAATAAGAAGTACATAAAACAAATAAAAGTAGAATCAATAAAATTGAAAACAGAAAAATGATAGAGAAAATCACGAAAACCAAAAACTGATTCTGAAAAGATTAATAAAATTGATAAACCTCTAGCCAGAAGATCAAGGAAAAAAGAGAAAATATATAAATTATTAATATCAGAAATGAAAGAGGAAACATGACTGAAGATTCTGCAGGCAGTAAAAGGATAATAAGTAAATATTAAGAACAGTTTTGTGCCAATAAATATTATAACAGATGAAATGGACAAATTACTTGAAAGATACAAATTGCCAAAGCTCACTCAAGAAAGAATGCATATTCTGAAGAGCCCAATAACTATTAAAGAAATAGAATTTGTAGTTAAAAAGTGTCCCACAAAGAAAACTCCTCACCTAAGTGTCTTCATTGTCATATTTCTACCAGACACTGAAGGAATAAATAATACCAATTATTCATTAATTCTTCCAGAAAATTAGAAGAGAAGGAAACACTTCCCAACTCTTTTGAGAACAGCCTCATACCAAAACCAAGCGAATACGTTTCAAGAAAAGAAAACTACAGGCCAATATCCTTCATGAACATAGACGCAGAAGTCCTAAATAAAATATTATCAAATCAAATCCAGCAATATATTTTAAAAAGATAATATATCATGACCAGTGACCAGAAGTATAAGATTGCCCTAATGTTCAAAATATCCATCAACTACATATGTCCAAACTGATCAAGATGTAACATTAAATGTGTGCAATTTTTTGTATCAATTATACCTCAATAAAGGTTTTTTAAAGCTTGAATTAGGTTAAAAGTTTGCTAATTTGATGGAAATATTGATTAATTAATCTAAAAATGAAATTAAAAAAATCCATCAATGTAATTCAGCATATCAACAAAAAGCTTTAAAAATGTGTAGTCATCTCAATAACTGTAGAAAATGCATTTTTAAAAATTCAACATGCATTCTTGATTAAAACAAAAACTCCTTGCAAATTATAAATAGACAGGTAAATTTCTCAGTTGATTAAAGGACATTCATGAAAAACAAACTACTAAAATCAATCTTAAGGAGAAAGACTAAAGGGCTTTCACCTAAGATTGGGAACAAGGCAAGGACGTCCACTGTCGCCACTCATATTCAATATTGTAATAAAAATCATAGGCAGTGGAATGAGGCATGAAAAATTACATTGTAAAGGAAGAAATAAAACTGTCTTTATTCAGAGACTGCATGGCCATCAACACAGAAAATTCCAAAGAGTCTACAAAAAGCTACTAGAACTAATAAGTGAATTTAGCAAAATCACACAGTACAAGTAAATATATAAAAATCAATCGTATTTCTATATATTAACAATGAGCAATTACTAGAGCTGGCAAGGAAGAGCACCAGACACAAGAGAGCTGCGTGAGTTCTCCATGTCTGCAGAGGGGCCACCTGAGTCATCAGCTGAGTACTGCTCAGCTCACGTGTGTGAAGAAACTACCCAAGGCTGGACACTACCCAAGGTTTGATGAGTTACTTGTGCCTGGGCCTCCCTGGCTTCTTTCTCTATGAGCCAGTAAGACACCTAGCTGGTCCCATAAAAACAAGATCCCTGAGGCCATCTTCCTGGGGCAGAGACAAGTGTTCTTTTGCAACTCCACAGACTTATTGATGAATTGCTGTGGCTCTCCTGAGGTCATTTCCATTCATTCCCAAGAGGCTGGACCCAGCCTCAAGATGATCAGGCAAAAAGGAGATTGGAATTTCAGATGGTATCATGAAGGGTATGGAAAAAGGTGAGCAGAAACCTCTTCACAATGTTCTAGAATATGAGAAGTATAGGGAAGCCTCCTGAAGCTTAAAGGCATTGAAATTAAGACAAAACAAAAGACATCTAATTTACACCATGCCCTTAACTGCTGTAAAGTGCTTAAACTGAAAAACTAAGATTCAGGAAAGGGAAAAGAATTGTCTGAGGTCTCAGTGTTAGCAGAACTAGAACTAGAATCTGAGTCTGACTTCTGTCATAGTAACATACCACATTCACATTGTGCAGAGGTACCCATATGTAATGCCAAATCTGAATATAATATTTTAGCAATAGAATATAAAACCAAATTAAAATTGCTGACCAGGCTGGACATTTATCGATGTTTGTGGTTGGACCAGCCAAAATTGTAAGGATGACAAAGTAGTCTTTGATGCCTTCCAACCTATCAGCTCTCAAAAATATTTACCAAGTTATTACCAACTACATTATTAGCAAGTGACAGTGACACAAATATCCATCTGGGAGCAAGTTCTTAGGTAAATATTTTCTCCAGCGATTTTTCACAAATTGTCCTGCTTACAACCTGTGGCCAGAAAATCCATAGCTTAAGCTCATTAGTGAATTCTGGGCACACATTCCCCTGGGCACCATTTTTTTCCCCAGAATTGATCCCCTGAGTCTGTAGTAAAAGAGTCTGTAAAGCAAATGTCCCTTTCCATTGGATGGAACCTGCTTAGAAACCTCTTATGTGACCCAAAGCTTCAGAACCTTAGGTTCTAGTGGAGGAAACCATGGGCCAT
Organism: Tapirus indicus; assembly: GCA_031878705.1. Lineage (NCBI taxonomy): Eukaryota > Metazoa > Chordata > Mammalia > Perissodactyla > Tapiridae > Tapirus > Tapirus indicus. The sequence continues at coordinate 142,121,861 of CM062918.1, read as the reverse complement.
AGCACAAGAGGGAAGCTTCCAGCACCATCTCAGCCTCTCTCTGACCCTTCTGCTACATGTTTGTGATGTTGACTGAGCAACAGAATTTAGTCTTTGGATTAGCTATGTTTTAGGATTCTTGCTGCTGAAGGGGCAAGTATGTTGGAGAAGGCCAGGGAGAAATGAAAAATGAGTCAAGAAAAGATTTCTACAGAAGTATAATCCTGTGATTATTTCTACAGAGTTGCTTCCACATTTTCCTGTGAGTCTGAGCTGTTTTCATGAAACCACATAGGACATTCAGGCCTGTACCCTCTCTGCTCCCTTTTTGGGGGATCGTCAGAGGCCTGAGGAGCTTGCGTTGCCCCTGGGCTGGTGAGTTCTTGAGGCCACTTCCCAGATAACAAGTCATTGTACAGAAAGGGAGAGAGCTTTCTGTACAATGATAACAAGTCACAGCTTCCCTTGCCAGGCCCCAGAATTGACCCAAGACCAAGGATTCCAGGTAAATTCTCTACTGCACCTGGGAACTCCCTTGTACTTTCTGAGGAAATAGCAGACTCAGAAACCCTAAAAAAAACCCTGAAGCTAAAAGATGGTTATCCCCAAAGAGAAAACGGGCCTATTTGCAAACACTGGCTGGGTGTGGGAGGGGAGGTAGGCAGCAGGTCCCTAGGCAAGAATTCTCCAAATATTTTTAATTGTATACCCCATCAGTAAAAATTTTAAAACGAAGTTGAGGAAGTATCCCCAATATATGTGTATAATAATTAATTTTTAAACTATTTACATGTACTGCTAGATAAACGTATAGTTTGTGTTTTAAAACATACATGAAAACAGAATTTTTTAATGAGCTAAAATAAATGTCATAGTCCATCAACTTCAAGACATACATTTCAAGATCTCTGAAACTAAGAGGCATCTTATGATTAATGATATTTGAGCATAGTGTCATAGTCTAATTGGTAGCATATTTTCTTTCTTAATGGCACATAAAATAATAGTGTATCTCACAGTGACTTGTATCTTAGATTTTATGAATTATGATATAATTAGAAGTCTCTCATATCTCTTTTCCATACTCCAATGAATCATCTGGCACAACCCATGATGTGGGTGCCCCCATGCCCCCCCACGTTTAAAGACCAGTGACAGGGACACTGTGGTTCCCAGGCCATTGGTCTCAAACAAAAAGGAGTGAGAGAAAATCGTTCACAGGAATTTCATAGATTTCTGCAGGGAAAAAAATCCCCTTTCTACTTTGTAAAATAAGAAGGCTGAGAGCCTCTGAAAAATCTGATCATTGTCAAGGAAAATATTCCACTTATTTTTTAGATACTCACTATGGCTCGAGGCCAGTAGTTAATTTCCGTGAGGTTTTCCTTCCTCATCAAAAAATGGGTCCAGTAGCCCTCATAGTATTTCCTTTCTTGTTAATGCCATTCTAGCAATATTTATAGATAACTATCATATGCTAGGCCCCAGGGATCAGTGTGAGAAAGGTGTCTGAGCACTCGATTACACATTTCTCCAAAGAAGACATACAAATGGCCAACAGGTGCATGAAAAGATGTCAACATCACTAATCATCAGGGAAAGGCAAATCAAAACCACAACGAGACATCATCTTACACCTGTCAGGATGTCTATTATCAAAAAGACAAGAGATAACAAGTATTGGTGAGGATGTGAAGAAAAGTGAACCCTTGTGCACTGTTGGTGGGAATGCAAACTGGCACAGCCACCATGGAAAACAGTGTAGAGGTTCCTCGAGAAATTAAAAATAGAACTACCATATGATCCAGAAATCCCACTTCTGGATATATAGCCAAAGAAACAAAATCTTTATCCCGAAGAGATATCTGTGCTCCCATGTTCATTGCAGCATTATTCACAATAGCCAAGGTATGGAAACAACCTAAGTGTCTGTTAAAGGATGAATGGATAAGCAAAAAGAAAATGTGGCATATATACATACATACATACACACACACACACACACACACACAATGGAATATTATTTGGCCCCCTAAAAGAAGGAAATCCTCCTGTTTGCTATAACATAGATGAACCTAGAGGGCATTATACTAAGTGAAATAAGCCAGAGAAAGACAAATACAGTTTGATCTCACTTATACATGGAATCTAAATAAAAAGTCAAACTCACAGAAACAGAGAGTGGAATGGTGGTTGCTAGGGGTTGGGGGTGGGGGCAATAGGGTGAGGTTGGTGAAAGGGTACAAACTTTCAGTTATAAGATGAGCAAGTTCTGAGAATCTAACGTATAACATGGTGACTATAGTTGGTAATACTGTATTGTATAGTTGAAATTTGCTAAGAGATTAGAACTTAAATGTTCTTACGGAAAAAAAAAGGTAAATGTGTGAGGTGATGGATGTGTTAATTAACTGGATGAAGGGGATCTTTTCACAATGTATACGGATATTAAATCATCACATTGTACATTAAATATCTTACAATTTTATTTGTCAACTACACCCAAATAAAGCTGGGGGGAAAAACAAAGGGATCAGAGCAAAAATGAATAAGACATTCTCTATCTTCAAGTAACTTACAATCTGATGCAAATGTCAGGCAATTTTTAATAAGGGTTCAATGTAAGCAAACAGCAAGGTGAGTGAAAATGGCTTCTTATTTCAAAATTTTGTGCTCCATATGTGAGCAATGCCTTAGGAAGTGGGAAGTGTTGTTGTGAGTACAGATCTGAGAAGACCACACCTGTACTGAGAAGAGGGGAAGGGAAGTGCTGAGATACACATGTGAACAGAGGACAATCCCTGAGCTCAGGGTGTTTGTGTCCAGCAGGGAAGACGGGCTTCATCCTATATAACTGACTACAGAAATATAACAGGCACAAACCATGTGTTATGGGAGCTGAGAGGAAGCAGTTAATTCAGCCTAGGGCTTACAGGAAAGGCCTCCTATAAGAAGCCACACTTCAGCCGGATCTTGAAGGATGAATAGGTATTTGCCAGTTCTAAACAGGACTGGGAAGCAGCAGAGAATTCTTTGTAGGCTTTCTCAGATGAAATAAAAGGGAGGAATAAAGAAAGAAAAGAGGGAGGGAAGATGGGAGGGAGAGAGGATAGTCACTGACATTGAATAATTCCTTAAAGATTCTGAAAGAGGTGACTTTCTGACTGTGGAAGAGCCTCCAGAAGCTTCTGCTTTGCTTCCTTGATCCATGAGGAGGATGGATCCATGAGGAGGATTCATTTACCTGCAGATAGGTAAAGGAATAATGGACTTCATGAGGAATTTTCCTCTTCTTTATCCTAATTTCTGATGCTTCTACCTGCCCAGGCTTGCACTGGAAAGGGCCTGAGGTCCACAATGGTCAATCAGAGTGTAGTGACTGAGTTCTTCCTCCAAGGCCTGACAGACACCAAAGAGCTTCAGGTGGCAGTTTTCCTGCTCCTGCTGCTTGCCTACCTTGTGACTGTCTCTGGAAACCTGGCCATCATCAGCCTGACCTTGCTGGACACCCGCCTGCAGACCCCTATGTACTTCTTCCTTCGGAATCTGTCCTGCTTAGAAATTTGGTTCCAGACTGTCATTGTACCCAAGATGTTGCTCAACATTGCCACAGGGACCAAGACCATCAGCTTTGCTGGCGGCATCACTCAGGACTTTTTCCACATCTTCCTGGGGGCCACAGAGTTCTTCCTCCTCACAGCCATGGCCTATGACCGGTACATTGCCATCTGCCAGCCTCTCCGCTACCCACTCCTCATGAGCAGCAGAATCTGCACACAGCTCATCCTCACCTGCTGGCTGGGGGGATTCTCCTTCATCATCGTGCCTGTCATCCTGACCAGTCAGCTTCCGTTCTGTGACACCCACATCAACCACTTCTTCCGTGACTATACGCCTCTAATGGAGGTGGTCTGCAGTGGGCCAAACGTGCTGGGGATGGTGGATTTTACCCTGGCCTTGGTGGCACTGCTCAGCACTTTGGCACTGATCACTCTGTCCTATGTCCAGATCATCCAGACAATTGCCAGGATCCCCTCTGTCCAGGAAAGAAAGAAGGCTTTCTCCACCTGTTCCTCCCATGTCATTGTGGTCACCATGTGCTACGGCAGCTGCTTCTTCATGTATGTCAAGCCCTCTCTAGGTGAGGGGGTTGATTTCAACAAAGGAGTGTCTCTAATCAACACAATTATCGCCCCCCTCTTGAACCCCTTCATCTATACTCTCAGGAACCAACAAGTTAAGCAAGTAGTGAAAGACCTGGTCAGAAAAATGGCTTGGCTCCAAAATAAATAACAGCCCTACTCAGTACCTTCCAGGGAAACATGAGTGTTCCCTCCAGAGTCCAACAATTCTACAAAAAGTATTTTCAAGGTTAAACTTTCATTAATAGTCTCTTAAAAATGCTTTAATCTTTTCCGGCTTCCACCCACTCCCTGGTCCCAAAGCCACTCCCATATTTTAAGTATTTGTTCTGGCAGCATATCACTTCCAGGTACCAAAATCTGTATTAGTTACTATTGCTGTTTAACAAATTACCACCAAAACCTAGTGGCTTGAAACAACACAATTACTATCTCATGGTTTCAATGGGCCTGAAATCTGACTTAATGTCTCTCATGAGGTTGCAGTCAAGCTGCCAGCCAGGGCTGTGGCCTCATCTGAAGGCCTGACTGGGGAGGAGGTTATTTCCAAGCTCACTCACATGGCTGTTGGTGGATTTCAATTCCTTACAGGCTGTTGGCCAGAGGCCTCCCTCAGTTCTGTGCCCCATGGGCCCCCCCAAAAGGTAGTTCATAACATGGCAACTGGATTCCATCAAATCAAGTGAGCATGACAGCACCCAAGATAGAAGCCAGTCTTTTTGTAACCCAATTCCAGAAATGTCATCCCCTCACTTTGCCATGCTTTGTTCATTAGAAGTAATTCACTAGGTCTAGTCTACACTCAAGGGAGCGGATTACACAAGGGCATGAACCAGGAGGTGAGGATTATGGGGGGTCATCTTAGAGGCTGCCTACTGCCTTAATCTTTTTACTTTACAAATGAGGAAACTGAGGCCAAGAGCCCGGGGCCCTCAACTAAAGAATTATTCAGTGTAAAAAGTCATTATCATAGCCATTTCAATTAATTAACAGTATAAGAATTTACACATATGTTTAGAAAAGAATAGAGTGACTCTACGTGCAATTAATACTCAGAGTTGATTTATCTAGAGAGATTATTTTGAAGGATAATAAGACATGGAGACTTATCAAGAGTTTCTTCTCTCTACTTTTGCCAAGAAACCAAGAAAACTCAAGGGATGACAACAATTCTAAATCTGGGACTGTCTTGCTAACTGGGAGATAAATGAGATGCTTGAAAAGATAGGAAAACATGTCCCATGTGGTTGGAGATGACTCCTTGCTTTCCTGCCTGATGCTGACATCTCCTTTAGTGCCCCCCACCCCCCAGCTTAAATATAGGCCCAAGAATGGGCCACTTCCAGATCCAGAATTAGTAAGATGGAGTTCCAAGTTCATTCTCCAGAGGATCAGCAGGACCTCCCTTCCTACTACCCATCCTGCTAATAACCAATTCCTTACCCCTCCTTAGTTCTTAAGACCCTGTGGATTTTCTGCAGGAAAATGAATCTGAGAGAGGGTGTTGTCTTTATATTTGCTCTTGCCTCTTTCCCTTTCTTTCCTCCAAGTCTCAGGTCTCAATTCAATGCTCTACTCCTCTGCAAACCACATCCAGTGTTCCTCCCGTACTTCACCTTCCTTTGAATCAGAATCACCCCTGTTTCCCTCTGGTGTCCCAGAGCTACTCAACACTACCTTTGAGCTGAGCTTGAAAGCCAAGCTTGAAATTGCTTCATTGCATTAGTCCAGAACCACCTCGTCCATTGATAATTAGTTTTACCACACTTAAAGACATATATATTTTCAGACTATTATTATTTAACAATCATTTCTTGCCTTTTGGCAATAAATCCCATAGCAATTATCCCAAATGTGTTCTATTCTTTTTTACTACACAATCCCTACCACCCTCTCCTTTGGAAGGGAAAGGAGTAAGGGGGATTTGTGGGAGGACTGAGGAATCCAAGAAAGAAGTCTCTAGTGTACGAGTCTATGCTACGAAAGCAAGAATATTCTTGTGGGACCAAAATTACAGCTCCTTTTGAGATCAGGAAAGGGGATGAAACAGGAGAGAGGAGGGTAAGACTGGGTGAGACTTAATAGTGATCACTCAAAAGCATACAGCATCTCCCAATGACAAGTCTGAACACTCCTCTGCATGGGGAACAGCTCTAAAATTCCCAGGAACACCAGCTATTAAGGGGACATTAAGGGGAGGTTTGAGTAGCACAGATTATCATAAACTTCCTGGGACTCCATCTGCCATCATCATCAAATGCCATATTGATAAAGTTCCAGCTCTTAGGCCTCACTCACCCTCCTGGCCTCTCCCCAGGTCCATCATGCCAAACCCCATCATGTTCACCCCAATACTGGCCTTCTCTTCCTCTGCTCCCAAGACAGAATGATCCTGAAGAAAACAAGAAGCCCCTAGACCTGGCCTGTTTTGGTTTCATGCCATCCCATTCAAACCTGGCCATCATGGCTGCTCAGAAATCCATTTAATCACCTATTAAATCCCTGACAATTATCCTCCCAAGATAATACTCTTTCTTGAATCACATGGCCCCTGTCCTTTCCCATCCTTTTTCTCTTTGGTGAGCTTATCACCTACTTTCCAAAAAAGGATGAAGCTGTGCAGCTTAAGCTCAGAAACACCCACTCCCTTCTCCTCAGCACATCTCCAAGCCACATCCACCTTCTCATCTTTGCCTCCTATCTTAGGGGAGGAGGTATCTCTGTAGCTCTGTTAGCTCAAAAGAGGCAACATTGGGGAGGTGGCATTTAAAAGAATGCAAACTCTAGAGCTAAGCAGGCCTAAGTTTAAATCCTACTTCTCCTGCTTTATAGTTATGTGGACTTGAGCAAGATACTTCATCCCTCTGAGCCTTGGTTTCCTCATATAAAAACAGCCTGCAATGAAAAACATTTGGTGCTTCCAGCCCATTTCTTACCCTCCCACCCCAGAAAGCTGGCCCTTCACTCACAGGAGTGAGCCCCCATTGCCTTTGGACACTTGCTTCCCACCATGTTGCCTCTTTAGATGTAATAGGGTTGCAGAGATACCTCCTCCTCTGAGAGGAGTTTGTTCCCCAAACTAGCCCTGAATCATTCCCATTTACAACTGTAGCATCATCATCCTCTCACTGTTTGCGGTGAGACATCTTGAAGTCACTGCTGACTCTTCCCTGCAATCTGTCACCCACCCTGTTGTGCCTTCAAAATCCCTTTCATATTAGCTCTACCTCTGTATTTCAACACTCCTCACATAGTCTATATGTCAAATAGGACCAACTATCAGAGACTGCAAGAATAGATCGTACATTCTTCTCCTCCCTACAGCCATCCTCTTTGGTATTGCCCTCCCACACTGACTCTGGATTTGGCTGTGTGGCTTGCTTCAGACAATGTGATGCTAGCAAACACAATGCAAGCAGAAACTTGAAAAGCCCTTGAAACCCTCTGACTGCTGTGTGAAGAAGCCTGGGCTAGATGACAAAAGACTCATGGCCTGCTTGTCCCCAACACCATTGTTGATAATAATCACACACACACATACTCTGCTGCCCCAAGACAGAACTGCCTGGCTGTCCAGCAGCCAACTGAGGGTGTATGGATGAACCCATCAAAGACCAATAGAACAACTCCCCAAAGGAGCCCAGCCCAATCTGCCAACCCATAGAATCATGAACTAAATAAATGTGGTTGTGTTAAGCCACTAAGTATTGAAATGGTTTATTACTCAACAAAAAGTAAGCATATATGGTAACCACAGCCTGTGTCCTAGTTAAGGATCCAAGATTAAGAAGTGAGGGATAGGGATTCTGGGAAGATGGTGGCACAGGAAGACTCTGAACTCACTCTGAGCTCACAGGTGAAAGAACTGTACACTGAAAATCATAAATCATTGTTGAAAGAAATAGAAGACACAAAGAAATGGAAAGATACTCAGTGTTCATGGATTGGCAGATTTAGCATAGTTAAAATGTCTACACTTCTTAAAGCAATCTGCAGATTCAATACAATCCCTATCAAAGTCCCAATGACATTTTTCATGGATATAGAACAAAGAATCCTAAAACTTATATGAAACAACAAAAGACCCCAAATAGCCAAAGGAATCCTGAGAAAAAAGAACAAAGCTGGAGGTATCACACTCCTTGATTTCAAAATATACTACAAAGTTATAGTAATCAAAACAGCATGGTACTGGCACAAAAACAGACACACAGATCAATGGAACATAATTGAGAGCCCAGAAATAAACCTACACATCTATGGACAGCTAATTTTTGACAAGGAAGCCAGAACATACAGTGGAGAAAGGAAAGTCTCTTCAATAAATGGTGTGGGGAAAACTGGGCAGCCACATGCAAAAGAATGAAAATAGACCATTATCTTACACCATACACAAAAATTAACTCAAAATGGATTAAAGATTTAAATGTAAGACTTGAAACCATAAAACTTCTAAAAGAAAACATAGGCAGTATACTCTTTGATGTCAGTCTTAGCAGTATCTTTTTGAATACTGTGTCTCAATAGGCAAGGGAAACAAAAGCAAAAAAAGAAAAAAAAAGGGACTACATCCAACTAAAAGCTTCTGTACAGCAAAGGAAACCATCAACAAAACAAAAAGACAACCTAACAATTGGGAGAAGATATTTGCAAACCATACAATTGATAACGGGTTAATATCCAAAATATAAAAAGAACTCATACAACTCAACAAAAAAACACAAACAACCCAATTAAAAAATGAGCAAAGGATCTGAACAGACATTTTTCCAAAGAAGGTATACAGATTGTCAACAGGCACATGAAAAGATGTTCAACATCACTAATTATTAGGGAAATGCAAAAAAAAACCCTACAATAAAATTCACCTCACGTCTGCCAGAATGGCTATTGTTAAGAAGACAAGAAATAAGTGTTGGAGAGGATGTGGAGAATAGGGAACCCTCATACACTGCTGGTGGGCATGTAAAGTGGTGCAGCCACTCTGGAAAATGGGGTGGAGATTCCTCAAAAAATTAAAAATAGAACTATCATATGATCCAGCTATTCCACCACTGGGTATTTATTCAAAGAACAGGGAAAAATGAATGCAAAAAGATATTTGCACCCCTATGTTCATTGTAGCATTATTCATAATAGCCAAGGCTTGGAAACAACCAAAGTGTCCATAAATGGTTGAATGGATAAAGAAGATGTGGTATATATACACAATGGAATACTACTCAGTCATAAAAAGATGAAGTCTTGCCATTTTCAACAATATGGATGGACCTTGAGTGTATTATGCTAAGTGAAATAAGTCAGACAAAGAAAGTGAAACACCATATGATTTCACTCATAAGTGGAAGATAAAAACAACAATAACAACAAGCAAACACATAGACACAGAGACTAGATTGGTGGTTCAGAGGGGAAGGGTGAAGGGAGGAGGGTGAAAGGGGTAATAGGGTACCTGTTTATGGTGATGGATGTTAATTAGTCTTTGGGTGGTGAGTATGATAGTCTACATAGAAACTGAAATATAATGATGTATACCTGAAATTTATATAATGTTATAAACCAATGTTTCCTCAATTAAAAAAAAAAGAGAGAGAAAAGGAAAAATCACTTGTGTGGCATTTGATTTTTTCTATTAAATCTTATATTTAAAAAAAAGAAAAAGGAAGCCTTTTTGTATATTACCTGGCAATTCCAAAATTTGGCTAAGAGAAAGAAGCCTTGCTCTAGTACAAAGAAAATGATTAACAGAAAAGAAATTACATCAGCATGCTGGAGAACAGCAGAAGGAAGGCCAATGTAGCAGGAGCAGAGTGATGAAGCGGGGGAGTGATGGGAGATTGTCTTTGCAAGGTAGCAAGAGGTCAGACCACGACCTTGCAGACCACGCCTGATACCCTGTTCCTCTATTGGCTGCTTTAGAGACAAGGTGGCCAGCCTGGGATGACTGCGCCAGGGGTTCCTATTGAGTAAACGTATGGCTGTGGTTCACTGGTGAGGATGGGGTTAAGGAAATGACTGAATAGAAAAAAACATTGTTGACTTTGGTTTCCTAGTGCTGTAGGATGTTTTCTTGCCTCTCAACATTCTGTGATTCTCTGGATTGTGGACATCAATTAATTCCCTGATATAATTCTCCATTTTCATAGGCCATGATATTTTTAAGTTCCTGGAGGAGATTGATCTCCTATGGATGATGGCAGCACTTTTGGACAAAGAGATGGAAAGAGGAGAGGAGCAGCTCCCCTGGGGCCCTGCAAGTAGCATTGTTTTATTTGACTTTCACTTAACTAGTGATTAGAAACTAACAAGAAACCTTGAAATCACATCTATAACAGCATACTTCAGAGATCAGAGCCTGGTCAAGGGACCTCTAAAGATATCAATGTTAGGTCACTAGATAGGATATCATTTAGCTTAAAAGGAGGTATATTAAAGGAATAAAATGTTAAAACATAACTAGCATTCATCAGGATTCTTAATGACCGTGTTAATTCCTTTTCATTTCTGTAGACTGAGCTATGGGAAACCTACCCAGAGGTTAATGAATAAAATAACTTCAGAGCTTACATGATGTTTTCAGATTGCAGGCTTCGGCCCTCTGGTGGGGTCCCAAAGCTACATCTCTATAACCACTCTCTTTCCTACTGGAACTGTTGACATGATAAATAATTTTATCACCAAGATCTATAGTTTATAAATAGTGCTCTCCACCAGAAGAACTATATTGGCATTCAGCCAGAATACTAACCTGATTTGGTTTCTGGTCTTCTGCGTTGTGTTTTGTGAGCCTGTTTTTTGACAAACCTGGAGATGAGTCCCAGGAAGGAGAATAGCCTAATAGAAAACAAAAGATTCCATTCACTCTGTGACTCTTGTGCTTGTTCATTACACTTTGCAATGGAAGACCAAGCAGTTTTTCAATACTACATTTAATTCATCATACATTCTACTTGCCAAAAAGTACAGCAGAGGAGAGAGAATCCCTATATTCCTGGCCTCTGAATTCTGCAAATGCCTTGTCCATCACCAAAATCTGGGTCCCTGTGTTTAAAGGCCAGAGGACAAGGATGCCAAGTGGCTGTCTTCCACATCTCCAAGATAGCTGGCGTCTTGGTGCTGTCCATAAAAAGTGAAAGCTGTTGCTGGTGCAGCTCAAGGTTAAAAAAAAGAGAGAGGGGAAGGGGGAAATTGTCAGTAAATTGCCCGCTCTCAGAAAATTATTTCACTGGCAAAAAACTCAAATTAATATTTCTACAGTGACTCACTGATTCAGCAGAGCCAATTTGGCATCCTAGCAATTTCAGATCAAATGAGCACTCTGTGACTTACATGGACCCTCAGTGTTCGCAGTAGCTTTTCCTTCCAGGGCCATTCCCCACATTCCAGGTGAAAAAAATGCTACTTTGTGGTTTGTGAACCTCTTATTAATCTACTTGAATTGTTCTCACTCTGATGGCAGTTTTGAAACCAATCACTTAACACCCTTCAAGAAAAAATAAGAATCTTCCGAGAAGTTGAAGACACTGAAAGAAGCCTAAGAGCACAAGAGGCCAGCTGTCTTGGAGATGTGGAAGACAACCCCTTGGCATCCTTTCCCTCTGGCCTTTAAACACAGGGACCCAGATTTTGGTAATAGACAAGGCATTTAAAAAACAGGACAAGGGGGTGCCCAAAAGAAAAAAGTATTTGCTATTCTTTGTAAAGACAAGCTGATTATCCTGAATTCTTATGAGTGTTTGATAATAAAGTAATAATTAAAGATGAAAACACTGAGAGTAAAATTGAAATCATAAGAAGAATGTCACTCTCTTTGCATTATAATAAATATCAGAACTTAATAGTTACTATGAACTTAGAAATATCATTGTATATAATTTCATCATGAATATCACCCTGTTTTGAATTAGCTAAAGAGCAATGTATAGTCCATAGTTCCACTAGAACCTCAGATTTATGGTAAATAAATTTAGGGTAAAGTCCTGATTCTGCCCGAATCAAGCAATGATGGAAAGGCACTTAATTACTAACGTTTTAACTTCCATATATAAATTAAGCAGAATTACCTATCCTGTTCTCTGTTCACATGGACTATTGATTATATTTATATAATCATTATAGTCTCTCTAAGATTTTGAGATTTCTGGTGGTAAACACTGTGGCTTTTTTTCTCTCTCTACCTTTGTGTTTAGCTTACTGTAGTCAGTCAATTAATACTTCTCAAGGGCACATGAAACATTCACCAACATGAACCAAATTCTGGTCCATTAAACAAAATGAACAAATTTAAAGACTAGAAGTCATACAATATGAATTCTCAGGCCATAATGGGATTAAACTAAAAAAAAAAAAGAAATATATTCAGAAAATTCACAAATATTTGGAAATTAAACAATACAATTCAAAATTACCCATGGGAAAACAGAAATTCTCAAAGAATATTAAAAATATCTTGAACTGGCTGAAAATAAAAATACAACATATCAAAATTGGGAGGATACAGTTAAAACAATGCTTAAGGAGAAATTTACAGCACTAAATGCATATTTAGGGGAACAATTGAAATCACACTATATATATGTATGTATATGTGTTTGTGTGTCTGTGTGTATACACACCAGTAAATGTATACAATTGAAATCAAAACACTACTTCCACCTTAGAAAATTTAAGAAAGAAGTGCAAACTAAACATAAAACAAGCAGAGGGGAAGACATAATAAATATTACAGCAGAATTTAATGGACTTAAAAACAGAAAAACAATAGAGAAAATTAATGAAACCAAAAGATGGTTTTTAAGAAAGGATTAGTTAAATTGATAAACATCTAGCAAGCTTAACCAAGACACAAACTACTGATATCAGGAATGAAAGAGAAGACATAACTATGATCCCATAGACATTAAAACAAAAGTAAGAGAAAATTACAAACAATAGTACATGCATAAATTTGATAACTTAAATGAAATGGACCAATTCCTAAAAAATACAAACTACCAAAATTCACTGAAGAAGGCATGAATATTTCTATATCTATTAAAGAAATTAAATGTGTAGTTAAAACTTTTTCGAAAATAAAACTCCAGGCTCAGATGATTTCACTGTGAATTCTACCAACCTTTTAAGAGAGAAATTATACTAAATCTGTGCATCTCTTTCAGAAATCAGAAGAGTTGAGAAAATTTACCAACTCTTTTTATGAAGTTAGCATTACCCCAATTTGAAACCAGCAAAAATAAGTTACAAGAAGAGGAAACTACAGTCCAATATCTCTTGAACATAGTTGCAAAAATTCTTAACAAAATTTTATTAGCAATTCAAATATAGTAATATATAAAAAGCATAAGACATCACAATCAAGTTTGGTCTTATGTATCTCTACTTGGCACCAGCGAATTAATTAAAGCCCATTGCCTCAACTTTAGGGAGCTTTTTAATGGAAACGGACATATGTACAAAAAATTGCCATAGTGGAAGGTAGGAGTACAAAGTTTTAGGAAAGCAGAGAAGAGAGAGCACCTAATCCTGTCTTTGCAAACAGGGAAGATTTCAAAGATTACACGACATTTAGATAAAACCTTAAAGAAAAGTGTGTGTGTGTGTGTGAGAAAATGCCTAGCACATGAAATGGTGAACAATTTGATGAGGTCAGAGCAAAGGTCACACAGGGCCTAGGTTCTAGAAAAGGTGCTATATACTTAATTTTTTAAGAGTAACAAAAAGGAAAAATAACTGTCCAAAACAATTATCTGCATTAATGGAAATATTCTATAATGTGTGCTATCCAACATATTAGCCACTAGCCGTGTTTGACTATCGAGTACTTGAAATGTAATTAGTGTAACTGAGGAATTGAATTTGTATTTTATTTAATTCATATTTTTAATTTAAATAATCACATGTGCAACTTACACTGTGAAACTTACCGTCTAGCAAGGATGACACATGGTAAGCAATTAAAATATATTTACTGCTGCAAAGATGAAACAGAGGGCATTATGGAAACATATAAGAGTTTGAGAAAATCAAAGAATCAAGAGAAGATTGCCAGAGAGACAGTAAAATGAAAGTGGAATTGCTGAATGAGTAGAAGAAGTGAATTGCGGTGCCAAAGAATCCACTTGTAGGAGGTAAAAGAACACATGTGAGTGTTAACGTCCTGAAGGAGAAGAGGATGTGTCAGGTATTAAAACAAATAAACAGACAAAAGCCACAGATGCTCTGGTATGGAAAAAGTGCAGGTGGATGGTATGAAATGAGTCTGAAATGGTAGGAGGGGGTCAAATCTTCCAGGGCCTTGGCCCAGTTAAAATTAGACACTTTATGTTGAGGACACTAATCAACCTTTTTTTTCCCCTGAAATATGAGAAGTATAAGTTTCTCAGACCAAGGTTATATTTCAATGGAATCAATTCCATCCCCAGCTGAAAGATTACATGTGGATCTTGTTAATGAGAACTCTGAGCTAGAAGCATTACTAAGAAGGGATAATATCACATCCGTGCTGTTAGTAGCTCACTGTCCAAACTCTCAGATTGTCTGTCACCTAACGATGTTTGGGTACTTAGTTATCTGTCAAAAAACAGATAAAAATATAGATCCATATCTCTCATAAGAATAAATTGTGGGTGGATTAACGATATAAATGTAAAAAACAAAGCCATAGAAGTATTAAATATAAACGAATATGTACATTATTTTAAGTACGTGTGGAAGAATGTCCTAAGAAGAATAGGTCACCAAGAGTTCGTGATAGCCTGTGCAACCTTTCTGAGTTGAACCACACTATAACAAAGTTAAAAGATAAGGATAGGTTCTAAAATACATGTTGCAACAGATAAGACACACCAAGGATTTACATCCGTAATACAAAAATACCTCCTACTAAGAAATAAAATCAATAAACCCATGAATAGGCAATTCACAGATGGGAAATACAAATACCAAAAATGGTCAATCTCTTTATTAATTGGAGAATATGAAATTTAAAAGAGTATATTACATTTATATACTAAGCCCCTACTGTGTCCTAACTACTTGCTAAACACTTTTATATATTCTCATTTAATCTCTACAATATCCTATGAGTTGGGACTATTAATCTTCTCATTTTATGAGTAGAGAAACTGATGCTCAGAAAGGTTAAATAAATTTGCAAGTTTACAAAGATATTGGATCTCTTTAACCTCTAAACCCAGGCACTGTGGTTCAGTCTTCATGATGCTGTCTTTATCATTAAATGAATTGTGGCATCATTTTTGTCTCTCTGTCTGCAAAACTTGTAAATGATTTATCATATCCAGTGTTGGTTATGATGTAATGAAGAGGACTTGTCTGTAGGAGGGAAATTTTGAAGTATCAAAACTTAAATGTTTTACCAATACTTGTATATATGAAAATGAACACATAAAAATGGACCTAGCTTTGTAACTAATGATGTGAGATTGGCAGCAACCTAATTCCCTAAATCTTAACCAACAATGAAATTGTTAAATTATATTCAAGTTTCCTCTGGTATTCTAGGCAATGTTATAAAAGGATGACTTTCATCTAGATAATTTGACAAGGAATGATATCCATTGTATAATGTTAACCGAAAAAGAAAATTCCAGAATATTTTGTGTAGTAAAATTGCATTAGTGTATAAAGAAAAGAATATCTCTCTGAGAGTGTGAATATGACTGTGTTTGTGAGTGAATCTGTAAAAAAATATCTGATAGAATATACTACAAGTGTTTAATACTGGTTACTTTGAAAATTTGAGGGCAAATGGAGAATTGGTTGGAAACATGGGGCCATTCCATATGTCACTATATCCTGTTGATTTGATTCTTTTTTGTGTGTGTGTGAGGAAGATTGGCCCTGGGCTAATGTCTGTTGCTGATATTCCTTTTTTTGCGTGAGGATGATTGTTCCTGAGATAATATCTGTGCCAATCTTTCTCTACTTTGTGTACGGGATGCTGCCACAGCATGGCTTGATGAGAGTTGTGTAAGTCTGTGCCCAGGATCTGAACCCACGAACCCCAGGCCACTGAAGCAGAGCACACAAACTTAACCACTATGCCACCAGGCCAGCCCCTGTTGATTTGATTCTTGATTCTCATAAAATTAAGCATATATTAATCTTAAAATTAAAAAAAAAAACAACCACAGTTTCTTCTGACTTTTAGAAATATTAAAATGCTTTCTTTATTCATTAATTAGGCTTTGTACTGGTGGAGATGTATAAATGAATAAATCATGGGTACTACCCTCAATGAAGGGTCCACTGGGGTGTAGCTCAGCCCTGTATTTAACCAACCCCAAAGGAATTGAGAATAAATTATCCCCTGATATAGACTGAATGCCTTGTGCATATTTAAAAAATTAAGTCCAGCCAAAGAGACCAGGTTGATGGTATAAGGTGGTTGGTACACTCCTGCTTTTCTCTGATCATATCACTTAGGTTTTCAGGAAAGTATATGTCATGACATCACTACATCTCTTGAGTTACTCTCTCCTCGCACCCTCCCTTTCTTCACTCTGGTCTTTTGGGGATTTGTACGGTGACCAGAGAAGGTAAAATTGTTTTATCTTTGGGTAATATTCAATCTTTATCTTACCCAGGGAGCTTGGAAATATTTTACCTTCCAGTTATTCAGCAGTATTCCCTGGAAATTTACCTAAAGAACTCTAAGGATTACAATAGCAGCTTCTTGAAGTTCAGGTCAGAACAACATTTTTGTTTACATGGAAAGATAAAAGAGATAAAGGGAAATTTATTTCACTTATAGCAGAAGCTGTAGAAAACTTGCATGTGATCAAGCGTGTACTTTCTCTATGTGAGAGGCTTTTTTGTAATAGATAGAGACAAGGGTGAACTAAATGAAAAAAAGTCTCCTGAAGTATATTATGAATGCATTAATTTCATATTTTAAGTAAATTAAGAAAAATCTGGGATTATATTTCTGACTGGAATCATTGGGCATATCAGGAAGTAAGTATGGTCCCTATTTGTCAATAAATGTATTTTTATCTTTCTCCCGTCCAAAAGTTTATTTTGTTGGATTAAATTGCAGGGATCCCCAAATTATCATTTTAACATATTTAGTATTATTAATATTATATTTTAATATTTCAGTCATTGTTCAAACCATAGCAACAGTCTCTGCCTTTTGATCTGCCAATTTTGCTGATATGTTAATGACAAAAATGTGTGCATTCCTAATGGAAGACAATGCTGATTGTCAAAAAAAAAAAAAAAAGAGAAAAAAAGGCACATTACCAGCTTTGATACTTATCACCTGCTGACTCACCCAGTTCATACTATAGAAAGAAAATAATACAACAAATATTATTGAGAACCTGTACCATAGATAAAATGCTGGTTGCTAAGAATAAAGAGAGAACAAGGCAGACAAAAATCATGTAGATTACTTTTTAGCAATTTGTGGTTTCTATAAAGTAAATCTTAAAGAGAATTTTATCTATTCTAATAATCTCTAGAAAGAAGGCAATGAGATATTTTGGCATCAAAAAACTCCCTTATGAGTTTCTTCTTTTCCTCAGGCAAGTTTCAGAGTAAAAACAAAAAGTGAATATAGTAAAAAAAAGGTCAATTGTTAGTTTAAATAGGGAACATAAAAAACACGAACAGATCAGTATGTTGTAGAACTATATTATTGATATATCTCTATCTATGTGAGCATTAATCAATATCTCTGGCTTCTGTTTTCTTTCCCATTAATTAAGAATTTTACTCTTGTTTATGATCAAGGCGATTCTCGTCCTATACTTCTGTAAACACATTTATTTCTGTTTGGTCATATTTAAAAGAATATGTATTAGGAACAAAAATAATCATAGGCATTACTAAGTTCAGGAATTTGATTGGGTCATCAATTTCCACCAAAGGCTTGTAAGACAATAAAATTTGTAAATGACATCAGGATTAAAGCCAAAATTGGATATTTCAGGCTTAAAAGCACACAGTTTTTGAAGCTGGAAAACAATGTCTTAATATCTAAACCAATTAATAAATATTGTCATAGAAACATATAACTTATATAACATATAAGATGTATTGTATATATAAAAAGCGTGGCATTTGTAGAGGTTTTATGTCAACTCTCTGACGTGGGGACTTTTTTTTTTGGTTGAACCCAGAGCTAACATCTGTTGCCAATCCTCCTCTTCTTGCTGAGGAAGACTGGCCCTGGGCTAATATCCGTGCCCATCTTCCTCTACTTTATATGTGTAATGCTTGCTACAGCATGACTTGATGAGCAGTGTGTAAGTCCGTGCCCAGGATCCAAACCTGTGAACCCCAGGCTGCGGAAGCGGAGCGCCCAAACTTAACCACTACGCTGCTGGGCCAGCCCCTGATGTGGGGACTTGTAACGTAGATCTGTGAATATGTTTCCATTTCAGTAGATGATGTGTAACATTTTTATGTTTTAATAGGAGTGAGTGGATATTGCAAAAATGCTACAGGGAAGAAAGTCCACAGTTTCATTTCATTGGAGCTGTTAATACCAATATTTAAATCTTTGTTTCATGTACAATTCACTTATTCTTCCTTTGTTTTTCACCAATAGATTTTTCTAAAAAAAAAAAAATCAGTATGAGAAACCACACAATGATTACAGAGTTCATACTCTTGGGCATGTCAGACAACCCAGAGCTTCAGATTGTAATTTTCATCTTTTTATTTATAGCTTATGTGTTAAGTGTCACTGGAAACCTAACCATCATCATCCTCACCTTGATAGACTGTCATCTAAAGACTCCTATGTATTACTTCCTCCGGAATTTCTCCTTCTTAGAAATTACATTCACCAGTGTTTCTATCCCCAGATTTTTGGGGACAATAATTACTAGAGTCAAGACCATTTCCTATAACAACTGTTTAGCTCAATTATTTTTCTTCATCTCTATGGGTGTGTCTGAATTTTTTCTTCTAACTGCCATGTCCTATGATCGTTACGTTGCCATCTGTAAGCCTCTCCATTACACCACCATCATGAACAAGAAAATCTGCTCCCTGCTCGTCTTTAGTTCATGGCTAGGAGGTTTTCTTACTGTTTTCCCACCACTCATGCTTGTCCTCCAGTTAGATTTCTGTGCTTCCAATGTAATCGATCACTTCTCTTGTGACTATTTCCCTGTTTTACAACTCTCATGCTCAGATACATGGCTTCTGGAGGTGATTGCCTTTTGCTTTGCTGTTGTTACTCTGCTGTCCACATTGGCGTTGGTGATTCTGTCCTATGTGTGCGTCATCAGCACCATTCTGAGAATCCCGTCTGCTGGTCAGAGGAAGAAGGCTTTCTCCACGTGCTCCTCTCACATCATTGTCATTTCCATCTCCTATGGAAGTTGTATATTCATGTATGTCAAGCCTTCGGCAAAAGAAAGAGCATCATTGACCAAAGGAGTAGCTATTCTCAACACTTCAATTGCCCCCATGTTGAACCCTTTTATTTACACCCTGAGGAACCAGCAAGTAAAACAAGCTTTCAAAAACTTGGTTCATAAAATAGTGTTTTCTAGAAACAAATGAAAGTATGTATTAACATGAATGAATGTTGTTGTGAAGATACAATAAAGGAAAAATGAAATTTTAACTTCTACAATATCCTCCTATATCCATTTCACAGATACCTGCAATGCTGAGCTCACTTGCTTAAGCTTTATTTTTACCTAAAAGTGACTATGTTGTGTCTTCCTTTCAAACTATCTACAGGTTTCATGTAATAATTGATTTACAATTCTGAATAGAAAACCAATGGCTATAGAGCATAAGTCACTTTGCTGATTATTCTGTATAATAAAAATACTTTATACTGTAATGGCTAAAGGAGTGTGCACTGTTTTAATTAACTTACTCTTTATTTTTTTCTTGGGTTACTACTATAACTTTCTTTCTTAAAGTTATATGAAATAAATTAAATATCTGCAACAACCATATTTTTTGCTCACTATCTGCAGTATCCATTCAATTCTTTCACTCATCTGATGGACTTGGATATTTATTTTCCTACATACAAATAATTTGAAGTTCATAATATGCTATATTTCTTAGTTATACTGAGGCATGTGTTATGTCTTATTTTATATACTCTGTGTATTGTATTATTTTAAAAAATATGTAAAAGAGGAATATTTAGGCAGCTATCATTACTCTTATGCCTCCTGGAAGTTTGATAGGAATTTCATAAATAATAATACCTCTTCTAGAGAGAGCATTTATTCTATGCCATATGATGGACTGGGTATGTTCTATACCAGTTTTTATAAATCTTCACAGCTATATGGCAAATTAGACATGATTATCTCTTTTTGTACAAATGTGTAAGTTGATGCTCAGAAAAGTTGAGTAATTTGCCTGAGGTCTTGAGCTATAATAGCCAATATGATGGCCTGGTCAAAAAAATAAAACAAAATAAACAAACAAAAAACTTGTATTTGCTCTATTTTATACTATTTGAAACTCTGTAAGGACCTGAAAACTTTGCGTAGCTTTTACTAAGGACTTGTGCAATTTTGTTGACTTTTTTCACTCACATTATCTAATTTGGGCATGATTATCTTATTATAATCTTATCATGGAAGGTACCAACTCCCAATATTCGATACATATAAATGACAACTTTTACCAATCAAAACAAGAAACTCTTCAACTGCCATTCCTGGTGAGCAGGGGGAGCAGAAAAAATGTATGAAGTACTAGCAGAATTAAGGTACCAAAAATTATTATTGGAAGACAGATTAAACAAAACAGAGTTAATGAATGTACTTAGTAGAATGTGGTAGATTACCAGTTTAAAAAATGGCTGGAGTATTGAGTAGAGATCTGCATTAGGAATAACGCTATTTGGTTGCTAATCTCTGAAAAATAATGTTAATGGAACCAAACTTCACACTTAGTGTTGTGGTTTGCTTGCTGTTACTTTTTTCTGTCTCATGGGACACTGTCCCCCAAGTTTCCTTTTCCAATTTTAATTCAAATGTGTATTATGTTTTGTGATTCTTAGGGTCTTCTGTACATTCCTGTTCTGGCAATTTCAATTCACTGAATTATTCCTCTTGAGCCAGTGACAGAGAGAATAGACAAAAAATTAATTAGCCTACGCTACATAAAATCTATGTAGAAACCATATCCTAGAGTTTTTTTTTTTTTGTGAGGAAGACTAGCCCTGAGCTAACATCAGTTGCCAGTCCTCCTCTTTTTGCGGAGGAAGACTGGCCCTGGGCTAACATCCATGCCCATCTTCCTCTACTTTACGTGGGATGTGCCACAACATGCAGGGCGTCCACAGTGCCCGGGATCCAAACCTGCGAACCCCGGATCCAAACCGGATCCGAACCTGCGAACCCTGGGCTGCCAAAGTGCAACCTAAACCACTGTGCCACTGGGCCGGCCCCCAATATCAGAGAGTTTTAACAACCTTCTGACATTTTTTTTTCTTTTATATATTTGCTCCTTCCTCACTCTCTATAGTCAAAAAAATATATCCCCTCTGGATAGAATGGGAAATTTAAGATAAAAACATTGACAACAGAAAGTAGATTTGTTCAATGAGAGCAAATGTTTTCAGAAATGCTGCTTTCCCTGGATTACAACAATGGCAGTGGCTAATATTTTTCACATTCCAGCCGCTCTTACTGTTACTGAGCCTGTGTGAAAATCAGAGGTAAGTCGGACATATAAAAGGCAACGGAAGTCTCTCAAAACTTTTCATTGATTCATCACTTATCAGCTCAACTTTTAATCAAATTAAGTAGGATATATTGGAGTTATATTTTGCAATTGGATATATTTAAAAGTGTAAAAAGAGGTTAGTATATTTTGTTTTGTTATATGAATTTATTCCTTCTCTATTAAATAAAGGCAGGAAATTACCATCCTTGTGTCTGTGTGTTTCTAATTGAATATGATTATGTTCATACTCGATTAGAATATGAACATGTTCAATTAGTATATGAACACATGAACATAGTGTAAGAGAAGGTATTTTAATTTCAGGTAGTCTGTGATTACGTTTGACATTTGCTAGCTATATGAATATATCAAAGGTACCTAACTTCTTTGAGACTGGTTCTTTGGGGAATAAAGATAAAGTTTCATAGGTGTGTTATATGAGCTGAATAAGATAAAACATAAAAGTCCTTAGTATTCCTCTGGAATAAATAGTACTTTTGTTAAATGACAATTACTATGAATATCCTTCTTAACAGTTAATTCCAACTGAAAGAAAAATAAAGGTAATAAAATAGCTATCCTTAAAGAATATTAAGTGCCACATGCTTTATAAAGTACTTTCATTTATATTATTTCAATTAATTCTCAAAAACACCCTTGAAATTTCAGCTCCATTTTAAACAGAGAAAACCAAAGCTTAAAGAAATTCACTCATCCAAATTACAATTCTATTAAATGGCCCATTTGTATTTTAATCTATGTTTCTCTAACTATGGAGCCCATATATTTTCTGTGATAATAATTTATCCCAGAATGTCGTAAATAAGAAATTAATAGTGTTTTGATACCACAATATTATCATTATTTTTCTCTTTTCCTTCCTTGTTTATAGATGGCTAGCTAATGAACTGAAAGTGTGCCGTTATGAGTTGATATTTGTCACAAACCCCTAGAGATATGAATGTCACTACTTCTGAAATTATTACTAAATGTGATTTGATATCTCTTTTTCCTTAATTTGATCCTATGAATGCTGAGAATTGAATCTGTCCATCATTATTGAAACGAAGAAACGTGAATTATTCGGATTTCTCCAGGGAAATAATCAACTAAAATAATTGTGAAAAAAAGTAAAAAGCATCTAATAAAACAATCCTTCCAACCACTGGATGGATTCTCCTGAGGAGTCTTTGCTTCTTTCAGGCCAAAGGAAGTTCTTAAAGGACCCCTGTGTCACGGCCCGAAGCCCAGAATAATTGAGCAGTACCTAAAGTAAATTTAGAGTAATTATGAAGCGGAACTAGACGTTACCCACGACATTGAATTAAGAAATTTTCCTTTTCTCTAATGTATTAACCTAAACCGTGAAAAACTCTTTAAACTCATAAAGTAGAGAAAAACAGGGTGATATGATCAATAAGGCACACTGCTTTGGAGATACGATTTGTGCAAGTTTTCTAATGACTTCTAATGAGGTTTGAGTGAAGAAGAGAGAATTTAGGAAACATAGAAAAAGTTGAAACAATTAGACTTTCAAAGTTCTTACATTGCTAAGGGATATTTCCACCCAGCGCAACATAAAACATTATTAAAAACAAAGCAACAACAACAAAACACACCAGAAATACAAAGGCTCTTATCTCAGTCTCTCAAAGGAATATCTTTTTGTCCTTTAAGTTTAAAGTATCCTTTTATACATAGTGTATTTCTCACCTTGGGCATCAAAGAAATCATCAATATCTAGTTTATCTAAAGGGTTATTGTTAATATTAACTTGATGGTAAGGATTTTGGAAGGGCAAGACATAAAGATGTTTTCAGAATGATGCCTTGATGATGCTTTATAGCCATCTTATTTATCAAATATGAAATATTATTGTTAATTTTCATTTTGAATAGCTCAAAGAATCTGTCTCAGGGATTCCTAGAAGGTAAGTAAGAATTGATTTTGATGAAATGGTTGGAAGGAAATATAAAGCTCAATAACTTAAACCATGTTCTTTCAGGGGGAAATATGGATCTGCATTTGGAAATAAAAAAGCTGAAAAGATGAGTTAAGTGCTTGGAGATATCCTTCATACTCTGTGTGACTACATCCTTGGGATGGCTTAAGGCTCTAGGAATCACATGTACCTTGTTAAATATTGAAATTTGTTTCCCTCAAAAGGCTGCTGAATGAATGCAGATAAATTTTATCAGGCTTATTTGATGTTGGCAAATGAATACAATCCATGGAAGTTTCATAAACATTTTTGCATAAAAAGTATAGTACACCACCCCCAATTCTTTGGTATTGGTTCATCTCTTCCTAGAGATTCTTTAAGCTTGTTTTCTCTGGTCCTAGGAGACTGGCTACATAAGTATTCATTTTCAGTGATGTTCACATGAACCCTCCCAATATCTACTAATACCTTTCTCCACAGCTCTTCATACATTCCTTCACAGGTTTAATCAGTAGCCAAAAAATGTGTCATGGTGTTATTATTCAGTAAAGTGTTAAAATTAACAGGAAACTTAAGAGGAAAAAACAAATATGCAGAACAATTGAAAGAAGATTAAAAATACAGTGCAATGATACATTATTCACTATGGAATTATAATAATATATTAAAAAAAATCTGGATCTCCAATGACAGTAAGCTACTGCAGAAATTCCAATCTTGAGATTGAAACCAAATCTTGTCTTTTTGATAAGAATGCATTTTGCGACTGTGAAGTGTTAGAAAAACTAGTTCTTTCAATGAAAAGCAAACCCTGATGAAGGAAGAGTGATGTTACTGAGCAAGAGTAAAGTTAACCAACAGGAAGAATTGTAAAGAAATTTAAGGAAAGTAATTTTGAAATAATGTTTTATGAAGTTTCCTTTTAAATTATATACCAAAAATTTGGATTCCTTTGCATGCCATTTGGTATAAACTTACTCAATACCAGTAATTTAGGCCAAGAAGATAAATGTATTTTGAAAAGTAGGTAAAGTAGGAAAATACGTCTTGTAAAGTAGAAATACAATCTTTGTAATATATGGCCTAGAATTTGGCATAAATTAGAGAACTGCAACTGATGGCAAGGTGTTATTCAGCGACAAATTCAACATTAATTAATTCATTAGACAAGTGTTTATTTTAAACCAACTGTGACTTTACTAGGCACTGGATTGTGTTGCAATAGCTTTGAAAGTAAGACTCCGCCCTAACTTTCAGAAATGCACAGAGTAGTGGAGGAATTCACAGGAGATTTCAGCATAGTATGTATGGTGGGTTGGGAATAATGACCAGAAATTTCTTATGGAACTCATACAATGAGTATTAAACCTAGTATTGTGGGAAAAAGAAAAGAGGTGATTTGGGGCATCATTGAAGTCTGCTACCCACAATGCTAGTTACATACCTGTATTTTACTTAATGCAAGCTTCACAATCATTCTCAGAAGTGTTGCTATTACTAACAAGGGGCAGAGGAATGAAGTGGCCCTTGGTAGCAATGTTGACGTGCTGCAGATAACTAACATGCCTCAAATGTGGTGATCAATCCTAGTTGAAGATGAGAGAAGTGGATTGTGTGGGTGATGATGGGGTGGAGAAGGTAGAAACACCATGGTGGGTGAGGTCACCAGGTATGCAAAGTGGAAGAACAAGGCTAAGATTCACTTGCCTAGAATGCCTGACAGGTACTGTACAACCAGGTGATTCTACTTCATTTTTGTTTTTGTTATATTTCCTATGTGATTCTCTTGGTGCTAAATGTCTTCATTACTATTTACCTTAGACATAGTTTTTTACACAAGACATCATCTTAGTCCCAAGGCTTTCAGCTCAGTGGTTAGGGAGCATTTTCTCCATTGAACAAAGCCTTATAAGGCTTTTATTAAATGCTAAGCATTTTTCTAAATGCTTCACATATATTAACTCATTTGATGCTCACAATAAACTTATGAGATAGGCTTGTATACAGAGGAACAAACTGTGTATTTATAGATGAGCACAGAGGGACTAAGTCATTTTCAGACCTACTAGGTGGCTTGGATTCAATCTAGACATCCTCACTCTTCCTGATGGTAATATCTATGGTAATATCATTTAAATTTTGTTTAAAAAAGAAAAATTAAAACTTACTATTTTAAAAATACATACAAATGAAGAAGGTAAACTATTAACCCCAGATTTCTAGGAGATCACTTATCTAACTATTTAACTGAGGGAAATTCTTCAGTATAATAATAATAATAATAATAATAATAATAAAAGTTAATTTAAATAGAAAGGGAAATAAGTTGTATAGAAATAAAAGTGATAAAAATGACACATAAGTAGCTGAAATATCATAAAGTATTGCCAGGGATTCAGACGTAATCAACCTCAGTTTTAAGCCCTTCCAGTTTAAATTTTTTTCCACCTCTTTCTTCCCTCTCTCTCTACATCTGAGGTTGCTCATGGCAATGACTTTAGTATTTCTGACTTCCAACAAGGTATTAGTAGGAGTTGGAAAAGCTGAGTGTTAGCAAAAGTGGATAGATGGCTGAAGACAAGTGCCACTTAAAAAATAACAAAGTATCTTTCCCATTTTTGAGGATTCTCAATGTAATTAAAGTTTTAGCTTGCACAGATGGGGAAGGTTGTATAGGGATTAGAGCAATAGCACAAAGGTGGTTCTCATTGGGTAAGAAAATCGTGGGCACGTCTCTGAAAATTCACAGGTGGTATTTGGAGTTAGAAAAGTCTGGGAACAAATCCCTGCCCAACCACTGAAAGCTTTGTGACATTGAATTTTTTTAAGCCTGCCTCAACCAAGAGTTTTCACCTGTAAAAGAGAGGAAATTAAAGGATCATCGTTATTATCAATTTGCTTTAAATTTCCGCTGAAGGTGAAATGACATACTATTTCAGCCGAATTCCAGCTCCACAATTGAATATGTGGTAAACTGCTCTTCAAGTTTGTTCTTTGTGCTTTCTGCCATAGATCTGGCAGGAGAAAAATCAATAAGCATCTGAAGAATGAGGAACCAGACAGAAATAACAGAGTTCATCCTCCTGGGACTGTCAGACGACCCAAAGCTCCCAAAGCTTCAGGTGGTGATCTTTGTCTTTCTGCTCATCACCTACATGCTCAGCATCACTGGGAACCTGACCATCATCACCCTTAACCTGCTGGATTCCCACCTCCAGATGCCCATGTACTTCTTCCTCAGAAATTTCTCCTTATTAGAAGTTTCATTCATGACTGTCAGCATACCCAATTTTCTGGGCACCATTATTTCAGGAGACAAAACCATTTCCTTTAATGATTGTGTTGCTTGGTTATTTTTTCTCATTCTCTTGGGAGTCACTCAGTTTTACCTTCCAGCTGCCATGTCCTATGACCGTTATATTGCCATCTGCAAACCTCTGCATTACATGACCATCACGAATCGTAGAGTCTGCACACTCCTTGTCTTCTCTTCATGGCTAGTTTCATTCTTAATCATATTCCCTGCACTCATGTTGCTCTTAGACCTTGATTACTGTAGGTCTAATATTATTGACCATTTTACCTGTGACTATTTTCCCCTGCTGCAACTTTCTTGTTCAGACACAAAATTCCTAGAGCAAGGGGGTTTTCCTGTGTGGTGTTGACTCTAATGTTCACTTTGGCATTGATATTTCTGTCCTACGTATATATCATCATAAACATTTTAAGAATTTCTTCTATTCTTCAAAGGACAAACGCCTTTTCCACATGTTCTTCCCACATGATTGTCATTTCCATCTCTTATGGCAGCTGCATTTTTGTGTATATTAAACCCTCAGCAAAAGACACACTGTCTTTGAGCAAGGGAGTTGCTGTGCTAAACACCTCAGTAGTCCCCATGCTGAACCCCTTTATTTACAGCCTGAGGAATCAGCAAGTCAAGCGAGCCTTCATGGACTTGCTGTGGAAGACTATTTTTCACAAGCAAATGAAATGATGTACTGTCATGAATTAGAGACACATTGCAGGGCAATTTAAAAAATATAAACATGAAATTTCAGTAGCTTCTTCAAGTCACAATGGCCTCCCTGTCATCCTTGTTTATTCTCTTTCTTTTTTTCTAACAGTTTATAAGCACATTTGTTTAATATATTTCTTATTCAATTTAAATAACTTTTCTTATGTCTTTCTGACTCTCATCGTTCTGAACACTTTGTTAGTTGCAACTTGCTAAATAATAATTATTTTAAAAAGTAAAATTGTATTTTGAGTTTTGTTTAGAAAAAAAATGATCACAAGGAATGGAAGAGACAGTGTATAAATATTGATATATTTTACTTACTGTACACAGAAAATATAATTTTGTGATTTTCATTTATATTTGACAGAAATTCCTTTCACCATCTTGCAGCTTCTCTAGGAAAATATCTTTTAAATGCCATACAATTTATTGAAAAGTGTAAATGCTTCCATTTAAAAACCAAGAAACATTACCTGTTGCCCACTTTAGTAGGGTATGTCCATATAATTTACCTATTGATAAAAAAGCATAGACCGTTAACAATATATACTTTTGTAGATGTGGTGCTAAATAGATTTCCATATTTCCAAATCCCATAATAACTCAATAGATTTAGGTGGATACATACATGCATACATACAAACTGCAGAAAACAGTGAAGAAATAGCCATTTTAGATATGTAGGATAAGTTCACTTTCTCTAATTCCATAGAAGGTAAGTTCCACTTTCTAAGCTGAAATCATTTAAGTTTTATAAAAAATAAAAGCTTCATAAGAAAGCAAAGTTTTCCATTTTATATAAAATTAGGATTTCATCTGTTAAAATACTCTTCCACTCGTTCTACTTAAGGCATTAATGAGTGCTTAAAGTATTTTGAAAAGATGTGTGTGTATAAGGCTGAAATAAGAATTATGGATACTAAAAGTATTCTAAATTTTATAAACCACTTTTTGTAATAAAAATATACTGTTATCTTAATTAGTGGCGCAACATTCCTAACAAGCATTATGTGATATATTCAACTGAGAGATACAGCATAGGATTTGTTAGAAAGAAAAAAAGTGATAGAAAATTGAAGGGGATTCAAAATGTTACAGGAAGTTATGCATGGTTTCTCTATTTCATTTCATCCCATCTGAAGTACAATCTGTATGTTAATAAGACAAATAGTTGACAAACACGAGGTTTCTATGATTTCTAAGCATATATTTCCCCATCAGCAAATCAGGTGTAATATCAGGCAAATCAGGTATACGCAATTTACTATGGGGATGGAAATAAATCTGTAAAACAGCATAATTAGCTATCAATAAATTGTAGCAATTATTATTAACATTGTTCTCTATATGTAGCTGTTATAGCTGTGACTATGTACAGAATATATTTTTTAAAGTGGTAAGAACACTTAGCAGATCTATCCACTTCAATTTGCATAAGAAAGCAAAGTTTTCCATTTTATATAAAATTAGGATTTCATCTGTTAAAATACTCTTCCACTCGTTCTACTTAAGGCATTAATAAGTGCTTAAAGTATTTTGAAAAGATGTGTAACAGCACTATACAGTGTTGTTAACTACAGGCACAATGTTGTTAGCAGGTCTCTAGAACTTATTCATCTTGAATAACTGAAACTTTATGCCTGTTGATTAGCACCTCCTCCATTTCCCCCTCCTCAATCCCCTGGCAACCACATTCCACTATCTAATTCTATGACTTTGAATATTTTAGATACCTCGTGTAAGTGGATCCACACGGTATTTATCCTTTTGTGACTGGATTATTTTACTTAGTGTAATGTTCTCAAGGTTCATCCATGTTGTCACATGTGACAGGATTTCTTTCCTTTTTAAGGTTAAATAATATTCCATTGTATGCATTCACCACGTTCTCTGTATCCATTCATCGTTCCATGGACATTTAGGTTATTTATGTATCTGGACAATTGTGAATACTGCTGCAATGAACATGGGAGTGCTAATATCTTTTAGAGACACTGATTTCAATTATTTTAAATATATACCCAGAAATGGGATTGCTGGATAACATGGTAGCTCTATTTTTAATTTTTGAAGAGCCTCCATGCTGTTTTCCATAGCAGCTGCACAATTTTGCATTCACTCTAACAATACAAGGATTCTAATCTCTCCACATCCTCACCAACACTTGTCTTTTGTTTTCTTGATAACAGCCATCCTGACAGGTGTGACATGATATTTCACTGTGGTTTTGATTTGCATTTCTCTGAAGATAGCGACATTGAGCGTCTGTCACATACCTGTTGGCCATTTATCTCCTTGTGTTTGTATGGTTTCTTTGGAAAAATGTCTACTCAAGTCTTCAGCCCATTTATTTTTTTACTAAGTTATTAGGGTTTTTTGTTTGTTTGTTTTGTTTTCTTGCTACTGAGTTGTAGGAGTTCCTTGAATATTTTGGACATAAACTGCTTATTGATACAGAGTTCATAAATATTTTTTCCATCTATAGGTTTTCTTTGATTGTTTCCTTTGCTGTGAAAGAGCTTTTTAATTTGATGCAGTTCCACTTTTCTATTTTTGTTTTGTTGCCCATGCTTTGGATGTCATATCCTTTAAATCATCACCAAGTCCAATGTCATAAAGCTTTTCCTCCATGTTATCTTCTAAGGAGTTTTAAAGTTTTAGGTCTTACATTTAATTCTTATACCCATTTTGAGTTGATTTTGTGTATAAGGGTAAGATAGGGTAAGATAAGGGTACAATTCCACTCTTTTGCATGTGGATATCCAGTTTTCCCAACACCATTTGTTGAGGAGACTAACCTTTCCCCATTGTGTGTTCTTGGCACCCTCGTCAAAGATCGGTTAACTGTATATGTGTGTTTGTTCTGAGCTCTTTATTTCTGTTCCATTGGTCTATATGTCTAGCTTTATGCCAGTACCATAGCATTTTAATTACTGTAGCTTTGTAATACATTTTGAAATCTGGAAGCCAGCTTTGATCTTTTATCTCAAGATTGATTTCGCTATACATGGTCTGTTGTGGTTTCAAATGAATTTTAGAATTTATTTCAATTTCTGTAAAACTGCTATTGGTATTTTGATAGGGATTGCATTGAGTTTGTAGATTGCATTGGGTAGCATGGACTTTTTTTTTCTCTTTTTTTGGGTGAGGAAGATTGGCCCTGAGCCAACATCTTGCCAATCTTCCTCTATTTTGTATATGGGATGCCACCACAGCATAGCTTGATGAGTGGTGTAGGTCTGCTCCTGGGATCTGAACCCACAAACCCTGGGCTGCCAAAGCAGAGTGCACCAACCTTAACCACTGCACCACCAGGCTGGCCCCAGCATGGGCGTTTTTACAGTATTAAGTTTTCCAATCAATGAACACTGGATGCCTTTCCATTTGTTTGTATCTTCCTTAGTTCCTTTCATTAAAGTTTTTATTTTTCAGTGTACAAGTTTTTTACCTCCTTACATAAGTTTATTCCTAAGTATTTTGTTCTTTTGGGTGTTATTGTAATTGACATTGTTTTACTTAATTTCCTTTTCAGGTAGTTCATTAATAGTGTATAGAAACATAACTGATTTTTTTAATGTTGATTTTGTATTCTGCAACTTACTGGATTCATTTATTAGTTCTAACAGTTTTTTTATTAAGTGTTTAGGGTTTCTATATATTGGATCATGCCATCTGCAAATATGGATGCCATTTATTTGTTTATTTAGCCTAATTATTCTGGTTGGGACTTTAAGTACTATGTTGAATACAAGTGGCAAGAGTGGAACTTAGAAGGTACTAAATCCTAATATTATGATTGGCATATAAATCACAACATTAATCAATGAAAACAAGAAACTCCTCAAATGTCATTCCTGGCTAGCAAGAGTGAGCAGAAAAAAAATACAAAGTACTGGCAGTATTATGGTACCAAAAATTCTTATTGGAAGGCATATTAGAAATAACGGAGTTAATGAATGTACTTAGTACCATATGATAGATTACTAGTTTAAAAAGTGGCATAAAGTATTAGGTAGAAATCTGCATTAGGAATTAAGATATTTGGTTGCTAATCTCTCTCTGAAAAATAACGTTAAGGGTAACAAATTTCAGATGCAGTGTTGTTTGTTTGTCATTATTTTTTTTAGTCTCATTAGACACTATTCCCCAAGCTTCCTTTGCCAATGTCAATACTACTGTGTGTTATGTTTTATATTCCTTAGTGTGTTGTGTACATTCCTGTTCTGGCAAGTTCGATTCACTGAATTATTTCCCTTGAGCCAGGAGCAGAGATAATAGATAAAATATGAAGTAGTTTGTGCAAGTAAAATCTATGTAGAAATCATGCCAAAGAATTTTAAAACACCTTCTGATATTTTTTCCCGTTTGTATATTTGCTCCTTTGTCACTCTCTACAGTTAAATAAGTATCTTTCCCCTGGAAAAAATGGGAATGATAAAACAAAAATGTTGCTGACAGAAAACACGCTTGTTCAATGGCAAAGAGAATGATATCAGAAATGCTGGCTCCTCTAGATTACAACAATGGGATCTGTTAATATTTTACTCTTCTAGTCATTCTGAGTGTTTGTGAACCCGTATGAAGAGCAGAGGTAATTTAGGCATGTAGAAGACAATGAGTCTCCCAAATCTTATAATTGATTCATCATTTATCAGCTCAACTTTTAATTAAATTTAATAGAAGATATAAGGGTTTTAATTTGCTACTGGGTATATTAAAAAAGTGTAAAAAAAAGATAGTAATTTTGTTTTATTGCATCAATTTATTCATTCTCTATTAATCAAGGACAAGAAGTTACTATGTCTACATCTGTGTATTTCTAATTGAATACAGGCTATGTAGTACTGTGTTTAAGAGAAGAGACTTTAATTTCAGGTAGTTTGAGATTACATTTGACACTTGCCAGCTGTATAAATTTATTTAAGGTATATAATCTCTCTGAGCCTCAGTTCTTCATTTGGGAATAAAGATAATAAAAGTGTCATAGGTGTGTTATAAGTACTAAATGAAATAAATAATAAAAGTCCTTAATATGTCACTGAAATAAATAATGCCTGTGGTAAATCACAACTACCATTAATATCCTCCCCAAAGTTAGGATTAATTCCAGCTAAAAGATAAATAAAATAAATAAAGCAGCCTATATATAGGCTATCATATATCCTCTTAAGTGCCACATAAATTATAGAGCACTTTCATATATATAATTTCAATTAATT
Organism: Tapirus indicus; assembly: GCA_031878705.1. Taxonomy (NCBI): domain Eukaryota; kingdom Metazoa; phylum Chordata; class Mammalia; order Perissodactyla; family Tapiridae; genus Tapirus; species Tapirus indicus. The sequence continues at coordinate 142,088,876 of CM062918.1, read as the reverse complement.
CTCAAAAACACTCTTGAATTTCAACTTCATGTTAAACAGAGAAAATTGAAGCTTAAAGAAGTTAAGTAACACCCAAAGTCACAAATCATTGTGGCCCATTTGTTTTTTTTTATCCATGTCTCTCTAATGGCAAAACCCACGTACATTCTGTGATAATAAATTGATCCTATAAAGTCATAAATAATAAGTTAATAGTAAGTTTGATGCCACCATTTTATTAATAAATTTATTTGCTTTTCCTTTCTTATTTAAATTATAGATGGCTAGTTAATGAACTGAGAGCATGAGATTTTGAGTTGATATTCGGCATAAGCAGGTATGAATGTTACTATTTCCGAAAATCTTATTAAATGTGATTTAGTGGTCTCTCTTTTCCCTTGACTTGTTTCTATACACAGTAGCATGAATTCTGAGAATTGAATCTGCTCATCTTTATCGAAATGAAGACAGACAAATTATTCAGATTTCTCCAGGGAAATAGTCATTTAAAATAATTATGAAGAATATTAAAAGAAAATTCTAACAAAACAAGTACTATTTTTTGTTTTAATTTTCAATGGCTCAGTGAATCTATCTCAGGGATCCTTATAAGATAAGTAAGAATTATTTTTGATGAAATGAGTGGAAGGAAATGTAAATCTCAGTAACATAAGCCATTTTCTGGCAGGGAAAAATATAGATCTGCATTCAGAAATAAAAAGCTGAAATGAGGAGTTAAGTGCTTGAAGATGACTACACTACTCTTAACCAAATATATCCTTGTATGGCTTATGGCTCCAGGAATCACATGCACCTTGTTAAATATCCAACTTTATTTCCCTCTAGGGATGTAAATGTTGAAAATTTGTATTAAGATTGTTTGATATTGGTAAATAAATATAATTCCATTGAATTTTTGTAAACATTTTTACATAAAAGTATGGTGTACTATTCCAGTTCTCTAATATTGGACCATGTTGTACTAGATTTTTCTTCTGTTTCCTGGAGACCTTCTATGGTTGTGTTCATTCTTTGTGGTGCTCACATGAATTGTCCAAATATCACTTTAAACATTTCTTCACAGTTCTTCATACATCCTTCACAGCTTCAATCAACAGTCTAAATGAGTAAGTCATCATATTATTATTCAGAAAAGTGTAAAAATTAAGAGAAAAAAGTGAGAGAAATCAGACATGTAAAAAAATTGAAAAAAGATTGGAAATGGAGTGCAATGATGCAATACTCATTGCAGAATAATAATAGCATAACATAATATTTTTAAAAGCCTTGATCCAAAGTCAGAAAATTATTGTAGAAACTTCAATATTTAGATTGGAAGCAAATGTTGTTTATATGATGAGAATGCACTTTGTGAATACCAGTGCTTTTAATGAAAAGTGAAAAATGATGAAGGAAGACTGCTGTCACTAGAGCAGCATGGGGTGAATTGAAAGGATGAGTTGTGGTGTAACTTAAAGAAAAATCATTTTGAAATAATGTTCTATAAAGTTTTAAAAAATCTATATATCAATGAAATTTGGTTTCCTTTACATATGCTTTGTTTTTGATTTACTCAATACAAGGGACCAAACACACTATCAGTAAATTAGGAAAATAATTCATTTTGCAAAAACAAAGACACAAACTTAAGAAAAGGTGAGACTGTAATATAGCATAATTGAAGAAGCTTAACTCATAGAAGCATATATTTAAACAACAAACTCAACATCTATTCATCTATTAATTTGAGAAGTGTTTATTTTAAACAAACTATAGACTATATTCGGTTGTGGATTATGTTGCAGTAGCTTAGAGATGAACACTATCCTAAGCTTCAAGAGTACACAGAGTAGTAGAGGAGTTTCCTGGAGATTGCAGCACAATATCAAAGTGTGGTGGTTTGGAGGGATGAGTATAAGGTGCTATGGAGACTCATACAATGAGTATAAAACCTAGCATTGTGGAGGTAAGGAAGGAGGTGATTTGGAGTGCCATCACAATGTGCTGGGAAGTTTTACCAGAGGCGCGAATGGGAGATGTCCCAGGTCAGGTTGGTCTCACAAAGTGGGCTAAATTGAGCTTTGTTTATGTGACTGGACTGATTTTGTCTGCCTGGGAACTTTTCAAGGTTGATTTCTATTTCTTTTTGATTTTAACTGACTCTAACTGTATTCTCCCCTCTTTACATTCCCTGCTCATAAATACGACCCACCACAAACCCTCAACAGATTCAGTTGTAGATTGCTGCAGTTTGCTTCTTCACAGTTGCAATTCTCTCCTCTTCATGAATGAACTCATTTTCCTGAGCTTGCCTCAGTTTACCTCTTCATTTAGGTCAACAACGGCAATACAATAATAGTGGGAGACTTCAATACCCCCTTCCAAATACATATAAAACAACTGGACAGAAAATCAACAAACAGTGGATTTGAACAACACTATAAATCAAATGGACCTAACAGATATACAGAACACTATGGAAAACAGTATGGTGATTCCTCAAAAAATTAAAATAGAACTCTCATGTGACCCAGCAATTCTACTTCTGGATGTATATCCAAAAGAACTGAAATCAAGATCTCAAAGAGATATCTGCACCCTTTTGTTCACTGCAGCATTATTCACAATAGCCAAGATATGGAAACAACCCAAATGTCCATTGACAGATGAATGTATAATGAAAATGTGGGTGTATACATACAAGGGAATATTATTCAGCCTTAAAAAAAGAAGAGAATCCTGCTATTTGCAAAACACACAAGAACCTGGAGGACATTGTGCTAAGTGAAATAAGCCAGTCATAGAAGGACAAATACGGCATGATTCCACTTACACAAGATATCTCAAATAGTCATGCTCATAGACTCAAATAGTGGAATGGTGGTTTCCAGGGGCTGGAGGAAGGGGGAAGTGGGGAGTTGCTAATTAACTGGCATGAAGTTCCAGTTACGGAATGAATAAATGAATTCTAGAGATCTGCTGTACAACATTGTGTCTATAATTAAGAATACTGTGTTGTACACTTAAAAATTTAAGTGGGTATATCTCATGTTAAGTGTTCTCATCACAGTTGAACAATATTTAAAAAAAATAACACGGCTAAAGATATCATAAGCAAATACAGACACAATTCTCTATGTGGGAAAACAATTTTCAACTTAGTTTACAAACAAAAATTTTATGTACCTAATACATAACAAAACGTTATGTTTCTCTAAACATAAAGAAGAAAAAAAAACCTATAGAAAAGTAGACCTGAGAAATAGTCAGATATTTTCAAGAATAATATACACAAAACTTAATCAAACAATATTTTTTCTCAACCTCATTCAACCCATGAGAAATGTAAATGAAAACTACAGTGACCTATCCTTTTCACCTCTGATTTATTGGCAAAATCTCAAAATGTGACAGCATTCTCCTTTTGTAAAGCTATGGGGATTACTCACTCATATATTGTTGGTGATGTATAAAGTGAAATAACCCTTGTGGGGTATGTGGAAATAACTTGTAAAATCGCTTATGTACTTATTCATTTACCTGCAAACTCACTTCTAGGAAATGACTTTAAGGAGAGATTGGTAAAAAAAAAATAAATGGACAAATTCACAAGTCAATTCATTATAGGACTATTTGTAATAGCAAGAGTAGAAGGAAAAAAGATATTCACCATTAGAGTACTTTTTGAATAAACAATAGTATATACACACATTTTAGCTGTAAAAGGCATGACACCTCTCTACACAATACTGTAGCATGGCTCTCAGTATATATTGATTAAAGAAAATGGGAAAATGTATATATATTTCCTCAAGAAAGAGAAATATTAATTTGCATATGCAGTAGGTTATGTTTAAAAAATAATAAACAATGGAAATATACCTCTAATACTTTTTTTAAAAAAGGATTTCTCTTTACAGAAGGATGGAAATAGGTTGGAACAATCAGTGTTTGAAGATAAACTTTTTTTAATATCTTTAGTTTGAATATTTGACTTTGTAACTGTGTTAATATTTTATAATTGCAAATCTGTTAAATTTAAAAAGAGAATCTCTGAAAAATAAAACTTAATTGGAATAAATACAATTAAATGTGTATTTAGTTTGTGAAATGACCACATGAAGCAGAGTTATTCTAAGATATTTTAAATACTTGTATAGATTTTAAATAATTGTACAGATTTTAAATACTGTACATTCAAGTGGAATTTAATCTAAGGGCAAAGACAACAGCATCTAAATTTTTTCCTTGGTAGGAATGAAATTGTAGGTGGTGGTGCTGTCATTGTTATTCTAATACTGTTGAATGTGCAATGTGAGGAAAAGAACAAAATGAAAATTAATGTGATATTACAATTTTATTTAATCATTTTAATGGCCAGGGCTCTCATTATGAGAGAAAGGAAATAGAAATGTATGAAAGATAAAAGGGGCTTGTAAAAATCCTGTAGTCCTAAGTTTGAATGATATGTTTTAGTATGCACTTATATATATTTTATGTTAAAAAAAATACATGTTTGCCAGCCCTGTCCACTGAAAATACCTAGAAAGGATGAACAACCTCATAGCAATTATCACAACTAGTGCCCAGATTCTACCCTGATTTTACATTTCCTAACTAACGTAAGGAGGACTGTTTGGAGAAATGATGTGGTCCAGTTCTAATACAGAAAAGTGTAGCATGAGCCTGGAAAAACTTGTCATACCTGAGAGGACGGAAACAAAGTGTAGAAGTATAATGTCCAAAAGAGTCAGAAGCCAACCTGAAGAGTTTCCTTCTGGCTAAATCACTCCAAAGAGGTAGTGATGTCAATTTAAATTTCCCTTGAAATACTATGTCCATGACTAACGTGACCTGCAACAAATACAAATTTTTAAGCCCATGTATTCATAAAGATACCAAGCAAAAGATACTAGAGAACCAATTCTGAACACTGAGAAAGGAATAAAGTAGGCACTCACCTGGGCTTTTCTGTATAAGCTGTAACAATGAATAAGCAAAAGGTAAATGACAGACTAAGAATATAACCATTTTGCAGCACATAATGAATTAATGGATCCAACCATTGATCAAAAAATGGAAAACATCAATTAAATATGTGTCTCTTGTCAGAAATTTAAAATTCCATTTCTGGAGTAGGCTTGCCAAAACAAAAACAAAAACAAAAACAAAATTCCTAAACCTGGATTAAGTCTCTAAATCTAAATAGTAATTGCAGGGAACCATGAAGAGGAGGATGCAGTCAAGGGAAGCACTACTGCACACTTGTCCTCCATGAATAATGATAGAGTTTCTTGTGGCTTATTAATTGGGCTTTTAGGATAAAAACATAACATCATTTCACTATCGCCACAAAACTGATCTATAAGAATAAGGTATTATATACCTTATTGAAAGTTACTAAGAGTAGATCTTAAATGTTTTCACGACAAAAAGAAATGGTAACTATGTGAGTGACAGATGTATTAACTAATCCCACTGTGGCAATCATTTCACAATATGTAAGTGTATAAAATCAACGTGTTGTACACCTTAAACTTACACAATGTTATATTTCAGTTATATCTCAAAAATCTGGAAAAAAATGAAGGAAGTGGACCAGGGTATCACTTCCTCTAATATAGAGCCACATCCGCCAAAACTCTCCTTTTACTGAGTTAAATAAACACAGCATATGCTCTGTCATAGATTTGAGTTATACCTACCTTTTTCCTCCCATTTTTTTCCACACTCACTTCTAATTTGTCCCTTCCAGTAAGTAATTCCCAAACAGACTAGCATCCCAGCTGTGATTTAGTTCTGCATTGGTGACTGTATTATTATTTGATTATGTAAATTCGTTATTGTATTTTTTATGTTCAATGCATGATTTGTTACTACATTTAAACATAACACTTACTTAATATTAAGTAGTTATATAATATGTATTCTTAGTTTATATAATTATATAACAAATATATAGCTTATTGTTGACAGATTACATATAATATAATTTGTATTAACAAAATATTTGGGAAACATAAAGAACAAGAAAGAAAATAACAACAATTCACTAACCAGAATTTGAAATAAACAAAGGGTTGGTATTTTGTGACATTTCTCATTAGAATGTCAAAGACTTGAGTTTTTGTTAGTGCCATGGAGTCAATTCCAAGTGCTAGCACCCCTGTGCACAGCAGAGCAGAGCCCTGCCCGGACTTTTGGTGCCATCCTCTCACATTCTGGTGCTCTAGCAGACAACGCTCCACTACTACTCACAGGGTTTTCACGGCCAATTTTTTTGGAAGTGAGTGACCAGACCTTCTTCTTAGTCTGTCTTAGTCTGGAAGCTCTGCTGAAACCTGTCCACCATGGGGGACCCTGCTGGTATTTGAAATAACCAATGGCAGAGCTTTCAGCGTCACAGCAACATGCAGCCGCCACTGTACAACCACCGACAGACAACCGACAGGTAGGGTCTTTGTCTGACCTGGGAAAGAATCCAGCCGCGGCAGTGAGATGGCTGGATCTTAACCACTAGACCACCAAGACTGATCAAGACATGACAATAAACGTCAATGCCAAGATGAACATAAGATGGACAAATTTGACACTGCAATTAAATATTGCTATTAGTAATGAAGATTAATTAGTTAACCTGTGTAATAGAATTTTCAAAAAACTGTGAGCACAGCATGTGCATTATAATAGTTATTATTAAACTTAGAATTACGACACAATCTTGCTTCTTGATGCCCCAACACCAACAAAGCCTAAGGATAAACAACAGAGAGTATATGTAGAAAACATTTCTCTATTAAGAGTTCTATTTTTGAAAGAAATTAGATTTCACAACCATTTTTATTACACTTGAAATATTAAGTAATTATGATTAATGGAAATAATTATTTTGTAGATGTCAACATTTCATGTCCTGTGTGGGATACAAAGATGAACATAACTGTTTTCAAGGGAGATTCACCATAAAGAAGAGTAAGAAGCTACTGAGAAATCCAAGAATGGCTTTCAGAAATCCCCCATGGTCTGTAATAGAGCAGAGATATAGCTCTCTCTTTAAATATTGCTTTCTTAAACTTCTAGATCAACATTACCAAAGAGGACTATAGTATATTTCCACATCTTCTTAAGGTTTCTGACATTCCATTTTTATTTCTTGAATTATTTCCCTTGAGCCATCATAAAATAGAGAAAAAAATCAAATCAAATTTGATTAGTGTGAATTTTGCTAGTGTCTGGCAGAGAAGCAATAATTTTACATTCTATCCTTCACAGTAGAAATGAGATTATCTAAAATATGGAGGTGGTCATAATTTTAGCAAACCAAATCTATAGCATAGTATATTGAGCACAGCTGGGAATTAACTGACTAGGTAGGACAAATGGGAGAGGTTTTCCTACACATTTCTGAAATATCCTTATGGATCAGTAGTCTCATGTAAAAGGTAAATGTGGGGCAGAATTACAAGGGAATAAAACATTTTTTCATAAAGCTTAGTAGCTGAGAAAGAAGGATGTTCAAATGGAAAATGCACTGGGCTACAACTTGGGTGACAGATTACTAAAATCTGAGGCAAGCAGTTACTTTTTCAATTTGTGCTTCAGTACAAAATGAAAAACATAAATGTTACATGCCCCTTTAAGCTCATAAATAAAAATGTTTCTAAATATACATTCCTACAAGTCACAGAAGATGTCAAACCTACAAGTCACAGAAGATGTCAAACATTAACGATTTTATGGATTTATAAGACAAGCCAATAGTAAATGAATGTGTTCTCTACTTGTTAAATAAAATAATTAGGTTATTTATTCTATCTTATAGTAAATGTATATATCACTATATATTATGTATAGAATGTTCTATATTATCCTGATAATTACACCTATAAAATTAATATTAAAAATATAATTAATAATTAAACATAAAAAATCTACTTTATTTCTTAAGAAAATCATTAATTGATTTTTTATAAAAAGAAATAAATACACTGAGAAATATACTTTCTCATAAAAAGTGTAATGGGTTGTTACTTAGTCTTCTAAGTTTCACTTTTATCTTTCGACGGAATTAAGATCATCCATTTCAGTTTTTAGCTGGTGGTATCCTCTAACAGATACCTGACAGAAAAGAAAGAAAAAGCATATTTTACATAATTGTTTCAACAAAAATGTAATGATTTGCATAAATTGGACAGAGCAAGAAGTATTGATTTTATTTACCATCTCTCAATGATGTGACTTACTGATGAAGATTTCCTAACTTCTCCAGATAGATTTAAAAGAAGAGAACCAGTAAACACAGCAGAACTCACAAAATGTAGTAAAACAACGCAAACAAGATAGTCAAAAGGAAATAAAATTGGCATGGATTATAGGAAATGTTTTAAAATTGTATCAATGATGTAGTGATTGTGTCAATATTGGTCAATATTGACCATGATGAATTATGTCTTTCATCTCCTCCCTTTAATACTCTTTTCACCTAAATATCTTTACAAAAAGAAAAAGGAGAGAGAGAGAGAGAGGAAATGAACCACACAGAGTTCGTCCTCCTAGGCCTTTCTGCCAATCCTGACCTTCAGTTTGTGATTTCCCTCTTTTTGTTTATCACGTACGTATTGTCACTGGAAACCCGACTATCATCACCCTCACCTTGGTGGACTCCCATCTACAGACGCCAACGTATTTCTTTTTCTGGAACTTCTCCTTCTTAGACTTTTCCTTGGAGCATTTAGACTATTGACATTCAAAGTATTATTGATATAGTTGGATTAATATCTATCATATTCATTACTGCTTTCTATTTTTTGCCCTTGTTCTTTTTTCCTATATTTGTCTTCTGCTCTTTTCTTGCCTTTTGTTGTTTATTTGAGCATTTTATATGATTCCATTTTCTCTCCTTTTTTAGCATATTGGTTATACTTTCTTTTTCTTTACTTTTTTTATGCAAAATAATGCTAGTTCCTCCTTCCCATCTTATAATTTATATATAAGCATACACACACATACATGCACACACACATGTATGGTATATACATAAGCATACAAAATCAAATACATTGTTGGCATTATTATTTTGAGCAACCTTTTATCCATTATACCATTTAAAAAAATAGACGTTTTTATTTTCCCTTCACTTATTCCTTCTTCAATGCTCTTCCTTACTTTATGTAGATATGAGTTTCTGATGTATATTATTTTCCTTCTCTCTAAAGAACTTCTTTTAACATTTCCTTCAAGCCAGGTATACTGACAACAAATTCCCTTAATTTTTGTTTTTCTGAGAAATTCTTTATTTCTCCTTCATTTTTGAAGAATAATTTCACAGGTCTAGAATTCTAGGTTGGTGGCTTTTTTTCTCAACACTTTAAATATTTCACTCCACTCTCTTCTTGCTTGCATGGTTTCTGAGAAGACGGATGTCATTCTTATCTTCTTTGATAGGTAGGGTGTTTTTTTCCTCCGGCTTCTTTCAGGATATTTTCTTTATCTTTGATTTTCTGTTCTTTGAAAATGATATGCCTAAGTGCAGGTTTTTCTTAGCATTTCTCCTCCTTGGTGTTTTCTGAGCTTCTTGGATCTGTGGTTTGGTGTCTGACATTAATCTGGAGAAATCCTCAGTCATTTTGTTTCAGATATTTCTTTTGTTACTTTCTGTCTTTCTTCGCTTTCTAGTATTTCCATTACACATATGTTACACCTCTTGTAGTTGTCACGCAGTCCTTGGATATTCCGTTCTGTTTTTCGGTCTTTCTCTTTGCTTTTTGGTTTTGGGATTCTATTGATATATTCTCTAGCTAGAGATTCTTGCCTCAGCCATGTCCAGTCTACTAAAGAGGCCATCAAAGGCATTCTTCATTTCTCTTACAGTGTTCCTTATCTCTTCCATTTCTATTTGATTATTTCTTTGAATTTCCAACTCTCTGCTTCCCCTGCCCATCTGTTCTTGCATTTTGTCTACTTATCCTTACAGCCCTTATATTACTCATAGTTGTTTTAAATTCCCCATCTGGTAATTCTCACATCCTTACCATATCTGGTTCTGAATCTTTCTCTGTCTCTTTAATTGGGTTTTTTGCTTTTTGGTATGCCTTGTACTTTTTTCTTGACAACCAGACATCATGAACTGAGTAAAAGGAACTGGTGTAAGTAGGCCTTTAGAAATGTGGTGGTGAAGTGTGGGGTGAGGGAAGCCTTTTAGGAGCAGAATGCTCTGGTATATTTCAAAATGTTTCCTTTTCCCTCCCACCTTCCACCAGTATGAGGTGATTTTTCTCTGATATTTACTCCCTGAACCTGGTCAAGCTCCTGGAAGCGAATCTCACAATACTGTGGGGGCCTCACTTTATCTTGGTCTCCATGAATCTTTTAACTCTCCAAGTTTTCCACACTAAGCTTCCAGCAACTTCAGGTTTTCTTACTCTGGCACTGGTTCCCATGGCAGTTTCTACTCATGAGTCTCTGCTCCAGCAAACCTTGACTGTATTCACCTGTCTGACTCTCCATTCTTGAGGGCAGTGGTTTACCCTGTGTCCTTCCTGCTCTACAGATCCAAAAAAGAGTTGTTGATTTTTCAGTCTGTTCAGCTTTTTTCTTGTTGTTAGAACTGAGTGGTGACTTTCAAGTTCTTACATGCAGAACTGGAAACCAGAAGGGTCAAATGTTCTTGAACACATTATTTTTTTTGTTTAATCTCACATTTGTATATGTTCTTGGCATGAGTATTGATCTGTCTCAAGCTACTTCATCTTATAGAAACAGAAGTTTCTACACATTTTATTTCATTTAATTCTTCTAAAAATTTGCAAGTTCATTTTTATAAACCTATTTTAGAAATGAAGAAAGTAAGAACTTTAGCAACTTTTCCAATGTTGCAACATGAATAAATAGGAAAGCTTGAACCTATTTCTCTTGGATCTAAGACTCCCTTTTAAAAAAATCATTATGGGATATCATCTCCCATTGATATTCTTATAAAATCATAGACACTTATATATTGAGCTAAAAATATTTTTTTAAACTTTTGACCCCTAAAAGTAACAAAAACTATATATAGTTGAATCTTGAATAGGAATTAAAAATAGCTACTGAAATGACTCTTTTAACAGAAATGCTAGTTATACTGATTAGCCTTGATGTGGACAATTAGATCATCATGAGCCTCAAATTACTTTAATCTCCAAACACAATTTTATTAAATTTTATGATTGATTCAGAATAATTAGAATATAATATTTAACAAGTAAAGAATCATTATTTTTTGCACAATTTTTGGTGAACATGTGGTTCAGCAGAAAAATTAGAAAGTGTTGAAAGTATTATTTTGGTATAAATTCATATTAGAAAAATGACTAAGGAATAATGAGATCAATAGTATATATTACTTAGTACAGTGGAGTAAGTTTGCTGATAAAAATGGTTTGGTGTAGCAGAAAAAGTTTTGAATTGAGAGACAGGTTACTTTACTTATATCCATTCAGAATTTTGCCCTTTATTATGTGACATTGGTCATATTTTCTCTCATTGGCTTGCCCTTGTTTTTTAGTAAGCTGCGTGAAGGTGGAAATCATATCTATTTAGATTCCATTATGTCCTCAGTGCTTTGTATAGTATTTAGATAGCAGGTCCCAAAACATTTGTTGAACTAATAAAATGGTGATTAAATCAATGGACTTCTTTTTTGGCATTTCTAAAATGAGATTGAAAGAAATCTGAATTACAAATTCTTGCAAAGTTCTTAGATTTTATGCTTCCATTAATTACTGGGATAAACCTAGTACATCAATCAAATGAAAAGGGACCTTCTGGATAGTAGATCCTTCTCAACAATTAGCACCATTACTGTTGTGGTAGAATGACCTCAAGTGATTCTTGGAAAAGATTGAAGAGTTCAGTGGGTATTTAATCCAAATTTTCTCGTGCCTTTCAATGGGAACTCACTGAACAATAAATTCTATCTCATTCTTGTTTTTTATTGTTCTATTTTAGTATTTTAAAATAACTTATATGATACTTAATAGCTTAGAGAGCCGCTTTTATGGAGACATTTTACTATATGAGGAAAGAAATATGTAATGTTTACATATAAGATTAAGTCATCCCAGTATTTTACTTAGGAAGAAAAGAAACAACAGCTCTATTCTTCACAGAAATCCTGATTTAGGAAACTGCTTCCAAAACCTTTGCACATTTAGGTGTTTTCTCATTTAGATAATATGCAAAATATTCCACATGCTTTTGGCCTACTTTTTATGCCCTTTCTTTCTCTTTGGACATTGTCCCCCACATTTCTTGTTCCAATATTGGTACAAATATTTATAACACATTTATAATCCTTAGTGTATTTTCCTCTTGGCCTTTTTTGGCACATTTGATTCACTGGAGTATTTCCCAGGAGCCTTGGGCATATATGGTAGATAAAACAATGCGCAGCTTATGCAGGTTAAAATTCATATAGAAACCACGTCCAGAAAGGCCCAAAGTAACTTCATATCCAGCTTCTCTTCACTATTTTTGCTCCCATGGCTACAATGGAAAATATATCAAAAAATATTAACTATAGAAACAAATAATTCCAAATGTATTGAGGGAGAGTGATTTTTAGAAATGCTGTATTTTTTTTTTTTTTGTGAGGAAGACTAGCTCTGATCTAAAACCCATTGCCAATCCTCCTCTTTTTTTGCTGAGGAAGACTGGCCTTGGGCTAACATCCGTTCCCATCTTTGTCTACTTTATATGAGACGTGGCCACAGCATGGTTTGACAAGTGGTGCGTCTGTCCGCCTGGGATCCGAACCCGTGAACCCTGGGCCACCAAAGCAAAGCTCGTGAACTTAACCACTATGCCACTGGGCCAGCCCCAAGAAGTGCTGTTTTTCTTAACCTAAAACTGAAATAGTTGTCAATATGGTTTTTTTTTTTTTTTTTTATAATTTCAACCAGCTGGTGCAATGCATTTGTATGACAAATAGAGGTAAGATTGTAAAGTTGAAGCCAATGAAAAGTTTCCTTTTCTTAGCAGTGAGTCATTAATTTTTAGCTCAGCTTTTCATCAGGTTGAGTAGAATAATTTCGAGGTGCTATTTTTTCTGTATATATCAAGGATTATGAAAAATGTGCATGTTTACATTTCCTGTTTGTCCTAATAACTTATTTCTTTATGAATTTTCAGAAAATTGTCTTCTCTGAGTTTGGTCCTCCTCATTGGATACAGGTTTAATAAGTAGAACATGCTTGAGTTTCAGGCAGAAAGAGTTTAGAATTCCAGTTCTACTATTAACTACTATTAACTAGCTGTATGAGCTTGTTTATGTTATTTAACCTCTCTCAGTGTTAGTTTCTTCAAACTTAACATAGGGTTATTGTAATGCGTAAATGAAATAAATACATAAAGCCTTTGCATTATCTGTCAAATGAGTTCCCTCAAAAATGGTTATTAATATTATTTTATAGTGAGACTATCTTCCTCAAATGTGATAATTGGTTTTATTTTTAGGAATAATAAAAATAACAGTATCCATTCTTTGGGAGTACATACTATAAAATTTTTGTACAATTTAATTTTACCTTTTGTTTAAATTAGCCCTCACAGTAATCCCATAAAATATTTTTTCACTTTTAAAATGAAAAAAGACCCTAAAATTCATAGAGAGTTACATTTTTAGTCCATTTGTCTTTAAATGCAAAGCATATAGGTTGCCCCAATAATCCCACACACTAAATTAATATTAAGTCCTGATGCCATACTTTCTATAAGAATTCTTTTTCTTTTTTAAGTTAAAAAATATCTTCAAATATAGACACTAGTTAACAAACTGAGACAATCTGGATATAAATAGAACATCTCTACAAAAACCTGTAGATTTTGAGAGTGGTTTAGGTGATTATTGTTTTTCCTTCATTATTCCTATTCATATTGGTTGGTACTTTTTTGTGTGTGTGTGAGGAAGACCAGCCCTGAGCTAACATCCGTTGCCAGTCCTCCTCTTTTTGCTGAGGAAGACTGGCCCTGGGCTAACATCCGTGCCCATCTTCCTCTACTTTATGTGGAACACCGCCACAGCATGACTGACAAGCAGTGCATCGGCGGGCACCCGGGATCCAAACCTGCGAACCCCGGGCTGCCAAACGCGGACTAAACCGCTGCGCCACCGGGCGCCCCCCATATTGGTTGGTACTTTGACCTGACTTGATCTGACTCCTTTCTATTAGGAAAGAAGAGAAACTTCATTTTTTTTCAAAGGACTCAGGGAAACGGAATTCTGAACTAATTTTAGAAATATTATAAGGCAGTCCTAAAGTAATAATCTGAAAAAAACCCCTCTAAATTGGTTTCTCTTATGAGATGTTTTGCAGTCAGTCATGATGAAGTTCTTACGTAGTATTGGATGTCAGCAAAGTCGGTTGGGAATGGAATGAATCATCCCAGAAAAAAAATTAGGGGTTGTTATAAAACCAATTACTCAAGATGTCAAATTAAACCAATATTCTGTTCTCTTCTCTGACAAATTAACCCAGCATATGGACCTACCACCAAGAAAAAGATGGTCAAGTGGGAGAGAAAGGTAGAGAATGGGAAAATTGTGCAGTAATGTTGAGGATGCAAATTACCTCAAGATATACGTGTTCACAAATGTACTGACGACTTCTTAGGAGTTTTAAGAGAGAGTTCAGTACGCATATAGAATGTGGGATGGTAAATCAAGTTTCCAATTATATTGTGAAATTTAGAGATCTCCCCACCCACTTTTCATAATTCATGAAAAAAATAAAGAAAAACAATCTCAATCTTTAATAGGCCTTTAAATATTGTTGTTTCTTTAAACTGGACAGTTAGGGGAATGCTATTGTTCTTTTCTCAACAAGGCCATCCTCTAAATTCACTTTGGAATGACAGAAATGTCCTGGAAATCATTTCCAGTTACTTCGTTTAACACAATGGCAAGTATCTGTTTATTGAATAGGTTGATTTTCACTTTCAATGAGCCACAAGCTTGGTTCAACAATGAGATTTCCAAGAAAAGTAAGAATTCATTAAAAAGAAAGGGACAGAAAGGAATATAAAGCTTGTTATCATAAGTTACATGTGACTAGGAAAAAAAATCTGTATAAGTAGTTAGGAAGTTAGCCTGAAATGATGTCTTAGAGATTTGGATATATTCTTCATTACTCTACCTAAAGCATCACAGAAATGGTTTAAATATCAAAGTCATACCCAGCTGTTAATTACAGAAGATTGTTCATTGAGAACAATGACTTTTATGTTTGCAAATATCTATCATGTACTTGAATATCCATAAATTTGTTTATAGGATGTGTAATTGTAATGTCGGTTTTTCTTGTAAGTTCTCTTAAGCCTGTTTTCTCTAGTCCCTGAGGAATAGCAAAAGGAAATGTTCATTTTCTTGTGAATCTCACATGCTTTCCCAGTAGCACTGGCCATGAGCCATCTTGGCTGGAAGTTTCCTTAAATCATCAACAGCAACATTTTTGGCTAAATAGTGAAGTGAGTGAAAAGAAAGCTCAGGCATGTAAGAAAAAAAAAAAACTTGAGAAATTTCACAGTATTATGATGCATTACATACTACAAATCAACAATCCTATATCTTGAAGTTAATCTATTGCAAAAATTTCTCTCATGACACTGAAATGAAAACTTTACTGTTTAATGACAGTGCACAGAATGAGTGATACGAACATGGAGTGATATGAAAATTTATTGAGGGAATTTTTCCCTTTAAAATGTGTTATTATTATTATTATTACTATTCAGGAAAAGAAAATAAAGGGCTTTCATGTGCTGTTACATTGATTACTCCAGGTATTGACCAAACAGAGCTTCTAATAAGTGAATGCTGATGTTGATAAAAGGACAAACATAACAGGGTTAGGAAGCAGAATACATATACAGAGAATAATATACAGAGAATAATAATGACATTTAGATGGGAGAAATATTGAAAGAAAAAATGTTCTGTGGAAGATAATGCTTTATTTTAGATAGTCATACAATTTGGTTTCCTTAGCCCATGACATAGATCCAGTCTACTAAATTTCTGCTCTGCCTCCCCTCTACTCTGTGCTCTCTAGTATCTGACAAGGGCGTGGCAAAGAATTCATTATCTGTGGCTTCAGATGAAGAGTAGGAGGTCGGAAAAGGTGAATGTGAGCCAGAGTGGAAATGTAGAAATCTGTCACATTGTTAAAGATTTAACTCCAATGACTCAAATCTTGGAGACATACCCATTTGAGTGACCTTTTTCCCTGACATATTTGACTTTTCTATACTATACTAGTAAACAATAATATAAGAAATTAGGTGACAGAAATTAAGAAATGAGATGCTTTTATTGGGGTTGAAGACAGGACAAATAGTTTCCAATGGGAAGGGAACCCTTTAGGGAAGTCTTTTTAAAAGTCACAAGTGGCACTTCTATTCCAGTATTTCAAATATTCAGAAAACTTTAGGTTTAAATCCCTGCTCTTCCCATTTAGAGTATGTGATTTGGAAAAGATTTAAAAAAATCTTTTTAGCCTATTTCCAATCTGGAAAACAGGGATTTTATGAAGAAATATTCTATATAAAACACAGAGCCTGGCATATGGTAAAAGCTTACTTTAAAACATGTTACCTATTTTCATTGGGTTGCTTTAAAGATCTAAATTAAATTAGTATGGCATAATGTGTTTGCTTCCAGAGACAAATTCCAGTGCTACCCATTGGTAATCCTCTTTTCTTCAAGCCTTCTCTTTGTGTTTTCTCCTGTAGGTTACACAAGAGAAGGAAAAAAAATGAGAAACCACACAGAAATAACAGAGTTTATCCTCCTGGGACTGTCAGATGACCCACAGCTTCAGGTGGTGATCTTTGTCTTTCTGCTCATCGCCTACATGCTCAGCATCACTGGGAACCTGACGATCATCACCCTTACCCTGCTGGATTCCCACCTCCAGACCCCCATGTACTTCTTCCTCAGAAATTTCTCCTTATTAGAAGTTTCATTCACGACTGTCAGCATACCCAAGTTCCTGGGCACCATTATTTCAGGAGATAAAACCATTTCCTTTAATGATTGTATGGCTCAGTTCTTTTTTTTCATTTTCTTGGGAATCATTGAATTTTACCTTCTGGCTGCCATGTCCTATGACCGTTATATTGCCATCTGCAAACCTCTGCATTACATGATCATCATGAATCGTAGAGTCTGCACACTCCTTGTCTTCTCTTCATGGCTAGTTTCATTCTTAATTATATTCCCATTACTCATGCTATTCATACAGCTTGATTATTGTAAGTCCCATATTATAGAACATTTTGCTTGTGATTATTTCCCCTTACTACACCTTTCTTGTTCAGACACAGAATTGCTAGAGATAGTGGGTTTTTCTTGTGCTGTGCTTACTCTATTGTTCACTTTGGCATTAATAATTTTGTCCTACATATACATTATCAGAACAATTTTGAGAATTCCTTCTATCAGTCAGAGGACAAAGGCCTTTTCCACATGTTCTTCCCACATGATTGTCATCTCCATCTCTTATGGCAGCTGCATTTTCATGTACGTTAATCCATCAGCAAAAGACAGAGTGACCCTGAGCAAGGGTGTTGCTGTGCTCAACACCTCAGTAGCCCCCATGCTGAACCCCTTTATTTACAGCCTGAGGAATCAGCAAGTCAAGCGAGCCTTCATGGACATGGTGAGGAAGACTAGATTTTTCTCAAGCAAATGAAAAAATAAAAGTGTGGTTGTAGATTAGAGGTATAATGAAGAGCAATTAAATGAAAGAGCATTTCAGAAGTCTATTAATATTCACATAGGCTCTAGAGTTATTTTTCTTTGCTTATACTTCTATTGTCAGCAGTTTAATAAGGATATTTGAATATAGATATAGATACAGAGCTCTCTCTATATATACCTATAGATAGATAGATACACTTTTTCTTTTTTCCATTCAAGTTCCAGTCTTCTCTCATGCACTTCCCTCCTTTGGCCAGTCTTTACACCCCATAACTATGAGAGTGTCCTCATTTCCTTCTAGACATTTTTTAATTCAATTTTTTCACAATAATTCTTAGGAAATTAAAGACAGAGAGAAGGAGACAGAGCAAGAGCATGCAAGAGAGAACTGTGTTTTATGATTTGGCCAGGAGACACTCTTTCTAGAAATTCAGGAAATATTAAATCATGTTTAATATTATTTTTAATTTACTATATATACCATAAGCATAATTCGACAGTCTTATTAGAATATTACAGAGACTATTTTCTCCATACTGTAGCTCATTTAGTAACTATGTGAAAAACAGTACAACTAAAGGAATAATGTAATTATATTTTCTTAAGTTGTCAAAAATCGTCTTTCATTACTCAGTTTAAAATTTCTGTGCCATATAATATCAATTTAAAAAACAATTATGAATACATACTTGCTTAGGGAAAATTGTCAAATAACCCCCTATTTTTTGGAACTCTGTAATTGCCATATACATCATGCCAATTCTTAATAAGAGCATGAAGGAATAAATATTACCACATACCAGGTATGATTTTATTTGCTGTGGCTCAGTGGTATATTTAAATAAATGCTTGATGTTAAACTGCTCTTTTTGGTTATGAATAGCTAAGAGTTTTATAACTTTCTCATATTTGTGGCTATTTTGTTATAATAGCTTACACACACAATTCATTTAATTACTTAGGTGACAAGCCATATAGATAGGAATAAAGAAGCTAACAATGGCAGTCTTACTATACATAAAATTGAGAATTTTTTTTCTGAAAAAATCTTCTTTCTTCACTCTAATTCATGTATTAGAGTATGGTACTTCTTTGGAAAATTTACTGATTAGAATTTATGCAATGATCATACAGGATCATGCAACTCTGGCCCTGAAATTTCTTTTTCTGTTTTCCATGAAGTCAAAAGCTGAAATAAGAACAAAGGATACTCATAAATATCCTAAATTTTTATTAACTTTTTTCTTGATAGGAGAAGAAAGACTGTAATCATAACCAGCTGAACCAAATTCTTCATGATTTTCACGCACTATACTCAATTGATATAGCCCTATGATTTGCTGAGAAACAAACAAGTTGTGATAATTAAATACCCAGCTACTTCTGGGAGGTCATGGAGTTAGTTTCCTTCCTTCATGCTGGAACCATAATTTCTAAGCTAAATTGGAAACATTTGAAAATATTGAAGTTTACACTTGATTGATAATTGTTGATTCTTAATCACTCAATAAAAATATACCGTAAAGTGCAGATCATTGTAGATCTGGGAATTAAAAGAATTGTAAATTTACTACAAAAGATATGAGGAAGTTCATGCTGGTGTTATTGGATGATTCAGCTTTCTATATCACTCTATACCATCTCCTTAGTGCTTATTTTAAACGTCTGGAATCTGTGTGAGCATTTTGATTATCAGTATCAGAAGTCAACAAACTTTTTCTATAAAGGTCAATATATTAATAATTTAGAATTTGCAGCCCAGAGGGTCTCTGACACAGCTACTCAACTCTCCCATTGTTGTATGAAAACACCAATAAACAGCGTGTAAAACGAATGGGTGTGCTCCAACAAAACTTTTTACAAAAATAGATGATGGGCCAAATTTGGCCCGAAAAGCATAATTTGCCCACCCCTGTCTTAGATTTTTTCCATGAACATTGACCCCCATATTCTTTCACATTGAAAATAAGATAATTTGACTAAAATGTGAAATTCAATAATAGATGTAAGATTTTAAAATTCAACTCCAACTTTTATTATTTATTATGAATGTGAATGAGAATAATCTTATAAAACATTTCCAGAGGAAAAAAAGAGGTAAACATTTCTAACTCATTTCGTGGACTTTGATATCATTCTTGATATCAAAAGATAACATGAGCAATGAAGAATCACCAGCAATTTGACTCATAAAATACAAGATAAAATATTAAAAGAAATCAGCAAACCTATTTCATGTTATATGTGATTTTATTCCAAAGGTAGTTTATCTTTAGAAAATCTATTTGTGGAGTTTACCACATTAACAGATTAAAGATGAGAAAAAGTAAGACAAAAAGAAAAACACACATTCTCTGATAAATGCAATGGTCGTTTATGATTTTAAAAAACCTTTTAGTAAAATAGAGAGAACAGAACGTTATTAACCTGATAAAGGTTATCTACCAAATCAGCAGCATAAAAGACCTAAATAGATAATCACGACCAGATGTGCTGTATGCTCCTTGTTCAGCTCTAATTTGAACAAGTCAACTATAAAACGATATTTTGGGGACAATTGGGGTCACATGAGTATGTGCAAGGTGTTAAATGACAATCAAACATTTTTGTTAATTTTGCTAGCTGTGGAAATTGCATTGTCGTTAAACAAGAAAACAAACATGTTTTAGAAATTCATGCTGAAAATATATAGGAGTGAAAAGGTATGATGGTTGGTTTTGGTTTAAAATACATCAACAAAAGAAAAAAACCTAAAAAATACAGGAAAAGTAAACATGAAAAAATCTTCATATTTATTGATCTGTACATTGGATTTACTTTTCCAGTTCTCTATCCTGGTGTATATTTGAAAATATTCATAATACAAAATTGCAGCAAACATCATGCTTAATTTTTGAAGCCATAGCAACATCCTTGGTAAAATCAAGTACAAGATGAAAATGCCCACTATCACTGCTTTTATTCAGTATTCTACTGGAAGTTCTACCCAGGGTACTAGCACAAAAATCAAGTGTATTTAGAAGTATTGGGAAGGAAGAAATAAATCTTTATTTACAAATAACATGATTTTTCCGTTTAAGTCCTTAGTCCATGTACACTAAATGTTTCTTAAACCTGAAGTTGTCCTCTCTCAGGTACCTCTCACCTCCTTCAGGTCTCTGTCCAGATGTCACCTCAATAAGGCCCACCTCAATGAAATGATTTAAAAGTATAGTAGTTCCCTAATTCCAAGTTTTTAAAATTTTCTCTTCCTTTACAAAATACTTATTAACTTATAAGATACTATATACTTTACTTATCAATTATATTCATGTTTATTGTCCATATTCTCTCACATCCCTCATCCCATGAAAGCAGGGATCTTTGTCTACATTGTAGACAAAATGACATGCTCCCAGCAGTGGTGTGTGGAGCCTCCTATACCACCTCCCAAGAGCCAACTGTGCATGTCTCTTCTCAATTCTGCATTCAGTGAGGTCATATTGGTAACTTGAAATGCCATGGTGAGAAACTTCACATCATAGAAATTGACAAACTACAAATCTGCCCCTCACCTCTACCCCCTGAGAGGCAGTTGTTAAACATTTACCAGAAGTCATTAATCCTTCTCATTTAGAACATGAGTCTGCCATGTAGTAGGTATTCAACAAATATTTTTGAATAAATAAATAAGTTCAAATAATTTAAAATGGTTCCAGTGTCACAGTAATCAGAAGCATTAACTAAATATTTTATCCAACATAAACACATACAATTTATATAATAACGGACATGACATTGACTTAGCTTTTAAAACAATTGTTCAAATAATATGTTTATTTCACCATAGTTAGACAATTTTGGATGAGAAGATACAATTAACTGAATATTTTCTAAGGTATTTGTTTAGTGTTCCTTTTTCTTCTTTTATTTTACATTAGGCCATTTGACAACTGTTTTTAATTTTATGTGTATTGACTTTTCATGAAGTCGATAATAAGTCTTCTTATTAAGATTTGCATTTTGAGTTTTCTAATGGTAGGAATTTCCAAATGATGTAAACCCATATTCATTTCATTAAAACATCCTTTTAACTATTTGGGTTACACTTGTTAATATATGAGATCCAACATCATCTGTCAATAAAATACACTTCTGAGATTACATACTCAATTTATAGAATATTAACTCAATTAAATGATGGTCCTCAGTAAATTGTACACCAATCAGACATCTTGCTGGGCGGCTTACCTATAAAGGATGATGATATATCATTGGAATTAATTTAGAAATGTGCACTGGAATTATTCAGTAATATGATGTTGATTCACGTTTTCAAAGAAGGTCTTAAAATATTTGGATCCTTTAGCCACTTTGATTTAATAAATTTTATTTTTGGATTTTGAGCATGTTACAGCAAAATATTTGTAATTGAAAGTTCTTCCTCCACTCTTTAAGGAGAGTGAAACCTGGTAGCTAAACTATGTCTGTTTCATTGGCTTAAAACATAGTCACTCATCAACCTCAGAATACCTTGGAGATAATTTGATACATTATTAAAAAGCAGATGTCCTACTGGCTTGTGGACAGGAGTGTAACAGAGATAAATCAGTCTCAATTACAAGTGAATTAATCAGAGGCCTGGAGAAAAGCTAGAGAGCTATTAGGAACTGGAACAAGAAAATAGAAGTAGAAAGTAACAGAGTGAGAGAGTGATCAAGGGAGAAAAAGAGTCAGGTAACTCAGCATCTAGGAGTCTGAGAAAAGACATTATGGAGAAGAAACACGTCTAACAAGATTTTTCAAATGAAATGCAGTGCTTTGTGAGATAGAAATTTGCTCCCTTTTCTCTAAGAAAATGAATAAAGATGCATTGCTCACAACAACACGTGGTGGAGGCAAGATACTTAACGAACTTCTTTCTTCTTCAAACTCTTTATCTGAATAATCATAATATTCACCACATAAGGTTTTTTGTTGTATGTTTGAAAATAATGATGTAATTTAAGCGTACAATCAATGGTTGGTAACCAATAAAGTCTCAAAAAATGATCGCTACATGTATTATTGTTAAAGAATTTAAGAAACAAAATATGAAAAGAATCACTGGATGCAAAAATAAAGGCAAAGGAATAGGATTTTGATAAGCAGAAAAATCAGCTTCACTCTCTTTACTGATGGTGGTCTAGTGGTTAAGACCCAGCGCTCCCCCGACCCTGGCATAGGTCTGTTTCCTGTTCGGGGAACCACACCACCTATTGGTTGTCTTACTGTTGTGGCTGTGTGTTTCTGTGATGCTGAAATTTGTGCCACCGGTATTTCAAATACCAGCAGGGGACAGGTTTCAGCAGAGCTTCCAGACCAGACCGACTAGGAAGAAGGACTTGGCCACCCACTTTCAAAAAATTGGCCATGAAAACCCTGTAAATCACAGGGGAGCATTCTGATAGAGCACTGGAAGGGGAGAGGATGACGCAAAAAGACGAGGCAGGGTTCTTCTGCTCTGGTGTCCACAGAGTCACTTGGAGTCAGAAACAACTGGACAGCACTAACAACAACAAATCTCTACTGACATATGTTAGATATTTTCAATGCCTATTTTCATGTGTGTCAGTTATAAGTTCAACACATCTCAATGTCTATGTACTGTCCTATGTGTTCACTAGTGATTTGTTCATCCTTTCCTATTTTCTTTCTTCTGTCCCCCTTTCAAATACTCTCATCTTTCAATCCTATAAATAATCTGCACTGCTGGCATTAAATGCACACATGCTTTATGTCCATGTTTATAAATGTGAAGAAGATAAGGATAAATAGTAAAATGTAAAATTTATATATCACATATATATTATATGAATATTAGATTCTTCTAGTAATAAAATTTACATCTCTCATTGCAGAATATGTGGAAATAAATAAGTTAAAATATCCAATGCCAGGGGCTGGCCTGGTGGCGTAGTGGTTAAGTTCCCATGCTCTGCTTCAGTGGCCTGGGGTTCGTGGTTTCAAATCCTGGGTGCAGATCTATGCTGTGGCAGGCATCTCACATACAAATTAGAGGAAGATGGGCATGGATGCTAGCCCAGGGCTGATCTTCCTCAGCTAAAAGAAGAGGATTGGTAGCAGACGTTAGCTTAGGGCTAGTCTTCCTCACCAAAAAAGAAAAAAAATCCAATGTCAGATTTCCAAATATTTATTTTCTTGGCTCATAAATATTCTCACAATGAGATGTCAGATGCACAAATATAAAAAAGGATTCAATGAAAGTAAATGATACAGTGAAGGAAAGCAGTCAAAAGGCAATAAACGTAACATTTAGCAAATACAGCTATGATATTAGTCATGGGCCATGGAAAAGGTTTCCCTAAATTCAAACGGCCAACACAGGGATAAAACTTTCCACCTGTCTTTAATGCTGTCCATTCCGGAAGACAATCAAGTCATCCTAGATATCCAAAGTGGTATTATTTTCTACCATTTCAATATAGTTTGGTAAAGAACTCTTCTGTAGTTTGCCAAATTCAAGGGTACATAAGCAAACTAACTCTCATGAGGATAAGTCCAGAACTTCTGGAAGGAAAATGTGGACTCCTTGTACAAACATAGAAAAGTCAAATTCTAAATCAAACGTTCACACACCCAGTATCACATGTTTATATATTTGCCTCATTTACCTCAATAGTTTTCCTTTTTTATACTTTCTTATCAATATTTATAAAAAGACCAATGTCAATGATTCACCTGTGTCTTTTAATGATGCCTCTCCTTGGCATTCTGTTTACTTAATGAATTCCCCTGAGCCAACAAGAAAGACACAGATAAAATAAATCCAGTTCCATTTGCATGATATACACAGAGAAGAACATTCCTCACTTTCTATTTTCCAAAGCAGCATTTGCAGGAAAATAGTCTCTGAAACCGAAGGAAAATATTACTTAGATTTTACAGACATATAATCATAGAATTACAAAATATTCATTTAAAA
This sequence comes from Tapirus indicus, assembly GCA_031878705.1. Taxonomy (NCBI): domain Eukaryota; kingdom Metazoa; phylum Chordata; class Mammalia; order Perissodactyla; family Tapiridae; genus Tapirus; species Tapirus indicus. Next base: position 142,064,196 of record CM062918.1, on the reverse strand, counting down.
TGTTTGCATAAATACAAAGAAAGTGTTTTAATAAATAAACATTTTGCATTGAATGAAAAAGGGCAAGTGGAGGAGTACTTTACTAGTCCACCCAGGTGTAACTGAGTTTGCACATGGAGCTTGGGTGAGGGACAAAAAGCAGGAGTGAGTTTATAACAAAATGTTTGAAAAGTTTTACAATATCAGGAATGAAGGATATTATGGGTCAAATGTTACTAGTCTAACAACAAAGAGAACTATAATCCTTGAGAGCCATGAAAAATTTAAATCACCAAACCTGTTTCGAGAGTACGATAGAAACCAAATAAATTGTTAATTCAATTTACCAGCTCTGAAATTACGTAAATATTTAAGCAAATCAGATGATACAGTTTGAGACTAAAGCATCAAGAAGAACCAGGAAGTAAGTGAATTTGTTATTCTTCAGTATAATATATATTATTCCATTTTCTTCAAATGTTTAAAAATAGTACTTGCATGTGTTTGTGAATTTATAACCCTTTAATATTAAAAATTAAATAATTGTTTACTACCAAGAAGACTGTTAATGGAGTCCTAAAGCAGGAACACAGAAATAAGTCTTGGATTGTTCATTTATTTTTTCTAGGTTTAAATAGTATTCTGTTTCAGAAATAGGATTATAAAAAGACGTTCTCTATTGGAAAGAATATCTGTTTCCGGGTCAATGTTATTGTTCATTTGCTGTAGCAGTATTGTAAAAGAAAAAAATGAATTCTGGATTGTGTAAATTAAACTTTCTAAGCAATTATTCATTTTAGTAACGGAAGTTTATCTTTCTTGTCCTTCTGTCCTTTTTATCAGAAAAGGAAAAAAATTATGTGGGAGAGTGATAACAACAATTAAATCCTTAAGATGGTAATTTAGGAAAGAACGCCCAAAAACATTCTCCTGGATCAACACGCATGTTCTAAAGTGAGATGTTGACCATGTTGCCTAGTTGTTTCACCTTGTGAAAGTTTCCTAAACTATGTGGGCCTCAAAACACAAAATGTGGAGGGAGGCCTCAGTAACCTCTATGAGCTTTCAACCTCTGTATGTAGATTATCCACAACCCAGACTGGTTTTTACAATGTTGAGGAAAGGAAAAAAATCAATTAGAATATTTTCATGTTTTTTATAAAATGAGCTAATATTTTAAAGAATAATTATATACTTAGTTTTAAAGAAACGTTAGAAGAAATAGTTTCCGTTTAAATTTTAGCACAAGATTTTTTAATCCATGGCCTGTGATAGTATATTTTCACAGAAAAGAGATCAATATTTAACTCCAGATATTATTTATTACTCGAAAGCGAGGTCAAAGAGAAATTGGTGAGAGTTTTCGGAGGGAATATGTGCTTTTGAATTTCATAGATTATTCGCCATCATGGATATTTTAAAAAGTTTATACTCTGACCTCAATCCTGTCTTAACTTTTTTATATTCTATAGAGGCAACATGCACTTTCTGTTCTAAAGGGAGGAAAAGGATCAGCAATGAAAAACTGCACAGTACCCGCAGAATTCATTCTCCTAGGGCTGTCAGATGACCCCGGGCTGCAGATTGTGATTTCTCTCTTTTTAATGATCACATACATATTAAGTGTCACCGGGAATCTGACCATCATCACTCTCACCTTGGTGGACTCTCATCTACAGACCCCTATGTATTTCTTCCTCAGGAACTTCTCTGTATTAGAAATATCCTTTACAACCGTCTGTATTCCCAGATTTCTGAGCACAATTATCACCAGGGACAAAACTATTTCATACAATAATTGTATAGCTCAGTTGTTTTTCTTCATCTTCATGGGTATAACTGAATTTTATCTTCTAACTGCCATGTCCTATGACCGCTATGTAGCCATCTGCAAACCCCTGCATTATACAACCATCATGAACAAGAGAGTCTGCGTATGGCTTGTCTTCTGTGCTTGGCTGGCGGGGTTCTTAAATATCTTCCCGCCGGTTATTCTTTTCCTCCAGTTAGATTACTGCGGCTCCAATGTCATCGATCACTTTGCTTGTGACTATTTCCTGCTCTTGCAATTATCCTGCTCAGACACATGGCTCCTGGAAGTGATTGGTTTTTACTCTGCAATAGTGATTCTGCTGTTCACTCTGGCATTAATAATTCTATCCTACATGTTCATCATCAGGACAATTCTGAAACTGCCTTCCGCCAGTCAGAGAAAAAAGGCATTTTCCACATGCTCCTCTCACTTGATTGTCATTTCCATCTCTTATGGGAGCTGCATATTCATGTATGCCAACCCTTCAGCCAAAGAAAAGGCATCATTGACCAAAGGAGTAGCCATTCTGAATACTTCTATTGCTCCTATGATGAACCCATTTATATATACCCTGCGGAACCAGCAAGTGAAGCAAGCCTTTAAGGACTACATCCAAAAGGTTATGTTTTTCTCCAGTAAATGAAAGTATTAGTAGCGTTAAAAGAATGAAGCTTTTGTCAATGTTTTCTGTTATTCATACTCTCCCGAAACTCTCTTTCCTTCACTACAATTATGTATTTACCCTTTTCTTCCATTCCCATACTAAAATTTCCCCACACTGAATTCAATAAATTTGATGAAGCTGCCTATTGCTTCAGAATTTTCTGTGAATTCAGATGTTTTATTCAAATGTATTTGGATGAAGTAAAAAATCCAGGTTAATGATTATGATTTTGAGTAGAAGTGGTTTGTTATTGAAGAGACATAGAGCATTTAGTTTGATGGAAAGAATGTCAGGATGGATATGGATTTCTGAAATTTTCATTCTTACCAGGTAGTAGAAATGAATGTGATTAGGAAATTTTGGTTCTTTTTGATTTCTGTGAAATCAAATAACCACAATCACCAGGAGATTAGGAATAAAATATAAGTATCTACTTAAATATTCTAAAAGATTATAAACTCATATATATATTGAAATTATTTACACTATTAATAATTATTATAATAACGAGTAGAAAGAGAAGGAAGAGAAGGTGGGGTAGAAGAAAAGATAGAATTTTTTCAGCAATTGCTATACTCCAGACCTATTCTAATGGTTTTATTTGTATTGGCTCATTTAATCCTGCCAACAACTACTGAGATACCTAAAATTGTTATTCTTTTTTAATAAGAGGTATTTTTCTTTAGGTAGATTAAATACCTCCAAAAATTAAAAAAACAGGGAGCAGACAATGTAAAATATGTCAAGCAAATGCATGAAACTATGATAAACTGGTGAGAGTTCAACTTTCTGGAGAACTGAGTTTTAATCTGAGGGTCTAGAACTGACTTTAAGGTTTTTGGGGGTAGAGCAGAGAAATAGCATCTATTGATAGTATTCTACACACTCTACTTTGTACTAAGTCAGTCACATGCAATATTCGTTTTCCGAAACCTCTTAGAAAGTGAGCATTATTATTTCTAAATTTTTTTTTTTGGTGAGGAAGATTAGCCCTGAGCTAACATCTGTTATCCTCCTCTTTTGCTGAGGATGATTGGCCCTGGGTTAACATCTGTGCTCATCTTCCTCTACTTTATATGTGGGACACCTGCCACAGCATGGCTTGATGAGCAGTACATAAGTCCACGCCTGGGATCTGAACCTGCAAACCCTGGGCAGCCGAAGGGGAGCACGCAAACTCAACCAATATGCCACCGGGCCTGCCCCTTATTCCTAATTTGTAGATACATGAACAAAATGAAATAGAGGTTGAGAAGTCAATGTCACAGAGATTGCATCTTTCAGAACTGCGATTTAAATCTACTTTTCTTTAACCTCAAAATCCAGACTTGTAGGGTTATTTTCTTTTTTGATCCTGACTTTCACTTGTAATAATTTATGAATAGAAGTTTATGTTAAACATTAGAATTGTTAAAGGACTTTCTAACGTGTAATTTGCTTGCTTATTTTATGACAGACTTTGGGGATTTAGTGATGAAAAAGGATGATTCTTCCCCTAAATTATCTCAAAATCTGGTGGGGAGAAAATATAACACATAATTAAAAATTTAATTTGACAAAAGCAACAATTTGGGTCTAAGCAGACAATAGGCCAGATAATATTATCATTGATCAAAAAAAAAAAGTCAGTTTTCCTGCCTTTTCTCCTCGCAGAATTATGGTCAATTTCACAACAATTGCTAAATGTTGGTTCATTTTAACCCAAAGTCACAAGCGTGTGATAAACCTTATCTGCTTTGGCTATCTTAGTTTTCACTTTTCTTTTCTTTTTTTGTCATTATCTTGTGTGTTAAAGATTATTTAACACATTATTTCCTGAGTAAAAAAGGGTTACTGGGAATAAGATTATGATGATTTCTGAAACTATCTCCTAGAGGGCTCCCTCTAGCCTCAATTTGTATCATGAATCGATTTTCTACTCGTTTGACCTGTGTACCACTCCACACCTATTATTGTCTCAGGTGTACATGAAAGATGTTACATCAATAACCACACCCTAAATTTCTAGGAGATATCAAACTATTTCAAGCATTTATCACTTTACATCCAGGAAACACTGAGGTATATTTCTCAAGTAAAGTCCATGCACAAAACAGAAAGAAAAAACAATAACGATAACATATATTGAATAGTCTAAGAGGATATCTTGTAAATAATAAAATAAGTGATGATGTATACAGTATTTTTTCCTAACTCAATATCTATATATGGATATTAAAAGCTTCCTGTAAGTAGAATAAGAACCTTACAGATATAATTTCTTTCTAATTCTTGTATGACTATGAAAATTCATTCAGACATTATTTCTAAATATATATATATATATATATATATATATATATATATATATATATATATATATAATGCTGAGGAAGATTCGCCCTGAGCTAACATCTATTGCCAATCTTCCTCTTTTTGCTTGAGGAAGATTCACCCTGAGCTAATGTCGTGGCAAATCTTCCTATATTTTTTATGTTCGGCCTGGAACCGAACCCACGCCACTGAAGCAGAGCACCTCAAACGTAATCACTAGGCCACAGGGCCAGCCCCTAAAAATATTTTTTGAAGCAACTAGGTTACAAGCTTGAGTTAGCCATTTGGGTTAATAGAACATACCACCTCCACCCTAAAGGATTTCAGGCAACAGATAAAAATGTAGACATTTACATAATAGAATTAATCATTCATAAAAGCATTTACGAAGTTCTATATCAATACAAAAGATGGGTTGCTCACAGCATTTGCAGTAATCCAGTAAGGATTCCTGGTAAAAATAATAAATATAATTAAATGGATATTCTGGGCAAGGAGAATCATGATTGCAAATAAAACAGTTTTAAAAGTGAGAGAAGTGTATGGTAAATCATGCAGAAATAAATAAAAAAGTAACAAGTAACAATTACTTCCTTTTTATGCTTTCCATGAAAGAGATAATTTTATTGATTCAATTTATTAGGCAAAGAAAAATAATGCAATAAAACCAATACTCACTTCCTCATGTGAATATTATATGTTTTAAACTATGTTAAATGTTTTACCTATCCCGCTAAGATTTTAACAGTCCCTTTAAGAGAGGATGTTTTTCTCCTCCTTTTAGAGAATGAGACAGAAATTCATAGGAAACAAATAACTTACATATGGCCAATAAACATCAGAACAGTGATTCAAATCAGGGCTATGCCCCCAAAATAAGTTGTACCAATTCCTAAGGGAGGGGAGAAACCTTGCAAAATAAAAATATACAAGGGAATCTTAGAATTTCAGAATAAAATGCAATTTAGATAAGTTTTTCTTTCACAGAAGCACTAAATGAACAACTGAAAATGCCAGGCTTAGCTTATGGGGATTTCTCTCTACAGTAACATATCCCAGAAAATTAAACATTCAGAAGACAATTACTTCTTTAGAAATAAATTTAAATCCCTTGGACAATAGAGAAAATCACTTTAGCCAAAGAAACTCAGAATCCTCCAACTCTTCTATTGGCAATCCTGGATGAAAAATATACCTGCATGATAATTTAGTCTCCTGTGGGCAAGACTCTGTCATTTTTGGATTGAGCACTGACGTATCCATATCACCAAATTCGGCCACAGACGTAGAATATATGGTTGATAATTCATCATCTCACTCATAGATATTACTTAGTCATTCTCCATCAGTCTGATTTGAGTCACAGTAAATCTTTGTATTCTTAAATAATCAAAGCTCTTTGGCGTTCATCATGCCCTACATTTCTTTCTGATGTTAGGTCTCCCGTGCTCAAGTTCTCAAGCTCAAGTTGCCTTTTTTTGCTCCATCTGTATAATTGGACCTGTATTGCCATATTTTACAATCATACAGGATCACATGAGCCTCTTGGAATGATGCAGCATGTTTATCAATATGGTAGAATTTTTCACAGTATACTGGAATTTCATTTTTCTTGACTATATCTATTAACAGACTATGAGCATTTTTTAAGCAAAGGAAACATTTTTAAATTATTGCCTGCCAAACATAGGGCTAATTGTAGCATAGTCATTTAGTAAAATATTTGTTAATATCAGTCTATAAATGGAAGTGTCAAAATGCCTACTTCCTATCTAAACTTAATATCTCTTGCTTTGCAAGACCATTATCATTGCTCTGCTCTGACATCTTGTTTGAAAAAGTTTCTATGTCTGAGTTTTCTAGAACTCCTTGTTTTTCAGAACCATAGAGAGATAGCACTGTAACCTTTCAACAATACTAGCTTCCTCTTAACCTCCTTATTCAACAGACTGAACCTCTCTTTTCTATTGAGTGTATCTCCCAGGATCTCCGCTGTGCACATAGTTAGGGCAAAAACCTGTCTTTTACTCATTAAGGTACCAGATGGACCCCTATGATTAGACACCCATGGGCATTACACTTTTGATGTTTTCTTGAGATGTTTTCATATAGACAATAGTGAAATATCACAATGATACTCAACAACATTACTAATTTAAAGAAATGCTCTTGCCATTACTCCTCAGTTATCAGTGCGTTTCTTGAGTTGGATTTCTTCAAGTCTGAGTAGCAGCTCATCTACTCCCTCATTCACTGTATGTAATCTCCAGAAGCATAAGTCCATTTGCACGACCTTGGGCAAATTAGCTAAACTCTCAATGAGTCAGTTTCCTAATACTAAAATCAGGGAGAGCAATAGTAATTTCCTCAGAGGGTAGTTGTGAATATTTATTTAGACAAGGCTTAAAAAGTGCTTGCAACCATGCCTGTTACCTTCGAAGTGCTTAATAAATTATAACTATTACTTTTATCTTAAACAATGCCAGTTTTAATTTAATGGCATACAGTGATCCAATACAATTTACTCAAAAATAATTCAGTTTTACACATCACAATAGTGTCAGTAGTACAACTGTCCTTGTATAGTACATTATGTGCTACTCTCTCATCTGTAAATTGGGAATTACAATAATTTTTACTTAATTTATTGGTGTGAATAATTTAGACTTCTCCTTTGGATATCACTACCCTGAAAGCTTTTTATTATGAACTTACTCATTTTTAATCTTCCAAATTCCTTCAAATAAATATCCATATGCAGAGACTGCAAAGACAAGATTTTCAGTTGTCCTTGAAGCTGGGATTCTAAGTGTGATTTGATTCTGCCCATCAGATACACTCATGAAAGATATGAACTGTAACCTTAGCTATAGTCAAGCACCTGTGCTGCTGGTGTCAGTCACTGCAGATGCAGATGACCCTGAACCTTGTGGCCATAGCGCCAGATCCCTGAGGAGCAGCTCTCATGGAGACTCAGCTTTGTGAAGTGGCTTTGAGATTATTCCAGGAAGCTCATCCTAAAATCTGTTTTTGAGTCTTGTGATAATTCCTTAAGCCATTCATTACACTATATTAAATAAATTTATGTTTAACTAGCTCAGGTGAATTCTCTGCTCTGCACCTGCACTTGACATATAGAGAGCTTATCCAGGTAGCAGACTCTCAAAGCAGTAAGAATCTGGGACCAATGAATTAACCTGGTTTGGTCTGAAGTCAGCGATGATTCCATTAGACAATGAAACACTGGTAGTCTACATTTACACATTAGCAAGGCAGAGCTCACCTAGAATTAAATGCCTATGAAAAGCAAGATTGAATAAACTTGGATAATGAATGCAAGTCTATGCAGTGGGCTGGCTGCTTCCAAATGCATTAGAGAACTCAAAGAAAATAGAACTTTATAACATTTTAATTATCTCATAACTGAAGAGATGACAGCCAATATTAAATCCTGTTCCCAGAGGTTCCTTAATTATAAAATTGATTTAATTCACAATGTCTTCACATGTCTTATGTAAATGTTAGGATGTTAATTAGGAAAAAGTGGGGATTGAGAATCAGAATGAAGGCATCTCTGTGGATTCAGATGATTTGAGTACCTGAATTTGAAAGCACCACCTAGACTCTCTTGCCAACAGAAACATCGATTTCCCTCTGCTTAGTGAAGCTGGCCATGCATTTAAAAACTCTGCAATTACCTCTCATGAAGAAGTTAGCTTTAAATTTCTCCTTATGTGGGCATTTACCTCTCCTAGACTCTTCTCAGACCTGTAAATTGTATTGGAGTCTGGCATTATCCTGGAGATGGTAAGCATGTACAGACTAAGAATTGTGGGGACCAGAATTGGCCACCTCAAGCACTGAAGGAGACTTTGACTTTCCCTGCCCCCACTGTCTGAAGGGATTTGAGATGAATGGCCTGTCCTGGGGACAGGCCACCACCATGGATAACTCTGGGTATTGATAGACTGGGAGGGCCTTTGCTGGGCCCATTCTTATTAAAGTTCTGTTTACCAGACGTTTACATTTGTAAGGGAAATCTCCCTTTGTAAAGGTATCTCCTTCTCCGTGCTAGGAAGAAGGGGGGATGACTTTACCTCTAGGGATCTTGTCAGTGCTAAAGGTGAAAACTTAAATCTGCATACTCTTGTTTACTGTGCTTTTCTTGTAATCCCTCATGCCTGACATCCCCAACCCCCAAAATGCTCGTTTGTCTATATAAGAGGAGAACCTCCGCCATTCTGTCGAGAGATACTCAGTTTCCCCGGATCTCTCCCATGTATACATGTTATAAAGCTTTGTTTGATTTTCTCCTGCTATTCGGCCTCATGTCAATTTAATTTGTAGCCCAGCCAGAAAGGACCCAGAGTGGGTAGAGAATGCTCTTTCTCCCCTTCAGAAGGAAAAGCCTTACATATTTAAATTTTTACAAGTTTTTGTTAATTTAAAAACATTTTTCAGTGATGCAGATGAAACCAAAGAAAAAGCTACAACCACAAAGAAACATCAAGATTATCTTTGGTTTCTGAAATGCTGATTTAAAATTCTTTCCACTACAAACAAGCCCAGCTCTGGAGCCTCATAGCTGGGCTGAACAGACACATGGGGAATGAGTGGGCTGGTTTGGGGAGTTCTTCAGGGAGCAGGGACACTGTGCAAATCCTTGCAAGACCTATTTCTCCCTGGCAGGGAAAAGGCAAAGTCACAGGAAGGAACAGAGTGGGGGCAGGAATGTGACCCAGCTCTTGTCCCTTAGTTCTCCTCCCCTCGGCACTCGCGAGGAGAGACAGCGCCGAGAGGCTTCCTCCTGCGGCTGCAGGAGGCCAGAGATTCAGGCCTAGAAGGACTCAGGATGTTTCCAGAAAGGCTGAGAACCAGCAGAGGAAGGTGGTGAACTTCCGGGAGGCTCGTTGTGGATTTAAAATACAGTAGAACCATCAAAGTCATGGAGTGGCTGTCTTTTCCAAAGCCGGAAAAATATTGATGTTTAGAATTCCCTCTCTTTTATGTTTTCTTTTCTTTTTTAAATTTGTTTTTATTTTTAAAATTGAGATATAATTGGCATATAACATTATATCAGTTTCAGGTGTACAACAGGATGATTCAGTACTTGTGTATATTACAAAACGGTCATCACAATAACTCTAGTTAACATCCATCACCGCACAGTTACAGATTTTTTTTCTTGTCACGAGAACTTTTAAGATCTATTCTTTTAGCAACTTTCAAATATACAATACAGTTTTTATTAACAATAGTCACCATGCTGTGTAGGGTGCTAATTTATTTAAACTAATTTCCTAATTTATTTTAATATAAATATGGGAACTTATTTTTGGATGGATTCTCATGGCACATCTCCAGGGAAGAAGAAACAATTTTACTTTGTGCTGAATTTGCCGAAATGAGCGCATCTATCAGAAATTCTGGATGCGCCATGCCACCTTGAGTAGGTGGGAGAAGTTCCACTGGATTCTCGGGTGATTAATAAACTGACAATTCACAGTAAACCTGTAACAAAAAAGTTGAAATACCATAGATTCCTTATTATAGAGTTTAAAATCAATAGATTGGTGAGATAGATTGGTTGGGATGCATTCAGCGTGTTCAAGCTTTTCACTAATCTGAAAACTCGATTCCCTAAGACGCTCAGAGATGAAACAAGTACAATGTCTTCTTTTTTTTAACTGTGGAAGAGAACAAATGGAGTTGATGATTAAAGTGGGAGGTGCTGCCATTGAAGCATCCCTTAAGCATCCCTGCTAATGCCTCCCTTAAGTCTTGGAATGATGACACCAAGTTATTGTACAATTTGCAGAAGCATATCTAGAGTGGTAATAAAAATGATAATCCACAGAGATTTACCTTTGTTATAGGAGATAATCATGAAAGTCTAGGATAGAAATAAATGGGCAGTCCACTGAGGTACTTCTTATTCAATAACAATAACAGTAATAATAATAATAATATCTTATTAATGGAAGTCTAACTTAAATTATCATGATGAATCACAAACTTTTACCCAATCCAGATTTGAATCAGTTTCCAGAAAAAAAGCACATTCCGTGAAGCAGAACGTGTCCTGTTACAGTTAAGAAAGACCCTGCAGTTTCACCACACACATGCAATGAATCTCGTGGTCAGTTTACAATGGCTAGTTACCAGAAAAAACTGAGCCTGGTTCACAGATATTGCTACATCGTATGACATAATTAGCTACTAATGATCTACTGAGTCAATGCATCCCATTAAGAATGGCCCTATATCATAATGAGGATGGAATATTTTGTCAGTGGGAGAAATTAGACAGATGTAAGATTTTTAAACTGAGTCATGAATATTAATGATGTGTTGGGTAACAAGGGGCTTAGAAAGAAATATTGGAGTATCAATAACACAGAGAATTAGGAAAATGGTACTTGAATGAGCCTGTTACAATGGAACCAGAATATTTAGATGTTTGTGTCCCATGTGACTTTTCAACAAAAAAAATTATCTGAAGAGGAGATTTATAATATTCACGAGAATAAGATGAACCATTTTGTAAAAACCATTCAGTTTTCTTAAATCATTTACTTTGAAATTGATTACTAGGCTCTTGGAAAATGTGGTCATGGAAGCAAGAATTAAACTTACGTATAAGTTATCTGGATGTCAAACCTGCCAATACCAGAGACCAATGTTGAATTTTTAATATAGCTCATGTGCTAGAGAGCTCAATCAGCAACTCAATAGCAAACTGCTTATTTTACACACCTTTCTTCACAAAGGAGGCTACCATTTGTACTCACTGGAAGAGAGACTTATTCTAAATATGTATTTGCTTTTGCCTCCCACGGTGCTTCTGCCAGTTATACCATCTGTAAGTTTGCTTATTCACTGTCACATGAACTAAATAAAATTGATTCTGAAAATGAAACTCATTTTACAGTAAAAGAAATGAGGGAATGATATTGATTTGTCTTACTATGTACTATATCATCCAGAAATAATAAATACAAAAGTAGCTGCAATGATCTGTCTTGGTTATTCATGAGAAATATGGCTACTAATTCAACAACTGGGGTTTGTAAGAAATCTCTAAGTACCGAGTATTCCCAGGGATCTTTCTAGGACCACCTTATATAGTGACGTTAGAATGGGACATACGTAGGAGGTACAGCAAGCATACGTGTAGGTAAGAACATCTGAGTCCTCTGAAATGAGGTTTTGATCACCACGCCAATAGCTAAGTGAGGAAAATATTTTATATGTATATATACATATATATAAAAAATACTATGTATATACGGAATATGTAATAGATAGAAATGTGTATCCATAATATATAAAGAACTCTTAAACACAACAATAAGGAAACAAAGTTTAAATAATGGACAAATGTCTGAACACAAACTTTACCAAAAATGATATACAAATATCAAATAAGCATAGTAAAAGATGTTCAATATCATTGGTCATGAGGAAAACAAAAATTAAAACCCCAATGAGATATTACCACGTCTATTACAGTGACTAAAATAAAAAAAAGAGAGAGAGACAATAACAAATACTTGAGGTGGAACTACACAAACTCACAAATTGCAATTGGGATGCAAAATGGTGCCGCAGTTTAACAGTTTCTTATAATGTTAAACAGACAATTAACAAAAATCCCAGCAATCCCAGTTCTAGTTAGTTTACTTAAGTGAAATGAAATCTTATGTTCATACAAAGCATCTTATTCATAATCACCATAAATTGGAGACCACCCAGATGTTCTTCAATTTGTGAACGGATAAACAAACTGTGGTGTAGCCATATAATGGAATACTACCTGGACTAGAAAGAAACCATTTACTGATTCATGCGTTAACACGGGTGAAACATAAGTTCATTTTACTAAAGGAAAGAATCCAGACCCAAAGACTGTGACTTATATGATTCTAATTGTGTGACATTCTGGAAAAGCAAATCTATCAGGATAGAAAAGCAATCAGCTGTTGCCAGAGTTGAGAGAGGGAGGAAGGATTGACTACAAAGGGGCAACATGAGGGACATGTGAGATGACGCCCCTACCATATGTGGTTCGGTGGGCGGATGCGTGACTCTGCATTTTCAAACATCCATAGAACAGTAAACAACACATAGTGAGTGACTCTTACTAAGTGCAAATTAAAAATAGTCACCCAGGGTGTTGGTGGAACTGAAGAGGAACACACATTGTGACAAATGAATCTCACTGTTTTACAAATTAATGGCATAATGGATACTAAAGGGGGTGAGTAAGAAAGACACTGGCCTGAATCATTTTGAAAAACAGTGTTTTGGTTTGATAATCTAAGGCTGATGGAAAAAATATCACAAACACGGTACTCCTGGTGGCTAAATTGTTTCTCACAGGCATATGGGTTATCACTTCTAAAATTACTGTATATGTTTACTAGATTTGAACAGATAAATGAATATGTTTTTGTAATAAGGACAAGGCTCCTCCCTACCAGGGAAGGAAATCACAAATAAGCAAATGAGGAGTGCGAGAATGGATTCTGGACTGGAGGATTAAAGTTACAACTGTCATTGTGAACTTGTGTTTATTTTGTATAACGTTGATCCGTTCGTGAATCTGATATTTGCTAATTTACCTTCTCTTTAAAATGTATTAAGAAACCCAAAATCAATGCAGGGGGTATGTTCGCAGTCAGTCCAGGACATGCACAGAGCAACAAACAGTAACAGAGTAAGTCACCCTCCACCTACATTCACGGCTGAGGTTAAACAAGGTGATGCTCTGCCTTCCTGTTTCAGCTCACACCTTAAACAAAATGTCCTTTTCATGGTCTAGTTAATGTCACATTTTTCACATTTTGTGTTTGTGTGTGTGAGGAAGACTAGCCCTGAGCTAACATCTGTTGCCAATCCTCCTCTTTTTGCTGAGGAAGATTGGCCCTGGGCTAACATCCTCTACTTCATATGGGACGCTGCCACGGTGTGGCTTGACAAGCGGTGTGTTGGTTTGTGCCTAAGATCCGAACCTGCAAACCCTGGGCCGCTGAAGCAGAGCGCGCCAACCCAACCACTACACCACCAGGCCAGTTGGAACATTTTGTGGTTTTTTTTATTGCTGATTTCACTGCTTAAAATGGTTCTTAAAGCACAGTACTAAATCACTAAGGTTCTTAAGAGCAAAAACACTGTGATGTGACTTACCGAGAAAATACCTGTTAGGTGGGTTTTGTTCAGGTGTGAGTCCTAGGGCTGTTGGCGGTGAGTTTAATGTTAATGAATCAACAACATAGTACATCCAGGAAAAGGAAGAGGAAATTCGTGATCTGTATATAAACCTCTCCTGAAATTGCTGGAGTAGCATCTTCAGTTTGTGATGATGCTGGGGAAAAGATGGAAAGAGGCTAAAAGAAATAGAAAATCCATCTTAAAAACACAATAATTTCTGCAGCAAGATCACTGCAAAATGCTAAAATTAGAAAAATATTTCATAAGACATTCTATCTGATTGGGGAGAAGCCCTTAGGATGTGCTAAGGAACATTGATTGTTTACTGTATGAGATAAAATGAAAAAGCAGAAAGGAGTGTATTAATGTGTTATATATAAATTTTACTCACCATTTTTTTCAGTTCTTTTTTGTTTCTTTATAGTTTTACACATGTCCATTCTATTAGTTTTTATTTTTATTTCTTGATTTTGTAAAATGAAGACAAATACTAAATATTCATGTATTTAATTTTTTTACTGTGCATACTGGATAGCTAACTGATAAGTAGTACCACTTCAATCACTGGGGAAAAAATGTGGTCTCAGGTGTGAATTTGAAAGTAAACTAAAGCTAAAATACTATAATATGGATCTTATCATGAGCAAACTGATATGACATATCATAAGTTTAAGAAAATCTTCAATGGATTTGTTTTTTAAAGAATGTATTGAAAGATTAAATTACTTCTTAACATATTTATTTAGTTATTCTTGATTTAACAGATTTAATGACACAGTCTGTCAATCTTTATGCATGTTCCTGCAAACCATCATTGAAAATATTGATATAAAAGTAGATTCTGCTAAAAATTTTGAAAGCACATAAATTGCTATGCTCAAAGGAGAGCATAATTGTTATCATTTAAAATTGTTAATAGAAGTATTTGTTTTGGGTACTGTACTGGTTTACATAGTGCCCTTCAAAAATTCATGTCCACCTGGAATCTGTAAATATGACTTTATTTGGAAATAGGGTCTTGGCAGATGGAATCAAGTTAAGATGAGGTCATATCCATTAATGCAATTTTCCATGTATCTTTATTTAATAACATGTTCTCCATAATGTATAATATTAAATAATATTTTGGCCTACACATCATATGAACACTATTGTAACATTGTTTGTAATTAAACATGAGCATGTTTATTGCACATTATTCAAGTTCTTGACTTTGATCATCAATAATAAATATACTTTGAGTTTGAAATAGCTGCTGTGCTTTAATAGTCTCTTTCCTCAGTATACACTCTGCACTGCTTAATCATATATGTTTAATAACCTTATTTGTCTCCCAAAGAAACAGTAAAAATAATCTTAAAATCTTTGTTCAGAGGGTGTCTAGCATTTTTAAGGTCATTAAATATTTCAGTTTCCATTTAATTTAAACTCTTTATATGTCTATGGAACTCCTAAATTAAATAGCAACTAACAATAAGCCTCAAATAATGAATATAAGTCAGATATTATAGATGTCTTTTCAGGTCAAAGCAGCGAGTAACTAGATGATGCCAGGGGAGAATATTGCTTGTATGAGATGTGAGAAAAGGAATCTGAGATTTCAAAAATAATGTAGAATTCTCACACTTTTCTATAAGAAGTGAAAATTATACAAAGAGCTGTCTTTATCATCTCTGTATTCTCAGAACCGAAGCTTGATCCCAACACATAACAAGCATCCAAAATGTAATTATTGATAGTGTTTCTAATCATAATCAGGTTTTCTATGTCATCATTCAGTGGAAAGATGTAGAACCTTAGAGACAAACCTGACATCTCTTATGGTGTAGAATAATGGAGACCTCAGCCTCAGTCTAAACTATCATGATGAATTCTTAATATTTTCCTTAAGATTAAAGAAAAAATTCTTTGTTCACAACTTAGTCTGTTGCCATTTAGAAACTGCTAATCTCTATTACTCTGTTATTAAGTTTCTTCCCTTTGTGAAGTTATGGATAATTATGAAAATGCCAATCCTTCTATATATTTTTCTGCTCTGACTTCAGGCCACTATCACCTAAATATTCTATTCTAAATTGTGTACTAATTTGGACTATTGTTTAATGAGTGGTGACTTGAGAACACCAATCTCCATAGTGCCTTTTGTTTATTCATCAACGAATCCCCCTGAGTCCATTGTAAAGGGAGCAGACAAAATTACAGCTAGCCTGAATAGCATTACTTCTGCACACAAGATCAGATCATCCTGCCCACCAAACTTGGGAAGACATTACGCTAGCCTTCATCTCAGCTATAACTTATCTCACTTCAAGTACCGTGATAAGACTTCTTAAGTGGCAATAGGTAGGATATCCTAGAACCTCAGATCCTTCGAGAAATCTGGGCTGATGTCTAGAAACGGGTTCATGTATACCCTTTTTGTAAACATTGTAGAGGAGCTCTTGGAATTATTCTTTATTATCAATATTTTGGATATTTGGTGACAAATATAAGATGACAGAGGAGAAACAGATTGCAAAGGCTGTTGAAAAATCCCAAAGCACTTCGTCTGAACAATTTAAAGAAACCATTAGAAATGACATTGACTTAATCAGTCATATTTACCATAAAAGTAAGTACTTCTCTGATAATTTCTTTCAGGAATATTTTTTCTGTTTTAACAATGTATAGTTATGCTTTATACAAGTGACCTCAATTATGCACAGCACTATGTATAAATAAAATTAAACTACATAATTTATATGAAATACATAAGTAAAGAAAAATTTTAAACTACTGCAAGTTAATAGTTTCATGCAACATATTGTTCCTTAAAACATAAATATTTTGGATTGATAGGACTATGTGATTTTTTTGTGTTCTTGTTTAGATATCTTTGAATAACAAAGTTTAATATAATCAATATCAGGACACCATGTAATCATTTTTGTACAAGAATCAAAACAATTTATTTGATGTGTTTTAACACTGAACAGATGTGCTTTATGACCTAGTTTTGCACAACGTGAATTTTGTACGTAGTGAAGGTTGCACCCATCATGTAAAGGCAAAAGACAAAAAAATGCATATCTTATGATCACAAAGACGACAGATGATGGAAAGTGGGAATATATCCCTCCCAGCAATTTTGTAGGTAAAAATTTTGAGAAGCTCATTTACATATAAAATTAATCGGCAATCCTGAGAAAATATTGTTTCTTTTGCAAGCTCTGAAGTCTCTGAAGAATATAGAAAACCGACGAGACATTACAGACTTCGACAGGCTATCTGGACATTTAAGCATTTAAAAAAATGATTTTAGATGCCAGCACATGTAAGGTTTTCATGGAAAATAATAACTTCAAACCAGAACAAACAAATCCTGTATAACATCAATAGTTATATTAGAAGCTAAAACTGGAAAAAAAAGAAATAATCTTTGCCTCACCAAAACTTACCTTGAACTATTCCCTTTCATCATCCCTCAAGAAAAGAATAGGCAATATTGTGGAGAAGCACTAAATGAGTTTGGAAATAAGAACACTTGCAGTTTACAAAAATAAAATTAGGACTTAAGTAAAAATACTGCTTTATACATCAGAGAGTAGACTCATGATAGGTAGGTGGTTAATAAAAATATATTTAAGAAGAATAGATTTACAATCTTACAAGAGACCATTATAACAAATTAGTCATTAAAACTAGAATGTCTTGCAGTGCAGATGTTGGAATTACATGGTGGATACCCTCCCATTCATAAATACCTCTGTGTACTATCATCAGGGACACATTACTCTGCCAGAGGGACAACTGAGTCATCTCTGTAGATTGGAAAAGTTTGAATGGGGAAGGAGAAAGATATGCTTATTCAAAATAGAAAAATAAAAAGCGTATATGAAGAAGAAAACAATAACAACCAAAATATTTTCAAAGAGTATTGTGGTATGCTGGGAGTAGTCTTGCAGAGTTTCATTTGAGAAGTTTTTAATCTTGTTTTTCTTTTCAGGAATATGTCAAAACATTCAGAAGACAGATATTTATACTTAAATATGTAAGAATACAATAAAGGAAATGTAGAAATAATAAATTAATATATGCCACATAAATAACAGAGGCTTTTCTGTATGTGTGAGGAAGATTGTCCCTGACCTAACGTTTGTGCCAATCTTCCTCTATTTTGTATATGGGACGCCACCACAGCATGGCTTGACGAGCGGTGTGTAAGTTCACACCTGGGATCCAAACCCGCGAACCCCGGGTCCCTGAAGCAGAGCATGCAAACTTAACCATTACGACACCAGGCAGGCCCCTAAATAGCAGAGTTTTCGAAAGTATTTTGTTTCCATGTACTACAAAAATCATTTTTCTCTAAAAGCAAAAGGCAGCAATGACTTTTTAAGAAGTGTGTGTATGTGCGTGTGTGTGAATTTCTTTGCTGGTGTCATAGCTTTCTTATTTCTTCATCTATTTTACAGCTAAAACAATATCATTATAAACAAGGAAAATAATGAGAAATTACACGGAAGTTACAGAATTTATTCTTCTTGGATTGACAAATGACCCTCAGTGGCAGGTTGTACTTTTCATGTTTCTGCTTGTTACCTACATGCTAAGTGTGACTGGGAACCTGATCATTGTCATTCTCACCCTTTCAGATCCCCATCTGCAGACTCCAATGTATTTCTTCCTTCGAAATTTCTCATTCCTAGAAATGTCATTCACGTCTGTCTGCGTTCCCAGATTCCTTGTCACTATAGTGACCGGGGACAGAACCATTTCCTATAATGGTTGTGTGGCTCAGTTATTTTTTTTCATCTTCTTGGGGGTGACAGAGTTTTACCTTCTGGCCGCCATGTCCTATGACCGCTATGTGGCCATCTGCAAACCCCTGCATTACCTGACCATCATGAGCAGCAGAGTCTGTATCCTCCTTGTCTTTAGCTCGTGGCTTGCAGGATTCCTGATCATCTTTCCACCAATAACCCTGCTGCTGCGGTTGGATTTCTGTGCCTCCAATATAATTGACCATTTTATCTGTGACTCTTCTCCGATTCTGCAGCTTTCTTGCACGAACACTCGCTTTCTAGAACTCCTGGCATTTTTTTTAGCTGTGGTAACACTCATGGTCACCTTAACACTAGTTATCCTCTCCTACACGTATATCATCCAGACAATTCTGAGAATTCCTTCTACGAGTCAAAGGAAAAAAGCCTTTTCCACGTGTTCCTCCCACATGATAGTTGTCTCCCTCTCTTACGGTAGCTGCATCTTCATGTACATTAAGCCTTCTGCAAGGGAAAGAGTGACTTTAAGCAAAGGAGTAGCTGTGCTCAATACCTCAGTGGCTCCTCTCTTGAATCCTTTCATATATACACTAAGAAATCAGCAAGTGAAGCAAGACTTCAAGACCATGGTCCAGAGAATGGTCTTTTCTTCAAATAAATGAATGTGATTATGTGAAAAAATGTGCCCCTGAAAGCAAAGCTGAATGAAAAACTCTGCTCCTCTCTACAGAAATTCTTTCAATACCTCATTTCATTGTTTCAGTTAGGCATATTTAAATGCCCCTTTTTTTATTAGCCTAAACATCAGGTTCTAACTATTTTAAGTTATATAGAGAATGGTCAGTCTCTCACCTGTGTAACTAAATTTTGTATGTCAATAACCTCCATTGTTTCTCATATAAAAACAAGGTAGGTTATGAATTCATCCAGAAAATACAGATTGATATAATACAAGAAGCTTACTAAAAACCATATACAAATATAAAATTTATTTTCTATGAAATAAATAAAAATTGTATCTTAATTAATATCTGCAAAATTTCTTCTTCTGTGTTGCCAAGAAAACCTGTTATAGGGGCCGGCCTGGTGGCATAGTGGTTAAGTTCGCACGCTCAGCTTCGGCCGCCTGGCGTTCACAGGTTCGGATCCCAGACGAGGACAAATGCACTGCTTATCAAGCCATGCTCTGGCGGTGGCCCATATAAAGTAGAGGAAGATGGGCAAGGATGTTAGCCCAGGGCCAATCTTCCTCCGCAAAAAGAGGACTGGCAACGGATGTTACCTCAGGGCTAGTCTTCTTCACACACACAAAAAAGAAACATGTTATAAAATTAAAAGCATTATTAAAATGTCTCCTTGAATTTATCAATAAAATGTAGTTAAAACATGTTGAAAAATTAAATAAGCATTTAAGATAAAATGTGCTATCAAAAATGTTATCTTTGCTCTTTGAAATGAGGCTGTATTGATTTTCGTATTAGTTTCCCTAGGAAAAAGTAGCAAAGTTCAGTGCAATGGAAGAGAAGAAATTTCCCTTGTTTTTTCCTTTGATAATATTTCCTATGAAAAATAGATTATTTAACTGAAGATTTCCCTATTTCTGCCAATCATATTTGAAAAGGAAAACCATGGTCTATGAAGGCTAATTAAGCTATCCTAATAAAATTCATATTTATATTCAGACTCTCTCAATTGATACTAAAATGGTCTTTCCTACCGACATGAAGAAAATGACAAACTCACAATCTAGAATACTGTGAGATATTGACTCCCAAGAGAGTATCTCAGAAATGATGATTTATGTATTACTCATGCCTTAGCTTTCCTTTATTAGCAAATTGTCTCTTTCACAGAAGGTTCTACCTCCCTCACCCATATCCAAGGAAATGACCTTCACAAGTATTTGAGAACTGTAAAAAAATTTGCTCAAGCCTAGTTCCTATAGCTAATGAGCCCCTCAACACACATGTATCACTGGGAAAATTGGTTGTCTTGGGACAGTAGTTACGAGTCTAACTACATACAGAGTGAATAGATTTGACTGTGGTTTCTTGATTTCCAGCTTGATCTGATCTACAGGTTACTGTCAAGTGCTCTAGGTATTTTCTAAGTCCACAACAGAAACACTTTTCCTCATTGCTCGTAGACTGACCAGAATGTCCTCAGGCACTCACCTCTTACCACTGTGCTTTCATGAAATGGTTACATTTTCTTTTCAAACAGATTCTGACATACTACTACCACCAAATAAAAATGAAGGATAATTTTACTTTATTATGAGTTGTTTATTGGGGCAATTTGTAAAGAAAGGAAACAATACCAGGGAATCTTTTGTAATATTATAACAAGTAAGTAGAAATGCAAAAGTGAAAATCAGGAGCGTGGAAAAACAACATGCAAATGTTAACTAAATGAATATATACTATATATGATATATATGATAGGTAGGTAGATAAATAGATGCGAGAGAGAGAGGAGAAAATAAGAGGGTAAGGGAAAGTTGATCCTCTTGATGGATAAAAACTTATCTGAAGAAATTGATTCTTATTTTTGGAAAGTCAATGTGTAAATATACGAAAATCACTATAAATCTTTCCAAAAGTAATATTATTATGCTTTAAGGTGAAATATTACTTTAAAATATTGTGAAAAAATGAAACTTTGATTGTAAATGTGATGCTTGGTGAGAAATGTATCAGATATATGTTGGAGGTCATGTTTTTAGAGACTCTGAAAATGTTTATACTCATATTTACTGTTCACATTGTAATATTTCAAAAAGACTTTTCCCTTATCAGTAGGGAAAATTAGGTGTACGTAATGACCACACAAAACACATCTGTGTCATAACATTTTTATAAATCACATGGCAATTATAGTCACATTATTATTTTGTAGTTATAGAAAACACAAATAGTCATTTATTTTCACTGGTGAATAATCATCTTGAAAGTTGATTCTGATAAACATAAATCAAATGGCAACTTAGAATAAAAACTTCTCAATAGTACTGCAAATTAGAATTTCATTTACTCATATTCCCACAGAGCATTCCTCAAGTTCTGGACATTCCAACAGGATCTCAACAGAGTAATAATCACTCATGGACCATTGAACCCCTTGAGATCATAATAATAAGTGATGATTGGCTGAAGAAAAAGTTATAATCATTAAGAGCTACTAATCACAAAATCTAAGTAAGAATCACACAATCAGACAATTTTGGAAAAGCCCTACTTTTTGTCTTATGTATAAAAATATTCAAAAGGAAAAGTTAGCCAAGTGAGTAGTTAATTAGAATAGAAAAGGAAGATACCAGTTATTTTGTATCTTCCATGACATTTCTGCCTTGGTCTTAACCAGGCTGCCTGCACTTAAATTCCCCTAAGTGGGAATAGAGTTGAATGCGTTAACATTTTTCTGCAATATTCTACTTATTTGTGTTTCTATAAAAGGCAAAACACATTTTTCTTTTGTCTAGAAGCAACTTTATAATTCAGGAGTGGTGGTGGTATTTTCCAGTTCTCTCTAACTACTTTTTGTATTATTCATTTGCTTTCATAAATATTGTTTTTTTAATCTCTAATTCAAATGATGCTAAGGAAAATCTTTAAAAATAGTCCTGCAGAATTCTATATCTTAAATCCCTCCTTAAACTGAAAGCATTAATACAGTTCAGTTTATGAGGAGAGAGGTAGAAATGGGTGAAAAGGCAGGGGAGGAAGTGCCTAAGAGCACAGAAAGAGTATCAACTTTTGCTGTGAATAAGGATTTTGACTGCATACCCAAATGAAATTAATTACCACTTGAAATAACATTTAGAGAATATTGGACAAAAGCATGGTCTTTTCCCCCCCTTTATATGGCCAAACATACTATTAGGCAAAGCCCACATGAAAAGAATTGCTATTAGAAACTATGTATCAGAAACTATGTGAATAGATTTTATAGCCTGTTCCATTGCTTAAATTTTCCTCTTTTTATTTTCACTAAGGAGATTATATAAAAGCATTAAAGATATTATCTTAAGAAGTTCATTGATTACATAGTTGAGTGACCTGATGATTTGAGTTTTTAATGAGGGCAGAGTACTCCGAGCTGAGAGTAATATGCAGTCTAAAGGAGGCAAAACACTATATCATTCACCATGTATTAGAGTCCACAGATCTAATGGACTATGTTTTCTGTTGAATAAATAATTAATAAATGAATGATTGGGTGAGAGAAGGCTGTTGGCTCTGGCAGTGGCAAAAATATACCATTTTTAGTACCATCTCCTTCTCTCCAGTTGCCCATGGTACATTCCTAGTTTGCTGTTTACCCTGTGAGTTTTCATTTTCCAGAATATATAGATCCACGAGTATTGGTATCTTCTCTGGTTTCAACTAGCATCCTAATTCTACAGTCTTTAATATCTAACAATGGAAAGAAACAAAAATAATTTACTTAGACAAATTTCAGAAGATACCATCAGTCCTATAACTCCACTATTTAATAAAGGAAGAGAAAAAGAAAGAAAACCATTTAAATATTAGAAATAAATTCCCCAGAAGTGTTTAGACATAAACATATATTAGTTATACACACATACATATGTACATTTGTATATAAAAATATTTGTATTTAAATATACACATATATAAATCCATAGACACACACATAGGTATGTGTGTGTGTGTATACATAAAACTTAATCTTTATGTAAAGGTTTGGGAGCAGCATGAGTACATGCCTGAATTTTTGAGATGAATTGAAAGTTTCAGTACAATGGATTTTTAGCTTTTTATAAGGAAAGGAATCACTCGTCTGTGTTTACTGTGAGTCAGATATTGGAGCTAATATAGTAACCACACAAGTACTCTCCTTGACCCATGCTGAAATATAACATTAAAAATGATCATTCTTGTGGCCAGCCTGGTGGCATAGTGTTAAGTTCATGTGCTCTGCCTCAGGGGCCCAGGGTTCGCAGGTTCGGATCCTGGGTGCAGACAGATGCACTGCTTGTCAGCCATGCTGTGGTGGCGTCCCATGTAAAGTAGAGGAAGATGGGCATGGATGATAGATAGCTCAGGGCCAGTCTTCCTCAGCAAAATAGAGGAGGATTGGCAACGGATGTTAGCTCAGGGCTGGTCTTTCTCACACACACACACACACACACACACACACACACAGAATTATCATTCTTGGCCAGTTCGGTGGCGTAGTAATTGAGTTCGTTGTGTTCTGATTTGGCGGCCTCGGTTTGTGACTTTGGATCTCATTGTGTGGACTTACATCACTCATCAAGCCACGCTGTGGCGGTGAACACATACAAAATAGAGGGAAGATTGGCACAGATGTTGGCTCAGGGCCAATCTTCCTCACGCAAAAAGAGGAAGATTGACAACAGATGTTAGCTCAGGGCCAATCTCTCTCACCAAAAAGTACATACATATATCATTCTCAATTTTAGAAAGAATTCCTAAAACTGCTTCCAAACACTAACTTGAATTTTTGTTCTATGGTAAAGGGTAGTCATTAAAGGGTTTTAGTAGATAGAAAAATAACTGTGGTTGCAATGCCTAGGACAGACTGAAGGAAGGTAAGGGTTTTGCAATGGTCCAAACAAAAAATGGTAAGATCTAGAACGAAGATATTAGTATTGAGGATGTAAAAATAAAAATAAGGAGGCATTTTCAAGAAATCTGAAATTTTCTTGATGGGAGAGTGGGGCAAAAGATGCAAGTCTATGGGGAAAATTAGAGAAAAGTGATGACATCTAGGAATCTGGCTTAAGAGACATAATTCATGTGAGCTTTTCCATGAAGACGGGGAATTTAAGTATATGAGTAGATAGCTGGTGCGGAGAAGCAGTGAAAAGAGGCCACTTGCTGTCATGTTCAGTTTTAGGACGAGGTAGTAATAAGAAATAAACTATAAACAAGAATTTTGAATGACATTATGACATCAGGTAAGGAATGTTATGATTTTAATATAAATACATAAAATTATCTCCTCTAATGCTAGCTCTTAGCTATACTTGGGGTTGAATTTATTATTCTCTGAAGACTGAGTCCCACGTAGTCTCTCTACACATTTGAGAATGTCATTATATTCCCATTTTGAGCTGCCTTAGAAGAGAATACTTTAAATTAATATGGATTACTTGGTCTAAAATGGCATGTGCATCTCGAAGTTAATGGGGAAAAATAGGCAGTGGAGAGATGAGGTGATCAGGGAGCAAAGGCCTTTCTCCAGGACTGCTCCATTCCTTATGTAGCTGCTTCCTGATTTCTTTAAAATACTGAGCAAAGAATTAATCTCTTACATAATGAAAAAGAGTGTTCCATAAACTCACTGAAATCAGTGTCCATCATTGGCTAGATTCAAGATATAAATTACATCATCTGGACACATCATAAGCCTTGGAACAATATTATGTAGTCAGTTCCATAACTATATAAGGGGCAGTATTACTCATGAAGTAGCATTTCAAAAGTTTTGTTTTTAGTTAGATAACAATAACCGGGACAACTTTAGGCTAAAGCAAGAGGTACTAATTCAAAAATCTGCATTGGTATCAACCACAATAAGTTCCATATATTGAATGTTAACAACACAAAAAGCATTTAGAATTGTTTGATCACTCTATATGTATTATCTCATTTAATCCTCACAACCATCTTATTATCATTGCTGTATTTCAGGTAAGTAGAATCAGCTCTGCCTTTCCTATACCCACTGCCCCCAACCACCAACTGTATGGTAGGATGTTTCTGTGATCATACAGTATTGCAAAGGCTTTGAGGGCACATGAACTGCGGGAAGATCAAATTCCATAAGACGTCATGCTCATAAGTGGAAGCGCTGGATCTCAGTCAGCTTTCTACACACAAAGGATGTACTCACACCCATAAGTGAAATACAGTAACTTTATAATTTTTGATTAATTACATCTAAAAGTAATTTGAAAATAAACTATGTAACTCATTGCAAAGCTTAACATTTAACATTTTTATCATAAACATACATAGATCCAAAATTTGATAATCTGTATATGATGGAAATATTAATATTTTAAAATAAAACTCTTACATCTCTATTTTTTTGTTTTTGTTGTTCAATATGCCCTATATATAGAAGAGCATATGAAGTCAATGGTGTCAATTTAAAATGATAGCTAAAAAAACAGACATACATCCACTTCCCAGGTTAATATACCAAACATCATCAGTAACATAGAAACCCCTAGCTCTTCTGTCCCCAAACATATCTATCTCAAAAGACACATCAAGTATACTGACACTGATACTGATTTGCTTTTTATGCCACCAAAATTAACTGTTTATGTTTTTGTTTTCTTTTCTGTTTTTTGGCCAGGTTTAGAGAAGTAAAAAAAAACAGTAACTTTTAGGTGTATGCTTTTATAAAATTTGACAAATGTATGCTGTTGTGTATCCACTAGCACTATCAAAGTAAATAATATTTCCATCACTCCAAAAAGTTTCCTCATGTACTTTTGTAGTGAATCCCCACTCCTCACCCACAGCCCTTGAAGAGTTCATTGATCCATTGTCCTGTGCTTTTGTTTCTTTTTGTAATGTCATAGAAAAGGAATCATATAGTACGCGGCTTTTGAGTTTACCTTTTTTCACTTTGTATATGCTTTTAAGATTCATTCATGTATTTGCATGTATCATTCATTTATTCCTTTTAGCTGTGTAGTATTTCATTGTGTGGATACACGGATTCACCAGTTGATGGAAATTATAAAACTTTAGGTTTCCAATTTAGGTAGAAGATCTATTTTGAGTTGTCTTTTGTACATAATGAAACATATATGCTGTGGTTCAGATTTTTGCTTATAGAAGTCCAACTTTTCCAGCACTGTTTGTTGAAAATAATGTGTTGTCACTGAGTTGCTTTGGCACATAATTTCAAAAGTTAATTGAACATATATATGTGAGCCTAATTTTGGATTCTCTATTCTGTCCATTGATCTGTCTTTTATTTTACCAATACCATATTCTCTTAATTAATCTGCTTAACAGATAATAGTTTAATAAATTACAACAAAAAAGTATATACAAATAAATAAAATCATATCCACTACTCTTTCATTTATTTGTGATGATCCATGTATTAAATCTTTAGGAATTTAAAGTATATATTAAATCTTAAGCCAAATATTGCATGTTTTCCAATTATGTTCTTCTTTTTCAAAGTTATTTTGGCTATTTTAGGTTTTTCAGCTTCCCGTAAAAATTTTAGATTGGCTTGTAGTTTCAGCAACAACAAACACAACCACAAAAACTTCTAATTTTAGCTTGACATGTGGAGAATTTGGAATTCCCATTCTTAGAACAAGAAAATGCTGGACAAACTGAAAATTAATGACTTTTCTTGGGCCTTTCAGAGAACTGGGGTCACAGGGCAAACTGCTGCCCTGGAAACTGGAGAGAGGAGCAAATCCAGAGAGTCGTGGCTGAGATCTGCTTACCTGGAGCACAACTGCTGGACCCCTAAAATGGCAGGAACACTTAAATGATGTTGACAACTTGCTGGAGGTTGAGTGTGGACTAGACTGAGAGTGAGATACTCCTGGGTGCTGAAGTCTTCAGGAGGGCCCCACACCGTCATGGGTGTTACATCCAGGAGTGCCATCAGGTTCTTGTGGTGAAGAACCAAGAAAATCCCCTTGTGCTGAAGGAGGAGAAAAGTAACCACTTTGAAACACACCAGAAGTGTTCTCCATTATGAAGACCTCCTCTCAGTGAACTTTACCATATCCTTATCCCACATGGGGAAAAGACGTGGTTCACACTACAGTCCTCTCTAAACTTCATGTCTTCACTCAAATGTGGGAGTGGGGGAAACTCCGCCATTGGAGAAAGAGATGTGAAGATGATGGCTAGAGACACAGGCCTAAAACACTGAGATATAACAATGAGATTACAGAACACCACCCCTTTGCCACAACTACCACCATCCTGACAAGTACAACATAAGAACAGTAGATTACGGCTGTGAAGCTGTATCCTTTCTGAGAAGGAACACTTACAGAAGCCCTAGGACACTAGAGGATATGGAAACCTCTGGAACCTACAGCTACAGCTGAAGCCACAGCAAACATTGAAAGCATCCCAGCAAGATTATCCCAAATCGTCACACTGATGGCCTATTTACCTCAGGTTCTGTTATCTAATACAACATGTTCCCCTTTCAACAAAGAAATTATAAGGCATGACAAAAGGCAAACAAAGAAAAAAAAAAAAACCACACCCACCATCTGAAGAGACAAAGCAAGTAGCAGAACCAGAGCCAGAGAACACAGATGCTGGAGATGTCTAACAGGGAATTGAAAACAACTGTGATTAGTATGGTAAGAGCTCTAACGGAAAAAGTAGGCAGCATGCAATAACAGATGACTAATATAAGTGAAGAAATGGAAACTATGAGAAAAAAATCAAAGGAAATGCTGGAACTCTAACTGATCCCACCATAAGAACGAGGAAATCCTGCCATTTGCGACAACGGGAATGAATCTTGAGGGCATTATGTTAAGTGAACTAAGTCAGACAAAGAAAGACAAATACTGCATGATCTCACTTATATGTGGAATCTAAAAAACAAACAAACAAACAAACAAAACCAAGCTCACAGAGAGAGATCAGACTTGTGGTTACTAGAGGCTGGAGGTGGGCAGGAGGGGGAATTGGAAGAAGGCAGTCAAAAGGTACAATTTTCCAGTCATAAGATAAGTAAGTACTAGGGATGTAATGTACAATATGATGACTAGAGTTAACACTGCCATATGGTAAAAATGAACGTTGTTAAGACAGTAGATCCTAAGAGTTCTCATTGCAACGAGAAAAATGTTGTTTTCTTTTTCCTTTTTTTTGGTATCTATACGAGATAATGAATGTTAACTAAACTTATTGCAGTAATCATTTCACGATATATGTAAGTCAGATAATTAAGGCTGTACACTTTAAACTTACACAGTGATGTATGTTAATTATATCTCAATAAAACTAAAAAAAAAAACCCGCTAACTAAAATGTAGAATGCCTTTGATAGGCACTTTAGTAGACTGGACATGGCAGAGGAGAGAATCAGTGATTCTTGAAGATAGCTCAATAGAAAGTTACCAAATTGAAATGCAAAGAAAAAAAAATTAACAGAGCACAGCACCCAAGAATTATGGGCCAATTCCAAAACTTGTAATTTATGTGAACTGGAATACCAGAAGGAGAAGAAAGAGGAACTAGAAAAGGAAGTATTTGAAGAAATAATGGCTGTGGAACTTTTCAAAATTAATGACAGAAACCAAAAACAGACACAGGAAAATTAGAGAACACTATGCAATATAAATACCAAAAATTTATAACTATTCATATCATACTCAAAATGCAGCAAAAGAAAAAGAAATCTTGAAATGACCCAGAGTGGGGAATGTACAGCTTATCTATAGAGGAACAAGGGTAAAATTACAACATACTTTTGATCAGAAAATATGCGAGCAAGAGGAGAATGGAGTGAAACATTTAAAGTGTTTAACGAGAAAAACCACTAAGCTACATCCAGTTAAATTATCCTTCAAAAGTGAAAGAGAAATAAAGACTTTATCAGACAAACATAAACTGAGAGAATTCATCATCAGCAGACTTGACCTGCAAGAAATATTTTAAAAGTTCGTTATGTAGAGGATAATTATATAGGACAGACTCCCCATTCTACACAAAGAAAGGAAGAACACTGATGAAGAAATAACTGAAGATAAAATAAAATATTTTTTCCTATCTTAATGATACAAAAAAGTTGTGTTTGTTCAAATCTATAATAATAACACTGTATTGGTTGTAAGATATGGATATATGAAATGAAGGACTTCAGTGCCACGAAGGGTGGGATGGAGTAATAGAGAATACTCTGTTATAAGGTACCACCCTACTCATGGAGAGATAGATGTTATTTGAAGGTGGAAAGGTGGATACAGATCAGTATAAAAATGTATTTTGTAGATCTAGAGCAATCATTAAAAAATTTTAGTTATATAATTTATACACTAATGGGAGATAAAAGAAAATCATACAAAATTTCCATTAAAAACAGAAAAAACAGAAAAGAACACAAAAATAAATCAATAAATATAGAACAGTTACATACATGATAGATATTAACTCAGCTCTCTCAACAAATAGTTACCTAAATTATGAATTATCTAAATACATAAATTAAAAAACAAGGATTGCCAGAGGAAATAAAAGAAAGAAATTCAGCGTATGTTATTCACAAAAAATCAAATTTATATAAAAATTCAGTTATGGTAAAAGTAAAGGGGTAGAGAAAGATGTCTTCTGCTAACACTAATCAAGAGAAACCCGGCATAGCAATACTAATTTCAGAGAAACTATATATACTTAGAAACAATAGAAAGAAGAGCAGTTTAAGACAAATGGAAGCAGAAGAAAAATAAAGCAAAAATGAATGCAATTAAAACCAGAAAAGCAAAAGAAAAAAAACCATTTTTATTGATAAAACTCAAGCCAAGCCAAACAAGAGTGAGAGACAGAGAGAGAAGACACAAATTAATGAGAGAGGTAAGAGAAGCCGTCACCTCTGATCCCATGAGTATTAAATGACAATAAAGATGCATTATGAAGCAGAGGACTTAAATAGACATTTTTCCACAGAAGACATATGAATGGCAAACGGGTACATGAAAATGTGCTGAAAATCACTAATCTAATCGTCGAGAAATGTAAATCAAAACCACAACGAGGCATCACCTCACATGTGTTAGGATGGCTATTATCTAGAAGACAAGAGATAACAAGTGTTTGTGACAGTGTGGAGAAAAGAGAATCCTCATGCACTGTTGATGGTTTAGGAAAAGTCATTAATTTGCAGTTTATCAGCTCTTTTTCTTGTTATAAGAAGGGGATTTTTTCCATCTTTCTACATCTACAAAGTAAAATTGAGTCCCTTGATTTTTTTTAAATTGTCCATAGTCGTCTCAAATAATGTCTCCCAACGCCACCTAATTAAAAATGTTTCTGTGTAAGTATATTGTGCATTCTTTAGTGTTTTCTATCTCTGAGGATTCTTTTTCCTGAGAGTAAAATCCCCATATTTATTTAGTTATTCAAGTAAAATATATGTGATTTTACTGTTGAATCAAGCTTCTTCCCAGGAAAAATCACAGAAATAATGAGAGAGAATTGTCTGTAGATAATCTTCTCTTCATTACAGTAATTTGGGGAGAAATACAATTGTAGATTGTTTATTACTTTGCACCATATACTTCTGTCATTATTTTATAATATGATGTATTTATCTATCATTCTTCACTATTAATTTCAGACTACCCCCTCTTGTGGTTACACAGGTACATAAATTCGACAAAATTCATTTAACTGTGCCCTTAAAAAGGATGCATCTTATCCTATGTAATTTGTATCTTGTCTTTTTTGTGAGGGAGATGAGCTCTGAGCTAACATCTGTGGCCATCTCCCTCTATTTTATAGGGGGGATGCCGCCACACATGACTTGATGAGCGTGTCTGTGCCCTGGATTCAAAACTGAGAACCCCGGGCCGCCACAGCAGAGCGTGTGAAAATAGCCACTACGCCACTGGGCTGGCCCCTGTAATTTGTATCTTAATTAAAATAATTATAATATTAAAAATGGGGAAGAGGCATTTCAATCATATGATCAAGTGTTTGGCTATAAGTAAGGCCATGATCTATTATGTTATACTTTTTCTTTTATAACTTATATAATGGTTTTGTATGTACCTTCACACTATATTTTCAGATCCTAAAACACCGATTCATAGTGTCTAATATAAGATTTGAATGAATAAATACATTATTCAATTTTATGCTGACACAAAGTTAAATGCTTTTCCTTGAATAAATGTGAGTGGAGGTTACCTAGGGTGAGTGTAGACTTAGAACTGATTTGTTTTGTTTTCATTAAAAATTAAACTGGGATTGATAATTTCATATGACACTCTCTATGATTCTGCCTACAAAATATATTCTCATTTTGTACTATATGTTTTTTTACATCTAATCAAATGTCAAGGATTAGTGTTTTTGTTGAGTGAGAAATGACAGTAAGAAAGACAGTAAGAAATTAATTATTTTTAAATTGAGTGAGAAACTCTGGGAGTTGAAGGATTTTACAATTTTAGTATTTTTTAAAAAATAACTTGTGTAGTAAATCACAAAGAAAGCAGAGAAGTGACTTTTAGGCCTTCAGAATTATTACTTTGGTCCTTCATTGCCAAAGATAGTACGTGCATATCTAAATTTTATAGATTTAATCTTTGAAAACAATAACTCTTCCAATATTGTTCGTTTTCTTTAAATTCACTTTCAGTGAATAATAACTAATATCCTCAGACTCCTTTCTAAAATAGGTAGTGCATTATTTCCACTTCTATAATTTCTCTACTTACACAGAGCCTCTACAATTCAACTCATGCAGGACACATGTCACCTTGGGCATTTGGAGTGACCCTGGTAGTGAGAAATATCCAGAAACTGCATCTCATACTTTTAAATATACAACTTCCTCTATTGGATTCAGTTTAAGTAGAAGGGGAATTGACTACAGAAATAGTAATTTAGGAACCTTTAGTTAAACATCACAAATTATTCATTGCAGACTACTTCCTCTCCTTCTGCAAATCCATAGTTAAGTATTGTAAAATGTGGAAAGTACATATTAAGTGAAGAAGAGAGCATTAATAGGGCCAATATTGGGTGAAGTAACTTTTGGAAGATGGAAAAATGGAGAAGTGTCAATTGATATAGTTAGGTAGAAGAAGCTGGAGCCTTTTAGATTTAAAAAAGAATGTGTTAAAATTTTCCTCTGAACTCTCTATCTCCATAAGTATAGAATACTTGTAGATACATAATCTTGTGAAAACTCTCACAATGAAGATGAAAAACACACACACACAAAGAATGCAGAGAATGTAACACAAGGATTTCAAAATAATCCCCAGTAACTAAAAATAAAGTGGATTTGTAATTAGAAAATAATCAAATATAAAAAAGGAAGAAGAAAATAAAAATCCTTAGGAAAAAATCTGTGAAGGAGTCACTTCAAGGAATTGAGTCCATCTGAAAATGTTAAGAAAGAGACGTCAAAACTTCCTCATTTGTCTCTAGATTCAGAGGATAGGTTTATTTTATTTTATTTTTTTGTAAATAGGAAAGCTCACAGCCATTTTTCTGCCTCTATAAGTTCTGATGTATGAAATAGTCAAAGTGATGTTTTAGTACATGACCACGTATCTCTCGTAGACAGATAAGGCCACACTCTTAAAAGCAAGTGGGAAAGTAGTCCATGTTGTATGGTGGGCAGTGGTGGTGATTTATTGGATTTTGATAGATAATAACACAAACATACAAGCTTTTTAAGGAAAAATGTTAGGCATATACCATGTTGATAAATCCATTTTTAAACATTGATTCCTTTTATTCAGATGATCAAATAAACAGGCAGAGGTGATAGTGAAATAAGATAAAAAAGTAGTAATGGAAGCTGTATACAACACACTACCTTACTAGTAGATAACTTGAAAGACTTGACTGTGATAAAACAGGAAATGAAGAAAAAATATAAAGCAAAAAATTTAATCAAAGACCTATGAAAAAATGAGAAGGAAGGAAATATATGGAAAATAACTGTCATCCAACACAATAAAAAATAAGAATGAAAAAAGAAAGAAAGAAAGGGAAGAGAAAAGAATGGAGAATAAGAGAAAAGAAAAGGAAAAAAAGGAAAATGAAAAAGTAAAAGCTACTTCTGAAAAATCACAACTTCAGAAGATTTGAAAGATTGCTTGGCAAATTCAACATGTTAAAAAAACATATGGTTAAATTAAAACATAAATATAAAGCCATGCATAAAGAACAATCTAATTATGGTAACAATAGTACAAAGTAAAAGGACTGAACAGAATACGAAAAGACTTAAAGGAAAGATGGATAATATAAGAAAGTTCTGCAAAGATATACAACTAAAATGGAATTACAAGTCAAATGTATAAAAATCCAAAAATCTGGTTACGTCAATTCAAAGTCATGATTAATAGAACAAATATAAAGAAGCTCTCTCAAAATTCAGAACTTTTTTTTAAATGACAAAAAAGAATTTAATAGATGTGGAAAACAAATAATGGAGCGTCCAAAATGTGGAACTTTAGTGTTACTGCAGGGGAGAAAATAAATAATGGAAAGTAAGAGAAAAGACAGATTACTACCTGAGAGAATGGATTGTATTAGCAAAATACAATTGTAAATATAAATTGAAAAATAGATAGATAGACAAAGATATACATAGAAATATCTTATGTTAAACTATGATGAACAATGTGTAATAGTTATTAAACACAAAAATTAAAAATAAATATTATCAGATTGAGTTGAAAGGGTAATTAAAGTCAACACCCAGTAATTTCCATTAAAATATAAAAAGCATTGCCTTGTAAATAGTGAACATGCCTTATTATTTACATTAACCAAAAACATAAAACTGTTTAAGAAAATTTCTAAGTACATTAATGAGGGATGAGTAAATAAATATATTTTAAAGTAAAGATACCAAAAATCTAGAGTTGGCATTTATTCATTTAACAAACATAATTGAGTAACACTGTAGCACATACGCACTAGGCTCTGAGAACAGTGTTGAACTAATTACAGTTCCTATTTTTCACTGTTTACATTCCATGTGTGAAACAGATTCTTACCTATTAAATAATGGATATTTGTATGTGTATTTCTATTTGTATGTGTATGTATATCCAGGTAGCTGTATTTTTCTATAAAGAAAAATTAATCAAGACAAAGTGAGAATGATGAAGTTGCTATAAGAAATTACATTTAAAACAATAAAATGCCATGCTTTCTTCACTGCATTGTCTAATTGAATCTGTATTTATAAACATATATGCCTATAGACCCATGAACTCGCACGTACTGAATAAAAAGTAGTGGCTTAAGAGAGAGTGGTCTGTCAAGACAGATAGAAGAACATTAATAATTATTCAGAGCACAGCATTTGGAATATAAAGAAAAGAATTCCAGAGGGAGGAAAGAGTATGTGTAAAGACACATTAGTGAGAGAAAACATGGCACCTTGTAAGATGTAGAACAGTCCTGTATCAGTTAAAATATATATTTTGAAAATCTCCAACATAGGATTTAGTGGTGTCCCTAGAGTTTTACAGAACCAATCTTCTCTCCATCTAGGATGGCTTTCCAAATGTTTTAAGACAGCTGTTAGTTATCCTCAAGTTTTTCCAAGTTAGTCAACGCCATTACATTCACGTAAAGATGTCAATATTTCCCAGTTGTTCCTCGTGTAGGATTTGGATTTTAAAACCTAGATACAAATTTAAAATTTAACATTTGCCTTCTGTTTGACATTAGGATAATCTACCTAGGCTCTTTAATTTCCAATATAAAGCCCCCTTTGCTACTTGAAAAAGGCTTCTTTGATAAGCTGTAAAATAGTGATTTGGAGATATTTTTCAGGTGTCATCCTTAAACCTGAACATGAATAATTCTATTTAGGGTCACTGTTACGTTTTTGAAAACATTGCATATTTAGTAAAATATTTCCTAGAGAGTTATAAAATCAAATCAATAATTATAGGTTCACAAATGATCTTTATTCTGGGCACGTATGTGTTAGAAAAACATAGAGATATTAGCTTTCCAAAAATAATTCATAGTGGAATATTTTGAAGATGAACAAATCAGATAAATAAATTAAAGAGTAAAGTGAATCTAGCAATGCGTAAGAGACGATCATGGATACAGATTATATGATTAAAAGGACAAAAATTTAGCAGTAGATTAAACAGCTATTTGTGGGTGACTTCAATCAGTATAATATAAAAATAAACAAAGGAATATATTGGAAATGTAGCTGATATAGGCTGTAATTTTCAATAAGCTTTAGTGGTATTCTTTTATAAAAACCAAAGCTATTATTTTAAAGCAGTAAAGATGCATTTTTTAACTGTATCCTTCAGGGCTTGTTTCACTTGTTTGTTTCTTAGAGTATATATGAAAGGATTCAACACAGGTGCAACTGAAGTACTGAGTACTGCTACCCCCTTGTTTAAAGCTACCCTTTCCTCTGCAGAAGGTTTAATAAACATAAAAATACAGCTTCCATAAGAGATAGAGACAACAATCATGTGGGAGGAACAGGTAGAGAAAGCCTTCTTTTTCTGCTGAGCAGAGGGGATCTTCAGAATTGTTCTTATGATATTTGCATAGGAAAGCATTACCAATGCTAGTGTAATCAGGAGAGTGACAGTGGCTAAAATAAAACTTAACAATTCTATGACTCGTGTGTCTGTGCAGGAGAGTTTGAGGATGGGAGAATAGTCACAGAAAAAGTGGTCAATAGTATTGGCATCACAGAATTCCAACCCCAGGCCCATGATGAGTCCAGGAGAGATCGTTAACAACCCAGCCAACCAAGAGGTAACAACCAGTTGGGTGCAGACTCTGTTGCTCATGATGGTTGTGTAATGAAGGGGTTTGCAGATGGCCACATAGCGGTCATAGGACATGGCAGCCAACAAGAAAAACTCTGATGCACCCAAGAAGATGGCAAAAAACAATTGTGTCACACAAGCATCATAGGAAATCGTTTTATCCATAGTCACTATGCTGACCAGGAATCTAGGGATGCAGACAGATGTCAATGATATTTCTAAGAAGGAAAAATTCCGAAGGAAGAAATACATGGGTGTGTTGAGGTGGGAATCCAGCAGGGTAAGGAGGATAATAACCAGATTTCCAGTGACACTTGATACATATGTTAGAAATAGAAAAAGGAAAACTACAATTTGCCAGTTTGGGTCATCTGTCAGTCCTAGAAGAATGAATGTTGTCACCATTGTATGGTCTCTCATGGTGAAATTCCTTCTAATACCATTAGATCTGGAAAAAAAATTAATCCCATGTTTAAAAATGCTTTGCTGAATATAGGTTTAAAAGTGATATGAAGAACCAAGTAACTCAATTGAAATACTTATGCTTTTTTTACTCCTAAGATTTTAACTATTTTATCTAGCAGTCAGAACCCCAGGCTTAATTCTGCTTATTTCATCTCTTTTTCTGGATACCCATTTTCCTAATTCTCTTTCAGATCTTTACATTGTAAAAGAATGGCTATATTATGTCCTGTTATAAGTATCTGCAAGTTTTTCTTGTTGACAGTTTTGTCTAAAATACTGAGAAGTAATCTTACTGAGTCTTTTGGAAATCTTACTGAATCCACAAAAAAACCATTTTTTAGGTTGTCTTGGTAAGTTTCTCTACTGTTAAAATAATTTTCTGTTCAGTTTCTTTCAGCAAGATATATCTTTTCTGTATTCTTCTACATTTTTAACAGCTAATTAGGACCAAACTATTGTAATTCATCTTTTTCTAAATGGTTATATTCTGATGATATACTTCTTATTGGTCTTGGGTTTCTTGGTACTGCCTATTAGCACTTCTTTCAATGGAAAGAAGTTTTAATGAATTTCAGTATAAAGTAAATCTCAAAACTAGCATATAAATACAAAGTTGGAATTTTTAAATGGAATTTGGAATTAATTTACTTAATTATTCAGTCAATTTCAACTTTGTGAATAGCTTTATCAATGTAAGAAATATTTTACATTCAGTACAAAGTACCCAATTCTTAACTAAATATAAAGGAATATGTACCAGTCAAGTTTTCAATAAAAACTATTGAGAATTATTATTTATGGTGCTATTCTAATACACAAATTCAAACACTCTTTCAAATATAGACATTGAATCTTGAATCATGAGTGACACAAATATTTATTCTAATTCTGAATTAAATTGATTTAATCTGTGGTCACACATTCAGGATAGAATGGATTATATAGCAATTGCTTTGTACATAAAACAGCAAAATGCAGAAAATACTCACTGTCCATGAATTCTGCAGGGGTTGTATTTGTTGATGCATTGTGAAATTTTTCTTTTGTATCATTAACTAAAAATGTAATAGGAATTATTTTTCCAATAAAATATGTATTTCTTTGCTTCCTCACTCTCAAGAAAGACCTTGTTCACATTAATATCCAAGGATGTTTAATAACAAACTTAAACATGTGTGGACCCTGTCTTTCTTTTTCTCCATCTCTGTCTCTCTCTCTTTCTGTCCCTCCACTGAGCATACATGTGGCATTTTCACATGCATTTTTCTGAAATCTCTACCAATAAAAATGAGTAATGTCTGGGTTCAGCCTAACTTAAAATCTAAATATCTAAGTTATTTATCTAGAATCAAAAGAGTAGAGGGTTTTTTTTTTATGTGTAAAAAGAATTTTGGTCACTCACTAGAGACTCTGAATCTTTCTTAATGGTTTTGCCTCCACATAGCCATAGATTTATCTTTGTTTTTTAATAACAAAGAGCATATTTACTCAGAACTGGTACAGGGCCCTGGGGATCCTTGTGGAGAAGACATTAATTGACTATTTTCATCATTAACTCTAAAAACAAAATAACATAGTTAATTAAGAGTCTAGTTGGCATCTATAGTAAATCTGAAATGTTGATGTTAAAATGAAGTCTAATTTCTATACTGGGGATTAAAGGGCGTATAAAGAACTCCAGCCTTTTCAAAGTATCTGGGCTGAGACTGGTCTAAAGAAAGAAGAAAACTAGAGCTCTCTCACTCTTCATTCCAAAGGAAGAATTAAGATAGGAATGTTGTAGTCTATCTAATGACAACATTGTCTATAACCTCTATAGAATATATAGAATATATAACCTCTATAACTGAATATTCACCAATTATACGTGTGTGTGATTTTTTTAGGTCAAACACACTCATTTCTTATCCACCCCACACAACCTCTTAGTCTCTTATAATGACCTTTGTTATACTAATAAGTGTTAGCATATTTGTTATATATTAATATGGTGGCCAGGAAAACAATGATATAACCAACTTTTTAGAAAGTATCCAACAATACAAATGTAATTAAATGAAATCCCTTTAGCAAAAAATACATCTAGATTTTTGTCTACATTTTCTCTAAACCACAGAGATTATTTATTCTTGCGTTAAACATAATTCAAAATTACAGGAAGATAAGAAAAGTAAATCTTTCAAGTTTGCAATTTACTAAGAAAACTATAGGTAAAATATGTAAAACTTGATGAAACAACAACTTGAATGGGTAACAGAAGAAGCTAGAGAGATTTTCTACAGAGAGTGATCTCAGTAATTGATTATGATACATATGTAGGGTAAAAGATTTTCTTTGTGGAGGATTAATTATATTTTAAAAAATGTCTAAAATTTAAATACAAAACTAATGAAAAATGCTTTCACTTTTTATGTACTGATATATCCTCTTCACATGGGCTTTGAAACCAGCAGAGTAAGATGGAATACTGGTTAGGGTTTCATAACGAGAAAATCTACTATGGGTGATATAGAATAAGATAATTTTTAGAGAATAGGCCTACTAGGTCATGCACAATTGTGGAACTGATGGAAAAAAATGGACAATTATTACCTCTGTTTCCGACGCAACTCCTGAATTTGTTGTAGAAAGAAAGTAGGGAGTTCAGAAGAAAGCCAGATGTAAGACAAAGGGAATTCTTACTTTTAAAGATAACAGATTACTGAAGAAGCAATGTGGACTTGAGAAATTAAAATTCCAGAAAGAAGAGAAACTTTCAGAGGGGATACCAATATCTACAGGTGCATTTCACTGGAATCACTTGCTCTATCTGACCTATGGTTAAAGATGAGAATTGGGGCTTGGCCATGGTAGAGGATTGCTTTTGTGGGTCAGACAAATCAAGAAAACTTTTGGCAGTCTAGTATAGATGGAGTGAAAAATTGTAAAATTGAGGACCTCAAACAAATGGCTAATTTTACCACTAAAGACCCATGCCAACTTATAAAATGGTGTGGTATTTGAGGCTAAAGAGCAAAGCAGATCCAGCAGTCTGTTCCTCAAAATATTTGCCCAGTTTTAAAGATGAATAGAGCAGGAGTCTAAAGAGCTAATCCGTACATTTCTGAAAAGCATACAGACTCTCGGAGCTAAAAAGACATACATCTCACCCCCACCCCAGGGTATTAATCAGAATCTTTGAAGAGCCACACATTACATATAGGAGTGATCCAGAGAAAGGTTGAGTCTATCTCAATAAATCCAGCTTCAATTCAGCATAATTTCCATTTTCAATTAAGTTGATCACCCTCATCTTTATCTACATATCAGAAAAAACAATAACATCAGAAGCATACAAGGATCCTTAAAAACAATGTCTGGTGTTCAACACAAATAAATAATCAAGTAAAGATATCAGGTTATAAGACCAATAAAAGACAATAGATA
This sequence comes from Tapirus indicus, assembly GCA_031878705.1. Lineage (NCBI taxonomy): Eukaryota > Metazoa > Chordata > Mammalia > Perissodactyla > Tapiridae > Tapirus > Tapirus indicus. The sequence continues at coordinate 142,024,045 of CM062918.1, read as the reverse complement.
AAAACCCTTAAATGATACATGTATTGGAGTTAAGATATGATGATCATATATTTATTAATGGTATGTTCAAGGAAATAGAAAAATGACTAAAATATGGAGACTGCAACAGATATTTGAAACTTATATAAAGAAATCAATGACCTTAATAGAATTAAAGAATACAATATCTAAATGTAAGAACGTATTAAATCACTTTAATAGCAATTGAAGGCTGGAAGTGTAAATTGGAAGACAGGTAAATAATAAATATCCAAAATAAAGACAGAAAATAAGAATATGGAGGATAAGATACATGTGGGTAACAGTCCCTAGTTCTAACACACATGTAAATTGGACTCTCAGAAGAAGAAGAGAGAGAATATAGAGTGTAAGCAGTATTCAAAGCAATAGCTGCAAAGAACTTTCTAAAGTGCTAAGATATCAACCCACAGACTCAAGAAGCTCACTGAAGCCCAGTGAGAACCACACTCCGTGGTCGCTACATTGAAACTTATTGAAACTGAATGCAGGTAAATCATGAGTTTAAAATTCTCGGTAATGAGTGTTTGCATCTCTCCAGTCAGTAACTGAGCATACTCTTCTGAAGTCTGGGCCGTTGCCAAAGGGAAAATAGAATAAATAATAGAAGGATGATGTGTAAATACTCTATATAGTAGTAATTTCTGCGATTCGCCAATATTTTTTTCTTCTCTTCATCAGAAACGAAAAGGGTAATTTCCCTAGAGGGAATTCCATACAAGGAACTTGTTATTTAGGTTGAAAACGGTAAAAGACAAAAAAGGAACTAACTAAACCCTCACCGATGAGGTTTAATAAAAGAAAGTGTATGGCTTCTGAGGATTGACGACAAAAACATTGATGCTTCTGCCTTGGTCCCTTGGATTGCCTATTCTGGGGAACCAGGTGGATTTCCAGAACTCAGGTGCTCACAACAGGTGCTGCATGGAGTTGGTGCTCTTACCTATGAAGATGTGATGCTGTATGGATGCTTTGGTCCCTGGGAGCTCAGAAGAGGGACCCCATATCTCTGAAGATGGGGCACTGCTTACTTCTGATTACACATTTGAGGGCCATGATGCAGCTAGTTCTGAAAATGGTAAAATAGGCTGAAGCCTGGAGCCAACTGCCTTCATAAAGTCAACCTCTACTGCCAAGGCCATCAGACAGATACCAAGACCAAAATATTGGAAAAAATAAATCCCTTTGTTTTCTCCCACTTTCTAATTTTGCTGAGTGCCTCTCATTGTCAGTACCTATCAAGAAGTCTGATGGCAAAGGAAACTGGGTGACGTAGTTTTCAGTGTCTGATTCCCAACATCACAGAGCTAAGTTTTAAATGGTAGATTTGGAGCTGAAAAATTATCAATAAAAATTAGCGTATTTTCCTTTCTGACATTTGGTATGATTTTATTTCCTTATATTCCAGACCATAAATATGTCATTTGGCTACTTGGGGCCATGAAATATAAGCAGAAACACTGTGTCACTTACAAATGAAAGAATGTAATAGCCTCTACATTATTCTCCACCTTAGTTTCCTCCAGACTGTTATTGATGATATTTTAAATGATATTAACTTGGGTCCCAGAAGGAAGAAGATGTGGAGCAGTGTCTTTAGCCAACCTACAATTGACATATGTTGGAAAGGAGAAACACTTTTGTTTTAGCCATTGAAACATTGATGTTTAATGAAGCACGCAATAGACAATTCTCAATGGTATACCAATGATGGCTTTATGAACAATGGCAGAAAAACAGCACAATAGCAACTACCCGTATGTTTTTCTTGCTCTGTTACCTCTCTACATTTTCACAAATATTTTATACAAAAAATATATTCGTGGTGGCCTTTATAATTGAAGCATAATGTGGCAAGATATTAAATAGAGATTTTCACTGAACTACAGCAGGAATGAATGTCACCTAAAGAAAAATAAAACTGATGACAATTTGCCTTTTCTTTGGTAAAGAGACTGATGCTTTTGATTGTCTGAGAGACATTGGCTTTATATTAGTATGCTGTTCTTTCTAAAATTGCTCTTCCTTATATTTTATATGTGTAGAATTGTTCTATTGATGTAAGAATTAATAGAAGAGCCTATGGTAGGTGGCATGCACCTGCTAATCAACTTTATTTCTATCTTCTTAGTTGAAGCCATGAAGGGAAAAAATGTTCTTCAAAGTTCTAGTTTTTTTTAAGAAAATTGTGTTCCCCAAATAAAAATCTTTGCACATATCTTCTAAATTAAATGCATTAGAAGAAAGAGTAAATATAAGTACCCATAGCTCAAGCCCTCAGGATACGAAGAAGACTAGAATAATCATCTCTAAGTCCAAACCAAAACAAGAGGTAATGTGGGAATTTTGAAGAGTGTAGGAAAGTTAGTTGGAGTCTTAGAAGTGACAAAAAATTTAAAATAAAACATAAATACAAACTGATAAGATCAATGAGAGTTCACCTGAGAAGGAACATCTCTTGTTAAAAGAAGAATAATGAGTTGGTGCATCAGATTGCCAATTACTAATGAGTCCAAAGGAAAAGGATGGGAAAGCTTGCAAAATCTGAACTGTCTTTCTTAAAAAAGCACCACTTATGAGGCAGAAAGAGGGCCTTGTGTAACAGTTTTCTATGCTGCATAACAAATTACCACAAATTTAGCACCTTAGAACAGTGTACGTGTATTATCTCACCTTTGCTGTAAGTGAGAAACCTGGGTGCTCCCTAGCAGGGTGGGCTGCAAAGTTACAATCAGGGTGTCATGAGGGCTGGATCATCATCAGGAGGCTTGACTGGGGATGGATCCACTTCCAAGATTACTCAGATTGTTGGCAGAATCAGATATTTTTATGGCCGTGGAATTCATAGGAGCTTATTCACTCAGAGCAGCAATGGAGAGTGCTTGCCAGCAAGAGTTTGCCAATAAGAGTTTATGTAACATGACATGGTCACGAGAGTGACAACACATCATCTTTACCATATTGTATGGGTTAGAAGCAAGTCACAGGCTCTGCCTACACTGTTGGAGAAGAGACTCTACGAGGGCACAAACAGCAAGAATCGGGAATCATGGAGACTGCTTTCATTCTACCCGCACATCTTGGAAAGGAGATATTTTCCTGGAGACCAGGTGGAGAAATTTTTTTTCATGGCTGAAACACTAAATTATGCTAAACATAACATTTAGAAAATATTGGAAAAAGAGGGAAAATGTACCATTTTTTTTGTTAAAAAATACTGACCTTCATTTCAAGTTCTCTTGAAATAAAACAGTGAACCTAAGCCACCAGTGTTCTCCCCCAATCCCATAGATTTCCCTGCTTTGGCAAGTGAAGGAAAATAATGCAAATATATAATTCTAAAGACAAAAGGAATTTAAATCTGGCATCCATGGAAAACATACTGAAAGAAGAAGACAAAAAAAATGAGAATCAAATAATTCAGTATCTGAAAACAATGTGCTAGATCCCAACTCTCTAGTAGGAAAAATTAGACAAATAGAATAAAACAGAACACAAACGTTGCTAGCTTCATTTTTTAACATGAAGAAAACAATACTTAAGGAGGTTTTTCAGATAACCAATTTCAAGAGTTTTAGGCTTACGTATCAGTCTCTCAGTTTTTACCGTATCTTGATGATGTGTCTACCTACTAACCATCCCTTACCTAAAAGAGGTTTCCAATATAATTTTTTATTAACAAATAAAACATCAGAACAGCACATTTTATATCTGTGTGGCCCTTTCCTCTGGGTGTTTTCTGCTTCTTCACAAGTTTACATGTAACTGGATCCTATTGCCTTGGCAGACATTTATTTCAGGGATAAATAAAAGAACATTGACAATACGAAATCCAAAATAATTCAAAGACTGCTATTTCTTCACTGTTCTTTGCATGATACATCTCTCTGATGTTCAATGGTTTAAAAAAACAATAATTCCCCAGGGATACCTAATTAAAATTATTTCACTGAATTTAGGGTGCATTTATCATACCATATATCTCCAGAGACATTTTAATTCTGCCTCCCTGCAAGAATCCCCTGTGACTATTTTGAGGAGAAAACACATAAAACCAGTCTGCTTGTGTTGGAAACAATAGTTACAAAACCAAGTCTTCCTGCCAAGGGGTAAAGAGAGTAAAAAACAAAAAAATTATAACTCATCTTTCTTCCCCCAAAGTTACTGAGAGCTGAGTAAGATTTTCTATTACTACCTTCTCCTAGCATCTAAGGTTGTTAGTTTTATGGAAATTTTGGAAAACGAGAGATAGTCAACGCCTGGCCTTGGATTTCGGAATTTGGGAGAGTTCTTTGCATTTCAGGGATTTTCTTTCCCACAAACTTTTGCTCATATGCCATGCAGCTCGCTTCTTTTCAATAGCTATTATTTCTTGATTCACACTCCCCATTTGAGCCCCATCCTTATGAAGTAAGATCTTCACTTCTTTAACCAGCAAAATATGCAATTTTACCACGTCTATTTGCCTGTTTCACTGTAACTAGTGCCCTGATCCCAATTTTTCTTTTCTTTTATCTATTTAGTTTTTTGAGAGTCTTACACACATTCCAGGAAAGTTCAGTCTCTGGTTCTGCTGTGTCACCAGTTAAAAACTTAGGACAGGGCTGCTGCCCTTTCCAATTTCCATTTTGCTGCTGCCCTTTCCAATTTCCATGACTTCTAGCGTGACTCCTAAACTGCAAGGTACTACCAGAGATACTGTAACTCAACGAAAACTTTGCAACACCACCTGAGTCTTGGCCTTTCAGACTTAGCATGAGTTGACTACTTGGGACTGCCCACACAGCTTTTGTCATCATGTCACCAACTCTCTCCTGGATCACATGTTGCAGGACCTCTTGAATACTGTGCTCACAGTCTGGATGTAGTGCCTTTCACCAGCACCTGGCACTATGTCACCTTTCTGTCATGGCCTTCTCGATTTCGGGAATAAATTTCCCACTGGACACATTTTTCAATATGTTCCATCTCACTCTATGCAATCAGAATCATCCTGCCAAATTCCACCTACACGTGATGTAAGTATGTTATTACATACGAAAATCAAAGGCTAAAATAGTTGTGAAGTCCATGAAATGCTCCAAGTAAAGCATCAGGCACTGACACTCAGTTACGGGAAGGCAGCAGAGCATCCAGACTTGAGCGGTCAAGTTGCTGTCACCTGGGATTATATCAGTGTAAGTATATTTTTTGTTTCTCACTTCATTTTTTTCCATTTTCTAACCATTTTATAACTTAGACCACTTAACTTTGGGTGTTAGAATCTCTTCTAAAAAGTAATAGATTATTATTTAATTCAGAAAGAAAAAGCTTTAAATTCTGAGTTTGTTTGTTTAGGAGTATATAAATATTAGTTTTGATGGCTCTGATTCTTTTGTTATGTTATCGATTCTCTATATAGGCAGGAATGACATAGAACATCTTGAAAAAATTGTGGAAGATAACCCTTAAAAAAATAAACTTGAAAATATTTCATTTTCAGCAAATCATTAGAACACATGGTCATTGGTAAAACATTTTAATAAAAATAAAACATTTTACATTTATAGTTCTTTACCTAATTTTCCTACACATATGATGAAATTTTTAAAAGAAAGTATAGCACGTTTGATAAATATATTTTTCTTATACAGATGGGTTTATTAGACCTATGAAGTGACTCCTGCGATATTAAATGGCTAGTGATCTACTGGTGATACTAGATGTAAGTTTCTTTGTTCTGGCTCACATATATTTTCAGAATGCAGTACACTGTGGTGGCTAATTTACTGGCCCATTTCATTATATATTTCTTAAACCAGCAGAAGTGGTAAAAAAAAAAGTAATCCTATACTCACTACATCATTGTTTCTTGACTGCATTTACAGACTTGGAAGAAGTCAGCAATAAGAAATGAAAAATCAAACATCTGTGAAAGAGTTCATTCTTCTGGGATTAACAGATGATCCAGAGCTAAATGTTTTGATTTTCCTCTTTCTACTTTTCACATATATTCTGAGTATAGCTGGAAACCTGACAATTATCACCCTTACTCTGATAGATTCGCATCTCAAAACTCCCATGTATTTTTTCCTTAGGAATTTCTCTTTCCTAGAAATCTCATTCACAACAGTCTCTATTCCTCGATTCCTGGTCAGCATTGTAACAGGTGATATGACCATTTCCTATAACTCTTGCATGGCCCAGGAATTTTTCTTCATATTCCTCGGTTCAACAGAATTTTTCCTTTTGACTGCTATGTCCTATGATCGGTATGTGGCTATCTGCAAGCCACTGCATTACTCAACAATAATGAATAGCAGAATCTGCCACCAGCTCGTAATTAGTTCTTGGCTGGCTGGATTTCTCATTATCTTTCCACCTGTGATCATGGGACTTCAACTAGATTTCTGTGACTCCAACATCATTGACCATTTCACCTGTGATTCTTCTCCTATTCTACTGATCTCCTGCACAGACACAGCATTCCTGGAGCTCATGGGATTTCTTCTAGCAGTGTTCACACTCATGGTAACCTTAACATTGGTGATTCTTTCCTATGTATTCATCCTTCAAACAATTCTGAGAATCCCCTCTGCTGAGCAAAGGAAAAAGGCCTTTTCCACTTGTTCCTCACACATGATTGTGGTCTCCATTTCTTACGGAAGTTGCATTTTTATGTACGTCAAAACTTCAGCAAAAGAAGGAGTGGCCTTGACCAAGGGTGTAGCAGTGCTCAATACCTCTGTGGCCCCAATGCTAAATCCTTTCATTTACTCCCTACGGAACCAGCAGGTAAAGCAGTCCTTTCAGAACTTGGTCAAAAAATGTTTTTCAAATAAATTTTAACCATAAAGAAATTCATGGCCTGAACTTTAAATGAAACCTCATGTCTAATACAATATTAATATTGTTATATTTCTCCATCCAACACTATATTCAACTTCTTTTTCCTTCAGGTTTAAGTATCGATTTCTTTCATTTTGACCTCACATGCTTCAACTATCTTTTTGTATTTATGTGCTCTAAAAATTTTCTGGACATGAGTGATATGATGTTACATAAGTGAGAATAACATTTAACAAGAATGCTAGAATTAAGTTGTCACAATCATTGGAGAACTTTCCCTTTGGACACCAATCAAAAGCTAACTAAAAGTTATTCTGAAGCCATTCTAAAAAATTATTTCTCCCCGTGCATAAGCACAGCGTATTAAAATAAGCTCTTCTGGGAGGTGAAGTCTCCTCCCTCTGGAGTGCCTCTGTTTGTCTGTGTGTCTCTCATGGTTTTTACATTAAATGTAGATCTATGCTAGGTGTGACATCTTCATTGTGAATTCCATTCTTTAATATTATAACATATCTTGTTTAATACTTTTTTGAATGAAATTCCAAAGTTCCTAGAAGTATGGCATTGATATTTCTGTGAGACCCCAATTTACTCACCATGGAGTGTCTTGAATGAACTATGCTGATGACTACTCCACAGCCCATTACTTTCCTTTGATTTGCTGATTGTAAGCCTGGAGCTCATCTGAGGCTCCCTTTCAAAGAAACTGGCTTGCTTTTGGTTTCCTAAGATTCAATCTCCTCTCTGATTTTTTTGGCAATTAAAACCATATGCTTTTTTCTCTCTGATAGTTCTCAAAATTTTTCGTACACTGATGTTACTCTAAAATGTTTTCTGGTGTTTTTGTGATTCCATTCTTTTAAAGAATATATATCTCTTTCAGAATTTTTGTGGACATTGGAATGAGTGGATTTAAGCATGTTTGCACTGTCCAAACTTGGACATAAATCTTTCCTATAAGAAGTTCTTAATTATAACTCTACACGTGTAAGAATAAAACTTCGTTTAGTTTTCATACGTTTGCTTCTTTCCTATCTTCTTCCGTAAAGGATGCATGAACACATGAAATCATCTAATTTATCATCAGAACACTTTCCCTTAATATTCCTTTGAATTCTCTTGTGTTCTCTTTTCTCACCATTAAAAAATAAACAGACATTTTTCCAAAGAAGATGTACAGGTGGACAACAGACACATGAAAACTTGTTCAACATCACTAATTATTAGGGAAATGCAAATCAAAACTACAATGAGATATCACCGTACACCAGTCAGAATGGCTGTAATTACCAAGACAACAAATAACAAGTGTTGGAGAGGATGTGGAGAAAAGGGAACGCTTATACACTGCTGGTGGGAATGCAAACTGGTGCAACCACTATGGAAAACATTATGGAGATTTCTCAATAAAGTAAAAATAGAAATACCACATGATCCAGCTACCCCACGACTGGATATTTATCCAAAGAATTTAAAATCCACAATCCAAAGAGAGTTATGCACCCCTATGTTCATTGCAGCATTACTCACAATAGCCAAGATGTGGAAGCAACCTAAGTGCCCATCAAGTGATGAATGGATAAAGAAGATGTGCTATCTCTTTCTCTCTCTCTATAGAAAGATATATATATAGATATATAAATGCAATACTACACAGCCATAAAAAAGACAAAATCGTCCCATTTGCAACAACATGGATGGACCTTGAGGGTATGATGTTAAGCAAAATAAGCCAGACAGAGAAAGACAAACACCGCATGATCTCACTCATATGTGGAAGATAAACAAATACATGGACAAAGAGAACAGATTAATGGTTACTAGATTGGAGAGGAGTCTGGTGGTGGGCAAAACGGGTAAAGGGGCACATATATATGGTGAAGGATAAAAATTAGACTATTTGTGGTGAGCACGATGCAGTATATACAGAAACTGATAAATCATAATGTACACCTGAAATTTCACAATGTTTTAAACTATTATGACCTCAATAAAATTTTAAAAATGACTTCTAACATATGTTTATAGAGACAGAGTTACACATAATCAAAAACAGATGAAAATTAGCAAATTCTATCTGAAAGCATGAATGTCTAAAACATCCATGTGATATTTCCACTTTTGTATCTCTGTAAAAACATTTCCTACATCTGGTTGTAAAAAGTGTTCTGCTCAATTTGACGGTAACTTCAGTTAGAACTGGGAAGTATACTGGACTCTCTACTTAGGCATCATAGAAGTGAATTTTCCAGATATTCCAGAATTATGTTTTTGTTCCTCTCTTTGATTTACAAGACTTTTCATTTTTCTAGTTGTTGCTTTGGGAATTCTATGTAGATTTAAATACTTGCTTTGTATCTATTGATGTGGATATGACTCAAGCAATGTGGTGATCAATCAAGTCCAGATCCTTCAGTGCATGTGGGCAGAGGGAGAGATTGTGCTGGTAACTGTTTAACAACCAGTTATCAGAAAACAAATACACAGACATATAAATTTTTGTAATATAATTTACAAATAATAGTAAAACTAACCATAAACTTCAGCACAAATTCTATACATCCAATTGATTTTCACAGAATGATTTCGTTGATTTTCACTAAACTCATGTCCATAACCAACTTATGTTTGCAAATCAGCCACAATTTGACAAATGGAGTTGAATTTAACACTGTGGCACTCAAATGCACAATTAAAGTCAGGGGTTTCAATACACTCAGGATAATACTTCCTTAAGTGGAAACAGGTAGGGTATCCAAGGACCTCAGACCCTCAGAGAAATTTGGTTGATGTACAGATATGGGTAGATATATACCATTCTTATGAGCATTGTAGAGGAGCTCTTGGGATTTTTCTTTACTATCCATGTGTTGGATATTCCGTTACAAATATAAGGAGAAAGAGGCAAAACAGTGTGCAGAGGCTTTTGAAAATTCTGAAGCTTTTTTTTTTGTGTGTGTGTGTCTGAGTGAGGAAGATTAGCCCTGAGCTAACATCCATTGCCAATCCTCCTCTTTTTCCTGAGGAAGATTGGCCCTGGGCTAACATCTGTGCCCATCTTCCTCTGCTTTATATGTGGGACGCCACCACAGCATGGCTTGATAAGTGGTGCCTAGGCCTGAGCCCGGGATTCGAATTTGCAAACCCTGGGCTGCTGTAGCACAGCATGTGAACTTAACCACTATGCCATGGGGCCAGCCCCCATGAAGCTTTAAATTTAAACAAATTAAAAGAGCTACTAGAAATGACATTTTTATTAATCAAATAGTTTACCATAAAAATGAGTATATCCTTTCATTGGTATTTCAGGAATATAATTTTTCTGTTTAATAATATATATTTTTGTTTTATACAAGTAATCTCAGTTATGCACATTAAAAGCTGTCTGGACATTTGAGTATTTTAAGAAACGATGTTAGGTGACAGCACGTGTAAACTTTTATGCCAGATAACTAAACCTGAACAAACAGGTAAATAAATCTTTAACGTCAAGGGTGCTATGAGAAACAAAAACTGAAGGAAAAAAATCTTTATCTCATCCAAAACATACCTGAATGTTGAACTATTCTCATTCATCATCCCTCAAGGAAAGGACGCCCAATATTGTGGAGAAGTGCTACATCAGCCTGGAAATAGGATTAGTAAGGACATTTGCAATTCTCATAAATGCAGTTAGGACTTAAATAAAAGTACTACTTTACATAATGGAGAGTAGACTCATGATAAGTGGTAGGTAAATAAAAATTTATATCAAAAAAGAGTAAGTTTACTATCTTATGAGACCATTATAACAGATTATTAACTAAAAATAGAATGTCTTGCATTAAAAACATTAGGATTAGAGAGGAAATGCCTCCTGGACATTAAAATGTATCTGTACACCATTATTGGAGACAGATTACTCTACCAGATGAACACCTGAGTTAATATCGTTGATTGTAAGAATTTGAATGGAGGAAGGGAAATAAATGATTATTCAAAATAAAAAAATATGAAAAGAAAGCAAACCAAAAAATCAAAGATTATTGAAATATGCTGGTGAGTGAGCTCTCAGAATTTATTTGAAAAGGTTTTAATCTCAGAGATTTTAATCTATTTCTTATTTTCAGGGATTATGTTGAATCTTCAGAAGAGATTTACACTGAAATATATGAGAATACAACGAAGGGAATATAAGAATATAACATATGAGGTAATAAATAGAGTTTTAAAAAATATTTTATTTCTATGTACTACAAAATCACTTTTCTCTGAAAGGAAAAGGCAACAATGATTTTTTAACAAGTGTGTGTGTGTGGTAGGTTTCTTTACTAGTATCTAGCTCTCTTATTTCTTCACCTATTTTACAGCTAAAACAAACAATACAATAATAAAGAAAGAAAATGTTAAGAAATTACATGGAAGTAACAGAGTTACTTCTTGGATTGACAAATGACCACAGTGGCAGGTTGTACTTTTCATGTTTCTGCTTGCTACCTACATGCTAAGTGTGACCGGGAACCTGATCATTGTCACCCTCACCCTTTCAGATCCCCATCTGCAGACTCCAATGTATTTCTTCCTTCGAAACTTCTCATTCCTAGAAATGTCATTCATGTCTGTCTGCCTTCCCAGATTCCTTGTCAGCACTGTGGCAGGAGACAGAAGCATTTCCTACTGTGGTTGTGGGGCTCAGCTATTCTTTTGCTTCTTCTTGGAGGTGACAGGGTTTTGCCTTCTGGCTGCCATCTTCTTGACCACTACACAACTCTCTAGAGAGTGTCTTAGAAATGAGAGATAAATTATTTATGTCTTAGTTTTCCTTTATTATCAAAGACATAATACTGCCTTTATTTTTCCATTGTCTCTTTCATAGTAGGTCCCAAAACTCCATCCTCATATTCAAGAGAATGACTTTTGTAGGCATTTGAGAACTGCAAAAAATGAGTTGAAACCTAGTTCAATTTTGCCTAAATGAAAAAGGGAATGGATTTCAATGAATTGCCTATAAATGCAGTATTTTCTGTTTAATTTTTTATTGTGAGTAGAAACCAAGACTTTTTTAGAAAAAAGATTGCATTCTGACTCAAAAATAAATTTTCCAATGGCAAAATTAGCATATAGAACTTTATGGGCATTAAGTTTTCAATAACACTATGTATTTCAATAACTTTAATTTTCCCAAATGAATTACTTCCACAATGAAATAAGCTAAATATTTATCATTATTACCTATTTTTATGACTATAAAAAACAATTTTCAGTGTGTTAAATAAGCAATCAAAAATATATAGCAGGGAATTACTAACGTGGAGATTAAAATCTAGGTTTTTTTAAAGTAATAAAACAGATTAATTTTTCCCAACTAAACACACTCTGAGACGAGTTTGCAATTCTGATGGATAATTATTTTGTCACTTCTTGTGAATGCATATTTTATTGTTCTTTGTTCAGAATATGAGCACTGCAAATGTGTTTGAAATCATATCGGGAGTTGACATTCACTCAGTTTTTCCTACAGACCTACACACTTCCGAGTTCACTCAGGCCGGATAATACGTCAGTTGGAGAATTCATCCTTCTGGGACTTACGGATGACCCAGAGTTACAGGCTGTGATATTCTTCTGTATGTTGTTCACCTCCTTATCAGGTGTAGATGGAAACATGACCATCATCATGTTGACACTAACATTTGTTTGAAGACTTCCATGTATTTCTTCCTCAGGAATTTCTCTTTCTCAGAAATTTCATTCACAACAGGGCTCCACAGACTTTTTTCTTCTGGCTGTGATGCCCCATGATCGCTATGTGGCTATCTGCAAACCTCTACATTATGCAACCATCATGAGTAACAAAGTCTGCATCCAGCTCATAATCAGCTCCCGCCTGGCTGGTTTCCTCATTATCTTTCCCCCAGTGATTATGGGGCTCCAACTGGATTTCTGTGATTCCAGCATTATTGACTACTTCACTTGTGACTCTTCTCCTATGCTGCAGATTGATTGCACAGACACAGAGTTTCTAGAGCTTATGGCTTTTTTCTTAGCAGTATTCACACTCATAGTGACTCTGGCCTTGGTGATTCTCTCTTACATACTCATCCTTAGAACAATTCTGAAGATCCCCTCTGCCCACAAAGGAAAAAGGTTTTCCTGTTCTTCCCATGTGATTGTGGTTTCCATTTCTTATGGGAGTTGCATTTTCATGTATGTAAAAACATCTGCAAAAGAAGGTGTGGCCTTGAGCAAAGGTGTAGCAGTACTTAATACCTTTGTTGCTCCCATGCTGAATCCTTTTATTTACACCTTAAGAAATCAGCAGGTGAAAAAGGCCTTTAAAGACTTCACCAAAAAAATGCTATTGTCAAACAAGCACTAATCATTATGAAATCTGTAGCTGAAACCGCAAATAAACCACACCGTAAATATACATACCAATCACTGTTGTAGGTGGTAGGTATCCACAAGGGAATAAAGCACTCAAAAGTTCCTGCTACTGTAGAGCTTACTTCTAGTAAGGGGACACACACACTAAACAGCCAACATAACAGAAAAGTAAATTACCTAGTACTTTAGTAAGTGATAAATGCTATGAGAAAAATGAAATACTTTAAGGAAAGGAGGGTAGAATTTAAATTAAATAGGGTGGTCAAATATTTCAAGGTCATTTTATGTTTTTTTTTAAATTTAATTTTTCTTCATTTAACCATATGTCTCTGAGTTCCTTACTTCTTTTCTTAATTTTCCCAGGTCCATATAGTCATTTCACACATGTCAAACATAGGGAGATTGTGAGATGTGACTTTAAATAAGTATTGGCCTTCACTTTCAAAAGTAGCAAGCTCTAGATAGTCTATTCAAATCTTACATGAAAATAAATGATGAGAAAGAAAATTCATAGCAACCCACAACTAATGAATGGAGTGGAACCAAACTTCAAAACTGAGAAAAGTGTGCTTTATTATTATTTCTAGCAATGGGCTCTGTCTGCTCCCCACTCTTATTCCCTTAATCTATTGAATCGGATATTCTGAATGTATTTAGGGAAAAAATAGCTGATAAATAATTATCTTCTACTGTGAAAATGGGTTATTTCAAACTGTCAGGTTACTTTTCCATCAGCTTTGCTCCATCAGAAATATTTGTCTATATCTTTTCAGATTATACACCTCCTGTTAAACAATCAACTGGAATTGTGAGAGGCTGCAGCTGTTGGGGACAGTGATCTCCTGTGAGTGCTATGGACAGGGTAGTTAGGAATGACTGCTTTTATGCTACATGAGTGACCTTGGTTTTTGTGATATAACATATTATCAGAAAATAAAAAACTCAATCCATGAAGTTACTGAAAATCAATGCAAGATTTTTACACAATGCAGGATTTTAACATGCACATATAGATCAGAGGACACAATTGTGTTGGTGCTCAAATAAATAAGGGGAGATCAAAGACAAATCACTCACCTTTGCTATTTTCAAATAATCACTCCAAGTAGTTCATAGTATTTAACTAACAGGAATTAGAATATTGGAATTAAATGTGAAATTCAGTACCCTGAAAATTAAAAAATAAAAAATTCAATACTACGTGTAAAACCGAAGAAAACAAAGATAATATGGAAATTAATAAAAATAAAGAAAACAGTAAGGCTGATACAAAAGCTAATAACAAAACTTCTACAATTCTACTATCATAAGAATGTGAGACAAACATAAATATTATGAGGTTGCAATACTCCAAATACTGACAAAACAGTAAAGTTGTATAATTATATGAAGCTGATGTAATTATGGCAGTATGCACAACTCTATAAAAACATTCTTATTTAAAAAATTTTAGAACATAGTATTAATTAGCAAATATTCATAAGGTAAGAGATTATCTAAATATATATTTTAACTATGGAAAGAATTACTGGAAAAATGTACAAAATTTAAGAGCTGTGCCTTCAAAACATTCCCAAGATTTTATTAATAACTTATTAGATACATAAACCATTCGTTTAAAGTATTTGTGTGTGTGAGATTCCACACACTGTAGTTTGTTAATGTGTGGCAGAGTTCACTTATCAGAACACACAGTGGAAGGAACTGAAAACATTAGTAAATTGGATGACTGGGCTCTGTGTTTCATATATGTTAAGAGTTTTAATACCTAAAAACAGAGTCTGTATTCTTATATTTTTGTAGAAGATTGGTGTAGGGTATCATTTAAAATGATTGGGAAGGGTTAAAAATATTTTTATAATCTCAAGCATCAAGGAAACTATTAAAGTGTTAGAATAACAGAATTTTCCATCTAAAGGGGAATATAGGGGTATTCTCAGCCAAGGATACCACATAAAAGAGACATGCCACTACCCTCCCTTTCCCAAGGCTGTGGCAAATAAGTTGCATAATTATTTCTGGAAGAGTGAGAGTAAGACCTTAGAATCCTTCTCAACATAGTACCAACATCATAAGAGTTGACTTGTGAGATGAGATTTATTGTGTCACTGATATAGTCCCACTTTCTCACTTGTGAGATGAGGAAAGTGAAACCAAGAAAGGGGAAGGGAATTGTCCCAGGTGTCTCAGTAAATCAGTGCAAATTTAGATCTACATCCCAATTCAGTTACCTTTCCATGCACCATGCTACCCACTTGTTCCTTTCCTGGTCATGGCTCCTACAACAATTTATGCATTCCAAACAAAGCACGCAGACCCAAAACTAGGTGCACTTTATGGGAGCACATATAACATCAAACTCAGCAAGAAGATTCATTGTATGTATGTTACCCCAAGTAGAGAAAACACCATCCCTCTCCCAGTCACCATAAAATGTTTTCTGACAGCCAGTCCTTATCCTAAACTAAAGACAGGCTTATTTTAGATATCAACCTTATTCTCAATCCCCTGATATGGCCTCACAGGGTGCTCCCTGGCCGGCATCCAGCCAGAAATCGCTTTGCCGAAAATCTTCAGGCACCTGACATCCCCTGCCTACTGCTGCTTGTGCATCAGGGTTGCCCAGATAAAGCCCGGGGCTGCTAGAGGGTGCACAGCCTAGGTTCCAAATGCTTTAGTGCTTCCTCTCTCTTCCTTTAGTGCAGCTGTTTGCAGGGCTCCTCAGAGAAGAACGTGAAAGGGCCCCTACATTTTTTAAAATTGTGATAAAAACTCTTAACATGAGACCTACCCTCTTAACAAAATTTAAGTCCACCACACAGCACTGTCAACCACAGGCACAGTGTTGTGCAGATCTCCTCCCCCAGCCTCTGGCAGCCACCATCCTACTCTCTAGTCCTATGATTTTGACTAGTCTAGGTACCTTCTATAAGTGAAATTACACAGTATTTGTCCTTTTGCGACTGGCTTATTAAAATTAGCATAATGCCTTTAAGGTTCATTGATATTGCATCATGTGTCAAAATTTCCTGCCTTTTTAAGGCTGAATACTATTACGTTGTGTATGTACACTGCATTTTCTTTATCCATTCATCTGTCAATGAACATTTAGTTTGTTTCCATGTCTTGGCTATTGTGAATAAGGCTGCAATGAACATGGGAGTGAAGATATCTCTTTGAGATTATGATTTCCATTCTTTTGGGTACATATTCAGAAGTGGAATTGCAGGATTATATGGCGATGCTATGTTTAATTATGTGAGGAAACAATATACTGTTTTCCATAGCAGTCGCACCATTTTACATTCCCACGAGCAATGCATAAGGATTCTAATTTTAGCACATTCTACTCAATGCTTGTTATTTTCTGTTTTTGTATAGATACACTCTCCATCCTAAAGTGGGGGGATGTGAATGGTCTTTATTCTCTATCACATTGATGAGGATTAAAAGTATTCATCTTTCATATGCTGAGTTTGTGTTAAAAATAGCCATTCTTATAAAAGTATGATAGAAACAACCATTTCTCTAGAGAAATATGTAAAAACATGTATGAACATTTTAAGTATGCAAAGTTATGGTCAGTAACTTCTTTTGTGGAAATTCACTCTCAAAAGATAACAGGACAACGCCAAGATGTATATGTGTACCTTTACATTCTAATATTTACAGTGGAGGAATTTTAACTGCTCAACAAAGAGGAATTTGATTCATTATAGCATATCCATAAAATAAAACCATATTCAGCCATTAAAACTGATGTTGGAAATGTGTATGCTAATATCAAATGGTTAACTGTTGCTCAAAATGAAGATTTCCTAATTAGGTATCAAGTGCTTAAAATTATATATATATATCACATGAAGACAACTTCTTTAAAATAGAAAGATTCATTTTGTAATTTTTTTCTTAAGTTGTATTTGTCTCTACAATGGTCTAATAGTCCAAATATTCACTAAACCTCTGTTTTTGAAGTACCACGATTGGTTATACAAAGTAATTTATCTGGTCACCTAGCTGGTCAACAAGATACTATTTCAAAGAAGTTTTATCTTTTAGCATTGCATTTACTCACTGTGGAAAGAATGTGCTTTATTTGCTCACTGGTAAAGAATAGCTTTGGTACACATTGTTAGAATATATCTTGAGTTTTATACTAATATGTTGGAAATCATGTAGAAATGTAAAGGTGAAATTTGAGTTGCTTCTAGTTTTAGATGTGCACTAGTTACTTAGCTCAATTGATGACAGGAGAAGTACTTCCTAAGGAAATTTTAGCTAGAATGATGTATCTCAAAAGTCTTCAATAATTTTAAAGTTGCTTCGTAGACAGTGGAACCGGGTGCTTTTTCCTTATTAGTCCTCTGCCTGATTCGCCTTTCATATTTTAAACTGATTCCCACAGTGTTAAGAATGATACACGGATCACAGAAAAATGAATATCAGAAAATGTTGGTTTATTTTTGCTAAGCTTCCCCCCTCCCCAAATACCTTGCCATTATCCTGCTGGATAATTTCCTCATACTTCTCCTGGGACACAGGTCCCACAACAAGGCAATTAAAGGATACTCCCCAAAGTTGATCTTATGCATGATAGATCAGTGCCCTATTACTATTTTCCCAAAGATCATTAAGAATTTATCTCAAAGACTATTTCCAAAGCAAAAAAATATATATATTTCTGTAGCACGACACATTACAGGTGCTAGGTTTACCTTTTCCCTAAGGAAAATAAATAGAAACGACTCTCTGTGAAATATCACAATAGCTTACCAAAAAATAATTCTAGATTGTTGTTCTTTTGTAACTTTCTTCTGAAGATTTGGTGTTAAGATGGCAGGTGGAATATTTCAGGATTTCAGATTTGGGACAATGGTGGGGAAACATGAGGAAATTGATCCATTAGATGTTTTGGTATCAAACATCAAGGTTTTTATACAGCTTTGTGGGAAGAGAGGGAAAAACAGTTATTTCTCCATGAAGCATTAGCCTACTGCTTGTCTTCTAATTTAAAATAATTGAGCACATTAGTTTGCATTCAGTATTTAACACTAACCATCAATCTTTTGATAATATGTAACTATTCTCAGCCATTTTTATATGATGTTTCAACTTCTATTCATTATACAGCATTGATTACTGCCCTCTGGTGAGTTTCTTTCCCTCCCTCCCATATATATATATATTCATTCAATGGTAAATCAATAAATTGAATTGTAAAAATATATTAAATGATTTTTCTCAATTAACTGCAATATATGGAACATGGCATGATTTCCTTAATATTGGGACATTTACACTTTAGAAAGACCTGATGCATATTCCTGGTGTGGGTGTCCAAGATAGTTCTAAGTAACATATGTAAAATATTTGTATATTTCATATCTAAATTTTATATATGAGTATTCCTTTACTTCATTAACATATTTTTGAACATATTGTTTCATGCTCAACTATTAGCTAGATTTTCAAAAATTATTTTATTAGGAATTTTGAAGCAATGAAGTAAAAATCAGTAATTTAATTGAATTTTCATGGGAAGACACTTTTTTTTAAAAAAATCAAGAATGAAGATAGGGCTCCAGAGGATCCATTAATATCTGGAAATAGAATGTATTTAGATTGAAAATATATGGATGCTGTTTATATGAAACTTTGTTTCATATAAATAAAAGTTCATAGAGCATTAGAATGATTTACTCTCTGATTTTTTACAAAGAAAAGGTCAATAAATAAACTAATAGAGGTAGTATTCACTACTTCCAAAAAGAACACAGAATTTTCACTAGAAAATATTAATTAGGGTTGAGTTAACCACCAGTTTCCATCATCAGTAGGAATTTTATGCTTGGAAGAGATGACATAAGAAAAACGTAATGTCCTCTGTATTTTGACTCTATATCTTTATTATTTAACAACAAAACATGAGAAGAGTTTACATTCGATCAGATTTCCCAAGTAATAAATGTATGAAATGGAGACAGAGCAAACGGGTAGCAAGGAATCAGAGGACTTTATTCAGAGAAAAAGATTGATATTAAATGCAGAAGATATACCTGTAAGATGTGTAATAGAGTTGGCGAAGTGAGGAATGGACACACACAAAGGCTATCAAAAAAAAAAGTCTCAGGTAGTTCACGTGAAAATACAACGAGGACTTGAAAAGATTATGTGCAATGATTTATGCTTGTCTTCAGTCTAACTGATTTATTGCTGTCTGTCTATATTTTGCTGGTATGATTTGTCAAAAATCAGCCACCAGAAATGAAAAATAGAACATCAGTGACAGATTTCATTCTCCTGGGTCTGACTGATATTCCACAACTACAGGCTGTGATTTTCTTCTTTTTATTTCTCACGTATGTACTGAGTGTCACTGGAAATCTCATTATCGTTCTCATCCTGCTGGATTCCCACCTGAAGACCCCCATGTATTTTTTCCTTAGGAATTTCTCCTTCTTAGAAATTTCATTTACTTCTGTCTGTAATCCTAGGTTTTTGGTCAGCATCCTTACTGGAAACAAATCTATTTCCTATAATGCTTGTGCCGCTCAGCTATTTTTCCCGATCCTCTTTGGTTCAACAGAGTTTTTTCTTCTGGCCTCTATGTCCTATGATCGATATGTGGCTATCTGCAGACCTCTGCACTATACAACCATCATGAGTAACAAGATCTGCTACCAGCTTCTAGTCAGCTCTTGGCTGGCTGGTTTCTCGGTCATCTTTCCACCGCTGACCATGGGCCTGCAGCTGGACTTCTGTGACTCCAACGTCATTGACCACTTCACCTGTGATTCCGCCCCTTTATTGCAAATCTCTTGCACAGACACGAGTACTCTAGAGCTCATGAGCTTTGTTTTAGCTGTGCTTACTCTCATGTCCACTTTGACGTTAGTAATTCTCTCCTACTCTTACATCCTCGGAACAATTCTGAGAATCCCCTCAGGTCAACAAAGGAAAAAGGCCTTCTCAATCTGCTCCTCCCATATGATCGTTGTCTCTATCTCTTATGGAAGGTGCATCTTCACGTATGTGAAAACATCAGCAAAGAAAGGGGTTGCTTTTGCAAAAGGGGTAGCTGTGCTCAATACCTCTGTCGCTCCTATGCTGAACCCATTTATTTACACCTTAAGGAACCAGCAGGTGAAACAAGCATTTAAGGAGGCTGTGAGAAAGACACTTTCCTCAAAAACATTGATCTGACTGCAATTTATAATTAAAACAAACAGACATTTTTTACCAAAGAACCAATAAATAATTTATTGTTTTATTTCTTCTCTCTTCTTTAATCACTTCTCAGAAATACAGTTGTTTATGCTGTTTTGGATTCAATGTGCTTGCAAGTTCTCTTTATGTGAATTGAAGCACAAAATCATTATGGAATGATCTGTAGCATTTCCCTATGGTATACCAAAAAGGAATGACTTAAGTCACTTCCTATATTATTGTATGTACTTCAAATTATATAGAGTGTGATAACATTTATCACTGCCTGATTTGCTCAAATAACATAAGGCATTATTATTTTTCATCTATTAAATCATATAAATGTGACATATGAATGTACCTACATATGTATGTACTTACATTTATATATATATTTACTTATATGTAATATATATATATCCACTGCTTTAATATTTTTTCTTTAAAATGATACTTAGAGGAAACTTATGAAATACAGGGATAACTGACATAGAAACAAACGTTTAATTAAGAATCAAACCATGTTGATTGGGGAACATTAGTTTTTATATTAATCAGGAAATAATTAATTAAAATAAACTGCCATTAACAATTTGATGAGTGTAGAACTTTTCTAAATAGAGTTATTAATTAAAGGAAAGGCAATAGCATGTAATCATGTTTCTATAAAACAATTCTATAGAGAACTAGCATCATTTGGCTTGGAAATGATGCTCTCTGGGGGACCTCACCCAAGATTGTGGTTTATAACTCTATAATCATACAATATCCTAGCTAATAGTATTGTTTTCTCTCTTTTATAAATTGTCTTGGTCTAGTTTTGATAAGATTCACCTATTGTTGTATGTAGGATTATATTTCTGCCAGATATACATTAAAAAAACAGATTAAGAAAACAAAACATTTATTGGATTGATAATCTTGGGAAGACTTGTAAATTCCAGACAATTCTCCTTAGCTCAGAAACCAAAAAAGATTCAAATGTCATGACTCATTGTTGCTCAGTCTCATTCTTGCACGCTTATCTCTCTGTTTTTTCTGAATCACTTCTTTATTTCTTTAAACTTTCTTTTCTTCTTCTTTGATAGATACTCTTTTGTCACATGATAAATAACATAGCACTTCACAGCCTCCAATTCTCTCTTTTCAATTCCCGATGCAAAGGGAAGAAACTTCCAGCCAACAACTCCAATAGAAGTGTCGGTTAAAAGGACTGATTGACCCATCTTTGGGTGTTAATCACTGATCATCTCTTTAATCCAAGAGGGTCAGTTACATGATTCTCAGCCACAGTGTATTGGTTAGTTTAGATGTATTGATGTTAAGTCATCTAAGTTTGCACTCTGGCGCTGTCATTTGCAATCTTGAGACTTTGCTGGTCATCCTAAAAGTGCTTAGGTGTTAGCAATTATCATTTTCATTGTTATCATAGTTATTTTCGTTGACATATCTGCCTGGGTCATATTATTCATGGAGAGGTAGAGTTGGAGGCTGGCAGCTACTCCTGCTTAAAAATGAGAGGAAAACAGTAAAGAAAATACATCCAAATTCTATCAGTCAACTTCATTTGACCAATTTGGCTTTATGGAAAGCATGCATACCTGCAGATGCAGAGGCCCTTGCAAAATAAAGGCCACCTAAGGATGCATATCAATGCTCTTTAAACAATGGCATTCTTTTGGTAAATTTATGATAGTGAAGGGTCAGCCCTTTGCCTTGTCCAAGTGACATATTTTATCAGATTTGGATTTCTACCACCCATAATCACAAAAGAGTCAAATACATAAAGCACAATGTAAATTTAGTTACTTAAAAAGGTCACTAGTAGCTGGAATTTTTCAGCTACCTTATTAGGTACATTTTAGCATCAACATATTAAGGAACTTAGGACAATAGGATAGTACAGATAATGAATATCATTGTTGTTTTTTCAATACGTTTTTTTTTTTCTTTTTACCGAGACATAAAGATACATCATGAATCATCCCTTCCCCTAAAAGTATCTGTGACAGATAAATGCTTGAGACCAAATGTATTCCTTTACTAGATTTCACTAAATCAATACTGCTAAATTCTGACTTTGAATGTCTGTTTATGATATAGTTAACACTCCCTAAGTGACTTGCATCGAGTTTATCTAACCTTTCAGTTTTATTGGTCTTTGTAACTGTCAACTTGGGTTAAAAGTCTATAACTCAGAATTTTTTCAGTTGATTGATTTTTTTAAATTTGTTGGATGAGAGTAAATTAGGTTAGTTAAGGTGTTTGTTTCTGTCAAAATTGACTATAGTGGAGCCATTTTAAAATGAAGTCAGAGCTGCCTTTCCAGAGAAATTGCTTTGCTGTCTTGAACCTTGGACTGGGCCAAAGCTTTGGACTGGGCCAAAATGTCAATTGTTTTACAAGCAACTGTTTGAGAAGTCAGCAGGAGAAGGGACGTCCTGATCATGAAGACGGAGGACTGTGGACTTCCTGAAGATAGAATCAACAGTTGGTCAATGTTTAGCCAAGAATAGCTTCTGCCTCCGTTAAAAGTCTTTGTAACACAACCTCCCTTCCTTGCCTTTAAAAGCCTCTAACTTTTACTCCCTAGCAGCACACTATTTGGGTTTCTACCGGAATCTGTGCTCCCAGAATTGCAATTCTTTGATCCCAATTAAACGCTTTGCCTCTTAAACTGGTTTCTGTTTTTGTAGGCTGACAGTTTCAGAAGCTTGATAATGTTTATTTTTTATTTTATACCGTCTCTTTTGTGGGACATTCTTCATCCCTGTATTTAAAGAATCACATTGGTTTTCTCTCTCTTCTCTTATTTAGGGCTTTCCAAAGTTTACCATTAAATATTGGTCTTCTGTAATTAACTGTTGACTAAATTTTGTTCTTCTCTTCTATATATCCTCCTTTTTAAAATTTTATCTCAGAGTTTAGTATTATATTTTGAGATAATGACTTCCAAACCTATGACTAACCCACTCCTATCATGCAGCCTAGGCCTAAATATCTGACTTTCTAATTTTCACCATAAACTGGTGGCTTGAGTAGCATAAACCAAAATATTTTTTTGGCCCTTAACCCCCAAAATAACCTCACATAAGCATGCTATCTAAGTGCTCATTCTCTTGGTTTTCTCTTTATTTGTCATGTGTGGTTCTCTTCTGGTTGTTTGTTTAGTGGTTACCGTGCGGTTTATATAAGCGATCTCCTGGATAAGAAAGTACATTTTCAGATGCCTCCTTTTTCCTGAGGCTGGGTCAGTTCAATCCCTTACCTCTTCCCCTCCTTATTTGTTATCTCTTTATTCCA
The DNA here is from genome assembly GCA_031878705.1 of Tapirus indicus. Classification (NCBI taxonomy): domain Eukaryota; kingdom Metazoa; phylum Chordata; class Mammalia; order Perissodactyla; family Tapiridae; genus Tapirus; species Tapirus indicus. Next base: position 142,000,324 of record CM062918.1, on the reverse strand, counting down.
GATTGTGTCATGAATGTGTGTTTCCAGTGATGAGCTTGAATTAATTTTTGATGTTTTCCAACTGTATTTTGTTCTGGTTTAGTCTCCTTGCTTTTCTCCTTGCTGAAATCTTTGTATCCCCTTTCTCATTTGTTTTTTTTCAGGCCTAAGGGCCTTCTTGAGCATTTCTTGTAGTGGGGGTCTTGTGGTGACGAACTCTCTTAGCTTTTGTTTATCAGGGAGAGTTATTATTTCTCCATCGTATTTGAAGGATATTTTTGCTGGATAAAGTATTCTCGGCTGAAGGTTTTTGTCTTTCATGATTTTGAATATATCATTCCAGTCTCTCCTAGCCTGTAGAGTTTCTGTCGAGAAATCAGCTGAGAGCCTGATGGGGTTTCCTTTGTATGTTATTTTGTTTTTTTGTTTAGCTGCCTTCATTATTTCCTTGTCATGGGTATTCTTCAAGTTTGCTACTATGTGGCGAGATGATTTTTTATTCCTGTTTATATATTTAGGTGATCTATTGATTTCATTCACTGTTATTTCCTTCTCGTTCCCTAGGTTGGGGAAGTTCTCAGCTATTATTTCTTTGAACAAACTCTCTGCTCCTTTTTCTCTTTCTTCTCCTTCTGGAATACCTATTATCCTTATGTTGCTTTTCCTCATTGAGTCTGATATTTCTTGAAGAATTTCTTCATTTCTTTTTAGTCTTAGCTCTCTCTCCTCCTCTACCAGGAGCATTTCTGTGTGGCTATCCTCAATAGTGCTAATTCGTTCCTCCATATTGTCAGTTCTGCTCTTTAAAGACTCCATTTTTTCCACTATCTCGTTGATTTTGTTTTTCATCTCCAATAATTCTGATTGGTTTTTCTTTAGGGTTTCAATCTCTTTTGTGACATAATCCCTGAATTCGTTGATTTGTTTCTGTGTGTTCTCTTGTATTTCGTTGAGCTTGTTTATGATAGCTATTTTGAATTCTCTCTCATTCAGGTTATCAAATTCTGTGCCTTCAGGGTTGGTTTCTGGGTGTTTGTCATTTTCCTTTTGGTCTGTAGCCCTGACATATTTTCGCAAGGATCCGACGGGGACGGCTTTATTTTTACCCCTCATGATTAAAGTTAGTCCTGCAGTTTCCCCCTGCTGCCACTAGATGGAGATCGCGAGCGGTTTGCTCTGAGGCGGCTGCAGCCCCCGGAGGGATTATGCTGAAACGCCGGGTGTGTGGGGGGAGGGGTCCTCTCTTTCTCCTGCTTGACCCGGGGGTTTCCTTTCTGGTTCTCTTAGGGTGTTTGCTACACCCCCTAAACAGTCTGTCGTCGCTTCCCCGTGGGGATCTCGCGACAGTCTGTGAGAGCACCTGGATGGCGCTAGTTTTCCCCGCTCTGGGCCGCCCCTCCCCCCTCTGTCCACGAACCGCGCTGTTTTTGCCGATCGATTGGGGAGGGGGAGTACAACCTCCTACCTCTCCTCCCGTTCTCCTGGGCTTCCCGCGCCTCCACCGTCCGATGTATGGCAGCAGGGGTTTCTCAGAAGTCCTTCGTAGTGTTTGATTGAGCTCTGTTGGAATGTGAATGATGTTTTTGTTGTGTCGTAGGGGGCAGAGATTCAAAGAGGGAATCTCACTCCGCCATGATGCTGACGTCACTCTCCAGCATGCTATCTAAGAAAACACAGCATCCTTGCTAAGTAAAATCACCTAAGAGATAATTATCCTAGTGATAAAACCAGGTATGGAGATTGCCTCCACAAACCATCCCTTCTGTAGAGCATGCCTGGAGCTGCCAATGCAAGCATCTCATCTACATTTCTATATGGATATCTGACTGCATTCAAAATCAGGGTTCAACAATTGAAAGTATCATCTTCTCCCTCCTACCAAACCTGCTCTCTACCTGTTATTTTGTTTGATGAATATCACCTTATCCAACTTGCCAAACCAGAAATCTGAGATTCATCTGTTACTGCGTCTTTTCCTATTCTTACTTCAAATTATTCATCAAATTGTATGGGTTCTACTTCCAAATATTAGTCAAATCTTTCTAATGTTCTCATTTCTCCATGCCAATATCTTAGTTTGGTTCTTTAAAATTTATTATCTAGATTAGTTCAATGTTCTGGCTGTTAAAATAACTGTATTAAGTGGGAATATGGAAGGAAAATGAAAATACCCAAGATATTTCAGGTGCTAAGAGAGTTAATACAGGGCAGGAGGTTAGAGGGCGCATAACCAACGGAAGAACTGGGGGAGCATAGGAAATAACAAAATTGCATATAGTGCTTGAGTACGAGAAAATGTCCATCATTGATCTTGGGTATCTTGAGCAATAGAGCTGGCAGTTCTCAGGATGATAGATGCTGCTGGCAAAATCTCATGGTGGCTGACAGCTGACTCTTTCATACTGCCAACAGCTGCTGAGAAACTGTGTGGTCATCTCCTTATTTTCTATATTTCAAATCCCATGAGCACCTTTCTTAGGTGGATCTTACGTAGAATACTGTTGGCAAGTAGAATCTACAAACAAGCTCAATATACTAAATGAGTTCAGCAGTTTACAGGACAGAAAGTCAACCTACAAAAATAAATTTGTTTCTTTATTGTAGCAATGACTAGTTGAAATTCAGAATAAAGTAAACAATGCCATTACTGGAAAAAATGAAATACTTAGATATAAATCTAAAAAACCTTGTATAGAATCTATGGGCTGAACAATAAAAAATACTGATAAAAGAAATTAAACACCTTTTAAAACAGAAGAGATATACTGTTACTGAATTCAGAAAAATCAATGTTTTAATGATGTCAGTTGTCCCTAATTTGATCTACAGATTCATTGCAATCCCAAAGTCCTAGCAGACATTTTAGTATTGACAGTCTGATTCTAAATTTTATGTGAAAAGGTAACAAGAATATATTAGACACAAACAATTTTGAAAAAAAAAAACAAACTGTGAGGTTTCAAATAAAAACCTGTTATAATTTTACAATAATAAAAACAGTGGGTATTCATGAAAAGTTAAATACATATGTCAATCAAAGAGAATAGACAGCCCTGAAATAGATCCACAAATATATTCAAGTAAGGTTTGCCAAAGTTACAAAGGCAATTCAATCAAGAAAGTATAGTCTTTCTAATATATAGTTTTGGAATAATTGGTTATCCATATTCAAAGAAATAAACATCAACCTATACATCACACCTTATACTATAAAAATTAAATAAAACAGGCGAATGGTAAAATGTAAAACTATAAAACTTCTAGGAGCAAATATTATATGAATAGATTAATGAAATATGTATTCTTTCATATTAAGCTTCTTTCTTTTTAGAGATCCATTCAAGATCCATTCTTGTTGTTGCATGAATAACAGTTTGTTCCTTTTTGTTGCTGAATAGTATTCCAATATATGTATGTACTACAGTTTGTTTATCCATTCACTGGTAGAAGAATGTTTGTAATTCACAAACACATTTTTGAGAGTGTGAGAACGCTGGGCTCCCAGGTGTCAGAGTAGTCAATGAAAGCAACAAACCAAAAATGAAAGAAACAATAAGTCTTTAATCACTTACTGCAATAATCTTGTTTTTGTTTCACTAGCTTTATGGAACAAACTAAGTGTTCCTTCACTAGCTTCATCAAATAAACTAAGTGTTACTTCCTCTTCTATTTTCTAGAAGGGGTTGTAAATAATTGGTGTTAATTTTTCATTAAACTTTTGGTTGAATTCTCCATTGAAAACATTTGAGCCTACACATTTCTGTGGGGAAGTTTCTTTGTTTTGTTTTGAATTATGATTTGACTTAAGAGTTACAGGGAATATTCAAATTATTTGTTTCTTATTGGGTGGGTTGTGGTAGTTTGTGTGTTTTGAAGAACTGGTCTATTGCATCTAAGTTCAAATTTGTGTGCATAAATTTGTCCAAAGGATTCCCTTATTATCATTTTGATGTCTGCATGATCTATAATGATCTTCTTTGTTCCATTTTGATTTTGGTAATTTGTGTCTTTTTTTTTTTCTCTCTTTCGTTCTCTTATTGATCTTGACAAAGTGGCAGCTTTTTGTTTCATTGATTTTTGCTATTGTTTTCCTGTTTTTGATTCATTTGGTTTCTGCTTTTATCCTTAGTATTTCCTTCTTTCTGCTTGCTTTGGGCTTATTTTGCTCCTTTTTTCTATGTTATTGGACCAGAAGCTTAGATTATTGACCCAAGACTTTTCCTGTTTTCTAATACAAGTATTTAGTGCTATACACCTCTCTTTCAGGACTGTTTTAGCTGTGTCCCAAAATTATTAATATGTTGTATTGTCATTTTAGGAAATTTTCAGCTATTGTTTCTTTGAAAAAATTTTCAGCCCCATCATTTTTCTCCTTTCCTTTAGAGACTAGGATGACAGAAATCTTACGTCTTCTGTTATGGTCCCAGAGGTCTCTTAGGCTCTGATTGATTATTATTATAATTAATCAGTTTGTTTTCTCTCTAATTCAGACTGTGTGATGTCTGTTGTTCTTGAAGTTTATTGAATCTTTTCTCTGTTCCCTCCATTCTTCTGTTGAACTATCAATTGAAGTTTTAAATTTTAATTATTTTTTTCAGTCCTAAACTCTCCATTCAGTTATCTGGTCTTTTGATTCTTTGTTGGGATTTTCTTTTTTCCTACAACTATCTTCATAATTGTTCATTGAAGTATTTTTATGATAGTTGCTTTAAATTTTTTATCAGAGAATTCTAACATCTGTGTCATTTCAGTGTTGACTTCTACTGTCTTTTTTTCATTCAGGTTAAGATTTCCCTGGTTCTTGGTATTACAGGTGATTTTTGATTGAAACCTGGGCAGATTTGTTATTATGTTATGAGTCTCTGGATCTTACTTAGACCTTCTGTTTTAGCTGGCTTCCTCTGACACCAGTCTAGCAAGAGAGGGCAGAGACTTAGCCTTGTTACTGCCAGATGTGGGTGGAAGTCCAGGTCTCCCACTTGACCCTTGTGGACATCCAGGGGAAGAGGAGCTCCTCATTACAGCTGGACGGGGGTTGGATTTCTAGGTCCGCATTGACTTCTGCTGATATCACAGTGGCTGGGAGGGGTAAAAGTGCCTGTTAATGTCACGCACATGACCTCCACTGACACAATGTGGAGGTGAGAGTGTGGTCTCATTACCTCTGGACAGTGGTGCATGTTCGACTCTCCACAAAGCCTTCTCTAACGCCACCTCACCTCACCTTGGCTTTCTACTCAGCCTTCTCTGATGCCACCCCAGAGGTGGCGTTGGCATGCCTCATTACAGCTTCTTGATGATGGAAATCTAGTCTTCCCATTGAGCCATTACTGGTGTGGGTGGGAATAGTGCCACAGTATTATCTGTGCATTTGGCTGGATGAAGCAGCTATTGTCTAAAAGTGTTCTATTTCTAGGCTGCTTTTTCCTGATTGTTTTGTCTAGAAAATAGGGTTACTTTTTACTTTATTTTTTTGGCTGTACCCATTAGCATTATCAGGTTGCCAGTTTCTGAAACTCCAACTCTGGGGTATATGAAACAAAAAGGAAACCCAGAGAACTCACCACTATGTCATTCCTTGGTTCCCAAGTTTTCTGGTCAGCCTGCCCTATTCTCTTTGCCTATCAGAGTCTTATTTTATTTGTTGTGTATATAATGCTGAGGATTTTTAGTAGTACTTAAGGGGAAAAATAGAGAAAAGTACCTCTACTCCATTGTCATACAAGGAGCAGTCCCACATCGATCACTTTTTGAATATTAAACGTACTTTGATTTCTATGGTAATTCCTATTTGGTCACAATTTATTATTCTTTTTATATATTGCTGTATTTTATTTCTTAACATTTCATCAAGAATATTGCTATGTTTATGACGAATATTAGTCTGTAGGTTTCTTTTCTTGTAACATCATTTTCTGGTTTTAGTATAATAATCCTAGCCTCATAAAATGAGTTAAGAAATCTTCCCTTCTATTCTTTTTTCTGAAAGGGTTTGTGTGGGATTGGTATCATTTCTTTCTTAAATGTTTGAAGGAATTCACTCGTAATTTTTCCAGCTTAGATTTTTTTGTAGGAAAAATTTTAAATAAGAATTAAATTTCTATAATTGATATAGGACTATTCAATTTTTCTCCTTCTTCTTGAGTAAGCCTTGGTAATCTACAATTTTTGGAAAAAGTTTTCCACTGCATCTAGCTTGTCAGTTTTATTGCCATAATACATTTTGTAATAGTCCCTATCAATAACTGAAATACACGTAATGGTGGTTTTTTAAAAATTATTTATATTGTTATTGATACCTTTTCTTTGCTTTTGTTCATTCTCTTCAGCTATTTATCAATTTCATTGGTTGTTTCAAATAGCCAGCTCACATTTTCATCGAATGTCTTTATTTGACAGATTTGTTTCATTTATTTGCACTCCTTATTTTCTTTTTCTACTTCTTTTGTGTTAAGTTTGGTTTTATTTTTACTGCTTCTTATAGCAGAAGCTTAGATTATTGATTTTAAACCTTTCTTCTCTTCTATTATAATTACTTAAAGCCATAATTTTTCTTTTAAATACTGCTTTTGCAGACTGTTGTGGATTTAAGCTGGCTCTAAATTATTTACTGATCTCTCCATGGAGAGATGGAATCCTTTTATTTCCCCTTTAATCCAGGCTGAATTTGTGACTTGTTCTGACCAACAGAAAGTAGTAAGTGTGACAAAATGTATATTCTGAGGTTCTAAGAAATCTGCAGATTCTTTCGTGAATTTAACACTCTTGCTCTTAGAAACTAGTTACCACATAGTGAGAAAATTTCATTATATACATGGCTACAGCAGGATATTGACTCACCCCAGTCAAAAACCCAGGCTGAACTCTCAGACAAAAGCTAGCTCAAATTCCCAGCCACGTGAGTGAACTGTTGAAGAGATTCTAATGGAATTGAGTCTCCAGATGGCTGAAGTCTAGTCCCAGCCAAGTCAACACTCCATGGAGCAGAAGCACTGACTAGCTAAACCTGGGCAACTTCAAATTGTGAAAGACAATTGTTATTTTAAGCTAATAGGTTTTTCAATGTTTTTTATGTAGTAAGAGTTAAGCTGTAAGTGTGGTTGACAGGTAGATCTAAGACAGATTGGCATACAATGAAGAGTTTATGTCGGTTAGACATACAAATCTTCTGGTCAGGTTCTCATGTGTGTTCACACATATGCTTTGGAAACAATCATCTCTCTCTTTGTTTCCATCTATTGTATCATATAATAGTCCTCTCAGCAAAAACACTGTTTCATTTTAAAACTCATAGAATAATTTCTTGTAGGTTCCTGAAGAGAAAAAATATAACAAAAGCCTAAAGACGTGTTTTAATTTCTCTAGGCATAGAGACAGCATTTATCCTAATAAAATTGATATTTCAGAAAATTTCTAAACTTCTTTAAGTTAATAGGGATCGACGGAATGAATAAGAAATATCTTGGTGGCTCTCATGCAAAAGTCACTAAGAAATCTATAGAATAACTATCTTTGGGGGAAAAATTAGCTGTAGGCGTAGGATTCTCAAAGATAAACAAAAAGTGACACAACAGTAATAGTAATGTAACAGGACATTGAGGGCAAGGATCCATTTTTGTCTCTTCATTCAGTTGGTTTATTATTATTTTTTGTAAAATAACAAATATGGCCTATTGATTTCAGTAAAAATTAGACTTATGTGACTATATATACAAAAACAACCAAAATTTCACACCTTCCATGTAATTTCTTCGTTAAAGGCTTGGTGTATCTTAGCGCAGATTATAGATAGATGAAAGACAGTTAGAAAGATAAATAAAGACAGAGAGAGAAAGAAAGAGAGGAGAGAGAGAGACATAAGTATATGCTATACTCTACTCTACAACTACATCTATCTGTTGAGATAATGGTGTGAGTTTTTCTCCTTTAGTTTGATTAAGTCCTGTGATAGATTTCTATCATGATAGCAACAAATTAAAAGGGCATTAAATTACTGAATTTAAATTCTGTTACTCTTTATCTTATTTTTTTCTTCAGGACTCTGAAAAATATGCCTTTTCTCCATAATCTCTTCAATATTATACCATTTATCATGCTCAAGTTATGAGCATGAATTTCAGAAAACACAGACTGCACATTCACTCAGGGAAAGATTAGAAAGTAATTAACATAGGTTAAGAAGGCAGCATCCATTTATATTGGAAATTTAGCTTTCTTGTGAAATGAGATCAAGTAAAAGTTGAATTAAATAAATATGTACTCCATTTCTGATGTTAATGGACTAAGTAGCTTATATCAAAATTTATAGTGAGAATCAGAATAAAGATGGGTAAATATATTTTAAAGTACGGTTAAATAATTGGAGCACTATCAACGTAGTTACTCAGAGAGTAGTTCTCATCATTTAAGACTACTTTTCCAATGTGACAACAGAAGAGGTTGTTGTGAAGCTTAGAAGCTAAACATAGCTTCAAACATGAGCATGGAGTTATGAAAAAAAAATATAATTTGGGTTAGGGCACCCAAGAAGCAGAGATCAGGTAATCCTTCCAAAGTTTAAAATTGGAAATACCATGAGCTAACTACGAGAAGTAAAGGTAAAAATTTTATAGTCACATGCAAAAAAAAAAAAAAAAATCTAGACATAATCTCCTTACACTCTTTACAAAAATTAACTGAAAATGAATCATAAACACAAATGTAAAATGCAACACTATAAAACTCCCAGAAGATAACATGGAGAAAGTCTAGATGACCTTGCATTTGGCAATGATATTTTAGATACAATACCAAAGGCATAACTCATGAAAGAAAAAATTGATCAGCTGGGCTTCATTAAAATAAAAACTTCTGCTCTGCAAAAGATCCTGTCAAGAGAATAAGAAGATAAGCCATAGTCTGAGAAAAATATTTGCAAAGACATGTCTGATAAAGCACTTTTATCCAAAATATACAAATAACTCAAAATTCAGGAATAAGAAAGCACACAATCCAATTAAATAATGTGCAAAGATCTGAACAGAAACCTCACCAAAACTGATATATAGATGGCAAATAAGCACATAAAAAGATGTTCAACATTATACATCATTAGGGAACTATAAATTAAAACAACAATGAAGTACTACTAAAAACCTATTAGAAAGGTTAAAATCCAAAGCATGACAACACTAAATGCTGGTAAGGATGTATAACAACAGAAAATCCCATCATTTCTGGTACAAAAGCAAAATGATACAGCTACCTTGGAAGACATCTACGCAATTTCTTACAAAAGTAAACATACTCTTACTATGCAATGCAGCAATCACACTCTTTGGTATTTACGCACATGAATTGAAAACTCCCATCCACACAAAACACTACACACTAATATTCATAACAGCTTTATTCATAATTGCCAAAACATGGAAGCAACCAAGATATTGTTCAGTAGGTGAATGGATAAATTGTGGCACATCTAGACTATAGAATATTATACTGTATGTACCTGGTTATGTTTTATAGAGTGTAATAAATTGCATGTAAAATGTGCAGGGATAATTTGAGGTTTAGTATATTATTACCTTCCTTCAGAAATGATTTATATTTGTTTACACTAGGGAACATGGTCACGTGAAAGCCTACATTACCTTAATCAATATAGAAAGAGACAAACAGCAATCCAGACAATGAAATTCAAACAAGGGCTTTACATTTTCTGTGAGGAAATAATAAAAGAGTTATTGGCTGAGAAATTCCCAACCTAATGAAGCAGTGACAAATGACAGATTCAAAAGTCACTAGCAACACTGGAGAAGACAAAGATGAAGAAATCCAGTATAATGTATGGTAAAACTGATGAAAACAAAAGACAATGAGGAAATATAACAGCAGCCAGTGCAAAAACACAGATTACCATCAAATGGCAACAATAAGAATGACAGTTGATATCTTCACAGAATAATTGGAAGAAAAGGAGATGAGAATTAAATGAGAAAGAAAGAACTGAGTAACTGAACAAATGAGGATTCTGACCAGAATGGAAATAAAGAAGAAAAAAATGGAAAATCACCATACTTTTGGAAATCATGAAATAGCATCGATTATAAAACATGATCAAAGAATAAATCACAATCAATATTAGGAACAAATATTCAATATGTTATACAATGATATAAAGTGCCAAATTTGTGGGAGAATTAGAAAGTGGTGATTAGCAGCATATTTGGAGTCCCTATCCCATTAGAAAAAATGATAAAACCTTGAAATCAATAATCTAAGCATTAATCCAAAGAAGTTAGAAAAGGCATGACGATAAACCTAAGTTGGAAAGAAGAAAAAAAATAAATATTAAAGTAGAAATTATAGAGAAAAAGCAAACAGAGAGCAAGTAGAAAATAAAGAAGACCTGCAAAGCCAAAAGAGAATTCTCTAAATGGACTAATGAGATCATTAAATCTCTCTCAAGAGTGATCAAAAAAAAAGAAGAGAGGAATCCATAAATTATATTAGGAAATAGAGTGCACATCCCAAACATAATATAGATGTAAAATTAAGATAAATTATAATTTTTCCAGTAAATTTGTAAATAGTGTCAAAATTCCTACAAAAATACAACATACCATAACTGGTACAGCAAAAAATATAAAATCTGAATACTCATGTATTTTTTACAAACTTTGAATCCCCAATTGAAAATCATCTCATGAAGAAACTTTCAGAATCTAATGGTTTCAACGAAGTATTTAGCAAATATTTAAGAAATATTGCCAGCTAAATATACCAGTTCTATAGACACTTCTAGGGAATAGCTAAAGGAGTATCTACACATTTTCAAAAATGAGAACAGCATAGTCTTGATACAAAACTTGACAATGATATTACAAGGGGCTCTCAATGGCTGAACATGGTCAAATCCACTGGAAAGGGAGCTTGTGCATTTGGTCTGCTCTGGTTAGCCTCCTCAGATGCAGAGCAGGATGAAGAAGAATGCAAACAGAAACTAAGTGGCCCATGAATTCATCTGTTAGGGACAAAGAGGGATTTGATCAGAGATGGACAAATAGGAGGTTTCTAAGATACAGCTACATTCTGTTCCTTAGCACAGTTATACTATGCATGGTAGATTTCATAAAAATAAACATCCTATTTAAAAGCTTTGCAAAAGTATAACTCTAGGGTATTGCAAATCCCATTAGTGATTCCACTGAAAAATTATTATAAATGACTAATAATATGATTATAGGTTTGAAAAATCTAAGAGAATCATCTGGAAAAAAGATGACTTGTAAGATATATTTATTAAGATCAAGAGCTTTTCTAAGTGCAAAAATATTGGTTAGGTAAAATACATATCAACATATTACATATATTAGCAAGAAAATAAAGAAAAGGAGATGAAAAGAAAATAAAATATCAAAGACTAAATCTTTCTGTAACTGCATAATATTATTTAATGGTTATTATTTATTCTCATCACTTCAAATCCAATATATAAAGTCACAATTTTTATAAATCTTAATCAAATTCACTGTTTAACCTCTTTTTATGTCCCTGATCAAAAATTTGAATACTTATTGGCATGGTAACAGCCTATTTCTATAATATATTGTGTCACACAACATAAATCCTAATAATAAATAAAAGTTTATTATATACAAATTATGAAAAATATGAAATGAATGATAATTTAAAAATAATATTTGTCTTAATTAAAAGGTAAAATAAAAATTAGAGGGGGCCAGCACAGTGGCCTAGTGGTTAAGTTCATTGTGCTCTACGGATTTGGTTCCCAGGCACAGACATATACCACTTGTCTGTGGCCATACTATGGCGGCGACCCACGTACAAAATAGAGTAGGATTGGCAACACATGATAGCTCAGGGTGATTCTTCCTCAGCAAAAAAAAAAAAAAAAAAAATTAGAGAAAGAAATCCATAAATCCCTAAAAACAACAGTGCCAAAACAAAACCTAATAAAAAAAAAAGAGAGAAACTGTATTTATTCAAACAACCAGCAACAAGGGCATTTTCCCTTTACCACAGGAGCTTTCTTCCTTAATCATGACAAATTTATCAATCATGAGCCCTGATATAACATCATCAAACCATAAATTTCTAAAGCAATTAGTAAGTAATCATACAAGATTTTTCCAGATTTCTAAACAGTCATCTCATCTCCCAGTTACTGTACTTTTTATTTCCCTCTTTTAATTGACCAAAATCAACATTTCTTAGCCAGTCCTCCAAACCTTAGTTTTATGTCTTAAAATATTTTCAGTTGGGTTCCTTTTTAAACACACATATTTCAAAATTTCGGAGGCAGATATTTCAAAGCAGGAATCATTAGATCAGTGTTTTTTAATTGGGTGAACTGTTTTTGAGTCTTCCATGTAACCATGGTCTTGCAAAGCACTGTCTGTAGGCAGAATAAAGGACATGACTATCATATATATTGTTTTCCTCTTTTTCAAATGTAGATAAGTGCTCATGTGATAAAAAAATGTAAATTCATTATACAATATCATTGAATACATAGTAATTTTTCTCAATGCATATTTTCATATTGAATAGATCCTTTACAAACAATTATATCATGAGAAATTAGGTAAAGCAAAATATTTTGATTATTAAAATCCCTTATACTGATATCCCTAGAAAGTGTAGTAGGGAATTGAATCAGACTTGTGCTTTTTTCTCATTGGGAGGATGAGCACACTGCTTTTGTCTGATGTTGCTCTATCTCACTGTCTCAAAGGACAGTGTCCCTGCTGCCTATTTTAGTTGCTTTGTCAAAGTTCATTATGCAGAAGGCCCATTAGTGACATTAGAACCTAGGTCACTGAGAATCCTTTACTTCATTCATTCAGGTGATCCCAGTGCACCTCCAGAGGATTGAGCAGAAGGGCACAGATATCATTAATTTCGGAGTAGGAAAGCCAACTCTCTGCTCAGAATAATGAGTGCTCTTCCAAAACCCAGAGGAAGTTCTTTTGTTCTCCTGCCTTACGTTAGGTTTCCTTCCCTTCAGGACAGAGACTAAAAGAAAATGTTTTCATGGTTTAAAACAAGAAAGAGTCTTTAATGAGAGTCTTTATGTGACATGAAAATGGGAAATTCAAGGACTCTAGACACCCCGGAAGATGCCTGGACAGTAGATGTAGGTTGATGACCCTGTTAGACCAGTGCAGAGTCTCATGTCCTTGAACACAAAACAGTTAAACACAGCAAAGAGCTGCCAACTGGAACCACAAAAAGGTACCAAAATAGTAAGTACCACAAAGGTAGATACGAGAATTACCTTCTCTTCTGAGAGAGAAGAGAAAGAAATATTTGTTGTCATTTTCTTCTGAAATGTGATTAGTTAAGCTTGTTTCAACTGTTATTGTGAAAAATTGTAGTCGACATGTGAAGTACTATTCATTAGCCCTTTATAAGACTAAGCTCATACTTAGGGCTATATTTTTGCATCTATAAGTAGTCATCCATGCAGTGTAATTTCAGAAACCTTCCATATCCCTGGAATTTATACCCCAAAAGAATATTACATTGCTCAAAATGTCAACATTTTCTAAATTATAAATATGCTTCTACGATGAAAAATTTAAGTAGAAATAATTCAATCCCTCCTAAGCATCTGTTAGTTCAATTGACGTGTTCCCTTAATATCTGAATTACTCAATAGAGACTAATTTGCTGACTGAAGAATAAGAGGCAATATTTATTGTTCATGAAGCACTACACAGGGCAGCAAGGTTGAGAAGAGGATTTCACTACGATAATTTGTGCCTGGTGTGTGTTCAGAGGGGAAGTATGAAAAAGGCACAACAGTAAGGATGCCTCTTTTTAGTTACTTCATAGTTTGTTCTACTTCTTGCCCTTTTTGTAGCCCTGAAGTAGTTGGACTTCTTGCCCTTTTTGTAGCCCTGAAGTAGTTGGGAGAGAATTAATTCTTATATAAACTAAAATCAAATGACAAGGCAAAGAATAAGGCATAGTAAATTATTAGCACACTACTTTACTTGCACAAAAGAGAAACCGTTCATAAGTTGACCTTATCTAACAAAGGAAAAGTAGAATTTGCATAGGAAGAGAATTGAGGGGATATGGAAAATCGCAGACTTTGAAAACAAAGAACTCTTTTCCTTTCCTTGTATAGCCTGTTGATTAGTGTGAGGCTCACAAAGAGACCGCTTTTGGGGGAGTGGAAGGGTCATCAAAGGGTACAGTTTCCTTTATTTATTAATTTCTTGAAAACCTTGGGAGTTAACAAGGTAAACGAATGCGACAGTCTGTTGCTGTATAATGTTTGCCAGTAGCTTTGTCAGTGTCTTCATCCTACTTCTGCCAGGTCTGCACCATTTCTCTTATTATAGTTTTTCTCTAGTTTTCCTGCATGAGTGTTCATTTTCCTGTGATGGTCCATTTATAGCAAGATTGGCCCTGACAGACATACCTCATGGGATTTTATAAGGCACATGTCCATAGAAAGAGAGGAATAAATTTTTTCAGACTCAGAGGGCTCATGTCACTCAGAGGGCAGGAAATATTTTAAAGCCAACAGAGTGAAAAATCATTCACATAACAAACCAATGGATGTCTCCTGGGGAGATACCATTTCATTCAGTGATGGAGAAATATCAAGAACCCTAGAGACTTTGTTTTCAGATAGGACATATTTTCATAGCTACTATTATAAACAATTAATGCTGGTTAAGGAGTAGGAACAGTCATTACTCTGTGAACAGAAATGGAGTTTTTTACTCTTCTGAAGAATATATATAATGGCCTGAGATATTACCAACAATACAGATTCCTGAGTTCAGGAATCTATATTGTGAAAAGCATCCTTGATGACTCTAACTCAGAGAGTTACACACATTAAATAACCTAGTTAAATGCAAGTATTTCTGGAATAAGAAGATAAAACGTCACATAAATAACTACAATGAGAATTTCTGTATAAATTAATGAGTTTTATGATACATAGTCTAGCCCTGTACTTAGCAAAGAGTAGACACTGGATAGAATAGTCCCATTAAAAATAACTTGTCTCAGATTTCCAATAACCAAGTGGAAGCAGGTCCTGCCAGAGAATTAAGTGGATGTGCTCTAATAAGAGGCAGGAGAAAGGGAAGAGTCCAGAGTTGCATCATTAGCTGGGGAGAGTGAACCCAAGAGAATGTCAGAGCGCAGCACCCCACACAATCAAGGCACAGCCAGGACACCTTGGGGAGTCCCACAAAAGGAGGTTGGGAATTGAGGTGGGGGAGATGGAGAACAAAGGCTGTGGAGGTGAACTTGACCTTTGTGCTAACTTTGCCTCTCCTGCATTTGTGGAAAGATTTCGGAGAGGATAAGATCCAGATAAATTAGAAGAATGAGGATAATCTTGTCTTCAGAAAAAGAAGTTATATTCATTCTTACTTAATAAAATATGAAGATGGAAAAGAGGATTAAAAGTGATAACAATATCACTTTTCTGAAGAGGAAAGAGAAAGGAAGCTGGTTAAATTTAAAGTTTGGATAAACGTTCGGGTTAGAAAGTAGCAAAAGCAAACTACAGATCAAATAAGTAAGCAAATTTTGTCTTTAAGACTCTCAGAATTAGCTTTCTCTCCTCCTTTCCAAATGATATTGCTTTCTGTAAAGACTGTAGTTGTGATGCACCAACCGTCTGTTTACAAGGGACTGAGATCTGTGGCTGTGGGAATGGAGCAGAAAGTATTTTGGAGTATGTGCCACGGCTTAGTAATAATTGTAAAATTTATAATTTATTTGGATTTTTTTATGGAACTTTGTACAAATCAGAATTCCTTTTTGAGTGTGTCTGATTTCAAACTCCTGAGATTTCCACTGCACCAAAGAATCTGAAGCACGATCACACGTCCTGGGGGTGATAGAATCACCAACATATACTTGGCTCCTAATTAAGAATCACTGCAAAAGAGAATCACAGTACGACTACGGTATTAGATTCTATACTCAAAGTACGGGTCCAAATAAAGATTAGACACTGTGCTATTTTAGATTGATTGATGGATAAGGAGATGGAGAAACAGGAATACAGACAAGACAATGAAAAGTTGAATAGCACGGTTTTTAGAGGCTCTATAACAGTTTCAAGGTGCAGTAATGGGATGACATTATTCTCTCTTACCAAAAGTCAGTTTGTTAATTTCTTTCTATGCTTAAGCATTTGTTTCTTAAAAAGATTATTCATTGAGGTTGGTTCTGGACAGAGCAAAAAACTGGACAGCTAAATGAACCTTCTTATATGTTTATAAAGACAGGGATGGAATTAATGCTACGAATATTGAAGGCTGCCTCATTAATTAATTTCAGGTTATATTAGCAAATGGACTGGGAATGTCAGTAGGAGAGAAAATGGTTTTAGAATATAGGTAGGAAAGTAAATTATTTAATCAAAAAAGAAATAGATATTATCTTGGTAACAATCACAGGATTTAGCAGCAATTCTACCCTTCCTGATGTTGCAGTCTGAGCCTTTTAGCTCTCAGAATTGTCTGAAACTTTCTCTACTTTTTAAAATATTAAAATTCAAGCTGAATTAAAATTCTATTTAAGGTACATTAAATCATTCATTCAAAAATTATGGAATATGTGTCAGGCACAATTTCTGTAGCATCTAACAAAGAAAGAATAAATCCCCTGTTCTTAGAATTTATTTGTTACAGACCCTAAGAATATTAGGATATCCTTGAACTTCTGAAATGTCTTCATATATGTATCTATGTGGTTTCCTGCCAATTTCAATAAAACTACACAAAGTAATTCCTTGAATGAAGAACATCAGTACTTCTTATCAGTGGAAGGGTGTTGAGATCGGGGATTGAGGTGGGAAAATTGAAGAAAACATCCACATTCCACTGTCTCTCTTAGAAGAGGAATGAATCTTTAGACACACAGAAGGTGGTTTCAACTTTGAAAAGAAACGAAAGCAGAAGGTAAAATGATGTCAGTCTCTAAAAAGTAGTATATGGGGAGCACATTCAGGACGATGGGAAAAAATGTAAGTACACAAAAGCAAGAGGTCCAGGAGAGAATTAGTAGAAACAAACCAACAGGCAAACAACAACAGTGGATGAAGAACTATAATATTAAAGGCAAAGTAAGGACTAGTCAAAGGCCAGAGATTAAGTCTAGAAAAGGAGGATTTACAAAGTTTAGAATTGGGATTTTTCAGGCCTTTTGTGCAAGAATGCACCCAAAATTTCAGTGCATTTGAAATAGATATGAAAATAAGAATGTTGAACCAACTGACCAAAATAGGCATTAAAGAATACAGCTTAGTCTCAGTACATAGACAACTCTGTTTTGTTTCTTCAGTCCACATTTACATAATACTCTACAGGTGCCAGACATAAGGGAATATAGGGATATATAAAGTATAATATTTACTATGGAGAAGTTTCCAGAAACATAGAGCAGAAATATAAGCCTTCTGAAGTATACAGTGTGATACATTCCAAGACAGGGTGGGCAACAGGTGCTTGGAAATAACACGGGATCAGAATCTCACATACTCCGGGTGGGTCGATGAAGATTTCCTTGAAGAACTGATACCTAAGGAGAATCCTGAAGGACCCAGAGCCATTAGTCAGTCAGGGGATTATCCATTGCAGAGGGGAAAGCAGTAGAAAATACGAAGAATTGTAAGTAGTCACGGTTAGTGGAACTTAAGTTTTGAGGAAGAAAGGTGAGGCCCTTGTAAGTGATGATGTGAGGAAATAAGGAAAGTCCTGAACATGAAGAGCTTTGCAGGCCACACAAAAGACATTCATCTTTACCAAGAAACAGTCACCATTGGAAGAGGAGAAGGCTTGGACAGGGAGCAAGATTTCACCTTGAGCATATAGTATGTGTCGTGTCTGTGGAACATCCAACGGGTGATGTATACTTAGCGATGTTTTTCATGTGGAAAGTTCTGGCCTTTGGAATCCATCATACAAATGACAAATCAGTTGCACTGAGTGAAATCTCCCATGGAGAGTATGGAGTAAGAAGAATGACAATCAGAAAACAAGAAGGGAGAGGTCTCAAGATGGAATATTGAGGAACAGCATTATTTCATAGATGAACAGAGAATGAGGAGAGTGAGTAGGACGCTAGAAAGAGAGATCTGGAGTTTGGTGGAAAATCAGACTGGTGGCCCAGAATCCATTTGAAGAGTGACTGAAATGTAATTTAAAAAATATTGTGGAAATGCCACAAAATAACTACCAACGTTGGCTTCAAAAGTAATGAAGCTCTTGTAGGTGTTAGAAAGCAGTGGGGGATTGGAAGTGAAAGTCAAGTTGCAGAGGATTAAAGACTAAACTGAGTAGGGCTAAGTCAAGAAGGTGGAGAAACTAAAATCTTTTCAAAGGAATTAAAAACATAATGAAAAAAGGCACAGCTTAGAAGACTGTGTTCAGTGACATTACATGTAGTTTTTGCTTAAAGGACTTTGACAGAAATGAGACTGCAGTCAATTAACTGAAATAGAATATGAATGCATATGAGGATATTCCTTTTGTAAATAACTTGAACACAACATTTTCTCACACTATAAAGTGGTTGTACATCAAACCATCAATGAACTAAGAATAAGGAATACAAGGAGAAAAGAATAGGAAGGCAAAGGAGAATCCCAGGTTCAGAGCTGTGTTTTGTTGTCATTGTTGTTTGTTTGTTTTCCAGGAGAAATGCATCTTACTCTTATAACAATCCTTTGACAGTAAGAGAATTCATGGTCTTAATTATATGGATAAGTCCTATATCTAAGGTTTATCTTAGATAAAGAATGTTAGAGTACACATGAAATAACAATCTTTTTTTCCCCTAACTTATTTGTAAATCCAATTCGTGTAATGAATTACAAACAATCAACTAAATTCTTATTTTTTGAGGGGTAAAGATTATGTGAGAAAAAGATGGGTTGCTTTACAATAACATGAATTCTGAAGGAATAATTCACTGCTCATACATGTAATATTCTGGAAGGCTTTTGTAATAGTGGCAATATTGATTATGATGAGAAAGGAGAATATATAGACTGGTTTGCTTGGCTTTTATAAGTACAGTCTTGTGTTACAGAATTCAAATATCTACTTCCTCATTTAATCTCTTTGATTTTTACATGCCAACTGGGTAGATTTCAAAAGTCAGTGATGAGAAACCACACAGCAATAACAACTTTTATCCTGCTGGGACTGACAGATAACCCACAACTGCAAATCGTGATTTTCATCTTTCTATTTCTCACCTACATGTTGAGTGTGACAGGGAACCTGACTATTATCACCCTCACACTGGTGGATTCCCATCTTAAAACACCTATGTACTTTTTCCTCAGAAATTTTTCCTTGTTAGAAGTCTCATTTACCACTGCCTGCATTCCTAGATTCCTGTACAGTATATCAACTGGGGACAATACTATTACCTACAATGCTTGTATAAGTCAACTGTTTTTTGTTATTCTCTTTGGAGCAACAGAATTTTTTCTCCTGGCGGCCATGTCCTATGATCGGTACGTTGCTATCTGTAAACCCCTTCACTACACGACCATCGTGAGCAATAGGGTGTGCACCTTACTAG
The DNA here is from genome assembly GCA_031878705.1 of Tapirus indicus. Taxonomy (NCBI): domain Eukaryota; kingdom Metazoa; phylum Chordata; class Mammalia; order Perissodactyla; family Tapiridae; genus Tapirus; species Tapirus indicus. The sequence goes on along the minus strand of CM062918.1, from coordinate 141,980,764 downwards.
TTGTCTGCTGTTGGGTGTCTGGCTTGATGATCATTCTCCCACCCCTTAGCCTGGACCTCCAGCTGGAATTCTGTGACTCCAATGCCATTGATCATTTTGGCCGTGATGCAGCTTCCCTCCTAAAGATCTCGTGCTCAGACACCTGGGTAATAGAACAAATGATTATCCTTGTGGCTGTAATCGCACTCATTATCACCCTAGTGTGTGTGCTTCTGTCCTACGCATACATCATCAGGACCATTCTGGGATTCCCCTCTGTCCAACAAAGAAGAAAAGCCTTTTCTACCTGCTCATCCCACACGATTGTGGTTTCCATCACCTATGGAAGCTGCATCTTCATCTATGTCAGGCCCTCAGCAAAGGACCAGGTGGCCATAAATAAAGTAGTTGTACTGCTCGGTAGTTCTGTTGCACCCTTGTTGAACCCCTTCATTTACACCCTGAGGAATAAGCAAGTGAAACAAGCTTTCAATGACTCTATAAAAAGGATTACATTTCTCTCAAACAAATTGAAGTTTTGATAAAAGAAGAAAGCCCTCTAAATACTTATCTACAGCTTCTAACTTATTTCATTGCTTTGTGCCTATAATTTAGTCAGATTAACCTTCTCAAAGACATTTAATACTCCATCCTAATCTCATCTTAATCAAATTCCTTCTTCTTTCAAACAAACTCATACATTGTATTCTCTCTCATTGTGAAACTACTAAATATATTTCTAAGTAATTAAACTTGTCCCCACCTGTGACTTAGTCTTTTCTTCAATGCTTTAGAGAAGGAATGAAAGTAATAATATTTAAAATTGTGTAAATTATATAGAAGATACATTATGTAGTTATAGTACTAGTTTCTTTTCCAGAACAAAGTTATCAAAATTAATATTATAAATCTAAGAATAAAAACCAGAAAACAACAACAGCAAAGATGTATTAAAAATAAATTAAACCAAATAGGCATTCTAGTCCTATTAAAAAACTAAAAACAACGATGTTAAAACTGAGATATTAATGGGAGTTTGGGAATAATCAGAACTGAAGAAATGGAAACATCTTAATAATCACTGATAAGATGTATTAGCTACTTATTTATACTCAGAGAACTTCAATTAACAGGCTTACTTACATTTAAATAAAACAAATTTAAACATAACGTCACTTATTTTGGGTTACAAAATCAGAATAGATACATTAGAGTGAACTGAAACACCAAATTTAAATGCTGACCACGTAAGACAGCTATTCACATCAACACAAGGCTAACTGAATGATGTAAGAAGATATCAAGGATATCTACCCAGCAGTGATAGGAAAAAATAAGGAACTACAAAAGGGATTAAATATTGGAATTATAATCAAGTGGGCAATTGAAGAAAATATTCCTAAACTGAAGAACTTAGAGTTTGAAGCAAATAACAGTGTGCTTGCCAATGGAAAAAAAAAAAAAAAAGAAAAGAAAGGAAAAGAAAAGAAAACAAACCTCTACTAATAATGCTCCTAGCTTTTGAATTATTATCTTTGAAAGTAAATAATTACTTCTACTGGCTAACAGACATAAAGGACAAAGAGTTAACTGTTTAAAAATTTTGAAAAAAATTACCTGTTATATTAAATTGAAAACTCAGGAACTACTTATTTTAAATTTTAAAAGTGGGCTTTGAAACAGCATTTAAACATTCTTTAAATTATTTCTATGGGCATAATTTTGAAAATAACTGCCATTTTGGGCTACCAACTATATGTCGAACTCTTTTCAAATGTTAATATATTTTCAGTGTATCAAAATGTAGACAAAAGAAGATTGAGTAAATTGACTAATATAGCATAGGTAGCAAATAATAGAGAGTGAATTCTGATTTTATGTCATGTTAAATCCACTAGAATACACTACTTGTCAAGTAGCAGTGTAGTTTTGGTGGGAGAGGGATGGGAAAAGACACTGTAATTGGATGTACAGAAGCTGATGGAGTAGTAGGGATCTCTGTCTGCAATAATATGCTCTTTGTTGATCTGTCTGCTTATCTCTGTTTACTAAATTGCTTTACTGACATCAAAGAAAAAAATTAGGCGGTCTAAACATTCCAGAATTTACATAATAAATTTTACATGCCATCATCTGTCCTATCATAGCATATTTTAGATTTCATATTTTGATAACGAGAAAGAAGACGAGATAACGTTGCGGTTATCATCTTCCTGTCAACTTGGAAGCGTATTTATTATCAACATGACCTCACGGAGCATTCACCAAAGAGCTCTCATGTCCTGAAATCACTGTAAGAAATATCTGAATAAGAAAATCTGCAAAAGAGACTCTAAAATATTCATTATAGGACCAAAGTAATTGAGACACTTAGTAATGTGTTTAACAAGTTAATAATAATTGAATGTAACTATTATATTTGATATATTTATGAAACAAAACAATTTTATACTTAATTTACATAATGTACTATTAAATCTATAAATTGAAACATAAAAAAAGTTCAGGACATCCATCAACACGTAAAATTGAAGAAGATATAGGAGTAGGAACCAAGAAACTGAGCCAAACAACATTCCTCCAATCTTCTTTACATGTGGAGTTTAGTGTTATAGCCACAAATAAATGCAAAACAATAATAACTAGTAGTTAATACCTGAAACATTGAAATTTCACTCAGATTTGAAAGGCAGCACTTTTTTAAACTGGAGATGTAAGATGTGCCGTGATGGGAGTATTAAAGTTTGAAATAAAGGAAGATAGCTATGAATACTGAGCAGATCCATTTCTTTAGGGTGGTTAACTAGTGTTTTATTTTTTTCCTTTTGTGGTGCTATGTTTCTCCGATTATTTGTGATCCTTGTGGATTTCATCGGTGTCTATACATTTGAAGAAGTAGGTAACTTTTCCAGTTTTTATAGACTGATTTTGGCAGGGAAAGCCTTCACTAGCTCTTCACCCAGAGGTTCTGGGCTTGTCATCTGGTGGGTCCAAGGGTGGGCTTGCAGCTGAAGTCCTCAGGTGGGCTGACCTGACTGGTTCAGCAGGTAGGAAGTCCTGCTGCCTAGGTCCACAGGGGCCAACCTGGACCCTGGGCCTGAGTGGGTATGACTGGAGCCTGGGTCTACTGGGGTAGGCCTGGCATGTGATTCCTTTATGACAAGCTTGGGACCTGGGTCCATGGGGCAGGTCTGGAGACTGTGTCATGGGGGTGGCCTGAAGTCTGAGTCCACTGAGGGCCGACCTGGTGCTGGGTTGGGCCGGGTGTCTGAGTTCATGGGAATGGGCCTGGTCCTGAGTCTATGGGGGTCAGCCTGGTGCTGGAGTCCACTAGGGTCTTCCGGCACCTATGTCCATGGAGACAGGTCTGATCTGGGACTGTGGTGTTGGTCCTGGAGCCTGAGTCTATAGGGGGTGGGCCTAGAGCTTGGGTTTGCAGGGCTTGGCCTGCTGCTTAAATGGGCTGGGAGCCTAACTCTGCGGGGGTGTTCCTGATGCCTGGAAATACAGGGAAGTCTGGAGCTTGGGGCCACAGGGGCTGGTCTGGTGCTAGAGTGTCCTGAAGCCTGGAACTGTGGGGTTGGCCTGATCCGGGGCAGGCCTAGAGGCTGGGGATGCAGGTGCTGGTCTGGAACTGGGGCCTCAGGGGCTGGCCTGGTGCTGGGGCAGGTGCCAGCCTGCAGCCTTAGGCTGTGGGGGCTGGCTTGGCACTGGAGATTGTCCTTCCTACTCTCTTCCCTGTGCCTTTTCTTATTTTTGTGCTCTAGCCAGGGGCTATAGTCTCTGAGTTGGAACCCTTAGCTCTTGTGAAGGTATTTTTGTGCATGGATAGTTGTTCAAATTTATGTTTCTGTGAGGGGATGAGCACCGGAAACTCCTATTGTGCCATCTTGCTGATGTCCTATTTACAGTTATGTTTTGCTTTCTGTCTCCTGTCTTACCATCATTTTAATTTATCCCAGGAGTTTTAATGTCATTTGTTTTCCTTTCTTACCTTGTTTAATTTTAATTAAATATATTTTTATTTTGTTTCTGTTAACTTATTGACTATATTTAGCCACTTTTTTTGTTGTTGTAAAGCTAATTTTGATTATTTGGTAACGTGGTATCTTCCAGGTCTTGCCACTGATTATTTTAATTTTTCAGTTAGGTAATAATTTGAGAATATGCATATATCCTGTTCCTCCTCAAACATTTACCCACTAGTGTTCTCATTTTATTGAGATTTTCTAACTCCATCGTTCCTTCAATGCTTGTTAGTTCACATTTTACTATAAGAAAGAGCTTTCCTTTGTCTTCTTTAATTTACTTATTCATTTTTATATCAATAACACTTTTATATATTTTTATCTTATGAGTTATAATAAACCGTTCTCTTTATCATCTGATTTTCAGTTTTTCCAGATGTATCCAGCTGGAGCAGCATTAAGCTGGCTCTGTGTCTTTTTGATAAGCTTCCTTCACTTAAAAAAATCACTCAATGTGCTCAAGAGGTTTAATGCTGCCTCCTGTGTCGAGTTCAGGATATTGTTTCCACATGCAATTCAGTCCCATGGGTTAATCCAGATTTTGACCAAAAGGACAAAAATGAATTTTGTGAAGTAAAGCAAATTAATGTTGCATGTCATTTGTGAAAACATTTACAAGCATGCAAATAAGAAAATGTGACATCTGAATTTCTCAATTACTTGTTATTTTATGAGGAAAACAAATGTGTATGGTTTAACTTAAGCTAGCGATTTTTATGTATTAAGAATCTTGCTTTTTTGAGCTGCTATTCCTCCAGTAACAATAGTAAGCAGAAAATGTTCAAACAATTTAAAAATGCATAAATTTGAGATATTGTTTTATAGTATAATACTTAGAATTAACATATACTAAGTGTTTATTAATGGATCAACCAAGTGCCAGTAGTAGAATTGGAAACATTGCAGTTTTCCCTTTAGTAACCACTTTGCTTTGATTTATTTGTGGAAAAAATTGCAGTGGTTTTTGAAATCCCAGATGTCACTAGTTGTTATTCTAATCCTATCTTTCCAAATCAAGAATGCATTATGGTAGGGAAATCTGTGAGGGTGACGTTATACAGAGATAACTTTGAATCTTCTGTAGTTTGCATATGAAAATAGATAATTCTCAAATACTGATTTTTCTGCTTATTAATCTGTAACACATAACTACATTGGGATATGAGGGTTAGAATCATAAGTCTAGATTTTGATGTAAATTTTCTTAGTTCAAATTTATTGAACAAAGATTACTATTGCATTTTCATAGTGCAAATATCCTTTATCTCCTGATCTGGCAGAGGAAAGCTTTATTCATCTGTGATTTATAATATATTCTTTAAACCTTTCTGAGATATTTATATCACTGATAAAAATTTGAAGCTTGTTTAAAATCTAAGACCTTATGTTTGTCATTAAGATAGTTGAGTTCAGATAGCTATGCTAACTGTAAAAATTCATTTTAATTCTCATCTATCTCAAAATTTAGTTATAAACCTTCCCTCTTCTAATTAAACATTTTATTGAAAATAAATATATTAAGAAAATCTGTTTATAATGACTGAACAAAGGATTTTGATATGGAGCCAGATTTAAAATCTAAAGCTTACCTCCTCTTTTCTAGAACTGTGTTATCTTGCTGTTTCACCTACTAATACTGTGTTTAATTCTATACAGGCTTGTATGATTTTTGTTACCTCCCCCATTTGCATGCAATCTATGTGCGGTATTCTCGTGCCTTCATCACTTTCTCTCTGCTGGCCTCCATTCTGGCTGCTGTGTGGCTTGCTTTTTCGAAATGAGTGAAAAATCAGTCACTTTAGATGTCAACATTTGATTTTTCTCAGCTTTATGCTTAGCAGCCTATCACCCCGTGTTCTTGGCTTAAGAGCTGGCACAGGAAGTGGAACATAAGTCCTCTCTGCCTTTGATTCTCTGTGATTTTTCTAAACTAAAAAGCACCATCACCAAATACATCAGCCATGCAATCAACATTATTCTTGTTAGTAACACATTCTATCTTCTCATCTCGCCTTTCAATCTCCCCTCCGAACAAGACAAGCATTTCTCTAAAGTTGGCTGACAATCATGAAGTTAGGGTTCTAGAGGCTTTTAGGTCTTCCAAACCAATCTAAAATTTTTTATATTCCTCTCCAAAACTGCTTTTTTTTATAGAGGTAAAATTTGCATGACATAAAATTCAGCATTTTAACAATTTTACAGTGTACAATTCAGTGGCTATTAGTACCTTCACGAAGTTGTACAATCATCACCATTATCTAATTTCAGAAAATTTTCATCACCTCAGAAAGAAACTCCATATCTATTAAGCAGCGACTCCCCATTACTTTCTTTCTCCATCCCCTGGCAATCATTAATCTGCTTTCTGTCTCTTGATTTGCCTATTCTGGGCACTTCATATAAATTGAATCATACAGTACATGTGGCCTTTTGTATTGGACTTCTTTCACTCAGCACAATGTTTTCCAGGGTCATCCACCTGTAGAATGTATTGGTATTTAATTCCTTTTTATGGATGAATAATATTCCATTGCATGGATTTTCCACATTTTGTTTAACCATCCCTCAGTTGATGGACATTTAGGCTATTTCCACTTTTTGACTATTATGAACAATGCTGCTAAGAACATTCATGTACAATTTTTTGTTTGAATTGCAGCACATTTAGATATGCTTTCTATTTAGAAGACCTGGTGATGACATTAAAGGGGCATAAAAATTTGGAGGGATGATCGTATACATTCCTTACTGTTTTCTAAGATAGCAACATCATTTTAGCAATAAAAATATAGATGATCATACTTAATTTTAAATGCATTTGTATGCCTAGTACCTGAAAATGTTAGTAAAGAATTTAATAATTAAAATATTGTTGCTACATGCTGTTATTATCATTACATGCAGTTAAAATTATCCAAAAATTCACAAGGGGATTAATTTATAAGGATGAATTTAATCTAATGAGAGTTTTACATTAAAGAGAGAAAATAGCAAGTGAAAACTTCAATCAGCATAAGATCATACCACTGATGGCTGCAAAACAATGCATCATTTCCTAAAGTTGTAAGAATGAAAACAGGTGAAATAGTCCCATGTGTTTTGTAACATCCAAGCTTTTTAAGAAAATACCAAATAACAGATCTCAATAAACTTTAATAATATTCTAACATTTGTGTATGAACATGAAATTCTAGAAACTCTTAATTAGTCAATTCTTAAGATATTTAATAGCTTTCAGTCATTTTAAGTCAACTACTCACAAAGGAAGAAATGGCTTGGTAATTTTAGTACAGCCCATAGTCCTTCATGACTCCTCTTGGACGGCAAGCAAAGCCCACAACAACAAGTCATATTATGTTGTGAGAATGGTTGTTTTAGTCCAAGCCTGGTTTTTGTAACATTTTTGTAATTTTAAACTTGACATGTTCAAAAAATAGTATAAAGTACTCCATATGCCCTTTATCTAGAATCACAGTTGTTTACATTTTGTATTAATTAATCATTCTCTCTCTCTCCCTCTTTCTCTCTATACACTTTATATACTACATATACTTTTTATATTTTATATATATAAATACTAATACTATAAAAATTAATATATATACACATTTTTCTGAAGCATTTGATAGTAAGTTGGACATTGTGCCTCTTTATCCCTAACTATCTCAGGGTATGTTTCCAGATAAGATCATTACATTGCATGAGCAAAATATAATGATCAAAATCAGAAAATCTGATGCTGATATATTGTATAATACATCTAATAAAATTTTATAAATTTCCTCAGTAATGTCTTTTATATCTTTTTATTTCCTCCAGGTCCAACATAATCCAGGATTACACCCTGCATTTAGTTCTCATTTCTGTTCAGTTATTTTAATCTGAAACAGTTCTTCAGCCAGTCTTTCACGTTATTGTCCTGAGATTTTTGAAGAGAGCATGTTACTTGAGCTCATCTGATTTTTCTTCAAGGTTAAATTGAGGTTTTGGTGTTTTTGCAGGAATAAAATGGAAGCGATGATAGATCCGTCTTAGTGCATATTATCAAGATCAATATAATGTTGGTTTTCCCACTGGTGATCATAACAGATCACTTGGTTAGGGTGGTCTCCTCCAAATCTCTCTAGACTGCAAAGTTACTATTTTCTCCATAATAATAAATAATTTGTTAGCAGATATCATAAGACTATGTAAATATCCTGTTCCTCATGAAACTTTCACCCACTAGTTTTAGCATCCATTGATGATTTGCTAACTTAATTATTACTTCTACATTGATTAGTATGCTTTACTATAAAGACAATCTTTCTTTTCTCCTGTATATATTATTTATAGTAACGCAGTATTGACTCAAGGATTTTTATTTCACTCCATAAGTTATAATCCATTATCATCATTTATTTGGATATTCAAATTATCCAAATATGGTGATTGTGAGCCTCTTTCAATTGGCTTCTGAACTTTGTTTATATGTCCTCTTCATTTTTTGAGTGCTTCTCTACAACGAGATGATTTCAGTTCTCTTATGCTTTCCTTGATCTAGCCCTGAATTATATAGCCATTTCTCCAAGGACCTCAGTTTCCTTTTAGTTAATAACGATATTTAAAAACCAAGATGTGAACACTAGTTGTTGGTGTGTTATGTGTGTGTGTGTGTGTGTGTGTGTGTGTGTGTGTGTGTGTGTGAATATGATGTATTCTGACTGATACCGCCAATTCTAATACAATACTATACAGGATACCTAGAAACTTCTCCCTGCCTGTAATTTCTTTCTCCCACAGTGAGAAACTGTAGTTTCATTTTCTTCAATGCCCCACTTGTATAAGCCTAGAGTACACGAGAAGCAATTATAGAATTGATAATCCATATCACTGTAAAAAGCAAACCTAACATCCAGAATTCATTTTTTTTCACATTTTTAAGTAAAATTTACATGTGGTGAAATGCACAAATCTTAAGTAAGATGAGTTTTGATATAAGCTACAATCCTATCATTTGTCTAGATCAATCAATTAGTCAATTACAGGTTTCTACTTTGAGTTTGGATTACTTTTGGTTTGATTCCCATAGGAAAAAAAATTGTCCGTTGTAAGCACCTATATGCCAGGGGACCAGAGTTAAAAATTACTTCAATGCTTTATTGCACAAAGCAACCATTTACTGTGCTCACAGATTCTGTGGTCAGGAATTTATACAGAGAGTACAGCAGGTCTTATTTCTGCTCCATGATGTCTGGGGCCTCACATGAAAGACTAAAAGACTGAGAAGTGGAGTCATCTTGAAATGGAGCACGAAGAGGTTAAAAAATCTTCCCTGGGCTAGAAGAAGAGAGCAAAAACTTTGAGATAAGCTTTGCTAACTGTAGCTGTGCATATTCAGCATAATCAACTGTTGCTTAAAACTAACCAGGTCTCTCTGTCCCTCCTTACTACGAGTGAGCTGTCTTTCCCAGAAAATCAAGGCCCAGATATCAAGATTCAGCCTCACAAGGCCAAAAGCAGGCTGAAAATGAAAACTAACCAGAAAAGTCCAGACAGTCAAGGGAAAGAAATTGAGTCTTCAAGGCCAAACACAGGCTGGTGGGAAGGTGGCAACCAGCAGGGCCACATGCTCTCCCTCCCTTACCTAATAACCCAGTGCATGCTCTCCCTAGCAACCTTTAAAACCCCTTGACTCCCATCTTTCAGGGAGACGGGACAAATTTGAGGGCTCACTCACATCTCCTGGGTGACATCACCTGAAATAAAAACTCTTTTCTTGCCGTAAGCCTGGAGTTCCAGTTTTTATTTGGCCCCTCTTGTGTGGTGGGTAAAGAACCTGTGTATGTGTCTGGTAACAATCTTCAGATGCCTTATTCACATGTCTGGCAATTGAATCTGTCAGTTTGGGCCTTAATATTTTGTTTTTTGGTATGTTCTTCTCTATGTGTTCCCTCCTTAGAGCCACTTCAGGCTCTTTCACAGCATGGTTGGGTTCCAAGGGTAAATGTCCCCAAATAGAGGAATCTAGAAAGGAGCTATATCCTTTTTACTACCTAATCTTGGAATCACATAGCATCAACTCTACTGGTTGAAGTAGTCACTAGTTTCTTCCCATATTCAAAGGAAGGAATTTAGATCCTACTTCTCCTTGGAACGGGTGTCCAAGTCATATTGTAAGAGGATGTTGGGTGGGTGATATTGTTGTGTTATTGTCATTTAGGGAAATGCTATGTGCCACAGAGGTGAAGATAGAGTATCCAACATTGTGGGGGATCAGAATTTGCCACCCCAAAATATGTCTCTTTGGCATGTTTATTTTTAAGAACAAAAGACTCAGAAAGAAACTTTGACTTTCCTCCTAGCTGCCTAAAAGAATTTAAGATAGAAGGCCTGTCCCAGTAAGGAGCTATCACCATAGATAACTCTATGCATAGTAGACAGGGAGGAACCTTGCTGGACCCATTTTTATCAAAGTTCTCTCTCAGGTCACACTGTGTATAGATGGCCCAGCAAACATTTTTTTCACCAAACACTTGCTTGTCCATATCCATGTAAATTGCTTTCCTCCCCTTTGAAGTCCCAAGCACTACCCCCAACATCCTCTTTTGTCTTTAGCCGAAGATGATATTTAAGGTGGTGGCGTCAGCCATTTTTGCAAGTGACTCAGTTTTCCTGGGTTTCTCCCGTGTATACATTTATTAAAATTTGTTAGATTTTCTCCTGTTTTTTCTGTCTCATGTCATTTTAATTCTTAGACCAATCAGAAGAATCTAGAGGGGAGAGGAATAGTTCTTCCTCCCCTACAACATGTTGCTTTATTCCTTATTCAATGAGGCTGTACAGATAATTAAAAATTATGGGAAGTTTATGCAGCACACTACTCTACAGATTTATCTCCTCCAGTTATTCTAGGCAGATTGACAGCAATAATCCTTGTGTAGATATTTGAGAAATAGTGTGGCTTTTTAACTTTGCACGTATCTTTCTAAAAGTTCTTATCTTATAATTTATTGTGAAGATTAGAGTCCACCAATAATCTAGTAATAAATTTTAGTTGATCCATTCATGTTTTCTTTTTTCCATTTGGATTGAAAGTAATAGATAAATATTTTCAAGAATATTGACTAGAGAAATGTATCGTGACTGTAGACATAGACAAGAACAAATACCACTGGCACATATGGAAGAATCTTGTGCTAATAGGTTAATCAGCACTATGGTATAAACCAACTGGTATAATGGCATATACATTAGGACGATTATAGAGTTGTGGTGTGTTCTATGAGCTGACACTTGTAGTAAAAAAAATTATATAATAATTTCATGTTTCAGTTTTGGATGAAATGAAACATAATTTTATCTTTAAAGAAGTCATTTGAACTTTGAGAAATTGATATTTGATATTTTTTTTTGGTGAGGAAAATTGGCCCTGAGCTAACATCTGTGCCAATCTTCCTCTATTTTGTATGTGGGATGCTGCCACAGCATGGTTTGATGAGCAGTGTGCAGGTCCGCTCCTAGGATCTGAACTTGTGAACCCCGGGCCACCAAAGTGGAGCATGCGAACTTAACCACTATGCCACCAGGCTGACCTCGATATTTGATATCATTTACTGTGAGAAACTTGTACAAAATTAAAAACTAATAATTATATGACAGGTCATAAAATTCATCATATATTCCCATTTATTCAATATTCATTCATATATTCAAGAGATTAAACTTCTTTATATCTTCTATATATATATGTTTTATAAATACAAAAAGATTGCGTGAGAAACCAACTACTTGTGTATTAAATCATATTTGATTTTCTACTGCAATTTTAAAATCTATCCAACATAAATACTGAAACAAAATCATACAAATGAAATGTATGATTCATTTCAAAGGAAATTATGATTTCTTACTATGTTGACAATTGACATTTCAAAAAATACTTTACAAAATTATTCTCTACATTATTCTTTTAAAGAATAAAGTGTCTTGGAGATCTTAAGCATATTTAAAAGTGGCAAAATTCAATTTATCTAAGAATTTTAAAGAACACAGCTTTTAAGTAAAACATGGTACATTTATTTAAATTAAGATACAGCTCTCCAAGAACTTATGTTCTATAATACTATTAAAACCCTTCATTCATTTTATTCTAACATATCTTTAGAGAAAATAAATTTTGCAATTTATATTTCTAACATAGAAAGGTTTTACGGTGAAGAACAAAAAGTTAACATCAGAATGTATAGAATGGAAAGAGTTTCTAAGCTCGGGTAAGCTAAAGTGATACAAATAACTAAATATTAGAGATCAATTCCTTTTTTTTTTGGTGACGAAGACCAGCCCTGAGCTAACATCTGTTGCCAATCCTCCTCTTTTTGCTGAGGAAGACTGGCCCTGGGCTAACATCCGTGCCCATCTTCCTCTACTTTATATGGGATGCTGCCACAGCATGGCTGACAAGCAGTGCGTCGGCTGTCGCCCAGGATCCGAACCTGCGAACCCCGGGCTGCCAAAGCGCAAACTAAACTGCTGCGCCACTGGACCGGCCCCTAGAGATCAATTCTTAAACTAGAAGAGTCAAAATAGTTTTTTTTCAGTGTTCCTTTTATGTTTCCATGTTAATTATTTGAATAAATAGTATTACTTATCTGAAGCAGAAAATATCTTTCTAAATACATCTCTGAAGTCTTGTTTAACTTGCTGGTTTCTCAGAGTATGAATGAATGGGTTCACCAACGGGGGAACTGAAGTGTTGAGCACAGCCACTCCTTTACTTAAAAGGACCGTTTCACTCACTGATGGCTTTATGTAGATGAATATACAGCTACCATGAGTGATGGAGACAACAACCAAGTGAGAACAGCAGGTGGAAAAGGGTTTTTTCTTTTTGCTGAGCTGAAGGGAATTTTACGATTGTCTTGATGATGTAAGAGTAAGAAAGGATTACTAACAACAATGTGACAATGAGGGTCATCAGAGCTAAAAAAGAGCAATCAGTTCTAGTAAGTGTGTGTCAGAGCAAGAAAGTTGCAGGATGGGAGAAATGTCACAAATGAAATGATCAATGATATTTGAAGCACAGAAATCCAGGTTAAGACCCCAAATCAGTGGAGGGAAAATGACCAGGAATCCAGTTGCCCAAGAACTGAGTACCAGCTGATGACAAACTGTGCTGCTCATGATGGACCTATAATGTAAAGGTTTGCAGGTGGCAACATAGCGGTCATAGGACATGGCGGCCAGAAGGAAAAACTCTGTAACCCCCAAGAATATGTAAAAAAATAACAGATACACAACCGTTGTAGGAAATAGTCTTTTCCCTAGTTAAAATGGTGATTAGGAATCTGGGAATGCAAGCACTTGTGAATGAAATATCCAGGAAAGAGAAATTATGGAGGAAGAAATACACTGGGGTCTTGAGATGGGAATCCAGTAGAGTGAGGGCAATGATGGTTAAGTTTCCCATTACGTTCAACATGTAATTTAGAAGTAGAAAGAAGAAAATTACAGTCTGTAACTGAGAATTATCTGTCAGTCCCAGAAGGATAAACTCTACCTGTCTCATATGGTTCCTCATTTCTCTTTTGTGATTTCAATAAAATTCTAGAAATAAAAGGTACAAAAATAAGAAACTACATGGATAGCTTCACATTCAGGAAATGATATGTAAAAGAATTTATATTCACGAACATACCCATTCACAAAGTAATGTTCCATGTTGAAGATATGATCTAGAACTTGCAACAGAAACTGTTTAAAAAAGCACAATAGAAATCAACTCAGTTTTGGAAATTGATCTGCAAAACCCATAACAGTTACTTACAAACTTCCAGTCACTTTTAACTAATTCCAAATTTGTCCATTTGCTAAATAAATTATATAAAAGCTTGGTTCAAGATTCAAAAATAATTCATTCAGTTGTAATTATTAACATCATCAAAATAAAATTATGTCAGTGGAATGAAATAAGACGTACAGTTAAATTCTGAAACTTTAGATTTCATATTAAAGTGACATTTGCTTAGCACCCCATTATAGCCTCTTGTAAGTTCTCTATGAACTACTGATGAAGACACAGAAAAATGACCAAAAAAAAGAGTGTAAGTGTGTAATACCACAACAAAATAAATATTAGCTGAATCTAGGAAAAATTGAAACTCAATAAAAAGCAAATATAACCACATTTACACACAAAAAAATCTGTCCTGACTTAAAAAAAATATTTTGCTACATGTAGCCAAGACTATAACAAAAACAGAGAAAACACAGAAAATGCATTACATCTCTTCAGTCTCCACCCAGTTACAGATATTGAGAGTCTAAACCTACTTTTCAGATGCAGCTCTCTGAGAGTGAAAAAAAATCACTGTTTTCTTGTCACATTGCCTGTGTCCTCATGTCCCCAGCCAGCACTCAGACACTTAATGACCATTAATCTAAGACAGTATTGGTGTAGGAAGTGTGTGATGATTTGGATGGGACAACCGCACTCTGATGTATTTTATGTTTGTAATTGTAGGTTTTCAGAATCTCAGATGGCCAATGATGAAAGCAGAGTAAACAATAGAGCAGAAGTATAGGGAGACTGTTAGCAATTAGAAACTGGACTTAAAACTGTGCTAATCCATATACAATCCAGCTATGGATCTGAGAAAACTGAGACAAAGGACAACCCACTCTTAAGATTAAAGTTTGGACAGAGCTTTTATTGCTTAAGAATAAAATTTTAAAGAATATCCAAGATAATAAATTGAAGCTATTACAATAAGATAGTCCAGTAATTTGAACAGACAGAACAAATTTTTAAAGAGGAAGAAAATGTTTAGAATAAATAATGGGAAACTTACCTTTCTCAAAAAGCAATTCAACTTCCATATTAGATATAAGCTATATGTCATGGCACAGTTTAAGAGTGAATAATAGAAAGCAATCTAAATATTTAAACGTAAGAAATTCTTGAAATAATTTTATCCATTCAGTTATACTTTGTAGTGAGGACATTGATAAAAATATATTCTCACTAAAAATATTATAAATGTATTTTAGATACAAAATTATAAGAAGGTTTATACAAATTGACCCATTTTTATAAATGTCTCCATATGGTATATGCAGGTATGATTTCTGCAAATACATACAAAAATAAGAGTAATTGAAAATAAAATACTATTTCAGTGAGATATTATAGTGCACTTATATTTTTCATTAAAAACTCAGTTATTCTTAATAACAACCTACTAAAGAAAATCATCCAATAAAACATATGTTTTTTTTTCAAACTTCTTTAATTTGTTATTTTATGAAAGCAAAAAAAATCTATTAATGAATTCAGAACACTGATTGGTTATATATTTTAGAGCCATATTTTCAACTAAAATAAATCCAGCGATGCACTTTATTTTCCTCTTAGCCTGAGGAAATCTTTGTTAACAATTTGCAAAAAGGTAAACTCTTTCCAAATAAACTTAGGACATAAGCACTGAAGGGGGAAAAAATAAACTACATCACATAGTATACAATGTTCTCTTTCTTTTAAATAAAAAATATTTAAATTGCATTGCTTCTTATTCATTAATTTTGCCAATCAATATCATTGCCTGTTCTGAAATTTTTCTCTTTATTATTGAATACATAATATTGTCCATGCACATGATTTGCTCACTACCTCATATATGAATTCATGAACCCCACATTATTTAGATTAACAATTTTATTCCTTTAGCAAATCATTGTTTTTAATTTCATATTTCTTAGCATATTTCTTCTCCTCTTCTACTAAGTTCCCAATGAAATATCTCCTGGCTATTGGTGGAAATGGTAGATCTTAGAGAACCATAAGTGAATCTAAATCTTTCTTCCTTAATCTCATCTTCATTTGGTCCTGTTCATTTTGTTAACATGTCCTTGCTCTAATTTCTACTAATTGATGTAAATCAATTTGGGAATTATGGCATAAGATGCAGTATTTGCCAAATGATATAGACCTTGATTTTATAATGGAAATATTTTAAA
Organism: Tapirus indicus; assembly: GCA_031878705.1. Lineage (NCBI taxonomy): Eukaryota > Metazoa > Chordata > Mammalia > Perissodactyla > Tapiridae > Tapirus > Tapirus indicus. The sequence continues at coordinate 141,964,763 of CM062918.1, read as the reverse complement.
ATATGTATATTTTAAAAACAATTTTTAGGATAATATATGTCATAATGCCACTTACGGAAAAGAAAATTTTATATTGCCCATAAATGTATGAAGGTAGATGATACATATTTTAACCACCTCTTTTCCACACCCTGAGCTCCAAGTGTTAGAGTCCTGGCACACAATGGAAACTCAGTACGTATTTGGTGAGTGAATTAATGATGAATGCATAATTGCCTATATGAAAGTTTGGATGGTGAATGGATTATTGCTGTTAGACATGAATACGAAATGTAAAGATGCGCACCATGTAATTTATACCAGTCATCTTGAGAAAAGTGAACAATGTAAAAGTCAAGAGGAATATTCATCTTTTCTCTAAGCCCAAGTTTGTTTGCTTCTATTGGGAATATTTGATGAATACCTCTTGTTTTGTTGCCCAGCCTCCATTCGCCTTTAACTGGGAGGTAAAACACTGAGTAAACATCAACTTTGTCGAATTGATGTTTTTTTCAGGAAAATTGTCTCCATCTCAAATTTCAGTGCTGGGTTCCATAACCCAAAATAAGTTGTTATTGCATCCACAGTGGTTAATTCAGGATTGTGATCTAACTCAAGTCAATCAGAGTTAATCGAGACATTTTCTGGAAGTCTGATACACCGACTATACATTCTTCCTCTGATATGGTGTGAAAAAGTAATATCTGAAACTGCTGCATGTTCTGACCAGGAAAGGAACCACCCTGAGTACCAAACCAGGACAAAGATAAGTAAGTCACGGAGAGATGGAAACAGTGCCTTCATTCCATCACGGACCTCTCCAACAAACTATGAGAGAGGCTAATTCCATCAGTTATAGGAACTAACTCAACCATTTATTTGGTATGTATGTATGCATATTTATTTATTTATGATTCTTATTCATAAAAAATTGCCAAGGGTAGCAGCAAGAAGCAACAGATCTAAAATTTCTAATTGTCCAAACTAAGGTAAGAAAGGAGAAATTTAGAAATTCTTGTTCTACGGTAGTGAATGAATTAGTTAAACTGCCACCAGGCTTATGTTGAGAATTCAGGACTTGTGCCTAGCACAACCTGACTAAAATGACAATTCAAAGTAATAAAAAAATAAATGATTATTAGTTTACATATATATTAGTTTATATATAAACAGTTTTAGGGTGGTTCTGTAGCAAAAGCTAACTGATACAGAAGTTGACAGTAAATAACGCAAGCAGAAAGGGATTTACTGGAAAATGTGAATAGTCTGACAGATTTGATGAATCAGGCCTGGAATGTCATGAGCAGAGAGAGGCTGAGCAGCAGGAAGTCTACCCAGAAGACTAAGGATACTGCCCGATGTTCTCTTATGCTAAAAACAACTTTCACCTTATGCTGCTGCCATTGAAACCCGCCACTGCTGTTACATGTTGCCAATACTGATGGGAACACCTAACCGCATCATCTTAAGATCTGAGGCATCAGTTTTTAGAAGCCAGTCAGCTGATTTAAGAACATATATCCATGCCCTGAATTCTTCAGGGAGTATAAAGACGGTGTATTCCCTCCCTTGGCTTCTGCACAGGAGACATGACATTGGCGCTTATCAAAATTCATATAGTGGAGGATTACAACTTTGAGTAAAATAGAAAAAAATCTTTAAATACACTAATGGCAGAGAAGCCTTTTTATTCTTTAAAATCCTTATATACCACATAAATAGACTTCCAAAATTATGTTCTCACCTACAATAATGCAGCTCTGCTTTGCCAGATCTGTACTTGTTTAAAACAGGGATTGGGGCATTGACTGCAAAGGAGCACAGGGAAGTTTCTGGAGTGTTGGAAATATTCTCTATCTTGATTGGTATGGAGGCTTCTCAGGTGTATACATTTGTTGAAACTCATCAAAATGTACATTTAAAATGTGTGCTTTTCATTAATGTAAATTAATTCTTACAAGTTAATGAAAGCAATAAATAATATGATTTATACATTCACTTGTGTATGTATATAATGCTTCACAAAAAAGTATTTGTCTGTGAGGTGTGTGTGTGCATACTTGTGTGTGTGTCGGTGTGTGTATGTAAAAAGGCTTAAGGATCCATTCATCTTTACCCTAAGGGATACCTAAGGGTACCCAGCCCACTCAACATTCGTGATCTTTAGATGATTTACATTCTTTCTCTCAATCTTTTATAATCTTATCTCAATTTTATGCAAATTTGGAATGAAATAGTAAAGTAATCGCTAAAAGCAAACCCTAAATAAATATAATATTTGATAAAACAGAGAGGAAGAGAAAAGATAAAAGTTAGCACCTAATCACAATTCTACATGTTATATTCATATTTTCCCTACCCTACTACTTATCCACATTCTCATTTCCTTCACCTAGCACCTTCTCAGCTTTTTATACTTGGTAGGGTAACCAAAACCTTCTTACTGAGAAATCGCATGTTTGTTGATCTTGCTTGTGCTGGGTTTAAGCTGCTCTCCATTATGTGTTTCAATCCATACATCATCCTGCTCTACTGTAGCAACAAATAAATATATTTTCACTTAATAGTCAGATTGAGTCACCCCAGTCAACGGGTTAACATGTTTCCTTTCTCATGTTTATCTGGTAGCATTCAATATGCAAAATAGTCATTGTACAATACAATTAACAGATGTTGTAGTCTCTGTTTAAGATAATCCTCCTTTAGATATGAAGATGTTTGCTTAGATGAGCTCTGTAATGCAAGATGTAAATGTCACAGACAGACTCTTAGATGTTCCCCAATCATCCTTGCCTTTTGGAATGCTCACCCTTGTGCAATTCCCTCCGCTTGAGTGAAGAATGAAATAAGAGATTTGCTTGTAACTGATGGAGTAAGGCAAAGGTGATGCAATGTTACCTCTGTGATTAGGTTACTTGAGATCGCAATCTCCATCTTGCTGGCAGATGCTCCATCGCCTTCTCATATTTCACCCTCTGATAAATCGAGTGGCTATGTTGAGATGCCCATGAGGCAAGGAACTGAGGGTGACCTCCAGCCAACAGTCAGAAGGGAATTGAAGCCCTCAGCCTAACAACCAGCACAGAAGTGAATCATGCTAACAATCATGTGAGCTTGAAAGAGAATTTTTTCCCGGTGGAGCCCCCACATGAGAGTTCACCTGTGAGGGTCTAGCTCAGCCACGTTTGGATTCCTGACACAAAGGAATTGTGCAGTAAATGTGTGTTGTTTTAAGCCTCTAAGGTTGTGGTAATCTGTTACCCAGAAATAGATAACTAATACACTAACCAAAAACTTGTTAGCAGGTCACTGTGTGCAAAAATGAAAGACACAATCACCTTCTAATTTTTCATTCTCTAATCCATATATTATCAAGGAAAAATTTAGGACATAAGTGGCCATTTGTTCAGAACACAAAGTACATCCTGCAAGGCAACACTCAAGCTCATAATGTACAACTCCCGTTTAATGATCAACAGGTCAACTCACCATTCTGCATGGTCCAATATTTCTATATGTTATGTCACGTGACAACACTCATAAACACCTGTGGCATTAAACTATTGCCTTACTTCTTTTGCTAAAATATACATAACTTAGTCAAAAACAATACTGTGTAACTTGCCAGTGGAAAGGCATCCGGATAGTTCATGGATGTTAGTGCTGCTATAATGTGACAGGCAGGAAAATCATATCCATGCATAAAATAACAGATCATTCTAGAAACAGAAATATTTCCTCCCTTTCTTCAAAGTTATGCTGCCAAAACAAGTACTTAGGGTTGGTCACTTCTCCTGACAAATTAGGCATTCATCATTGTCAAGGTCAACCTAAGTAGAATGGAAAAGTGCATATTGTTAAGCCTGAAATTAACCTCTGAAAAGAACAGCATGGCTGTTTTTATCATGATTCCAATTAAGTAAATACTGGAGTTGTTCGAGAAGAAAACTGACTATTATCTACAGAAAGAAGACCTTGTGTACACAGTTATTAAGTTGAGATCTTTGAGTGAAAATTCTCATGGGGAACAAATATTTTCATACTCTGGGGGAATTTCAAAATATTGGTTATTATAAATTTCCCCAAACTTTCTTGCCATCAATATCAACCAACCATTGCTGAGCAATCTACACTAGCCTAGACTCAGCCATGTCTCCTTTTAGGGAAAAACATGAATACTGATAGCTCACTAGGAAGATTTCCTTTTTTCCACTATCTTCCGGAATATCCTTACGTGAGGTGGTAACAAAAAAGTAGCTTACTTCTGGCTAGATGAGCATATCCTGAAAAATCATCCGTAAACTAAGTTCAATTGTTTTCCTTCCTGGTAAACTGGTTAAATGAAGTCTCCCAGGAGTCGTAGGTGTGTACTGAGGGAGGAGACGCATTTGATAAGAATAAGCATTGTAGGATTGTCAGGATTTTGTTCATAATATACTATTTTCTCATAATGGTGGGAGTATTTCTTGTCCAGTAAGAATTTATGATTGAATTATATCATACACAAAAGGGTGAATATCTAAGTATACAGCTCAATGAATCATAACAAAGTACATGTAACCACCATCCAGATCATAAAATAGAACATTACCAACACTTCAGAAGACTCCCTTGTACTGCTCCAATCACAGTTCCTTCCCATTATGACAAAGTTAACCTGTTTCCTGACTTTAAATAGGTAATATGTTTTGTATTTTTTGAAATGAATATAATTGGAATCACGTTTTCATTCTGAAGTCTTTCACTCATGTGATGTTTGTAGATTCGTATATGTAGTTGTGTAGCTATAAAATATTGCTGTAAAACTTAATGTAGGAATATTTTGCAATTTACTTATCAATTCAAATGTTAATTAATGTCATTTCTAATTTGGGGCTATTATGAATGACAGTTCTCTGGACAATTGTGTACAATTATTTTGATGCTTGTGTCAACATATTCATGTTGGTTTATACAAAAGAGTAAAATTGCTAGGAGAGGTGTGCTGAAGATATTCTGGATGATGACAAATTTTCTCTAAAGAATATTGACTTCTGCACTGGCAGGCATTTAAATTACCAGTGGATCAACTTGATACTATAAATGCACAGATTTAAGCTTTGTCAGGGCAGGATTATTTCAGTTTTTCACACAGGACATTCCTCTTGGTTCTGAGATGTAGTCCAGACTCTTAAGACATGGCTCCTCTGTGGTCTCAGTCTCATTCAAATTAACAAAACAGGCAAACACACACATCTACACACAAATACAATCCTGGTTGGGATTTTGCTGAAGATAAAAAAAAATTAATTTAGGATAATGATATAATTAAACATTGAAACTTCCTAGATAAGAATTTATTACATATTTGCAATTTTTTTGGTCTTATTTACTTTTTCTTGAAAATATTTCAGTTTTAAGGAAAGAGAACATGTACCTTTTTGTTATATTTGTTCCTAAATATTTCCTATTTTCTTCTATATTTTAATTATTTTTACTGTATTTTCCATGCTTTTCTTTTATCTAGCAGCTCTGCAAAGTTCCTTCTTTGATCTTAATAATTTATGTGTATATCTTTTTGAATTTTCAGCACACTATTTTTCCATAAATAATAAATTATGAGTTATGTTTCTATTTTATGTTATTTACTTCTTTTCCTAGATAGAATTTCTAAGAAATTATGAATGTAAATGGTTTTATTGAAATTTCTTCTATCAATTCAAATTTCTGGAGAAGAGTTTTCAAAAGTTAAACATTAAATATGTTACTGTTTTAATTTTTTTGTGGATATGCTTCCATTAGATTAAGAAATTCCTTTCCATGATTAGATTTTTATAAGTTTTTATTAAGAATGGATGTTGAATTTTATCAAATCCTCTTTCTATGAAATGAGATGATCAAATATTTTTCCTTGATTGTGTTTATATAATAAATTTCATTTATTTTTGTGTTAAATATATTTTATGATATTTAAGTGACATTTTCAGGCAAACAAATCTGTAAGAATTCATTACCAGCAGGCCTACACAAGAGAAAATGCTAGAGGAGATTCTTCAGCTTAAGGAGAAGAGATCAGATGGAAACTTGGATAGGCACAAAAGAATGAAGAGTGTCAGTAATGGTAATTAAGTGGGTAAATATAAAATATTTTTATCTGAAGTTTAAATTTTAAAAGAAAATTTACCATTTAAAGTGAAAAATGATAGAAAAATAAATTGTGGATTTTGTAGCAGACAGACTTCTAATATAATCCCCAATGACCTCCAACTCCTGGCTTCATTGCCCACCCACAGGGTGTAGGAAGGATCCATGACTTTCCTTTAACCATAAAATATAGCAAAGGTGATGGAATATCACTTCTGTGATTAAGTTATAAGAATGTAATTTCCATCTTGTTAGCAGGCTCTCTCTACTGCCTTCTTAGCTTTCACACTCTGATGAAGTGAGTGGTCGTGCTGGAGAGGCTCATTTGGCACGAAAATGAAGAAAGCCCCCACACAACAACCAACCGGATCTGAAGTGCTAAGTTCAACAACCTTCAAGGAACTGACCTCTGCCAACAATTATGTGAGCCTGGAAGTGGATCTTTTACCACTTAATCCTTCAAATGAGACCCTAGTCCTATCAAACACCTTAAATGCATCTTGTGAGAGACTCGAAAGTAAATGACCCAGTTAAACTGTGACTGGAATCATGACCCACAAAAACTGAGAAAATAAATGTGCGTTGTTTTAAGCTGCTAAGTTTGTTTAAACTTGTTATGCAGCAATGACTAATAAAGATGTTGGCACCAGAACATATCCTCATTGTTAAGCAACACATGACCGTACTAGGCAAGCTTACGGCTCAACAATAAGGATAACCACTAAAAATGGTCAAGAAAAGTTATTAGACACGTCGTAAAGGAAGAAATATGAATAGCCAATAGGTACATGGAAAGAAATTCAATATCATTAGTCATCAGGAAATTCAAATTATAACTAAATGAGTCACGCGCTCACTAGAATGGGTACAGTTAGAATATAGGTGACTATGTAAGTCATGACAAGCATGGGGAGCAACTGGAAGTGTCATACATTGCTGGTGGGCGTGTGAAATGATGTGACCACTTAGGAAAATGTTCTGACAGTTTCACATATAGTTAAACATAGTTATCACATGTCTTAGCAATTGCTCTCCTAGTTATTTACCTAAGAAAAACATATATCCCCCAAAATGATATACATGAATGTTTGTAGCCACTTTTTCATACAGTTCAAAACTGTAAACATCCTAAATGTCCATCAAAAAATGAATGAACAAAACATTTTGGTATATTCATAAAATGGAAAACTTCTCAACTACAAAAAGGAATAAATTGCTAGAACAAATAAAATGTAAAATTTCAAAAACATGCTGAGTAAAAGATGTCAGACACAAATAGTTCATGCTATATTCATAATTTTAAAATTTTAAGACAGGAGAAAGAAATCTATAGTGACAGAAAGCAGGTCAGTGATGGAATGAGATCAGAGGGAGTGTATTGACTGCAGAGCATCATGAGGGAATGTTTTGGAATGATAAGAGATGCTATATGTCTTGTGGGGTGGTGATTACTCGGGTGGATATATTTTTCAAAATATCTCAAACTTTACACTGAAAATTGATGCATTTTATTGTGTATAAGTTATATCTCAATAGTGCTGATTTGAAAAGCAAAGAAAATGAGCAAAATAACCTCAATAGGTACTTCACATAAAGGAATATCTAAATGGCAATTAAGCATATGAAAATGAGATGTGACTACAGATACACATACATGCACTCACACAGAGTCCAGATGAGATGTGGAGAAACTGGAATTCTCACGCACCTCTCACTGAAGTATAAATTGGTACACCCACTTTGTAAAATATACCTTATGACCAGCAATCAAAATCTTAGGCATACTATCACCAGAAATGTATGCATATGTAAATAAAAATTATACACAAGATGTTTTTACCAGTGCTATTGGAAATAAGCAAGAACTACCAAGTTCAATGTACATTAATAATAGTACAAACAAATGTTGGCATATTTATATACTGATATGGTATAAAACATTGAGAAAGAGCAAACTATTGCTACATGTCACAGGTTTTGGATATCACAAGCACAAAAAATATTGCATAAAAGAAGATGGATACAAATACATGGTGCATTAATTCTTTTAGGTGAAATTTAGAAACAAGCTAGAATAATACATAATAATAGAAGTTAGAATAGTGGCTACCTTTGGTTGAATCTTGACTATCTTAGTTTCTGGTAATACTCTATATCTTGATCTGGGTGATGGTTATATGGTTGTATACATTTGTAAAGATTAATTAACTGGTAAAATTTAATTTTGTACCCTTATTTTAAATGTGTTATATATCAATATGTCATTAAAAGTGAAAGAGAAAAATTTCCAGAAAAACAAAAACAAAGTGAATTCGTCAGCAGCATACCTACACACTAACAGAAAAAGTAATAAATTTCTCTTTATAACTAAGAAAAATAATGACCTATATGAAGATGCCATGAGGAATGAAGAACAGGGAATAAGAAAATAAATTGGAAAGTGAAATACACACTGTCTGTATAAAACTATAGTAAAAATACCTTGCAGGATTTAAATATACAGAGAATTTTAAAAACAATAAATATTTTTGGAAAAATAATATTTCCTGGGATAACTGTAACAAAGATTGAGGGGTGTTTTTTAGTAAAATTTTTGCATGCTGGAATAAAGACTAAAGAGTGGGATAATAAATTTATTGGTTTCATTATCACTTTGTAATCTTTAAAAGTGGGCAAATTAGACTCTTGCATTTTTTAAGTCCTTGAAGGAATTAATCCAATTTAGAAGATGTCAATTCAGGGTTTAACTTTTGAAAAAAAAAATCCAAATTCTATCTATGCATAGGAACAAGCTCATCAAATTGTAGACATTAAAAAATGCAGTTTTCTGAATATCAATTATACTCCAATAAAACTGTTTTAAAAGAATAAACAGAATAAAATTTGGGGAGGAAGAATTTGCCATACTTATACTTTTAATGAACAAGGGCTAGAGCATTTTATTTCACAAATTAATTTTCTAGGACTACTTTCTAAGAACTCTGTGCCTATATAACATAAGAATTTTTAACCATCTAAATTTGGGACATCACTGTGTTATGGAATTTTGTTACTAGAGTATCTATAGTGTCATTTGATCATAGACTGCCTGCGTTAGATAACATATCTAAGTACCTGATATTGGAAAAATATTAAGAGGTAGATTTTCAATTATAGGTTTAGATTGGCCTTGTTAACTTATTTAGAACCCTGCTTTAGAACAAATTCTAAAATGTCCACCATAGGCCCAGAAAAATATTCATAAGAACTGGCAATGGGAAAATAAAACTGAGAGGGTGGAAGTTGTTCTATCTTAAAAAGATCTCATCCTCTCTCTTGAGAGGGTATAACCATATGCTTTGTTAACCTTTGTTTAATATTAAGCTGATTTGGTTAAGGGAAATATTAGAAATATGATGAATATTAGGAAAGTATGTATTCCCTACTCTTCAGATTTCTCTCCATATGGAGGTGCATTCTGTTAAAGAATAATTTTCAAAAAGTTAAAAAAAAATTGTTCATACAATTACTCAATAAACACATGCAAAATATTTTATTCAACTAATTTAACAATAAAACCAGTAAGATGGTAAGGCTATTTCAAAGGAGAATTCAAGGAATAAATATCGTATAATCAAAAGACTGCTGTTCAGTATCTAACAGATACTGAACTGGTTAATATCCTATAGTGCCAGAAAACTGTAATCTTTAGGATATATTTTCTACTGAAAAGAAATCTATAGTTAATGTTCCACTTCACAATGTCTAGACTTTAAGCAAAGTCAAAAGCTTGTGCATTTTCTTGTATAATTAAATAATTTTTGGATGAACTTTTTAAACAATGACATTGTAACGATAGGCAGTCATTATGCTTTCTTTTCAGGATTTGGAAATTTTTTTCAATAATTCATTTGTGTAATTCCCCTGGCCTCTCTCCTACCTATCCTTCCCCTGGGGTTGTTGGATAAGAGACATCCAATAGGTAGATCAACAAGGATACGGATATGTTAGATCCATCCTATTCCCTTTGATCTTTTGTATAGTCTTTTCTACAGATAGACTTCAGATTGTTCAAAGTCATACAATAAAAGGAGACCTTCCCCAAAGTGGTGGGGTAGATTTGGATTTCTAGCACTGCCTATCTGACAGATATGACTAACTCATATCTATTTCTTATTGGGATGTTCAAAGCCATGTTTTGAATGCCTCTGTCTATAATAAAACATATTTTAATCTCCATTTACTTGCCTACTCTGTCTAGTCGACTCAGAACTCAAGCAAGGAATAAGGGTGGGATTCCATCAGATCCCACAATCCCAACAGTGACAATGAGAGACCCAAACACTTTTGTGAATATAATGTGGTATTACACATTGGAAGCCAAATGTGGCAATACACTTCAAAATTCTAACATGTAAGTGCCCTTTGCCTCAGCAATTCCTCTTCTGATAATTTATACTAAAGAAATAGATGATGTTTATATAAAATAAGATTTTTAATATACAATTTTATGATAGTTAAATACGAGAAGCTCTACTTTTATTTATTTATTTTATTGAGGAAGATTCACCCTGAGCTAACAGCTGCTGCCAATCTTCCTCTTCTTGTATGTGAGCCGCTGCCACAGCATGGCTACTGACAGACTAGTGGTGTAGGTCCACGCCTGGAACGTAACCCAGGCTGCTGAAGCAGAGCATGCCAAGCTTAACCTAGGCCACTGGGCCTGGCCCAGGAATCACTATTAAATAATGGTTTATCCATAAAAAATTAGAATGCTGAAAAATTATGATGCAAACCTATATTTTTACCATGGAAAAGTATTTACATTATTGGCTTCGAAATTGACTGTATGTATACTATTTTCAAATATTTTTCCACTGAAAACACAGACATAAAGCAATTTTGTTGTCTTTCATTAACATTTTGTTATCTCTGGGTTGAAAAGTAGCCATAAATATCTTTTCTTCAGACCATTACTGTTTTGCACTTGGAATGTGTCTAATACAATCGTTGCATCTTATTGTCTCTAAGGACGGGACTCCCACTGCAGCCTCTGTTAGGTATTTTGCCAAAATTCAGTGCATATTAGATTCACTAGTCGTGTTTGAACCTTGGTCACAAAGGACCTTTTATTTATCCACACAGAGGGCTTCTGCACATCCATGAGTCTGAGATAATAAAACATTCATCTTACTTCACTCTGTAAAAATCTATTTTTACCTGAGATATCAGAAATCATCTCTTTCAAAATATTCTAAAAATCACCTTGCATTTCTCATAAATTTAAAATAAATGACTTTTTATTTCAGCTTTTAGATATAAGAAACTGTTTCCTAGGTTTAAAGTGGAATAGAACCTTTAATTAATGAGAGTCTGTTGGCAACTCAGAGAGCACTGTTTGCTGCAAAAAATTGTCTGTGGATGTGATATCTTCATGAGGGGGCATGTGTGCACATATTTGAATCCACTTATACTTTCAGTTTCATCTTTGGGACTTTCAGGAAGCATGATTACCTTCCATGCGAGTAAGTATATTCCTCTTTGGTAATTTCAGTTTCTTTCATCATTCAAACATTCTTGTTTATTGGTTTTGGCAAAATATCAGACCTATCTATTTAAAAATCAGAGATGGCAATAAATTAATTTGGGTATCTCTGAAAAAGAAATTAGTTATTTCTAATGCTATTTTGTTTTAGAAAAATGAAATGTGAAGGGATTGGACTCATTGGAAATATTTATTACATGCATCAGTAGAGATGGGTGGGTACCTGTTCACTCTTTTTATCCTTAGTTTCTATGACAGCATCCATCATATCATAGGTTCTCAATAAATATGTTTTGAGTACTCATAGAAACAGGAGGGACAAATAGAAGTGACCTTCCCCATAATGTCACTCTTACCAATCAATATATATTTATACCAAGATGTAAATAATATCCTTCACTAGAGTGCCAAATTATCAGTAATCTTGTAATTAGTGATCAATGAACTATGTATACATGCAAATATGCCTTGAAATACACTAAATAGTAAATACACCTGAATTAAAGTGGTTTACCAGAATATTCACTTAATATCTGGTAACACAGAAAATAAGTATTGGTGATTAGAAAGAAAGGAAAATTTTGTAATCTGGGACAACGCACTGAATTAGGATGCCACAGTGAAGCCCTGAGAGCTTAAGAATTTTCTCAAGTTGGTTCAGAAGGATCAATTCTTATATGATCCTATCTAAAAGGTACCTCATTATCAGTTAATTATCTCTCCCCTTGAATCTAGATTAGTGCTCCTTTTCTACAGAGATGCCTATAAACCATACGTAATTTCCCATCTACAGTAGTCTGATGCTGCTGTTTGTTACTGTTTTGATAGAAGCAACCTGCCTCAATTCCCCAGACCCTGAGAAAACACATCTCCAGGTTTCTTGTAGGGTAGAGATTGCTAGAAACAAGTGAACCCATTCATATAACAAACTAATTAATTTCCTATGGGAAATCCTTTTCTTTCTTGGAATGGAAGGAAAACAAAAGATGTAGATTCGATTTACAAAAGGAAATTGCTGCCTATGTAATTAATTACCTAATGATAGTTGAGAAAGAGATGTGGAATACATATTGTATCATATCCAAAATTGCAGAGTCTCTGAATTTCTTTAAGGAACATTGAACAGGTTATCAGAGGCAACAAAATTCACAAGCTTTATAAAGAATGCAGGAAAGAAAACCTAATAGCTATAGTGGTCATTGGTCATTGGTCTATTATATATGCTAATACCTTAGCATAAGTAATAGAGCAAGTTATGGAGCAAAAAGAAGAGGAAGTGGAGGAAGAAAATGAAGGAGAGAAAGAGTAGGGGCAGTGGCTTTAGCTTACTGTCTGCCAGGCCCTCTGTATGCATTATCTCAATCAATACTCACAATAATTCCAGGAACTAGGTATTATAGAGGAAACTGAGGTGAAAAATAATAGGGGAAAGGAGGACACTGCAGTCTTATTCCAGAGACAGTGTAAAAAGCACAGGGAGGATATTTCCTCTCATTAGATGTTAGTCCACAGAGAAGCAGTAGTCCGAGTCATGCCTGCAACATTAAAGCCAGCCTCAAAAAATCAGTATCAGTTAATTTTTCCCAATTGGCTTATATAAAAATGAAAAAAATCTTCTTAAAGTTCGTTTTATAGACACACTAGATCATTTAAAAAATATCTTGTTTTTGCTGTTTCAAACAAATATGATAGGCATTCTTTCTTTATTTCCACAAACTTGTAAGGAGCACTTACTATGTCCCTGGAGATAAGCTTGCTGTTGGGGACACAATAATGTTCAAAATAAAATTTGTCAACGGTATCTGACATTTTAGTCATAAGAACTATAAGAAGAATAATCATAGGCTCCAGTGGGAATAGGAAAAGAAAAAGCCACCTCTATCTTAAAGAGTTGTAGGTAGATTCCTGGTGGAATTGATACCTAAACCTAAACTTGAAAGAGAGAGAGAGAGGTCAGAGACTGCAAGTATAGAGATCATGAAGGACAAAAGGACCGGCATATGGAATTTCCACAGGTAATTTTAAGCATGGCCTTTTGTGGGAACTGCTAGTAGATAAGTCAAGTGAAGCAAATTGAATCAGAAGACATGAAGCCAGCAGTCTGACTTGATAGACCGTACTCTTTATCACTATGATATACCATCTCTTGCTAGCAGCCAGAGCAAGTTCACTAGTAGGACAGAACAAGAAATTAGGTAAATTGTATGAATTGGCACTCGAAGTATCAGAAAGATCTCCATATGCTAACTGAGAAGCTTAAATTTCATGGGGGTGAGAGGGAATGATGGAAAGGATTAAAACTAACATTTCAGTTACAAAAACTCTATTTACAAACTCTACAAAAAGTAAGTTTATTTTTTAATTCAACTTAATATCAGTGTCTTCCCTACCTACCTAGCTCCACCACTTCCTTCTAGTGAATTATCTCCATACATCTGCGTTGCCACCCTCAACCCAGGTTCATCCTAATCCTGGTGCATTTAACATAGTTCCCCTGTGTTAAGAGGTAAAGAGACATCAGTACTCATCAGAGGTGACATTACTGGGACACACATCATCTCTTCCAGTTCACTGCTGTGGGAGCTCTTGTCCCCTTGCCCAAATTACTCATAAGTTCCAGTAGTTCTCTGTAGAAGCTTTAAGTCACCCTAAGTATTCCTGTAATGAATTGTAGTGGAGGAAAATTTCTGGAGTATCTAAGGTTCTTGTTTAGTTTCATGTGACCACTAGGCATGAGAACGACTTTCTGCTAATTCTATACCAATCTTGAGAATGGGGAAACTATGTGACTTTCTACGGCCCTTTCAGCCTATGTTCAAGGAGCAACTAATTATTTCCTATTATTATTCCCCTTAGATCTCTACAAGGAGAAGAAACTGCAATGTCTATCTCATTTTTCCATCCTTCTGCTATTCTGGCTCCATATCAGTGGAAGATAGCAGAGGTCCCCAAACATATAGATCTCATTCAGAACCACTAAATTCTTTAAACTATCCCCCAACTCTTATCTCCTGCTAAAGAAATTTTGTAAGTTCTCTAAGGATGAGAAGCCTTGTGCTTACTCATTACTCTGAATAAAATATTATTGCCTGAAAATATTCCATTAATGTAAGTGTTTGATGCATTGGAAACTCAAAATCCATGAATGCATTCCTTCTTCTCCTCTTCACAATTCTTTCTTTTTGAAAGAGACATTAACATTCATTTTATTCCAACCCTCTCTCTTTTTTTGTTGCTGAGGTAACATTGGTTTAAAACATTATATAAATTTCAAGTGTACATCACTATATTTTGATTCTGTATAGACTACATCATGTTCACCACCAAAAGTCTAGTTACCATCTGTTGCCATATAAATGTGCCCCTTCATCCCTTTTGCCTTTCCCCACCCTCTTTCCCTTCTGATAACCACCCAATCTAATCTCTGTATCTATGTGTTTGTTCATTGTTTTTGTTTTATCTTCCACATATGAGTGAAATCATACAGTATTTGGCTTTCTCTGTCTGACTTATTTTACCTAACATAATACCCTCAAGGTCCATCCATATTGTCACAAATAGCAAGATTTCATCTTTTTTATGGCTGAGTAGTATTCAACTGTAAATGGATACCTCCTCTTCTTTATCTATTCATCTGTTGATGGGCACTTAGGTTGTTTCCAAGTCTTGGCCATTGTGAATATTTCTGCAATGAACAGGGGGTGCATATATCTTTTCAAATTAGTTTTTTTGTGTTCTTTTGATAAATCCTCAGAAATAGAATAGCTGGGCCACAATTCTTACCTAAAGCCAAAATGAATTAACTTCTGGGTAACTGAGAGATGGATCAAGAGTTTCGAGGAAATATCTTGAAACATTACAGTTAATACAGTTCAAAAACATTTTTTCACGACATCTAGGGGAGAATTAGTCATATCTGATCTTTAGAAAAGTGATTCTAACTGCACTGATTTTAAAATATTGAAGGAGAGAAACAAAAATATATGTTAACCATGTTTGTTTCTTTAATGTTTTTTAAGGAAGATTGGCCCTGAGCTAACATCTGTTGCCAATCTTCTTCATTTTTTTCCTTTTTTCACCCCAAAACCTCCAGGACACAGTTGTATATCCTAGTTGTAGGTCCTTCTAGTTCTTCCATGTGGGACTCTGCCTCAGTGTGGTTTGATGAGGGATGAGTAGGTCTGTGCCCAGGTTCTGAACTGGTGAACCCCGGGCCACTGAGGCGGAACGAGTGAACTTAACTGCTGAGCCACTGGGCCAGCCCCTAAGCATATGTTAATGTGCATTCGCAACATTTCAGCTATGAGATAAATACACTCAGAGTGAAATTAGTGTTGTGAGTGAGAGAGTAAAAGGAATCAGTTAATAAAATAACAGAAATGGTAAGACCGGGTGATAAGCTGAAAATGAGAGTAAAGAAAAAAGAACAATAAAGAAAGCCCTTATATGAGACTTTGGATCAATAGGGAAGGAGACATAACAGTGAGTGCCACATTAAAAAATCTTAAAATGTGCATATCTAGAAGACTTTCAATGGAAATAGTAAGGTAACAAAATAAGAATGCTCAGTATAGTAAATAGTAGAGTGTTCACCACATTCCAGAGGCAGCTAAAGATATTTTATCTATATTATCTAAATGTATCAGTATAACCCTAAGACGTACATATTATTTTTATCTGAATTTTACACACAGACAAAAACACGAGGTAAAGAAGTTCAGCAAATCGCTCAAGGATATTCAGAAAGGAAAAAGGAAAAGACTAATTTCAAACCCTCCAAGTCTGATCTAGATGTCCATAATAAGTTGAATGTTGAAGTCAGATACTGTTAGGTGTATTTTCCTTGCAGATATAAATTTGGAGATCATTAGCCTATTTGAAGTCACCTTATTTATGATAATCTCCTAGAGGGAGAGCAGGGTGAAAGAAAGGATTGCCTCGAAGAGATTTCAGGTGCACCAGTGACTATAGAGATTAGGAAAGGGAGCCATGAAGGAGAATGGGAAAGAAGAGACAAAGTGGTAGGAAGAAATTCAGGAAAATGTGAGATGGTGGATGTTAAGCTGTAAAGATTTTCATAGTCTCATGTGCACCAGAGAGTTTGAGTTAAATGAAGACTGAATTGTGTGTAATGATTGAAACAAGAGGGAAGCTAGAGGTGACCTTGGCTAGAGTTGTTTAAATGGTGCAAAAATAAGATGATTTCATGTATAAATGGTTAATAGGACAGAGGAGACAATTATCAAGTAGGTGAAATTTAAGTGAAAATGTGGAAGTATATTTAAGAAATGGCTAAACCTTGTTAAACCTGCTATTGCTAAAGGTTATTTATAGTAAAGTGACTGAGTGTATTTCAAGCTAAAACAAGGCTGACCAAAACCAAAAATATCAGAGATATGGCTCTTCCACTCCATAAACATACTCCAAATGTTCCCTTACTTCTCTGTAATAAATTTTGAGTCAAACACATTGCTATACAACACATGCAAGGAGTGGAAATATGTCATTGTCAAAACTGTTTGTAAAGAAATAATGGGAATTTGGTCTAGAATTTTAATATCAAAAATCTGTTCTTAACGAGAACCCTTGGATGGGAGAAGAGCTCTCAAGATCTAGAGAATATGATGCTGTAGCAACTAGTCAGAGTGCTTAGGGTTTTCGCTGTCAAAGGAATCTGAAAGGAAATTAATTAACCAGGTGATACAGTTCCAGACTTCTGCTTGTAACCTGGGGAGAAATTCTTTGTAGCACAAGGATAACCTTGGAAGCATAAAAATATATAACATAGGTATTCTGTTCTAACAGTAGCAGGAAAATATAGACAAGGATAAATATTACAAATATAAAATACATTTGAAATAAATTTTCTATGGGGAAAACCTCAAAGAGTTTGGACTGTAACGCATTTAAATGAATCTTTAGGAAAGTGTATTCAGTAAAAATGTCTAAAGCACACCCCAGAGAATCTGTACAGGATAAGCTGAAACAGGATGAACTATGTGATAAGTATTCATTGTGAGTTTAATAACTAAAACACATGTAAACTTTAACGCTAGGATTTTCTTAACAAAGACCATGGTTAGACTTTTTATAGGGACTTCTCTGCTAGAAGCATGTATGGAGATAGGAAGTTGGGGAAAAGCAGAATTGTTGATCCAAAAGCAACTTATTGAAAGAGGACTTTTTCTCAATATGTTTATAAGATATATGTTGAACTGACACCAATTACGGCTAAATTAGATTTATTAGAAGCAGCAGTATGAAACGTGCTTTGAATATGAATCATCTCTTTGTGTGACACAAAGAGGTGATCAAAAACTGTCATGTATTATGTGCTTGCTTCTCCACTAACCGATTGTATAGGACGCTCTCTCAGATTTACTTCTCCCGAGGTTAGAAGATGGCCAGGACTCTGGAGTTCCTCACATCGATCTTCCTTATTGCTTCAAGCAGATTGGGCAACAGACAATGGTCAAGGATGAAAAACCAAACGGCACTACCAATAACAACCTTCATCTTGCTGGGGCTGACTGATGATGCTCAACTGAAAACTCTGCTTTTTATCTTTCTATTTCTTTCCTACGTGTTAAGTGTATCTGGAAACCTAACCATCATCACCCTTACTCTGATTGATTCCCACCTTAAAACTCCTATGTATCTTTTCCTTCAAAATTTATCCTTCTTAGAAATTTTGTTCACAACTGCTTGTGTTCCCAGATTGTTGTATAGCATATCATCTGGCGACAAGTCCATTACCTATAATGCCTGTGCCAGTCAACTGTTGTTTACAGACCTCTTTGCGGTAACAGAATTTTTTCTCCTGGCCACCATGTCCTATGATCGCTATGTGGCCATCTGCAAACCACTGCATTACACCACCGTCATGAACCGCAGAGTCTGCAAGAACTTCATCCTCTTCTGTTGGGTAGCAGCGCTGATCATCATTCTCCCACCAGTTAGTCTGGGTTTGGGCCTGGAATTCTGTGATTTGAATGTCATTGATCATTTTTGCTGTGATGCATCTCCTATTCTGAAGATCGCTTGCTCAGACACCTGGTTGATAGAACAGATGGTTATAGGTTGTGCTGTGTTGACTTTCATCCTCACTCTCATGTGTGTGCTTCTTTCCTACATTTTTATCATCAGGACTATTCTAAGGTTTCCCTCTGCCCAGCAAAGGAAAAAGGGCTTTTCCACTTGTTCTTCCCACATGATTGTTGTTTCCATTACTTACGGTAGCTGCATCTTCATTTATGTCAAACCTTCAGCCAAGGATAAGGTAGCTATTAACAAAGGGATTTCGCTCCTTATTACTTCTATTTCACCGATGTTGAATCCCTTTATTTATACACTGAGAAACAAGCAAGTGAAGCAAGCTTTTCACGACTCAATTAAAAAAATTGCATTCCTTTCAAAGATGTAAAAGAAAACGGAGTCAATAAATTCAATTCGAAGGAAGAACGAATAGACACAAAACCTGAACTCTGACTATTCCATTTTAACGCTTTGTTAAAATCAAACCTGAGGATGTTTACTTTGACTATCTGGCAGAAATTGCTGTTTCCCAAACATGTTGGTTGTTATTCCTGGAAACACAGTGGACTGCTTTTTTCTGCCATCTTTCTACACTTTTAGTGTGGCTATGTAGACTATGTTATAGCTAACAGAATGACTGTGGAAGTAATGAGCATCATTTCTAGACCTGGCCTATAAAAATATCCAATATGTGATCCACCATCACTTTTCCCCACCTGCCAGCCAGATGCCCATGTTTCAGTGACTTTGTAAGCTTTATGTTGATGATGAATATTTGGTTTTCCATCTCAGCTAACAGTCTTCACCCAAAGGACAGGCCATCACAGAAAGCTTGGTAATGCTTCTCCTCTGCCCCAGGTCCAGACAGTTGTCACCAGGTTTGACAGGCAAAGTATCAAAGAACTATCATTGTCACTTAGCAAGGGGACCACATTCACAGTTAGCTCCAATTTGGCTACCTGGGTGAAATTATAACCCAACATAAAGTATCATCAGAAGTATATGCTGTTAAATTTAATAGTATGAATATTATGTCTTGACTATAGGCATCCTTCTCCTCAGATACCCATAAACTCAAATCTAACCCAGCACAACCACATGAGGAAAAATAATATTAAAAACAATACATAAAAAGTCACAAAGTTGCAATATCACCCACCCCTATTTCACATCTCCTCGTCCTATAAACCTTTCCAGTGAAGGGCCTGTATTACTTCCTCTCATATTCTGTAAGCAGGCAATTATTTAAATAAAATTCTAGCCTTTCAGTGTTTGACAACCACTTCTTTTGAATAACCAGTTTTAATTGCCCCTTCCAATTTTCAATGAGTTCCCTGCATTGAAGGCATTATAGAATATAATACGTCTATGCAATATTTTGTTTTTCTTGACCCTCTATGTACCTTGGTAGCAGTAAAGTATGTAACTTTATCAGAAGAAGTATATTCAAGGTACTCTCAAGGGTTTGTGCAAGTGGATGTTAATCCTTCAGCCAATCTCTTTCAGATTCCATAAGCTGAATTGAGGCAGTAAATTTAGACCCTGTACAAAAATTTGCCATTCTAAGTCACAATTTTCACTACATTTGAATTCTTACAGGCTAGGATCAATTGAATAAATCTAAATAAGTATTTTAAGATGTTCATGTGGAGCTAAAGTGGCTTTCTCTCACCCTACAATTGATATTTTGCTATTAATTCTTTAGTGACATCCTAATAATTGATCTTGTTTCATATTATTCTTCAAAAGCTCTCTAAAAAGCTTTTATCCAATTTATCCAATAATCATTTCCAACCTCATCTTTTTACTTCTTCCCTTTGACTGACTTCTCTCTTGAATAACATATATCTTTTTTTTCCATCATGGGTATTTTTATCCTATGAGATAACCGAGATAGCATTGGAGTACAGCTTCCTAAATGTTCTTTTAACTTTCTGAGAATAAATGGATAAAAGGTGCCCAAGATTGAGAACCTCACCTATTACAGCACCTACCACAGTCTGAACTAACGATATTACTTTAGGTCCGTCTTTCCTGTCTCATAAGTTTTATTTAAGGTTGTCTGTGTTTATAATACCTGCACATCAAAAGGAATATTTCAACTGTGGTTCAAGGAGGGAATGGAGGAATTATCCTTCTTAGGGTGAGCCTGTACGATCTCTGCCTTTACCCACTAGAATAAGGCTGTCAGTACCACATCTGGCAGTGTCACTTGAGTCATTAATCTAAATGATTCCTTCCATACAGTAGTACCTATAATTAATAAAGTGCTCCCTTTTTATTTATTTCAAGAAGCTGTGCTAGTAAAGATTCATTAAGCTTTTGCTGTTGTTTCTCCATAAAATATTCTAAGTTTCTGAAAAAATAACTTTGCAATCTTTGGTCATTTGATCATTACCTCTGGCTACTTCTATTATTATCCAGATTAATCAATAGTCTTAATCAATTTGAGAGAGATTGAATTTCTTCCCAGGTGACCATGTGAACATGTGAAGGCTTTTCAGCAATGGGAAGACTTTCTCCTTTTTCTCCAATTTCTCAAACTTCTTCCTTCAGATTAGAGAATAGAATGTTTTGCTAATTTCCATTATGCATTGTATTCTCTGTCTTTCCACTTGACTAGCTCCTCTGGGCCTCTGTCAATTTACTCTGAGTTTCATTGGTAAGACTTGTACCCCCATCTCCTAAAGATTTTCATCACATCATACTGAGGATTGTTTGGTAGCCATCCTGGCATCAAATCCTCTTTATGTTTTTCCATCCTTTCTCTCTCACTCTCTTTTATATTTTTATTGACAAAACCACATTAACCATTTGATCCATAGGTCTAAAAAAACCATTCTCCTCACAGCAACAATCTTGTGTACCAAAAATGTTTCATCATTGGAGTCAGACTCAACATGAATTATAAACTTAGCCCAATGTTTCCAAAGATACTGGTGATAGCAAGTTACAGGTCAAGCATTCTTCTCTTAGCAAGGCCCACAACTGATAGGTGCAGCTGTTCATAGAATGTCCTTCTTCTCCTACATGGGTTGTGATATGATTCAGATTTGACCCAAGAGGTTTAAGTGAGGCATATGGAACATTGTTTGAAAAGAAATAGCCATTTCAGTTATGAAAGACACTTTTTATTTTAATGCACCATTGGTTGCATAGCTTACAAGGCATTTTCCAGCAAGCCATGACTCTTAATTCCATAAATTCCATGTTTATTAACAATAAGCAACTCAGATAGATGAGATAACCCTGCTAAAAACATCTTGCTGCTAAAGTCTCTTTGGTTAGTATGTTTCTCTAGAGGTCTGTCATTAATTAACCCCTTTACAAAGGGATTTTACCAGGTTATATCTTCCCTTTTGCTTGTGAGTCCTAGGTCACAGCTGTAACTCACCACCACCAGAGCCAGGCTGTCACTGCTCTGCATTTCACACCCTGAAGCCTAAGTTGCATCTGTGGCTAGGCTGTCGCTACTCTGCATCCAGCCCCCTTGGGGGCACTGCTGCACCTGCTCTGGAAGTAGAGATGCTGCACCCAAGTCTTTCCCCACCAAAGCAATTTCAAAAAGGCTGCAAGAGGTAACTGCTCCTTCAAATTCATAGACATCAATGCAAAGCCACTAGAAACATGAAAAAGCAAAGAAATATAACACTGTCAAAGGAATACAATAATTTTCCAATCCCCAACACCAAAGAAATGGAGATCTATGAGTTACCTGAAGAAGAATTCAAAATAATTATTTTAAAGACACTCAGTGAGATTCAAGAGAACACAGATAGATAATTCAATGAACTCAGGAAAACAATACATGAACAAAATGAGAAATTCATCAAAGACACAGAAATCATAAAAAACAAGCAGATAAACAAACATATATTCTTCTGGAGATGAAGAATACAATGAATGAAGTGAAAAATACAATAGACAGTTTCAAAGGCAGAATAAATAAATCAGAAGAGAGAATCTGTGAACGAGAAGGCAGCTCTCTTGAAATTATCCAGTCAGAGGAGAGAAAAACAACAAGAATGAAAATGAGCGAAGGAAGGCAATAGGATTTACGGGACATCAAATTTGTTAATATACATAGTATGGGATTCCCAGAGAAGAAGAGAGAAAGGAGTCGAAAGCTTATTTAAAGAAATAATGACTGAAAACTGCCCAAATCTTGGGAGAGATATGGACATCCAGGTACATGAAGATCAAAAGTACCCAAATTCACCCAGAGACATCTTCACCAAGACACATTATAATCAAACTTTCAAAAGGAAACACAAAGAAATTTTGATAGCAGCAAGAGAAAAACCTGTTACAGACAATGTAACCCCCATATAGCTAAAACAATTTCTCAGCAGACACCTTGCAGGCCAGGATAGAGTCAAAATAATAGACTCAAAGTACTGAAATTAAAGAATTTCCAACAAAGAATAATTTTCCTGGCAAACTTGTCTTTTAGAAATGAAGGAGAGAGAAAGAATTTCCTAGACAAAAACAAGCTGAGGGAGTTCATTACTACTAGAATGGCCTTACAAGAAATGCTAAAGGGAATTCCTCAAGCTGAAACAAAAGAATGTTCGTTAGTAAGATGTAAACATATGAAAGTATTAAAATTCACTTGAAAAGGTAAATATATAGTCAAATTCACAATATTCTAATACTAATGGTGTGGGGGGGCGAAGTCACTTTTAACTCTATCCTAAAGGTTAAAAAACAAAGATATTCAAAATAACTAAAGCTACTATATTCTGTTAATAAATACACAATCCAAAAGATGTAAATTGTGACATCAGCAACATAAAATGTGAGAGAGTCAAGAAAAACTATACAGCATTTGTATGAGATTGAAGTTAGTTGTTATCAGTTGTGTCCCCCGAAAAAGTTCAGTTGAAGTCCTAACCACCAATACGTTAGAATGTGACCTTATTGGCAGTAGGATCCTACAGAGGAAATCAAGTTAAGTTAATGCAATCTACTTTCAGAGAAGACCTTAGTTATGTATATGAGCCTCCACAAATTTCAGGCTGAACCATGAGCCAGATACCTATGGTTCAAACGAAAAAACAGTTTTAGCAAAGGCTTAAAATACTGAACTGAGATTTGAGCCAACACTACAGAAGATAAGTCTGAGCTTGTAGTTTGAATCTAACAGGGTTGAAAAAAAAAACCATTTACATTTTCCAGGAGACTATAACAGAACCCAGAGTTTAAGCAGTGTTATATTCACAGTGTGCAAGATACAATGTAAAATTACTGGACATACAAAGAACTGGTAAAAATGTGACCCATTCTAAAAGACAATCACTTATGAAATGACAATTAATTGGTGCCAAGTCCAAGATGACTCAGATATTGGTGGAATTACCCAAGGACTTTAAATCAATCTACATAACTGTGCTTTATGAGATAAAGGGAGATAATGAAAAGTTAAGATTTCTCAGAAGAGAAATAGAAAATAGATATTTTTGAAATGAAAATGTTAGAAATTAAAAATACAATGTTTCTGAAAACAGTCACGGTTTGGACTTAATTACAGAATAGAGATTACAAAAGAAAAAGGCAATGATTTTGAATTTAGAGCAACAGAAATTGTGTAATCCTTAGAAAAGAGAGAAACAGAACTTTTTTTTAAATTTACAGAGCATCTGGGAACTATGGTACAACGTTAAAGTCTACTATATGTGCAATTTGAATCTCAGAAGAAGAGAAAGAAGGGGACAGAAAAATATTTGAGCAATGTATGGCTAGAAACTTCCCAAATATGGGGGAAGAAGAAAATTTATACATTTAAGAAGCTCAGTAAACCCATAAAAATGATATTCAAAGAAAATTACACCTAGACATATTAAAATCAAAGCATAGAGAAAGTTAAAAATGTGAAATATAAAACAAAGTAAAAATGTGAAAATATGAACACGAATAATAAAAAATATATAAATGTAGGTGTAAAATATATATTAAAAATTTCCAAAATGAAATAGAATAAGATCATAAATAAATACAGAAATATAAAGGCCCATGAAATATAAAAACAAAAGAATTATAAAAATCTGGGTGGTATTTCTGAAAAATATCAACAGTAGTTATCACTTTGCCTTTTCTTTTGTTAAAAGATTTTTTCTTTCTTATTATTGAATAGTTATATTCACAATAAGCATTAATTAAAAATTTTACAGGATTAATAAATTGAAAAAATCTTCTTTATTATCTTACTAATGCCTAACATGATGTTGAAATAAAAGAAAAGGAGGTTGCCTTTTGCCTTGTAATCTGATCCTTATCACTGCATACCCGGCCTACTTCTGATGCTCATGTGGTTTATACATGTGTCTATGAGGATATTTTCCCCAGTTCTGTCTGTTCCCTTCTCTACCCCCAAGGTCTATTACACAAGAGATTCATTAGTAATGCTTAAGGCAAGACCACCAAGGACAGGTTTGTTTATTTCACTTACGTGAAAATTGGGTCAATTTTTTTAAAAGGGCAATTTTGTCAACTTAGAAATATTTCCCTGTGCCAGAAATATCAGAATATCAACTTTTCCGACAGGGAAAGATCCTTACTGAGCCATTTAAACTATCGGTATCTCTGTAGTTACAGAGTAAAGAAAACATTTCTGGGGCTCACTAGGAGGCCGGCTTTCTGTTGAAAAAAACCTTCATTTTGTGTGGATGGTGGAGGACTTAGTGAAACTGCTCTCTGGGTGGATTGTGTGTTCATGAAATGAGCACTCAGAGCCCACCCACGTGTCTCCACCGTAAGACATTCCTGGGTGACTTGTTTCACCCTTTGCAACTTTGGGGTTTGGTGAACATTTGAATTGATGATTATCAGAGAAGTATTCTTTTTTATGATTTTCCTTTCCTTTTTTGAACTCTAGAATGATGCTTTTCTCTGAAGAAAGTGTCTATAACAAAATAACTGATATGATCTTTTATTTTATGAAAATTTCAACAACCATTTATGAAGTGTGGCTTTTCAATATGAGTGACAAACATATAATAGTAACTGACAGTTTGCTTTTTATGTATCAATACAATGAAGGTCATCTAAATGTAGTGGAATTTGGGGGAGGGACACTCATAGGTATCCTCTGCCACAATCTCACCCTCATTTTCAACAAAAATTGTATATAAAATATGTAAATTTTATCTCTACTGAGTGACTTATTTGCTGATGTTTTATCAGTTGGCGACCCTGCTCTGTAATAGCCTTTCACGTTTTAATGTAAACTCAATTTTTAATATCTGTATCTTAATATCAATGCCAATTAATTTCATGAGTGTTCTTAAGAATGTAGAATATTAACGACTGGAAGAAATAGTGGTATTTTGGGAAGAAAAGATACTATTCTCAGTACATGCAGGCTGAACGAGGTGCCTTGGAGTGAGTGAGGTATCTGAATTGTGGTGACGAGAACTGAGGGGACGTATCTGGGTTGCAGATACAATTCATTTGTACACCACCACTGGAAATGCTGTGTTGTCCCTTTATGACCCTTAACCTGACACTGAGGTGGCGAGGCTAACTTTTAGGCAAACTGTGACCTGTTTTTCCCTTAGTTTGCTTTTCTATAAATTTTTTAGTCTAAATCATGAACTGGGTACAAAGTGGGAGCTGATATCTACCCTTCCTAATTAATAGGAAGGAAACTTTTTGAAACCACCAAGTAAAACTTCATGTAACGGTCTAATTGAGGCCTCTAAGACAAATGCCTTTCAATTTAGCAATGTAGGAAAATGATGAGGTATACAGACAATGACTGATTACAGGAAATATCTGAATTAGCTGTTATGTAAGCAATCAGATCAGAGAGAGGACCGAATAAATAATACTTAATGACCCAAAGAATTTCAAGTAATATACTTTTTTTTTTCCAGTCTAGGACTATAACTGACCTGTAGTGATTTTTTGTACAGAGAGCAAAGAATGATTTTTACATTTTAAAGAACTCATTAAAAAAATTAAGGACAATGTACAACAGAGATTATATGTGGCATATACATTAAATACCTACATTTTTTATGTATCAATTATACCTCAACAAAGTTAAGACAAGAAAGAATCTAATTGACCCTTTGTAGAAAAAAATCGGTGGACCCCCATCTGAGACTACATCCTTATATTAAAGCATGTACCATAAAAGAGAATGTACATTTCACTAAATGAGAAAACAAACTGTTCTGAGTCAGAAGAGTAAATATAAAATGTATTAATTTTACAGTAAACATTTATTGAGCACTGGATAAACTCTGAACAGGGCTAGTTGCTGTGGAATCTCACTGAACGAGACATAGCCCAATCTCAGTAAAACTACATCCACATGTTTAGTGGTAACAGAGAAGCATAGTGCGCTAGAGGGCAAAAAAGAGAGGCATACGGAGAAGGAAGTTTCAAGACACTGTTTCGCAGGAAGTGACACTAAGTCAAAACTTGAAAAACGCATAGTGAAGGTAAGGACAGGGGTGGGAAGTTAATGAAACGAGCTGTATCGGAAAACAGACTCCACTCAAATTTGTAGATAACGTTGTTTTCGTTTGTGGAAAGTGAACGCCCGCCCGGGGTGGAAGCATCTGCAGAACTGCTTCATCCATGAGTGCACTCAGCCGTCAAAAACTCCAAGCATTTCGGGTCTTCTTTGTAGACGTTATATATTTTTTTTCTAGGTATAGATAGAATCTATGCAACTTAGTTACTGCTAATTAAAATTAATTCATAAATTAACTGTAAACATAAATCTCAAATGATATGCTTCATACCATAAAGAGAATGAAATTTGTTATCACCGCAAAAACATGGTTGAAGCAGCACAGATTCCTGGAGAAGAGAATATACCAGACAAATAGTCCACGTGAAGACGCCACAACATCCTGCCTGGCAGGTAGAAAGTGCTCAGCAATTGCTGTTTGCTTTTTTAGTTTTAGGGTTTTTTTTTTTTTTTTTGTAAAATTTTAATTATGAAATAATGTTATACTTAAGAGTCGAAAAACAGTGCAGTTCCCAGATATCCTTCACCAGCTCCCCCTAATGTTACCATCCCACATAGTCATCGTGCAATGATGAAAACTAAAGAATTAACATTGTTTACAAATACTGATCACTGAATACAGGCTCTAGGGTGGCTGTGGGGCGCGGCCCGGCTGGGCGAGGAGGCTGCGGCCGCTGCATCTCCGCGCTCCGCCGACACAGGCCCCGCCGGCCCTGCCCCGCGAGGACGCGAAGGAGCAGGCGGCGCGGCGGCGGATCGCGCCCCCGCGGGGCTCGGATCCCGTCCTGGTCCCGGCCCGCCGCCGCCACAGCGGGTCCCCACGCCCGGCGTGGGGGGGGGGGGGCCGCGCGCAATCTTCGACCCCGAGCCCGGCGCCTGGCCACGGAGCGGCCCCGCGCGTCAGCTCATCCCCCTGCCTTCTGCGAGACCCCGGAGAAGCACAGATGGGAGAGCGGGCACCGCCCTGGCTTGAGGGTCTCAAAAGAGCGACAGATTCATTGAAAAAAATTAAATTAAATACAGACTTTATTTGGATTTTTCCTAGTTTTCCAGTGATGTCATTTTTCTGTTCCAAGACCCAAGTTACTATGTGACATGAAATTGCCATGTCTCCTTAGTTTCCTCCAACCTGTCTCATCCTGTCTTCCCTTGTCCCTCATGACCTTGAAAGTATAAACAAGGTAATATTCTTCAGCTTTTTTTCACTTATAGCCAATAATTCCTTTACCGAATATGGTAGCACGTCAAGTGTTTATATCGTACTTTTCAAACACTATGTTCTACATCAGAGTGAAAATGGAGCGAAAATCGGGTATTGACATAGAAACTTAGAGATAAATAGTAGAAATGGAAGGCAATGGCTGTTATTGGGATGACAATTCTCTGATACCAAAAGTAAAATGAAACTAAATGAAATGAAATAAACTCTGGTCCTAGGCCTGGGAACAAACATTCAAATACTGCGTACATGGCCTAGAGGCTCTGTATAAATTGTCAAACTCATTACGGATTTATTTGCATTTAACAGGAACCAACACTTCAAGCATCTGGTGAGTAGTGAAGAATTATTGGGAGCAAAAGGACATTATAATATCTGTAAAATTGTATCACACAGATCTTTTCAAATTCTACAGCTAAATCCATTTCAGAGAATAAATGACAGATTTTAGATTAATTGAAAAATAGAGTTGTGTGATCATGTACGAGGGTATAAAAATATGAACTGTAGTACTGTTAAACTAATATTTAAGAGAAACATTATCTTGAGAAGACTTATATTGCACATCAAAAGAGCTGACAATACAAGAGTTTTGATGGGTCATTATCAAGTCAAAGAAGAAAATGACTATTTATTGCAATGATTAGATTTTTAACCAGTGGCCATGGCCATGTGATTTTACACAAGTTTTCTCAGTTCAGTGTCACTTGAGTTTGTGAGGAGTTTGAAAAGAAGTACAAGTGAGTGGTGAAAAACTGTACGTCATTACATTCATACTTCTGGGACTGACAGATGATCCTCGACTGCAGGTTCTGATTTTTGTATTTCTGTTTGTCACGCATACACTGAGTGTAACTGGGAACCTGACCATCATTACACTCACTTTAGTAGATTCTCACCTTAAAACTGCCATGTACTATTTCCTCAAAAACTTCTTTTTAGAAACCTTATTCAGCACAGTCTGCATTCCCAGATTCTTACACAGCTTATCAACTGGGGACAAGACAATTTCCTATAATGCTTGTTTTGCTCAAGTATTTTTTGTCCTCTTCCTTGGAGCCACAGAAATTTTTCTCCTGGTCATTCATGTCCTATGATTGCTATGTGGCCATCTGCAAACTCTTGCATTATGCAACCATCATGAACAGCAGAGTCTGTGGATGGCTTGTTATCTGCTGTTGGATAGCAGGTTTTTGGGTCATATTCCCACCACTTTGCCTGGGCTTAAATCTGGAATTCTGTGACTATAATGTCACTGATCATTTTCTCTGTGATGCTTCTCCTACGTCGAAGATCTGTTGTTCAGACACATGGTTCATAGAACAGATGGCTGCTGCCCTTGCTGTGTTGACCACCATCATGACACTTCTGTGTGTAGTTATGTCCTATATATATATATCTTCAAGAGTATCCTAAAGTTCCCTTCTGCCCAGCAAAGGAGGAAGGCCTTTTCTATCTGCTCTTCTCACATGATTGTGGTTTCTATCACCTACGGTGGTTGTATCTTCATCTATATCGAGCCTTCAGCAAAGGATGAAGTGGCAATTAATGTGTGTGTCAATGCTTGCTACTTCAGTTGCCCCCATGTTGAACCCATTTATTTATACCCTGAGGAACAAGCAAGTGAAACAAGCTTTCACAGACGTAGCCAAATGAATATCATTGATCTCAAAGAAGTAAAGGAATGTTGAAACAGCATTAAACATGTCAGAAACGAGCACTGAGCCTTGAGCTCATAGCCTCAGATTCTTATTGATTGTACCTTTGTCCATAGTCTGTTCATATTAACTTGCTGTTATTATTGAATCTAGGACCCAAGTTCATTGTTTCAATGTTTGTTGAAATAAACAATTTGCTTATTTTGCTTTTTTATTTTTCTCTTTTATTTCCACTTGCCGTTGCCATTCCTCGGTCTCTTATAGGCCACCCTCTTGAATGTTTTCGAAGGTGTTTTTTTTTTTGCTTTGCATGTGCTTTCTTATAAAATGTGCTTGAATACAAGTAGCAAAGCTATGTATTACTGGTAATTGCTAAAAAATATTATTTGCACCCAGTAGCATTTGCCTCCAAGATGTATGTCCATTCCAGTATATGATACAGCCTTTCCAGTGTAATTGCAATGTGACTTCAAGGAAACCTTTAAAAAAGTATACATATATATTTTAAAGCATCATTTAAAACACTAATGCATAAAATAGTCTTCAGCAATAGTAATAAATAATTTTATTTACAAAGACAATTTAATTATAAAAACGGTAGGGTAGTTTAATGGAACGTGTACAATGCATTATCTAGCAATAAATAATTGTGCTATGAATATATAGAAATAACCGTGATGTTTTAAAACACAAAAGAATACTTCATAGTAGAAATTTAGCAATATGAATTGGGAGGGAATGGAGAGAGTGAATTCAGCAATAATCACCAATCTCTCTTAAAATTGGTATCAGATTGGAACTTACTGAAAATCAATTCAAAGAAATATGGACATTCATTCCAAGACTATGTTCTCCCCAAGTAAGGCCTAGACATTCCAGATGTAAGAGGGAAAAGGGCTAAAAAAGCCATCAGGAGAGTAAGGTCAGCATCATGGTGGAGGGCGTTGTTCCCTTTGTCTCTTCTCTCCAAGTTACACCCAATTAGACAGCCATTGACCAACAGAGGGTTCCCTACACAGCACAACAAGATGCATAAGAGATCCATGCATCTGAGGTGGGTGGACTGGACCCCTGGGAGGCAGTGGAACTAGGGGAGCAGCCCCCCCACCTCCCCAGCAGCAGCAATCCAGGGAGCACTGCAGAAACAGTGGAGGCCACAGCTTGCACAAATGTGAGTGGATGTGGCGGGAGTAGAAAAAACAGGTGCGAATTGCTCCCTTTAGGTCTCCCAGTGGATCCAGCACATGTGACCCCCCGCCCCCCTGCAGCAGTGGCCAGGTCTTTCCAACACTGAGGATAGTATACAAAACTTTGATTTTCTCGGCTTGGCTCTGGCATTTCATCCTGACCTGAATTTTCGAAACACCCCAGCTAGTGGCTAGTTCTAGACACCAGAGACTGCACGAGGGAGCAGCAACAGCAGCCTCTCCTTGCTTAGCCTTTGCTTCCTCCCAGTGGTGGCAAGTGGAACCTGCGACCAGAGCCTTCAGGAACCACAGCAGAACCAGTAAACCAGCCTCCAGTGGTGGCACCCCTGACACCAGCTCCACCAACTATGGGGGCTACATAGAAGACCCCCAGACTCTGGGCCCCTGGCAGTGACAGCAACCCCCAGGAACAGAGCACCCCTGGCAGTGGTGCAACCAGCACCCCCAGACAACATGGGAGCAGCAGCACAGGTTGTGCATGGAACAGCAGCATCCAAGCCCATGGAGAACCCACAGAGATCCAATGGAAGAACATGACACCCAGGTGACCCTGGAAGCAGCAGAAGTGCTCGCAGCCTGGTGACCCCAGTGGCAACACCTGAGACTGGAGGGACATCCTAAGCAGCAAGGCACCAGCAACCTCAGAGGCACAAGCCACACAAGGAGGGCACTGAGGATGCCACTGACAAGGCAGTGGAGGGTGGAAAGGGCAGGTTCCCAAATACAACCGGAAGCAGCTCAGAACCAAAGTAACCAGAGCCTTACCCAAATAAGAGAGGTGGTTCCTACCACAGATGCACCGGCAGAGGATCAATTCATCAAACACCACGAAGAACTACAGTAACACTTTAGAACAGAAAGAGAATGACAGCTCCTTAGAAGTCTGTGATACAATGAAAGAGTGGATTTCATATATGAAATGACATTTAGGAAGAAGCTTCTTTTTTTCTATTTGAACCTAATACAAAAATGCACTGCATTTTTGAGACTACCTTTAATGTTACGTAGACATGAACCCAAATGTATTGCCTCCCTGTGGATGAATGTCTAGTAAGATGTATACTTCCTGTGCTTTTCGCAGTTTCTGGAGTCAGACTGCCTGGGGTTTATTTTAGTCAGTTTCCTCGATAACATCTGGTTCATGGAACTTGAGGATTAATTGAGATAATATACACAGAGTCCTTGGCAGATAGTGAGTTAAAACCTCTATCCTTAATTCTTTCTCTCCTTTATTTTCCTCTTCTCCCTCATCTTCTTCTATTTGCCCCATAAATCACTCTAACACTTATGCTAATGCATCTGGGCAGTAAGCAGTAGCCCAGACGAGTGGCTTTTGTTTCCTACGTTCTCTATGAAGCCGGTGAATTTTGATGACTATGAATGTTCATTGTCTATATTAGTGAGTATTAAGGCTGGAATTCAGGGACTCTACAATTTTGGATATAAGGCAATGGTGTTCCACATTTCTTTCTCAACCATAATTGTGAATTAATCATATGGAAAGATATTTCTGTTTAAATAAAAAATCCAAATCCTCTGATTTTCCTCCATGCTGAGGTAAAAAAGGATTCCCCACTGAGAATATCATTAGTTTGTTACATGAATGGTTTTTACCTATTTGCTATAAAATACACCCACAAAAAACCCTAAAAGTGTGTTCTCCTAGTGTCTAGTTAATTTAGTAGATGCTAAATTGCCTGATTTTTTTCCATCAAGATGGTAACAACTGACAGCATTGGTCTTCTCTATATGGGAAAATATCT
Organism: Tapirus indicus; assembly: GCA_031878705.1. Lineage (NCBI taxonomy): Eukaryota > Metazoa > Chordata > Mammalia > Perissodactyla > Tapiridae > Tapirus > Tapirus indicus. The sequence goes on along the minus strand of CM062918.1, from coordinate 141,931,772 downwards.
ATGGTTTATAGGTACCATTACAAGAAAGAAGCACTATTCCAAGCTCAGGAAGAGCAATAATGATCTGGTAATCAGTCACCCTTTTAGATAGAATCCCATAGAAATTGACCCTCTGAAACAAACTGAGAAAATTCTTAAGCCCTCAGGACTTCACTGGGCATCCTAACTCAAAGCAGTTCTAAACACTCCTCCCTTTCCAATCATCAGTACTTTTCATCTGTGATAGGTTCTAATGAATGTTCTAATAAAGTAATCGAATTCAGGTGTATTTTCTATTTAGTATATTTCCAGGAATATTGGCATTTAATTAACTCAGTGTTCCCTGATGAAAATATCGCAGTTAATTTGGCATTCTAATGAATGATAATAAAGTTATATCTTGGTATAAATAAAAATTGATTTGTGAAAGTTTTATTGTTGGGTAGATCACTTCTGATTGTCCCTCAGATTATTCTGTTCCAGTGAGTACTCATGAATTCATTCAAAACATACTTTTTGAGAGCCTGTTATAGGACTGGCACTAATCTATCCACTGGAGATCAAGAGTGAACAGGAACTGACACATGTCTTTACTGATACATGTAATAAATATTCCTAATGACTCTAATCCCTTCATATTTCACTTTTCTAGAACAAAATAACATAGAAATAACTATTTTCCTTTCCAGAAATATCAAATTGTTTATTGCCATCTTATTTTTAAACACAGACATCTGATATTTTACTCAGACCAAGGAAATAAATTGTTGAATGAAGAAAGAAACTGTAATTACCAAACAAAACATACTTACTCTTAAGGAAAACATAATGGCCTTAGTTGAATGTGCAATTCTGATAGTCCCACGATGAAAATGAAAGTATGAGTGGAGTCAATAGGTTCATAAATGCCCTCTCATGGAGACTTACATGTTCCCACAGCATTTTTTGGAATAGATTGTGCTATTAGAGTTTTCACCAGCTCTTACCATACAGAGACGCTCTTTGGAGATCCTATTCCACTTTAAATCTAGGAAACAATTTCTTGTATCTCAGTAGTGAAATAAAAACACATTTATTTTAAGTGTCTGAGAAATGTAAGGTGATTTTTAGAGATTCAGAAAAAGATGATTTCTGTTATCTCTGTGCAAAGATTGGTTTTGTCACAATGGAGTAAGATGAATGTTTTGTCATCTTGGTCTCTTATGGATGTGCAGGGGCCATCTGTGTGAATAAATAAAGGGTCTTTTTTGACCAAAGTTCAAACATGACTAATGAATCTAACATTAACTGAATTTTGGCAAAACCTAACAGAAGTGTCAGTGGGAACGGTGTCCTTGGAGATAATAACATGCAACAACACTATGAGACACATTCCAAGTGCATAACAATTGCCTGATGAAAAGACATAATTCTGGCAACTCTTCAACTCTTAGATAACAAAGTGTGAACAAAAGATAAAAAATTGTTTCTTATCTGTATTTTAATATATGAAAGTAATATACATAGTCAGTTACCAGTCAAAAAATGTTAATATTTTTCATGTTAATAAATACAGATTTGCATTATAATTTTTCTCCATAGTATAGTCTGTGCTATAGAGAAAAGACAAGAAGTAGAGAGGCTAGAAAAATTGAATGAAATATTGAGAAAAAATATTCAAATCTTGGAATAAAGCAGAATGACTACCTGTTCTTGCAATGTCATTATTTAACAAGTTCACCCAAGAAGTATTTAATTACACAGGAAAATGCACTTGCATTTGACTTTGCTTTTTACTGTTAGCTTAATGTTCAAACACTGTGAGGTTACACATTAACTTAGATTTTTGTCCCATAGAAAAGAGCATACAAAGGTTACAATATTATAGCCCTGTAGGACATTAACCATATAGCTCTGTAGTTCAGTATCTATTAGAAAAATTATTTCAGCAATCTTTGGAATATAAAGTCTTTACCCCACGAATACTTTTTTGAAGTAGCTTTACCACCTTACCGGTTTCATTGTTAAATTGACTAAAATATTTTGCTTGTGTTCATTCAGTAATGGTATAAGAGTCATGTTTCTTAAGCCAGCTCTGGTGATCTAGTGGTTAAGATTCAGTGCTCTCACTGGCCTGGGTTCACTTCTGGTTAGGGAACCACACCACCCATCTGTCTGATGTCATACTGTGGCAGCTGCGTGTTGCTGTGACGCTGAAAGCTCTGCCACCAGTATTTCAAACACCAGCAGGGTCACCCATGGTGGACAAGTTTCAGTGGAGCTTCCAGACTCAGACAGACTAGGAAGAAGGACTTGACCCTCACTTCCAAAAAAATTGGCCATGGAAACTATGAAGAGCAGTGAAGCATTGTCTGATATAGCACCAGAAGGTGAGAGGATGGCGCAAAAAAAAAAAAAAAAAAAAAAAAAAAACTGGGCAGGTTACTGATCTGCTGTACATAGGGCACTAGGAGTCAGAATCCCTTTGTCAGCACTAACAGCCACCATCTATACAGTGGGCCAATTGGCAGGATTTCAACTTTGCCAAATCATAATGTAATAAAAACAATAGTAGTTATATTATTTCAGTATGTATAGCTTAATAACTGTAGTTGAATCGTTCTCAAACTTTGATATGTTTCAGAATCACCTGGAGAGTTAGAGAACTCAAAGACGAAGGCTCATTAAAGCAGGACAGAGCCTGGGCCTTTGAATTTTTACCAAGTTCCCAGATGGTATATTAGTTATATTAGTGCATCAAAACACTGCACTTTTTTCCAGAATGAACAAAAGTGGAAGTCAGATTTACCTTAGAAAGTTAGAAGTTTGTAGGTGGATAGGAATGGGGAGTGGGTGTCTATAAGAATCACTTTTCTTTTTTATTAAAAATTCTCTTTAGCCATAGCAGTGCCAAGATTTACCAAGTTCTATTGCAAAACTCCCACAGTCTGCCAAAATAAGCTTCTGAACTTTCATTTAACAAAAAAACAGCATTTCAAGTAAAGATGTAAAACAAGTGGTTACGTTTTTTAATTTGACCTGTAGGTATTGAAGAATTATTGGAAGGAAAAGGTTATCAGATTACCTCCAATGTCACCTACATCAATGGTTTCTTTTATTTCTGTGGCTTAGGATTGTATTAAACAAGTATATTCACAATGCCTAATCAATTGAAAAAAGAAATTTGAGAAAGTGGAAAGAGATATAAAAATAAGGACTCTAGTACAGTAAAAACAATTTTGAGAAAACTTTCCCTCAATCAATCATGTAATACACATCAGTTAGAGCTGAGGATAGCCATGTATTCAAAATTTATAGTTAAATCCAGGAAAAAAAATCTATATGAATGGCATTAATTGAATATTTTTGCTAGTGTCCATTGTTAACATGATTTTTAATACCACCATTTTCTTTTCATTTTCAATCTCACCTTTATAAACTGGTTGGGCTGAAGTCAGGAGCCCGTGATGAGAAACCATAACAACATTCATCCTGCTGAGATTGACTGATGACCTACAACTTCAAGTTCTGACACTTATCTTTCTACTTGTCACCTATATGTTGAGTGTAACTGGAAATCTAACAATCATCTCCCTCACATTAGTGAATTCTCAACTTAAATCTGCGTGTATGTTTTCATCGAAAATTTCTCCTCAGAGATCTCATTCACTACAGACTGCATTCCCAGATTCCTTCATAGCATGTCTGCTGGAGACAAGACCATTACTTACAACATTCGTGCTAGTTGACTATTTTTTATCATACTTTTGAAGCAACAGAATTTTTTCTCCTGGCCATTATGTCCTATGATTACTATGTGGCCATCTGCAAACCCTTGCGTTATGTGACCCTCATGAGCAGCAGAGTTTGCAGAAGTTTTGCCCTCTGTTCTTGGGCTGGAGGTTTGTTAATCATAATCCCTCCACTTAGCCTAGCCTTAAATCTGGAGTTCTGTGACTTGAATGTCATTGATTATTTTCTCTGTGATGTATCTCTTATCCTCAAGATCTCTTGCTTAGACACATGGTTCATAGAGCAGATGGTTATAATCTGTGCTGTGATGACCTTCATCATGACACTTGTGTGTGTAGTTCTTTCCGACATATACATCATCAAGACAATCCTAAAATTTACATCTGCCCAGTAAAGGAAAAAGGCTCTTTCCACCTGTTCTTCCCACGTGATTGTTGTATCCATCAGCTACAGAAGCTGCATCTTCAGTTACATTAAACCTTCATCAAAAGAAGAAGTGGACATCCATCAGGGTGTGTCAGTACTCACTTCTACCATTGCCCCAGTGCTACACCCGTTCATACAGACCCTGAGGAGCAAGCAGGTGAGACAAGCATTCAATGACTCAATCAAAAGAATTGCATTTTTCTCCAAGAAATAGGAAAATATTGAAATTATATTTCCCAACTATTTCATATCTTTGCAGTCATCATGATAGTCAGATTAACTGTCTAAAAATAGTTTGGGTCTCACAGCTAAAACAGATCCTAACTAGTTCATGTTTTTCCCTCCTTGGAAAAGAAATGTGCTACAGTGCCATCTCTCATTAAGAGATTTTCCAGGAGAACAAACCAGACTACACCTCCAAATCAGTGTCACCCATTCAGCAAACAAGTCAGCTGTGTGTGTATGTGGAAGATGACAGATATAGACTTATAGATAGATAGTCAGATAGATGGATAGATAGACAGACAGACAGATAGGTAGATGTTCCCACCCACACAACTATCAGGACCATTCCCAAGAAGTTATCACAAAAATACTTCCTAAAAATCTGAAAAATGTACCCCATGCAAAAATAAATGTACTTTATTATCAAAGAGGAAGACTATCATTAGAGAACTGGAGGTAACATCTTGAATGGGATTTTATAATAAAGATGGAAATAAAATAGCCCCTCTTAGGAAAAAGCAGGCTAGGAACTAAAACATATATTGAAGCACCAATTACGAAAGTAGCTATATTTTGCACGCAGGTGAGGACAAATTCCCGTAAAATTTAACTAGAAAAATGTATGGAAAACTCAGGTTATATATTGATCAGAAATTAGTAGTGTAAAGTGGGAAAGAACAAAAAAGTATGAACCTCAGTATTAGTTCTCAAGGAAAAATCTTCATACTCTCAGTTATTATATTCTTCACGATTTTTCATATTTCTGTCCTGGCATATGGAAGACTTTTGTCTCACTAATCTTTTATTTATGGATCCTTGTTCATTCTTGGAATGTTTTTCCTTTCATTCTTTAGCTTATCCCTTAGATAAATCCTATCCATCCTTCAGATCTCAGCATAACTGTCTCTGCCTTGACCACTTCCCAAATCTATCCCTGATTAGACAGCCACCCTTTCTTCCCACTTCCCCACATCCTATTCTTTTAAACTTGTTTATTTCTCTCTGCAGAAGAAAAGCCCTTGATGCCTAACCCTTGAAATGCTTACAGATTTTATGGTCACAGCATTCTCCTTATTGCACTAATTCCCTTCATTGCAGTTCACCCTTGACCCCTTGCAATAATCCTTTTGCATACAGTCTCTACTAAGTCTGGATTTGTTTTGTTTTGTTTACGACAATATACAATAGTGTGGATGCTTTCTGAGTTTACTGCTTGTTTAAACATTTAAGAGAGTAGAGATAATTGTCCTTCCAAACAATACTATTGAGGCTTTATGGCACCGATTAATAACAGATATCCTCTCCTATGAGTTGTGAAGAAAAAGAATAATAGACCTAGTCATAGACGATTTAATACATCAGCTTCAGTGATGTGAAGTGGAATTTTATAGAGACATTCTACTTTGTCCCCATAGACTGAATTGTTCCTCTTGCTTTCAGGAGGACAAGGGCGGACAGGGTGTCTCCTCACCTCTGCGCCCTGTTTTGGTCTGTGTACCTAACAGGATTTTCATTCAGCACCGTGCAAATACAATCATACAATTAGGAAAACGAAAGCACGACCACTGGAGTCAGGGTGCCCTGATTTCAATCCTGACTTCACCAGTTTCTAGTTGCATGACATTAACCAAGTGGCACAACTTGATTCTTGATTAATTTGATTTCTTGATCTGCAGAAGGTGATAACAATTACAGGTGCAGCATAGAGCTGTAAAGATGTGAGATAATGCCTATAAAGAGCTTTGAAAAGTTTCTGGTACATAGCCGTTATTATTGTTATTACTCCCTAAATTTGATGAAATTGTGCCAGAGTATTCTCCTATCAGCACCACATCTAACCCAGAAATGGATTAACTCACAGCCTGGCCCCCTTTTCAGTAAATCTAATCTTTAAAGAGGATTTTTTCCCCTGTCTTCTGGCTTGCATCATTTCTGATGTGGAATCTGTGATCATTCTTATATCTGTTCCTGTAGCTGCTCTTTAGAGATTTTCATTATCACTCCTTCTGAGGAATTTAATTATATGATCCTTGGTGTGGTTTCCTTTGTGTTTATCCTTTCTGGAGATTATTGATCTTTTTTGTTTTCATCAAATTTGTAAATTTTAAGCCATTTTTAATTTCTTCAAATATTTTTCTGTCACCCCTCCCCAGCCCTGTAGTCTCTTTCTTCTCAACTCCAATTGCACATGTGTTAGATCACTTGTCCTACAGGTTTTCAATCTATTTACTTTCTCTGTTTCAGTGTATCTAACTTGCTATCTAAAAGTTCTTTTATTTTACATTATCTATAATGCTATTAATATCAAAGAGTAAATTTCTCATTTCAGGTATTGTGTTTCATTTCTAGGAGTTAACCATTTGGTTTGTGTGTATTTCTGAAGAAGAAATTTCTCTTCTAGAATATTTTGGCTACAAAATATTTTTACTGAAATAATAATACAAAGTCTCTTTTGAAAAATTATAAAAATGGAAGAATATATAGTTTTATTTTCTTTTCTTAAATAGTCATATTCCTATATTCATTTTAATAATAGTAAAAATATAAAGTTACAAATTTATACAAAGAAATTGTTTTCTTAAGCTGATATTATAGTAGTGAAATATAATGGAATTAAATTTAATTAAAATTGAGATATAAATAGATCCCCAATATATTTTTGATCTACATTGATCTTTACAATTTATTCCAGCAATTATACACATTATGATTTTTGTTCATATATTTATAAATGTTGCATATAATATATTTAGATAAATGTGCTGACTTATAATCTGAAAAGATCTTTTCCAAAGTGTTAACATTAGTTATCTCCAGATTACAATATCATATATATTTTAATCTGAATAATTTTTGAAATAATTTTATTTGTTCATATAATAGGTAAATACAAGAGAAAATCAGGACTCTTTGGTCTTCAAAGTGATTTAGATGATATAAATGTAAATCAAAATTATTTAGCGTAGGACATTATCTCATTCTTGTTGCCTGTGCTCTAATCTCTAAGCTGTTCCATCTTCTTTCCTCTGAGGACACACCCTCAGAGCTGCATGTTTTAGGCTTTTGGCCAAGATTATGACACAAGACTCCATAGTGGTTTTATTGAACCTGGGTGTCCAAGGACCCTTTTGTTTATTCATTAAGTTGAAGGTTTGCTAAATAAAACAAACACCAATCTTGTTAATGTATAAAGTTCTCTGCCCAGGGTAGTCAGAATTTTCAAAATCTGAGAGAATTCTTGATAATTCTCAACTCTCAAAACTGCTTTTTATTTTCAGGTATCAGCAGCACGAGAAAATACTCCTTAGATTTATAATAGCTAGAGTCTTTTGTGAGGAAAATTTCATAATTTTGTGATGAATACAGAAAGCTCTATGCATTTCCAAACTGCACATGAATGCAGAGTGAAAATATAAGCAATAGAGAACAGAAAGGCACAAATTTTAGACTTAAGACCAATGTTGGTAAACAGCTGCCTGAGTTATGATTGACTGGCAAAAAAGTAAGTACAATAGAGTTTTTGTTTTCAGTGCCCTTTGTAAGAAATGATCACAAATTCCTATGTAAAAAATGCGTTATATCTGTCTTTATTAAATTAGAGCTGTTAGCATGAATTTTGACGTATTGTAATGGAACCAAGAGTTATTTATTGTATGCCATTTAAAAAATTCATTATCCTTGAATAGATAAAAGTCATGGATAGATTGATTTTTATGCATTAGTGTAGTACAGTTTGAGAGATATCAAAACAACAAACTCCTGCCTTATCCTCAATCATAACTTAAAAACAACAAATAATACACATACATTCTCACACACACACACACAAATACGATTATCACTCCCATGTAAAACAAGGTCATATAGTCTGATGATTTATCTTCTTATGTGACATCTTACCCTTCATTACTAACACTGATTCATTAGAACATTAGATCAAACAGAAATGAATCAGTCACATTTTAGGGTCAATTGCTTTCTCAGTCTCTGCTTTGTAACATCTAGGAGAAACTGAGTTCATGGATGAACTGTATTAATGATTGAAAAAGAAATCATGTTATTTCTAGAGCACTGAAACCTGACTGGGATGTGAAAGGCTGAGTTCAGTATCACAGTGACACCCTGAGTGCCCATGTAGAAGTGTTTTTCACAACATCCCAAATTCATCTACAGTGGTTGTACCCTGGATAGCCTTTAACTTGGGGGAAGCTTTCAGCCCTCAAGCTGAGAATAAAACCAAAACAATTTCCTACTCTATGAGAGTGTCTGCAAACCCTGAGGCTTAATTGGAGACCCTAGAAACTTTTTTGTGAGGGTGGATCTTGCTCCCACATCAGTAGGAAGGATATGTTTTAAATAAAGACAGTAAAAGGTAAGATCACATAAAAGGATTCAGGTCTGCAGGTGGAATTTCCTAATTGCTTGGAAACGGAATTTCCAAGCCCTGGAGGCACTGACTGCAGGCTAAAAACAATAACTTGGTGTCTTTGTAACTAATTGGTGGAAGTTGAGAAATAACCTTGGAAAATTATCTTAGTATTACAAACTATTTGACTACCAGCTTCCATAACTCATGGATAGATATACTAAGCCAAAAGTATTGGGAACAAAGATGAAACCATCTGATTGGAAGATAAGGCAAGGTTGAAAATGTAGTATTACTACTTATATCCACAATAAAAATATTACATATAGACAAGATGGTCACTTCAAGACAGTCAAATCAGTTTGCTCGGCATTTATAGCCAGTGCTGAGCTCATTTTGGCTTCACTATACTTTACCCAAGTGTCTGAATTTTTCATGCAGATTGGGCAGGAAGCAGGAGTCCATGATGAGAAACCACACAATAACATTCATCCTGCTGGGACTTACCAATGACCCACAAATGAAAGTTCTAACTTTCATCTTTTTTTCACCTACATGTTGAATGTAGCTGGGAACCTGATCATTATCTTGCTCACCTTCATGGATTGCCATCTTAGAACAGCCATGTACTTTTTTCTCCAAAATTTCCCTTTCTTAGAAATTTCATTCACAAATGCTTGCATTCTGAGATTTTTGTACAACATATCAACTGGTGACAAAATCTTTACCTATGATGCTTGTGCTGTTCAAATAATTTTTACTTATCTTTTTGGGATAAAGAATTTTTTCTCCTAGCCACCATGTCCTTTGACCGCTATGTGGCCATCTGCAAGCCCTTGCATTACGTGACCATCGTGAATAACAGGGTCTGCAATAGGCTTATCATCAGCTGTTGGATGGCCGGTTTGTTAATCATAATCTCCCCACTTAGCCTGGGCCTTAGTCTGGAATTCTGTGACTCTAATGTCCTTGGTCACTTTTTCTGCGATGCCACTCCTCTACTAAAGATCTCACGCTCGGACACATGGTTCATAGAGTGAATGATTTTAGTGTGTGCTGTGTTGACTTTTATCATGACCCTTGTGTGTGTTGTTCTCTCCTATGTTCATATCATCATGACAATTCTAAGATTCTCTTCTGTCCAACAAAGGATAAAAGGCTTTTCTACCTGTTCTTCCCACATGATTGTGGTTTCCATCATCTATGGCAGCTGCATCTTCATCTACATCAAACCTTCAGCAAAGGAGGATGTGGCTCTTAATAAAGGAGTTTCCCTGCTCATTTCTTCTATTTCACCTATGTTGAACCCATTTATCTATACCCTGAGAAACAAGCAAGTGAAGAAAGCCTTGAATGACTCAGTCAAAAGGACTTCCTTCCTCTTAAAGAAGTAAGAGAAAAAAGTAGTTGATTAGTGATAATGAAAAGATGACTATTGCCTCATCTTTTATGGTAAATTTCTAATCATATTTGTGTCTTACTAATCTCTTTTCCAGTCTTATTAACATTTTACAGCTTCTTTAACTTTATTGATGGGGTACTATTATAATTTAACTCCTCTCTTCCAAATCTATTTAACAATTTTATCCACATGGATATAATCATAATAAAATTTGAGTTAAAAGTTATAAATAAGGAGTAAAGCAGTAATAAAAAGCACAAGTTTTTGTAAGACCGTATTATAATTCCAGAACTAGGAAAATATGGTAGATTAAAACACTGTAAAAGTAATACCAGTGCAAACACCTGGAAACTTGTCAATACAATTTAATAACTATTATTTTCAATGTTTAGCTTATCTTAGAGCAAACGAGGGAAATCCCTAAGTGGCGGAGATAAAGAGGATATTGAAAACAGAGCAGCTTAAGCCTATAAACTGACACTATGTATGACACAGATTGGAAAAGAATGAATAAAGATATTTCAAAATGTATCCAAGCAGGATGAATTTAAATACCACTTGGAGAAGGAATATGAGATCTCAGTAGCCACATGATAAAAAAAATTTAGAAATGGCACAACGGCATGAAACTAAGATTATCATACTGATGCACATTCAGTGAAAAGGAGAATTAAAAAAAAATCTGCCCACTCACAAATTCAGATGATAAGTTTGAGTATTTTTGTTTATCAGTTTAAAAGAAAACAAAAGAACAGAAATAGGCTCCTTAATGTAACTTAAAACCCTGATTGTAGACTCACACACGTGGAGTGTTTAAAGTCTACAAATTGGATATGAAATTAAAAATTAAAAATGAATCCTTATAAATTAAGAATACAATTAATAATAGATTAAAATTTTGAGACTGAAAATACAGTATATCTAGAAAGCAATAACATGGTAAAAGTCTGTATATGTAAAACAGATATTTATAAAATTTGTGTACATAAAACACATTTGTATATTTAATGCTGTACTTGATAGAAATTTGTGTGCTTAAATATCTTTGCTATTAAAATATTTTTAAATAGATTAAAAATGAAGGAATCCACACTCATCTTAAACAATTAGAACAACTACACAATAAAACAAAGTAAGTATAGGGAACAATGAAAGTTTAAGATAAAAAACAAAAGCAATAACAGTAAAATTTAATATAAATAATTCAGAAGCTGCTTCTCTGTAAAATTCAGGGAAAAATAATCTTACATACCCAAATATGGGAAAAAAGAGAGAAAGCAACATATTCAAGATTAAAAATTATAAAGAAGATATAAATATCAATACACAAGAGATTCAAATAGATATAAATACATGCTGCATTCAGTTTTACAATGAAAGAAAAATTGCAATAAAATTTCTTAGCAATACATGAATTAGAAAATCCCAAATTTGAATATAGCAATACTCTTATAATTTATCAAGAAAATGAACATATTTCTGTGTGTAAAAAGGAAAGAGGACTAAATCATTTTTAAAAAATTCTAAATTTAAAAATATCCTAAATAAATTCATCCTATATTAAACCATTCCAAACCATGGATAAAGAAAACATCACAATTCTATTTAAGTATATAAAGAGAAATTTTCTATATAAAATACATCTAAGTGCATTCTTGGAATGCATTCAAAGAAAAGTGGATTATGGCCAAGAAGAGTTTAATGTAGTATTAAAAGAAAAACTATATCTCAATAAGATCTATCCAAATACTTTATCATATCAATGTTTAAAAGTGGACAACATAAAAATAGATGCTGAAAAAGTTTTAATAAAATTTAGTAGTCAAGAAAAATTCCAAGTAAAATGGGAATATGGTAAAATAATAAATACAGTTTTAATAAAAAAATAAAAATTATTTTAAAGAATAAAATACCAATAGATTATAAATCAAAATCAAAAGCAAAATATGCATGTCTAGTCTTCTCCTTTTTATTCAATATTGTTTGGAAAGATCTTGAAAGTCATAAGAAAATAAAATAGTCATTATAAATTGCAGAAGATATAAAAATTGAACTTGTAGCAATTTAAATATGCTTATTTTAAACATTATTAACTCTAAAAATAAAATGTATGATATCTTAGCATTTACATCATAATTTAATTGGCAGCAATTTTTTAATTGGCAACATTACTAAGAAGCAACAAAAAAAGAAGTTATGTCTTTGGATTAATGTTGTTTTAATTTCACATAAAGAGGTATGTACTCTTCTGCTAACATTGAAAAAGGCATAAATACAAGAAACTAATAGAAAAATAACAGAATTTAGAAGAGAATTTAAGTTGGATAAATAAAGAATATATTTTTAAAAATTGGTGGCCTATTTTTATATAGCAATGGAGACCTGAAAAGCAAAATTAAGAAAAAAATTTTAGTCATAATAGGAGCAAAGGATGTCATCATGAAGTTAAACATTGGTTTTCCAAATGAAGAAAGAGACACAATTGATTTAAAAATATAAAATAAGATCTGAAAAATACAATAAAAAAGTTATTCTTGGATGAAAATATTTACATCAAAAATAAGATAATTCACTCAAAAGTAATATATAGAATTCAAGGCAATTCTCATTAAATTCCAACAGTTATATTATTAAACACACAAAATTATTTCTAGATACACCTGGAAGAATTAAAACTCACAATTACCTCACAAATGTACAAATAATATCCACTGAAATAAATTGAAAATATATATTGATCTAGGAATAATTAATGCACAAAACAAGGAAACACAGATACAGATCTGTATAAATAAGCTAATATATTTAATTACAAAGATGGAATTTAGGTTCAGTGTGAAAATGTTTGATTATTTAATGAATGTTGTTACTGTAACTTAATCTTCTGTAAGTAAATATGTTAGACCTATTTTACACAACATACACAATAACAAATCTCAAATGAATTAAAGACCTAAATATTATCTATCTATCTATATTGATAGATGATATATATGTACACACACATAGTGTGTGTGTTTCCCATAACAAAATATGCAATGCCATAGTTAAGGCATTTCTTAACACAAGAAAAAAAAGGACATTAAAATAAAGAAAAGAGATACTATGCTTTTGAATATATGTAATTTAAAACATTTAAAATATACAAAGTTATATGTTGATATAACTCAAAAAAGCTGGGAAAAAAAGAAAAATATCTTTTCTACCCAAGAGGAAATACAGTTAGTAACCAAATACATGGAAAAATTATTCATCCTTGAGAGTAATCAAAGAAATGCAAGTGAAAGCAACTTTAAAATAGCATTTTATATGTACTAAAATAGCAAAATTATAACTTTTCATTATAACAATTGTCAATTTTGAAATGAGAGCATGTATTCACTCTTGATGGCACTGTAAACTAATACAATCCTTTTGGGAAAAAATACGTCCATAAAGAAAAATAGTCACAAAAATAAAAAGAAATAATAAAACATTTTATAAATCAAAATACACTGTATATTCAGTAGTAAAAAGTATGTGCTAGATTAATATCTAAATTATAAAAAGAGCTCTTACATATAGGAACAGGATATACAAATACTTCAGAAGGACAATGAAGAACAAGAATAGGGAATTTCCCTACCAGCAAATCAAATTTAATAGTAAATATGTAAATATATAAAATTTTGGTCAAACTCATTAATTAAATGACATTGAGATATTGGAAATGTTGAAAAGAGCTCTTACCCTTCTTGCTTATTAAAATCCTTAGAAAATGGCTACTCCTACACAGTGCCTGTTGAAATGTAAATTGCCAAAGTTTATTTTGTAAAATAATAAAACATCTCAGTAAAAGAACGCACAGTGAATTTTTGTTCTGCCCAGATAGAGTAGCCCCATTCCTCCCACATCCTCTCCATTTCAATGAACAAAATAAATGCATAGAAATTCTCTTAAAGAGGTAAAAATGAAAATGGGCTGCCCAGGGACCTTGGGACTTGAGGAACAACATGGCAGTGAGTTCTCTCAGTTTACATATTGCCTCCCTTATGTCCAAGACAGGGCACTGCAGAAGCCTCCAATTCAGATTAAAAAAAAAAAAGGCTCCAAGAAAAGCCTGATCCACCTAGGCAAAGGACTGAGAAGAGGGTAGCCTAACAACAGAAACCCTTCTTAGCAATACTCACCCTTCTCCAAGGAAACACCAGCAAATCCACACACATATACACTGTTGGTTTCAGCAGAGCCAGGCAGGAAGCCTCTACCCTCGTCCAGCATAAAAGAGACTGAGCAAGGCTGTGCAAGTATATCTTCTATCCTTCCCCACCCCAGCCCTATGAAAGCAAGTGATAAACTTCAATTCTCCAATTGAGTGATTTTGGCAAGGCCAAACAGGAAGCAAATCCCATCTGCCTGGAAAATCAGACGGTGCACCAATTCTCCTGCCAGCGTAGTTTCAGAGGTGACCAGTCGCAAGATAAATCTCCATCCACAACCAGAAAGAGTGAGACTTTACAAGGTGGTGCAAGATGGAGTTAGTCATCTCTAGACTTCACCTACCCTCTCCCCACACTAACATGTCAGCAAGACCTAACAAGGAGTTGAGCCTCCACCCCTGTCCAGCAAGAAAGAAACTGAACTCCACTTTCTTCCCACTAATGAGGCCAGTGAGGTCCAGTAGGGAACTGAACCTACACACCCACCCAGCACCAAAGAGACAGAAACATGTAGTGGGAAGTGGTCTTAGTGGCACTCTCTGCTCTCCCCTTCCTTTTTCCTCCTATCAGCAGAGCCCTACTAGTGGCTGATTTCCCTCACATCCTACAGCAACAAAATGGTATGAGCTATCCCTCCCCATACCCTTCCCTGGTGGGAGTGAAGCCCAGCAGGGAGGAGATCATAAACCCCTACTCAGAGGCAATGAGGCTCTATGAGTCACTTCTCTACTTTCATTGGGAAGGTATCAGTGGGGCTGAGATGGGAACCTGAGATTCCACTCCACTGTCTGCAATGAGACAATGTGAGTTAGTGCACCAATATTACCACGTTGGTGTTGGCAGGGCTAAATGTGAATCTGAACTTGAACATCCTCATTCTACACCTCAAAGGGGAACCACTTTAAAAAGAAAAAGATTAAAATGGATCCAGAGACTTATAATACAATATCCAATAGGTCCAGGATATAATAAAAAAATCACTTGTCATACCAACAACCAGAAAAATCACAACACAAATGTGAAGAGACAACAAATACACTGAGATAAATCAGATGTGGATTTATCTGACAAGAATTTTTAAAAAGCTATAATAAAAATGCCCCCACAAGCAAAAATTCTCTGGAAACAAAAGCAAAAAATAAAAAATATCAGCAAAGAAACAGAGATTATAAAAAAAGAATCAAATGGAAATTATAAAATTGTAAACAAATAGCCAAGGTAAAAAACTTGCTTTATGGGCTTAATACTAGAATAAAGATTACAGAGGAGAGAATCAGAGATCTTTTGAGGACAGAATGATATAATTTACTCAGTCTGAAAAGAAGAAAGGAATTAAACAGAAAAATAAATGAAGAGGGTCTCACAGATCTTTGGGAAAATAACAAAACAGCGAATGTTCCTATAATCAGATCCCCAAGAGAGGAGAATAAGTATGGAGCTTAAAGGATATTTGAAGAAATAATTGATGAAAATTTCCCAAAATTTGCAAAAGTCAGTGTACTATAATTATACTCTGAATTACTGTAAAGACATTCTCAGACAAAGGAAAATGAAGGTTTTGTTGCCAACAAATATACCCTTAAAGAATGTTCCCAGATAAACAAAACCAGAAAATCTGTAGCTAACAGAATTGCCATACAAGAAACACTAAAGGGAGACCTTCAGGTTGAAATGAAAGAACACTAGACAATAATTTAAATCCACACAAAGAAATAAAGAGCACCAATAATGGTAAATACATAGGGAAATATAAAAGACAGTATAAATTATGTTTGTTTGTAACTCTTTTCTGCTATCAGATTTAAGACAACTATATAAAGCAATAACAAAATTGTGTTGCCGAACTTATAATGCATAGAGATGTAATTTGTACGACAATAACAGTAGCAAGGCAGGTGGAGGGTTTAGAACCGTATTCCAGCAGTTTTGCATACTATTGAAATTAATTTGGTTTATTCAGAACTAGATGTTAAAACTTAGGATGTTTATTGTAATCTCTAGGACAACAACTAAGAAAATAACTTAGAAACATATAGTTGCATTGATTTAATGCAAAAAAAGGAATAATGAAGGAATAAAGGAACAAAAAAGACATTGTACCCACACAAACATAATAGCAAAATGGTAGGCATAAATGCTACCTTATCGGTAACTATATTAAATATAAGTGGAATAAACCCTCCAATCAAAAGGCAGAGATTGACAGAATGCATTTTAAAAAGTGATTTAACTTTATACTGTCTACAAGACACAAACTTTAGATTCAAAACCCAAGTAGGTTTTAAGTAAAAGGATCAAAAACATATACCACCCAAAGGAGAGCTGGAGTGGTATTGTTATTATCAAGCAAAAGAGACTATATAACAAAAATTGTTACTAGGGGCAAAGATGGACATTTTATAGGGATAAATCTGTATCAGAAAGACATATTAATTACAGACATATATTGAACTAGCAACAGAACCACAAAACACATGAGGCAAAAACTAACAAAAATGAAGAAAGAAATGGACAATTCGAAAATAATAGTGCAACACTTCAATACTCCACTTTCAATAATGAATGAAACAACTAGGCAGAAGATTATCATGTAAATAGAAGACATGAGAAACACTATTAACCAGCTAGACCTGACAGACATCTATAGAGCACTCCACCACACATTAAGATACACATTTTTCTCAAACACATATGGATCTTCTCTAGGACAGATCATATACTAGGCCATGTAGTAAGAATCACTATATGAAAAAGATTAAATCACACAAATTATGTTTTCCAACCACAATGTAATAAGATCATAAATTGTTAAATGAAGAAAATTTGGGAAATTTATAATTATATGGAAAGTAAACAACACATTCCTAAATAGCCAATGGATTGAAAAATAAATCACATGAGAAATGAAAAAATACTTTGGATGAGTGAGAGCAAAAACATATTAAAACTTATAGGACGCAGCTCAAGTAGTGCTTACAGAGAAATTTATAGCAGTAAAAACCTATATTAGAAAATAAGAGGGGCCTGCCCAGTGGGGCAGAAGTTAAGTTTGCACTCTGCTTTGGTGGCCCGGGGGTTCATGGGTTCAGATCCCTGGAGCAGACAGATGCACTGCTTGTCAAGCCCCACTGTGGCAGCATCCCATATAAAGTAGAGGAAGATGAGCACAGATGTTAGCCCAGGGCCAGTCTTCCTCAGCAAAAAAGAAGAGCCTTGGCAATGGAAGTTAGCTCAGGGCTAGTCTTCCTCAAACACACACATAAAAAAAATTTAAAAAAAAATAAGAAAGATATCAATTCAATTATCTACCTTTCTGCTTTAAGAAACTTGAAAACGAAGAGCAAATCAAAACCAAAAGCAAGTAAGTGGAAGGAAATACTAATAATTAGAGCAGAAATTAATATGGCCACTCCAGCTCTTTTTTGATTAGTGTTAGTATGACATACCTTTCTCCATCCTTTTACTATCAATCTATCCGAATCTCTCTCTATATAGTTGGTTTCTTGTAGACAACATGTAGGAATACAAGAAGGAGAAGAAAGAAAGAATGGAACAGAAGAAATCTTTACAATTTCTCATAGGGGTCTTGTTTTTTAATTCACTCTGACGATCTCTGTCTTTTAATTGATTTATTAGACCATTATTAACATTTAAAGTGATTATTCAGATCACTTTAAGCTTTTGAAAACCCATAGGGCAGAGAAAAGTGACTCTTAAAGGTGAGGTATTTGGCAAATGTTTTTCCTTTTGTCCAATCCTTAATTTGTAGTAAAGAATGTTCTATGGCCTGTTTCCCCCTCCTGGGAGATCCTGACCCTTCTTTATTTCCATTTTTTCCTACAATGATATAAAATTATACAAAACACTGTTTAATAGGTAAAAAGTGTCCCTATGCAAAGATTGTCTGTACCAAAAAAAAAAAAAAAAAAAAGAAGAAGAAGAAAAGGAGAATCCTTCCATACCTCTTTCAGCTCCTGGTGGACCTTGGAATTCCTTGATTTGTGGCAGCATGACTCTCATCTCTGTCTCCATCCTTATGGGCTTTCTTCCCATAAGGACACCAGTCACTGGATTTAGGGCCTCCTTAAAATTCTTAGCTTAATTACATCTGCAAAGACTCCTTTCAAAGAAGTTCAGAATTGTAGGTTCTGTGCATTAGAACTTGGCGGATCTTTTTCAGGGTCACTATTCAAGCCACTACAATGGTCAGCTGATTTATAACAAGTGTGCCAAGACTGTTCACTAGGTAAAGAATATTTTCACCAAATGGTGCTAGACAACTGGATATCCATATGCAAAAGAATGAATTTAGACATTTTTCTCATGCCATATACAATAATTTACTCAAAATGAATCATAGAACTCAATATAAAAGCTAAAATTCTAAAACTCTTAGAGGAAAACATAGGAGTAAATCTTTGTGACCTTGGGTTAGACAATGGTTTCTTAGATAAGACACCAAAAGCACAAGTTGTAAAAGACAGGCACAAATCAATTTGACTTCATCCAAATTAATTTTTTTCTTTTTTGTTCAAAGGACACCATTCAGAAACTGGAACACCCACACAATGGGAGAAAATATTCAAAAATCATATATCTGATGAGAGACTTGTATCTAGAATACACAAGGAACTCTTACAACTCAACAATAGGAAAGCAATCCAATTAAAAAGTGGGCAAAAGATCTGTACAGATACCACACCAAGGAAGATATGCAAATGTCAGATAAGCATATGAAAAGCTGGGCAACATCATATGTCATTAGGGGATTGTAAATCAAAACAACGCTGAGGTATCACTACACACCTACTAGAATAGCTAAATTAAAGTCTGATTATGCTAAGGGTCGGCATTGATGTGGAGCAAATGAAACTCTCAAAACACTGACAATGGGGATGTAAAATGCTAAATGCAAGTTGGGAAACAGTTTGGCAGACCTTTTAAAAGTTAAACATACACCTAACGTACAAACTAACCAACCAGTGCACTTCATTTCGAGGTATTTACCCAAGAGAAATGAAAGTATATTTCCATACAAATCTAGTACAGAACTGTTCATAGAAGCTTTATTTGTAATAGTCACAACCTGGAAAAACTCCATATGTGCATTGACATTGGAATACTATGTAGAAGTAAAAAGGAATGAACTATTGATACACATAAAACCAGGGATAAATCTTAAATACCTGCTCAGTGAAAGAGGCCAGGCAAAAAAAAAAAATACAAATATTTCATTACTGTATTTCCTTAAACTTTTAGATGAAGCAAACTAATCTACAGTGACAGACAATTTATCAGTGGTTGCCTGAGGAATGGAGGAGGGCAGAAAGAGGAGGGCACAAGGGATTACAAAGATGCACAAGGACACTTTTGGGGGTGATGGACGTGTTCACTCTTTTCATTGTGTTAATGTTTTGACAGGAATGTACATATGTCAAAACTTGCCGAACTGTACACTTTAAATATGCACAGTTTAGTGTATGTTTATTCTCCTTCGATAAGGCTGTTAAGAAAAATTTTAAAAATGAATGAAATTACCTGATATTTGTCCTCTTGTCTCCAAGGACACTGGAACCAGCCTTTCTTAGTAATTTTGCTTTTGCCAATTAAAATTACTCCAAAGATCCATTAGTGACTTTTGAGTGTAAATCACCAAGGCCCTTTTATTTATTCATTTATTGCTGGTAGAGCAAACTTAAAAAAAAAAAATCAAGGTTGGTATTGTTCAAACCTGTGTTCCTGTCCAGAGAGATTGAAATGTCAACTCTTTCCAAAGAGGAGAGAGTTTCTGGCATTCTACTGCCATTAGGATCATCTTTTACCTCCTTTTAAATGTTACAATATACAAGAAAATATTTCTCAGGCCTTTCATGAGAAAATCAATCTAATTTGTTGGTGACAGCAATCTCAGAGAGCTTTCTACCTGTTCAGAGGATCTGTGAGTGTGAGCATGGAGGCATCAGCAAAAGTGAAGAGACGTTCTCATGAAAATCTTCATCAAACCTACCATTTTCAACTAAGCACCTTTAAGAATTACTATTTTTAAACCACTTAACAAAGTTATCATTGACTAACAGAAAAGTAAGTATGATAAATTTTGCAACATTTGTAATATTTCCCTTTGTGAAACTTTGGCTATACTTTTGTCTGAGAAAAAATGATTTCATCTGCTTGTATTAAAATCAGATATGTGAATTATAACATACATTTTAGAAAGCTTTCAAAAATATGCAATGTCTTAATAGTAAATAGGTGCATATACAAATATGAATCCTAATATGAGAAATATCCAGAAATGACATCAGCTATACTATCAACTTCAAATGGTGAAATAAAAGCACCCATTGTGTGTGTGTGTGTGTGCATGTGTGTGTATTTCTCCCTTCTTCACTCCAAAAGACTGGCTGCAGTAATAACACTCATTAGAAATCTCTGCCTCCTTTCAAATATTTATTACAAGGTAAAAAGAAATCAGTAGGTTCCATGTCACCATTAATTAGTTTATTGAATTCTGCTTATAATACTGTGTAATATCTTGTAAGGAAAAAAAATTTTTTTGAGCATGGAGTAATGTCCATAGCATGTTGAGCTGAGTAAGGTTACATAGTGACGTGCATGTGGCTGAGAGATAAGCAGAAAGGATGGCAGAAATGTAGGTAGACTGCAGCAATCATTCTCCACTACTTCTTTTTGGTGAGGAAGATTGGCCCTGGGCTAACATCCGTGCCCATCTACCTCTGCTTTATATGGGATGCTGCCACAGCATGGCTCGATAAGCAGTGCATCAGTCTGCGTCTGGGATCCAAACCTGTGAACCTCGGGCTGCTGAAGCAGAGTGTGCGAACTTAACCACTACGCCACCAGGCTGGCCCCACTACTTCTGAATTTAATCTAGCGTATATGTTGCGTATGTCCCAAAGTCCCTGGGAGGGGTCTAGTTTTCAGGCAAACCACAAGCCTAGATCAGCACTTCTTCCCCAGTTTGGTGACTGTCACCCTGTGGGTTTAACAGTATGACGGGGGCAAACCATCAGATGTGACTCTTCTATTTCAGTATGAGTAAAATACAGTTGAAAAACAATGAAGAGAAACTGTTTATAAACAAAAAGTGTGATTTCAAGGGGAATTTTTTTCACTCATTGATGTAGGATTACAAGCATGGAAACACTAATCGACAATTGAAAACATTCAAGCCCCCACTATAGTAATTAATTCTCGATGCCTGAGAAAATTGCTATGCAGCTTTGACATATACTTTGCATCAAAAACCCCATGATCTCTGGATTTAACATAGCATTGATAGATAACAGTGAGGATGGAAACGCGGTATCAATGAAAATACAATTACTTATTTGCAAGACCAGAGAAAGAAGAGAAGGCGGTTATAACTTTTCTCACAATTGTAAAGACCACTTCACAATGTGACTTAATTGATAAAAAAGCTCTTCTTTAACAGAAAAAAGCAAAATAACCCACAAAACTTTCTAGTAATAGAGTCAGAGTCACAGAAAAATTAATAAGCATATCCAGTATCAGAGCAAGATGAATTTAAGTCAAAGTCTGAAGAAATAGCTTTGTGTGTGTTTGGTAAATTTGGGATATACAAATTAATTCAGAAAATATTCTTTAGACATTGACAATATATGTGGAATGGTGTCAGCTGTCATTGCTATCACGGTGAGAAAGGCATGATCCCAACAAACATGTTCTTCAGCTAAGCACTAACACAGAGGCAAGTTTTGTTTGTTACAGGAGCACAGGAGTGGGTGTGTAGGCTAACATACTCATCAGAATTGCAGAAAACTTCCCAGGGGAAGTGGTGCTTCAACTGAAAATCAATGATGATTAGGTTTACTCAGTTAAGTTGGTGACCATGGGACAAAGTACACAACACAACTGCTTACTTATAACACCTGACACAGAAGGCATGGTTAACAAGTGGGACGTGTTGACACACAGGAGAGTAGGGAGGGTGGCTCACTGGAAGATCAGGACTTCTGTTCCAGGCTCACTGAAATGGACATGCATGTGAATTGTGCTAACAGGTATGTTTGGTGCTAGGTTCAATATATAAGTAGATATCGTGGTAGTCAATTGAACATGCAATTCAGAAAAAATCTATTACTAGAAACAGAAATTTAGTATTCATTAAGTGAAAGATGTTATATAAAATTATAGGAATTGTGGACAAAACAGGGAGAGAGTGTATAGTCAGAAGCAAAGAGGAACTAATAACTGTGTGGAATCCAAACAGGCAAAAAGATCACAGTAAAAAAGTCATGTGTAAGTTTTAAGTTAATTTATCAAAACATTTCATAAACATAGATATAAGAAAATTCGTTTAAAATACTGTATTCTGGGGGCCGCCTGGTGGCGCAGCGGTTTAGTCCGCGCTTGGCAGCCCAGGGTACGCGAGTTCGGATCCTGGGCGCCTGCAGACGCGCACTGCCTGTCAGCTATGCCGTGGTGGCGTCCCATATAAAGTGGAGGAAGATGGGCACAGATGTTAGCCCAGGGCCAGTCTTCCTCAGCAAAAAGGGGAGGATTGGCAATGGATGTTAGCTCAGGGCTAGTCTTCCCCACAAAAAAATAAATAAATAAATAAAATAAAATAAAATACTGTATTCTGCATAACAGTTTGCACATTGATAGAGAAATGTAGAAAGAAGGCAAGAATGATAGAGAAATATAGAAGGAAAACAAGGGAGGAAAGCTCATATGTGGTCCTCTCCATAAGGTTTAGCATTGTTCAAAGGAAAAAAATACACTTATTCCAAAAAAAGCAAGAAAAGAAAATAATCTAATTATAAAGCTGGCGCAGAGACTTCAAGTTCAGGGTAAGACTCTTTAGAGTGAGTCCAAACTATATTATGTATTAATGTTTTGACAAGGACCAAATTGTTAACCAAAAGCATAAGTTTAATGATGTGAATTTTTTAAATTTTTACTTAGCTATGAGTGGAGAAGAATTTGAGACCCAAATGACATTTTTGCTACTCATAAAATCTAATCATGTTCACAGTATGATTTATAATGTAATATGACAATGTAGTGAAAGTAGAACTGATTAAATTAGATTTTATAAAGATACTGCAATCTATATAACAATCTCTGAATTATTGGGCACGCAGATTGAACAGAAGTCAGTGATGAAAAACTGTACAATAACAGCATTCATACTGCTGGGACTGACAGATGACCTTGAACTGCAGGTTCTGATTTTTATCTTTCTGTTTCTCACCTACATGCTGAGTGTAACTGGGAACCTGACAATCATCACACTCACCTTTGTGGATCCCCAACTTAAAACACCCATGTATGGTTTTTTACAAAATTTCTCCTTCTTAGAGATCGCATTCACAACTGCCTGTATTCCCAGATACTTGTATAACATAGCAACAGGTGATAATACCATCTTATATAATGCTTGTATCATTCAAGTGTTTTTTACTGACCTCTTTGCAGTAACAGAATTTTTTCTCCTGGCCGTCATGTCCTACGACCGCTATGTGGCCATCTGTAAACCTTTGCATTATGTGACCATCATGAACAGCAGAGTCTGCAGGAGACTTGTTTTTGGCTGTTGGTTGGCTGGATTGTTGGTCATAACTTCCCCACTTAGTCTGGGGCTAAATTTGAAATTCTGTGACTCAAATGTCATTGATCATTTTCTCTGTGATGCTTTCCCCCTCCTGAAGATATCCTGTTCAGACACATGGTTCATGGAACAAACTGTTTTAATCTGTGCTGTGCTGACCCTCATTTTGACCCTTACATGTGTAGTTCTATCCTATACTTATATAATTAAGACAATTTTAGGATTTCCATCTGCCCAGCAAAGAAAAAAGGCCTTTTCCACCTGTTCTTCCCACATGATTGTAGTTTCCATCACCTATGGCACATGCATGTTCATCTATATGAATCCAACAGCAAAAGAAGAAGTGACTATTAATAAAGTGGTTTCACTACTCATTTCTTCCATTTCACCTACGTTAAATCCATTTATTTATACACTGAGAAATAAGCAAGTGAAGAAGGCCTTCATTGATTTGGTCAAAAGAACTGCATCATTCCTGAAGAAGTAAAATAAAATAGCAGTCAATAAATAAAATTAAAATAAAAGATGAAAGGCTGCTAAATCTTTCTATAGAAGCTTATAATTGTCTTTATCTTTTAACAATCTATATTTCAATTATGTTATATTTCTAATCTCCTCTTTAGATTTACTTACATTGCACCTTAATCACTCATTTCTTTCCTTTGGTTTTTACTCAACTACTTGTAGATTTGTCTCAGTAAAGAACATGAAAGTATACTTCTCATAAATTCATTTGTAGATAAATATAATGACATATAATTAAATTTGTAGAATAATAAAAGCGTTCTTTAGTCTTTCATAAAACTGATGGCATAATACTGCTGATTATTGTATTCAAATGTGCATAAAATAATACAAAAATTCAAGTAAGAATTGAAATTTTATGTTAAAGTACAGAATAGGATGAATGAGGGCATGAAGTAATAATACAAGGAACAACTGAGAGAGAAGACAATACCATGTCTAATACTCTAGGAAAATATATTGAAAACAGGAAAAAATGCTGGATAAAATCTCACAAATATTCTTTTGAATAAACAACTGAGAGTAAAGGTTACTATGTGGGCAATCACAAGGTATCAAAGATACAGACTAGTCAGAAATGAAGATAAATAATCACATCTCTGACCCATGGATTCCCAGGAAAGCAAAGAATGGAGGATGGTGAGGGGCAAGTTGTTGAATTACGGGTACAGGGGTTTAGGTTTAAATGTCCATGTGGTGATGGGAGATGAAATGTCAACATCCAAGTGGTGAAAGCTCATGACACTGACAGAATAACACCAAGTCAAGACTTCAAAAGTGTGATTTAGGAAAAGAAATTGACCACTCTTGTGAAAAGACAATTTTCTCTAAGATATTTTTTGATGCTTTCTTGAGTTATGAGCTATCAACGAGGGGTTGGGAATGGTTATACTCCTCTGTTTGTCTGAAAGAGCACTTTTACAGTCCAAATTCTATAAAAAATAACTTATTAATACTATATATAAAGAATTAAATAGTGAGTCCAAATGTAGCTCTTTGAAAGTCAAGAAATACATATACAATGAAACAGAGACACTTTCTAACAACTCATATAAAGCATAAAAAAGCTGTACTCAGAAGAAATTAAAGAATTATTCATCCATAAATATGTTCATTATTATAAAAAAAGAACAAAAAGTGAAGCAACTCCTGCTCATTATAAGATTTTTAAAACCCATAAAATTAATCCAAAGAATGTAGAACATGGATTTTACTAAGGATAGATAATTAAATAAATTTAAAAAGATAAATCTACAATTTGATTCTTTTAAAAATTACCAGAAAATTGATAAATTTCTCAGACACATGAGTGAATACAAAGAACAAAATACGTAGGGTTACAAATAAGAACGAGATATAAATACTACTGCAGTGCAATCTGTGTAACTTTATGGATGAACTATCACAATTCCACCACAACAAAATAATGTGAGGATCCAGAGCTAATGAACAAGGTCTTAGCAATATACAATTTAAAAAATTAGTTCTGTGACTCACACTCTGATTGTCCTCCCTCTGTAGGGATCATGGCTGGACATACTTTCTCTCTCAGGTCAGAAACCACCGATGTGTGCAGAAAACACTCAATCCCAGGGAGCCCAGATAGAGCCACAAGCTGGGGATTTTTATATTTTCCTAATTTTGTAGGAATAGTACAGCTTCAGAAATAACCTCGAAAGGAGAACCCTATAGTGGTCTCACCTACACCAAGTGCAAATGATCAATGTCACTATTATCAATAAACAAAGTTAACAAGCTGTTATAAACCGTCCTGAAACTCCTCAGACCCATGGCTACAGAGCACCATTATTTTTTATTTATTTATTTATTTATTTTTAATTTATTCATTTTTTAAAATTGATGTCTTAGCTTATAACACTGTGGGGTTTTAGTTGTACATTTTTGTTTGTCCGTCACCTTGTGGATGTAACCCTTCATCCCTTGTGCCCCCCCCTTCCCCTTGGTAACCACCAATCAGTTCTCTCTGTCCGTGTGTTCACTTATATTCCATATATGAGTGAGTTCATGCAGTGTCTGTCCTTCTCTCTCTGGCTTATTTCACTTAACATAATACCCTCTAGGTCCTTCCATGTTGTTGCAAATGGGACAATTGTGTCTTTTCTTATGGCTGAGTAGTATTCCATTGTATGTATATACCACATCTTCTTTAACCAACCTTCAGTTGAGGGACACTTGGGTTGCTTCCACTTCTTGGCTATAGTGAATAATGCTGCAATGAACATAGGGGTGCATACGCCTCTTGTGATGGTTGATTTCACGTCCATTGGGTAGATGCCCAAGAGTGGTATTGCTGGATCATATGGTATTTCTATTTTTAATTTTTTGAGGACTCTCCATACTGTTTTCCATAGAGGCTGCACCAGTTTGCATTCCCACCAGCAGTGAATGAGGGTCCCCGTTTCTCCACAACCTCTCCAGCATTTGTTGTTATTTGTCTTTGTGATTATAGCCATTCTAACCGGTGTAAGGTGATATCTCAGTGTAGTTTTGATTTGCATTTCCCTGATGATTAGTGATGTTGAACATCTTTTCATGTGTCTATTGGCCATCTGTATCTCTTCCTTGGAAAAATGTCTGTTCATATCCTCTGCCCATTTTTTGATCAGGTTGTTTGTTTTTTTGTTGCTCAGTTGTATGAGATCTTTGTATATTACTGAGATTAATCCCTTGTCGGACAAACGATTTGCAAATATTTTCTCCCAGCTGGTGGGTTGTTTATTCATTTTGATCCTGGTTTCATTTGCCTTGTAGAAGCTCTTTAGTCTGATGAGGTCCCACTTGTTTATTTTTTCTTTTGTTTCCCTTGTCTGGGTAGACATGGAATCTGAAAGGATCCCTTTATGTCCAATCTCAATTAGTGTACTGCCTATATTTTCTTCCAGGAGTTTTATAGTTTCAGGTCTCACTTTCAGGTCTTTGATCCATTTTGAATTGATTTTTGTATATGGCGATAAGAGATGGTCTACTTTCATTCTTTTGCATGTTGCTGTCCAATTTTCCCAGCACCATTTATTGAAGAGACTTCCCTCTCTCCATTGTATGTTCTTTGCTCCTTTGTTGAAGATTAGCTGTCCATAGGTGCGTGGTTTTATTTCTGGGCTTTCAATTCTGTTCCATTGATCTGTGTGTCTATTCTTGTACCAGTACCATGCTGTTTTGATTACTGTAGCTTTATAGTATATTTTGAAATCAGGGATTGTGATGCCTCCAGCTTTGTTCTTTTTTTTCAGACTTGCTTTAGCTATTCAGGCTCTTTTGTTGCCCCATACGAATTTCAGTAGTTTTTGTTCTATTACCGTGAAGAATGACATTGGGATTCTGATTGGGATTGCATTGAATCTGTAGATTGCTTTAGGTAGAATGGACATTTTAACTATATTTATTCTTCCAATCCATGTGCATGGAATATTTTTCCATTTCTTTATGTCCTCCTCGATTTCTTTCAATAGTGTCTTATAGTTTTCATTGTATAGGTTTTTGACCTCCTTGGTTAAATTTATTCCCAGATATTTTATTCTCTTTGTTGCAATTGTAAATGGGATTGTCTTTTTGAGTTCTCTTTCTGTTGTTTCATCATTAGTGTATAGAAATGCAATTGATTTTTGTAAGTTGATTTTATACCCTGCCACTTTACTGTAGTTGTTGATTGTTTCTAGTAGTTTTCCGATGGAATTTTTGGGGTTTTCTATGTATAGGATCATGTCATCTGCAAATAGTGAGAGTTTCACTTCTTCATTGCCTATTTGGAGTCCTTTTATTCCTTTTTCTTGCCTAATTGCTCTGGCCAGAACTTCCAGTACTATGTTGAATAAGAGTGGTGAGAGTGGGCACCCTTGTCTTGTTCCTGTCCTCAAAGGAATGGCTTTCAGTTTTTCCCCGTTGAGTAGGATGTTTGCTGTAGGTTTGTCATATATGGCCCTTATTATGTTGAGGTACTTTCCTTCTATACCCATTTTGTTGAGAGTTTTTATCATAAATGGATGCTGGATCTTGTCGAATGCCTTCTCTGCATCGATTGAGATGATCATGTGGTTTTTATTCTTCATTTTGTTAATGTGGTGTATCACGTTGATTGATTTGCGGATGTTGAACCATCCCTGTGTCCCTGGTACAAATCCCACTTGATCGTGGTGTATGATCTTTTTGATGTATTGCTGTATTCGGTTTGCCAATATTTTGTTGAGGATTTTTGCGTCTATGTTCATCAGCGATATTGGCCTGTAGTTTTCCTTCTTTGTATTGTCCTTGTCTGGCTTTGGTATCAGCATGATGTCGGCCTCATGGAATGTGTTGGGAAGTATTTCATCTTCCTCTATTTTTTGGAATAGTTTGAGAAGGATAGGTGCTAAATCTTCTTTGAACGTTTGATAAAATTCTCCAGGGAAGCCATCTGGTCCTGGGCTTTTATTTTTTGGGAGGTTTTTGATTACTGTTTCAATCTCTTTACTTGTGATTGGTCTGTTCAGATTCTCTATTTCTTCTTGATTCAGTTTTGGGAGGTTGTACGCGTCCAAGAATTTGTCCATTTCCTTTAAGTTGTCCAATTTGTTGGCGTAAAGTTTTTCATAGTATTCCCTAATAATCCCTTGTATTTCTGTGGTGTCTGTTGTAATTTCTCCTCTTTCATTTCTAATTTTATTTATTTGAGTCTTCTCCCTTTTTTTCTTAGTGAGTCTGACTAAGGGTTTGTCAATTTTATTTATCTTCTCAAAGAACCAGCTCTTTGTTTCATTGATCCTTTCTACTATTTTTTTTGGTTTCAATTTCATTTATTTCTGCTCTGATTTTTATTATTTCCCTCCTTCTGCTGATTTGGGGCTTTGTCTGTTCTTCTTTTTCCAATTCTGTTAGGTGCAATTTAAGGTTATTTATTTGGGATTTTTCTTGTTTGTTAAGGTGAGCTTGTATTGCTATGAATTTCCCTCTCAGAACTGCTTTTGCTGCATCACATATGAGTTGATATGGTGTATTTTCCTTTTCATTTGTCTCCAGATAGCTTTTGATTTCTCCTTTAATTTCATCAACGACCCATTGGTTGTTCAGTAGCATGTTGTTTAGTCTCCACATCTTTGTCCCTTTCCTAGTTTTTTCCTTGCAGTTGATTTCTAGTTTCACAGCATTATGATCAGAAAAGATGCTTGTAATGATTTCAATCTTCTTAAATTTATAGATGTTTGCCTTGTTTCCTAATATATGGTCTATCCTTGAGAATGTTCCATGTGCACTTGAGAAGAATGTGTACTCTGCTTTTTTTGGGTGGAGTGCTCTGTATATATCTATTAAATCCATTGCGTCTAGTTTCTCGTTTAAGTCCATTATTTCCTTATTGACTTTTTGTCTGGATGGTCTATCTATTGATGTAAGGGGGGTATTAAGATCCCCTACTATTATTGTGTTATTGTTAATATCTCCTTTAAGGTTTTTTAGCAGTTGTTTTATGTACTTTGGTGCTCCTGTGTTGGGTGCATAGATATTTATGAGTGTTATGTCTTCTTGGTGAAGTATCCCTTTTATCATTATATATTGCCCTTCTTTGTCTCTCATTACCTTTTTTATCTTGAAGTCTACTTTGTCTGATATAAGTATGGCTATTCCTGCTTTCTTTTGTTTGCCATCAGCTTGGAGTATTGTTTTCCATCCTTTTATTTTGAGTCTGTGTTTGTCTTTAGAGCTGAGATGTGTTTCCTGGAGGCAGCAGATTGTTGGATCTTGGTTTTTAATCCATCCTGCCACTCTGTGTCTTTTGATTGGAGAATACAATCCATTTACATTTAGAGTGATTATTGATATATGAGGGTTTAATGTTGCTATTTTATTGTTCATCTTCTGGTTCTTTTGCATTTCCTTCGTTTCTTGTCCCTTGTGTTTTGGACTGCAAATTCAATTTGGTATTTCTGCATGCTCATTCTCTTGGTTTTCTTTTTATTTGTCATGTGTGGTTCTCTTCTGGTTGTTTGTTTAGTGGTTACCGTGCAGTTTATATAAGCGATCTCCTGGATAAGAAAGTACATTTTCAGATGCCTCCTTTTTCCTGAGGCTGGGTCAATTCAATCCCTTACCTCTTCCCCTCCTTATTTGTTATCTCTTTATTCCAGATTGTGTCATGAATGTGTGTTTCCAGTGATGAGCTTGAATTAATTTTTGATGTTTTCCAACTATATTTTGTTCTGGTTTAGTCTCCTTGCTTTTCTCCTTGCTGAAATCTTTGTATCCCCTTTCTCATTTATTTTTTTTCAGGCCTAAGGACCTTCTTGAGCATTTCTTGTAGTGGGGGGTCTTGTGGTGACGAACTCTCTTAGCTTTTGTTTATCAGGGAGAGTTATTGTTTCTCCATCGTATTTGAAGGATATTTTTGCTAGATAAAGTATTCTCGGCTGAAGGTTTTTGTCTTTCATGATTTTGAATATATCATATCATTCCAGTCTCTCCTAGCCTGTAGAGTTTCTGTCGAGAAATCAGCTGAGAGCCTGATGGGGTTTCCTTTGTATGTTATTTTGTTTTTTTGTTTAGCTGCCTTCAATATTATTTCCTTGTCACGGGTGTTCTTCAAGTTTGCTACTATGTGGCGAGATGATTTTTTATTCCTGTTTATATATTTAGGTGATCCGTTGATTTCATTCACTGTTATTTCCCTGTCGTTCCCTAGGTTGGGGAAGTTCTCAGCTATTATTTCTTTGAACAAACTCTCTGCTCCTTTTTCTCTTTCTTCTCCTTCTGGAATACCTATTATCCTTATGTTGCTTTTCCTCATTGAGTCTGATATTTCTTGAAGAATTTCTTCATTTCTTTTTAGTCTTAGCTCTCTCTCCTCCTCTATCAGGAGCATTTCTGCGTGGCTATCCTCAATAGTGCTAATTCGTTCCTCCATATTGTCAGTTCTGCTCTTTAAAGACTCCATTTTTTCCACTATCTCGTTGATTTTGTTTTTCATCTCCAATAATTCTGATTGGTTTTTCTTTAGGGTTTCAATCTCTTTTGTGACATATTCCCTGAATTCGTTGATTTGTTTCTGTGTGTTCTCTTGTATTTCGTTGAGTTTGTTTATGATAGCTATTTTGAATTCTCTCTCATTCAGGTTATCAAATTCTGTGCCTTCAGGGTTGGTTTCTGGGTGTTTGTCATTTTCCTTTTGGTCTGTAGCCCTGACATATTTTCGCAAGGATCCAATGGGGACGGCTTTATTTTTACCCCTCATGATTAAAGTTAGTCCTGCAGTTTCCCCCTGCTGCCACTAGATGGAGATCGTGAGCAGTTTGCTCTGAGGCGGCTGCAGCCCCCGGAAGGATTATGCTGAAACACCGGGTGTGTGGGGGGAGGGGTCCTCTCTTTCTCCTGGTTGACCCGGGGGTTTCCTTTCTGGCTCTCTTAGGGTGTTTGCTACACCCCCTAAACAGTCCGTCGTCACTTCCCAGTGGGGATCTCGCGACAGTCTGTGAGAGGACCTGGATGGCGATAGTTTTCCCCGCTGTGGGCCGCCCCTCCCCTCTCTGTCTGTGAACCATGCTGTCTTTGCCGATCCATTGGGGAGGGGGAGTACAACCTCCTACCTCTCCTCCCATTCTCCTGGGCTTCCCGCGCCTCCACCGTCCGATGTATGGCAGCAGGGGTTTCTCAGAAGTCCTTCGTAGTGTTTGATTGAGCTCTGTTGGAATGTGAATGATGTTTTCATTGTGTCGTAGGAGGCAGAGATTCAAAGAGGGAATCTCACTCTGCCATGATGCTGAGGTCACCTCCCCAGAGCACCATTATTGATCAGGATATTTCATGTCTTTATCAGGGGTCAGTGCTGGAAGTTTGGCAAAAATATCTTAGGCCAACTCCAGGTGCACTAGAATTAACCCTCAAAACACAGACAAAAACAAAATTCACTCCAAAAATAAAAAATAAAAAGAGAAAATGAATAGGCATCTAGGTATTGTTGAAATTAAAAATGTGGTTTAAAACATTCTCCCAAATAAAACCCATGCCATGGCTTCGCTGATGAGTTGTACCAAATATTAAAGTAAGAAACAATACCAATTCTACATAAATTATTCCAGAAAACTAATAAGGAGAGGACATTTCCAAACGTATTTTGCGAGGTCAACAATAGCCTGATAACAAAATCAGACAAAAACACTACAAATGAAGAAATTGATAAGCCAATACCCCTCATAAACATAGATGTAAAAATAAAGTGTTAGCAATTAGAATCCAGCTATACATATATGGATATAGATAGATATAGACGCATCATTACTCCAGAGGATTTTATCCCAGGAATTTAAGATTGATTTAACATTTGAAAATCAATCCATATAATCCACCATAGTCTGAGACTAAAAATAAAATGTATCCATATATATATGATCATCTCAATCAAGGCAGAAGCATTTGAAAAATTCAGCATCCTTTCCTATTAAAAAAATTCTTACCAGACTGGAAAAGAAAGGAAACTTCCTCAACTCAATAAAAGGCATGTACAAAAACTAAAATTAACATCACATTTAATAAAGAAATGCTAAATGCTTCCCCACTATAATCAAGAAAAGACAATGTGTTCACTCTTATCATTTCTGTTCAACATTGGACTGAAGGTTACAGTCAATGCAATAAGAAAAAAAAATATTTAGTTTCAGCAAAAAGAAAATAATTGTCTTTATTTCCCTGCAACTTGATCTTCTGTGTAGAAAATCCTATGGATTCTACCCAAAAAAAGTTATTAGAACTAATAAGTGAATTTATAAACATTGCAGGAAAAATATCCACATATGAAATTCAAACATATTTTTTATACAGTGACAAATAATCAAAATTGAATGCTAAAAATTGTATCAAAAATATGAAAGATGTAGGGCTAAATCTGACAAAAGACTTGAAAGATATGCATACTGAAAACTAAAAATTTGCTGAGAGAAGTTTAAAGAGAGTCACATAGGTGGAGATATACGCCACTTTCATGGATCAGTAAACTAAATAATGTTGAGTTCAATTATTTCCAAGTTAATTTATGGACAATTCAATCTTAACCCAAGTCCAACCTGAATTTTTTGTAGAAATTGCAAGCTGATTATAAAATTCATATGGAAATTCAAAAGGCCCAGAAAAACCAATTCAACTCTGAAAAAGAACAAAATTATAGGATCTACTTTATTTCATTTTAACATTTATTATAAAACTACAGTAATCATGACAGTGTGCTATTGGTGTAAAGATGGAGAAATAGGTTAGTGGGAAAGAACTGAAACTCCAGAAGTAAACCCTTACATTTATGATCAATTGATTTTTTTTAAAAAATTTAATTTTTGTTGATGTCTTAATAGTTTATAACATTGTGGGGTTTTTGTTGTACATTATTATTTGTCCATCACCATATGGATGCATATGTTCACCCCTTGTGCCCACCCGCTACCCCCCTTCCCCTGGTAACTACTAACCAGTTGTCTCTGTCCATGTGTTCATTTATATTCCACATATGAGTGAAATCATGTGGTGTTTGCTTCTCTCTCTGGCTTGTTTCACTTAACACAATATCCTCTAGGTCCATCCATGTTGTTGCAAATGGGACAATTCTGTCTTTTTTTATCACTGAGTAATATTCCATTGTATAGATATACCACATCTTCTTTATCCAATCATCAGTTGAGGGACACTTGGGTTGTTTCTACTTCTTGGCTATAGTGAATAATGCTGCAATAAACATAGGGGTGCATAAGCCTCTTAGGATGGTTGATTTCACGTCCATTGGGTAGATGCCCAAGAGTGGGATTGCTGGATCATAAGATATTTCTATTTTTAATTTTTTGGGGAATCTCCATGCTGTTTTCCATATAGGCTGCACCAATTTGCATTCCCGCCAGCAGTGAATTAGGGTTCCTGTTTTTTCACAGCCACTCCAACATTTGTTATGATCAATTGATTTTTGACAGAGGTGGACAAACAATCCAATGGAGAAAGGCTAGTCTCTTCAACAAATGCCACTGGAAGAACTGAATAGCCATATTTTGAAAAACTGAACTATGACAAATATCTTGTACTACATGCAAATAAATTTACAAAAATTAACTCAAAAAGAATCACAGACATAAGTGTAAAACAAACTATGATACTTCTATAAAAGAACATTGTTGTTGAGTTAGTCAAAGATTTTTTAAATATAGCATTAAAACATGATACATTAAAAAAATGAAATCCATTCATCAAAATTAAGAACTTCTGCTCTTAAGAAGACACTACTGAGAGAATAAGACAAGCCACAAACTGGAAGAAAATGTTTGTAAATCATGTATCTGACAAAGGACTTGTATTTTAGGTACACAAAAAACTAAAATCCCTTTGGGATACCAGTACACACCTACCAGAATGTCTAAAAGTATGAAGAGCGATCACACCAAGGAGGTGGATCAATTAGAATACTCTTACACTATTGGTGGGAATGTAAAATTATATGGCTGCTTTGGAAAACTCGTGTTTTTTTTTAAAAGTTGAATATATATTTTCCATATGACCCAGCCATTCCACTCCTAGGTATTTACCCAATAGAAATGAAAGTGAATGTCATTAGAGAGATTTGTGCATGAATGTTCATACCAGCTTTATTTGTAAGTGCCTTAAAATTGAAATGATAAAATATGTTTCAGGAGGTGAATAGTCTCCAATTTGTGGTATATCCAAATTTTCTCAGAAACAAAAGGAATGAACTATAAATACACATGACATAGATGAATCTCAAAAAATTATGCTGAATAAAATAAGTCAGATGAAAGATGCGTACACACTGTATGATCCCATTCATGTAAATTTCTAGGAAATGCTGACTAATCTATAATGACAGAGAACAGGTGAGTGTTTGACTGTGAATGGCAGTGGTGGGGGATGGGCAGGAAGGAGGGTCTTAAAAAGGGGCACAAGGAAACTTTGGGGAACGAAGGATATGTTGATTGTTGTGATTGTGGTGAAACTTTCCTGGGAGCATACATATGTCAAAACTTATCAAATTGTACACTTTAAATATGTACAGTTTACTGTATGTCAATTATATCTACTAATGCTGTTAAAAATTAAAAAGGAAACAATTTTGATAGATTTAACTGTAAAAAAACATGAACTATATGCCAAAAATCAGCTCTGACATTTTTAAAGACTTATTATAATCTTAAAATACATATACAACATATTTAAAAGAACAAGATATGAATAGGCCAAAAATAAAAATAATGTAGACTAAAACCTAATTGTGGTGGCAAATGTTTGATATAAGCTAATCTTATGGCTCTTATAACATTATAAAAATTTTCTTAAAATGAAATAATATTTTTATCTAGAAATCTCACTTCTATCAGTTATTCTCACATATGCAAAAATATATGTATGAAAATGCTTTTTGATATAATGGCTGATAATTGTGGAAAATAAAGAACATTGTACATTTAATTCAGGCGTTGGTTTAAAAATTGCCAAAATATTCATGCAACAAACATTATTAAAGTGAATAATTGGAAACAACAAATTTATGTTATGTGATAAATTAAGATATGTTTAAATAGATAAAAGCGTACTTTTTTATAGTGGTGGTATGTACATAACATAAAATTTACCATTTAGACCATTTTTAAGTGCAAAATTCAGTGCCATTAAGTACATTCATATTGTGTTTTGTATCCAGTTATAAGATACTGTTGCAAATTTTTATGCATTATTGAATAATACTTATAATAGTTGGTGTATTTGGAGAAAGAAAAATCTGGAAGGATAAGGTTCATACTGTAAGGAGTAGCCTTATGTAAGACTTTTCCTTTTGCTTATCTGATTAAAATTGTCCAATGATAAAAAAAGATTCATATAACAAAGGATTTTATTCATATAATAAAAGATTACAATTTTTCAAATTATTAGAGGTGGAAGTTTAAAAAAAATGAACTATGTAATTTAAATGATACAATTTCCTCCTGACCTGTGTCAAATGCAGGTATAGCATCCTCCTATCTCCAGGGATACAGTCCCCACTGAAGTCTGTGTTACTTGTGTTTTTGCCAAATTTCATTACTAGAAAATAGATTAATGACCCTTGATTGTAGGTCATCAAGGACCATTTTTTTTTTTACTTAGTGACATTTTCTGCAAATTAACAAGAAAAGTCACATTTCACATTGTAAAAGCATTTCTCTCTGTCCTGATGATTTAAAATATCAGCTCTTCCACCAGTGGAGAGAGTACCTCCACCCTTAGAGTAATTTATTGTGTTTTCAGTGATGGAGAGAGTAAGACAATATTTGGAGGCTTATAATAGCACTAAGCCCATCATTAGCAAGTCTGTCCAATTTGTTGGAGATAGAAAATAAAGGGAGCTCTATGCATTCCTGGACATGCGGTGAATGTGAAGACATAAACACCTTTATAAAAACATCACTTTTAACATTGTAGTCTTAATGTTGCTATGTTTAAAGCACCAACAGAAGCTCTGGTTTACTAACAAGAGTGAGTATGATAAAGTTTGTCTCTTTGATTATAATTCCCTTTGTAGGATCTAGGTTACATGTTCCTCTGGACAAGAAAATGAATTTCAGTGATAATTTGTATATTTTAATGTACTTAAGATATATTTATGAGATGTCATTTTCTACAATGAATTTCCCTTGTGTAGATAAATGTCATTGCCTAGGAAGTTTTAATGCATAAGATATATAAACAAATCTGTATCTAATTAAATGTAAGAAATATTCAGGGTAACTTTGGATAGATATTCAACCTCAAACTAAAAATAAAGTGTCTTTGTATATATAGAAGTATAGAAGCTTGCCCTTATCTTCCTCTTCACACCCCAAAAAGAACAACATAATGACTGAAGTGACAGCATCCCGTTACAGATTCCTGTGTCCATTTTGAACATTTGCTTGAAAGATAGAATAAACAGACACCACTTAGTTTCACTTTAGTGTGAATCTGTTAACTTCTATTATCAAATAAATTGCAATATCTCAGAGAAGAACAGATACATTTTAAGAATTAAATAATATTCAAAGTTTGAAGTGCTGAGTATGATTTCACAGTGATGCATATATCATCTGAGAGGTTAGGAGAAAAGATAGAAGGACGATAGATATATATATATAAAACCTTCTACAACTCAATTTGATATAAATACATGATAGCTGTTGACCGAGAGACTGAATTTCCTAAGAGATTTCTAACTTTTGAGTAAGCCATGATCCTCAGTTAGTGATTTTTCTCTGAAAACATTGTGAACTGGGTAAATAGTCACAATCAATTCTGCTCCAAACTCAGTAGGAAGAGAACAGAATAAGTTAAACAATAAAGTGAATCTGCTCATAAAAGAAACAAACTAGGTACATAAAGGGGAAATATTTTCTATTGATTGATGTCAGAAAACCTCAAGATTTGAAATACTGGTTGTATGTTAGAAACATTTGAGTTCCTACTGATGCAGCATCAATGAAGACAAAATAATTCACTGACTGGAAGATGAGGGAGGGAAGACAAGGCAGTCATCACTTGTCTCAGCAGTCAAGGTAACACACATACTCAGTAAAGGTAATGCACATATTCAGAAAAAGAAAAGTGAACTGTGTAGCAGGGGATGGGGGACGAACACGAGGGCTTAAGGTTTTTCATTAGAATTAAGCACACAAACTAAAAACACACCAGCAAACAAAAATCTTCTTTTGGAACAAAGACCTCAAGTTTTGCTCTATAGTCTGTATAGTGAACCCAAGTTATGTTAGCACTATTTTTTAAAAAAGACCCAAATTGTCAAGAAAAGACATGAAACCAAGGGTGAAATTTTGTGATTTGGTTTCTGAATAGGGAAAAATTCTTAAGAGCAGAAAGATGTTATTGCTACATATGAAGTTGCACCTCATCAGCAATATACTTAGTCACAGGTGAAGATCCTAAACACAGGCTAGACACAAAATGTAAACACACACACACACATATGTATACACACATATAAAATGAAATATAAAAGCTTGAATACAAATATTAGAACAGTTAAAATAATTATAATCCATAAGAAAATTTCTTTGAATATCACATACAGATTGGAGAGAAGTCAGAAGTCAGTGATGAACAACGGTACCATAACAACATTCATTCTGCTGGGACTGACAGATGACCCTGAGCTGCAGGTTCTGATTTTCATCTTTCTATTTCTCACTTACACTCTGAGTGTAATGGGAAACCTGACCATCATCACACTCACCCTTGTGGATTCCCACCTTACAACACCCATGTACTTTTTCTTAAAAAATTTCTCCTTCTTGGAGATCTCGTTCACATCTGCTTGCATTCCCAGATACTTGTATAGCATAGCAACAGGTGACAATGTCATTACCTATAACGCTTGTGTCATCCAAGTCTTTTTTACTGACCTCTGTGGAGTAACAGAGTTTTTCCTGCTGGCCGCCATGTCCTACGACCGCTATGTGGCCATCTGCAAACCCCTGCATTACGTGGTCATCAAGAGCAGCAGAGTCTGCAGGATTCTCGTCGTCTGCTGTTGGACGGCTGGTTTATGTATAATAATCCCACCACTTTGCCTGGGTTTAAACCTAAAATTTTGTGACTCTAACGTGATTGATCACTTTGGCTGTGATGCATCTCCCTTAGTGAAAATCTCATGCTCGGATACATGGTTCATGGAACAGACAGTTATAATCTGTGCTGTGCTGACCCTGAATGTGACTCTTCCTTGTGTCGTTTTGTCATATGCTTTTATCATCGAGACAGTTTTTAGATTCCCTTCTGTTCAGCAAAGGAAAAAGGCCTTTTCGACCCGTTCTTCCCACATGATTGTGGTTTCCATC
The DNA here is from genome assembly GCA_031878705.1 of Tapirus indicus. NCBI lineage: Eukaryota > Metazoa > Chordata > Mammalia > Perissodactyla > Tapiridae > Tapirus > Tapirus indicus. The sequence goes on along the minus strand of CM062918.1, from coordinate 141,892,495 downwards.
ACCTATGGCACATGCATTTTCATCTATATGAATCCGACAGCAAAGGAAGAAGTGACTATTAATAAAGTAGTTTCACTGCTCATTTCTTCTGTTTCACCTACATTGAACCCATTTATCTATACCTTGAGAAACAATCAAGTTAAGAAAGCCCTGAAGGACTCAATCGAAAGAATTGCCTTGCTCCCAACTAAGTGAAAGAAAATATTTTTAAAACATCTCAAAAACAAGGATAAACGGCCACAGACATTTTATTTTTGAAGTTCATCACCCATTTTTTTTTCCCTGAGGACATTCTTACATACCTGGAAAACTCAAGACACTCTGATGGGAAACTAATGGAATTAATAGGAGAATTTGGTGTTCTAGCAGAAAAAATGGAAAATATTTAAAAATCAATAGACTGTAACAGCAATAAGTAACAGGAAATCAATGAGCAAATATTATTCCAGTCATGTTAGTCATAAAAATTTAATTACTAAGAGAATATATATATTTTTTGTATTTCTTTTGCAATTTTTTATTGAGGTCACATTGGTTTATAACATTATATTCATTTCAGGTGTACATCATTATATTTCGACTTCTGTATAAATTTCATTGTGTTCAGCACCAAAAGTCTAGTTGCAATCTGTCACAATCCACACGTGATGCTTTACCCCTTTCATCCTTCCCCTGCCTTCTTGCCCTCTGGAAACCACCAATCTGTTGTTCGTATCTATGTGTTTGTTTGTTTGTTTATCTTTCACATATGAATGAAGTCATATGGTAATTGTCTTTCCCAAGAGAACGAATTTAATGTTAAAATACAGTGTACATATAAAGAAAGTGTAAGATATAATTAGAACAAAAGAAAGGCAATCAATATTCTTGGTTGGAAAATTTTAATATGAACATGTATATGTGTGTATGTATAGATTATTTATGTATTGTAGAAATATTTATTTATTTGTATATAGTGACAAAGAGTGTAGAATATTAAAGGAAGACAAATTTTAATGCAGGTTATCTGAAGCAGAAACTAAGTGATGCAATCAGAAAGAAGAATGGGTAGAATGAGACAAAGGAAAAATCAAAATAAAATATTGATCATACAATCCCACTTATAAGTGAGGTTTGGGGTATATATATTTGGTTGTAAATAAACTTTTTTTTTCAAATAGATTTAGGTCTACAAAATGATATCAAATGTCTGTTTCCAAATGAAAAAAATTAAATTGGAGTTTGTTTTGTTGCCACTAGTTTCATAAAAATGAGCAAAGAATGCAAATAAGAAATACTCTTTGAATGTGTAAATGTTACACATTTTAGGATGGAATATTATTCGGCCATAAAGAAAAAGGAAATCATGCCATTTGCAACGACATGAATGTACCTTGAGGGCATTACACTAAGTGAAATAAGTCAGACAGAGAAAGATGAACACTGTATTATCTCATTTATTGTGGAATCTATAGAAAAAAAATCCTTATAGAAAAAGAGATCAAATTTGTAGTCACCTGGGGGAGGGAGAGTGGGAACTGGATGAAAGTGGTCATAAGGTACAAACTTCCAGTTATAGGATAAAGTTCAGGGATGTAATATAACATGATGACTATCATTAACATTGCTGTTTGGTATATTGAAAGTTATTAAGAGAGTAAATCCCAAGAGTTCTCATCACAAGGAAAAAAATTTTTTTTCTTTTCTTTGGACCTATATGAGATGATGGATATTACCAAAATTTATTGTGATAATCATTTCACAATATATGCTAATTCATTATGCCATACACTTTAAAATTATACAGTACTGTATGTCAATTATATCTCAATAAAGCTGGAAAAAAATATAAAATTCCCATAACAACAAAAAAGAAATAAAAAGGGGAGCACTCTAAACCCAAGGCAAGCAGAAGGAAAAAAATAAAAAGATTAGAGAGAAAATAAATGAAATAGAGAAGACAAAAATATTAGAGAAAATCAATGAAACCACAACTTGATTATTTGAAAATATCAACAAAATTGAAAAATATTTAGTTTAATTGAACAAGATAAAAAAAAGAGAAGACTCAAATTACTAAAATCAGGAAGAAAAGAGGAGACATCACTAAACCTTACAATAATAAATAGAACTATCAGGAAATTCTAAGAACAGCTATAAACTTTTTAGGTAACCTAGATGAAATGGACAAATTCCTGGAAAGACACAAACCACCAAACTTGATTCAGAAGAAATGGAAAATTTTAATAGATTTATAACAATAGAGATATTGAATTAGTAATCAAAAAACTTCCCATAAAGCAAACCCAAGGCGTAGATGTATTCAGTGGTGAATTTTACCAAATGTATAAAGAATAATTAACACCAGTCTTTTGAAAACTCCTGGAAAAAATAGAAAACACTTCCCAATTCATTCCATGAGACCAGTATTACCATGACCCCAAAACCTGACATACGCATGGCAAGTAAAGAAAACTATAGGCCTTATGAATATATATTCCTTATGAATAGAGACCCAAATACCTACTACAAAATACTTGCAAACCAAATCCAGCAACATAAATAATGGACAAATTCTTGGACACGTACAACCTCCCAAAACTGAATCAAGAAGAAATAGAGAATCTGAACAGACCAATCACAAGTAAAGAGATTGAAACAGTAATCAAAAACCTCCCAAAAAATAAAAGCCCAGGACCAGATGGCTTCCCTGGAGAACTTTATCAAACGTTCAAAGAAGATTTAGCACCTATCCTTCTCAAACTATTCCAAAAAATAGAGGAAGATGGAATACTTCCCAACACATTCTATGAGGCCGACATCATGCTGATACCAAAGCCAGACAAGGACAATACAAAGAAGGAAAACTACAGGCCAATATCGCTGATGAACATAGACGCAAAAATCCTCAACAAAATATTGGCAAACCGAATACAGCAATACATCAAAAAGATCATACACCACGATCAAGTGGGATTTATACCAGGGACACAGGGATGGTTCAACATCCGCAAATCAATCAACGTGATACACCACATTAACAAAATGAAGAATAAAAACCACATGATCATCTCAATCGATGCAGAGAAGGCATTCGACAAGATCCAGCATCCATTTATGATAAAAACTCTCAACAAAATGGGTATAGAAGGAAAGTACCTCAACATAATAAGGGCCATATATGACAAACCTACAGCAAACATCCTACTCAATGGGGAAAAACTGAAAACCATTCCTTTGAGGACAGGAACAAGACAAGGGTGCCCACTCTCACCACTCTTATTCAACATAGTACTGGAAGTTCTGGCCAGAGCAATTAAGCAAGAAAAAGGAATAAAAGGACTCCAAATAGGCAATGAAGAAGTGAAACTCTCACTATTTGCAGATGACATGATCCTATACATAGAAAACCCCAAAAATTCCATCAGAAAACTACTAGAAACAATCAACAACTTCAGTAAAGTGGCAGGGTATAAAATCAACTTACAAAAATCAATTGCATTTCTATACACTAATGATGAAAAAACAGAAAGAGAACTCAAAAAGACAATCCCATTTACAATTGCAACAAAGAGAATAAAATATCTGGGAATAAATTTAACCAAGGAGGTCAAAGACCTATACAATGAAAACTATAAGACACTATTGAAAGAAATCGAGGAGGACATAAAGAAATGGAAAAATATTCCATGCACATGGATCGGAAGAATAAATATAGTTAAAATGTCCATTCTACCTAAAGCAATCTACAGATTCAATGCAATCCCAATCAGAATCCCAATGTCATTCTTCACGGTAATAGAACAAAAACTACTGAAATTCGTATGGGGCAACAAAAGAGCCCGAATAGCTAAAGCAATTCTGAAAAAAAAGAACAAAGCTGGAGGCATCACAATCCCTGATTTCAAAATATACTATAAAGCTACAGTAATCAAAACAGCATGGTACTGGTACAAGAATAGACACACAGATCAATGGAACAGAATTGAAAGCCCAGAAATAAAACCACACACCTATGGACAGCTAATCTTCAACAAAGGAGCAAAGAACATACAATGGAGAGAGGGAATTCTCTTCAATAAATGGTGCTGGGAAAATTGGACAGCAACATGCAAAAGAATGAAAGTAGACCATCTCCTATCGCCATATACAAAAATCAATTCAAAATGGATCAAAGACCTGAAAGTGAGACCTGAAACTATAAAACTCCTGGAAGAAAATATAGGCAGTACACTAATTGCGATTGGACATAAAGGGATCCTTTCAGATTCCATGTCTACCCAGACAAGGGAAACAAAAGAAAAAATAAACAAGTGGGACCTCATCAGACTAAAGAGCTTCTACAAGGCAAATGAAACCAGGATCAAAATGAATAAACAACCCACCAGCTGGGAGAAAATATTCGCAAATCGTTTGTCTGACAAGGGATTAATCTCAGTAATATACAAAGATCTCATACAACTGAGCAACAAAAAAACAAACAACCCGATCAAAAAATGGGCAGAGGATATGAACAGACATTTTTCCAAGGAAGAGATACAGATGGCTAATAGACACATGAAAAGATGTTCAACATCACTAATCATCAGGGAAATGCAAATCAAAACTACACTGAGATATCACCTTACACCGGTTAGAATGGCTATAATCACAAAGACAAATAACAACAAATGCTGGAGAGGTTGTGGAGAAACGGGGACCCTCATTCACTGCTGGTGGGAATGCAAACTGGTGCAGCCTCTATGGAAAACAGTATGGAGAGTCCTCAAAAAATTAAAAATAGAAATACCGTATGATCCAGCAATACCACTCTTGGGCATCTACCCAATGGACGTGAAATCAACCATCACAAGAGGCGTATGCACCCCTATGTTCATTGCAGCATTATTCGCTATAGCCAAGAAGTGGAAGCAACCCAAGTGTCCCTCAACTGAAGATTGGTTAAAGAAGATGTGGTATATACATACAATGGAATACTACTCAGCCATAAGAAAAGACACAATTGTCCCATTTGCAACAACATGGAAGGACCTAGAGGGTATTATGTTAAGTGAAATAAGCCAGAGAGAGAAGGACAGACACTGCATGAACTCACTCATATATGGAATATAAGTGATCACACGGACAGAGAGAACTGATTGGTGGTTACCAAGGGGAAGGGGGCACAAGGGGTGAAGGGTTACATCCACAAGGTGACGGACAAAAATGTACAACTAAAACCCCACAGTGTTATAAACTAAGACATCAATAAAAAAAAAAAAGACAAGATTGTATACGATGCATGATGAAGAGAGATGTATCCCAAGAATCCAAGACTGATTTGACATCCAAAAAGCAATGAATCTATCATGCTATACTAATAGAATAAAGGACAAAAAACACGTGATCATCTCAAGAGACACAGTAAAAGCATTGGACAAAATCCCACACCATTTCATGATAAACACATTCAAAAACTGGAAACAGAAAAGAACTTCTTCAACTTGATAAAGAGCATTTACAAAAAAGTCCCAGGTAACCTCATACTTAATGGTGAAAGATTGAATGTTTTCCCTCTAAGATCAGTAACAATAAAAGGATGCCTAATTCACCACTTCTATTCAACATTGTACTGGGGGTTTTTACCAGGACAATTAGAGGAAGAAAAAAGAAATGAAAGAAAAAAGACAGGGAATGAAGAGGTGAAACTATATTTGCACGTGACATAAACTTGTATATAGGAAATCCACAAAAAACTGTTAGGGCTAATAAACAAGTTCAGCACGTTTGCAAGATACAAAATCAATAACAAAAATTATTTGTATTTCTATACATTAGCAATGAACAATTTGAAAATGAAATTAAGAAGACAATTCCACATACAACTTCGTTAAAAAGAATAAAATACTCAGGAATAAATTTAACAAAATAAGTATAGGATTTATACACTGAAAACTAGTCAAAAAGCATTATTGAGGGGCCGCCCGGTGGTGCAGCGGTTTAGTCCGCGCTTGGCAGCCCGGGGTTCGCGGGTTCGGATCCCGGTCGCCCGCCGACGCACTGCTCGTCTGCCATGCCGTGGCGGCGTCCCATATAAAGTAGAGGAAGATGGGCACGGATGTTAGCCCAGGGCCAGTCTTCCTCAGCAAAAAAAGAGGAAGATTGGCGACGGATGTTAGCTCAGGGCTGGTCTTCCTCACAAAAAAAAAAAAAAAAAAAAGCATTATTGAAAGAAATTAAAGAACTTAATAAATAGAAAGATACCTACTATTCATGAACTGGCAGACTTAATGTTGTTAAGATGCCAATACTCCCTGAATTAATCTACAGATTCACTGCAATTCTCATCAAAATCTCGCCTGCCTATTTTACAGAAAGTGGCACACTGACACTACAATACATATGGAAATGCAAGGGAACCAAAATAAGGCAAATAATCTTGGAAAATAAATAATTGGAGTACTCACACTTACTGATTTCAAGTCTTACTATAAAGCAACACTATCAAAACAGTATCCTGGGTAAGGATAAATATATAGACCAATAAATTAGAATTGAGGATACAGAAGTAAACTCTTACATTTATGGTCAACTAATTTTCAACAAGAGTGCCAAGATAATCTAATAAGGAAAGAATAGCTTTTCAACAAGTGGTTCTGAGATAACTGTATACAAAATTATGAAGATGGACCCCTACCTCACAATATACACTAAAGTTAACCCAAATTGGATGAAAGACCTAAATGTAAGTGCTAAAAATATAAAACTCATAGAAAAATATACTAAATCTTTGTGGTTTTGAATTAAGCAGTGGTTTCTCAGAAATGACACCAAAAGCATAAATGACAAAAGCAAAATGCATAAATTGGACTTCATCAAAATTAAATCTTTTGTGCTCCAAAGGACACCATTGAAAAAGCAAAAAGACAACCCACAGAATGGGAGAAACTCTTGCAAATCCTGTATCAGATAAGGGACTTGTATAGGAAACATAGAAAGAACTCTAACAACTCAATAATAAAAAGACAACTCCACTTTAAAATAGGCTAAGAATTTGAATAGATATTTCTTCAAAGAAGATATATAAATGGCCAATAGGCACTTGAAAAGATATTCCAGATCATTAGTCATGAAGGAAATGCAAATCAAAACCATAATGAGATGCTACTTCACACCCACTAGGACAGCTAAAAGAGACAGACAAAACAAATGTTGACAAAGATGTGAAGATATTGTAACAATCTTTCTTTGCTGAATGTTCATGACATAGTATATCAACTTTGAAATACAGTTTTGTGGTTCCTCAAAAATTAAACATAGAGTTACTAAATGACCCAGCAATTCTATTCCTTGGTATATACCAAAGGGAATCGAAAATATATGTACCCACAAAAACTTGAACCTGAATGCTCATAGTAGCATATTCATAGTAGCCAAAAAGTGGAAACAACCCAAATGTCCATCAACAGATGAATGGATAACGAAAGTGTGATATAGTAATACAATGGAAAATTATTAGGCAAAAAAAAGGAATGAAGAACTGATACATGCTGCAACATGAATGGACCTAGAAAACATTATGCTAAGGAAAAGAAGCCAGTAACAAAGGTCACATATCCTATTATGCCATTTATGTGGAAGTGCAGAACTGACAATTCCACAGAGACAGAATGTAGAGTATTGGTTGCCAGCGACTGGAAGTAGGGGCGAATTAAAGTGACTGCTAATGGTTTGCTTTTGGGGGTGATAAAAATGTACTAAAATTAGATAATTGCAAAATGCTATGAACATACTAAAATCCTCAAAATTGTATACCTTAAAAGGGTAAATGTTATGATATTCACACTTTTAAATAAAGCTCTAATTTTAAAAATGAGTTACCGATACATGCAATAACAAGGATGAATTTCAAAAAGTTTATACTAAGTGAAAGATGCCAGCCTCAAAAGCATACATACTGTATAGTTCAACTCATATAGAACTCTAGAAAACACCATAGAATTTTTATAAACTAAATCTATAACGACAGAAAGTAGATGGTTGATTATCTGGGACTGGAGATGGGGTGAATGATAACAAAGGACATAAAAGAGAAACATTTTGGGGAGTTGGAAATATTCTCTCTTTATTGTGGTTCTGGTTATAGAGGTGTAAACATTTGTCAAAATTCATCAAAATGTACAATTAAAATGGGTACGTTTTATTCTATGTAAATTATACCTCAAAAAATCTGCAACCCAAACTTGATCCAGATCAGTCCTGGTTAAATCAAGGTAATAATTCTCATACTCCACACAGGAAAAAAGATGCTAAATCAGGGCATGAGCCTATATCCAAAGACAGTCTCATGTTCTTGAAGGGAAATTTTAGTTACTTTACTGATACTACTAGTACATTATAGTTCTAGAAGTAAACACCTAATTTGTTCAAGAAATTTTACATCTAGCAATTATTCTGACAATATTCCAAAAAAAGTTTGTATAAGTATTCTTTTTGTAGGTCTTTTTCCATTGTGAAAAATGGAGAAGAAGCTAAAATAATTCATAAGGGACTAAATAAACCGGTAGATAACCATAGAACTACATTTTTAAATGGTGAAACATTGTAAGGAGTATAAATTTACAATAAAGTTTGATTTAAACTCTGATGTTACACTAATACAATGGACTGAAATTAAATGGAATTAAAATGATGCACGTCAATAATTATTAGGTTAAAATAGATTCACATCTAAGTTTAAAATAGCATGTGGCAAGCTGTATATCTCATATATGTTTTTTAAATTAATGGTCATACATTTATAAATATTATATGTGATATATACTGGCATATTTGCGGGAGGAAAAGTATGGAATGATATAGTCAAAAATATTAGCATTTGCTATCATTTTAAAAGTTATTTTCCTTCTTCTTTTGCCCAGAATTTTCCTATTTTATCAAATGTTTTAAGAATATGTAATTTATTCATTTAATCAAAATTGAAAAAGGAGAAAAGGGGCATCTAAGGCCTTTTTACTACTTTCCATGATAGCAATTAATTGAAACAAACTGAACTAGTTTCTTTAAATTAGATTCTTCTTATTTTCCTACCAGTCTCTTTTAAACGATTCCTGTGCTTTCACCTTTCTCTAAAGGCTGTGTCCCAACTGTTATTATATTAAGTTTTATTTTTTTTCCCCAAAGTTCATTATACAAATGATTCCTGAGTGATTTTTGAACCCGGTCACCAAGGACTCTTTTGTTAGTAAACAACTTTGTTGCAGACTTGGCAAATAAACAAACATCAAGTTGGAAATGAGAAAAACCTCTCTCAAAGCAAAGATAGTTCACAACATCAACTCTTCCGAAGCTACGGGAAGTTCCTTTATACTAGCATTTCTTTTTAATGATGGAGAGTAAAAGAAAATATTTCCTAGGCTTATGACAGTACATCTGTCTTGAGGAAGTTATGCAATTGATTGAAGATAGAAACTCAAGTCATTCAAGGTTTCCAGAACTGTGGGCACAGATTCAATCAGAAGTGAGCAGAAACTCTCTGCCAAGTTTTCAACATTACATTCATTTTCAAGTGAATTCAACTCAACTCAACTCATTGAGGAAAGCTATGATTAACTGCTAGAAGTATAAACATAATATATTCTATCTTTTCAGTTATAGTCTCTTTTGATGAGATTAGGTCATATTTGTATTTGGGAAATGGATTTTCCCTGACTGTATAAAACTGAGAGATATGTTTTAATATGGATATTAATGAAATGTTATTTTTAGAACTATACTATTTTTAGTATTATTGTTGGATAGTTTGTGTTCACTGATGTGAGCATTTTATGCAACAATAAGTAGGAAGTCATCTAAAGGTAGTATAACTTGAGGGACATGAAGAAGCAATATCCTTCCCCAACAAAAAAAATCAACTGACAGCTTGGCTCACATGGCATCATCTCATTAGAAATCAAAATTTAAAAATCTTTAAAATGTATATAAACAGTAATCAGTCTATAATAATCTAGATAAATACATTATTCAACAGTTGCATTGTAATATCAGAGGTCTCATGGAAGTACAGTTTTAACGACTGAAAGAAAAAAATGACTTTATAACTGAATACTACTCAAAGTCAGTTGGGTTGCATTGGTTGCCGCAGAGAAGCACAGGTCTCTATACATAGAGAAGAAGCAGACTCAGGGAAGGAGGTGACTGCAGATATGATCCTTCACTGCATCACAAGATGATCTGTTGTAAATGTCAGGAGTGGACCTACATTACACGGGAGCATCCAAACTCCCAATCAAACCATGAGCAAGTCCTTGCCCCTTCTCTGTGATAGTGACTGTCATTCCTGAGATTTAACTCTGGGACTCAGGCACACGATCAGAGCTGACACTGCCCTCATCTCAACATGGAGGGAAGATTATAAGATAACTTTTGTGAAGCTTTTCACACAATAAATGAATTGGAGGCTTTCACACAAATTGTGGGAAAATTTTCTTTTTGGGAAGCACTGATTGAACTTTGAATATATTTGAGAAGCTGGTGTAGTATTCAGTTTATGTTAGTTGAGAAAAAAAAAAAAATCTGTGGACAACATATTGCCGCAAATTTAGAATGTCAAAGTCCCCGGCTTCTGGTTTTAATACCCCACTGAGAGATGCCTCAGGAAAGCAAAAGCAGAATCAATGAGTATACAACTCCTCATCTGGTTGGCACAGAAGGCAAGGAGGGGAATACAACCACCTTCAGGAGCAAAGGTAATGGATACAATCAGTCTAGCTCTTTTTTATGCTAAGACTTACTGTACTAGCCAGAAAACAAACCAAAACCAAAACCAAAAAAAAAAAAAAACCCTTCAAAAAAAGGTCAAAAGTCAAATGTTAACATTTGACAAAAGTCAAAATGTTAAACTCAGAATACAGCAAATTAAATAAGTAAATTCAATATCCTGGCAGTTTTTAGATATGTCTCAAAGAAGAATAATATAGCTTCAGATGGAAAAATTGACTTAAATTTTTTGCCAGTGATTTTTTTTGGCATTGAATTTATATGGAAGTGTGTTACTTATAGATGCTGTTCTAGTTAAAAAGTACCGGTTTAATCTCAAAACTGTATATTCTCAGGGTAGTAATGAAATAGGAGTAAGACTGATTGCTCTGAATGACACCCAACCCATATATCAGAGTTTTATTAGGTTCCAAGAAGAATAGATAATTTAAACTAAAAACCAATGAGCACGTATTTGCATCCCAAGTGGAACTGGGATTTGGGAAACAGAGATAAATGAAGAAACAGTATCAAAGGAAATATTACTCCAGATAGATAATCCATGTAAAGTGATAAGTTCAACATCCAGCCAAATCTATTAGTTTGATTATAAGAAACTCAAAGAAAGAAACAGGAGGGCAATGTGGACAGTTTTATGTTTGAGCTGTATTTTGAGATTCCTGAGATTCTCAAGAGCAATTATTTTTGGAGAGTAAGCAATTAGGGATTTAAGAAAATATGCACCAAGTGTGCTTGTTAAGTTAAAGGAACTAAGAGAGGAGACTGAGAAATATAAACATGATAAAGAGAAGCAAGAAGAGAAATATCCAGAAATTAGAAATAGAAAGGTAGGAGGGTAAAAAATGTGTTTGATGCTAAGGTGAGTTACAGAATGTTAAGAATAGCGTGTTGTCAAAAAAAAAAAAAAAAAAACAAAACAAAAAAACCACACATTGCACATAGAAATCAGCTACTGTTTTAAACAACAACAAAAAAAAGAGGCCTTTGATAAACTTTGTCAAAAACTGTTTCATTAGAAGAGTGGGAGCAAAAGTGTGATTACACACAGTGAAGAATGAATGGATGGTGAATAACAAAAGGAAAACCACTGTGAGCCAGGTCACTGAAATAATGAGCATATATTTTCTAGTTATTATGAGCTAGGCCGTTTTCTAAGTTTCAGATACACATAAATTTAATTTTTAAAAAGTAGCATATAAAGAACACTACTATTATTTCCACTTCATAGATGACAAAACTGAATCTGAGTGGAAGCAAACAGTGCTCGGGGAATGTGATGAGTATTTTAAATCTGCTTTTTTTGTACTTAATGAGATTGGTACCAAGATATTGGAATGTTTAAATCTTAGCTAAAAAGGTTAATGTTAAAAACAATTGTGATGATGTCATATAATCCTGTGAATGTCACACTCAACATATCTTAACATTCTAGACAACGACTTTCTCACCAAAAATACCACCTGTGTTCTGCACAACAATAGACAATTACCATAAATTTTAGAAGAAAGTCGTGAGGGAGAGACAGGTAAAGAAACAAATGAGGAGAAAGTCTTTTAGAGAAGAAAATACAAGTTTAAAAAATTGGAATAATGCTAGAATTCACAATCTTAAGCAATGAATATGGAAATCCTGTAGAGTAAGCCCCAAACTATTTATGTTATATTTGCACTTTATCAATAACCAAACTACAAAGAAAAACATTAAAGTATTTAAGAAGTTCAAAATTTGGTTTTTGGATTTAGCTTTAGTTAGCAGTAAAGTGTAGCTATATGAGTAATTCCAACCCAATGTGCAGATAAAAATGAAACATAAATTGGAAATAAATAGCAATAAAAAAGGGACTCATAATACATTGGTAATCTGATTTTAAATAAATATACTTTGAAATTACCAAAACATACCACTGTGGAATCTAATAGTAATAATATTTATAACCAAATTAAAAAAAATTGTATGTCAGATGGTTTTGCACAGTTTATTGAGGGATTAATCATTGTTGCGTGATGTTAATATCACCCTCCTCATATCAAATATCTCTGAATTGTAAATGCAGATTGAAGAGAAATCAGGGTTCAATAATGACAAACAATAACAAGTTTTGTCCTCCCGGGACTGACTGATGACTCACAACTGAAGATTATGATTTTCAATTTTCTATTTCTCACCTTCAAGTTAAGTGTAACTGGGAACCTGACAATCATCTTCTTCATGTTCATAGATTCTCATCTTAAAACTGCCATGTGCTTTTTTCCTACAAAATTTCTCCTTCTGAGAAATCTCATTTGCATCTGCTTGTATTCCCAAATATTTGTACAACTTATCAACAGGCAACAAGGCAATCATATATAAAAATTGTGCCATTCAAAATTTTTTTTACTGACCTCTTTGCTGCTCCAGAATGTTTTCTTTTGGCCACCATGTCCTATGACCGATATGTAGCCATCTGCAAACCCCTGCATTACATGACCATCATGAACCACAGGGGCTGTAGAGGATTCGGCCTTTGGTGCTGGACAGCTGGCTTATTCATCATACTCCCCCCACTTAGCCTGAGCCTAAATCTGGAATTCTGTGACTCTCATGTTATTGACTATTTTTCCTGTGATGCATCCCCCCCTCCTAAGGATCTCATTCTCAGAAACATGGCTCATAGAGCAGATGGGCATAGTCTGTGCTGTGTTGACCTTTATCATGACCTGTGTATGTGTAGTTCTATCCTATATATACATCATCAGGACCATTCTACGATTCCCTTCTACCCAGCAAAGAAAGAAGGCATTTTCTACTTGTTCTTCCCACATGATTGTGGTCTCCATCAACTATGAAAGCTGTATTTTCATGTATGTTAAACCTTCAGCAAAGGAAGCAATAGCTATTAATATATGTGTGGCTGTCCTCCCTACTTCCATTGCTCCTATGCTGAACCCCTTCATTTACACCTTGAGAAACAAGCAAGTAAAACAAGCCTTCAATGACTCAATCAAAAGAACTGCATTGTTCTTAAAGAAGTAAGGGAAATTACTAATGGAGAGGAATTGCATTTTCATGAAAAGATCTGACATCCCTAAGCTGTATCGTTGAGCTTCTAATTCTTTTCTACGTGGCAAGGAAGCTTTATTGGGATTGCATTTCTCAATAAGAAAATAAAATATAGTTCCACAAAGCAAAGGAGTGGCTTCACATTTAACCAAGCCTTATTTATTTATTTATTTATTGTGTGTGAGGAAGACTGGCCCTGAGCTAACATCCACTGCCAATCCCCCTCTTTTTGCTGAGGAAGACCAGCCCTGAGCTAACATCTGTGCCCGTCTTCCTCTACTTTATGTGGGACGCCGCCACAGCATGGCTTGACAAGCACTGCATCTGTCTGTGCCTAGGATCTGAACCTGTGAACCCTGGGCCGCTGCAGCAGAGCGTTTGAACTTAACCACTACACCACTGGGCCGGCCCCCAATCAAGCCTTATTAAAACTACAGACAAAACCAAACAAACAGAAACAAAGAGTTTGCCTTGCGTTTTACATTTAGTAATTTTGCTTATTGTCTATTCCACCTCCAGCTTTTGAGTGCCTTTTTCATTCCAGGCACAATTCTAGGTTATTCTTTTTTTGACTTTAAACAGAAAACCAGGGAGACAGATGGTTTAGAGAAAATGGGTTTACTATTAAAGATGAGATTTAAATATTGAAGTAATAAAACTTTTAAAGATGTTCATCTTTATATCACGATGACAATGATTAGAGCAGCTAACGCTTAGAAAATCACTAGAGACCTATTGCTTTTTATTATATGTAATAATAAATGTAAAAGGTGTTTTGTCTTGCCTTCACTTCACAGATAAGTAAATCAAACTCAGCAGAGTACAGCTAGTAAGAGGTAATTTCATGATGCAAATCCATTTGTATCTGACTCTGAAGCTTGTGTTTGTTACAGTGTGTGATGCTCCAGTGATGCACATTTAATGTTATAATGTCCTCAAGGGACAACTTAGGAAAATTACATGTACCAAATAAAGGTATTAATTTATGAGAACTAAAAATTGTTATATGATTTTCAAGAGAAAAAATGTGTAAAATATAGCATGCCATTTTAATATAAGCATTCATAATTTATAAAGAATTGAAAATATTTATTATATTATAGAATAGTTTATATTTAATATAATATTTACAATAGGAAAATTTTAACATAGAACAATAAAGAAGAGGAGAAAGGTTTTGGAAAAAAATGTGAGGTCAATAGCATGTGAACACTCTCCCTAAGAAGGGAGTTAAAAGTGGAATTATCTATGAATTGGCCTATAGAACAGAATACATGAATTTAATAGCTGTGAATGTTCCCAGGGAAGACCCAATGAAACCAGAGAAATAGGCTTAAAAACGCAACTAGCCATGACCAATGTCTTTTAACAGATCCAGGAATGCATATTAAATATTGGGCCACCTTGAGCTACAGATGTTCCTTCATCAGGTTTTATTTATATGATCTTCCCTAATTCGGTTCCTTTGATCAATATGATGTAGGTTTTGAGGTTACTAGCTCATTCTAACTTTTTCTACCAAATTATATAAGCTTTCATTTGATCAAGATGATTAATTTTGATTTTCATAAAACTAAGATTTTATTCTAAATGATTTTTCCAGCTTCTCACATAACTCTGCAGAAATTCTTACATTATAACCTTTGTAATTGTCATCCACCCCACAATTGCACTATGTGTTCTATTTCAGTGGGATTAATTATTTAGAAAGTAAATTACCGGGTGACTGAAATTACATTGATCACTCTGGCTTGAGTGGAGCAGTGAAATAGCTGAAAGCTTCCTGAATGTATGATGAATAAAAGAAGCAACACTAACACACTATGAGCAAAGGAGAAAGAACACTGTGGAATAGGAAACTCAACCACCCAAAGCGGGAAAAAAAATAAAGGCCTCTTTCTAAGGCTAAACTTGGTGTCAGGTTGCTGGCATGCCCTATCCTTCTCTCCCATAAACAGCCTATTAAACCTACTTGATGAGACACTGAATAAATCCTGACCCAATTTGTCAAAACTCGTGTTTGTTGGAAACAACTGCTATAATATGTATGTCATTACATTGAATAAATTACCTTTATTTTGGTAACTCTAAAAAATATATTGGCCAATTAAGGAGTTCAGTTGAGATTCTCCATTGAAAAATAAAAATTCCATCAGACAAAATACTTAGAGATAGCATACTAACTGTTTAAACTCAGTAAATTGTTCCCACCTGCTCAACCAGACCTGGCCTAGAACAAGCTCTACCCACCAGTAGCTGTAGAGCTTGACTCTGTCTCTCTTGGACAATCCTACTCACGTGCAATATGCTGAATAATGCTCCCCACCAAAAAGGTCCTAATCTTGGGACCTGTGAATATAACCTTACATAGCAAAAGGGACTTGGGTAGATGTGATAAAGTTATGGATCTTAAAATGATATCATCCTGGATTATCCAAGTGGGCCCAGTGTAAAGACAAGGAGGCAGCAGAATCAAATTAGTAGGAGGAGATGTGACAATGGAAACAAGAGTTTGGAATGATACAGAAAAGGACCAGGAGTCAAAGAATGCAGGCAGCCTCTAGCAGCTCAGAAAAGCAAAGAAACAGTTTCTCTCCATAAGCCTCCAGAAGAAATGCACCCCTGCCAACAACTTGATTTTAGACTTCTGACCTCTAGAACTGTAAGAGAAGACGTTGTGTTGTTGTAAGTCACTAAGTTTGTGGTAATTTGTTTCAGCAGCAATAGGAAACTAATACAACAGGGAAAAAAAGCCTTTCTGCCAGAACAGTTGTGCAAAAGCATCCAGATTGAATTCAGCTATATTTCTTGACATGAGAAACCTAGTGTGACTAATCCTGAAGTGTATCCCCTTCATCATCTTCCACACAAACCACTTTTACAGTCAAATCTATCATACCCCTGATGAAAATCTTTAATAAACTAGAGTGCAACAATGTTATACAGCACACAAAAATGTCATTGGATTAAGAAAATCTGGCCACATACACAATAGGACCTAAATGAACAAAAAAGTTGTTCATACTGCCAAATAATCCCTTCAGAACTGTAGACACACTAACAATTCAAGCTAAGTTTTGAATTCCATGATTCTGATGGCAGATAATTTACAAGGAGACTATGGAAGACTAGATGACATTGAAGTACTTTAATTATTCAAGACTGATCCCTGGAAAAAATTTCATGCCAACCCTAGTTAACTATTATGTTTATGGAGACCACTGACAGTCATTGCAAACCTGTAATGTAGTTGTCCAGAAAATCATTTCTTTGACATTGATCGGTTCACACTGGAATAGACTCACCATTGCAATGATCTGTTCTGCATTTTTCCCACATAACTGGGAGTTTGATACTCTGATCTGTAGCAATACTTTATCTACTGAAACTCCTAAAAATTGGCATTTTCCAAACTATTGATCTCAGTACTCATTGCACCCCAAATATAGTAATCAAAAAATGATTGAGAAAGCTAATCGTCAATCTTTATTCAAGAACTCACATTTCAAAATATGTTTAGTACCCCTGAGATATGATCCAGATACTATAGAATATACCATTATCATGACTCCAGGAACATATTTTTATAGGTTACATGTACATTTTTTCTATGCCAAAGATTTAAAGATATTCCAGAAAAAGACCTGGGATGATTTTTATTTGCCTTTCTATCTTCAATTTTGGAGTCTACTTGCTCACCATTAAGAAAATTTATAGGTATCATGAGACTGGGAGACATAGGAGATCTGACAAGTCAGAGTGAAGAGAGATTTCTGGTTAACTGAGAATCCAGAAAATATGCACCTTAGGAGTAGTATACCATTTAGTATATTACAAAAATATAATTGCATAAGAATAATTCAAACACTTTACAAAACATCTAAATGAAAAACTACAAAACTGAGAGAAATCAAATGATCTAAATAATAGATATCTCATGCGTCAGAGTGAAAGACTTGATGTTAAGTTACCAATCTTCCCAAATTGAACTATTGATTCAATAAACTCCTAGACAGTATATATTGTTGTGCAGCTTGACAAGCTCATCCTAAAATTTGTATAAGAATTCAGAGTAACTAGAATAACCAAGAAAATAATAACAAAGGAGAAGAAAGTAAAAGTACTTGTACTGTCAGATTTCAAAAATTAATATAAATTTATAGCAAATAAAATGGTATAATAGTGTACAGAAATAGACAAATAGACCAATGGAACAGAATAGAGTCTACCAATAAATTCATTAATATGTAATCATTTGATTTACAACAGAAGTGTAGTTTGGTGCATAAAGTATGGTGCCAGAATATCTACAGATTTTATGGAAAAATTGAACTTTGGCTCTTACCTCATACAATGCACAAAAAATAATTTGAGATGAATCATAGACCTAAATGTAAAAAAAAAAACCAATAAAGCTTATAGAATAATATTTAGGGATACTTTAATGATCTTGCATTAAAAAACATATATTTCTTAGATCAAAAGTACACTAACCATAGAAGAAAAATATTGACATAATGTACTTGATTAAAATTAACTTATTACAAAAAATAATATCTTTAAGAAGGTGAATAAACTACAGCAACATAACATATTCAGAAGACATAAAAAACTTCTAGAATTCAGTAAGATTTCAATCAGGAAAAAGAAAAGAAATCCAACTTAATAAGGGACAAACACTTGAATAGCACTTCTCAAAGTGGATATCCAAGAGACAAATAAGACTATGCAGAGATTCTCGGTATACTTACTCATCAAGGAATGTGAATTAAAGCAACAATGAGAACCAATTACCAGTCAACAGAATGGCATTTTTGTTTCTAACGACAATCCCAGGTTGTCGAGGAAGTAAAGCAACTCCATCTCTCTGATAAAGTGCTGATAGGAGGATAAGTTGTTTCAATTGCTTTAGTAAACTTTTGGGCCATGCTTACGTATGCTAAAAATATGCCTATCGTAAGACTCAAAAATTATACTCTTATGTTTATTTCAAGATGAAAAAAAGCATATATATATTCACAAAACCTCAAGTCCTCAAGTATAAGAATATATTTAACAACATTGTTCAATAGCCAACTAAAGAAAATAGAAACAATGAAAACACCAGTCTCTTTAAAATAAATGAAAATGTAGTTTCATGCAATGGAAAGCTATGCAGCAATTAAAAAGAACAAAATGTCATGGATGAATCTTAAAGACATTATGTTGCAACAAATAATCCAGACACAAGGGACCATATATGGCAGGATTTGGTTTATATGAAGTTAAAGAAAAGACAAAAATAACTGTTGGTGATAAGAGTAAAAATAGTGGTTATCTCCGTGGAGGGTAGAACTTATAAAAGAGGAACAAAGGGAAGCTTTTGAAATGATGAATGTATTTTATATATTGTTTTTGATAGTAATTATACCAGCATATTCACATGTAAACTTCATTGAGATTTATACTTTGATTTGTGCAACTGGTGTAAACTTTAAAAAAATAGAGGGGCGGCCCCATGGCATAGTGGTTAGGTTTGGTGCACTCTGCTTCAGCAGCCTGGGTTCATGGGTTCAGGTCCCAGGCATGGACCTACAGCACTCATCAGCCATGCTGTGGCAGCAGCCCAAACATGAAATTGAGGAAGATTGGCACAGGTATTAGCTCAAGTGAAGAAAGAGGAAGATTGGCAACAGATGTTAGCTCAGGGAAAATCTTCCCCAGCAAAAAAAAAAAAAAAAAAAAAAGGCATAGAAAACAGCAATTGATCATGCAGGACTTATTCCAGAGCTGCAAGGATGGTTCAACATCTGAAAATCAATCAATGTGATACACCACATTAACAAAATGAAGGATAGAAATCATATGATGATCTCAGTAGATGCAGAAAAAGCATTTGACAAAATTCAGCATCCATTTATGATAAAAACTGTCAACAAAGTGGGAATAGATGGATTGTACCTCAACATAATAAAGGCCTTATATGACACGCCTACACCTAACATCCTCAATGGTGAAAAGCTGAAAGCTTTTCCTCTAAGATCAGGAACAAGACAAGGATGCCCACTCTCATCACTTTCATTCAACATTGTATTGGAAGTTCTAGCCAGAGCAATTAGGCAAGAAAAAGAAAAAAAAAGGCCTTCAAATCAAAAAGGAAGAATTAAACTGCCTCTATTTACAGATGACATGATAGATATATATAGAAAACCCTAAAGACTCCAATAAAAAATGTTAGAACTAATAAACAAATTCAGTAAATCTGGGAAATACAAAATCAATCTGTAAAAATCAGTTACATTGCTGTACACTAATTAAGAACTATCAGAAAGAGAAATTAAGAAAACAATCTTAGGGCAGCCTGGTGGCATAGCGGTCAAGTTCACGCATTCTGCTTTGGTGGCCCAGGGTTCACAGGTTCAGATCCTGGGCATGGACCAATGCACTGCTTGTCAAGCCATGCTATGGCAGCATCCCATATAAAGTAGAGGAAGATGGGCATGGATGTTAGCCCAGTGCCAATCTTCCTCAGCAAAAAGAGGAAGATTGGCAATGGATGTTACCTCAGGGCTGGTCTTTGTCACACAAAAAAAGGAAGATCTCATTTACAATTGCATCAAAAAGAATAAAATACCTAGGAATAAATTTAATCAAGGTGGTGAAAGACCTGTACACTGAAAACTATAAGACATTAATGAAAGAAATTGAAGAAGGCATGAATAAATGGAAAGACATTCCATTCTCACAGATTGGAAGATTTAATATTGTTAAAATGTCCATACTACCCAAAGCAATCTACAGAATCAATGCAATCCTTATCAAAATTCCAATGGAATTTTTCACAGAAAAAGAACGAACAATCCTAAAATTTATATAGAACCGCAAAAGACACTGGATAGCCAAAGCAATCTTGAGAAAGAAGACTAAAGCTGGAGGCACCACATTTTCTGAATTCAAACTATATTACAAAGCTACAGCAATCAAAAGTATGGTATTGGCATAAAAAACAGACACGTATATCAATTGAACAAAATGGAGAGCCCAGAAATAAACCCACAAACATGGTGATTTAGTTTAAGACAAAGGGGCCAAGAATATACAATGAGGAAAGGACAGCCTCTTTAATAAACAGAGTTGGGAAAACTGGACAGCCACACGCAAAAGAATGAAACTGGACCACTACCTTTCACTGTACATCAAAATTAACTCAAATTGATTAAAGACTTGATGCAAGACTGAAACAATAAAACTCTTAGAAGAAAATAGGCAATAAGCTCCTTGATATCAGTCTTGGTGATGATTTTTTGGATTTGGCAACAACCAAATACCATAAAACCAAAAATGAACAAGTGGGACTACATCAAACTATAAAGCTTCTGCACAGACAAGGAAACCATCAACTAAATGAACAGGTAACCCAATCAATGGGAAAAAATATTTGCCAATCGTATCTCTGATAAACAGCTAATATCCATAATATATAAAGAACTCATATAACTCAATAGCGAAAAAACAAACAATCAATTAAAAAATAGGCAGAGGACCAAATAGAAATTTTGCCAAAGAAGACATACAAATGGCCAGCAGGTACATGAAAAGGTGCTCAACATCACTAATCATGAGGGAAATGCAAATCAAAACCACAATGAGTTGTCACCTCACACCTGTTAGGGTGGCTATTAATAAAAAGACAAGAGATAACACGAGTTGGCAAGGATTTGGAGAAAAAGAAACCATTGTGCACTATTGGTGGGAATGTATATTGTTGCAGCCACCATGGAAAACACTACAGATTTTCCTCAAAAAATTAAAAATAGAGGGCCGGCCTGGTGGTGTAGTGGTTAATTTCATGTGCTCCGCTTCAGCAGCCCAGGGTTTGTAGGTTCGGATGCTGGGCATGGACCTATGCACTACTCATCAAGACATGCTGTGGAGGCATCTCACATACAAAATAGAGGAAGATGGGCATAGATGTTATCTCAGGGCCAATCTTCCTCAGCAACAAAAAAAGAGGAAGACTGGCAACAGATGTTAGCTCAGGGCCTATCTTCCTCACCAAAACAAATAAATAAATCAATAAAAATAGAACTACCATACCATCCAGCAATTCCACTTTTGGATTTTTCCAAAGGAAACAAAAACACTAACTTGAAAAGATATATGCGTCTGCATGTTCATTACAGCATTATTCACAATAGTTAAGACTTGGAAACAACCTAAGTGTCCATCTATGGATGAGTGGCTAAAGAAAATGTGGTGTAAATATACAATTAATTATTATTCAGCCATAAAAAAAGAGGGAAATCCCACCATTTGTGACAGCATGGATGGACCTTGAAGACATTATGCTGAATGAAATGTCGGATAGAGAAAGACAAATACTGTATGATCTCATGTATATGTGGAATCTAAAACAGACAAACAAACAAAAAACCAAACTCACAGATACAGAGAACAAATTGGTGGATGCCAGAGGTGGGGGCTGGGGGTGGGCAATGGGTGCAGGTGATCAAAAAAAGTTGTGTTTTATAACCAGATTCTTCTGTTGTCCTACTGGCCTTTATTGGCTGTATCCTCCCATCTCCAAGGACACTGTCTCCAAAGAAGCCAGAGTTGGCATACTCTTTTACCTCAAATTTTACCACTCAGGAGATTCATTAGTGACTGTTCTTGAGTCACCAGAGATTCTTTGCTTATTCACTTAGTCGCATTTTTATCACACAAACAAATGTCAAGCTAGATATAGTAAATGTGCTCACAGCCCTGAGAGGTCAGAATAGTGACTTTCCTGAAACTAGAGAAAATTCTGACATTCCACAACCTCCATGTTATATTATTACATTTGTTTTGTTTTTTTCAGGTGGTTATAATAGTACAACATGAAATTCCATGTAATTGGTTGAAGACAGACACTTCAGAGAGGTCGACGCATCTTAGAGTTGCTGTGAATATGACAGTGGATTCATAAGCAAAAGTGACAAGTTCATATGAAAACCTTTATCTCAACTACCGTTTTCAATTTAGGAGTTTTAAGATTTCATGTGTTTCAACAACCAACAGAAATCATGACTGACAGTCATAATAGTAAGTGAGATAAAATTTATCATTTTAATTATATTTACTTTTGTGGGATTTGAGTTTTATTATCCTCCAGAAAACATATTTTATCTGTCTTTTAAAAAGTGGGACCGTGAGTGATAAATTTCTATGTTTGGTAAAGCATACTTTTTTTTCATTTTTTTAGAATGCAGTAAAACTTTTGGATATATAAATGTCATTTGCTGGGAGATTTTTATGGAGAACATATTGGCATTTAAAAGAATTAAAACTCGATAGCTATCCAGAAATGTATTATTTTATCATCTACCTTGCATTAGAAAATAAGACATATATTCATATAACTGTGTAAACATACTCCTCAATCTCCCAGAAGAATGACCCATTGACTGAAGTTGCTCCCTCATTAGAAATCCCTGTCCTCATTTCAAACTCATCTTTGGAAATAGAATAAACAAAAGCCAGTTAGTCACGTTTCACTGTGAGTCATTTTTTAGATCTTGTTTTATTACACCTTGTGATACTGTAGAAGGGTAAAAGCAAATGTGTTTAGAGCAGGAGTGACGTCCAGTGGGACAGGGCTGAGTAAGTTTTCTCAGCGATGTGATGCATGTGTTGCCTGAGAGATTAGAAAGAGGGCTGGAGGAAGGAAGGAGATGGACCACAGAAATATTTTTCCCACATCTCAGTCTGGTTAATATGGCTGTTGAATGTGTCTCCAATTCCCTTAGAGCGTTCTGTCAGGCAAACTCCGAGCCTAGTGCAGTTCTTTTTCCTTGTGTTGGGTACTGGAACCCTGAGGTCTTAACTGCAGTTGCTACTTAGATAGAGCTGATCCTGTCCCACGTCAGTACAACAACACATTGGTTTACACAATAAAGTGAGTCTACATACAAATAAATTGGGGTCTCCAGGGGAAACTTTTCATTATTCACTATTGTAGGGAAATTTCAAACCTAGAGACATTAATTTTAAAATGAAAATATTTGAGTTTTTACTAGTGTAATTAACTGGTAAAGCCTTAAAGCAATCTGTGGAAGAGCTATTAACACAAACTCAGAATCGAGAAAGTTCATGCCCTCTGGATTTACTATCTCACAGACAGCTGCTCTCAGTGACAATGGCATCTACAGAATTTTAACGGAAGATACTGCAAAGGGAAGACAGTTTCTCTTTTATCTGCTGTGAAGGTAACAGACAAAAGCAGAAAAGTAGATCCTCTTCAAAATCAAAAGAAAAGTGAAATTCAAAAACAGATTCTAGCATGGAAAGTTTAAGTAAATGAAGTTAATATCAAAGTGCTTTGAATTAGAAGTCCAAACAGAAAGTAAAATAGCTTCATAGGTGTCTGGAAATCATACTATTGATCAATTCACTTAGAAACATTTATTGGACAGTTGACAGTGTATCTGGGGCTGTGTTAGGTGTACTGTGAAAAAGACACCCATTTCATGACCCCTTCCTGAATTAGTATTGTTTCTTAAGTGTCAAAATAGTAGCAAACATTGTCTTTTCTTGGAACACAGTGATGGGGATTAGAGATCACAGAGTCATCAGACATGCAGGAAACTTTCCAGAGGGCTTAGAGATGAAATAGAAAACCAATGGAAGAATAGAAGTTACTCAGGTGGGGCGAAGACAGAGAACAGATGTTTTGTGAGAAGTGTTTACTAAAATACCTGTCACATGGAATGTGCTCAATAAATGTTGTCTATTATCTTTATTGAAAGGAACATATTAAGAGGGGGAGGAAGAGAGATAGAGAAGATTATGAGTTTTATTTGTGACATAGTGAATTTGAAGTTCATGCGAAATGCTAGGTTGCATCTGAAAATTAGAGAGGACTATTACAAAATAAAGATACAGTTTTAGTGATGATCACCTGAAAGATGATATTTCAAAACATAGGAATTTATGAAAATGCAGAGAGAATATTAGTATGATGAGAAGTGAAGAGAGATGAAGAAAACTAACAGACAGATAAAAGGGTCAGAGAAACATATCATCTGTAGTATTTTTGAAGTTTATTTTTCAGAGCACCTCTTGAAAGCATAAATGCAAACCGTGCATAAATATAAGTATATTGTGCATTAAGACCTTCTCTATTCTGCAGCAGTGTGAATTATAAGTGATTACTCAGGGACAGAGAAAACTTAGAAGGAAGCAGTGTCAGGAGGGGAGCTGAAGAATTCATGTATGTGTGTGTGTGTGTGTGTGTGCGCGCACGTGTATGTGCATGCACACATGATAGTTAGAGGTGTTCAGGCAAGAAAACACGTGTATGCAATATATAAAAACAGAAAACAAAATTCATTAATCATAGAGCTGGAACAGAGACTTCAAGTGACTACAGAGTGTGCATAGTGAACCCAAGTTGTCTGACATATATTGATACTTTAAGAAGGAGCCAAGTGTCAAGCAAATACATCAGAGAATTCTTGAACGTCAAAAGACTTCTTTTCTCCTATGAAACAACAGACTCATAGGAGTCAAAATAGTCCTTTACAGAGTGTGCACTTAAATTGTAAATATTCTTCAAATAATAATAAGTAAGAAAAATCTTAACATGATAGATTTTATACTGTTCAAATAATCTATAATAAAATGTCTCAAAGTTACATGCAGATATAACAGAAGGCAGAAGTCAGCAATGAGAAACAATACAGTAACAGCATTCATCCTACTGGGACTGACAGATGACCCTCAACTGCAGGTCTTGATTTTTATCTTTCTCTTTCTCACCTACATGCTGAGCATAACTGGGAACCTGACCATCATCTCTCTCATCTTATTGGATTCCCACCTTAAAACAGCCATGTACTATTTCCTGCAAAATTTCTCCTTCTTGGAGATCTCATTCACATCTGCTTGTATTCCCC
This sequence comes from Tapirus indicus, assembly GCA_031878705.1. Lineage (NCBI taxonomy): Eukaryota > Metazoa > Chordata > Mammalia > Perissodactyla > Tapiridae > Tapirus > Tapirus indicus. The sequence continues at coordinate 141,866,804 of CM062918.1, read as the reverse complement.
AATACCTGTATAACATAGCAACAGGTGACAAGGTCATTACCTATAATGCCTGTGCCAGCCAAGTGTTTTTTACTGACTTCTTTGGTGTAACGGAATTTTTTCTCCTGGCTGCCATGTCCTATGACCGTTATGTGGCCATCTGCAAACCCTTGAATTACCCAATCATTATGAGTAGCACAGTCTGCAGAAGATTCGTCTTTTGTTGTTGGGTAGCTGGTCTATTTATTATAATCCCCCCAATTAGCCTAGGCCTAAATTTGGAATTTTGTGATTCTAATACCATTGATCATTTTATCTGTGATGCTTCTCCCCTCCTGAAAATCTCCTGTTCAAATACTTGGTTCATGGAACAGACTGTTATAATCTGTGCTGTTCTGACCCTCCTTATGACACTTGTGTGTGTAGTTCTGTCCTACATTTATATCATCAAGACAATTTTAGGATTTCCTTCTGCTCAGCAAAAGAAAAAAGCCTTTTCTACCTGTTCTTCCCACATGATTGTGGTTTCCATCACCTATGGTAGCTGCATCTTCATCTACATCAAACCTTCAGCGAAGGAATCAGTGGCCATTAACAAGGGAGTGACAGTGCTCACTACTTCCATCGCACCAGTGCTGAACCCCTTTATTTACACACTGAGGAACAAGCAAGTCAAACAAGCCTTCAATAACTCAATCAAAAAACATGTGATATTTTCCCAGAAATAAGAGAATGTGAAGCCAAATGAACATGTATAATGAACTTACCAAATTTCCTAGCCAACTTATTCAAAACATGCTCATTCATCCTGATCTAGTGATATCTTCCTCACAAATCCCTGATAGGATCCTTCTGTAAACAGGCATGGTAATAGTTTTTAAAATTTAAATCCTGGCTTTACCTCCAAATTAGCAATATAAAAAAATAAAACAGAAATATATCTCCAAATTAGAAATATCAAAAGAGAAAAACAGGCTAATAAAGCTTACATTTTCTCAGAAATGGTTGACATTGTTTCTTCCAATCCAAAGCTTTCAAATGATTTATTTATTCATTCGCTTAATATATATTGGGTACTTTCTTTGGGGTAGGTACTGTTTTAGGCGCTAAAACTAGAGAGAACAAACCAGCAAAAACTTACTCCCCATGTACCCTCAGGGATAAACAGAAAAAATTCTATGTTAAAGAATGCAAAAGTGTTAACTTGCACTCAAATAAATATTTTTCATGAAAGAGAATTACAATTTTTACAATTATGAGAAAACATCTAAAATGCTAAAACAAAAATTATAAGATTTGTTAACATATTTTGAATTGATTATAACCAAATCTTTTAAATGTTACAAGCTTTTCTCAAAAAATACATGAAGTTAAATGGAAGACAGTGAAAATGGATAATAAGTATATTGAGGAAATTAAATATTTTGTTACTGCAGAAAACCTGCCCGATGTAGACACATGTATTGAAACGCCAACACAGTGTCCATAAATAAGCAAACACATGCCAAGAACTGAAGTGAAAAGAAATCAAGGGAATAAAAGCAGTTAGATCTATGGGAGGAACATGAAAAGCTGAGCATAAAAGTATTTCATCTTTTATGATATAAACACATACATCAGAAGAACAAAAACTGTCTACCACATTTCCTCCAGAAAAGAAGCTCACATAGCTCATCATCTGAAGCTATTTCCCTCATCCCACCATACTTCAGTCCTCAGGAATCTGAACCTACATTTCTATTCTGCATTCCTGTCTAGTCTTTTCCATCTACTGTTTCCCTGTCAAAATATATGTTCCTCATTCTTTATTCACTCACTCTTTTTTTTCATCAGTTTTCAATTTAAAAGTTACTTGGGTTCCTCAAAAAATTAAACATAAAACTATCTTATGGTCCAAAAATCCCACTTCTGGGTATATATTCAAAATAATTAAAATCAGGATCTCAAAGACATATCTGCATACCCATATTCATTGCAGCAGTGTTCAAAATAACAAATATGCAGGAACAACTTAAATGAGTGGATAAATGAACTGTGGTATATACATACAGTGGAATACTATTCAGCCTTAAAAAAGAAGCAAATTCTGAAACATGGGACAACATACATGGAGCCTGAAGACATTATTCTAAGAGAAATAAACCAGACACAGAAAGACAAGTAATTCGTGATTCCACTTAAATGAAATATCTAAAATAGTCAAATTCATAAAGTCAAGACTAGAATGGCAGTTATCAGGGGCCAGAGGAGGTTATGGTCAATGGGGAATTATTAAACAGGCATGACATTTCAGTTAAGTAAGATGAATGAGCTCCAGAGATCTACTTTACAACATTGTACCTATTGTCAGCAATAATATATTTTGCACTTAAAATTTGTTAAGAGGATGGATCTCATATTAAGTGTTCTTACTATAATAAAATTTTAAAAAATACACCCACATACATTTTTCAGACAAAAAAGAAAGAAAAAACCCTTTATAAACATGATTTTAAGTGAATACCTAAATCTAAAGCTTAATGCTAGTTAATATTCCTCTCCTTGATCACCGACTCATCATTTAGCAATACCTATTGTTACTTAAAAGAACCATTCCTTTGAGGTTTCACAGTTTTATAGCATCCTTAGGACATGTCTACACTTCACCCTTGAAAATTTATAAAAAGAGTGTTACCGCACAAAATTGGGTTTCCCTTGCCGAATGTGCAAAAACAATTAATTAGGGCATCAGCCTTTGGGAAAAGAAATCACCTCTATCTTGCAAGATCGATTGGCTGTGAGACAGGGGGCATATGCCCTCAGATCTGTCTCCCCAATTCAGGATTTGGGGTAAAATTTAAGAGTTTAGGGAGAACAGGCTGGCACATGTTAATGCTGGCAGGGCAGGTTTTGATTGGTGGGCTTTAAGCACTTATCATAAGGTTCTAAACATATATGATGTAGTTATAAACAATTATGGTAAGGTGGTGAAGGGATTTTAATACCAGATCTTCCTGAATGATGGACCCCTTGCCTCTGAGAAGAGTCCCACTTTGAGGCTCTGGTCATGTCCCTGTCCTTCGGTTCTCTGGGGAGGAGAATCTTTGGTTCAGTGGTCATTTCAGGTCAAGATTTTTTCTGCTCGTGCTCTGGCTACGTGACTTTACAAATTTTCTGAAAGGCCATTTCTTAATTACTCTGTTGATAAGATGGGGTCAGTTGAATTGGTCCTGGAGGGCCTGAGGTTACGACAGCATCAGAATATCTGCTGTATATTTGGTGACAAGAATAAGCTCAGAAAACAACATATTAATCATAATTACAACAACAATATTGTTATCATGAACAATAAAGATCTATCAGCTGTGTGATATTGTGATTGATAATAAGAAATATCTATTTGGTCTTTTAATTTCTGGCATAGAGATCCTAAGACCTTTGGAATTTCCTAAGTGATGAGATCAATAAAGGAAATTATGTAACATAACATAACGTAATGTCATCTTATGTTAATAAGATGACTTGGGAAGCCCCTAGGTAACCTAAGGATGGAGGCTGGTAGCCAGGGGAACCAACCATGTGATTAGAGGGTTGGAACTTTCAGGCCCCCAGCTCTGGGCCCTCACCTCTGGGACCGAGAGGGGCTGGAGACTGAGTTCAGTCACCAATGGCCAATGATTTAATGAATCATGCCTGTTTAATGACACTTCCATAAAAACCCAAAAGGACAGGGTTCAGAGAGCTTCTGGGTTGGTGAACAGATAGAGGTGCTGGGAGAGTGGCACACTTGAAGAGTGCATGGAAGCTCTGTGCCCTTCCCACATACCTTGCCCTCTGTATCTCTTCCTGAGTTATATCCCTGTATAATAAACCAGTAATCAAGTAAATAAAATGTTTCTCTGAGTTCTGTAAGCCACTCTAGCAAATTAATTGAATGCAAGGAGGGGGCTGAGAGATCCTCGGATCTATGGAAGCACAGGAGACAACCTGGACTTGCCATTGACCTCTGAAGTGAGAGGGAGGCAGTCTTGTAGGGCTGAGCCCTTAAACTGTGGGATCTGATGCCATCTCCAGGCAGATAGTGTCAGAATTGAGTTGAATTATAGGACACCCAGGTGGTGTTGGAACATTGCTTCATGTGGCAAAAAACACACATCAGAACTGATGTCAGAAAGAATCACAAGCTGGAAAAAAAAGTCACTCCTACTGGGAATTCTTTCCTCCCCAATCCCACATGCCCCTAAACAGCAGGAATCACCATGCAGTGTCACCCTATATTTCTCCTGTTGTAACATTTTCTCTTTTTCTATCTATATCCTTCAGTGTATTGTCAGAGACACTGCTAATGTTGTCCCCTTGGGTATGAATAGTGTCTGACCTTTGAAATATGTTGAAACAATGCCTTTCTCAACTGTAAAAACAACATCAATCAAGTTGAATCATTATTTGTAACAAAAAACAAATTTAAAAGCTACCAACAGAAAAAAAGAGAAAGTAGTTAAATGTGTCAAAATGTTTGAAATCAAAGATGAGTTTTGGTTATCATATAAATATGCTTCTTCCATTTTTATCTTTGTGTGGTGGTCTGAGTGAAATGTAGTTGAAATTTAGTAAACACTTACATGCATCTCTCCTTTTACATGTTACTAGTAATCTTCCCAACATCACTAAACAAATTCTCCTTTTTAATCCTCTTTCATAAATGATAGGACAACTACCTAATTTATAAAGGATGTACAATGGCCTACTATAATGACTCCTAAATCAATAATATTGCATACTAATCAGCTTTATTGTCTCTGAAAAGTCTCAACTGTTACAGCAGCTTTTGTAGTTGAAGACTAGACAGGTTCCAGCTCCTTTTCTGTCTTGCTGCATTATACCTTTCTGTTACCATCTGCCATATGTCTAAGATGTCTCACTACTATGACCACATTCTAACCAGAAACCACGGAGGAAAGACAGAATATGTGTATGTCATTTTCTTTTAAGTTCATATCCTAGATTTGCAAAGATCATGCCCACTCCCATTGTATTGACTAGAATATAGTCACTTGCTCAGCTTCAAGAGAGTATTAAATATTAACCTTGAGACCATAGTTTCTAAGTGCAGATCCTGTGACCACTCTTACCAGCTGCGAGATTTTTAGCAAGTTATCTCACATTTTTTTAATCTTTTCTTTTGACTGGAGTACTTAGTTCATTTTTTAAAAACAGCTTTGTTAATATGTAATTTATATATCATATAGTTCAACCGTTTAGAGTGTACAGTTCAATGATTTCTTGATATATTTATAAAGTTGTGCATGCTTCACCATTATCTAACTTTAGAACATTTTTTTCACTTCTAAAGGGATCTTGCACCCACCAGCAGTCACTCTCCATTCATTTCTCCCCACATTTCCTCCCAGCCTTAGGCAACCACTGATATATTTTCTTTCTATATAGATTTGCCCATTCTGAACTTTTTGTCTAAATGGAATAATACAATATTTTGTTTTTTATAACTGTTTTTTTAGTCTGTTTATTTTAATGTAAAAGGTTTTTTTTAGACTTGCTATATTGTTAGGTGCTTTCAGTTTGTTCCAATTTTTCTGTTTCCTTCTATTATCTTTGAAATATCACTATTAATTTGTAAGTTATACAGTATATTTCTTTTTATATACTAATTGTGTTTCCTCCAGGATTAAAACTATTTTGTTATCTTTCTAATCTTTTAAGCCACTTTTTATAGGTTTCTGTAAGATGATAATATTTTTATCTTGTCTTCTGTCTCTTTGAAAACAGTAAATGTGGTTTTGTTGCAGTCTATATTCATATTTCCATTATCTGAAGGACTATAGGTATGTTTCTCTTGTCCACTTCTGTTCACACACATGGTCTCTTTTCTTCTCTTGTGTCTGTTAATTCTCAACTGTGTAATGGACATTGTACAGTATTTGAGAATTATTTGTAAAAGAAAAATTAAAGCTAGAATAATGTTATCAACCTATGAAGAAGATATTTGTTTTATTTCTGCTGGGTGCCTGATTAGCAGTCTGGACACATCTTAAAACAAGCTCAAAACCTGATGATGTAAAATTTGGCCATAATTCCATGTCAGGGCTCTTTTACTTCTGGTTCACCTTACCCTTTAAATATATTCATTCATGTCACAACCCAAAGAGTTGAATACTTTACTGGGCCCACAATATTAAAATTTGCAAAATGCCATAGGCAAAAGTAGCCAGAAGACCTAGAATGTTTCTCAAGCTTTACATCTTCTAGGAATTCTTCACCAATGTGTTTGCCCTTTGGTGCTTAGATTGATTATAAATCCAAGAATTTTCTTAATCAAGTATGTTCAAGATTTTCCTCAAAGTCATGAGTCAGATTAGTCACTATAACATAGAATTGAGTAAGTTAAGGCACAGAAAACTTGCTGCACTGAAGAGGAGATTGGAGTTCAAGGAGGCTTGAAGTTCTTCCTTGTAACTTCCAAGCACCACAGCCTCCTTGGAAGAAGTAATATCGTTAAAATGTCCCTGCTACCGAAAGCAGTCAACATTTTCAATGCCATCCCTATAAAAATTCCAATGACATTTTTCACAGAAACAGAATGAACTATCCTAAAATTTGTATGGAACCACAAAAGACCCTGAGTAACTGAAACAATCTTGGGAAAGAAGAATAAAGCTGGAGACATCACATTTCCCGATTTCAAACTGTATTACAAAGCTATAGTGATCAAGACAGTGTGGTATTGCCATAAAAACAGATGCATAGATCAATGGAAAAGAATAGGGGCCCAGAAATAAACTCACACAAATATGGTCAATTAATTTTTGATGAAAGAGCCGAGAATACAATGGGGAAAGGATATTCTCTTCAATAAACAGTGCTGGGAAAACTAGATTGCCACATGCAAAAGGATGAAACTAGACCCCAATCTTACATCATACACAAAAATCAGTTCAAAATCTATTAAAGATCTGAACATAAGACTGAAACCATAACTCCTAGAAGAAAACACAGTGGGTAAGCTCTCTGACGTTGGTCTTGGTAATGACACCAAAAGCAAAGGCATCAAAAGCAAAAACAAACAACTGGGACTACATCAAACTAAAAACTCCTGCACTGCAAAGTAAACCATCAACTAAATGAAAAGGCAACCTACCAAATGGGAGAAAATATTTGTAAATCATATGTCTGATGAGAGGATAATATCCAAAATATATAAAGAACTCATGTAACTCAATAGCAAAAAAACCAAAAAATCCAATTTAGATAGGGCAGAGGATCTGAATAGACATTTTTCCAAAGAAGACATACAGGTGGTCAACAGGTAAATGTGCTCAACATCATGAATCATCAGGGAAATGCTAATCAGAACCACAATGAGATATCACCTCACACGTGTAAGAATGGTTATTATCAAGAAGACAAGAGATAACAAGTATTGGTGATGATGTGGAGAAAAGATAAACCTTGTGCACTCTTGGTGGGAATGTAAATTGGGGCAGTCACTATGGAAAACAGTATAGAGGTTGCTCAAAAAATTAAAAGTAGAGCTGCCATATGATTCAGCAATTCCACTTCTGGAGACTTATTTGAAAGAAATGAAAACAGTAACAGGGAAAGATATATGCACCCACACATTCATTGCTGCATTATCTACAATAGCCAAGACATGGAAACAACCTAAGTGTTCATTGATGGATGGATGAAGAAAATGTGAGATATAGATACAGATACAGATATAATGGAATATTATTCAGTCATAAAAAAGAAGGAAATCTTGCTGTTTGTGACAACATGGATGGACTTTGAGGACATTAAGCTAAGGGAAATATGTCAGACAGAGAAAGATAAATACTGCATGATCTCACTTATATATGGAATCTAAAAAATAATGAACTCATGGACACAGAGAACAGATTGGTGGTTGCCAGAGGCAGGGGTAGAGGTGGGCAAAATGGCTGAAGGTGGTCAAAAGGTACAAACTTCCAGTTATAAAATAAATGTCATGGGGATGTAGTGTACAGCATAGTGACTGTGGTTAATAATACTGCACTGAATATTTGCAAATTGCTAAGAGAGTAGATCTTAAAAGTTCTTGTCACAAGAAAAAAAACTTGTGACATATGTTAACTAGACTTACTATGGTGATCATTTTGGGATATATACAAATATCAAATCATTACAGTGTACACCTGAAACTAATATAATGACATATATCAATTATATCTCAATACATATTTTTTTAATTTAAAAATTTCAAAAACAGGCCGAGAGTGCCAAGTATTAGTGAAGACTCAGAGCAGCTGGAAATTTCATACATTATTTCTGAGAATGTAAACTTTCACAACCACTTTGAAACTGGTTGTCTGTCAAACATAAACTTGCACTTGATCCAACAATTGAGACCTAAGTATCTACCTGAGAGAAGTGAAGACATACGTCTACACAAAAACTTGTAGATGAATGTTCATAATCATTTTATTCACAATAATCCTAACCCAGAAATGTTCAAAATTTCCATCTATTGTTGAATAAAGAAACAAATTGTGATAATTCTCAATCATGGAATATTTCTCAGTAATACAATTGAACTACTGATATACGCAATAGTAAAGATTAATATAAAAAACCTTATATGGGAAGAATGCCATGTATGATTCCATTCATTTGAAACACAAGGAAAAGACAAGTCGAATGTAGTCTAAAATAGAAGCGGGGAGGGAGGAGAGTGAAAGGGATGATTAGGCACACGTGGGTGGAGAGGGATTGTAATTAGTATTTGGTATAGTGAACATGATATAATCTACGCAAATATAGAAGCATACTGATGCACACCTGAAATTTATACAATGTTATAAACCAATGTCACTGCAATAAAAAAAAGAAAATGAGGGCCAGCCCAGTGGCGCAGCGGTTTATTTCACGCTTGGCAGCCCGGGGTTCGCCAGTTCGGATCCCCGGGCGCCTGCCAACGCACTGCTCGTCAGCCACGCCGTGGCAGCGTCCCATATAAAGTAGAGGAAGATGGGCACGGATGTTAGCCCAGGGCCGGTCTTCCTCAGCGAAGGGAGGAGGATTGGAAATGGATGTTAGCTCAGGGCTGGTCTTCCTCACCAAAAAAAAAAAAAAGAAAATGACAGAAAGCAGATCACTGGTTACCTGGGACTACAGGGTTTTACTATGAAGAGACATAAAGGAACTTTATAGGGAGATAGAAATATTCGTTGTCTTTACAGTGGTGGTAATAATTAGGGAAGTAGATATATTTGCAAAAATTCATCAACTGAAATATTAAAAAGGGTCCATTCATTGTATGTAAATTTTACTTCAATAAATCCGCAACCCAGCCTTGGTCCATATTAGTCCATTAATGAATGAAGGTAATAATTGTTTAAAAGAAAAGAAGATGCACATTCTTGACCCAAGTGTATGCACAGGGACATTCTTATACACTTGACTTGAAGGAACATATTAATTATTACTTATAATAATACTAGTACATTGTAATTCTAAATATGAATATCAATATTTTGAAGAAATTTCAACTCTATCAATTATTCTGACAATTTATAAAAATATTTTCACAAGGATTTTTCTTGTAATTTTTTTATAATTGTAAAAAATATAAAGAAGTCAAAATGATTTAATGTACGTGGAAACAGCATAATTATTCATAGAGGAAACAGTGAAACTTTGGAAACAGCACACATTTACAACAATGATAAATTTTGTTTTAAACTCTGATGGCTACATGAATAAGTGGACTGAAATTAAGTAGATTTAAATTAATGCATGTCAATAATTATTGAGATATAAGTAGGTTCACACCTATCTAAGGGTAGAATAGCCGTGACGATCTGTATATTCCAATATAGAAGAATTTTTTGTTTAATGTTCATGCGTTTGTAATCATTACATGTGACATACATGGATATATTTGCAGGAGGAAAGTGTGAAGGATATGCTCCAAAATATCACATCTTGTTACCTCTATTTTAAGTCTTTTTCTTTGTTATTTTTTGACTTAAATTTTTTGTTGTTGCATATCTAATCAAATGCCTTAATATATAATTTATTCATTTTATAACAAACTGAAAAAGCAGAGAGGGAAATCTATCATTTTTTAACTACTTTACATGATAAGAATTAGTTAAAACAAGCTGGACTAGGTTTTGCTTTTAATTAGAGTCAGTGCTGTCCTACCAGTCTCTTAATTGATTCTGCTGTTTCCTCTGTCTCCAAAGGCCATGTTCCCACTGTTGCTGTGCTAGGTTTGCTTTTTTTTTTTTACCCGAAGGTCAGATGACTCAAGATGATTACACAGATGATTCATTAGCAATTTTTTGAACCTGGGTCACCAAGGACTCCTTTGTTTATTAACTTTGTTGCAGATTTGGCAAATAAAATAAAAATCAAGCTTGAAATGGGAAAATCCTCTCTATGAGCAAAATAGTTCAGAACATCAACTCTACCAAAAATAGTTAAGAACATCAACTCTACCAAAGCTACTAGTAGTTCCTTTGAACCTGCTTTTCTTTTCAATAATTAAAAGTTAAAAAAAAATATTTCCTAGGTTTGCAATAACACCACATCTACTGGGAGGAAGTTGATACTACTGATTGAAGATAAAAATCTCAAGGAGATTTTGCATTCCTAAGCTTCTGTTACTGTGGGAGTGACCAGATTCAATCAGTAGTGGCCAGAAATTCTCATGCTAGTTTTCAGCATTATATCCATGTTCAAATTGTAGCTATAAAAATAGTTGTAGTTAAACAACTAATAGAGAAAAGCTATGATTAACTGCCAGAGTGTAAGTATTACAAATACCGTCATTCAGTTACATTTTTTTTTTGAAACTTGGGTCATGTTTGCCTCTAATAAACGAATCTCTCCTGACTGTATAAAATTTAGCTATGGAAGTTCCAATATGGGTATTAATTAAACATTGCATCTTGGGTAGTGTATAGTCATTGATAAGATTTACTTAAGCAACAATAAGAGGTCATCTAAAAGTAGCATAATTTGAATGCCATGATGAAGTAATATGTCTCCCACATACACATTCCTGGGAACTAAATACTAAAAGCCAGTGGCTGAATATGTGGATTCCCAGCAAAACTGGAGACTGCTGACAGAGACTGAATGGGGAAACATGGAGCACTGGAGGGAAGATTACTCCAGATGGATAATCCACGTAGAGTGTTTATTTCAATATCTGGCATATAGAAAAGGTTCGGTAAATATAATATAGTATTCTGATTATAAAAAACACAGGCAGATAAACAGAATGAGAGTGTGGAAAATCAAGAGTCTCATTTCGGACTTTTTGTGTTTGGAGTGCATTTGATTATATACGTGACTGAAGAGCAATTGTTTTTGGAGATTAGGAGTTCAAGAAAACACCCCAAAAGAGTGTATATGTTAAGATGTAAAATTTAAGGCTACAAACTTGTCGTGAGTACTAAATAAGCCATAGAAACCCGATGCACAGTGTAATGAATGTAGACAATAATATTGTACTGTAATTATGCAATGTGATAAACATTGCTAAATCAGCAACCGTATTACAATATATAAAAGTATCAAAGTAACATGCTGTACACTGTAAGTTTACACAATGCTACATTTCAAATTTATTCAATAAAAAATTAAAAAAAAAATAAAGAAGTACTAAGAAATGCCAACATAAGAGAGACCAGCAAACAAAGAAGTGTCTAGAAATTAGAAAGCAAAAGATGACAGGTAAAACACGTTTGTGGTATTAAGGTAAGTTATGAGAGAATGCTATGAATATTGTATGGTTAAAAATACACAGTCTACTTAGAAATTTCCTAAACTTTATTAGCAAAAATGAGGCATCTGATAAATTTTGGCATAAATTGTTTCATTAGATTCATGGAGACAAAACATGATTACACTACATTGACAACTAAACGTATGGTAACTAAAAGGAAAATCATTGTGGATGAGGTCATTGAAATAGTTAAATATGTGTAGGGCTAGCCCTGGTGGCCTAGTGGTTAAGTTTGGTGCACTCTGCTTTTGCAGCCTGGGTTTATTTCTCTGGTGCAAACCTACACCACTCATCTGTCAGTGGCCATGCTGTGGTGGTGGCTCACAGACAAAAAGAGGAAGATTGGCAGCAGATGTTACCTCAGGGCAAATCTTCCTCAGCAAAAAATGTATACGTATATGTATATTTATATATTTATTACTCATTATCAGCCAGGCACTTTTATAAGTATGTTATATATCAACTTATTTAATTTTTCCACATAATTTTTCAACACATGAAGGGTGATATTACTATCGCTATTTTATAGATAACAAAACTGAGTCACAGTGAAAGCAAGCCATGCTTAAAGAATGTGTTTGTTTAATCTGATGTTTTTTTATAGTTAGTGATATTAATAACAGTATTTTGGAATGTGTTTCAACCTTAACCCAACGGACTGAAAACTAAGAAAAATTGTAATGATTTTTTACATCCCCATGTATTTTATACTCAACACATATTACATTCTTTATAATAAAGTTGTCATCAAAACACTTCCTGTCTTCTGTAGCACAGTAGGCAATGAGTGTAATTTTAAACAGAAAATTATGAGAAAGAATCAGGAGAATGAGTGAGTAAGGAAGAAGTTGTTTAAAGAAGACACAGATTTTTAAAATTATATTTAGAGCTCAATATCTTCAGTTATGCATGTGGAGAGCCGACATGGTGAGCCCCAAACTACTTGTGATATATTTGTACTTTATCAATAACAAAGCTTCAAAGAAACACATGAAAGTGATACCGAAGTTTAGGATTCAGCTTTAGGATTCAGTCTGTGAACAGGATAGAACTCTTGGTCTCACAAGACATTCTCAGTCAAATGTAACTTTAAGCAAAAATCAAATCCAAGGTGCAGGCAGAATAAAATATAAATTGGGAATAAAATGTGATGAGAGGGAAGCACCCGTAATGTTTTGGAGCATGGCATACATGAAGCAACTAAAATTTTTTTAAATCTCCGCAGAAATGACCAAAAATTTACAACTGTGGAACCTAGGATACTAGTGTATTGATAAAATTTGTAAACAAAAATTTTAAATGAACATGTTTGCATAGTTTTTCCCTCTGTTAATTACCACTGCATATGTATGCATATCAAATATCTCTGAATTTTAAATGCAGATTGAGTAGAAGTCAGGATTCAATGATGAGAAACCACACAATAACAACTTTTATCCTGCTGGGACTGACTGATGATCCACAACTGAAGGTTGTGATCTTTATCTTTCTATTTCTCACCTACGTGCTGAGTGTAACTGGGAACCTGACAATCATCTCCCTCACCTTCATCGATTCTCACCTTAAAACCGCCATGTACTTTTTCCTACAAAATTTCTCCTTCTTAGAGATCTCGTTTACATCTGCCTGTATTCCCAAATATTTGTACAACATAGCAACAGGTGACAAGACAATCACATATGACAATTGCGCCATTCAAATTTTTTTTACTGATCTTTTTGGTGTGACAGAATTTTTTCTCTTGGCTGCCATGTCCTATGACCGATATGCAGCCATCTGCACACCCCTGCATTACATGACCATCATGAACCCCGGGGTCTGTAGAAGACTCATCCTCTGGTGCTGGACGGCTGGCTTGTTCATCATACTACCCCCTCTTAGCCTGGGCCTAAATCTGGAATTCTGTGACTCTAATATTATTGACTATTTCTTCTGTGATGCATCCCCCCTCCTAAGGATATCATGCTCAGAAACATAGCTCATAGAGCAGATGGTCATAGTCTGTGCTGTGTTGACCTTTATCATGACCTGTGTATGTGTAGTTCTATCCTATATGTACATCATCAGGACCATTCTACAATTCCCTTCTACCCAGCAAAGAAAGAAGGCATTTTCTACGTGTTCTTCCCAGGTGATTGTGGTCTCCATCACCTATGGAAGCTGCATTTTCATGTATGTTAAACCTTCAGCAAACGAAGCAGCAGCTATTAATAAATGTGTGGCTGTCCTCCCTACTTCCATTGCTCCCGTGCTGAACCCCTTCATTTACACCTTGAGAAACAAGCAAGTAAAACAAGCCTTCAATGACTCAATCAAAAGAACTGCATTGTTCTTTAAAAGGTAGTGGAATTTGCTAATGGAGAGGAATTACTTTTTCATAAAAAGATCATTGGTTTGTAAGTATGTATCTTTAAGTTTTTAAGTCGCTCCTTTCTTGGTAAGGAAGCTATTTCAGGAAGCTCTCTTAAAACGGAATTATAATACATTTCTAGGAAACAAAAGCATGATTTCATATCTTAACAAGCCTTTACAAAACTGCCAACAAAACCAAAATAAGCAAAATCATTGAATCATTGTATATATTGGATAGAATAATTGTGCTTGTTGTCTTTTCCTATTCTAGCTTTCAACAGCATTTCTGAGGCCAGACACCATCTCAGGAACTGGAAATAAGAATAGAACACTCGCAGATTTCTTGCCCTAATATACCTTACATTTTAGAAGGGATATGTGACCAGGGCATTACATAAAATGTAAATATCACAAACTACAACAACAACAAAAATATTTTAAAGTGAAAAAAAAGTAAACTATTGCAAATGATTGTATCTTAATATAGAAGCTGAATTATAAAATGTAGTCTCCTACAATTTTGAATACTCTAAAAATCACAGACTAAGATTAATTTGGACAGAAAATATGTGAAATAAAAGTGCTACAAACCATTATGACCAAAATAAAATAACTGAAAACAAAAGTGCTAACAGTTCTTCTTAAAAGATAAGTCAATTTATAAGGAAAATGTTCATATATTTACATCTGTATTTGTTTCTGTACCTTTATCTATAACTATATGCATTGGCTGCTGAGAAACTAAAATGATAGGAGACTGTGAAAACTTATAAAAAGTGAAAACAAGTAAAAAACATAGAATGTATCTAAATTAGGCACAGAAATGACTACAATTCAAAGTAAACCTATGAAGCTGTATTTTCATCTGTGTGTAAACCTTCACCAAAGGAATCAGTGGCTCTTATTAAGAGTGTGACAGTCCTCACTACTTCCTGTGGTGAACCCCTTCACTTACACTGAGAAATAAGCAAGTAAGACAAGACTTCAATGACATTGCAAGGAAATTGATTGTGATATATCTCAAAGATAATTTTATGCTGATTTTGATACTGAGCAAGGGCTTGATTTGATCACTGTGAGACAAAAGCCAATCCATCATGAGGCAATGTGGTGGAGAGAAAGAATCTTATTCTTAAGCAATGAGCTAGCTGATTGGAAGATGGTGGACTATAGTCCTAAAAAAAAATCTTAGGAACTGATTTGGAAATGACTTATATAAAACAAACAGGGTTGGAGAGGGGGCTCAGGAGTGTCGGGTGATGAATGACCGCAGACCATTGGGCGCCTCTCCGTAGAAAAGTTTCAGATCTGCTGAATATGACATTCCTGAGGAATTTAAGAAAACATTAATTAGCTTTTTTGTCAGAAAGAGAAGGAATAATTTTGGCAGAGGACTTAAATTTTCTGTTAAGTCATTCTTTCTACTGGTTACTGATTAACTTGTCTACATGCAGTTTTTTTTTTTTTTTTTTTTTGTGAGGAAGACCAGCCCTGAGCTAACATCCGTTGCTAATCCTCCTCTTTTTTGCTGAGGAAGACTGGCCCTGGGCTAACATCCGTGCCCATCTTCCTCTACTTTATATGGGACGCCGCCACGGCAGGGCTGACAGACAGTGCGTCGGCGGGCGACCGGGATCCGAACCCGCGAACCCCGGGCTGCCAAGCGCGGACTTAACTGCTGCGCCACCGGGCGGCCCTACATGCAGTTTTAAGTATTTCTCCAAAGCACATTGTGAGAATAAGGGCAGGGGTGGGTTTAGACATGGAGTCTCTCATGGTAACTCAATCTCAATTACAGGTTGAAATGATAGTATTTTAATATATTGTATTAAATAAAATATACAATTAAAATTAATTTATTTTTATTTTATAATATGGTTACTGGAAAATTCTAAATTACATTTGTGGCTCATGTTATATTTCTATTGGAATGTTTTAGATATTTAAACAACGCTGGTGAGTAGTGCACTCAGAATTCAAATTCTGTTTATTTGACCCAAAATTATGTATTTGACTTAGGAAGCCTCACCAGAGAAAGACTGTCAGCAAAAACATGCTTTCAATAAACTCTTCAAGCAAACTCTCCATGTATTGAAATCAGTATAAGTAATATTTACATTTTGTAGTTTAAGCCTACTGTGAGCATTTTTAAATTTAAATGTTACTTATACTGATTTCAATACATGGAGAGTTTTCTTGAAGAATATGAAATAGATAGATATATTAGTTCATCTGTAATATTTCAGTATGTATCTCTAAAAACATAACTACTCTGTAAACATTAAGGTGTAACTTATAGTAAAGAACATAATTCAATGTATACAGCTTGATGAACTTTTATAAGTGTAGATACTCATGTAACTAACACATATCCGGATATAACATAGGTTCAGCATTCCAGAAATTGCTTTCATGCCTCTCTAGATCAATATCCTCCCAGTATCTGCTATGCAGATTTATAGTGCCAAAGATTAGTTTTGTATATTCATGACCATCATATGAATAGAAATACACAGAATGTACTATTTTGGATCTGGTTTCATTTCCTCAACATTATGTCTGTAACAGTTGTCCATGTTGTTAGGTTAGCAGTAGTTTATTCTTTTAATTTGTAAGTTGTAGTCAATTATGTAAATATAGTGAAATTAATTTGATCATTTCCTATTAATAGATATTTGGGTTGTTTCCCATATATGACAATTATAAATAAAGCTGCTAAGAATATTCTTATAGATGTTTTTTAGCAGACATATGCACTCATGTTTTTAGAATATAGAATCAGAAGTGGAATTGATAGGCTATGTGGTGGCCATGTTTAGCTTAGTTGACACTGTCAAATAATTTTTTTTTTTTTTTTTTTTTGTGGGGAAGACCAGCCCTGAGCTAACATCTGTTCCAGCCCTCCCCTTTTTTGCTGAGGAAGACTGGCCCTGAGCTAACATCCGTGCCCGTCTTTCCTCTGCTCTATATGGGACGCCGCCACGGCATGGCTGACAAGCAGTGCGTCGGCGGGCGCCCGGGATCCGAACTCGCGAACCCCGGGCTGCCAAGCGCAGACTAAACCGCTGCGCCACCGGGCGGCCCCAACACTGTCAAATAATTTTTGAAAACAGTGTACCAATTTATTCTTCTATCAGCGGCGTATAAGGGTTATAATTGCTCCATATTCTTGTCTACATGCAACTTTGTCAAACCTATTAACTTTAGCTACATTATGACTAATGATGTTGAAACCTTCTTATATGCTTTTTATATATCACACATCCTATTTTGTGAAGTGCTCGTTCAAATAATTTGTCCTTTTTTTATTAGATTTCTCTCTTTTTAAAATGTAACTTTAGGAGTTTTGTGAATTTTCTATATATTAGTCCTTTGTCAGGGGTATGTATTGAAGTTATTCATCCTCTACCTGTGTCTTACCTTTCTATGTTATTTATGTTGACTTTGAAAGACAAAAGTTCCTAATCTTAAGTCTAACTCGTCGTTTACTTTCTGTTGCTGATAGGGCTCTTTGGTTTTTGTTTCAGAAAACTTTGCCTAACTCACTATCATGAAAGTAGGTAATTATGTTCCTTAAGTTTCACTCACAAGATGTTACAAATTAATGGCAGTGGCCTTGAAATTGACTTTTGTCTATGGTTTGAGACAGGGAACAATGTTCAGTTTTTCCACATGAACATCCAAATAGCCCAGCATTATTTATTGAAAAGATTGCCTTTTTCTTCTTGCCTTCAGTGGCAATCTTGTCATATTCAGTTGTTGTTACATAAGCGAATCTTTTTCAGGTTTCATCATTTAATTCCATTGATATGTTTCTCTTTGAATCAATACTATGCTGTTTTATAGTAGCTTTATAATAAGTTTTCATACTGAGCGGTGTAATTTGAACAACGTCATTCTACTTCCTCAAGTTTGCTTTGATCTGCTTGGCCCTAGTTTTTCATAAAACTTTTAAAAAACCTTGGCAATTCTGGCAAACGAGTAAAGAATTCTCTTCAGCTGTGCATTGAACTTAGAGGCCAATTTGGGGAAAATTAATGTCTTGAGGACATTTGAGAGTTCTAATCCATTAAAACAAGGGATAGCCCACTCCCATTTGTTTCTTTTTTAATTAATTTCAAAAATATTTCAGCGTTTTAAGTGTATAGAGGCCTTGCACAATACTGATAGATATTTGTCATTTTGATAGATTCATTCCTAGGCATTTGATAAAGTGTTGCTATTTTATATGGATTTTAAAATTTTCTTTTCTAGTGGTTTGTTGCTAGTACGTAGAGGTGCTATTGTTTTTGTATATTAACCTCTGTTTAGCAACCTTTCCAAATTTAGTAATTACTAATTATTAAATATAATAATTAGTTCTAATGATTTACTCATAGTGTCTTTTAAATAGGTCAACACACATTCAAATAATATGCAAGTAATGGCAGACTATTATAGTTATTTATATTTTCTTTATTGCCCTGTCTAGGCCCTCCAATACAATGTTAAATAGAAATGGTAGGAGAAGACATCCTGTTATTTACCTCAACTCAACAGAAAAGTTTTCAGTATTCAAAGTAAAGTATGATGTTTTCTAGATTTCCTTTATCAGACTAACAAACTGTTTCTAGTCCAAGTTTGCTGGATTTTGTTTTTGTTTTTGTTTTTGTTTTTTGTGGGGAAGACCAGCCCTGAGCTAACATCTGTTGCCAATCCTCCCCTTTTTGCTGAGGAAGACTGGCCCTGGGCTAACATCCGTGCCCATCTTCCTCCAAGTTTGCTGGATTTTTAATGAGTGAGAATTGTATTTTATCAAATGCTTTTTTTCTGCAGTATTGAGATGATTATGTTTTCTTCCCTTTATTCTGCTAATGTGGTGGATTACATTGGTTGATTTTCAATGGTTAAACCAACCTAGAATTTCTGTAATAAACTTCACTATATGGTTATGTGTATCCTTTCCTATATATCACTCTATTTAACTTGATAATTCATATTTAAGGGTTTTTATGTTTATTATGACATAACTCAGCCTGTAATTTAACATCTTGCAAAATCCTTTCCAATTTTGTCATGAAAGTTATACTGCCCTCATAAGCAAGTTGAGAATTACTTCTTTTAATCTTCTCTGGATTAGTTTATTTAAAATTAGTATTATTGGGCCCGCCCGGTGGCGCAGCGGTTAAGTCCGCGCTTGGCAGCCCGGGGTTCGCGGGTTCGGATCCCGGGCGCCCGCCGACGCACTGTCTGTCAGCCAGGCTGTGGCGGCGTCCCATATAAAGTGGAGGAAGATGGGCACGGATGTTAGCCCAGGGCCAGTCTTCCTCAGCAAAAAGAGGAGGATTGGCAACGGATGTTAGCTCAGGGCTGGTCTTCCTCACACACACACAAAAAATTAGTATTATTTTTTTCTTTAAATGTTTGGAAACACTTACCACTGAAGCCATTTGACACTGAATTTTCTTTTTGAGAATATTATTAACTATGCATTCAATGATTTAAACATATTGAAATATTAATATTTTCATTTTCTTTTTGTCTCAGTCTTTTCACTTGTTTTAAACATAAATAAATGTTTATTTTATGTAAACTGTTTATTTTATTGGTCTAATGTTCTTTATGATGCACTCTTACTATTCTTTTAATACTTGTGTCTAGAGTGATGTTCTTGTTTTTCATTGTCAATTTGGATAATTTCCATTTTTTCTCTCTCCTTTCTTAAACACACTTGCAAGAGGTTAATTAAACCTTTTCTAAAAAAATCATTTTGGGGTCAGACCCAGTAGCATAGTAGTTAAGTTCATGCACTCCACTTCAGCAGCCCAGGGTTCACGGGTTTAGATCCCTGGCATGGACCAACACACTGCCCATCAAGCCATGCTGTAGCGGTGTGCCACACACAAAATAGTGGAAGATTGGCACAGATGTTAGCTCAGGGACCATCTTCCTCATCAAAAAAAAAAAAATCATTTTGTAGTTGTGTTTACTTTATCTTATATCTCTATATAACTGATTTCTTCTTTTTAAAAACTATTTTCTTCCTTCTATTTGTTTTAGTTTGTTTTTCTTGTAGTCTCTTAAAATGAATACTTAGTCATTGATTTTTTCAATATATCATATTTTCTAAATTATGTATTTAAAACCTTTGCCCTCTAAACAATGCTTTAGCTATAGTCCACAAATTTTGATATGTCATATTCTGTTGTGATTTAGTTCAAAATATATTCTAATTTACAAGGTGATTTTTCTTGACTCTAGTTATTTAAAAGCATGTTACTTTATTTTTGTAGTTGTCTTTCTGCTATTGATTTGTAGTTTGATTCCTTTGATTTCACTGTGGTCAGAAACTATATCTGTAATATTTTAATTCTTTGAAATTGTTCAGACTTTCATTATTGACTTGCATACAAACTCTTTTAGTAAACATCACGTGTCCTTGAAAAGAATGTATATTCAGCAATTGCCAGGATTAGTGTTCAAGTATATCTATTGTGTCAAGTTATTCCAATCATCTCTATCCTTACTGATTTTTAAATTTTCTTCTCTTGTCATTACTGAGAAAATTGTGTTCAAACCTCCAAGAATGTTTATTTCTTTCTATTCTTCTGTGAACTTGGCTTTATATGCTTGGAACCTATAAGATCCTTACAAATTTACAATCGTAAATCTCCTTGCTAGATTGATCCTTTTGTCATTGGAAATGTCCTTCTTAACCTTTAGTCCTATTTCTTGCTTAAGGTTTGCTTTGTCTGATAATAGTACAATTAATAAAGACTTCTTTTTGTTAGTGTTTGCACAATACATCTTTCTATAATTTTTATCTTTTAAATCATTTTATGTACTTATTTAAAGCATCTCTTATAAACAGAAAAGGGTCATTATGTGTGTCTTATAAAACCATATGATTGAGTTTTGATTTCTTTTTAGTCTGATAATTTTTAATACATTTGAGCCTCCTGCAATCACTGTTATAATTGTGTTGAATTCTACCCTCTTGCTATTTGCTTTCTTATTTGACCCACGTTATTTGTTCTCTCTCTCTCTCCCTCCATCCCTCCAACACCTAAAATGAAAGAAAAGTTGCCATTTACAACCTACATCTGAAGAAATTACTAGAGCATATACTACAGAAATTGCACAAGATTAATCCAAGAAAATAATATGGAGACTGAAAAGCAGCAGTGAACACCCAAACTAGCATTTATTGTGAAAAGAAAGTATAAGTATCATGATGTGAAAACTATATGTGATAGCATCAACAATTTCTTTCTGTGAAAAGAAAGTCTATCTTTACATGAATTAAAAGAAAATCATTTTTACATGAATCTGTGTATGACTACTTCATAGAAAGTGCTGAAAAGGAAAGATGGATATAGTATTTTCATTTTTGAAATATTAAAAAATATATTTCTTTAGAATATTAAAAAGAGTTATCAATTGCTTTGAGTTTTCTAACATTTTCCTATCTTGTTATCTTTTTTAAAGATTGAGAAAAAGTAGCAAGTGGGATAGAGTTGTGATCTTTCGGCTTCCCCGGATGGCAGGGAAGAAATGAAGGACAGGCAGATTCCTTCCTGACCATCTCATTTTTTACTATTGCATCTTGACCTGTTGCTAATGTTACATCTGTGTGTCTCTAAGGACATTGCCCTCACAGCTGCATCTTTCAGGATTTTTGCCCAAGTTCATTACAAAGGACACTCATTAGTGATGCTTGAATCTGGGTCCCCAAGGATCGAGTTGTTTGTTATTTAGTTTGAGGTTTAGCAAATAAATCAAATATAAATCTTAATAGTGTAAAAGCCTCTTACCCTATTCAGAGGTGTCATAATATCAGTGATTTCAAAGCAAGAGGAGGAAATAGTTGAATAATATTTTACTTTTAACAGAGAGCTAGAAAATATGTTCTAAGCAGATAAGGGACTGATGTTCTTCGTTTGAAAATCTTCTCACTGTGCTGGAGATGAAAAAACTCAGAGTTCTAGGCCCTCCCAGAGCACCAGTCAGGGTAAGAGGAATTGAAAGCCGAGAGTCAAGTAAATCCCATGCAAACCTTTTTTCATAGATCCTCTTCATCAAATCAGTCTGTAGGACTCTTCTTAAAGAATCAGCTGAAGCTATTATTAACTCTCAGAAGAGTAAGTACAGTGGCCATTTCATTCACTTTCATCTTTGGTAAATCTACATGTCAATTTCCTCTGAGAAGCAAATTTGACATGTTTTACCAACATCAGATGTAATTAATATTTGAATTATTATATAAAGATCCACAGATCTGAATTTTATTTTTTGAATGCCACTTTTTATAATTTACATAAAGGTAATGTGAATTCATATGCAGTGAGAAGTTATCTCTGACACACTCACTTTTTTCTTTAAAAAGAAAAAATATATAGCTACATTAAAATTACTCAATATGACAATTTGTATAATAATGTTGACAAAATTAGTTATCATTGCACTTTTTTAAAATATAAAAATCTTTGAAATATGCAAACTATTTTCTTAAACTTTGCCTATTAAAAACTAGGATTATTGATGAATGGAATAAATGAAGAGTATTTTGGAACGAGGGCTACCACTCAGAGGTTGCAGGAAAGAGGATAGCTCTAGGAGCCACTGGATTGAGGAGTAATGGATTAAGGAAGGTAGGAAGACTGAGAAGAGGATCCTTCCCTTTAATTAAAATTTTTTGTTTTAGTTATTACGGCATGTCCTCACAGTTCCTCGGAGTGTAAAAGTTCTTAAAAAATCACTGTTGTCTTTCCTTTCCAATGATGGTGACAGTAATCTTGGGGTTTACCTGTAGTAACTGGTCATACAATGAGAGACGATCCTGTCCTAATCTCCGAAGGAAGTGAATATTTTAAAGGAACAAATCGTATAACAAGCTAATTGAGTTTTGCTAGGAAATTGGAAAGTATATTGCTTTCTATTCATTTGTATAAAGACACTCAAATCTTGGAGATACTACTTCAGAACTGAAAAATTATTTGAGTATGTTAGTAAAACTAAGTGTGATAGCTAAGGAAAAACTACAGAACAACTATTAAGCCAAAGCGGGAATTAGAAAATTCTTAAACTCTGGTTTTAAAATATTATGAAAATATGCATTGAAGAGACATAAGTGGAAACTTTAAGGGAAAAAAATATTTATCAGCAGAAGACAGGGATGAAAGCCTTGTAGACCGAACATATAAATATTCCACAGTGTAATTTGTGTGAGTTAAGACCTAATGGCACCAAAAATCTATATCAAATAACTTGTCAGTAATCTTGAAAAAAAGCACATGATACACTGTAGTAATTTCAATGTGGATACAATTACACATTCACATAGTGATTTGAAGGAAAACATGATGCAAAGTTTGTAGATGATATCTTGGTAAATGTGTACAAAAATTCTAAGTGAATATCTTCTTTTTCCTTAAAATTTAATTTCCAAGAATTATTATGAAATCATACAATATTGGTTATAAAAAGATACTTTTTGCAGACAATTTAACAATTATAGAAAACAAAGAGATATATCAAAGTGTGTTGGAAATTGATTTAAAACTTGTGGTACATTCATAAAGCTATTTCCATATAGGTGAAATTTTGAAATAATGAGAATTTAAAAAATAAAGATGGATTTAAATACTGGAGTTATACAAATATAGTGGATTGAAATTAAATAGAATTAAATTAAGTGCATTTAACTTATAGACATGAAAAATATTTGCAATATATTTTAAGATGAATAACATTTGAAAAAGTATGTATTCAGATGTGCAAATTCCTTGACCTCCAGTTTG
This sequence comes from Tapirus indicus, assembly GCA_031878705.1. Lineage (NCBI taxonomy): Eukaryota > Metazoa > Chordata > Mammalia > Perissodactyla > Tapiridae > Tapirus > Tapirus indicus. Next base: position 141,842,921 of record CM062918.1, on the reverse strand, counting down.
ACTATCTTACTGACAGATTCCTCAAGACACAAAAATAACCACCAAGAAAGATTCAACTATTTGTCTGCTTGACAGCTATAGCAAGGAAGAGAAGACAGTTAACAGTCTGCCAGCATTCAGGGCAATAACTTAATCAAAGAGGGTGATAGTTTCATGATATGCATGGCTTTATTCACTAGCAAAACTGTGTTTCAAATGCAAAAAAATAAAAAATAAAAATCCTTACTGTTAAATACAGGGACATATAAAATTTAAACAATCAAAATTAATGACAAAGCACTTTCAAGATGAAACCCAAATAGGACAGAAGATAGACCTGAATGTGTAGGCAAATGATTCAGAGATATGCATAGTTATACAACAATATGTCTTACCATTGACTATAAGTCTAGGATTGTTAGTTTTGGTAGCTATGCCAGTCAAAAAGACAACAGTCCCTGATTTCAACAAACTTACTTTCTCAGAGGAAGTGCTGAGATGGAAGTAACAATTGTCTGTTATGGGAGCACAAATGAGGACCAGTTAACACAATCGAGTTTTAGAAGACTTCCAGTAGAGGTGATGCTCAAATAAATAGTTGTATCTGGGTAGTTTGGGAGACTGGGAAGTAAAGATGGAGCGTGGAAGCAGTGAAATAGGAGGGGATTTTTCTTTTTGGACACACTTCTAGAGAAACATGAGGAGACTCAGAGGAGTGATCCAACAATGTGGAAGTTGCATGTTAAAACACAAAATAAGAAATCTCGTGGATGAGATAGTCTGTTTTCTAATGGCCTTTTGTTTCCTTAGACTAAGTTGATTCGATCTCTTTACTCTTCCCCTTTTAAGTTTTTATTGTCACTACTTATTCCATCTTGTGTTGTGTGTGTTTAAAGTGATGAGTTTATATTCATTTTTGGTGTTTCCCTTCCCTTAATCTGGATTTTTATAATTAAGTGTTTTCTAACCTACTCTGACAGAGAGCTGCAATTTTTCTGGTTTAAAGATTTGTTATACAAACCTCATGGTAACCACTAAACAAATAATCAGAACAGAATCACGTATGATAAAGAGAAAACTAAGGAAATCATCATACAGAACTACCAAACCGAATTGGTAGTCCGAAACACATGGGGCGAGAAACGAAGGAAATGCAAAAGAATCAGAAAATGAGTGATAAAATAGCAACATTAAGCCTTCATATATCAATAATCACTCTAAATGTAAATGGATTGAATTCTCCAATCAAAAGACACAGAGTGGTGGGATGGATTAAAAATCAAGATCCAACAATATGTTGCCTCCAGGAAACACATCTGAGCTCTAAAGACAAACACAGACTCAGAGTGAAAGAATGGAGACAATACTCCAAGCTAATGGCGCACAAAAGAAAGCAGGTGTTGCCATACTTATATCAAAGTAGACTTCAAGATAAAAAGGGTAATGAGAGACAAAGAGGGGCACTATATAATATAAAAGGGACACTTCACCAAGAAGACAAATCTCTTATAAATATATATGCACCCAACACAGGAGCACCAAAGTACATAAAACAAGTATTAACAACCCTAAAAGGAGATAGTAACAACACAATAATAGTAGGGGATCTTAACACCCCACTTGCATCAATGGATAGGTCATCCGGACAAAAAGTCAATAAGGAAATAATGGACTTAAATGAAAAACTAGATGAGATAGACTCACTAGATATATAGAGCACTCCCCCCCAAACCAGAAGATTACACATTCTTCTCAAGCATGCATGGAACATTCTTAAGGATAGATCATATGTTAGGAAACAAGACAAACCTCTATAAATTTAAGAAGATTGAAATCATAACAAGCATCTTTTCTGACCATAAGTCTATGAAACTAGAAATCAACTACAAGAAAAAAAACTGGGAAAGTGACAAAGATATGGAGACTAAACAACATGCTACTGAACAACCAATGGATCATTGATGAAATTAAAGGAGAAATAAAAAAATATCTGGAGACAAATGAAAATGAAAATACACCATACCAACTCATATGGGATGCAGCAAAAGTGGCCCTGAGAGGGAAACTCATAGCAGTACAAGCCCACCTTAACAAATAAGAAAAAGCCCAAATAAGCAACATTAAACTACATCTAACAGAACTAGAAAAAGAAGAGCAAAGCCCAAAGCCAGCAGAAGGAGGGAAATAATAAAAATCAGAGCAGAAATAAATGAAATAGAAACAACAACAACAACAAAAAACAGCAGAAAGGATCAATGAAACAAAAAGTTGGTTCTGTGAGAAAATAAACAAAATTGACAAACCCTTCACTAGACTCACTAAGCAAAAAAGAGAGAAGGCTCAAATAAATAAAATTAGAAATGAAAGAGGAGCGATTACAACAGATACCACAGAAATACAAATGATTATAAGAGAATACTATGAAAAACTATATGTCAACAAATTGGACAATCTAGAAGAAATGGATAAATTCTTGGACTCATACAACCTCCAAAATGGAATCAAGAAGAAATAGAGAATCTGAATAGACCAATCACAAGCAACGAGATTGAAATAGTAATCAAAAACCTCACTAAAAATAAGATTCCAGGACCAGATGTCTTCTCCAGAGAACTTTACCAAACATTCAAAGAAGATTTAATACCAATCCTTCTCAAACTATTTAAAAAAAATAGAGAAAGATGGAACACTCCCTAACACATTCTACAAGGCCAACATCACCCTGATACTAAAGCCAGACAAGGACAATACAAAGAAGGAAACCTACAGGCCAATATCGCTGATGAACATACATGTAAAAATCCTCAACAAAATATTTGCAAATCAAATAGGCAATACATCAAAAAGATCATACATCATGACCACGTGGGATTTATACCAGGGACACAGGGATGGTTCAACATCTGTAAATCAATCAATGTGATACGCCACATTAACAAAATGAAGAATAAAAACCACATGATCATCTCAATAGATGCAGAGAAAGCATTTGACAAGATCCAACATCCATTTATGATAAAAACTCTCAACAAACTGTGTATAGAAGGAAAGTATCTCAACATAATAAGGACCATATATGACAAACCCACAGCCAACATCATACTCAATGGGGAAAAACTGAAAGCCATTCTTTTGAGAACAGGAACAAGACAAGGGTGCCCGCTCTCACTGCTCTTATTTAACATAGTACTGGAGGTTTTGGTCAGAGCAATTAGGCAAGAAAAAGGAATAAAAGGACTCCAAATAGGCATTGAAGAAGTGAAACTCTCACTATTTGCAGATGACATGATTTTATATATAGAAAACCCTAAAAAATCCATTGGAAAACTATTAGAAATAATCAACAACTACAGCAATGTCACAGGGTATAAAATCAACTTACAAAAATCAGCTGCATTCCTATATGCTAATAATGAAGTAAAAGAAAGAGAATTCAAAAAGACAACCCCATTTACAATTGCAACAAAAAGAATAAACTATCTGGGAATAAATTTAACCAGGGAGGTGAAAGACCTATACAATGAAAACTATATGATACTATTGAAAGAAATCCTTGATGACATAAAAGAAATGGAAAAATATCCCAGGCATGTGGATTGGAAGAATAAACATAGTTAAACTGTCCATACTACCTAAAGTAATCTGCAGATTCAGTGCAATCCCAATCAGAATCCCAATGACATTCTTCATGGAAATAGAACAAAAAATACTAAAATTCATATGGGGCAACAAAAGACCCCAAACAGCTAAAGCAATCCTGAGAAAAAAGAAAAAAGCTGGAGGCATCACAATCCTTGACTTCAAAATATACTACAAAACTTTAGTAATCAAAACAGCATGGTACTGGTACAAAAATAGACACACAGATCAATGGAACAGAATTGAAAGCCCAGAAATAAGCCACACATCTATGGACAGCTAATCTTCGACAAAGGAGCTAAGGAGATACAATGGAGAAAGGAAAGTCTCTCCAGTAAATGATGCTGTGAAAATTGGACAGCCACATGCAAAAGAATGAAAGTAGACCATCTTCTATCGCCATACACAAAAATTAACTGAAAGTGGATCAAAGACCTGAAAGTGAGATCTGAAACTATAAAACTCCTGGAAAAAAAAAATATAGGCAGTACACTATTAGCCAACAGCATAAAGGGATCCTTTCAGATTCCATGTCTACTTGAACAAGGGAAACAAAAGGAAAAATAAACAAGTGGGACTTCATCAGACTACAGAGCTTGTACAAGGCAAATGAAACCAAGATCAAAATGAATAGACAACCCACCAACTGGGAGAAAATATTTGCTATTTCTGACAAGGTGTTTATCTCCATAATATATAAAGAACTCACACAACTGAACAACAACAAACAAAAACAAACAACCCCATCAAAAAATGGGCAGAGGATACGAACAGACATTTTTCTAAGGAAGATATATAGATGGCCAACATACACATGAAACGATGTTCAACATCACCAATCATCAGGGAAATGCTAATCAAAACTGCACTAAGGTATCACCTTACATCTATTAGATTGGCCATAGTCACCAAGACAAAAACAACAAATGTTGGAGAGGTTGTGGGGAAACAGGACCCTAATTCACTGCTGGTGGCAATGCAAACTGGTGCAGCCTCTGTGGAAAACAGTATGGAGATTCCTCAAAAAACTAAAAATAGAAATGCCTTATGATCCATCTATCCTGCTATTGAGTATCTACCCAACGGCCCTGAAATCAACAATCCAAAGAGGCTTATGCACCCCTATGTTCATTGCAGCATTGTTCGCTATAGCCAAGAAGTGGAAGCAACCCAAATGTCCCTTGACAGATGACTGGATAAAGAAGATGTGGTATATGCATATAATGGAGTACTACTCAGCCCTAAGAAAAGACAAAACTGTCCCATTTGCAACAACATGGATGGACCTAGATGGTGTTATGTTAAGTGAAATAAGCCAGAAAGAGAAAGACAAACACTGCGTGATTTCACTCATATGTGGAATATAAACGAACACAAGAACAGAGAGAACTGGTTGGTGGTTACCAGGGGCCGGGGGAGTTGGGGGTGGGCAAAAGAGGTGAAGGGATGCATTCATATGGTGACTGACAAACAATAATGTACAACTAAAACTTCACAATGTTGTAAACTATCAAGACATCAATAAAAAAAACCCCACAAAATAAAACAACATAAACACACGCTTGGTCATAGTGGCAAAATGTAAAATACAAGTTGCAGATGGATCAACAAAGTCTGATGGAGCCCAGATTAGTTGTTACATATTTGCATTCAATGTAATTGAATACAATTCAGTAGTCAATGATGAAAAATCACACAATAACAACCTTTGTCCTGTTGGGACTGACAGATGACCCTCAACTTCAGATTCTGATTTTTATTTTTCTATTTCTTACACGTTGAGTATAACTGGGAATTTCACCATCATATCCATCACTTTGGTGGACTCCCACCTTGAAACACCCATGTACTTTTTGCCTTATTAGAAATTTGCCTTATTTTTGCCTACAGAATTTTGCCTTATTAGAAATTTTGTTTACACCTGAATGTAGCCCTAGATATTTGTATAACACAGCAACAGGTGACAGGAAAATTAAATATAATATCTGTATTATTCAAGGGTTTTTTACTGATGTCTTTGGAGTAACAGAATTTTTTCTCTTGGCCACCATGTCTTGTGAACTCTATGTGGCCATCTGCAAACCCCTGCATTAGGTGACCATCATGAACAGCAGAGTCTGCAAGAGTCTTGTCCTCTGCTGTTGGATGCCTGGTTTGTTGATCATACCCCCACCACTTACTATGCTCCTAAATTTGAAATTCTGTGACTCAAATATCATAGATTATTTTTTCTGTGATGCATCTCCTATCTTGAGGATCTCATGCTCAGACACATGGCTCATAGAGCAGTTGGTTATAGTCTGTGCTGTGCTCACCTTCATCCTAACCCTTATGTGTGTTGTTCTGTCTTATGTCTACATCATTAGACCATTCTAAGATTCCCCTCTGCCCAGCAAAGGAAAAGGGCCTTTTCCACACGCTCTTCTCGCATGATTTTGGTTTCCGTCAACTAAGGAAGCTGTATCTTCATCTGTGTCAAACGTTCAGCAAAGAAATCAGTGACTATTAATAAGGGTGTGACACTGCTAATGACATCCATTGCTCCCCTGTTGAACCCATTCATTTACACTCTGAGAAACAAAGTGAGACAAGCCTTCAGTGACTCCTTCAAAAAAACCGCATTGGTCTCAATGAAGTAAGACAAAGTTCAAGTCCAGAAATAAAATATCAAGCTAAGCATAAGCCACCAAGCACTAAATCTGTTTGTCTCTTCTTGATCTGATCTCTATTCATGTTAACTTTCTCAAACATTTATTGCACCAGAATGGACACCCTCTACCACATGAGTTCACTCCTTTAAAACCCCTGCGAACAAATCTCTTTTAAGGTGAGATCTCAATCAGAAGACATGATAATAATTTTCTAGGAAATGTAGGCCTGATTTTACTTCTAATCTAGCAAACAAAATTGAAATGAAGAAAAATAAAACATGCAAGGAAATAAATAGTTGATCTTGTACTTTCTTGGGCTTGCAAGAAAATAATTGATTTAAAGTGCTTTTCCAATCTAAATGTTGCTGAAAATTTTAATGGATTAAATTAAAATTTATTGAGTGCCTAGTTCTTAGTAGGTCAAGTTACAGGCAGAGACTTTTTTAAAGAATTGATAATATCCTTGAACTTATTTGACTCACTGATAATCCTATATCCCTAAAAGTTTTTAAAAAGCACCATTAACAAGAGGTAACATGATGTAATTAAAAAGTAAAGGGAAAAAAAAGTCCAAATAAATGTTTTTAAATGAAAGCAGATTTTGATATCTAGGATCTTGGAGTTTATTCATAAACTCCATACACATACATATACATATGTATACATATTAAATGCTAAAATTTTAAAAATTAAAAGATTCACAGACTATACAGAAGAAATAATATCTTAAATGTGAGGAAAACCTCCTTTCTAAAAGGATATGAAATTATAAGCACAATGTCAAAATATTCATTGCAGTTGAGGAATTAAAGAAGTTAAGATCGTTGAGAATATTCAATTACTAAAATAGAACATGAATATCCAAGCTCAAAATATAGACAAATTAAGCAGTAAATTTTTGGTCATCATGGAAACTGAATTTTAAAGGAAATCAAGAAAACCAAACCAGCAATATACATGAGAGTCTAAGATAATGAAAAGGAAGTCCAAATGAAAAGTTATAATTAAAGTAACAGTTAAATTTTTTCAAGAAAAAATGGCTTAGAACTTAGAAGACTGAAAGATGTCCATCAATTGTTCTCAAAAGAGCTCATAAAACTATTAAATAAATTTCCATACTGTTAAGTGTTCTCCCATCTTTCTGGGATGCAGGCCTCATGGCCATCCTTTGGACCATCTTCTCGCATCTCCAGGATTTTGCACTTACTGCTGCCTCTGTAAAAAACTGCTCTTTCCTTCATTCTTCCATCCCACTTCTATTTTTCACTTAGGTCTCAGTTTAAATGTCATTTCCACTTAAAGGCTGTTTCTTCCACTCCCCACCACATAAACATACAAACCAAGTCTGGAGAAATTGCCTATCCTATCTGCTGTTTTAACTTAAGCTTTCTTTTCTATAATACTAATTTCTCTAAAAGTTTGTTTATATTGCTTATTTGAAATCTGCCATGAAGGCAAAACTTTATTTGTATGTACACTTGAGTGTACCTAATAGAAAATGAAGCCTCTTAAAGAGGCACAAAAATTGAGGGCTGGTTTCTAGGCTATTCCTTGGTGTCAGACTTCTAATGTTACTACCTCTGCCCCTCCTCAAGTGAGACAATGAATGCTGCTGGAAAAAACATGGAAACATTCTTATCAGGAATTCTCAAACTCATGACTATTTGAAAATTGGCTATTCATTGGATAATAAAACAAATTCACCCGTGCATTGAGCCAGCTGTCACCAATTTGCCAGGTAGTGGAGGATTATCATGAAGGTTCTGCATAAAAAAATACCAAGTCCACTGGACTGTATATACAGAAAAGAGAATATTGTAGCTTTGTCCAGAGACCTCCCCATTTCCCCTCCTCCAAACTCCTGGCAACTATTCCACTCTCTACTTCTGTAAGTTTGATTGTTATAGATACTTCATATATGTGGAATCCTGCAGCATTTGGGACTGGTTTATTCCACTTAACATAGTGTCCTCTGGTTTTATTCATGTTGTATCATACAACAGAATTTTCTTCATTTTTAAAGCTGAATAATACTCCATTGTAAGCTTATAGCACATTTTTAAAATGTGTTCATCTGTCAAAGAACTTTTAAGTTGTTTTCATATCTTGACTGTGGTGAATAATGCTGCAGTGAACATGGGGTTGCAAATATCGCTTTGAAACACTGATTTCCATTTTTTTGGATATATACCCAGAAGTAGGATTGCTGGGTCATAGGATAGTTCCATTTTTAATTTTTTGAGAAAGCTCAAAAAATGTTACCACAGGCAACACAACCAACCAGAGGTTGTTTACCATAGTGGCTTCGCTATTTTACTTTCCCAAACACAGTATACAGGGGCTCTAATTTCTCCACATCCTTGAAAATCTTATCTTTTTTTTTTTGATACTAGCCATTCTAACAGGTGTGAGGTGATATCTCATTATGGTTTTGATTTGCATTTCCCTGATGATTAGTGATGTTGAACATCTTTTCATATACCTGTTGGTTATCAGTACCTTTACTTTGGAGAAATGTCTATTAAAATCCTTTGCCAATTTGTTAATCAGGTTATTTGCTTTTATTGATATTGAGTTGTAGGAGTTCCTTATATATTTTGGATATTAATTGCTTATCAGATACATGGTTTGCAAATATTTTCTCCCATTCAGTATGTTGCCTTTTCATGTTGTTTATGGTTTCCTTTACTGTGCAGAAGCTTTTTAGTTTGATGCAGTCCCACTTGTCTATTTTTGTTTTTGTTGCCTGTGCTTTTATTGTTATATCCAAGAAAACATTGCCAAGACTTATGTTAAGAAACGTGTAGGAATTTTATAGTTTCAGGTCTTATCCTTAAGTCTTTAATGCATTTTGTGTTGATTTTTGTATATGGTGTGAGATAAGGGTCAAATTTCATTCTTGTCAATAATTATTGAAGAGATTATTCTTTCCCCATTGTATCCTGGCACCTTGTCCAAGATTAGTTGACCATATATGTGTGAATTATTTCTGGGCTTTCTATTCTGTTCTGTTGGTCTATGTGTTTGTCTTAATGCCAGTACCATACTGTTTTGATTACTGTAGCTTTATAATATGTTTTGAAATTAGTTAGTGTGATGCTTACAGATTTGTTATTCTTTTGCAAGATTACTTTGGCTATTTGGGGTCTTTTTGTGGTCCCAGTGAATCTTAGGATTGTTTTTCTATAAAAAATAACATTGGGATTTTGATAGGGATTGCGTTGAGTCTATAGATCACTTTGGGTAGTATGGATAAATTACAATGGTGCCTTCCAATACATAAACACAGGATGGCTTTCCAATTATTTATATCTTCTTTCATTTCTTCCATCAGTTTTTACAGTTTTCAATGTATACATGTGAATTTATTTCTGGACTCTCTATTTTGTTCCATTGATCTGTGTGTTTGTCTTCATGCCAGTAGCATACTGTTTTGAATATTGTAGCTCTATAACATGTTTTGAAATCAGAAAGTATGATGCTTCTAGATTTGTTATTCTTTCTCAAGGTTGCTTTGGCTATTTGGGGTCTTTTGAATTGGTTCCATATGAGTTTTAGGATTGTTTCTCTATTTCTATGAAAAATGACACTGGGGGGCTGGCCTGGTGGTGTAGTGATTAAGTTTGCATGCTCTGCTTCAGAGTCCAGGGTTCTCAGGTTCAGATCCTGGGTGTGGACCTGCACACTGCTTATCAAGCCATGCTGTGGCAGCATCCCATATACAAAATGGAGAAAGATTGGCACAGATGTTAGCTCAGGGACAATCTTCCTCACCAAAAAAAAATTAAAAATGACATTGGGATTTTGATGGGGATTGCATTGAATCTATAATCAGTTTAAGTAGTATGGATATTTTACAATAGTAAGTCTTCTAATACATGAACACAGGATGGCTTTCCAATTATGTATACCTTTCATTTCTTCCATCAGTTTTCAATATATAAATCTTTCATTTCTTTGATTAAGTTTATTCCTAAGTATTTTATTCTTATTGATGATATTGTAAATGGAATGGTTTCCTTAATTTCCATTTCAGATAGTTCATTGTACGTGTACAGAGATGTAACTGATTTTATATATTACTTTTTATCTTACAACTTTACTGAATTTGTTTATTAGTTCCAACATCTTTTTAGTAGTCTTTAAGGTTTTGTACATATAAGATCAAGTCATCTGCAAACAGAGATAATTTTTACTTCTTCCTTTCCTGTTTAGATGCCTTTTAATTCTTTTTCTTGTCTAATTGCTCTGGCTAGGACTTCTGATACTATTTTGAACAGAAGTTGCAAGAATAGGCATCTTCATTTTGTTCCTGATCTTTGAGGAAAAGCTTCCTGTTTTATATCATTGAGGATAATATTAGCTGTGAGATTTATATATATTGCCTTTATTATGTGAAGTACCTTCATTTTATAGCCAGTTTGTTGAGCAATTTTAATCATCAAAGGGTTTGAATTTTTTGAATGCATTTTCTGCATCTAGTGAGATGATCAAGTGATCTGCATCCTTCATTCCATTAATGTGGTGCACCATATATTGATTTTCATGTGTTGAACCATTTTGCACCCCAGGGATAAATCCCACTTGGTCACAGTGTATGGTCCTTTTAATGTGCTGTTGAATTTGGCATACTGGTGCTTTTTTTTGGTGAGGAAGATTGTCACTGAGCTAACATCTGTTGCCAATCTTCCTCTTTCTGCTTTGAGGAAGATCATTGCTTAGCTAACATCTGTGCCAGTCTTCCTATATTTTGCATGTGGGATGCCACCACAGCATAGCTTGATGAGTGGTGTGTAGGTCTGCTCCCAGGATCCAAACCAGCAAAGCCTGGGCTGCCGTTGTGGAGCACGCAAACTTAACCACTATGACACTGGGCCAGCCCTGGCACGCTAGTATTTTATTGAGGATTTTTGCAACTATGTTCATCACAAATATTGGGCTGTAGTTTTCTCTTCTTGAAGTAACATATCTGGCTTGGCAAACAGTGTAATAATGACCTAATAAAATGAATGTAGAAGTGTTCTCCTCTTTTCAAATTTTTGGAAGACTTTGAGAAGGATTGGCATCAATTCCTTAAATTTTGGTATAATTCACCAGTGAGGGTATCTTCTTTATAATTTCCCCTAGATTTATTTTTTGAAATGTGAGTTACTTTTAGGTGTTATTTAGTTTCTAGATATTTGGGGTTTTTCTGGAGAGCTCTCTTTTGATTTATAATTCAATTCTACTGTTGTCAGAGAACACACTTTGTGGAATTTGAATGTTTTTGCATTTATTAGACTTGTTTTATGGCTCAGAATATAGTTTATCTTGACAAATATTCATTGTGCACTTGAAAAGAATGTGTATTCAGCTATTGTTGGGTAGAATGTTCTGTAGATGTCTGTTAGGTTTCAATGGTTTATAGTTTCACAATTCTTCAATTTCCTTGTTGATCTTCTGCCTAGTTGTTCTATGGACTATTTGCCTAGTTGTTCTATGGACTATTCATTAGTTGATAGTGTCGTTATAAGTCTTCCATATTCTCGCTGATTTTCTGTTTATTTGTTCTGCCAATTATTGAGACAGGACTATTGAATATCCCACTATGTTTGTATATTTATCTATATCTCCTTGCATTAGCAGTTTTTGCTTCCTGTACTTTGAAACTCTGTTATTAAGAGCATAAAATCTGAGAATTTCTATGTCATTTTAATAAACTGACTCTTTAATCATTATGAAATGAGCTTCTTCATTCCCAGTAAACTTTGCTCTAAAATCTAGTTTGTTTAATAGTAATATCACCACTCCCAGATTTCTTTTGATTAGTGCTTGCAAGTTATATTCATTTCTATCATTTTAGTTTTATTCTATTTGTCTCTTTATGTTCGGTGAAGGTTTATTTTACATAGCACATTTTGCTTGTTTTTTCAATATGATAATCTCTGCCCTTTAATTGGGGTGTTTAGACCATTTACATTCAATGAAATTTTTATAAGTCTACATTTAAATCTACCATCTTGCTAATTGTTTTCTATTTGTACCATCTGTTACTTGTTTCCTTTTTTCTCTTCTTTATGCCTACTTTTAAATTAAGTGAATTTTTTTTAATGTTTTGGTTTCATCTCCTGTATTAGTTCCCTACAACTGGGGTAACAAATAACATGATTATATTTTCTTTAGGAGTCCAACATGAGACTCACTCAGTTAAAAATCAACATGTTCCTTTTTGAGGGTCTAGAGGAAAATCCATTTCCTTAACTCTTCAACTTCTTGCGGCTGCCTTTATTATTTAACTAATGGACGCTTTTTTCCACTTTGAAAGTCAGCAATGTTGTGTGTCTCTGAACATTTTCCATGGTCAAATATCCCTCTGACTCTCCTCTTATGCCTCCCTCTTCAATTTCAGGATCCTTGTTATTTCTTTGGGTCCACCTAGATAATCCAGGATAATTTCTCTATCTTAAGGGCAGATAATTAGCAATCTTAATTCCATGTGTAACCTTAATTTTCCTTTGACACTTAAGCTAATATATTCACAGGTTTTGGGGTTAGGACATGGTCATTTTTTGGCATGGCAGGGATGGGGAAAACATTTGCTCCATCTACCACATATCCTTTGATAGTTACTAACTATAACCCTTTGTTTTGTTATTTTAATGGCTGATTTAGGGTGGGTTTATACTGTACAGCTTTAATTTTCCACAGTCTAACTTCAGGTAACATTATATCACTTTCCATGCAGTATGAATCTGACAACTTGATTCCATTTATCCCAATTTAGCATTTGTGCTATTGTTGTTATATATTTTACATTACTATTATTCAGTCAATCATATTTATCAAGCTTTAAATACTAAAAATATTATTTTTATCAATGTCATTAAAATTTCTGGGGCTCTCCATTCCTTTGTGTAGAGCTATATTTCCATCTATATCACTTTCCTTTGCCTGATACATGGTATTTTCATGGTAATATTCATTGAGTTGTGTACTTGAGATTCTTGCATTCCTTGTATACATATTGTGATTTAATTTAAATTAAATTTAATATGACTAGAAATATATACTAGGAAAGTACAGATAATCAATCCATGAACTAGAGTTATGTATATAAAAGAATATATTACATTTTAGATGGCATATTGATAATATAATATACAGGACTCAAAATGTGACTACATTTTAACTGAAATTCTACTTCTAGGAATTTGGATTTTCATAAATATATATTTTTATCACAATGCTTTTTTGTGACTTTTTTCATAATTTTTTAAAATGAGAAAAATATCAATTTTAAAAGTTTCTATAACCATATCATTATCTATTATAAAGCCATTTTAATAATAGAGAAAATTACCATTAAATTTTAAAATTGAGAGTTATTTGAAATTATGATGGAATAATCAAAAAAAATACAACAAAACACTCAGAATGATGATGTATATTCATAAATTCTTCATCAAAATAACTACATATCATATTGTTAAGAAAAAATGAATGTAAAATATATTTGTATATTTATTATTCCTATAAACAGAAACAAGAGATTGAAATATGAAATCGATTATACACTTATAGTTTAATATTTGTTTATATATTTATATATATTCTATATTTTAATACAAATATAGACATATATTAGGCTGAACCATATGAAGTTGTCAGTGGTCGGCTCTTTTTCTCCTTAAAGAAGGGCAATCGCATTTTTTTGAACTTGTTTATATAAAGCAGTGTTATATTTATAAGAAAAGATTGACAAGAAATATTCAAAATATTAAAAGTAAGCTCACTAACTTGTAATTATTTATATCTTTCCTTTTTCAATTATCTGTATTTTTACTTTTTAAGTAAACTTGATAAAAATAATGAAAAAGAAGAAAGTGGTCTTTTATAATCATTTAGCTGCTATAAAGAATGAGAACAAAATAAAGAGACGTTTGTTGGATCCTTACCAACGGATTTTCGCTGTTTTGAAGTAGACTGTGTCTGATGTTATTGTTGAATCTTTATATCTCTAAGGAATTGTCCCCACTGTCGGATCCTTCAGGAATCTTGCTTAAGTGCTTTACACAAGGGATTCATTAGTGATTTTTAAATCTGAGACACCAAGAACCCTTTGGTTTATAACTTAGTTTCCATCTCGTCAACAACAGGCTTCCCCCCTCAAAAGACAATCTTAGTGTAAAATTACAGTGATGAGAATTATCAGCTTTTCAAAACAAGAGAGTTCCTCATCATCTCAAAGCTTTTGAATAGTATTTTACTTCCAAAAGATATTTCCTACATTAATAAACAAAAAGTCCTCAGTTGGAAAATATTTGCAACGTGTTGAAATGAAAAGTCCACAGAGATCTAGGCCATCTCAGAGCACCAACAAATATGATTGTGGGGTCGTGAATAAGAGCGACCAGAAAGCCACATGCAAGCCTTTGTTAACATTTTCCTCTTCATCTTTTCAAGCTTCAGGGCTATTATGGTTGATCAATTAGCTGAAGCTATTACTGGCACTCAGAAAAGTAAGTATGATTTTGTGATTTCACTTAGTTGTCGCTTTGAGAGATCTAGATGACAATTTCCTCTGAGTAGCAGATTTGACCTGTTTTTTCCAAAATTGTGATGAAGAAGCTATTTAAATAATTGTAAAAAGAGTCATAAGATTTTACTGATTGAAATGTTTTCATCAAAGGTGTATGATATTTGTGTGTATAGTTCACCAAAATATGATCATTTCATTAGATATAGATATTGATATAGATATTTAATGACATATTACCTAGCATTGATTTATTTAGTGACCAATGAACTCTTTTAGAATGAAAAAATCTCTGAAAGCCAATAAAGCAAATATAATTTAATCAGTCACATTTCAGAGTCAATGATTTTCCCAAACATTGCCTCTTAATAAGTTTGAAAATAAAAGAGAGTAAAAGAAAAGGAGAAGAAAGATGTGTTGGATATTGCCCAGACCATTCAGAGCTGAGAACATCACCACATGATGCTCTCAGAACTTCTAGGTCAAGGACAGGATGATGGAGAGAATGTGGGTGACTTGTAAAGTGAGTGCCTTCAAGTACATCACACAGAGTGGCCTGATGAGTGTGAAAGCTCAGCAGAAAATTATGGCCCTAGGTCAGTCCTCCCCTCCTAACATGATAGCAGTTTTGACAATGGGAACTGGACACAGAGTGGGAGTTGGCAGGCCAATATCAATAGAAAGGCTATGTTTTAAAGGAACCAGTTAAAACCATTCACGTAACAAACTAAATGGAGTCTCCAGGGAAAATTTCTTTAAACTCATCAATTTAAAAACACTGTAACTCCTGGAGATACTTATTCAAGATTGAATTTTTTATTAGCTTCTATTATAAATAATTGGTGATAAGCTAGAAACTATTATGAGCAGCTATGGTCTAAAACCCAGATTTACAAGGTCCTTAAGCTTTTTATTTGGTAGTATCTTACAGAAGGATGCATTGGTAAGGTATAATTGTCCACAACAAAGAGAAAACTCTCTAGGGAAAACTTTTTATCTGCAGAAGGCAGAAAGGAGAAAAATCTTTGTTTTGTGTGAAAGTTTTATGCACAAGTTGAATTGGTAACTATTTCATGGTTGATTTCAGAGCCACTAACAATTCCTACACCATACAAATACCCTTTAAAAGTTAAAAAAAATTAGAATGCAATAGTGGTTTTCATGTAAACAAAATTAAACATTCATACAGTGGAATTGAAGTATAATATTGATAAAAACACTGTGGATGGATGGGCCGGCCCGGTGGCACAGCGGTTTAGTTCACGCTTGGCAGCCCGGGGTTCGCCGGTTCGGATCCCGTGCGCCCGCCGATGCACTGTTTGTCAGCCATGCCGTGGCAGGGTCCCATATAAAGTGGAGGAAGATGGGAACGGATGTTAGCCCAGGGCCAGTCTTCCTCAGCAAAAAAAAGAGGAGGATTAGCTACAGATGTTAGCTCAGGGCTGGTCTTCCTCACACACACAAAAAAAACACTGTGGATGGCACTTTGGTAACGTCATTCAAAAGCTTTTGAAAAATAAGCACATCCTTGTCCTAGAAATTCCACTGATACTAGGACAAATGTGAAATGTTTGTACAAGGATGCTATTTAAAAACTTTGTACTTTGTATAATTTTTAGAAGCAAAAACAAAGGGGAAATCTGAAAATGTAATCAGTCATGGTTTAAAAGTGAGGTGTATTGCCACATTAAAAATGAAGATTCTTGGGGGAAAAAAACACAAAAACACAGTAGAGATGAGTTTTAAAATACGATGATAAATATGCACAAAAACCTGACGTTAAATAGATGTATATCTTTAATTTTTGAGATGTAATAGGTGCACAGAATGTTTTAAGGATAGTAGAAAGTGTGACCACTAATGTAGTCAATTACATGTCACTGATTTATTAATCACTTTAGTGTGTAATATTTCTGGGTACAATCACAGAAGGCAAAGTTGGGAAAGATATGTATGCCCCAAGATAGTTGGATTAGTTATTTCTACTCTATTTGATTTTACATTTTTTTCTTTTGGCTTATCAGATTAATTCTTTTCAATGATACACATTATTTCTATAATAAAATCATAAAGAAGAAAAAGGATGCCTTGTAATTTTCCAAATATTTTACTTGATGGAAAGAATAACCTAGACTTTTATCTAAAAATATGGTCCTATTTTTTGTGCTAGCAACTTGTGTGTGCTATTTCCATTGCATTCTCCTGTACTTGAGACCAGGTTTCCCATTGTTCCCTGTGAAACACAGAAAAGTTTCATTGTATCTTTCGTACCTGGGTCTCCAAAGACATACAAATAAGGTTATTAGTTTATTTGCATTGCTAGCAAATAGCACAAATGTTAAATCTGATATTGTAAGAATATCAACATTTACAAATCAAGAGAATTTATGATGTTCCCAAGCCCTTTGAAATAAACTTCTGTTTAAATTATGGAGGGATAAGAAAATGTTTATAGACTTATAATTGCACAAAGTCAATCAAAGGGAAACTATGTGATTATTGAAGAAGAAACCTCAGGAAGAAGTAGGCAGTTACTTTTTTGCTCATTATCAAGGTACCACACTCAATATTTCATCATTTGAAGTAAATTATGCACTGAAATGATTTCTGTGTGTACTAACTACCACCAGAGAAACACTAAAGAGAGTCAGAAAATTAATGTTCCTTTTTAAAAAGTAAAACAAAACTACCTTGGTCAGAGTGCTGATACAGAAATCTCACTTTAAAAATAGATCAAGAAAGACTGTTTAATGACAATGCAACTATTTGTCATGCAGCTTTATTTTATCAAATTCCAAAACTTCCAGCAGAAGCAAATACCTGATCATGAAGATTTAGTATCAACTAGTGAATACAGAAGTTTATTGGGTATAAATACAAGTGACATTACAGTACATTTATGAGTCAATTCTGATTGTATAAACAAATTCAATCTAAATCATAGATTAAGAATATAAATATATAGGAAGAAATATAGTGAAGGAAAATCTACATTTTATACCTTATAATATTTATAGTTAAATATCTGTAAAGATATCTTTCCCATAACTACAATTGAGGAGTTAAGTCAAACAGTATATACAGACAATATTCATTAGAAATTTAAAGAGGAAATTACAAGGGGAAATTTGCTTAGATTTACCCATCATTGCTTATCATGTTTGAACTTTTGAAATTATTGCTTTATTGAGTTATAATTTATGTACAAATACAAATATTTTAAGTGTTCTCTATTCTATAAGATTTGACTATTGTAAACACCAAAGCAACTCACCATCTGAAAGAAGACACGGACTTCTATCACAATGGAAAGTTCCCTCATGTCCCTATTCTGACAATTGTCTCCTGCCTGCCTATTGGAGGCAATCCTGTCCTCACTGTTATTCAAATATATGTTTTGTCTGTTCATTAACAATATAAATGGAATGACATGGTATTCTTCTGACTCAGTTTCTTTACTCAGCATAATGGTATTGAGATTCATTATTTTTTTTTGCATGTATCAATAACTTGTTCTTTTTAATTGCTGAGTATATTCTGTTGCAGAAATATACCACTATTTGTTTTTACACTCACCGTTTGATGGAGGGATATTTTCAGCTTGGGGTTATTAAGAGAAAGGTGGCTATGAGCATTCTGGTACAAGTGCTGTTGTAGACAAATGTTTTCATTTCTTTCAGTAAAAACTAAGGAGGAGAATTTCTGAGCAGTATGACAGGTATTTGTTTAACTTTGTAAGATATTACTAAAGAGTTTTCCAAAGTGATTGTACCATTTCTATTCTAATGTTCTCATATATGAGACTTATATATGAGAGTTTCAGTTACTCCAAATCCTCGTCAACATTTAGAGTTGTCAGTCTTTAAAAGTTTAGTCATGCTAGTGAGTGTGAAAGGGGATTTCATTGTGATTTTAATTCACATTTCTCTGTTGACTTATGACGTTGACAATTTTTCATGTGCTTATGAGTCACTCACATGTCATCTGTTGTGGAGTGTTCAAGTATTTTGCCCATTTGGATTTGGTTGTCTTTTGATATTTGATATATAGAAGTTCTTTATACATTCTCAATGTGAGTCTTTTGTGAGATATATATGGTGCATATATTTCCCCAAGTTTACTTGCCTGTGTATTGCCTTAATGATGTATTTTGTGGAAGAAAAATTTATAATTTTGATGTTACCTAATTTGTAAGGTTTTTCTTTTCTTTCATGGTTAGCATTTTTTGTGTTATATCCAGGAAATCTTCTCTCCTTTGAGGTCATGAAAATTTTATCCTAAGTTTTCTTATAGAAATTTATTTTTCCATGTTTTAGGTTTAGCTTTTTTATCAATCCTAAATTACTTCTTGGAAATGGAGTGTGTTCAGAGTTGTTTATTTTTTTTTCCCTTATGGACATCTAATTTTTCTAGCAGTATTTGTTCAAATTCCTTTTTTTTCCCCATTTAATTGACTGACTCCACATGGGTGCAAATGTGGACTCTCTAGGTTATCCTGTTGATCTATTTTTTATCCTCATCAAAATACCATGTTGGCTTGATTACTGTGATTTTATAGCAAATCTTGAAATAAGGTAGCAAAGGATGTTTAATTAGTTCTCATTTTTTTTCAATATTAATCTAGCACTGATAGATATATGGCACTTTCCTATAAAAGTTTATAATTAGTTTGTCCATTTCTTCAAAAACCCCTGGTGTATTTTGCGCTGAAATTGCATTGAATCTATGGAACAATATGGAGAGAACTGATATCTTAACAATATTCAGTCTTCCAATTCATGGACACAATATATCTCTTTTAGGTCTTCACTAATTCCTACAGCTAGGATTTATGGCCTTGAACATCTTTTATTTGACTTATTCCTAAGTATTTGTTGTTATTGATGCCATTTTAAATAGCAATTTTTAAAAAATTTCACAATTGTTTGTTGCTAGTATATAGAAATAAAATTGTCCTTGTTCATTGATCTTGCATCTTGGAACCTTGCTAAATTCACTTATTAATTCAAGAAAGTTATTCTTTGTAGTTTCCATAGAAGTTTTCTAAGTAAAATATGATCTTACATATGGAAAATGACAATTGCACTTTATTTCTAATATTTATGTTAATTATTTAAATACAATTTAAAAATACACAGATAGATGGATGGATGAAGAGAGAAAGAGAGAGAAGATTCTAAGAAAATAGTGGGTTTTTTAATTTCCAAATCCTGGTGCTCTTTGATTCTGCATACCTAGGTTCTGTCTGGTATCACATATTTTCAGCACAAATAACTTTTTAGCATTTATTTAAGTGCAGCTCTACTGGAAATAATTTTTCTCTATAAAAATATCTTATTTTGCTTTTATATCTGATGGGCATATTTGCTGAATAAAGAGTTTTAGATTGACAGTATTTTGTTGTTGTCCCTCTCAGCATTATGAGGATGTCATTCCATTTTCTTCATGCTGTGAGTTTTCTCTGCTTTTCAGTCCACTCCCAGCTTTCTGGATCCTAGGTGATTTTTCTCAGCCCTGCTAGACTGCCCCATTTTTGGAGATTGGCTATCCTGCATCATGTGTAGATTGGAATGTTTGGGAAGGGGTTTTCTCATCTCTCTGCCCCATTCCCCATCCTTCTGTGTTTGAAAGCTTGAAATTTATTCAGGGGATACTTGACTTGTATTTGGGACCATGTTGGTCCCTTCTCCAAAGCTTTGATATATTACCTTGAGTACCTGGTGTGGACTTGTGGGAAAGAGTTGCAAGTGAAAATTCACTCTGACTGGAGAATCTTGGAATTCCAATCTGTCACAAAAGGGCTTATGCAGCCACTAAAAGTTCATTAACATTTTGGCTCTTTTCTTTTTACTCCTACCTGTGGGAAATCCTTCCACCTTCATCCCCCTGCTGTATATGAGAGAATTTGAGAGTCATTTCCCTCCTATGAAGAATGTACTACTTTATGGAGCTTACTTTCATTTAGGTTTCTTTGGATCCTCAGATCTCTGAAAGAATTTTTTAAACTACAATTTTGTTACTAATCTGGTTCATTTTGATTATGGAAGTGGAAGCAACAGAGTGTGACTCTCAACACCCTAACAAGAGAGAATATTGCACTACTTACCTTTGCTATTACTCTATTCATTTGAAATCTCTCTGAACTTTTCTCGAAAATAATAAAGAAACTGGAAGTCAATGATGAGAAACCAGACAATAACAACCTTCATTCTCCTTGGACTGACAGATGACCCTCAGCTTCAAGTTCTCATTTTTACGTTTCTATTTCTCACTTACATATTGAGTATAACTGGGAATGTGACCATCATATCCCTCACTTTAGTGGACCCCCACCTTAAAACACCCATGTACTTTTTCCTACAAAATTTTGCCTTATTAGAAATTTCGTTTACATCTGCTTGTATTCCTAGATACTTATACAACATAGCAACAGGTGACAGGTCAATTACTTATAATGTTTGTGTCATTCAAGTGTTTTTTATTGATGTATTTGGAGTAACAGAATTTTTCCTTTTGGCCATAATGTCTTATGACCGCTATGTGGCCATCTGCAAACCTCTGCATTATGTAACCATCATGAACAACAGAGTCTGTGGAAGGCTTGTCCTCTGCTGCTGGACAGCTGGTGTGTTGATCATATTCCCACCACTTATCATGATAGTAAATCTAGAATTCTGTGATTCTAATGTAATTGATTATTTTTTCTGTGATTCATCTCCTATCTTGAAGATTTCATGCTCGGACACATGGCTTTTGGAGCAGGTGGTGATAGCCTGTGCTGTATTGGCTTTCATCACCACCCTTCTGTGTGTTGTTCTGTCCTATATATACATTATCAAGACCATTCTAAGATTCCCCTCTGCCCAGCAGAGGAAACGGGCCTTTTCCACATGTTCTTCTCACATGATTGTGGTTTCCATCACCTATGGAAGTTGTATCTTCATCTATGTCAAACCATCAGCAAAGGAATCAGTGGCTATTAACAAGAGTGTGACAGTGCTAATGACATCCATCGCTCCCATGTTGAACCCATTCATTTATACTCTGAGAAACAAGCAAGTGAGACAAGCCTTCAGTGACTCATTCAAAAGAATTGCATTACCCTCAAAGAAGTGAGAATGCTGAAATCTAGAAATTGAGTTTTCAAAAGATCAGAGGTTCCTAAGCATAATTCTTTATTACAAAATCATTCTGTTTTCCTCATCTGTGCTCTAATTCAAGTTAACTTCCACAAAACATACGAAAGCCCAAATTTCAGTTCATTCTTACTCTTGTTATATATGAACATTTAATGAAATAACATCCCTTATCAAAAAACATGACTGTATGTTCATAGGAAATATACTGATTACTTTCCCTTCTATCCAGCTTAACCCAAACTAGAAAATACTACATAATTTTTAAATGATGGAAAACAAATATCACACAAAGAAATTAGTGCCTAATTTACGAGAGATGTGTTTAGAACAAATTGACATTACTCTACCACAGGGAAGTTGTATTCAGAATGTAAAAAGAAAAAATAAAAGAAGACCCAGCACCACTACCTCAGGCTTACACAGATACTTGGTATTTTAGGGTCTGGACAGTTGGGTGGAACTGAGCCCTATTGTTATCCTGCCAATAAGTCTTAATGATTGAGGCTGGCCAAACATGCAATAGCACTAACATGGACAAATGATCTGATCCTCCTGAATATATTGGATATTTTCTCTATGCTTATCCAGATTCACTTTCAATCCTTTTCCATTTTTTTATATGCCTTTGGAGACTCTTCTTAAGAATTTCATAAATAGATTCCCTTGACCTCTGGCTTCAAGGAAAGTTTAACCAAAGGAAAGATCTGATAAGAGATTAGAGTTTAGAAGGAGAGTGAGATTGGGTATGTGTTTTGTCCATTTATTCCTTTTGGAGTTGCCAGTGGTTGGCTGTATCCTCCTACCAAAAGCCAGAACTCCTGTAATACAGCTCTCCTACAGTGAGAGTCACTTTCTCCACCTTCCAGTAACTATTTCCTCATCTTTTCCCTTTAGGTACAGGAGTATTAATGGCTCCCTTTTTTCCATAGCTGCACTACCACCTCATCTCTTTCTGGTTTCCTTTAATACCAGATACAATTTTGTAAATAATCTTTAAAAAAATTGAAATAAAATGGAATTTTATTTACTTGATTAATCTGGACAAATAAAGAAATATAACCAAAACTGAGATAAGAATTTATGTATTGGCTTTGTTAATAGTATAATGTTGAAAAATAGAATGCTTTCATTCTAAAATCATGGACAAGACCATAATGTCTTTATTTAATATATATCTTTAATACTGTTCTGAGGTTCTATCCCATGAAATAAGGCAAGAAAAAATTCAGGCATCCAGTAGGGGCAAGAAGAAAGGAATTCATCTTTATTTGCAGACTACATGGTTGTCTATGTAGAAAATCCTGTGGAATCCTTTTAACAACTACTAGAACTAATAAGTGAATTTAGCAAGTTTGCAGCATACAAGATCAATATACAAAAATCAGTTTTATTGCTTTAAGAATATAAAATACCTAGGGATAAACCTGACAAAATACATGCAAGATCTGTATGCAGGAAGCTACGAAACGCGACTGAGAGAACTTAAAGAAGATCTAAATAAATGGAGAAATATACCGTGTCCATGGATTGCAAGAAGCAATGTTGTTCAGATGTCAACTTTCCCTAAATTTTTCTACAACTTCAGTATAATCCTTGTCAAAATCACAGCAGATTTTCCTGTAAAACTTGACAAGCTGATTCTAAAATTTATATATAAAGTCAAAGAATGTAGAACGGCCAAAACAGTTTTGAAAAGAACAATATTGGAGGACAAAACCTCCCTAAATTGAAGACTTATAAAACTATTATAACCAAAACAGTATTTGCATCAAAATCAAAGAACAGATAAATGGAACACAAAAGAGAGTCCATAAATAAGCACACATTGTCATCTTATTTTTGACAAAAGTTCAAATATTAATATGTGTTTGGCTACAGATCCTAGAGTCATTAAGAAGAAATAAGGTGACATTCTAAACAATTCATGTCAATGAATTTGGACATATATTTAGTGGAAAATCACAACTATAAATACGAGAAAATCACAATTCACCAAAGAATGATGCATGATTAATTCAAATATTAGTATTTTCATATCTATAACAAGCAAGTGAATTTGCAAAGAAAAATCTTTCCATAATGTAAATGCCAAACACACATGGCATTCCAAGTAGATTTCTTCAAATACCATCAATCTTATACAAGCTCTTCAAAAAGTGGAAAAAAAGAGTAAAACACACTCATTTTCAAGGTCCAGAATATTCTTGATAGAAAAACCTGGTGAAGACATTAAAAGAAAGATACTGGCCAATCTTTCTCATGATGATAGACACAACAATCCTAAGTAAAATACTAGTAAATTAGCAAACTGAATCCAGCAATATATGAAAAAGATAACATATGATCATTAATTTCTACTGAGAAAAACCAAGTCAGAGAAAATGACGTTAGAAAGGTGGAGAATAAGAGGTACCAGCCCTCATCTCCACGCAGAAATCTCCACACACAGATTTAACAATCATCCACAGATGAAAAGACCATTAGAGCTCCAGATTTCAGGTGAGAGGTTACAGCATCCTGGTGATGCACAGAAACAAAAAAACGCATTGGAAACGGTAAGAGGAACAGTTCTTTACCAGCATCACACTTCCCCCGACATAGCACTGCACAGTGCCAAGAGAGACTTTAAGATGAAGACTGTCATAAGACACAAAGAAGGTCAGTATTTAATGATAAATTGTCAATTCAATAGGAATATATAACAGTTACAAATGTATATGCACCCAACTACACTAGCACCTACATATATAAAGCAAACAATAACAGAACCAAAGGGAGAAATGGACAGCAATGCAACAATAGTAGAGACTTTACCCCACTTTTAAAAATGACAGGATATCCAGACTGAAAATCAATAAGGAAACAGTGGACTTGAGTGACACTATAGAACAAATGTATCTTACAGACATATACAGAACATTCCACCCAAGTAGCAAAATACACATTCTTTTCAAGTGCACATTGAACATTCTCCAGGACAGTTGACATGATAGGTCACAAAACAAGTCTTAAGAATTAAATAAGATTGAAATCATTCCAAGTATCTTTTCTGACTAAAGTGGAATAAAACTAGAAATCAATAACAAAAGGAAAATGCAAAAACCCATAAATATATGGGACTTCACAACACACTCCTGATGACCATTGGATCAAAGAAGAAATCAAATGGAAAGTTAAAAAATATCTTGAGACAAACAAAAATGAAAATAAAACATACCAACACTTATGGTGGTGCAGCAAAAGAAGCACCAACTAGGAATTTTATAGTGATAAATGCCTACATTAAGAAAGAAGAAAGATCTTAAATAAACAACCTAACAACATATCAAAGAACTTGAAAAAGAACAAATTAAGCCCAAAGTTAGCAGAAGGCAGTAAATAATAAAGAGTAGAGAAGAAATAAATGAAAGAGAGAATACAAAAAGATAGATGAAACTAAGAGTGGATATATTTTAAAAAGATAAGGAAAATCCACAAACTCTTAGCTGGATAGCCAAGAAAAAAAAGAGAGAAGATACAAATCAATAAAATTGTAAAAGAAAGAGGAGACATTACAAATGATGCCAACAGAAATAAAAAGAATTATAAAAGACTATTATGAACAATCACACACCAACAGATTGGACAAAATAAAGGAAATGGATAAATTCCAAGAAACATACGATCTATCAAGACAGAATCAAGAAGGATTTTAAGGCTAAACAGATCAATAACAAATAAGGAGATTGACTCAGTAACTCAAAACTTTGCAACAAAGAAAAGCATGGGACCAGATGGCTTCATGAATGACTTCTACCAAACATTCAAAGAAGAATTAATACCAATTCTTCTTATATTCTTCCACAAAATAGGAGACAGAACGCTTCCAAATTCATTTAATGAGGCCAGCATCACCCTGATACCGAAGCTAGGAAGGCACTACCAACAAAGAAAACTATAGGCCAACATCCCTGATGAACATGGATGCAAAATCCTCAAGCAAATATTAGCAAACCAAATTCAACAGCACATTAAAAGACCATACATTGTAACTAAGTGGGATTTATCCCAGGGAGGCAAGGATGGATCAAAATATAAAAATCAATCAGTGTCATGCACCACATTAGCAAATGAAAGATACAAATCATATGATAAAAATAGAGGCAGAAAAAGCAATTGACAAAATTCAATACCTTTTTGTGATAAACACAATCAACAATGTAGAAGTAGAAGCAACTTACCACAACATAATAAAGTCCATATATGACAATCCCACAACAACTCCATACTCGAAGGTGAAAAACTGAAATCTTTTCCTCTAGGATTAGGAACAAGGCAAGGATTCTCATTGTCATCACTTCTATTCAGCATAGTACTGGAAATCCTAGCCGTGGAATTGGATAAGAAAAAGATGTAAGTCTCCCAAATCCTTGGAAGGAGAAGGGAAGAAGTAAAATTATCTCTGTTTCCAGATGACATGATTTTATATTTAGTAAACCCTAATAATTCCACAAAATAACTTTTAGAACTCATACATGAATTTGGCAAACTTATAGGATAAAAATCAACATAAAAAAGCAGTTGCATTTCTATAAACTAACAATGAACTATGCAAAAATGAAATAAGGAAAACAATCCCATTTACAACACCATCAAAAAGAATAAAATACATAGGAATAAACTTAACCAAGGAGGTGAAATACTTGTACACTGAAAACTATAAAACATTGATGAAAGAAATTAAAGCAGACACGAATAAATGGTAGGACACCCCGTGTTTGTAGACTGGAAGACTTAGTATTGTTGAAGTGTCCATATACCCAAAGCAATCTATAGATTCAATGTAATTCCTATCAAAATCCTAGTGGCGTTTTTTACAGAAATAAAAGAAAAATCCTAAAATTCATATCAACCACAAAGACCCCAAATAGCCAAAGCAATCTTAAGAAAGAATGACAAAGCTGGAGACATCACACTTCCTGATTTCAAAACATTTTATAAAGCTTCAGTAATCAAAACCTTATAGTAGTAGCATCAAAACAGACATAGACCAATGGAACAGAATTAGCCCAGAAATAAATGTACACATATAAGGTCAACTGATCTTTGATAAGGGTGCCAAAACTACATATGGGGAAAGGATGTTTTCCTAATAAATGGTATGGGGAAAACTGAATATCCAGATGCAAAAGAATGAATTTGGACCGTTATTTTACACTTTATACAAAAATCAACTCAAAAACCTGGAACCTAGAAGAAAACAGGAAAATACCATCTTGACATTGGTCTTGGCAATGATTTCTTGGTTACACCAAAAACACAGACAACAAAGCAAAAATAGACAAGTGGAACGACATCAAACTAAAAAGCTTCTGAACAGCAAAGGAAACCATCAATAGAATAAAAAAGGCACTCTATGAAATGGGTTGAAATATTTGCAAATCAGATATCTGATAAGGTGTTAATGTCCAAAATATATAAGGAACTCCTACAACTCAAAGCAAAAAGACAAATAACCCAATTACAAAATGGGCAAAGGAACTAGATGGACATTTCTCCAAAGAAGAGATACAACTAATTTTTATGGTAATACAAATCAAAACCACAATGGAATATGTCCTGACACCTGTTAAGATGTCTATCATCCAAAAGACAAAAGATGACAAGTGTCAGTGAGGATGTGGAGAAATCGGAACCCTTATATACTGCTGGTGGGAATGTAAATTGGTGTAGCCACTCTGGAAAACATTGCAGAGTTTCTTCAAAAATCAAAAATAGAACTACTGTACAATCCAGTATTCTACTCTGGCTATATGTGCAAAAGAATTGAAATCAGGATCTCTGCACTCTCATGTTCACTGCAGCATTATTCACAATAACCAAGATGTGGAATCAACCTAAATGTCCATTGACAGACCCATGAATAAATTAAATGTGGTTTATTTGTATACAATGGAATATTAGTCGTAAAAAAGAAGGAAATCCTGCTATTTGTGACAACATGGATAAAACAAGAGGGTATTATGCAAAGTAAAATAAGCCAAATACAGAAGGATGACTACTAGATGATACCATTTATATGAGGCATGTAAACTAGTCACACATATAGAAGCAGAGAGTGGAATGGTGGTTGCCAGAGGATGAAGGGAGGGAGAAACTGGAGGTTTCAGTCAAAGGGTACAAAGTTTCTATGCAAGATGAGTAAGTCCTAGAGATCCAGTGTACAGCATAGTAGCTATAGTTAACAATATTGTATTGGATACTTCAAAATTTGCTGACTGTAGATCGTATGTTAAGTATTCTTATCACAAAAAGGAATAAAAAAATAACTTGTTCTAGGAATATATTTGCTTTACATTTAAAAGAAAATATATAATTTACATTTTTATTAATATAAATATTAAAACAAAATTAAATAATAAAAAACAAAACTATTAAAATAGAAAAGTCATTTGATTATCCCAATGGATATGGAATATTTGATAAAATTTAAAATTTATTATCAATAAAACTCTTAGCAAACTAAGAATAGAAGCAAACTTCTTTTTCTGTTGGATGGGATGTAAATAACAAATTGAAAAATAAAATAGAAGACTTCTTTTTTTAAAGTACAAATTATAAAATAGCTTAAAACTACAAGGGCAATTCTTCAAGGGTTATTAGGAGATACGATAAATTTTTTAAATAATAGAAATTTGAAGACCAATAATAATGACAAAGAAAATATTTTCAACATATATGAGAAGTGTCGATTGACTTGAAAATTATACTACACAATATTTAGCTGAGTGTTAACACAAGAACACTCTCAGAAATTAAAATTGGGTATATAAATCAGTATGACTTTTTGGAAAGAATTTTGACAATATTATATAAAAGCCTTGAAATGATATTTGTGCATAAGAAAACTTGGAAAGTCTAGGGATAGACATAGTAAAAGTACTTATCACTAGATATGTGATTATTCACGTATTTTCTTATGATTATGTGAATTTTTAATTAAAACATGATAAGGATGAAAACTAGGTCCTGGTGAAGTTATATCAGCCACATGTGGCATATGGAACAAATGCAGGAGAGACAGACATGTACTCTACCATCTGATTTTTAATGCTGTGTGTTGGCCTGTATTGGAAGCTGTGGTTGCATCTTCCTCTCTCTGAGGACACTGTCCTCACTGCTCCATCTTTCAGGATTTCTGCCAAGTTCATTACACAGACAATTCCTTAGTGATTTTTTTTAAATTGGGTCACCAAGTTCCCTTTTGTTTATTCATTTCATTTTAGCTTTGGCAAATAAAGCAGCTGTTAATTTTGCTAATGTAAAAGCTTCTCACTCTATCCGTGGGAATCAGAATATCAACCCTTTTAAAAAATCAGAGAGAGCTACAGATACTCCAAACATCTGTGAATACTATATTACTTTCAATCTTAGAATTTTTAAAATGGGATGAAGTCCTTGATGGGAAAAACTTGGCAACATGTTGGAGATGACAATCTCAGAGCTCAGAAGCATTCCAGAGGGCCTGTAGGGGAGAGCTGGTACCTGAATGACAGTGGCCAGGAGTCCAAACACAAGCCTCTGCTAACCAGGTCCACTCTTCCTAGTACTCTGAGGAAAGTTATTCTTAAACTTCCAGTGGAAGCTATTATTCACTCTCAGAAGAGTAAGTATGGCATTTGTGATTTCACTCTTTGAGAGATTAGATCAGAATTTCTTTAGAGGAAGAAATTTGCCTTACATTTATCAAAATCAGTGATGTATATAGCTATTCAAAAATTGTAAAAATAATTAAATTTGTATCATACTTGTATTTTCTGTAGGAACTATGACCTTTGAACATATAGCTTAGCCAAGATAGTGTATAATGAGTGTCATCTAATGTATAGACTACAATGATGGTTACTTGACTGTTGTCTGACACGAACTCACCCTCCACTTCAAGGTGAAAGCAATGCATGTTCATATGAAAAATTACTCCTAAACATGACTTATTAACTAAAAGTTAATGATATAATGATGGCCTCTACACTCTTTAAAAAAAATTCTTTGAAAGACATACACAGAAAACAGATGTCAATTACAATTCCCTTTCAATAATTTTCTCAAACATTGTGTCTTAATGTTTTGCACAAGAGGAGAGCATTAAGGATTGGAAGAAAAGACAGATATTTTAGGAATATTAAGGGATTAAGCAGATATTAAGGGATTCTGCTCAGTGTGGCCAGGACAGTGGTTGCACATATTGCACTGAGCGCTCGTAAACTGAGGAAAAGGGATTGATAGGAGGCTAGGTCGGCTGAGAAATAATCCTTCAGTGACTCTTGTTTGATCTACTTAGTTATTCCCAGTGTATGTCTACAATCCCTGGGAATGTCATAGCTCCCCAGAAAGCCCCAGGACAGTCTTCCTTCTTAACGACGGTAACTGTATACTCCGGGGTTTTACTGGGGACTGTCGACAGATCTGGTAGCTGACCCTGCTCTCATTTCTAAAGGAAGGAAAGAGTTTAAAGAAAGAAAGAGAAACTATTCACATTACAATCTAATCAGAGCCTCCAGGGATAAATTCTTTTCCATTTATTGATGTTAACTAATCTCAGATCTTATAGACACTGATTCAAGATTAAAAATGTTTGAGATCATAAAGTAGTTAATTGGTAATTACCAAGAAAGAATTAATGAAGAGCTATTGGCACTAACTAAGTACACAAAGTCCTTAAGCTCATATTAATACGTTACTGAAAGATGAATTGAAGAGGTATAAATGGCAACAATAAGAGGAAGATGATATATTTTCCTAAGACAGGGAGAAGAGCCCAGGTTGCTGTTCCTTGGTTTGGGTGTTATGACCGAGGTTATCAAATAGATTGTGCAAACAGATCCATAAGCTATTTTAAGATAAATAGCATACGAAAAATTATATATTCAATTGTACATTTTGTATTTAATGTTTATATTTCTGTGTTATTTGTAATATATAGATACATTTGTAGGAGGAAAATCTGAAAGCATATGTTCTGAAATATTTGCTATCTCTCTCATAATATTTTACATTCTTTTCTCCTTTTTACATATCAGACAGAATTTTTCCAGTTTCTAAATTATCCATACAATAAAAACAGGTAAAGAATAAATGGGAAGTGTTATAATTTCCAACTGCCTTAACATGTATGAAAATTAATAAAATAAGTTAGATTGGTACTTTACTTTACAATTTTGTTCTGGCAGCCTGTGTCAGATGTCATTGATGCTTACTTTTCTCTCTGAGGATTCTGTCATTACTGGTTACTGTTAGGGATTTTTTTTTTTTTTTACCTTTAAACACATACAAGATCCATTATTAGCTTTTGAACCTATCTTATAAGAAATCTTCAGATCTTTGAACTTAATTAGAGATTACAAATGTCAAATTGGTAGTGTGATAACCTCTCAGCCCAGAGAATTTCAAACATTAGCTTTTCCACCCAAAGAGATTGTTCCCAACATTACTCTCTTAGAAAAGTTTTCCACTCCAGTAATGAAGAATACTGGAAAATAATGAAGAAAATCTTGCCTAGATGTATAATGACAGAAAAGCCATTGAGGGTATGCTTTTGCATGACATCGCAGACAGAAAACACCATGAATTCCCAGGGCTGTGTGTGAATGTGCTTAGCAAGACTGACTATAAGTTCACGTACAAGCCTCAACTGCACCTTCATTTTCAGTTCTGTGTCCTTCACAATTTTTGTGGTTTCACAGTGAACAGAAGCAAGGAGTAACTTTTAAAAGCATGAGAACACTACCATTGCATACATTATAGTCATTAATAGTAGTAATTCAGAGAGGTCATCAAAATGTCATATTATTTATTGTCAAGCAGTTGCATCATGTGCTACACCTTCATACTAAAGAGGACCTTAGATGATATCACTTTATTAGAGATCCCTACATGTATTATAAATGTAAAATATTTGAAAAGTAAAATAAGAGGTATCAGTCACACTTCAGAGCCAATTATTTTGCCCAAACTTGACTTACTATATAGGATAGGTGTCTTTTTCATGGAATACTGTTATTTGTAATTGCAGTAAAATAATTATGCTCCTAGAGCCTCTAATATTTCCAGTGTGTGCAGAGCTGAGTTTTATTCCCACAGTGAAGCATTTGGTGTCTGCGAGCTGAAAAGAATGGGATTCAAAGGAGGTAGGTGGGTTGCTGAGGAGGTTCTCCACTACATCTTATTAAGATCCATTGAGGTTGTCCTCTGTGTGACTCTACTACCTTTCAGAGCTCCAGCTCTCAAGAAAACCAAAAGCCTGGTTAATGACATTTCCCTGAGATAGTGGCATAAATGTGAGAACTGGACACAGGGTTGGAGCTCACCCTGTACCCACCCTGGTAAGAAGAGAATATTTTATTCAATGCATTGAATCCATTCTTGTAACTATGTAATTAGAGTCTCCCAGGAAAATGTCTTTTCATTCACTGATGTAGGAAAAATAATAAGCCCTAAAGACACTGAAAATATTTGATTGCTATTGTAATTAACTTACCATAACAGAAAAAAAACTATAAAGGAGCTATTGACTCAAAATTAGTATTGCAGAGTTGACCTATTATTTTATTATCTTACTAACAAATATCTCAGTGAAGCAAAATGGAGATTAAAATGCTCATTTACACAGCAGATAAGACAGGGAAGAGAAGCCAGTTATCTCTTTGGTAATGAATATTAGCAGAGAATGTAGCAGCTTTGTGGTATGACTTAATTTAGTAGCCAACACTCCATTTCAATGCAAAAAAAAAAAAAAAAAGAGAGAAAAAATAAATAAAACACAAAGTATGAAAGGCATTGGCATAGAAAGTTTTTTTAAAAATTAAATTCAATGATGAAACAATGTTAAGAAGTGAAAATAGGAAAGAGGAAAGCTTTGTATGTGTTGAGAAGAATATTGATATTGGCATTAAACCAATAACCACTGTTAGGCATTGACTACACTGTGTTAGTTTCCTTGGTTATCCCAGTAAAAAAAAACGTAGTTTTTAACCTCAGCAAACTATGTTGTCAGGGTAAGTACCATGATAGAAGTAAGAATTCTTTGTATAAATGGGGGTTGGGTGATCCAATATAGCTACCGGGTTTCAAAAGACTTCCCGAAAGAAATAATGCTTAGGTTGAAAATCAAAGAGAATCAGTGTCCTCAAGGTGAATTCAAGAAATTTAAAGAAAGACAGAGTAGAAGACGGGGAAAGGATTGGAGGTGGGATTGGTCAAGAAAAGTGCTTCCTATGAAGTTGTTATACAACACATGGTATATTGTGTGAGCTCAACTACTGTAACCAATTAGCTTTATTAGAGGAAACGCATGGGAAGAAGAGGATAAGGATACAGAGTCCATGAAATCAATTTTGCTTGTGTTCAATATGAGCTGTGTGTGGCTGTGTATAACTGAGTTTCAGAAAAGAGATCACTACTGGATATACAGATAGAGGGATTATCACATATAGCATCTATTGGAAATCAGAGGACTTCACGCACATACCCCCCAAAGTGAATATACACATTGAACACAAGGTGACAGAAACATTATTTTGTTATTGGGGTTCAAAATAAGATTATACTTCTTTAATGGATTTTGGAGAGCCTTTAGCGCAAGTCCAAATTATTTGTTATGTAATTGTATTTTATCAAGGACCAAGCTACAGGCAACGGTAGGAGACTGCTAGTGAACTTTAAGATTTTGGCTTCAAAATAGAGAAGAATGCATGAAAGTAAAAGGAAATTTTGGTTACATCACAATGAACCGTAAAAAAAACAAATTCAGAATATGGACAAAAGATTAAAACAAACTTGGAAAAATGCAGTGGAGATATAGAATCTATAAATTACTGGATTGTGGCACAATTACGTTGATCTCTAAGAAATTTCTCCTCAAAAACTACAGAAAGGATATTTACAAACTAAGTCCGCCAGTATATTAACAATATTAATCACCACATTAAAGAATAAATTTCATGTGAACCAGGCATCTGCTTGACTTTACTTGTCATTGTTTATCACTACTGAACTTTGCTATCCCTGTATTCTAATAAAATAAGTGATTTTTTCATGAAGATTGGACAAAAATCAGAGGTCACATATGAGAAACCACACAGTAACAACATTCATTCTCCTGGGACTAACAGATGATCCACAACTTCAGGGTCTGCTTTTAATTTTTCTATTTTTTACCTACTTATTGAGTGTAACTGGGAACCTGGTTATTATCTCACTTACATTTGTGGATTCTCAACTTAAAACACCAATGTATTTTTTCCTACAAAATTTTTCCTGCTTAGAGATCTTATTCACATCGACTTGTGTTCCTAGATACTTATATAACCTATCAACAGGTGACAAGATTATTACCTACTGTGCTTGTGCCACCCAAGCATTTTTTACTGATCTTTTTGGAGTAACTGAATTTTTTTTCCTGGCCACCATGTCTTATGACCGCTACATGGCCATCTGCAAACCCCTGCATTACACCACCCTCATGAGCAGCAGAGTCTGCAAAAGACTCATCCTTTGCTGTTGGATGGCTGGCTTGTTAATCATACTCCCACCATTTAGCTTGAGTCAAAATCTGGAATTCTGTGACTCTAATATCATTGATGGCTTTCTCTGCGATGTATCTCCCTTCCTGCAGATTTCATGCTCAGACACGTGGGTGACTGAGCAGATGGTTATAGTGTGTGCTGTATTGACCTTCATCACAACCCTTCTTTGTGTAGTTCTTTCCTACGTATACATAATCGAGACTATTCTAAGATTCCCTTCTGCTCAGCAAAGGAAAAAAGCCTTCTCTACCTGTTCTTCTCACATGATTGTGGTTTCTATCACCTATGGCAGCTGTATCTTCATCTATGTCAAACCTTCAGCAAAAGAATCAGGAGCTATTAATAAGAGTGTGGCGGTCCTCACTACTTCCATCGCTCCTATGTTGAACCCTTTCATTTACACCTTGAGAAACAAGCAAGTAAAACAAGCCTTCAATGCTTCAATCAAAAGAATTGTCTTATCTTCCAAGATGTAAAAGAGTGCTGAAGTTGATGATTCATGTTTTCACAAGAGATTGGCTTCCCAAAGCATATATCATTAAGTTCCTAAAGTAATTTGCTCTTTCCTAATCTGAAGTCCATTCAAATTAAGTCTCTCAAAATCATTCTTGTATCCAGCACTTCCCTTACCTAATAAGGTCACTTCTAGAAAATAAAGCTCTTTTATTGATGTTATAGTAATCGTTTTCTATAAGGGACAAAAATATCACACGGTATCCAGCATTACAAAAGATGCAAACCAAACAAAATTTTTGAAAAACAAAATGTGAATATTAATAAAATATTAGATTTGCAATGTCAAATAATAGTGCTCACTTGAACTATTCTATCCATAGCTTCTCAAATAATCCCTTGATTCATTAAAGATACATTCATTGAGTGTCTCATTCATGTTAAATAATTGAAATAAAACAGAACAAAGCCGACAATCATCCTGCCTGCAGGTAGCGTATATTACAGAACAATGTGTGTTAAACTGTAAAAACAAATCAACACCATTATTAAGAATCATGAGGCAAAATTTAAATGAAAGGCAACTAAAACAGAAACTCACAAAAATCAAATATAGATCATGCAGAATTCATCTATAATGCTGTAGTTATTAAAATCACAAGTAAGTTTTCCAAATGAAAGTGATAAAAGCTCTCCTCAAAAGACATAAGAATTATAACTTAGAAAAGGTAAGAATGGGTAAAAACGGTAATTGAATTCGAGGAATTAGTGTGATTATTGGTAATAAAAAAAGCATCCAAAAACTGGTTTTTCTCTTATTTTTTTTATTCTTGTTTTGCCAATTATTTATCAATTTTATTAATATTTTCAAAGAAACAATTTTAGTTTATGTTGATCCTCCTAACCCTATACTTTTCATGTTTTATTAATTTCTATTTTGTTTAATTTTACAGAGCTTTAAAAATTATTAATAAGCATTTGCCCATGATCTATAGATACAGTTTTTTAAATTACGTTATTCAAAAGATGTAAAAGTCACTTAGACCCTGATCTACTAGATATAATTTGTTTATTGCAGTATTCAAAACTAATAGTTTGTCTTCTGGTTTTTTTAACATTGTATAGGGAAGTTCTTCATTTTTAAGGTGTGGTCATTTTGAGGTTTGTAAAAATTTTTGTTTCTGAATATTTGGGAGGAATAAATCTCCATTACCTATATTTCTTATTTATTTATTTACTTTTGTGAGGAAGACCAGCCCTGAGCTAACATCAGTTGCCAATCCTCCTCCTTTTGCTGAGGAAGATTGGTCCTGGGCTATCATTCATGCCCATCTTCCTCTACTTTATATGGGACGCCGCCACAGCATGGCTGACAAGCCCTGCGTCAGTCTGCTCCTGGGATCCGAACCCCAGGCCGCCAGCAGCAGAGAGAGCAAACTTAATCATTACGCCACCAGGCGGTTCCCCATTACATATATTTCCTCATGTAGAATCATTTATCTTATTAGTATAAATATCTCTCTGATACTTTCTTGCTTTGATTTCTCTCCATGCTCATATTAATATTGGCACAGACACTTGTCCTTCTCTAAGCATCTGCCTAGTATAGTTTTTAATATTCAATTATTTATGTGCTTCCTGTATATACAAGTTTAATGCAATTTCTGTCAAAAATCCCATCAAGATTTTTTACATATATGGACAAAATTAATCTAAAAAATTTGTATGGGGAAGCAAAATAGCTTAAATAAATAGGTGGGTTCTGTGCTTTTTTCTTTTTCTTATTTGCTTTTTGTTCCCAAGTACAATTTGGGACTCTGAGATACAGTAAGGAAATATTTGGATAGACACAGATGAGTCTGGAAACTTAAGCACTGCACGAAGGATATTTCCTCCACATAGGAAAGTATTTCAGCTATAGCCCACATCCAGAGACAGGTAGGAGCATCGGTCAGGGTTAGGTTCAGCTGCATTTAGCAGAAAACAAAAGTAGCATTTGTATAAACGCATTAAAATTTCATTTTTCATCTTACATAGACATCTGTACACAGACTAACAGTCATGTGGAATCGATTCCTCTTGTTTTTCTTATCCACCATCCTTAGCCTCTGCTTTCCAGTCCTAAGTTAACCCCATGGTCCTAGGTGGTTGCTGGAGGTCCAGACAGCGAGTCCTCATTGCAGTAAACAAGAAAGAGAAATGGCAAATGGGAAAAATAGCACATCCCAGCTTGACTTCATTTTAAGTCTTTTCAGAAATCATATTCAGTCCTTCAGCTCTCTTATCATTGGCCATAATCACACAGACACACAGCTGTAAGGGAGGCTGGGTAGTATTTTATCTGGGCACTTTGAACCCTGAATAAAATGGGGGTTCAGTTGCTATGGATAAGGAAGGAAAATACTGAACAGGAAAAACCATTCTCTGCCACAAAAGCCGGTCAGGATATTCTTCAAAAGTTTATTCTAAATATAGAGAGATATCTCCTTTCTCCCCATCCATCCCCTCTGCCAGAGATATTTTTCAGTCACTCTTTGCCAACGGGGGGATGACAGAGAGATGTGATGTGACTTGGCTCATCAGTATGAGAAACCTCCATAGAGGAATACCGAGTGGATTGAGTGGAAGGACAGTAGAGTGAGTAGAGGGACAGTGGAGACACCTACTTCAGTGGGGGCAGCAGACTTCTGAGCAGCTGCTCCATCACTTGACACCAGGATCAACATGAGCATCAGGAGCAAGAGTGTCTGGAAATGACAGCAGAAATAGTGAAAGAAAATTTTCACTGGGATTCGCTGAGCACCAATACCTCTTAGCCAAATTTGAAATACGCCCAGGGACAGGCAATTTTTTTTCCAGGGCTTGAGATGGAAGACTCTCCTTTGCTTCGTATGATGGAAAGTGGTTCCATAGCCTGCCCAAAAAGGGAAAAGTGACAGAGAAAAGCTGAAAATTGAGGCCAGGTTGCAGTGGGTGAACATCAAGTTGAGAATTTAAATGCTAGTAGTACTCTTATATATTGGGGAAAGAAGTAGTGTAATGTGAGTGGAGAAGCTGGCTCTTTCAATCCAAAAATTCATTCAAAACCTTCTCCAGTGTTGTGTGGTTTTCTGACTGGTCAGTTCTCTGCTCCTCAGTTTCCTCATTGGTAAAATAAGGATTATTAAAAGCCAATTAATATGTAAAACAAATGTTTGTTCTTATTGTATTAACTTTAATGAGGGAGTTCTAAAATTCTCATGTTTGTGGTATGGTCTACTTTTCTTTGTGCTTATAAATATTTCTGTTTTTGAATTTTTAGGGGAATAAATCTTCATTGTGTATATATCTGCCTGTGGAATCATTTCTTTCACTAATATGAAATATCTCTGTTACTTTGTTGTTTGATTGCTGTTAGTGCTCATTAATGTTGAGATAGATGCGTCTGATCATTTGCTAGTACAGCTTTTCCTATTTCATTATTTATACATTTACCATTTAATTTGGTTATATTTTCAACATTACAAATTACCTATAGGTGGGCTCTGCTGTTTTTTTGTATTATTTGCTTTTTGCTCCCAAGTACAATTTGAGATTCTCTGATTTTTAGTAGATGATGATAATACAATAACACATAGATCTGGAATATAATACTTTCTTATTTTTTATATTTTTGAACTTATTACTACTGATTAATGGTGTACTTTGTATTTACCACACTTCTTGTTTCTCACTGATTAGGTCTTATTGTTTTCTTTTGCCCTCTAATTCTGTGGATGATTTCCATGCAATATTTTTTTCTATTCTGTATAGAAAAATTAATGTGATTCCTGACAAATTTCAATTCTCTTGTTGCATAATAGAAGCAAATTGCTTCCCATATTTATAGGCTCATAATAATTGTGAGTAAAATACATGAATAAGAAAGTTTAATAGTAAAAATATGTTTAAGTGCAAATATTAAAGAATATCAGGAATGGTAAATACCAAATTAGTATTCAGTTGTCCACTCAGAGCTGAGGATGACATCTGGGCTCTGTTCATAACTGGGAAACTTAGTTTTATGTGGTGATTGACATTTGCAAAAAAAAATTTTATTCACGTTAATCATTTTTCAAATTGAATATTTTAAAGACTTGAAAATAGTAGGAGTGATAATTAGAATATAAAATGCTGAATGTGGTATTAAATAATATAATCAAATAAAGAATGATGAATATGCTAAAAATTTGGAACAAGAAATTTTTTTCTGAAAACAAGGAGAGACAGCTGAGAAATAAGAAATAAATGTTGAGCTATGAAAAATGTGTCCATTAATTCCAATATTCATAGAGTGTACTAGAAAGAACAAAAAATTATAGTTAGAAACAGAAATTCAATGAAATTACAGAGAAAAATTTCCTGGTGGTGAGTAAGGGCTTAAACACCTAGTGAGAAGCAAGATTAGAGAAAAAGCTAGAAACGATTACCTAAACACATAATAGTAAATTTAGGAATAGCAGAAATAATTAGAAAAATCCTAAAAACTTCCAAAGGATGATTATCTACAATGTACATACAATTAAAAATAGGCATTTCTTTGGAAGTCTTAGATACAAGAAGACAAAATTACTCAAGAAGGTAATGCACAGTAATATGAATGTACTTAACACTCCTGGACTGTAACCTTAAAATAGTTGAGATGGCAAATTTTATGTTATATGTACTTTACCAAAGTTATAAAAGAAATTGAGAAACTATAAACAGAAACAAAAAATAAACATTGAGGGTAACTACAAATAATACAAAAACACAGGTAAATCCCCTTGAGAAGTCCAACACGATGAGCAATTTTGAGAGAAAACTATCAAAGGCAATGTTGAAATATTTATTATTAAAAATCATTTGAAAAATAGAACAGCATAACTTATTTTAAAAGTATATCTTATGAAGAATAGTTATGAAAAATATATGTCTTATTCAGAAAAATATAAAATTTTTTCTGAAATGTAACATGAGATTCTATGTTGAGAAAATCCATAAACAAAATTGGAGTCTAACAAAAAACTGAGGAAAATATTTGCAACGTACATAACAGTCAAGGTGTTAATATACATACAAGTGATAATAATGCCTACTTCTAGGAAATACTCTAAGTAGGCAAAAAGATGTATACAAAAATGCATTTTGCATCACTACTGATAGATGATTTGAAAAGAAACAACATAAATTTATAATAAAAATTGTAGAATCGTATGATCACTTCGAGGCAGTTATTTTTTTTATGACAGTGAAAACAATTTTTTTAAATCTCAGCTTCAACTGTTAGGATGGATTTCAAATTGTGATGGAATGCTCCAAAAAGAAATATTACACAGTTTCCCAAACGATGAAGCACATTTATAATTATTGAGATAAAAGGAATTTAAGTTTTTAAGTATCAAAGTAATTTGAAAAACAATATGTAAAGAATGTCTACATTCATAATTGAAATTTTATGATTCAGGCCACCATCTTAAATGGGAATTATATTGTGTGGTTGTAATTCACATGTGGTAGGTATAAAAGGTTAAAAGTGGTGGTGATTTCTGTCTATCTGGTTGATGCCTTTGATGTACTGGATTTCTGAGGCAATACATGTTATTAAATACTTTTCTGTATGTCTTCTCCAGGTTTATCAGGGTTCATGAAGGAAGTGTATAAAAGACATGGTTCAAGGTAAAAAGCTTCATGACAGAGATTAGAAACTATGTCAGTTCTGACCAAGGAGACCTGAGCGAATGTTCTTCTATATAATGATGGTGGTGGACATGATATGGATAGACAGTCTATCAGTTAAGGGTTTTTGGTGTAAGCAACAGAAACCAACTCTGACTAACTTAAGCCACAAAAAGGGTGTATTGGAAGAATTCTAAATAAGTCCCCATGTTGAAGGAGGAGCTGAACAGCCGGGCCCCACTAAGGACTGGATGAGGGCTACTCCAAGGAGCTCTAGGACAGACATTCCATGACTCAATTCTAGTCACTTTCAGTGCGTGTCTCCACTCAGAAGTCAATTACTAGGAAAGAGATGATCTAATTGGTCCATTTTTGGGTCATAGGTCTATCCCTTTGGCCAAGTGAGTAGAATTCCGTGATTGGGAGCCCCATAAAAACCGCAGAGAATGTAGAAGGGGCATTTCCCTCAGAGAAAGAAATGTTGGGTGGACTAAAGCAATGAGGTCCACTAAAGACAGCTTGCTAACCCCAATCTACACACAGTCATATTCCCTAACATCCCATTGCTCCTGGTTTCATATGAATGAGTCTTCCCATCCCAAGAGTTTGCCTCAGTCTGCTCTTTCCTCAGAGTCCTTCGTAGGCAGAATGCATGCCCTTGAATTAGGTCCAAGCCCTAGTCCCAGAGGACTGGATATGGACGACTTTGCAGATATGATTATAGCCTGTAAAATATAGAGATTGGCCTGGATTATCCAGGTGGGCCTAATATAATCACATGTGTCAGAGAGATGGAGCAGAAGAAGTTAGAGAAAATCTAAGAACGAGAGGGATTTAATTCCCTGTTGTTGGAAGGAGACCACATGGAAAATATGATAAAGAATCAAGCAGTCTCTAGCAAATATCCCCAGCAAAGACTGGCCTCTGGCTGACAGCCAGCAAGGACACAGGGACCTTGGTCCTACAACTAAGAGGAACTTAATTTAGTCAACAGCCTGAATGAGCCGAGAAGCAGGTTCATACCCGCAGCTTTGAGAAAGGAACCCAGTCTTGCGGATACATCGTTTCAGTCTTATTAGGCTCAAGCAGAGAACCCAATTGGGCCACACCGTGACCAGCCTTCTGACCAACAGACCTATGTAAGAATAAATTTGTATTTTTTTAAGCCAAAATAAGGAATGTCTTCATATTTATGAATATGCCAATTAATATGACTATATTTACATTAAAAATTTCTGGAAGGGTGTAATCTCAATTGTTAAGGATAGTTATTACATTTAAGTTTAACTTTTCTATTTTTATCTTAATTTTAGTTTATAAGAAATAGCAATTACTTAAAGTAAACATGTTACAGGAGAAAAGGGGTAATTGTGCTCTGTTAGCAGCTATTAGCAGCTATAGACATTATTGAACAAAAGAAGGAAAACGCAGGCTTGCTCTATTTCATTTCTTATTTTGTGTAAAAGGCCTGAATCGAATGTTATTGTGGGATCTTCAGTTCTCTGAGGACTCTGTCCCCACTGCTGCATGTTTCAGGATCTTTGCCAAAAGATGGCACAAAAGATTCATTAATGACGTTGGGACCTAATTCTCCTAGGACTTGTGTTTATTTACTTGGTTTCATGTTTGACACATAAAACAAACGTCAATTCTGTTATCATTAGAAATTCTCATTGGTCTAGGAAGTTCTGAATATCATGTCTATCCAAACTAGAGGGAGGTCCTGATATTTTCCCAGACTTTGAGGAGCAATTATCTTTCAAAATCATACAAAACCTTAATAGAAGACTTGAGCACATGTTAGAAATGAAATAATCAGATAAAACAATTCCATTCCAGAGCAGTCTGTGAGGTGAGTATGGGTCCACGGGTAAGAGTGACCTGAAGTCCACAGACAAGCCTATGCAAACATGGTCTTCTTTACCCTTCCACCCTCAATCTCAGGGGTAATAACCAACTGAAACCACTATGTCTGTGGTCTTTGAGAGACTTAGATCATTATTTTCTCTTAGAAACAATTTGTTTTACCAAAATTGGAGAGATGTGAATAGTTAATTGAATTGTAGTTAAAAGACACATGAGTTCATAATTTTGAAATGATTGAAGATATTGATAAGGCTGCGTTTGTGTGAAAATAAATATCAGGTCACTTAAAAACAGGTGAAATGAAGGAGTTCTAGAAGCAGTCCTGAATTGGAGATCACCTGCTGATATAATTAAGATCCCTGAACTCTTTAAAATGTTCAGCTCTCTAAAAGACAAAAGAAGCAAACAGAAATCAAAAAACAGTGTCAATCTAATTTAGAAGATGTTTAGGAATAAAGACATGGCCTAAAGTTCCCTGAGTTGTGTAAGGAACCAACTAGATGTCTCAAGATTTAAAAGAGGGGCAGGTGGGCTGTATATGTGATCTTTTTCTATATTTTGAGTCTATTATTCTATTAATTAATTTAGTTACATAAGCCATTGTTAATATTTATTTGATTTATTGTTACTTGTGTGATGCTGATGTTCTTGGGAGTGCCCCAGCTCATCCTAAAATATTAAACCGGCAGCCTTTTTCACGGAGCTCCTGTTTAATCTCTCTAATGGAGCCTATAAACTCTGGGAGATTTACCATGGGAAATGGGCACACGGTGAGTAGAGAGTATCTCCTACTTCTGCAAGAAAGAAATATTATAAAGCAATGAAGTGAAACCTTCACATATTCAGTTAATTGGAATATATAAAAGAAATTATGTGAGTTTTTTTCAATTTATTGATGGGCTCGAACGAGCAGT
Organism: Tapirus indicus; assembly: GCA_031878705.1. NCBI lineage: Eukaryota > Metazoa > Chordata > Mammalia > Perissodactyla > Tapiridae > Tapirus > Tapirus indicus. Next base: position 141,799,526 of record CM062918.1, on the reverse strand, counting down.
GGACAGTGAATCCACTTCAGCAGATGTTAGTGTAGTTAGCTGGTGTTGGCTGAGGAACAACCACAGAGCAGCTGTTGGTCCAAATCAGGATGTAAGAGTCCTGAGTCTCTGGTGTTATGTGTCTCTGACAGGTGTATTGAGGCAGCATGAGGAGAAACTATGAAAGGGAAGCTACTTCTCTGCCAAGCACCAGGAGAAGCCAGGTAACACTTTCCGCCTTCATGCAGGTATTTTTTATGTGCTAAGTGGGTGGTCAGGTCATGGTGTGATTTCAGAGCCACTCAGAACATTTCTTCCACGAAAAGTAAAAGCCAACAAGAATCCCCTCAATTAGGGTCAGTGATATGGCAAATGGAAGAGGTGTCAGAGTAGTTTGAAAATTGAGTCCACATAATAAGTGACATCAGCTCATCTAGGTCTGTGGGTAAATATTATCCTGAATTAACTCTATATCTCAGACTCCTTCAGCCCTGTGGATATTACATTAAACAAGGTTAAAATCCTGTTTTCAACAAAATTTTTACATCCTCTATTAAACACAGGGTATGACCAAACACATAGAAAAGTCTTGTTATGGTTGGGGAGATTCAGAACGACTCCTCCAAAGAGTCTGAACACTGCACAGAGGAAGGAGTCACCGAGGCAGGTGTGGGTCAGAATCAGCAAATGGATGGAGTCAGGAGGAGGGGAAAATAGAAATAATTACATGAAAACACTCTCCAGACATGTAGCCCATGCAAGATGTCTACCACAATACCCATCTCTCCCTAGGGTGTGTTTTTAGAGCCACTCTCCTCAACCCCACCACCAGCAAACAAACAAAACTTCCCCAGGATGGAGTTAGGGAAACAGCAAAATTCAGTGCAAGTACCTGCAATCACAATAGAGTTTCAAGATAGGACTAAACTAAGAAACAATATAGCCTGATCTCAGTCGTCTATATATGGGCAATAAACAAATGTTGGTTTGTTGTTTTAGTATAACAAGCAAGGAGTAAGACAAGGGTTAATAGAGACACAGATGATGAGGCATTCCATTTTGAACATGTGCACTTAGAAGGAGTGTGACATTGCCAGGTGCGGATTTTTAACATTCACAGAGATCATATCAAAAATGCACATTTTGAAATTATCAAACTTTAAATGCTTTTGAGTCAGGTGAGTGAATCAATTCTCAAGAAAAACACATGGAGAAGCAGAGAAGAGTTAAGGATGAGGTATGAGAAATATCAATGTTAGAAAGATGGGTAGGGAAAGAGATAGTTATAATGGAGAAACCAGAGGGGCAAAACAAACCCCAGAAGGGTGGATATCATGCAATAATGTGTCTAGAACATCCTAAGAAGAAAGGAGTGGTTGACAGTGCTAAAGGCAACAAAAAGTGCAAATAAAATGGCTGCACTTCAACAAACTTAAAGAAATAACAGGTAAACCTGCTAAGAGCAGTTTCAGTGGAGTGGTGTGGTCTGAGGCATATGAGAAGCAGTTGAGGGTAGGTTGGAAGTCAGGAACCAGAGAAAATTATTAGAAGCTAAGGATAGAAGTCACATTGGAGAATGTATTTAACACCTATAGAGCGGATTATAACATGGAAACTTGATAACGAGGAGTGTAAGTGTTTCAGTCAATCAGATATCAGACTGAATTATAAAATATTAAGGATAATATTCTTGTTGTGTACAGAAAATTTGCTCACTTATTAGTGATTTTGACATGTTATCAAAATGCTCTCTGTGTTTTGCGCCAAAGTAGACAATCAGTGAAAATCAGAGAAAGGCATAAACAATTTAAGAAAGTCAAGGGGAAGATCTAGGAAAGGATTTTTATATGGGAATGTAATTTGTAGGTTAATTATAACCTTGGTCACAGCAGTGGAGCAGAGTCCTCCATTGCTTTGGTAGATGGATATAGAAACATCTTGTGTCATAGCCACCTCTCATGTGTCTTAAATTTATCTAGGAAAAAAAACTCCCAGCAAGTAATGAAACTGAGTAACATTTCAGCTAGTGATAAGGAAAAACTTCTTAGACAAAAAGGAAAAGCTAAAGTTTATGTTTCATTGCTCCCAGGGAACAAGTGCACTATGAAAAAATCTATTCCAAACTGTAAATTAAAAAGATACTGTACATTTTGAAAAATATTATGAAATAATTATGTTTTACTTAGACTATATTATTTAAAGAATTCCTCAAAAATTTATTTATTTTTTCAATTGCAAGTCGTGAACATTTAGTAGACTATAAAATCAATTTGGAGATATTCCTATTTATTTTTAGTGAGGTCAATTACAATAGAAAATATCAGAGAGCAGGGAAACTAAGAGCTAGTATTTTATTGAAATTTTGTTTCAGATATTTTTGAGTATGTATTTTTGTGTGTTTCTGTGTGTGTGTGTGTGTGTGTGTGTGTGTGTGAGCGTGTATACTGGACTGCAGTATAAAATGTATATCTTACCATATGTTGTAATAAAAAATGTTTGAAAGCCAGATTTCAAACCTATCAAATGATATGTCAACAGGGCTGAGTGCATGAATTTTTTGAAATGTTCATTTCAAGTAAAACAAAATACACATAAAATACATTGCTTGGCTTTTCTAAAAATGCATTGGAAAACATTTTTACCAGCCTCTTCTGGAATCTTATCTCCCTCAGGTTTGCATGCAAATGGGCAGAAGTTAGAACCTAGGAATGAGAAACCATACCTCATTAACCAGTTTCATCCTCCTGGGATTGACAGATGACCTTCAACTGCAGATTCTGATTTTTATATTTCTACTTGTCACCTACATTCTGAGTGTAACCAAGAACCTGACCATCCTCCTCCTCACATTAGTGGATTCTCACCTCAAAACTGCTATGTGCTTTTTTCTCCAAATGTTTTCCTTCTTAGGAATCTCATTCACTTCTACCTGCATTCCTAGATTCCTGTACAGTATATCAGCAGGTGACAGGACTATTACATATAATGCTTGTGTATGCCAACTGTTTTTTACATATGTATTTGGAGTAACAGAATTTTTTCTCCTGGCCACCATGTCCTTTGATCGATCTGCAAACCCCTGCATTACATGACGATCATGAACCCCAGGGTCTGCAAAAGGCTTCTCTTCTGCTGTTGGATGACCACTTTGTTGATCATTTTCCCACCTCTTAGTCTGGGACTAGACCTGGAATTCTGTGACTTCAATGCCACTGACCACTTTGCCTGTGATGCTAAACCTATCCTGAAGATCTCATGTTCAGATATGAGGTTCATTGAGCAGATGGTGATTGTCTGCTCCGTGTTGGTCTTCATCATGACTCTCGTGTGTGTGGTTTTGTCCTACGTGTATATCATCAGAACAATTCTCAGATTTCCCTCTGCTCAGCAAAGCACAAAAGCCTTTTCCACCTGTTCTTCCCACATGATCGTGGTTTCAATCACCTATGGCAACTGCATCTTTGTCTATATCAAACCTTCAGCAAAAGATGAAATGGCCATTAATAAGGGAGTATCAATACTCACTACTTCCATCTCTCCCATGTTAAACCCATTTATTTATACTCTGAGGAACAACCAAGTGAAACAAGCCCTTAATGACTTAGTCAAAAGATTTACACTGCTCTCAAAGAGCTAGGAGAAGGTTGAAGTCAGGATTCCTAGGCATATTTTCCTCAGTTTCTATCCTATTTTGTCTCTTCATGATGTAGATTTGGGCTTCCATTCAGTACTGACCCTGATCAAGTCACCTTGTGCATCTCCCTATAAGGACCAATGTCTGTGAGAATGATAACCTTATGAAGACAAATGAGAATAGTTGTTTCAGGAAATCTTAGCACGATGCCACTCTCAATCTTTCCTTACCAATACTGAAAGGATTGGGAGATTTATCTTAAAATATTGGGGCAGTAGTGTACATCCTTCCTCCAAAAAATCCCACTCAAATAAGAAGATAAATAATATTAAGAAGAATCAATACTTTTACTAAGTGTAACCAAAAAAAAACCCTTCAAAATCCTGAAATATGTTTTAAAATAAGTAGGAAGTATAAAGATTTAGGATTTCAAAAGAGCATTCACTAATGAAGAAGCTTTCAAGTCACAAGATTCATGTATTTTATTGAATGGATCTAATCCAATATAGAAATTATTTAAAACTTGCCAAAGGGACATGAATTAAATTAAAATGAAGAGAGAAGTGCACTGGTAAATTCTGTTAAAGAATTAAAGCCTGCAATGAAATTTTATAAAACAGAAGTGATGATGATCTACCAACTGAAATATTAAATTTTGAATGTAGAGTATATAAACTAAACAAACAGATGGCAGCAAGTCCTAGAAAATGAATAGGGGCACAAGAGTGATAAGTAACCAGTAAGCCAAACATACAGGATGTAGAAAACAGAAACAGAATGTAATATGAATACTAATATCAATGAAATGATTTACATTTTTAAAATGAAAACCTTAGTCATTTTGAGAGTCCAAAATGTGCACCTAATGAGACCTTTCAAAGAAAGATCAGCATTTACTTGTTAAATTCTTCACCAGCTTCCACTTCCGTAGTCCAATATTAAAACTTTTTTGATTCTTCTCTTACTTCAGGCCACTGCTCACATCATGGCCCCTGTAGGCAGGAATTTCTCCCTCATTTTTCAACTACCCTACCGCGAGGGTCCTCCAGTTTCAATGACATTCCCACGAGGAATCTTTTGCTGACCTCATCTTACTCCACCACCAGCAGGACCACCCAGCCTGGGTTAGTCCTCCTCGTCCACACTGTGTCATCACTTACCTGCTGCTCCCATTACTCTTACCTGCTGCAATTTCTCGTTCACATGTCCTTATTCTACTCTAGGTGGTAGATGCCTTGGACAATGTCTGTCTTGTATGTCAAACTCTTGAATACTTTATGCCTGAAACCTGGACAAATAATAGTTACAGAACAGATCATCTTCCAACATGGTGAGTTGATTCTCGGGAAAATGCAAAATAAGAATTTTTACATGAAGATACAAAGCAGAGGCAGGCCTGGTGCGTAGTGGTTGGGTTTGCGTGCTCCGCTCTTGCAGCCTGGGGTTCACAGTTTTGGATCCTGGGCACAGACCTACACACTGTTCGTCAAGCCAAGCTGTGGCAGTGTCCCACATACAAAAGATAGAGGAAGACTGGCACAGATGTTAGCTCAGTGCTGATCTTCCTCACCAAAAAAAAAAAAAAAAAAACACCAGGAAAAAATACAAAAGTAATGCTTGGCATTAATCTGTGAACAAAATATAAAAGAAAGGCATGGCTAATAGTAACTGTCCTGTAAAAATATTTATTCTTAAATATCTGAATGGAATAGTCAGAATGAAAGCCAAAATTTATTGAAAATTTTTAATACTGATAAACTTGAAAATAACCTGACAAGATCTACTCATAGTCATAATTTACCCTGGAGAAATGTGGAGAAATTAAAGTTTAGAAAAGTGAATTATTGCTAGCAAGTGGTAGAACCAGGATTCAAAACTAATTTTACTGATTTTGAAAGGAACAATTTCTTCAAGTAAATGTAATGCTCCTCCAGAGGCAGGAAGATGATTTCCAGGAACATCCTAGGAAATATTTACTAGTATTAAAATTGAGCAAGATTTATATCATAAACAATGAACAAAGATCAAAGTAAAATGTAATACATTTATACACATATACATTATTATTATGTTAATAGTAAATAATATTAATTATTATAATTGGATAGTATACTATAAAAACTATAAGATTAAATTTTTAAAAATCAGATGGCCAGTATATAGAAATAAAGAGTAAGTAGAAATGGAAAAAGAAGCAATAGCAAGGGAAGAGGAGAAAAGAAAAAATGGCCTTGTAATCTGGATTCTGAACTTCATTGAGAAAAGCCTGTCACCAGGCATTTTTTCTGGGTGTTAATCGTCTGTTCTATGACAGAGTCTCCTAATGCGAGTCCATTAAGACACTAGAGGGCCCTGCATGGATTTCGCAAAATCTCAGAGTGCTTGGAGAGAAGTTCTCCAAGTTCAGTCCCCATCTAGGACCAGAAATGTTTCATGGCCTTCCAAGTGTCAACCAGACACAAGCATCTGGGCAAGTCCTTACCCTAGGTGGTTTAACTTCAGATTCCCAAAATATTTACCTTTAATTCTCTGATTCTGTCATAAGCTATCCTCTAAATCCATCAACTGAAATCTAAGAGAGAGAGATAGATATGTATAGTTTAGTTAAGATTTAATCTTTACTTTTTTCCTATGTGGGAGTTTCTTAGCCTATCTACACCAGTAAGATGAAGGGTGTAGAGTTCAACTTCTGAATATCAAGTCCTTAGTGATATCAATTCAGATAACTGCTCTCATAGGACTGATTTCGGAACGCTTTAACCAAAGGTGAAAAATCATTTTCTACACAAGCCTGGTTTATCCTATGTAAATGATATCCGTGATATTAGTTTTCTAAACCATAACATTGCTAATTGGTATTATTTAATCTCACATTTCCCCAATATGAGTTCTGAACAAATAGAGAATAGACACAGGAGTCAGATGAGTGTCAGCGGTTGCTTCATTCATGATAAACGTAGATTGGAGAATATGGCTGAGATGATAGAGTTTCCTTAAACTGGCCTGACTTACCTGCCAAGCAAGAAGCTGAAGGTTTCTGAAGTCATTAGGCAAGGACACTCTGCCCTAGTAAGCTAACTTGTGGTAGATGGAGAGAAGAGGGCAGCAGGCTTGCCTTACAGTGATCAGTCAGGAGTAGCGATTTTATCCCAGTCTCAACAAGCAGACAAATTTGTAGAAAATTATCCAGTAATCTAAGTTTTTAAACCATTCTTGAATGGGAATTTTTAAACATTCATAAAAGGAGACACGATACAATAATTACCAGAAGTGTACCCATTGTCCAGTTTCCATATTTATCAACATATTAAAATTATTTTTCTCTATCACCACCCAATCTATTATTTTTTTGGCTGACATTTCATCTTACAGAATTTCACCCATAAATACATTGCATTTCACCCACAAGTTTATCAGTAGGCATATCTAATTGACAAGTTTTCTTTTACCCACCATCATGCCATTATCCCACATACCAACATTATCAATAAATCATAATAGAGTCTCATATTCAATGTGTATTCATATTTTCCTGGTTCATATAAAGATTTTGTTTAGTTTTTTCACGATTAATGTATTTGAATCAAAATCCAAACAGAATCCACACATCACGATTGATTGCTGTGTTACAACTTTTTTGTATTCCCTTACAGTCCTTACTTTTTTTTTCTTGGATTAATTGATGGAGAAATGACATCATCTACAGTATATAATGTTCTTGATTATTTAACTGATTGCTTCTTTATGGTATCACTTAAATTGTCTCTCTATCCCCCAATTTCCCCTACAAGTTTATTAGATTTAATTATTGATTAGATTTAGATTCATATCTTTGGTGGAGATAGTTGATAGGCGAGACTATGCTTTCTATTACATCACATCATGAGCCTTATAATGTCTATTTGACCTACTTACAGTGATGCACAGATTGATGAGTATGTTCAGATCTTGTCAGCCTGATAGCTCCATTATAAACATGCCCGTCAATATTGCACCAATGGTTTTTAGCACATACTAATGCACTGTCTAGATCCATTATTACATTTAGAGGTCCAAACCATTATTTTTTTTTTTCTATTTCTGGGAATTCACAACCTTTTGATAAACTATTTGGTTACCTGAAATACAGTGTGCACAGGCAGACAGGGTAAACATTTGGTTCCTTCCCTCCTTTATCAGTGTTCTGGAGTAGTAATTTGATGTTGTAGCAACTCCACTGGTGATCAATCAATTTCCTTTTATAATGCTATGCACTTATGGATTTCTATATATTTGATATGTTTCAATCCATTACAGTAAGTATTATATTTTTATGTTCAAATTGTCCCATTTTAGGCCAGTTGGTAGGCTCGAGATAGGTTCCTGTGTCCTCATATGATTTTTTTGCTTCCTTTCATTCTGGCACAATAAGATGTTCCAGGCTCATTTTGTATGACTCCTCCCCCTAACCTGGAAATGACTCTTTCTCCGAGAAGCCCTGGTTCCTCTTGGTGGGAAACAGTATTTAGAAACTACACCCTGCTGCCAGAATTGCTTACAATCTAACGTGAATAATGGGCCCCAATTAGTGCCAAGGAATTTACACCATTTATTTCTACAGCTTTAGTGTCTGCCTTTAGAACACACTCAGAAAATGGACCCTCTCATCAAAGTTCTACTTTTACCAAGTGTCTCAATATACTAGATATATATGCAAAACTTATTGGCTGCTATTTTTTCAATAAATTTAAAGAATGTGTCCATTATTTAATAACTTGTAGAAGGCTTGGACTCCTTTAGGTATATGTATGTTACTTCTATATAGTGTTTATATTGCATTGTTATTTGCAAAATTAATCAACCATTTGATGGAAAATACATGGTGATCTTGAAATCAGTACTAGAGCAAAAATACTTCTTAATCTTGCATTATAACACTACCCCCACTATCACTGTATGTAGAAAAGTTCATCTGATGATCAAACCTTCAGATCTACTTGCTATAAAATGCATATTTGTCCTAGCATTCCTAGTTTTAAACATAGCCTTGGTTAGCTATTTTTTCATCAAACTGTGTCTTAATCTCTAAGGAAAACTATTTTTTCATCAAATTGTGTATTAACCTCTATGAAGAATATAAGTATTTTCCTCTATTCTCATGATGATTTTAGTAATTAATCTTGGAATAATTTTAGGAAGTAGCTAAGTATGTTGGTTATTTTTTCTCAGAGCAGGTAGGTATAAATACACTAAACTTTAGAGCTCTGATTTTGACAAGAATTCTACAATATGTCAAATTTGTAGATTCTCAAGAGAAATATTGAAGTTTATTTTTATTATTGACTAAGATATAGGGTTTCAATATGCAGCATTTTCAAATTCATCTCACCATACGTAGTTTCATTTTTGTTCTATTCATAGAGCCAAATTTGTCAACCTCACATAATAGGCTTCTAAGAGATTGAACAGAATCAATCTGAGAACTATTTTTTCCTACTCTCAGATACGTCTATAGACCAATTCAAAATTCCAAAGAGATATATAGGAGATTATGCTATAAAAGCAAATGATAGAAGTTAAAAAGCAAGGAATTATATATTTTACATAAGCCAAATTTCTACTGGATTTTAGAAATAGTTCGATAACTTATCTCTTGTGGAGACTCTGAATTTGACCTCTGGCATTCATTTGATTTTTCTTTCAATAAGTTGTATACATCACTACTCATCTTAGAGAATTTGCATTAACATATTTGCGTTATCTTCCCCAAATTTCTTTTGTTCACTAGCCATACTTTACATTAAAGTCAACTTGGTTGGGGGCCAGCCCCGTGGCATAGCAGTTAAGTTCGTGCCTTCTGCTTTGGTGGCCTGGGGTCTACTGGTTCATATCCTGGGTGCAGACCTACTCACAGCTCATCAAGCCATGCTGAGGCAGTGTCCCATACAGAAGAATTACAAATATACAACTATGATACACAACTATGTACTGGGGCTTTGGGGAGAAAAAAGAGGAAGATGGGCAACAGATGTTAGCACAGGGCTACTCTTCCTCAAAAAAAAAAAAAGAAAAGAAAAAGAAATACTGTATTTAAAAAAAAAATCAACTTGGTTAACAAAAAGAAAAACATCCTACTGATTACACTGACCTTTGAGGATTTAGCCTCTATCACTGTCATTACCAATAACATCACCAAAGGCTCAATTAACAGGAACAGAAGATTCAAGTGCAATTTAGCATTATATGGGAAAATGATTGTTACATTCAAATAAGGAATGCTTTAGATAGAGAAAAATAGTTTTATTTAATCAGAAAAATTCTGTGGAAGAGATAAAATATATCTTAGGCTTTGAAGTAAGGCAATGAAATAATTTCTTACATTATTATTCAATTCACTGGCATGGGTAGACATTCTTTCAGACATTCAAATTTTAAAATTTAATTAAAAAATGTTTCAAGCTGGGATCAGAGAGATTTGATTGCTATTTTTTCTTATTCATCACAACACATGGATCAAAATTTATTCTTATCTTACTGAATGAAAAGTATTTTGTAAAACAAATTATTATAAATTATATCTTACATTGACTTACTTGTGAAGTCTGCTCATACATAAAAAATGACACTTATGAAACATAATATTATCAAGAGCATAATGCTCTTACCTATTATCATTGAACCAGTTTCTTCACAAAATAATTGATTTTGTGATTTCTTTTAAATAGTCATTTTTGTGCTAAAAGTATGATTCCAGCTACAAACATTCTATTTATATGCCAAGTTCTGGAAAAGCAACTAACACGCAAACTCATACCAAGCCTCATTGAAAACATTTCTTTCATACAATATGACCTGTGAAAAATAATGAAATTCTGCATTTCTGAAATTGATAAAAGAAGAGGCTTGTAAAATAAAATTTCTAGACAGAAATGATAGCATGGAAGGAGGCCCTAAATGGGCTAAAATTACTGATATACTCTGAAGATATGTACAGAATAAGACAAAGTAAACCATGATTAAAAGGGCAACATTTTAATTCATTTTTCCCTTATTACTTTTTAGAATTTTCTCATTTGTTTGAAGCAAATAAATGTTTCCGGACCCTGTCTTTAAAGACCTGTTTCATTTGCTGGTTCCTTAGGGTATAAATGAAGGGATTCAATAAGGGAGCAACTGAGGTATTGAGCACAGCTACTCCTTTACTTAAAGTCACTCTATCATTTGCTGATGGTTTTATGTACATGAAGATGCAGCTACCATAAGACATGGAAACTACAATCATGTGAGAAGAACAGGTAGAAAAGGCTTTGGTCCTTTGGTGAGCAGAAGGGAATTTGAGAATTGTCCTGATGATGTAGCCATAGGAGAGAACCACTAAGATCAGTGTGACCATCAGTGTCACCACCGCCAAGAAAAAAGACAGCAGCTCTAGGAAATGTGTATCTGAACAAGAGATCTGCAGGATGGGAGAAGAATCACAAATAAAATGATCAATGACATTGGAAGCACAGAATTCCAGCTTGAGTCCCAAGATCATTGGAGGAAAGATAATCAGAAATCCAGTTACCCAAGAGCTGAGTACTAGTTGAAAGCAAACTCTGTTGCTCATGATGGTGGTGTAATGCAGAGGTTTACATATAGCCACATAACGGTCACAGGACATAGCAGCCAGAAGGTAAAATTCAGTCACTCCCAAAAAGATAAAAAAAAATAACTGAGTCATACAATTTGTATAGGAAATAGTTCTGTCCTTTGTCACAAGGCTCACCAGGAACCTTGGAATACAAACAGTTGTGAATGAAATTTCTTAAAAGGAGAAATTCCGTAGGAAGAAGTACATTGGTGTCTTAAGGTGGGAATCCAGCAGAGTAAGAATGATGATGGTTAAGTTTCCTGTCACACTCAATATGTAGGTAAAAAATAGACAGAGGAAAATTACAACCTGCAACTCAGGGTCATCTGTCAGACCCCAAAGAATGAACTCTGTCTGCATTGAATGGTTCCTCATTTCTCTCTTACGGGTTTTATCAAAGCTGAACAAGAGTTTAAAAAAAAAAAAAGAATGGTCAGGATTGACTACTACAGTCAATATGAAAAAGTGAAGAAAGAGAGAGAGAAGCTAACATTCATTGATCACCAACACTGTGCCAGTCACTATGTTTGGAGATTTACGTAAGTTTTCTTATTAATATTTCCAACCACCCTCTTTGAGTAAAGAATTACTATCCCCACTTTTTAGAGAAGGAAATTGAGGCTCAGATTAAAGAGTTTATCTGGGGTATATATCTAAATCCCAGCTGTCTAACAGAAAGCTGGTGAGTCTTTAACAAAGATAAATGCCCAAGACACAACCCAGACAATCCATTTGAGCACCTTGGGTGAGATCTAGGCATTTGTATTTCTACAAAGTATACAAGTTCATAGTCAAACAGAGAAGTACCATATTAGTAATTCAGCAGGGAATTGAACCAAAAGCCTTTTAAATATGACCCCTTTGCTCTTTTTAACTTTATCATACCAAATACCCATTACAAGGTCTTAGGTTTGAGTACATGGATACATTTCAGAATCTTAGTGAATTCACTTAAATTCTATGGAAATTGTGTCTGAGGAGGGCACACATACTTTTTTCTTTAAAGAAAGAGCACATAACTCACAATATGTTTAAAACTCACTAAAATATGTATCATTGTTTCATGAATAGCAAATATGAACATAATTGAACATACATGTCAATTGGGTGACAAATCAGAACATTATAGATAGGACCTAAAAGTCACAGAATGTAGTCACAGCGTCTTAGAACTCAAAGAGACTTCGTAGATAATTTGTCCAATCGTGCACATAAACCTAAAATCCTCTCTACAAAATTAAGGAAGTTATCTATTTATCCAAATTTTACTTTTAAAGATTGCAATTATGATCATTGATAGACTTGAAGAATAACAAAAACTTCAGAACATAAATAAATAAAAATAAAAGGGAGAAATTACTCTATGAATTCAAAAACATAGGAGCTCTTGCAACCACATTTTAAATAGCAGTGGTAACTCCCTAAACACATTTGAGAAATCAGCTACACTGTTTGGAAGACCTATATCAAGAGTTTTGTTAGCCACATTGTGGACTAGTTGGACTATTTCCATATGGAGTTCACGATTAATAAGAATCCTGAGACAAAAACAAAAAACAAAAAACAAAAAAACCCAAACACAAATCAATAAAAAATTGCATTTTCTCTTCTTCAGAAGTATCTTTATCTGTGAAACTTTGGGCTGTTGGTGATGACTCTCCCAATATGATCAACTCCAGCTGTCTTTTAATATTTACTATATATCTAAAATTTTTACCATTGTATGTTTCATTTCTTTTTCTCAGTTCCCATGTCAAAATTTATGCCTGCCAAGAACAATTATGTATTGCTGCCTTAATAGTTTTATCCTTGTCTGATTGCAAAAATAAAATATGACCTAGTCCAGAGGATTTGTCTGAATATCACAGTGATTTCCAGAATCAAGTGAGAGAGAATTTGCAGTAATCCATGATGTCTTCTGTGTCTAAAGCTGCTTTGTGTTTATTGGCTGTTAAATGAAAATAGTGTATTTTTTCTCACATTATTCTCTTGTAATTAGCATCTATATAACTCCTAGTTTTTTTTTATTAATGAATGGAAAAATATCTCTCTAGGAAGATGGAATCAGGCAAAAAGAAATTGGTAACTAAAATGTGGCAAAATGATGGCCATAGAATGAAGATTTCTTTCGTTCCAGAGATCATTTCATCAGTCTTCTTTTCTCAACTTATTCATTGCTATAGTAAATTTAAATAATCAGTTACGAAATGGACAGATTTAGTGCATTTTATGAATAGGTAACCTTAATACAAAGAAGATGTAAAGTGATTAACCAAAAAGAAAAACATCAAATAACTATTTATAGTTATCTGCCTTTGATTACCACAAAAATTACCTTAATTTACAATTAAAAATAAAAGATCCAAACTCTAAAGCACTTACCTTAGTTCCTGTATTTTATTCTAGGATGGGAAAAGGGAGAAAAAGGAGTTAGTAATGAATTATGAATGTACTCAAAGTCTAGGCAATATTATTTCAGCAAAAAATTGAAAGAAAAATGACTTTTAGATTGCAACTCAATGCAAAAAGATGGAGTGTACTCTGTGCTTCTGTAAATTTTTCACCTCCCACGCACCTTGTATCTAAATTTGAATTTAGACCAAATTCTGGACTTAGCTGGTGGAAACTACTACGTTTGGTTTTATCCCATGTAAGATAAATTCTCTAGCGTTTAGTGTGAATGTGTCCAAATGCTATCACATCTACTATTAATGCAAGTGAAAAATATACTTATATACTTTACATTTAGAAATGAGAATAGAAAAAAATCAGGAATATCTGAGAAAGTGTATTCAGATCCTCCAAGTAGGGAGATATTTCATTATTAATCTTACACACTAAAAATGTGAGTGTTCTTTTATCATTTAATTAATTACATGCTCAAGGTATTCTATTGAGGAGGGAAAAGAAACAAAACAACATAAAAGAAAATTTTCTCCTGGGATTAACAATCAGAAGACACTAATGATACAATACAACCAACTTGTATGGCATATTGTAGTAGAATGTGAAGGTTCAATATACCTAAGGAGAACTGAGCTTATTAAAAATCTGTAACACGGTGAACAAGAGCAATTAATGGGTCATGACTGTACTCATTTTATTATTCAAAATTATTGAATATCACATTCATATTATTATTCCATAATTACCTTTAATATTTCAGGTTAGAAGTAGAAAATTCAATTAGATTTACCACATTTGAGAAAATATTTCATTCAGAAAATCCTTGCAGAGATGGTTGAAAAGCTACTCATTTTATCATGCGTGGTGGCATGCTCCAACTAATTGGTTTGGGGATTGATTACCTCAGTACATAAAGTCCAATACAAGGAGACCAGGACCTCAAGATCCCAAAGAAACATCACTGAATGAAATGAGATATGAGGATAAATGATGACATAAGAGTTGTATCCAAAGAGTATAAGACATAGGACACTTTTAGAGGCACGAGAAATTAAGGAAGGATGACAGATATTAGTAATTTTAAGGTATTTCTCTCAAATATGTTAAAAATATAAATATTAAAAGAAAAGATATTCTATGTGAAAGAAAGAGAAAACCTCTGAAATGAAAAAGAAATGCAGCATTATCCCAGTAACACACCTTAACACAGCACGGCGAAGGCTGGGTATTTACGTGGACAAGGAAGCCATTAGAAGACAGAAGTGAGAAGGAGGCCCATGGTGCTACTGACTCCTGGTTGGAAACTTCTGCCAGGAAAATAACAGAGCTCTCTTTCATATTGATGGCATTCTTCTGGGCAGATAATAGGCATTATTTCTGATAATACCTAATATAGCAAACTATGAAATAAAACTCCATTATATGATTCCCTGTGGCTCTGAATTACTCCTGACTGTAGGATTCTTGCAATGATAGAGAAAAGAGTTGATAAATCCAAACTTCAAGGTCTCCCATTAACTGGGCCTGAGAGGTTTTAACTTTAGTTAGAACTAAAACAATTCTAAAAAAGGACATCTTAATCCTCAGTAAGGAATAACCTAGCCCTTTTGTGGAAAACATGAAAAAAAAAAAAAGGAAATGTTAATTATGTCATCATTGAAAAGAAAGGAAATATCTGAGATGTAAGAGCAAATATTCTTTTATGAAACTGAATTATTGTAAGGAATAAGAAAAACATTAGGAAATGAGTAATTTGTGGTTAAGGGTGCAAGAGGGCATTGCAGCTATGAAATAAAAGCAGAGATCAGTAAAGGAAAAATATGAACTTTCATAACAATAGCACATAAATGAAAGCATAATTTCTCTTTTGCTGTTGTCTTTGAAATATTAGCATGTATTAAGTTTTAGAAAATCTAAATGAAAGATTTTCTATTCCCTCCTCTCTGAAAAAATGTTGATGTCCAAGCGGAGGGGAGGAAGCAGCAGGAGGTAGTAGTGAATTGCTTTGTACTTTGTTAGGTTTTATTTTTTTCCAGACTTACTGAGATACATATAATTGACATATAAAATTGTGTAAGTTTAAGGTGTACAATGTTGATTTGATACACATATATTGCAAAATGATTACAATAGTGTTAGCTAACACCTCCATCACCTCACGTAATTACCATTTCTTTTTTTGTGGTGAAATCATTGCAGATCTACTCTCTTAGCAACTTTCTAGTATATAATACAGTATTATTAGGTATAATCTCCATGCTCTTAGATACCCAGAACTTATTTGTCTTACAACTGGAAGTTTGTGCTCTTTGACCAACATATCTTTATTCTCCCAACTCCCAGTCCCTCCTAACCACCATTCTACTCTGTCTCTATGAGATTGGCTTTCTTAGATTCCACATATTAAGTGTTGTCATAAAGTGTTTATGTTTCTCCATCTCTCTTCTCTCACTTAGCATAATGCCCTCAAGGTCCATACATGTTGTCTCAAATGGCAGGATTTCCTTCTTTCTCATGGCTGAATAATATTCCATTATGTATGTATGTGTATGTACACATTCACACATATGTATGTACACATTCACACATATGTATATACACATACACATATACATATATATCATCTCTTTTATCCATTCATCTATAGAGGGACACTCAAGCTTTTTCCATATCTTGACTATTGTGAATAACACTGCAATGAACATTAGGATGTAGATATTTCTTCATGATCCTGATTTCATTTCCTGTGGATGTATACCCAGAAGTGGGATTAATGAATCATATCGTAGTTCTCTTTAATTTTTTGAGGAAACTCCATACTATTTTCTCTAGTGGCTGCACCAATTTATATCCCTACCAGCAGTGCACAAGGGTTCTCGTTCTTCACAATCTCACCAGCACTTATCCCTTGTCTTTTTGATAATAGCTGTTCTAGTAGGTGTGAAGTGATACCTCACTGTGGTTTTGATTTGCATTTCCCTGATGATTAGTGATGTCGAGCACCTCCTCATGTACCTGTTGACCATTTGTATGTCTTCTTTGGCAAACTGTCTATTCAGTTCCTCTGCCCATTTTTCAATCAGGTTGTTTGTTTTCTGCTATTGAGTTGTGTGAATTCTTTACGTATTTTGGATTTTAACCTCTCATCAGATGATGATGTGCAAATATTTTCTCCCATTATGTAGGTCGCCATCTCATTTTGTTGATTGTTTCTTTTGCTGTGCACAGGTTTTTAGTTTGACGTAGTCCCACTTGTTTGTTTTTGCTTTTGGTGCCTGTGCTTTTGGTGTCCAGGAAATTGCTGCCAAGTCTAATGTCAAGGAGCTTTTTTACTATATGTTTTCTAGGTTTGAGGTCACATGTCAGGTCTTAAGTCTTAAATCCATTTCAAGTTAATTTTTGTGAGAAGTGTAAGACAAAGGTCCAATTTCATCCCTCTGCATGTGGTTATCCAGTTTTCCCAGCACCATTTGTTGAAGAGACTGCTCTTTCCCATTGAGCATTCTTTGTACCTTGTCAAATGTTAGTTGACTGTATATGCAAGTATGTATTTCTGGGCTTATGATTCTGTTCCATTGGTTTATATGTCAGTTTTCACGCTAGTGCCATACTGTTTTGAATACTATAACTTTGTAGTAGAGTTTGAAATCAGGAAGTATGATGCCTCAAGCTTTGTTCTTCTTTCTCAGGATTGCTTTGGTTATTTGGGGTATTGATGGTTGTATTCAAATTTTAGGATTGTTTTTTCTATTTCTTTGAAAAATCCCATTGGATTTTTGATTTGGATTGAATATATGGAATGGCTTTGGGCAGAATGGACATCCAAGAATATTAATTCTTCCAATCCATGAGTACAGGATATCTTTCCACTTGTTTTTGTATTCTTAAATTTTTTTCATCAAAGTCTTGTCGTTTTCAGTGTACAGATGTTCTTCCCCTTTGGTTAAATTTATCCCTAAGCATGTTATTTTTTTTGAAGTTATTATAAATTCTTTTTAATGTCTTTTTCAGATAATTTATTTTTAGTGTATAAAAACACATCTGATTTTTTATCCTGAAACCTTACTACTTTTTAAAATTAGTTCTAATGTTTTTTGGTGAAGTCCTTAGGATTTTCTGTATGTAAGATCAGGTCATCTGAATCAGAGACAACTTTACTTCTTCCTTTCTGATTGGATTCCTTTTATTTCTTTTTATTTTATTTTATTTTTTTGTGAGGAAGACCAGCCCTGAACTACCATCTGTTGTTAGTCTTCCTTTTTCTTTTGCTGAGGAAGACTGGCCCTAGGCTAACATCCATGCCCATCTTCCTTTACTTTATATGGGTTGCCGCCACAGCATGGCTGACAAGCAGTGTGTCGGCAGGCGCCTGGGATCCGAAAGGGTGAACCCTGGGCTGCCAAGTGTGAGCTAAACTGCTGCGCCACTGGGCTGGCCCCTGGATTCCTTTTATTTCTTATTCTTACCTGATTGCCCTGGATGGGACTTTAAGTACTATTTTGAATAGGAGTGATGAGATTGAGCACCCTTGTCTTGTCTCTGATCTTAGAGGAAAAGCTTTAAATCTTTCACCATTGAGGATGTTAGCTGTGTGCCTGTCATATGTGGCCTTTATTATGTTGAGGTATATTATTGGTTTGGTTTGGTAGGGACTTTCACCAGTCATCCCAGCCTAGAGTGATTTATGTGTCAGCTGGTAGTGGTATGGGCAGGCAGGGCTTGCTATCAGGGCCCCTCTTTAGGCAAGGTCATTGCCTATGCCCTGAGGTTGGAGAGGGTATGTATCTGATTGGGCCCTCTGGTTTGGTGGGCCTGCTGGCTGGGCTTTATTGTCAAGTGAGGCCACTATGTGGGCTCCCTGTTGGTTGGGGCTGCTGGCTGTGCTTCAAAGTCAAGTGGGGCCACTAGCTGGGCTTGACAATCACCTCTGGTGAGCAATGTTGCAGGCTATGTTCCCTAGCAGGGCAATGCTGCTGGTTATACTCCATGATTGGGCAGGGCTGTGGGCTGTGCTCAGCAAATGCTCCTGCATGAGTGGGGCCTCAAGCTGTGCTCCTCAACTGGTTAGTGCTGCTGGCTGGACTCCAAGTTCAAGTGGCCACCCAGGCAGGGCTGTGCTGTGAGACAGAGCCTCAGGTTATGCTTACTGATAGGTCAAGGCCATAGGCTGTGCCTGAGTTTGGGCTGGGCTACAGGCTGGGATTCCTTTTTGGGTAGGTTATTGGTTCTGTTCTGCTGTTGGGGAAGGACATTGACTGGCCTCACTGGTTCAGAGGAGCTTCCAGCTGTGCCACAAAGTTGAGTGGGATCAAGACTGTGCTCTGTGATTGGGCAGGGTCACTGGCTATGCTCTCTGCCTGGGTATGTCCGCAGGCTGCGTTCAGCAATCAGGCAGGGCCAAAGGCTGGCCTCTGCTGCTGAGTGGGATTGTAGGATGGGCTCCACGGCTGGGCATTACTCCGGGTTGGGCTCTCAGGCTTCCCAGGGTCTCTATTCAGGCTCCCTGGTTGTGGGGCCACAGGCTATGCTCAACTGTTGGACAAGGCTGCTGGCTTGGGTCTCTGACTGAGCAGGGCTGTTGGATGGGCTCTGTAGCTGCCTGGGTTCTCTGGCCAGGATTCCTGGTGAGACTGGATTGGAGGCTGTGCTCAGCAGTTGACAGGGGTTCGAACATGCTTCCCTGCCTGAGTGGGCCATAGAATGTGCTCCATGGCTGCCAGGCATCTGCAGCCAGGCTTCCCAATGGGGCAGGACTAGAGGCTATGCTCAGCAATTCGGCACGGCTGTGAGTTTGCTTCCTTGCTGATGAGTCATGGGATGTGCTGCTGAGTGTCTGTAGCCCATGGGGGCAGAAGTGGAGCTCAGCGGTTGGCTGGATATTGAACTTGCTTCCATGCCCATGAAGGGCTGTAAAATGTGCTCCATGGCTGGTTACAGCACATTGGCTGGGAATGCAAATCAGGCAGAACTGCCAAATGGGCTCTGGCCAGACAAGGCCACCAGCTCAGCTCTGCAGATGTACAGAATGCTGGCTGGGATCACTGCTCAGGCATCACTGCTATCAGGAAGGAGGTCCTCAAGATCGGAGCACTGTTTGCTGTAAGCCCCATCCTCTTCTCCATCTCTACCTGATTCCCAGTGGTCTAGTTCCACAGATTCCCTCAGTAATCTTTGTTAGGTGAGACTCAAGTGGGCCTCCTGGAAAGCGTTCTGCAATGTTGGTGAAATTTGTTGTCCACCTGGGGCTCTCTTTTTCCCACTGGAGAAACTGTAGGCCCAGAGGGGGCCCTCCAGGTGCAGTGCTGTGTCATCCTCGGAGAGGGGTCATGTGGTCAAAGTGAAATCACTCTTCTACCCTTCTAATGCAGTCATTCTGGATCCCTGTAGTCTATTTGGGTTTCATGTGACGGGAACAGAGTTGGGAATGATCTATCTCACCATCTTGTGATGTCACTCCCCTAGCCTTTAGTAGTGGTAGCTCTAGACTACACAATTTTGTTTCAATAACTTTTAGAGCTTCAGTACACGACCATTAGTTACTCTGGAATTTTTAGAGTCTAGATATTAAAGTATATCTAATCAGTGAGAAATGGTTTCTGGAATTTAGAATACACGTTATGAGAAGGCTATTGCTGACATTGGGTATTTTGGGAATCTAGTCTCAGGAAGAAATCATATATTTGACAAATTCATGTTCAGATTTAAATTTAACTTAGCCTCAAACATCAATACCATCTTATTTTTTCATGAGAAATGCCATCCATTTTATTATATTATATTTTTGATGGCTTCTATTCCTTATTTGTTTAGAAGGCTATAAGTAAATGAGTTAAGAAAAGAGGCAACTGAAGCAGTGAGCATCAACTTGACCTTATTATTCCTGCCCTGAAGATTTGATGTAGATGAAGATGCAGTTGCCATAGGTGATGGATCTGAGGTTGTACCAGTATGTGTCACAGAAATCCAAGTCAATTTATCAGCCTGAGCATTGTAGTGAGTCTCTGAAAACTGAATTTTAGTGTGTGGAGAACACATGCGACCTTGATTTGTATTTTGGATATCTGTGAGGCAAGAAATTCCCAGAGTTTCTTACCCCAATGGAGGGGGGGGGGACATTTGTTGTTACTGCCACTGGTCAGACCAGATGACTCTACCATTGACGATGGTCCAAAAGTCTATAAAAATGTGCAGAAGGGGCTAATTGTTGACCTGGACATCCTCTAGTACTAAGATGACTGTGTTGACACTTGGGTCTCATCTTTGATGAGGTATGTCCCAGTTAGGAAATGTAACGCAGTAGCTCCTTAGTGGACTCCATCATGTATGATGGTGGTGCTGACATTGATTAAGTATACAAACTCCTTTTTCTGCTCACTCAGTTGATCCCAAAGAGCTCCACAGGTGGCCAGTGGATATGGGAGAACAGTGGCCTCTTCAGGACCGTTGCTTCTAACAAAGAACTGAGGACATGGAAACCACTTCCTCCTCTTAGGTGGGTTATACTAAGGGCTAGGAGGGGTTGAGGCAGGTTCTCTGGCTCCACTGGTTCTGCAGCTTGTACTGCAGTCTGTCTGCTTATTATTGGATAAAAAGATGGGTGAGACTTCTTCTGGGTCTCTTTTGTTCATGGATGGACAGAAAGCAGGGACATCATATGCCACCTCGATGCTGACATCACTCTGCATGCCTTCAGATATAAGATTAATAAGCCTGCATATCTAATGTACAGCATGGTGACTATAGTTGATAATACTGAGTTGCGTGTTTGAAATTTGCTAAGAAAGTAGACCTTAAGCACTCTAACTACACACAGACCAAAAATGGTAACTATGTGAGGTGATGGATGGGTTAATTAACCTCATTGTGGTAATTATCTCACATATTATACATATATCAAATCATCATGTTGTACATTTTAAATATAAACAATTTTGCCAATTATACCTCAATAAAACTGAAAATAAAAAAGGATAACGGGGGAATACTATGAACAACTCTACACACATAAATTTGATAACTTAGATGATATGGATCAATTTTTCAAAAAATACAAAATACCACAGCTCACCAAAAATGAGATACATAGTTTGAATAGCCCTATAAATATTCAACATACTATAGATGACAGTTCCCCCCAAACTGTCATACAAGTTTAATACAATTTCTATCAAAATCACAGCAAGATTTTTTTACATATATGGACAAAATTATTCTAATATTTGTATGGATAGGTAAAATAATAATATGAAACACGTCTCTAACTTATTAATAAATAATAATTAATTAATATTAGTAAAATAAATAATTCCACAGGAAGGGATATATGAAATGAGTTATCAGGAAGCATAAATACCAAATTATTATTTAATTATCCACTCAGAAATGAAGATCACATTTGGACATTGGTTATAAGTTGAAAATTTATTCTATATGATAATTGAGTTTTGCAAAAAATAATTTTTGTTTTAATAAATTTTAAAATCAAAATCTTATAAAGATTGAAAGTATTAAAAATAGGTGAAATTTAAAGTGCTGTATATAGTGATTTGATAATACAGTCAAGTAAAATCAAGGAAAAAAAGATCAAAGAGTAAAATTGGGAACAAGTAACATTTCTGAATGCAAGGAAAGATAGAGATTGGAGAAATGAGAAATAAAAGTGGAGACAATAAATATAGATTCACTAACTCTAATATCCAAATAGTGTGCTATACAGAGAAAGAATAGTTAGGAAGACAAATTTCTGAACAATAGTGAAGTGCATCCTGAAAATAGATGAGATGTTAAACTTTATGTCATATGTATTTTATTAAAATTATAAAAAGTGGAATAAGAAAGTATAAACAAAAACATTTTTTTAAAAAGTAAGTCATTTCATTGATGTTAGTATTCATATTACATTCTGTTTCTCTTTTCTTCATCTCCTGTATATTTGGATGGCTGGTTATTTATTCACCACTCTTCTCCCCCTTTTAGTTTCTTAGGACTTGCTGCCATCTGTTTGTTTAATTTAAAATACATTCAGTATTTGATATTGCAATTGGCAAATCATTATTAATCCTGTTTAATATAACTTCACTGCAGGCTTTAATTCTTTAACAGAATTTGCCAGTGCATTCCTCTCTTTAATTTAACTTAATCCATGTCCCTTTTGGCAATTTTTAAATAATTTATATATAAATTACTTAAAATTTGTATATATAATTTAAATTCATAATAATACATATTCGATAAAATATATGAATCTTTTGATTTTAAAGCTTCTTCATTAGTAAATGCTCTTTTGAAATCCTAAATCTTTATACTTATCCCTTATTTTAAAATATACTTAGGGATTTTGAAGGTTTTTTTCTTGTTATACTTGGCTTGGTAAAAGTATTGATTCTTTTTAATATTATTTCTCTTCTTATTTGAGTGGGATTTTTTTGGAGGAATGATGTGCACTACTGCCCCAATATTTTATGATAAATCTCCCAATCCTTTCAGTATTGTTAAGGAAAGATTGAGAGTGGCATCGTGCTAAGATTTCCTGAAACAACTATTCTCATTTGTCTACATAAGGTTATCATTCTCAAAGACATTGGTCCTTATAGGGAGATGCACGAGGTGACTTGATCAGGGTCAGTACTGAATGGAAGCCCAAATCTACATCATGAAGAGACAAAATAGGATAGAAACTGAAGAAAATATGCCTAGGAATCCTGACTTCAACCTTCTCCTAGCTCTTTGAGAGCAGTGTAAATCTTTTGACTAAGTCATTAAAGGCTTGTTTCACTTGTTTGTTCCTCAGAGTATAAACAAATGGGTTTAACATGGGGGAGATGGAAGTAGTGAGTATTGATACTCCCTTATTAATGGCCATTTCATCTTTTGCTGAAGGTTTGATATAGACAAAGATGCAGCTGCCATAGGTGATAGAAACCACATTCATGTGGGAAGAACAGGTAGAAAAGGCTTTCATCCTTCGCTGAGCAGAGGGAAATCTGAGAATTGTTCTGATGATATACATGTAGGACAAAACCACACACACGAGAGTCATGATGAAGATCAACACGGAACAGACAATCACCATCTGCTCAATGAACCTCGTATCTGAACATGAGATCTTCAGGATAGGTTTAGCATCACAGGCAAAGTGATCAATGGTATTAGAGGCACAGAATTCCAGGTCCAGTCCCAGACTAAGAGGTGGGAAAATGATCAACAAAGTGGTCATCCAACAGCAGAAGAGAAGCCTTTTGCAGACCCTGGGGTTCATGATCGTCATGTAATACAGGGGTTTGCAGATGTCTATGTATCGATCAAAGGACATGGTGGCCAGGAGAAAAAATTCTGTTACTCCAAATACATATGTAAAAAACAGTTGGCATGCACAAGCATTATATGTAATAGTCCTGTCACCTGCTGATATACTGTACAGGAATCTAGGAATGCAGGCAGAAGTGAATGAGATTTCTAAGAAGGAAAAATTTTGGAGAAAAAAGTACATGGCAGTTTTAAGATGAGAATCCACTAATGTGAGGATGATGATGGTCAGGTTTCCAGTTACACTCAGAATGTAGGTAATGAGTAGAAATATAAAAATCAGAATCTGCAGTTGAAGGTCATCTGTCAATCCCAGGAGGATGAAACTGGTTAGTGAAGTATGGTTTCTCATTCCTGGCTCCTATCTTCTGCCCAATTTCCATGTCAAAATTATTTCAAAATAATTCATTCTTTCAGCTCTGTTGATACATTATTTGGTAGATTTGAAACCTGGCTTTCAAACATGTTTAATTAAAATATACATTTTATATTGCAGTCCAGTGTACACGCTCACACACACACACACAAACACAGAAAAATACATGCTCAAGTATATATGAAACAAAATTTCAATAAAATGCTATTCTCGGATGCCTTGCTCTCTAGTGTCTTCTATTCTAATTTATCTTATTAAAAAAAATACATCTATCACCTAGTTGATTTTATAGTCAACAAATGGTCATGAGTTGCATTTGGAAAAAATTTACATTTTTAAGGGATTCTTTACATAATAGAGGCCAAGTAAAACATAATATTTTAATAATATTTTTTAAAATGTACACTATCCTGTTAATTTACACATTGGAATGATTTATTAATAGCGCACTTGTTCCCTGGGAGCGGTGAAATCATAAACTTTAGGGTGTCCTTTTTATCTAAGAATTTTTCCCTTATCACTAACTGAAATGTTACTCAGTGTTGTTACCTGCTTGAAGCTTTTTTTTCCTGATAAATTGAAAACATATGAGGGGTGCATATGACACAAGATGTTTCTATATCCATCTGCCAAAGCAATGGAGGACTCTGTTCCACTGCCATTACCAAGGCTATAAGTAATCTACAAAAGACATTCCCGTATAGAAAAATCCTTTAATAGATCTTCCCCACGACTTTCTTAAATTGTTCATGCCTTTATCTGATTTTCACTGATTGTCTACTTTGGTGCAGAATGCAGAGAGCATTTTAATAAATACCAAATTCACTAATAAGTGAGAAAATATTCTGGACACAACTGAAGAGTATTATCCTTAACGTTTTATAATTCAGTCTGATATCTGATTGACTGAAACACCTAGACTCCTTGTTATTAGGTCACCATGTTTAATCCACTCTATAGGCATTAAATACATTCTCCAATGTGACTTCTATCCTTAGCTTCTAATAATTTTCTCTGGTTCCTGAATTCCAACCTACCCTCAACTGCTTCTCATATGCCTCAGACCACACCACTCCACTGAAACTGCCTTTGGCAGGTTTACCTGTTATTTCTTTAAGTTTATTGAAGTGCAGCCATTTTATTTGCACTTTCTGTTGCCTTTGGCACTGTCAACCACTCCTTTCTTCCTAGGATGTTCTAGACATGTTGTTTGCATGATATCCACCCTTCTGAGGTTTTTTTTGCCCCTCTGGTTTCTCCTTTATAACCAACTTTTTCTCTACTCGTCTTTTTTTTTTCCCCCAAAACTATTGCTCTTTTTTTTTTTTTGAGGATTATTGGCCTTGCGCTAACATCTGTTACCAATCTTCCTCTTTTTTCATTTTCTCCCCAAAGCCCCAGTACATAGCTGTGTAGCATAGTTTTAGAATTGTAGCTCTTCTATATGGGACGCTGCCTCATGCTGGCTTGATGAGTGGTGAGTAGGTCCGTTCCCAGGATCCAAACCGGCGAACCCTGGGCTACGAAGCAGAAGGTGCAAACTTAACTGCTATGCCACTTGGCTGGCATTCTACTCATCTTTTTAACATTGATATTTCTCACACTTCATCCTTAACTCCTCTTCTCTGCTCCTCTATGTGATTTTTCTTGGGAATTGATTCAATCCCATGACTCAAATTTAGTATTTGAAATTTGATAATTTCAAAATGTACATTTTTGATACGATCTCTGTGAATGTTAAAAGTCTGCACTTGGCGATGTCACACTCCTTCTAAGTGCACATGTTCAAAATGGAATGCCTCATCATCTGTGTCTCTATTAAGCCTTGTCTTACTCCTGGTTCACTATACTAAAAACCACAAGCCAATATGTATTGCCCGTATATTAATGATTGAGATGAGGCTATATTGTTTCTTGGTTTAGTCCTATCTTGAAACTATATTGTGATTGCAGGTACTTGCACTGAATTTTGCTGTTTTGCTGACTCCAAGAAGGAGAAGTTGTGTTTATTTGCTGGTGGTGGGGTTGTGGAGAGTGGCTCTAAAAATACACCCTAGTGCGAGACAGGTATTGTGGTAGACATCTTACATGGACTACCTGTCTGGAAAGTGTTTTCATGCAATTATTTCTGGTTCCCCCCTCCCCCTGACTCCATCCATTTGCTGATTCTGACCCACACCTGCCTCGGTGACTCTTTCCTCTGTGCAGTGTTCAGACTCTTCTGAGGAGTCGTTCTGAATCTCCCAAACCACATTAACCTTTCTACGTGTTTTGTCACACCCTGTGCTTAATAGAGGATGTAAGAATTTTGTTGTAAACATGATTTTAACCTTCTTTAATGTAATATCCACAGGGATGAAGGAGTCTGAGATACAGAGTTAATTCAGGATAATATTTACCCACAGACCTAAATCAAGTTATATGGCTTATTATGTGGACTCAATTTTCAAACTATTCTGACACCTCTTCCTTTTGCCAATTCACTGACCCTAATTGAGGGGATTCTTGATGGCTTTATGTTTGGTGGAGGAAATGTTCTGAGTGGCTCTGAAATCGCACCATAACACGACGACCGACTCAGCACGTAAACCAGCTGCATAAAGGCAGAAAGTGTTACCTGGCTTCTCACTGTTCTTGGCAGAGAAGTGGCTTCCCTTTTATGGTTTCTCCTCATGCTGCCTCAGTACAGCTGTCAGAGACACATGACACCAGAGAGTCAGGACTCTTACCTTCTGGATTTGGACCAACGGCTGCTCGGTATTTGTTCCTCAGCCGACACCAGCTAACAACACTAACATCTGCTGAAATGCTTTCACTCTCCACTGCTTGTTCAAGATGGTCAATAAATTGAAAAAAACCCACGTAATTTCCTTTAGAAACTCCAGTTAATGGGCTATGTGAAGGTTTCACTTGATTGCTTTAAGATATTCCTTTCCTGCAGAAATGGGGGATACGCTCTACTCACCATGTGACCATTTCCCATGGTAAATCTCCCAGAGTTTACAGGCTCCATTAGAGAGATGGAGGACTGACCATGGTTTCATGTTTTAGGATGAACTGGGGCACTCCCAAGCGGGTAAGCATCACACAAATAACAATAAATCAAATAAATATTAACAATAGCTTAAGTAACTAAAATAATTAAATCGAATAATAGACAAGATATGGAAGAAGATTACATATACAGACTACCTACCTCTCTTTTCTTCAATCTTGAGACATCCAGTTGGTTCCTTACACAACCATGGAAACTTTAGGCCATGTCCTTATTCCTAAATATCTTCTAAAATTATTTGACACTTTTGTTTGACTGATTTCTGTTTACTTCTTTTGTCTTTTAGAGAACTGAACATTTACAGAGTGCAGGGATCTTAATTATATCAGCAGATAATCTCCAATTCAGGACTGCTTCTAGAACCTATTTTTAAGTGACCTGATTTTTTTTTTCACGTAAACTCAGCCTCATCAATATCTTCAGTCAACTAAAAATTACAAACTCTTGTGTCCATTAACTACAATTCAATTACTATTAATATCTCTCTAATATTGGTAAAACATATCAAATTGTTTTTAAGATAATATAATGTTCTAAGTCTCTCAAAGACCACAGGCATAGTGGTTTCAATTGGTTATTTATCCCTGAGCATCCTGAGGGATGGAAGGATGAAGAAGACCGTGTTTGCATAGGCTTGTCTGTGGACTTCGGGTCACTCTTACCCATGGATCCTTACTCACCTGACAGACAGCTCTGGGATGGCATTGATTTACCTGATCATTTCGTTTCTAGCATGCAGCCAAGAATTTCCTACCAAGGCAGTTGTGTCATTTTGAAAGATTATTACTCCTCAAGGTCTGGGGGAATATCAGGAGCTCTAGTTTGGGTAGACGTGATATTCAGACCCTCCTAGACAAACGAGAATTTCTGACAATGACAGGATTGATGTCTGTTTTGTGCACCAATCATGATACCAAGTGAATAAACACAAGTCCTAGGGGAATTAGGTTCCAAAGTCAATAATGAATCTTTTGTGCCATCTTTTGGCAAAGATCCTGAAACATGAAGCAGTGGGGACAGTGTCCTCAGGGAACTGAAGATTCCACAATGACAGTCAACACAGGACTTTTACACAAAATAAAAAAAGATTAGGAGCAAGCCTGCCTTTTCTTTCTTTTGCTCAATAATGTCTGTAGCTGCTAACAATACAATTACCCCTTTTCTCCTTCTGTAACATGTTTAAGTAATTATCATTTATTATAAACAAAAATTAATATAAAAAAGGTAGAAAAGTTAAACTTAAATGTAATAACCATCCTTAACATTTCAGATTACACCTTTCCAGAAATTTTTAATGAAAATATAGTCCTATTAATTGGTATATCCACAAATATGAAGGCATTCCTTATTTTGGCTTAACAATACAAATTTATTCTTACATAGGTCTGTTGGTCAGAAGGCTGGTCACAGTGTGGCCCAACTGGGTTCTCTGCTTGAGCCTAATAAGACTGAAACAATGTGTCCACAAGACTGGGTTACTTTCTCGATGCTGTGTGTATGAACCCGCTTCTCGGCTCATTCAGGTTGTTGACTAAATTAAGTTCCTCTTAGTTGTAGGACCAAGGTCCCTGTGTCCTTACTGGTTGTCAGCCAGAGGCCAATCTTTGCTGGGGATATTTGCTAGAGACTGCTTGATTCTTCATCATATTTTCCATGTGGTCTCTTTCTAACAACAGGGAATTGAGTCCCTTTCATTCTTAGATTTTTCTCTAACTTCTTCTGCTTCATCTTTCTGACTCATGTGATTACATGAGCCCCACCTGGATAACCCAGGCTAATCTCTGTATTTTATGGTCTATAATCATATCTGCAAAGTCGTCCATTTCCAGGCTGCAGGGACTAGGGCATGGACGTAATTGGAGGGGGTGCATTGTGTCTACTGACGTGTCTGAGGAAAGAGCAGACTGAGGCAAACTCTTGGGATGGGAAGACTCATTCATATGAAACCAGGAGCAATGAGATGTTAGGGAATATGACTGTGTGCAGATTTGGGTTAGTGAGCTGTCTTTAGTGGACCTCATTGCTTTAGTCCACCCAACATTTCTTTCTTTGAGGGAAATGCCCCTTCTTCATTCTCTGTGGTTTTTATGGGGCTTCCAATCATCGGATTCTACTTGGCCACAGCAATAGACCTATGACCCAAAATGGGTCAATTAGATCATCTCTTTCCTAGGAATTGACTTTTGAGTGGAGACACACATTGGAAGTGACTACAGTGGAGCTGTGGAATGTCTGTCCTCGAGCTCCTTGGAGCAGCCCTTATCCAGTCCTTCCTGGGGCCTGGCTGTTCAGCTTTCCTTCAACACTGGGATTCCTACTTAGAATTCTTCCAATACACCCCTTTTCTGGCTTACATTACTCAGAGTGGGTTTCTGTTGCTTACACCAAAAAACCTTAACTGATACACTGTCTCTCCATACCATGTCCTCCACCATCATTATATAGAAGAACATTCGTTCAGGTCTCCTCGGTCAGAACTATACTGGGAAATAATTACTGACATAGTTTCTAATGTCTGTCATGAAGCTTTTTACCTTGAGTCATGTCTTTTATACACTTCCTTCATGAACCCTGATAAACCTGGAGAAGACATGCAGAAAAGTATTTAATAAGATGTACTGCCTCAGAAATCCAGTTACATTAAAGTCATCAGCCAGATAGACAGAAATCACCACTACTTTTAACCTTTTATACCTACCACATGTGAATTACAACCACACAATATAATTCCCATTTAAGATGGTGGCCTGAATCATAAAATTTCAATTATGAATGAAGACATTCTTTACATATTGTTTTTCAAATTACTTTGATACTTAAAAACTTAAATTCCTTTTATCTCCATAATTATAAATGTGCTTCATCATTTGGGAAACCGTGTAATACTTCTTTTTGGAGCATTCCATCACAATTTGAAATCCATCCTAATGGTTGAAACTTCGAGATTTAAAAAAATTGTTTTCAATGTCATAATAAATAACTACCTTGAAGTGATTATACGAGTCTACAATTTTTATTATAAATTTATGTTGTTTCTTTTTAAATCATCTATTGACAGTAATGCAAAGCAAATTTTTGTACAAATTTCTTTGCTTGCCTAGAGTATTTCCTAGAAGTGGGCATTATCATGATTACTTCTATGTATATTAACACCTTGATTGTTACATATGTTGCAAATATTTTCCTCAGTTTTTTGTTAGTCTTTAGTTGTGTTTATGTATTTTCTTGACATAGAATCTCATATTATGTTTCAGAAAAAACCATTTTTCTGAATAAGACATTTTTCATAACTATTCTTCATACTTTACTTTTAAAATGAGTTATGCTATTCCATTTTTCAAATTATTTCTAAAAACAAAGTTAAATATTTCAATATTGCCTTTGATAGTATTCTTTCAACATTGCTCATTGTGTTGGGCTTCCTACCAAGGGGATTTATCTGTGTTTTTGTATTATTGTGGTTACCCTCAATGTATAGTTTTTGTTTTTACTTTCTTATTTTATTTTTTATAATTTTGGTAAAATACATATAAAATTTACCATCTCAGCTGTTTTAAGGTCACAGTCCAGTAGTGTTAAGTACATTCATATTACTGTGCATTACCCTTAATACTTTAACACACATACTTAATTCTGTTTTTCCCTTGTGATTTCTAGGAATAGATGATATCTAGACCTTTGTTCTCTCTAGGAAAACTCACTTAGCATGATTTTTTTCCCTCCTCCTCCTGGAAGGATACTATTGTCTAGTGTTTTATTTTGAGATGATAATTATTTGTCTTTCTATTGTCAAAATCATTTCAGATTTAAGAATAAGTGTTATTTACCTTTGTAACTACCCTACCCTTGTGACTTTACAGATATTTTTATCTTGGATTAATTCATTTTTCTTTCTTGCTAGAGTATACCATTTAGCAATTTTTTCAGTGATAACAAAAGTTAATTTTTTTGAGTCCTCTTTTATTTCTTAGATTGTGTTGATTTTGCTTTCACACTGGAATCGGTCCTTTCCCAAAAATCAAAAGAATTTTCCTTGAGTAATTTTGTCTTCTTGTATCTGTGCCTGTTTTTAAATATATGTGCATTGATAGATAATCGTTCTTGGTAAGGTTTTAAGATTTTTCTATTTATATCCACTATTCTTAAATTTACTATTATGTGTTTAGGTAATCATTTCCAATTTTTTTTTACCTTGCTTCTCACTAGGTGCTTAAAACTTTATTCACCACCAGGAAATTTTTATCTATAATTTCATTGAATTTCTCTTTCTAACTCTACTTTTTTCTTCTGTATAGTACACTGTATAGATATTGGAATTAATGGATACATCTTTCACCGCTCAACATTTATGTCGTACTTCTCAACTCTCTCTCTTTCCTTGTTTTCAGAAAAATTTCTTGTTCCAAATTTCTAGCATATTGATCATTCTTTATTTGATTACATTATTCAACGACTACATTCAGCATTTTCTATTCTAATTATCATTCCCACACTTTCCAAGTCTTTAAAATATTCAGTTTGAAAAATTATTAACACATGAGTAAAAATATTTTTTTCGAAAGTCAATCACCTGATAGAACTAAGCTTCCCATTTAGGACCAGATGTGATCCTCAGCTCTGAGCAGACAGTTAACCTCTAGTTTGGTCTTTATCATTCCTGATAATTTTTAATATTTGTACTTAAGCATATTTTTACTGTGGGACTTTCTCATTTGTGTATTTTACCCACAATCATTAGGATCCTATAAATATTGAGAAGCAATTTGCTTTTATTATGCAACAAGAGAATTGAAGTTTGTCAGGAATCAAATTAATTTTTCCATACAGAATAGAAAAAAATATTGTATGGGAATCATCCACAGAACCAGAGGACAAAAATAAAGCAGGAACACCCAAACAATGAGAAACAAGTAGGGTGGTAAATAGAAAGTACAAAATAAATCAGTAGTAATAAGTTAAAAAATATAGAAAATAGGGGCTGGCCTGGTGGTGTAGTGGTTAAGTTTGTGTGCTCCGCTTTAGTGACTGGGGTTTGCAGGTGTGGATCCTGGGTGTGGACTGACACACCACTTGTCAAGGCACGCTGTGGTGGCGTCCCATATAAAGTAGAGGAAGATGGGCACGGATGTTAGCCCAGGGCCAATCTTCCTCAGCAAAAAGAGGAGAATTGGCAACAGATGTTTGCTTAGGGCTAATCTTACACACACACACACAAACACATATATATATAAAATAAGAAAGCATTATATTCCTGATCTACATGTTATTGTATTATCATCATCTACTAGAAATCAGGGAATCTCAAATTGTACTTGGGAACAAAAAGCAAATAATATATTAAAAAAAAAACCCACAGAGCCCACCTATATGTCGTTTCTAGTATTGAAAATATAACCTAATATAATGGCAAATATATGAATAATGGAATAGGAAAAACTGTACTAGCAAATGATCAGAGAAGTAAACACATCTATCTCAAGATTAATGAGCACTAACAGTAACCAAACAACACAGTAACAGAGGTATTTCATATTAGTGAAAGAAATGATTCCACAGGCAGATATATACACAATGAAGATTTATTCCCCTAAAAATACAAAAACAGAAATATTTATAAGCACAAAGAAAAGTAGACCATACCACAAACACGAGATGACGTTTTAGAACTCCCCATTAAAAGTTAATACAATAAGAAGACCAAACATTTGTTTTACATATTAATTAGCTTTTATTAATCTTTATTTTACTGATGAGGCAACTGAGGAGCAGAGAACTGACCAGTCAGAAAGCCACACAACACTGGAGAAGATTTTGAATGAATTTGTCAGAATAGAGAGAGCCAGCTTCTCTGCCCACATTACGCTACTTCTTTCCCCAATATTTAAGAGTACTACTAGCATTTAAATTCTCAACTTGATGTTCACCCAGTGCAACCTGGGATGGATTTTCAGGTTTTCCCTCTCACTTTTCCCTTTTTGGGCAGGCTATGGAACTACTTTCCATCATATGAAGCAAAGGAGAGTCTTCCATCTCAAGCCCTGGAAAAAAAATTGCCTGTCCCTGGGCGTATTTCAAATTTGGCTAAGAGGTATTGGTGCTCAGCGAATCCCAGTGAAAATTTTCTTTCACTATTTCTGCTGTCATTTCCAGACACTCTTGCTCCTGATGCTCATGTTGATCCTGGTGTCAAGTGATGGAGCAGCTGCTCAGAAGTCTGCTGCCCCCACTGAAGTAGGTGTCTCCACTGTCCCTCTACTCACTCTACTGTCCTTCCACTCAATCCACTCGGTATTCCTCTACTGAGGTTTCTCATACTGATGAGCCAAGTCACATCACATCTCTCTGTCATCCCCCCGTTAGCAAAGAGTGACTGAAAAATATCTCTGGCAGAGGGTTGGATGGGGAGAAAGGAGATATCTCTCTGTATTTAGGATAAACTTTTGAAGAACATCCTGATGGACTGCTGTGGCAGAGACTTATTTTTCCTGTCCAGTATTTTCCTTTCTTATCCATAGCAATTGAACCCCCATTTTATTCAGGTTGCAAAGTGCCCAGATAAAATACTACCCAGCCTCCCTTACAGCTGTGTGTCTGTGTGGTTAAGATTATGGCCCATTATATAACAGCTGAAGTACTGAGTGTGATATCTGAAAAGACTTTTAAAATGAAGTCAGAGCTGGGATGTGCTTTTTTCCCCTTTCCCATTTCTCCTTCTTGTTTACTGCAATGTGGGCACAATGTCTGGACCTCCAGCAACCACCTAGGACCATGGGGTTAACTTAGGATCAGAAAACAGAGGCTAAGGATGGTGGATATGAAAAGTAAGGGGTAGCTGGATTCTACCTCACTGTTAGTCTACATACAGACTTCTACATGAGATGAAACCCAGAATTTTAATGTGTTTAAACAATTGCTATGTCTATTTTCCACTAAATGCAGCTGAACCTAACCCCGGCTGATACTCCCACCTGTCTCTGGATGTGGGCTATAACTGAAATATTTCCCTCTGTGGAAGAAATGTCCTGCATGCAGTGCTTAAGTTTCCAGCTTCATCTTCATGTATTCAAATGTTTCTTTACTGCATCTCAGAGTCCCATTCTTTGCAAAGTCTTTCCTTACCTTTGCATAAGATATTGGGTGGGTTGCAAGTTTAATTTGTCCTGAAGCTGCAATTTTATAAAGTATTTCTTTACAACTGCTAGGAAGCTATTCTGGTTTTCCACTCTTGCTTTCAATTTATCTTTTTCTCAGTGTGTCCTCCAGGCCAGACACAAACAGTCACCCCACTCCACAATTATTTATATTAAAATATAATTTTAATATAATTTAATTAATTAATAATATTAATATAATTTAATTAAAATTAAACTTTTTATTTGAGATAATTGTAGATTCACAGGCAGTTGTAAGAAATAAAAGAGAGATACATGTACCCTTCACCTAGTTTCTCCCAATGCTATCTTGCAAAGTGATAGTAGCACATCACAACCAGTATATTGACATTTACACATACACGATACAGACCATTTCCATCATCGCAGGGATCCCTCAGGTTGTCCTTTTATTGCCAAACCCATTTCCCTCCTGCTACCACCCTTTCCTTAGCCCCTGTCAACCACTAATCTCCATTTCTAAAAATTTGTCATTACAATAACATTATAAAGATGGAATTATACAGTTTGTAAACTTTTGACAATGTCTTTTTTTTTTTTTTGTGGGGAAGACCAGCCCTGAGCTAACATCCGTTGCCAATCCTCCCCTTTTTGCTGGAGAAGACCGGCCCTGGGCTAACATCCGTGCCCATCTTCCTCCACTTTATATGGGACGCCACCACGGCATGGTTGACAGGCAGTGCGTCGGCGGGCGCCCGGGATCCGAACTCGCGAACCCTGGGCTGCCAAGCGCGGACTAAACCGCTGCGCCACCGGGCGGCCCCCTGACAATGTCTTTTTTTAATACAGTATAACTCTTTGGAGAGTCAGCCAAGGTTTTGCACGGATCAGCAATTTTAATTGCTGAGTAGTTGCGTGGTATGCATGTACAACAGTTTGTGTAATCATGCACCTGTTGAAGGACTTCTGGGTTATATCAGTTTTGGGCTATTATGAATAAACATGCCATGAATATTGACGTACAGGTTTTTGTGTGAACATGAGTTTTCATTTCTATGGGATCCAATGTCCAGGAGTGCAATTGTTGGGTTCTATAGTAGATGTATGATAGTTTGTAAGAATCTGCCACACTGTTTTCCAGAGTGGCTGAACCATTTTACATTCTCACCAACAATGTCTTAGTGATCTAGTTTCTTCACACCTTTGGTAGCCTTTGATATTGCCACTATTTTTTATTTTAGCCATTCTGATAGTTGTGTCGTGATAATCATTGTGGTTTTCATTTGCATTTCTCTAAAAGCTAACAATGTTGATTACCTTTTCATGCATTCATTTGCTATCTATATATCCTCTTCGCAAAATATGTCTTTCTTGTATTTTTTATTTGGATTGTTTGTATCTATACTATTGACTTTGAGGATTCTTTATGAATTTTATATACTAGTCTTTTGTCTGATATGTGATTTGCACATTTTCTCCCAGTCCATAGCTTATCTTTTTATCCTCTTAATAGTGTATTTCACAGAGTACAAGATTGTAATTTTGATGAACTCTAATTTAACTATTTGTTTCTTTCATGGATTGTGCTTTTGGTTTTGGGTCTAAGCTCTCTTTACTTTCTCCTAGAACCCAAGGATTTTCTTCATAAAATTTTTATAGTTTTATAATTTACATTTAAATCCACAATCCAGTGTCAGCTGATTTTTATATACGGTGCTAAGTTTAGGCTGAGGTTCTTTGTTTCTGGTCAATAGATGTGCATTTGCTCTGGTACCATTTGTTGAGAGGCTAGTTTTCTCTACTGAGTTGCTTTTGCACTTTATAAAAAATTATTGAGCATATTTGCGTGCATATACTTTTGGATTCCCTCTTCTGTTCTACTGATCTATGTATCAATCTTCTGTGAATAGCACAGAGTTTAGAACTCAGTTAGTAAGAAAAATCTTTAAATCCTGTAGACTAAGTCCTCTGACTTTTTCTTTTTTACCAAATTGTTTTACCTAGTTAGGCTATTTTGTTTCTCCATGCAACTTTTAGATTAATTTTATCCACATGTGTAAAAAAATCTTGCTGGGATTTTGACAGAAATTGCATTAAAATTGTAAATACAGAAAGTGTATAAATAATTGAATATTATATTGTACCAGGCAAATGCTCAGTGAAGCACAAGTGTCTATGTCAATATTAATACAAGCATGAATAGAAATCAAAACAAGAAAGTATCAGAGAGATATTTGTATTAATAAGAGAAATGATTCTACATAAGCAAATATATGTAATGAAGATTTATTTCCCTAAAATTTTCAGAAACTAAAAGTTTTACAAACATTAGAAAAATAAGACACCTTAAAAATGAAGAACTTCCCTATAAAATGTTAAAAAGACAAGAAGACAAACTCTTAGTTTTGAATACTGCAATAAACAAACTATATCTAATAAATCGGGGCTTAAGTGATTTTTACATCTTTTGAATAATGTAAGTTAAAAGCTGTGTCTGTAGATTATGGGCAAATGGTTTTTAATATTTCTCAAAGGCCTGTAAAATTAAACAAAGTAAAAATTGATAAAACATGAAAAATATACAGTAAAGAGGATCTATATGAGCTAAAATTGCTTATTTGAAAATATTAATAAAATTGACAAATCATTGTCAAAACAAGAATGAAAAAAGAGAGAAAATAGGAGAAATAAGAGAAAAAAGCCACAAATTACTTAAATGAGTTATAAAAAATAGGGAACATCACTACAAATTCTACAATAAAATCAATAATAGGATATTATGACCAAATTTATGCCTATATATTTGACAATTTAGATGAAATGCAGTAAAGTATCAAGTGTAAAATAATAAGATATTAAAAATCTATTTAGGAAATTGAATGTGTAACTCAAATCTTTTCACAAACTGATTTCCAGGCCCAAGTAGTTTCACTTGTAAAATCTTCAAAAATTTAAGGAATAAGTAACCCCAAAATTTCCAGAGCATAGATAAAGACGAGAAACTCCCTTTCTGTTTTTATGGAGTCAGCATAACATTGATACTAGTACCTGCCAAATTAAAGGAAGTAAAGTAAAATTATATGCTAATCTCTCTTTAGCGTATGGCAAATTTAAAAATGTATTAGTGAATTAAATCCAGTGATATATAAAATTGATGCTTCATCCTGACCAATTAGAATTAATTCCAGGTATGTGAGATTGATTTGGTACTAGAAAACAAATTAATGTGATTCATATGGACAAGATGAAAATCTCATGTTAATCTCAGTAGATTAAAAACGTAGCATCTGATAAAACTGAATACTCATTTATCATAAAATTCTCGACAACC
Source organism: Tapirus indicus (assembly GCA_031878705.1). NCBI lineage: Eukaryota > Metazoa > Chordata > Mammalia > Perissodactyla > Tapiridae > Tapirus > Tapirus indicus. Next base: position 141,761,716 of record CM062918.1, on the reverse strand, counting down.
ATAGAGTAGAGGGAATTTCTTTAATTTCATGCCGAAAACCTGAAAGAGTCAAAGTAAATCCTAGAGCAAATGCCATATTTAGTGGTAAAATACTGAAAGCTATCCCTCTGAGACCAGGAAAAAAAAGACTCTCATTATTTATATTCAACATTGTATTCGTATTTTTAGCCAGTTTAAAGAGGCCAAATAAAAAAGAAAAGGTAAATTAACTGAAAAAGGAAAAATTACTGTCATTGATTTGTAGATGACATTTTATGTATATAGGAAATCCAAATGAATCTAGAGACAACATTAAAATTAAACACTGACTTTGAGCTCACATACAAATATAAATTGCACGTCTGTACTTGTAGCAAAGAATTAGGAACTGGAAAGAAAATAAATTAAAATAATGATGATATTTACAGTGACATAAAAAAAAATTAAACACCAAGGAGCAAATCTATTAAAATATGTGCAAAACTGCTGCCCTGGAAACACAAAAACTTTATTACAGGAAATTAAAATGACTTAAGGAAACAAAGGGCTATACCATGGTCGTGTATTGGAAAGATCAATATTGTAACAATGCTAGTTGTATCCAAATTAATCTTTTGAGTCAGTTCAATGCGATAAAACCATAGCACTTTAATTTTAAGAAATTTCACCGGCTGGTTCTAAAATTTAGGTGGAAATGCAAAGGACAAAATATAGTTAAGGCAATCTTGAAGAACAACAAATTTGAAAAACTTAAGTGCAAATATCAAAACTTATTATAAAAACTACAGTAATTAAGATGTTGTGGTATTAGTACAAGAAAAACTAAATAGAATGAAATTAGCCAGTGAAATAGAATAGAAATTCCAGTAACAGATCTAGACTTATGTGATCACCTGATTTATAGCAAGTTTACAGCTGCAAGGGGAAAGGAAAGACTCAATAAATAATGCCATGTCAATTGGATATTCTTATGGGAAGAATGAAATGAAATTTAACCCCTACATTACATCTTAGTATATAGTGGAAGTTCATCAAAGTGGTTTACTGATTTACTCTCCCACTGGCAGGTTATGAACCACATGGTAAACAATTTGCAAACAATTGTTAGTTTTGCCTCTTTTAGCCAGGCTTGTATGCATAGATTAAGCAATGAATAAGGAGTTCTGGAGGTTACTAACATGACCATCCTGATTTTTAGACACTCAGGGTGCAGAGAAACGATTACTAGGTGGGACTGTCGATCCATGGATTCACTGCAAGACGATTAGGCAGAATTCCATCACCTGATCTCCAAACACACAAGCTCTATCAGCATTTGTGTCCTGTGATGTCAGAGTGAGTGCAAACAGACCTCAAAAGACTTTGGGAGCCCCTTTTTCCCAGGTCTAGAGTTACTCTGATAAGTGACATCATATGTCTTTGGGGAAGGATTGACTGAAAAACTTTATATTTTCTGTGGCACTGCAGAGTCCTTCCACAAAAAGACATGGCTTTTCCTTCAGTGATGGGTTTCACAGTAGAAAACTGTCTCATGCATGGAAACTGGGTAAAGGACTGTGAATTTCCATTGGGGTGGCTCCCTCAGCCTTCTTCTTGAGACTTCTTGATTATGTAGATCAAATTATATTTCTCTTTTCCTGCCCATTTCAGTCCTACTCTGTTAGAGGTTGCCACAGCCCTCTGCGGGTCAGTGACCTTGAGTTTGCATTCCCAGGTAAATGACAATTAGGAAAATTGTGTCCACCTTGCCCTTGACAATCAAATGTTGCTGCCTGGTCTTTGATAATCTGAATCTTTTCATTGACAAATAGTAGGCTTCCCCACCAAAATCCTTGGTCTACAAAGAACAGCCACCACTAACCTCCCAGTGATGCTGGTGTTACCTCTACTAGAACATTGCTTATTTGTTTTGTGAAGGGAATTTCCTTTGATTTCTCTCAGCTGGTGTATTCTCTGGTTTTAGTTAGTAAACCCAGTCTATCATTCCTAACTCTGAAACTTTTGCACCATTTAGAATCAATGTATAAAACTGTTCTGATATCTCTACCTTGTTTACTGTGGGCTCCAATGTGTCCAAGCTTCAAAGAGTCAGGCTAGCAGGAGAGTAGGACTGGCTTCAGGTGTTTTTGTTAAATCCTGAGCCACTTAAGAGTGATCCTATGTCAATAATCTCTCCTTTATTCAGCATTTTATTTAACCCTCGCTCAAGTCTAGCACCCTCACGATCCATTCTTCTACGTGTCATCTCGATTCCTGCAGTACATATTAGCTATTTTGGTGAATAATTATTTTCCTTCTATAAAAGGAAAGGACTTCCCTAGCAAGGCCATGTTGAGACTTGATCCAGATTTTTGGCTCAAGCTAAATGGTGGGAGTATGATTACCAAGCCAGCCATCCAACAGCAAAGGATGAGTCGTCTGCAGACTCTGCTGCTCACGATGGCGATTTAATGCCTGAATGACACAAGCACAGCAGGTAATAGTCTTGTCACCTGTTGATAGGTTACATAAGTATCTAGGAATACAAGCTGAAGTGAATAACATCTCTAAGCAGGAAAAATTTTGTCGGAAAAGGCACATTGGTATTTTAAGGTGAGAACCCACAAATGTAAGTGAGACAATAGCCAGGTTCCCAGTTACACTCAATAAGTAGGTAAAAAATAGAAAAATTAAAAGCAGACCCTGAAGTGGATTGTCTGTTAGTCCCAGGAGAATGAATGTCGTTACTGTATGGTTTCTCATATGTGACTTCTGATCTTTGTTCAATCTTCATGAAAAAATCAGTTATTTTATTAGAATTTGGGGATGTCAAAGTTCAGTAATGGTGAACGATGACAAGTAAAGTCAAGTAGATACCTGGGTCACACAAAATTTATTCTTCAATTTGGTGATTAATATTGTTAATATACTGGTGGACTTTGTAAATATACTTTCTGTAGTTTTTGAAGAGAAATTTCTTAGAGATCAACTTAACTGTGCCACAATCCAGTAATTTATAGATTCTATATCTCCATTGTATTTTTCCAAGTTTGTTTTAATCTTTTGTCCATATTCGGAATTTTTTTTTTTTATGGTTCATTGCGATGTAATCAATGTTAAAATTTCCTTTTACTTTCATGCATTCTTCTCTATTTTGAAGCTGAAATCTTAAAGTTTACTTGCAGTCTCCTACCGTTGCTTGTAGCTTGGTCCTTGATAAAACACAATTACATAACAAATAATTTGGGCTTGCTATAGAGGCTCTTCAAAACCCATTAATCAATTGTAATTTTATGCTGAACCCCAATTACAAAATAATGTTTGTCACAATAGATTCTATATGTGATAATCCTTCCATCTGTATATCCAGTAGTGATCTCTTTTCTGAAACTCAGTTATACACAGCCACACACCCCTCATATTGAACACATGCAAAGTTGATTTCATGGACTCTGTATCCTTATCCTCTTCTTCCCATGCGTTTCCTCTAATAAAGCTAATTGGTTACAGTAACTGAACTCACGATATATACCAAGTGCTGTATAATAACTTCACAGGAAGCAGCTGTCCGGACTAATCGCACCTCCGATCCTTTCCCCGTCTTCTACTCTATCTTTCACATTTCTTGAATTCACCTTGAGGACACTGCTTTCTCTTTGATTTTCAGCCTAAGCATTATTTCTTTTGAAAACACTTTTGAAAGTTGGTAGCTGTGTTGGGTCCCCCAACCCACAAGTATGCACCATTGCTAACAATGCTTATTTCTATCACGGTACTTGCCCTCACATACGTCTGTTGAGGTTAGGAATTGTGGGTTTTTTTTTTTTTAATGAGATAACCAAGAAAACTAACACAACCCAAGCATGCAGTCAATGCCTAACAGTGATTATTGGTTGAATGCTAACGTCACTAATTTTCTCCGGACACATTCAAAGGTTTCTTCTTTCCTGTTTGCACTTCTTAATATTGTTCTATCACTGAATTTGCTTTTTTAAAAATTTCCATGCCCATGGATCTCATATTTTGTGTTTTATTTATTGTGTTTTTTTATGTTTGCATTGAAGTGGAGTGTTGGCGCTGAATTAAGTCATACCACAAAGCCGCGACATTCTCTGCTAATATTCATTACTAAAGAGATACCTGGCTTCTCTTCCCTGTCTTATCTGCTGTGTAAATTAGTATTTGAATCTCCATTTTGATTCCTTGAGATATCTGTTAGTAAAATAATAAAATAATAGGTCAACTTTGCAACACTAAGTTTGAGTCAACAGCTCCTTTATAGTCTTTTTTTGCTGTTATCACAAAGTAATTACAATAGCAATCAATTAAATACCATCAGTGTCTTCAGGGCTTGCTATTTTTCCTATATCAATGAATGCAAATGAATTTTTCTGGGAGACTCTAGTTACATAGTTACAAGAATGGATTCAATGCATTGATTAAAATATTCTTTCCTTACCAAGGCAGGTACAGGGTCAACTCCAACCATGTGTCCAGTTCTCACATTTATGCCACTATCTCAGGAAATGTCGGTGACCAGGCTCTTGGTTTTCTTGAGAGCTGGAACTCTGAAAGGTAGTAGAGTCATATAGGGCACAACCTCAGTGAATCATATTAAGATGTAGTGAAGACTCACCTCAGCAACCCATCTACCTCCTTTGAATCCCATTCTCCAGTTCACAGACACCAAATGCTTCACTGTGGTATTAAACTCAGCCTCATTCACTTCGGAAAATGTTAGAGGCTCCAGGAACATAATTGTTTTACTTAAATTACAAATAATATTATTCCATGAAAAAGCCATCTATCCTACAATGTAAGTCAAGTTTTGGCAAAATAATTGACTCTGAAGTGTGACTAACTGATATTTTTTTACTTTATTTTTCAAATATTTTACATTTATAATGCATGTAGGGATCCCTAATAAAATGATATCATCTAAGGTCTTCTTTAGTTTGAAGGTGTAGCACATGATGCTACTGCATGACAATAAATAATATGACACTTTGATGACCTCTCTTAATTCCTGCTATTAATGACTATAATGTATCCAATGATAGTGCTCTTGTGCTTTTAACAGTTACTCACAGCTTCTGTTCACTGTGAGACCAAAAAGTTGTTAAGGACACACAATTGAAAACGAATGCGCAGCTGAGGCTTGTATGTGAACTTGTGGTCAGTCTTGCTGAGTACATTCACACACAGCCCTGGGAATTCCTGGCGTTTTCTATCTGTAACATTGTGCCAAAGCATACCCTCATGGCTTTTCTGTTATTATATATTTAGGCAAGAATTTCTTCATTGTTCTCCAATATTCTTCATTATTGGATTCATTGTTGGAGTGAAAAACTTTTCAAAGTGAGTAATGTAAGAAACAATCTCTTTGGGAGGAAAAGCTAATGTTTGAAATTCTCCGGGCTGAGAGATTATTACACTACCAATATGACATTTGTAATTGTCATTAAGTTGAAAGATCTGAAGGTAAACATAGGTTCAAAAGTCACTAGTGGGTCTTCTGTGTATTGAAATGTAAAAAAAAATCCCTAACGATAATCAGTAATGACAGTGATCTGAGAGAGAAGAATGAGCATCAATAAAATCTGACACAGGCTGCCAGAGCAAACTTTTAAAGTACCATTCTAACTTATTTTTATTTATTTTCATACAGTCTAAGGCAGTTGGAAATTATAACACCTCCCATTTATTCCTATCTGTTTTTATTATATGGATAATTTATAAACCAGAAAAAATTGGTGTGATATGTAGAAAGGGGAAAAGAATGTAAAATATCATAACAGAGATGGCAAGTGTTTTGGAACATATGCTTTTAGATTTTCCTTCTGCAAATATAAGTATATATTATAAATAATACAGAAATATAAAACTTATATTTATAAGCCCCTGTGTGGGCTACATGTGTCCTTCTGTTATGGGAGGGTTGGTCTTGCTACAGGTGCAGGAAAACTCTAGGCTGTCCCCCTGGCTGGCTGGTTGCAATCCTCAGCTGCTTGCTGCTGCTTCAGTCCTTTCAGTCACTTTATCAGGAAGGGGGGAGTCCCAGTACAGTTGGCTGTAAGGTATAATAGCACATTTCTGCTGCAGTTTTTCTGTTAAGTGAGTAGGCTCCCAGAGTGGCTGGTTGCCAGGCTCAGGGGCTTACAGTTGCTATAGGCTTTAGGCCTGGAAGGCTGCTGTCAGCTCTCTCACTAGTGCAATGGGGTGGATACAGCCCCAGGCATGGTAACACACAATAGTTTCAGGCATTGGAAGGTGGGGCCAATCCTCATATGGCTCTTTGCAAAGCACAAGCCTGGTGTATCTGCCAAGCACCACCTCACACAGCCCCACACACCCCATCAACTCAGTCCTGCCCTGTGCGAATGCCCTGCCCACTGACATGTGCCTGTTCACCCCACTGTTCACCCCACCACACATTCTGCCAAAGTAGGCCCACCCCTCATGCATGCCCTGCCCTACAGAGGCTGACACACTCACTCCCTTGCTGAGGTCCCACACACCCCATCTATGCAGGCTCACCAGTTTCCCAAGGGTTGGTGGGGCCAGTCGCTAGGACAGGCTGCCTGCCCTCCCTGAGCTGGATTATATTGGTGCTGTAGTGGGTGGGGCATGGGGGAAGGGGAAGAACTCCAATGGCATCTGCCAGTCTCTGTGTCAGCCTGTCTGTGCTAGTTCAAAACAATGGCTGCCACCAATGTGTCAGTCCCTGAGGAGGTGGTCACAGCAGCCTATCAAGGGAGTCTCTTTTCACCAAAGTACTGTGCACCTTTCTTTCTGGTAATTTTTGGTTGCTTTTTGAAATGGTTGAATTTGTGCCTGGGCCCTTTAAGAGCAGACTTTTCTTTCTCTCATTTTCATAGGTTTTCTGAGGGGTACTTCCAGTTGTATTGAATAGCCAGTGAAGCCAGTTATTATGATGCTCATCTCAGTTGTGCTGAGTTCAAAAGCTGCTTATTATGGCAAAGCTCTCCTGCTCAAATCTCCCGATCCTCCTAGGGAAAGCTTTGTATCTTAAGATTGCCCATGGTGGTCAAGCACCACAGCTAGAATGTGGCTTTTTCCATGCAGAAAGGTATTTCTTCCTCTTCCACCTCTGTCAGTGCTCTCCCTTGCTGTGCATGTTCTTTTTATCCAGTTTCTGGTTCCCTCTCAGGGGTAATTGTCAACTTGTTTTGTTCATGGGAGGAGATTAGTTCAGAGTACTCCTATGTGCTGTCTTCCCAGCAGTCTCTATTTTCACTCTAATGGTAATTTTCCTTATTATTATTTTCCTTATTATTAAAGTGATTTTGTAATAGATAACTGCATCATGAAACAAACTTTTAAAAGTGATATTTTTCTTACTTTTAAAAATTATGAAAAAAGTCACAAGAAGCATTGTTATAAAAGTATATATTTATGAAAACCCAAATTCCTAGAAGCAGAGTTTCAGTTAAAATATATTCACATTTTGTGGCTTGTGTATTATATTACCAATATGCCATCTAAAATGTAATATATCCCTTTATATACACAACTCAAGTTCACAGATTACCTGTACTTTCCTATTGTATATTTCTAGTCATTATATTAAACTTAATTTTAAAATTAAATTAAAATATACATACAAGGAATGCATAAATCTCAAGTGCACAACTCAATGAATATTACAGTGAAAACACCATGTATCAGGCAAAAGGAAAGTGATATAGATGGAAATACAGATCTGCACAAAGGAATGAAGAGCATCAGAAGTGGTAACAACATTGATAAAAATCATATTTTTATTATTTAAAACTTTTAAAAAGATGATTGACTGACTAATAATAGTGTAAAATATACAACAATAATTGCACAAATGCTAAATGGGGAGAAATGGAATCATGTTATCGGATTCTTATATTTCACGGGGAATAATATAATGTTACTTGAAGTCAGACTACGGTAAATTAAGATGTATACTATAAACCCTAAATCAACTACTAAAATAATGAAACAAAGGGTTATAGCTAGTAATCCAAAGGGGATGTGGTAGGCAGAATAATGTCATCTCATCCTTGCTGCCCTCAGATATGCCCATGACTTAATCCAAAAACCTGTGACTATGTTATCTTGTGTCAAAGGATAATTGTTTACAGATGACATTGTTTGCTAATCATCCACCTTTAAGATAGAGAAATTATCCTGGATTATCTAGGTGGGTCCAAGGCAAAAACAAGTATACTTGAGAGGAAGAGGGAGGCATAGAAGAGAGTCAGAGGGATATTTGACCATGGAAAAGTGCTTAGAGAGATATGATGTTGCTGGTTTGATGATGGAAGAAGGGATACATTAGTTAAACAATGTGGGCAGGGTCTAGAAGCTGAAGAGTCAAGGAAATGGATTTTCCTCTGGTTCCTCCAAAAAGTAACACCTTGATTTTTAACCCAGAGAGTCTCATGTTGGACTTCTAACCTAAAGAATGGTTAGATAACATATTTGTGTTGTTACAAGCCATTAGTTGTGCTGTTTGTTATAGCAGTATTAGGAAACTAATATAAAAGATAAAATCAAAACCAAAAAATTCACTTAATCCAAAAGTAGGCATAAACAAGAGAAAAAGGAAACAGATAACAGGTGGAACAAATATAAAAGAATTAGCAAGATGATAGATTTAAACTTGGACATATAAAATGTTGTTAAATGTAAATGGTCTAAATACCCCAATTAAAATGCAGAGATTATCATATTGAGAAAACAAGCAAAACCCAACTGCATCATGTGTACACTAAATCCTTTTTAAGTATAAAGAGACAAGTAGGATAAAACCAAAATGATAGAAATGGACATAACTTGCTAGCACTAATCAAAACAAATCTGTAGTGGCTATATTAATATTAGGCAAACTCGATTTTAGAGCAAAGTTCACTAGGAATAAAGAAAGTCATTTCATAACGATTAAAGGGTCAATTTATTAAAATGGCATAGAAATTCTCAGATTTTATGCTCTTATTAACAGAGTTTCAAGGTAGATGAAGTAAAAACTGATAAAATGCAAAGAGAAATAGACAGATATACAATGTAGTAGAGTATTTCAATACTCCTCTCTCAATAATTGGCAGAAGAAATAAACAGAAAATCAGTGAGAATATGGAAGACTTGAGCAACACTATTAACTGACAACTAATGTAAACAGCAATAGGCAGACAATCAACAAGGAAATTGAACGTTTGTAAAACTCTATAAACCACTGAAACCTAAGAGACATCTATAGGACGTTCCACTCAACAGTAGCAGAATGCATATTCTTTTCTTTCAAGGGCACATAAAACAAATCTCAATAAGTGTAAAAACATTCAAGTCCCCCAAAGTGTGTTCTCTGAAACAATGGGATTAAGTTTTATATCAAAAGAGAGATCTCCCCTAAACCCCCAAATATCTAGAAACTAAATAACACACTTAACATAACTCTTGTTTCAAAAAAGAAATCTAAGGGGAAACTGTGAAGAAGATGACTTTATTGGTGAATTGTACCAAATATTTAAAGAATTAATGCCAATCCTTCCCAAAGTCTTCTGAAAATTTCAAGAGAGGGGAATACTTCCAAATTCATTTGGAGGTCAATATTACCCTGATCCCAAGCCACATATGATACCACAAGTAGGCAAAACTACAGGCCAATATTTCTGATGATCATAGATGCAAAAATCCTTGACAACATAATAGCATGCCAAATTCAACAGCACATTAAAAGGTTCATACACCATAACCAAGTGAGATTTACTCCTGTGATGCAAGAATGGATCAACACATGAAAATCAATGTATACGATACACTAAATTAACAGAATGAGGGATACAGATCACATGATCATCTCCTTTGATGCAGGAAATGCATTTGACAAATTCAAACCCTTTCATGATTAGCATCACTCAACAAATTGGCTAAAAAAGGAAGCGACCTCACATAATAAAGGCAATATACAATACATATAAATATATATAGATCCCACAGCTAACATTACCCTTAAAGGTGAAAAATACCTGAAAGTTTGTCCTCTAAGATCAGGAATAAGACAAAGATGCCTACTCTTGCTACTTCTATTCAAAATAGTATTGGAAGTCCTTCCAGAGCAATTAGACAAGAAAAAGAAATAAAAGGTATATAAATAGAAAAGGAAGAAGTAAAATTATCTTTGTTTGCAGATGACTTGATCTTATCTGTAGCAAACCTTAAAGACTTTACTAAAAAGCTGTTAGAACTAATAAACAAATTCAGTAAAGGTGCAGAATAAAAATTAATATATAAAAATCACTTATGGGCCAGCTCAGTGGTGTAGTGGTTAAGTTAGCACACTCTGCTTTGGCGGCCCGGGGTTTTGCAGGTTGGGATCCTGGGTGTAGACACACTGCTAGTCAAGCCATGCTGTGGTGGCATCCCATATAAAGGAGAGGAAGATGGGCACGGATGTTAGCCCAGGGCCAGTCTTCCTCAGCAAAAAAAAAGAGGAGGATTGGCAAGGGATGGTGGCTTAGGGCTAGTCTTCCTCACACACACACACAAAATAATTTAAAAAAATCACTCACATCTCTATACACTAAGAATGAACTATTTGAAATGAAAATTAAGAAAACAGTTCCATTTACAGTATCATCAATAAGAATAAAATACTTAAGAATAAACTTAATGGAGGAAGTGAAAGACTTGTAAACTGAAAACTATAAAAACTGATGGAAGAAATGAAAGAAGATATAAATAATGGAAAGGCATCCTGTGTTCATGGATTGGAATACTTAATATTGTAATTTATCCATACTACCCAAAGTGATCTATAGACTCAAAGCAATCTCCATCAAAATCCCAAAGTTATTTTTCATAGAAATAGAAAAACAATCCCAAGATTCATTGGAACCACAAAAAGACCCCAAATAGCCAAAGCATTCTTGAGAAAGAATAACAAATCTGGAAGCATCACACTTACTAATTTCAAAACATATTATAAATCTCCAGTAATCAAAACAGTATGGTACTGGCATTAAGACAAACACATAGACCAATGGAACAGAATAGAGAGCCCAGAAATAAATTCACACACATATGGTCAACTGATATTTGACAAGGGTGCCATAAGACAATGGGGAAAGAATAATGTCTTCAATAATTATTGAGCAGAATAAAATTTGGCCCTTATCTCACACTATATACAAAAGTCAACACAAAATGCATTAAAGACTTAAGATTAGACTTTAAATTATAAAATTCCTGCAAGTTTCTTGACATAGGTTTTGGCAATGTTTTCTTGGATATGACACTAAAAGCACAGGTGACAAAAACAAAAATAGACAAGCAGGACTACATCAAACTAAAAATTTCTGCACATTAAAGAAAACCATCAACAAAACAAAAAGGCAACATACTGAATGGGATAAAATATTTGTAAACCATATATCTGGTAAACAGTTCATACCTAAAATATATAAGGAAGTCCTACAACTCAATAAGAATAAAATCAAATAACCTGAGTAATAAATGGGCAAAGGACTTCAATAGAGATTTCTCCAAAGTAGAGGTACCAATAGCCAACAGGCATATAAAAAGATACTCACCATCACTAACTATCAGGGAAATGCAAATCAAAACCATAATGAGATATCACTTCACACCTGTTAGGGTGGGTAGTATCAAAAAACCAAAGATAACAAATGTTGTCAAGGTTGTGGAAAAATTAAAACCCCTGTATACTGTGTTTGGTTATGTAAAATAGTGAAGCCATTGTAAATAGTATGGACTTTCCTGAAAAAATTAAAAATAGAACTATCCTATGATCCTGCAATCCTACCTCTGGGTACATATCCCAAAGAATTGAAATCAGCTTTTCAATCAGATATCTGCACACTCATGTTTATTGCAGCGTTATTCACCATAGCCAAGAGAAGAGAAACAACTTAAACGTCCATTGACAGATGAATGGATAAAAAAACGTGGTATAAACACACAGTGGAGTATTATTCAGCCTTAAAAATGAAGGAAATTCTGTTGTATGATACAACATAAATAAAACCAGAGGACACTATGGTAAGTGAAACAAGCCAGTCACAAATGCTGCAGGAATCCACATATATGAAGTATCTAAAATAATCAAATTTACAGATGTACTGAGTGGAATGGTGGTTGCCAGGGGTTTGAGGAGGGGAAATAGGGAAGTTCCTGGACCATGCTACAACAATATTCTCTCTTTTGTGTATAAGGTTTGGTGGACTTAATATTTTTTTATGCAGAACCTTCATGATATTTCTCCACTGCCTGACACATTGGTGGGTGAATTTGTTTTGATATTGGATAAATAGCCAATTTTCAAATAGTCATGAGTTTGAGAAGTCCTAATAAGAACTTTTCCATCTTTTCTCTGATTTTAGAATTAATTGTCTCACTTTGGGAGGTGCAGGGATAGAAACGTTAGAAGTCTGACACTGGGGAGTAGCCTAGAAACCAGCCTTCAATTTTTACCTCTCTTTAAAGAGGCTTCGTTTTTTATTCCGGAACACCATTCTCCTTCATTCTTTGTAGGTTAATTTTCAGTGAGCCTTGCCCCAACAACCAGCAAAATACTGATACCCATTGTCCTTATTTCTTGATTCCAATTTTTAGCTCTTTCTACTATAAATTGCATTTTTAAGGGACATTTGCCTCTTCCTTATTGCTATGTATTAGAGTATTAGCTTTTCTTTTTATTCAATTACATATTTAAAAATATATATATTTTGCAAGATAGTGAATACAATATGTTATTTCTATAAGTAATTGCCATTTTAGCATCATAAACAATCATATGAAATAATGATATTCTTTATCTTGAGTAAGTAAATTTGTCCAATTATAAAATTATCAAACTATATTTGTTAAATATTTTCTTGATCTAAACATTGGATGTTTTAAATAACATACGTCTTCTTGAGACATTCCTTGAGGTAATTTTGATGATTCTGTGTGCAGTCCTGAAGAGGTAACGCCGTGTCCTACAGGAATTACAGACCAGTTTCAATAACATGAAACAGTTTTGAACCCTGACTCCAACACTAGCTACCGTTACCTAATATTCTCACACCTCAATTTACCAATCTATGAAACAAAGATTAAAAACCAGATGCAGTGCTGTTTGGAAGGTTATCCATTTTTAAAAAAATGTAATTTTTACACTTATGTATATATAGATAGATAATATTATAGCTATAAGTAAACTTAGCCTAAATTGGTCTCTCAGTAAACTACAACTTTTGTTAATTTTTGCCATATCTAAAAATACAAATCAAATTTAGTAGGGTAGTTGAATCTTTATTTGAAGTCTTTTAAAAATATATGGCATATTTTACCCATTTGATTCTTTATGATTATTTTTTCCTGTCAGAAATTAGCATTTTTATTCAATAAGTAATTATTTTCTCTTTTTTTTTTCAGGGGATGTGAGGCTTTTTTATTCAATATATTTGAAGGTAACGTATTCAGTATATTTATTTACCAGGTTTCATATACACTCAAGTGTACATAAAAATAAAGTTTTTGCCTTCATGGCAGATTTTAGATACAGAATATAACAAACTTTTAGTGAAATTGTTGGTAAGAAAGCTTAAGTTAAAACAGCAGGTAGGATAGACAATGTCTCCAGACTTGGTTTGTATGTTTGTTTGGTGGGGAAGGAAGAAACAGCCTTTAAGTGGAAATGACGTGTAAATTGAGACCTAAATGAAAATTAGAAGTAGAATGGAAGAATGAGTGAAAGAGCAGTTTTTTACAGAGACAACAGCAAGTGCAAAATCCGGGAGATACCAGGAGAGGGTCCAAGGATGGCCATGAGGCCTACATCCCAGAAAGATGGGAGAATACTTATCAGTATGGAAATTTATTTAGTAGTTTTATGAGTTCTTTGGAGAAAAATTGATAGACGTTTTGTGGTCTTCTAATCTCTAAGCCATTCATTTCATATTATGAAAAAATTTGACTATTACTTTAATTATAACTTTTCATTTGGACTTCTTTTTCAACTATTTTAGATTTCCATGTATATTGCTGGTTTGATTTCCTTGATTTCTTTAAAAATTCTGTTTCCATAATACACAAACATTTATTCCTTAATTTAGCTATATTTTGAGTTTGGATACCCATGTTCTATTTTAGCAATTTAATGTTTTTGGCAATCTTAATAAATTCTTCAATTCCTCAAATGCAATGAACATTTTGACTATGTACTTATAATTTCATATCCTTCTAGAAAAGAGCTTTTCCTCACATTTATTTAAGATATTACTTACTCTGTATAATCTGTGAATGTTTAATTTTAAAATTTCATCATTTTACCTGTGTGTGTACATGTGTGTGTATTTTTGAATAAACTCCAGGATATCAAATTCTATTTTGATTTAAAGCATTTTTAACTTGGGCATATATTTATTTCTGTTTTCTTTACTTTTCAGTTATATCATGTTACTTCTTGCTAATGATACTTTTTAAAAACTTTTAGGAATATAGGATTATTAGTGAGCTAAATAAGTTTAGGGATATTATTAATTAAAAAAAATCTATGCCTGGAACTTGACCTGCTGAGAACTAGTCACTCAATAAATTTTAATTTAATCAATTAAAATTTTCTGCGACATTTACATTGGAAGATTGCAAGAGCACTGTAAATCAATTACTTTCCTGCAAGTCCAAGAAAATATAAGTTAAGCTATTTATTCCCTTGTTTCATTTGCATTTGTTTTATTTTTCTTCATTTCCATTTTGTTTGCTAGATCGAAGTAAAATCAGGCTTATGTTTACAAGAAAACTATTATCATGTCTTCTGATTGGGATCTGACCCTGAAAGATGTTTGTCTGCAAGGGTTTTAAAGGAGTGAATGCATGTGATGGAGGGGTGTTCATTCTGGGTGCAATAAATAAATGTTTGAGAAACTTAATAGGAATAGAGATCAGATCAAGAAGAGACAAACAGATTTAGAGCTTAATGGTTTATGTTTAGCTTGATATTTTATTTCTGGACTTGAACATTCTCTTACTTCTTTGAGACGAATGCGGTTTTTTTGAAGGAGTCACTGAAGGCTTGTCTCACTTGCTTGTTTCTCAGAGTGTAAATGAATGGGTTCAACATGGGAGCAATGGATGTCATTAGCACTGTCACACCCTTATTAATAACCACTGATTCCTTTGCTGAAGGTTTGACATAGACAAAGATACAGCTTCCATAGGTGATGGAAATCACAATCATGTGAGAAGAACAGGTGGAAAAGGCCCTTTTCCTTTGCTGGGCAGAAGAGAATCTTAGAATGGTCTTAATGATATAAATGTAAGACAGAACAACACACATAAGGGTTAGAATGAAGGTGAGCACAGCACAGACTATAACCAGCTGCTCTATGAGCCATGTGTCTGAGCATGAAATCTTCAAGATAGGAGATGCATCACAGAAAAAATAATCAATAACATTGGAATCACAGAATTTCAAATTTAGGAACAGAGTAAGTGGTGGGAGTATGATCAACAAGCCAGCCGTCCAACAGCAGAGGACAAGCATCTTGCAGACTCTGCTGCTCATGATGGTCACGTAATGCAGGGGTTTGCAGATGGCCACATAGCGGTCATAGGACATGGCGGCCAAGAGGAAAAATTCTGTTACTCCAAAGACATCAGTAAAAAACACTTGAATAACACAAATATTGTATTTAATTGTTCTGTCACCTGTTACTATGTTGTATAAATATCTAGGGATACAAGCAGATGTAAATGAAATTTCTAATAAGGCAAAATTCTGTAAGAAAAAGTACATGGGTGTTTTAAGGTGGGTGTCCACTAAAGTGAGAAATATGATGGTCAAATTCCCAGTTATACTTAACATGTATGTAATAAATAGAAACATAAAAATTGGAATCTGAAGTTGAGGGTCATCTGTCAGTCCCAATAGGATGAAGGTTGTTATTGTGTGGTTTTTCATTACTGACTACTGAAATTTATTCAATTTCATGTAAAATTTAGGGATATTTTATTGGAATAGCCAGATGTAAGATCAAAGTCAGATAGCAGTATCAGTGATAAAAATGTAAATATGTAACAACTAGTCTGGCCTCTATCCGGCTTTGTTCATCCATTTGCAACTTGTATTTTACATTTTGCCACTGTGACCAGGCACGTGTTTATGTTGTTTCGTTTTGAGTTTTAACATGCAATTTCCACATTGTTGGATCACTCCTCTGACTCTCCTGGAAGTATGTAATTTACACTCAGTGTCCACTGGATACACATTAAGGAGAGTATTTTAATGCACAATTTATTTGCTACATGTGAAGACATGTGTGGCCTAAATATACACCGCTGGAAAAAACCCACGTATTTCTTTTATGTTTTCAGTCTGTGTTTAGTTAAGTATGGAAAACACTCTTGACACCTTGTTATCACTATCACTAAGTTCAAAATCAAATTTAAAGTACTAAATATACTCTCCATGTGCCGGTCTTTTCTCTCTCCTTCAACCTTAGCTGTAATGGCAGCACCATATTAAGAGTAGAACTTCTGTAGTGAGATCTCCATCCTTCAGTATCTGGCCTTCCTGCCAATGTCTGTATGACCTTGGGCAAGTTTCCCAGTCTCTCAGGTCTTCAGTTCTTTAATTGATAAAATGGGGATGACAATAGTTATCTACCGTATACAGGAAAAATGATTAGAAGAAGTAATACATTTATAATAAAACCTGATGCATGGTATGTGCTTCATATATGTCAGCTGTTATTTTCTGGATTCCCACAGATAATACATGTGCTGTGAACTCAAAACCACAAAATCCTAAGTGGGACTTGCACTCTGTGTAACCCCTATCTTCTTTCCACTTCACGTTCCCTATAATAAAAATAGCAGGAATAGATTTATTGAGAAGTTACTGTGTGATAGGTCTTGTAGTAAGCACTTCACATGGATTATCTGTCTGAAAAAAGAAAAAAATCTCTCCTCCTATCTCCCTCCTTCCACACTCCATCTTTACTTCCCAGTCTCCCAAACTACCCAGACACAAATATTTATTTGTGATTTTCACTCTGAGCATCACTTCTACTGGAAAGTCTTCTAAAACTTGATTTTCTGTGTTAACTGGTCCTCATTTGTGCTTTCTCTTTCCTCATGTTATTACTTTGCATGCTGGCCAAACTGTTATCTGGCATCTCCTCCTTGCTTTAGCTGTCAAGCAGATAAATAGTTGTATCTTTCTTGATGGCTATTTTTGTCTCTTGAGGAATCTGTCAGTAAGATATTCAAACTGGAGGTCAAGGAATTTGCACATCTGAATACATAATTTTTCACATTATTCATCTTAAAATATATTATGAATATTTTTACATCTCTGTAACATAAATGCCCTTAATTTAATTCTATTTAATTTCAATCCAACATATTTGTATTGCTCCAATTTTTAAACCTTTTTTTATTTTTGTAAATTCCTATTATTTCAAAATTTCACCTATACTGAAATAGCTTTATGGATGTACCACAAGTTTTAAATCAATTTCCAACACACTTTTATGTATCTCTTTGTTTTCTACAATTGTTAAAGTGTCTGCAAAAAGCATCTTTTTATAAACATTATTGCATGATTTCATAATAATTCCTGGAAATAAAATTTCAAGGAAAAAGGAGATATTCATTTAGAATTTTTGTATACATTTACCAAGGTATCATTTACAAATTTTGTATCATGTTTCCTTCAACTTACTGTGTGACTGTATAATTGTATCCACACTGAAATCACTACAATATATCGTGTGCCTTTTTACAAGATTATCAACACTTTTATTTGATAAAAGTTTTGCTGCCATTGGATCTTAACTCACACAGTTTACACCATGCAATATTCACCCGTTCAGTCTACATTTAAGGTTTTTATCCTTGTTTTCTGCAGATAAAGATCTTTCCCCTAAATATTCCATTTGTCTCTCTTCAATGCACATTTTCATAATATTTTAAAAGCAGAGTTTAAGAACTTTCTAATTCTTGCTTTGGCTTAATAGTTTTTCTATAGTGTTTCCTTAACTATCACACTTAGTTTTACTAACATACTCATTTTTCTGATGTTCTGAATTAGTATCTCCCGGCTGTGAGTGTCCTTTATACAAATTAATAGAAAGCAATTTGCTTTTCAATTTCTTAGCAAACTCATTTAGCTAGTTATATGATTTGTTCCTTTAAAATATTCACCTTCTTCAGGGATTAGGGCAGTATCATCTCTCATTGCATGACGAGTTACTACAGTTAAAGTCCAAGGTTTACTGTCACCGTCATTGGAAAGGAAAGACAACAATGATTTTTTTTGAAAACATTTGACATTCCTAAGAACTGTAGGGATGCACCATTATAACTATAATAGATAACTTTAATTAAAGTGAAGGATACTCTTTTCAATCTTCCTATCTACCTTAATTCATCACTTCTCAACCCAGTAGCTCCCAGAGCTACCCATGGTAACATGTTCTTTCGTGCACCTTCTAGGTGGTAGCTCTTGTTCCAAATTACTCTTCATTTATTCCATTCATTAATAATCCTAGCTTTTAAGAGGCAAAGTTTAAGAAGATGGTTTGCATCTTTCAAAGGAGTTTACACTTTTTAAGATTCCAAGGATAATTAATTTTGTCAATATTATATTATATAAGTTGTCATACTGGATGATTGTAAAGTAGATATACACTTTTTTCTTTTTAAAGAGGAAAGAAAGGGTGTGGCAGAGATAACTTCTCACTGCATATTAATTCACATTACCTTTATGTAAACTATAAAAAGCAGCATTCAAAACTACAACTCAGAAAGATCTGTGGATCTTTATATAATAATTCAAATATTAATTACATCTGATTTTGGTAAATCATGTCGAATTTGCCTCTCAGAGAAAAATGACATATAAATTTACCAAAGACGAAAGTGAATGAAATGGCCACTGTACGTAGTCTTCTGAGAGTTAATAACAGCTTCAGCTGATTGTCTAACAGCAAGAGTCCTAAAGGCTAATTTGATGAAAAGGTGCTATTAGAAAAGTTTTGTGGGGATTTACTTGGTTCTCGGTTTATGAATCCACTTACCCTGACTGGTGCTCTGGAAGGGCCTACAACTCTGAGTTTTTTCATCTCCAACACAGTGAGAAGATTTTCAAACCAAGAACTTTGGTTCCCTTTAGGCCCAGAATATTTTCTAGCTATTTCTTGGTTGAAAGTAAAATATTGTTCAACTATTTCCCCCCCTTGCTTTGAAATCATTAATAGAATGAGTTCTCTGGATAGGGTAAGAGACTTTTACACTATTAAGATACATATTTGATTTATTTGCTGAACCTGAAACTAAATAATAAATAACTGGGTCCTTGGTGACTCAGGTTCAAACATCACTAATGAGTCTCCTTTGTAAGGAACTTGGGCAAAAATCCTGAAAGGTGCAGCAGTGAGGGCAGCGTCCTTAGAGACACACAGATGCAACATTAGCAATAGGCACAGGTCAAGATACAATAGTAAAAAAAACAGATGGTCAAGAAATAGTTTTCCTTTCCTGCATTTCTTCCCTACTGTCTGTGGAAGCTGAAAGATCACAACTCTATCCCACTTTCTTTTTTTCCCTCAATCTTTAAAAAAGATAACAAAATAAGAAAATGTTAGAACACTCAAAGCAGGTGATAATCCATTTTAACATGCTAAAGAAATATATGAATATTTAAAAAATAAAAATACTATTTCCATCTCCTCTTTTCAGTACTTCCTATTATATGGTCTTATGTGGATTCATGTAAAGATAGTTGTCTTTTAATTTATGTGAAGATACATTTTCTTTTCACAATCAAGTTAATTGTGGATGTGATCACATATAGTTTTGACATCACAATACTTATACTTTATTTTCACAATAAACACTGGTTTGGGTGTTCACTGCTGCTTTTCATTTTCCATATTATTTGCTTGGATTAATCCTGTGCACTTTTTTTTAAACTGTGGTATATGCTTTAGTAATTTCTTGAGATGCAGGCTGTAAATGTAACTTTTCTTTCATTTTTGATATTAGCAGGAGGGAGGGAGAGGGAGAACAAATAACATATAGGTCAAATAAGAAAGCAAATAGCAAGAGGGTAGGTTTAAACACATTACAGCAGTGATTACAGGAAACTTAAATGTATTAAAAATTGTCAGAACAAAGAGAAATCAGAACCCAATTATATGATTTTTTATGACACCATAACAATTTTCTGAGACACTTTATATAAGTACACAAAATGATTAAAAGGATAAAAATTATGGAAATATATATTGTGCAAACACTAATGAAAAGAAAGCTTTGTTAATTGTACTATTATCAGACAAAGCAAACCTTAAGCAAGAAATAGTACTAAAGGTTAAGAGGAACATTTCCAGTGACAAAAGGGTCAACCTAATGAGAAGTAACAATTGTATATAGCCAAATTTGACAGAACTATAAGAAGAAATAAACATTCTTGGAGGTTTGAACACAATTTTCTCAATAATGACAAGAGAAGAAAATAGAAAAACAGTAAGGATAGAGATGATCAGAATAACTTGACATGATAGACATGATAGTACTAGAATACTAATCCCAGCAATTGCTGAATATACATTCTTTTCAAGGACACATATGACATTTACTAAAAGTGTTCATATGCAAGGCAATAATGAAAGTCTCAACAATTTCAAAGAATTAAAATATTATAGCATATAGTTTCTGATTACAGTAGAATCAAACTACAAATCAATAACAAAGACAAATATGAAAATAGAGTAACATGCTTCTAAATAACTAGAGTCTAAGAGAAAATCACAATGTAAATTAGGATATATTTTGAACTTAATTATAGTAAAATATGACGTATCAAAGTTTGTGGACTATACCTAAAGCATTATTTAGAGGGCCAATATTTTAAACATATAATTTAGAAAATATGGTAAAGTAAAAAATCAGTGACCTAAGTGTTCATTTTAAGAGGCTACAAGAACAAACTAAAACAAAATAAATAGAAGGAAGAAAATAATAAAAATAAAATCAGAAATTAGTTATATAGAGGATAAATATAAGATAAAGAAAATAAACTCAACTACAAATTAATTTTTTTAAAGGTTAATTAGGTTGATAAACTTCTTGCAAGTATGTTCAAGAAGAAAGGAAAGAGAAAAAATGGAAATTATCCAAATTGACAATGAAAAACAAGAACCTCACTCTAGACCCAACAACTATTAACAGAATAGTAAGAGTACAACTTAAAGAACATTAGGCCAATAAAATAAACAGTTTGCACAAAATAAATTTATTAATTTACGTTTAAAACACAAGGGAAAGAATTAAGACAAAAAGAAAAAAATATATGAATATTTCAATGTAAGTCTAAATCATTGAATGCATAATTAATAACATTCTCACACAAAAAAATTAATGTCGAATGGCTTCAGTAGTAAATTTTTTCAAACATTTAAAGGAAAAAAATAATACTAATTTTACATAAAGTAATCCAAAGAAGAATAAAAGGAATAATTCTTGACTTGCTTATGAGGGCACTATAACTTTCATGTCAAAATTGGAAAGGATTTGCACGAAGTTAAATTACAGGCTGATTTATCTCATAATAAACATAAAAATCCTGAAATACGAATTTCAAATTAAAGAGTGATAAACACAAAAGGATACACATAATCATAAAGTGAGGTTTATTAGAGATATTCTAGGTTCACTTAACCACTGAAAATCAACATTAGCAGAATAAAGAGAAGAAAATATAATCATCTTAATAATGCAGAAAAAAATTTGATAAAATACAATTCCCACTCATTAAAAATCTCAGTAACTTGGAATAGAAACAAAGTTTGTTAGTCTGATGAAGGGAATGTACAAAACATTATATTTTATTTTAAATATTGAAAATTTTTCTATTGAATTGAGGTCTATGACAGGATGTCCACTCCCACCATTTTTATTTATCATTGTATTGGAGAGCCTAGACAGGGCAATAAAAAAATATAAATATAATAGTCTTCTGTTATTTGCATATTATTTGACTGTGTTGACATATTTCAAAGACACTATGAGTAAATTATTAGAATTAACTGCTAAATTTAATAATTAGTAATTACTAAACTTGGAAAGGTTGCTAGACAAAGGTCAATATACAAAAACAGCAGTACCTCTATGTATTAACAGCAATTTTAAAAATGAAATTTAAGAAATCCATATAAAATAGCAACATATTATCAAATGCCTAGGAATGAAACTACCAAAATACCAAGTAATGTCTATCATTGTTGTGCAGTCTCTAAACACTTAAAACTCTGAAATATTTTTTTACTTGTTTGAAGAATTGCCAAGGTTTTTAAAGTTCTATGAAAAAGGGCCAAGAAGAGCAAAGCAAACTTTAGGAAGTTGAACAAAGTTGTTCAAATTACACTGCTCAATATGAAAACTTATGATAAAGCTACTATAAATAAAACAGCATAGTATCGATTCAAAGATAAACATACCAATGGAATTAAATCATGCAACCTGAAAAAAATTCACTTGTGTAACAACGATTGATTATGACAAGGTTGCCACTGAATGCAAGGAGAAAAGGGCAGTCTTTTCAATAAATAATGCTGGGCTATTTGGATGTTCACATGGAAACGTTGAACATTGTTCAATGTTCAGTTGAACATTGCTCAAACCATACACAAAAGTCAGTTTCAAGGCCATTAACCTTAATTTGTAAGAACTGTGAGTGAAACTTACAGAACATAATTACCTACTTTCATGATAGTGAGTTAGGCAAAGACTTCTGAAACAAAAACCAAACAGCGCTATCGGCAACAGAATTTAAATGATGAATTCCACTTCATTAAGACTAAGAACTTTTGTTTCTCAAAGTCATTAGTTGTTTTTACAACATGAAAAGGTAAGACACAGGTAGAGGATAAATAGCTTCAATATATACTCCTGACAAAGGACTAATACATAGAAAATTCACAAAGTCCTAAAATTAAATTTAAAAAAGAAAGAAATCTAATAAAAAAGACAAATTTTCTGAATAGACACTTCACAAAATAGGACGTCTGACATCTAAAAAGCACGTAATAGGGCCGGCCCGGTGGCGCAGCGGTTTAGTCCGCGCTTGGCAGCCCCGGGTTCGCCGGTTCGGATCCCGGGCACCCGCCGACGCACTGCCTGTCAGCCATGCCGTGGCGGCGTCCCATATAAAGTGGAGGAAGATGGGCACAATGTTAGCCCAGGGCCAGTCTTCCTCAGCAAAAAGGGGAAGATTGGCGACGGATGTTAGCTCAGGGCTGGTCTTCCCCACAAAAAAAAAAACAAAAAACAAACAAACAAACAAACAAAAAAGCACGTAATAACGTTTCAACATCATTAGTCATAATATGGCTGAAATTAATAGGTTTGACAAAGTTGCATGTAGGTGAGAATATGGAGCAATTATAACCCTTATACACTGCTGATAGAAGAATAAATTGGTACAGTGTTTTCAAAAATTATTTGACATTATCTTTTAAGCTAAACATGGCCACCATATAGACTATCAATTCCACTTCTAATTCTATATTCTAAAAATATGAGTGCATAAGTCTGCTAAAAAGCATCTACAAGAATATTCTTAGTAGTTTTCTTTATAATTGTTGCATATAGGAAACAACCCAAATATTCATTACTGGGAAATGACTAAGTTAATTGTGCTATATTTACATAATTGACTACAACTTACAAATTAAAAGAATAAGCTACTGCTATTATAACATCATGGGCAACTGTCACAGACATAATGTTGAGGAAATGAAATCAGACCCAAAATAGTACGTTCTGTGTATTTCTATTCATATGATGGTCATGATTATACAAAACTAATCTTTGGCATTACAAATCCGCATAGCAGATACTGGGAGGGTATTGATCTAGAGAGGCATGAAAGCGATTTCTGGGATGCTGAAAATATGCTATATCTGGATCTGTGTGATAGTTACAGGAGTATCTACACTTATAAAAATTCATCAAGCTGGGGGCCGCCCGGTGGCGCAGCGGTTTAGTTCGTGCTTGGCAGCCCGGGGTTCGCGGGTTCGGATGCCGGACGCCCGCCGACGCACTGCCTGTCAGCCCTGCCATGGCGGCGTCCCATATAAAGTGGAGGAAGACAGGCATGGATGTTAGCGCAGGACCAGTCTTACTCAGCAAAAAGGGGAGGATTGGCAACGGATGTTAGCTCAGGGCTGGTCTTCCCCACAAAAAAAAAAAAAAAAAAAATCATCAAGCTGTATACATTGAATTATGTTCTTTACTATAAGTTATACCTTAATATTTAAAAAGTATTTATGTTTTTAGAGATACATATTTTAATGTTATAGATGAAATAATATATGTATTTGTTTCAAATCATCAAATGGGGTTTGGGAGGAATGGACCAGTTTGTAGATGAAACAAGATTGGCTGTAAATTAATACTTTGTTGACACCGTGATGGATACAGCAGTGTGCATTATGAAATTTTCTCTATTTATGGAAGTTTAAAATTAAGAGAAATGAAGTGCTAACACATGACCTGGCACAAGTAAGCACTCAAACATATTGGTTGTTGACTTTGGGATTTTTTTAACATTTTTGGACATTTCAAGGAACTTAGGAGAGTAGTTGTAATTACCCCTGGGGCTGAAAAAGGTAGGCATCTTGGAACAAGGCCTGTAGAAGTAGTAACTTCTCAGTCTGGGCCCTCAGGTAAGCTCTTAGTGGGCCTGAGCAGCAGGGGACCTTTATTCCTGCAGTGCAGGCCTCCTCCAGTTCCATGTCTCAAGACAGGTGAGGGTATTATTGCAATCTAAATGTCTAAAAACTGAAAATTTCTAAAAACTTAGCTGTCACCGAGTCCACTCATATCTACTTGGAAACACCCAAAGTTTGTCAGATCAGGTATTCAGGACAAGGAGAATAGAATTCATAGTACTGTCAGTCTGGGAGTGAGGGCATGGACTAGGCCACTAAAAAAAATGTGAGAAGGTTGGTCAAAGGTGCAAAAATGCTGTGGAAAAACATGTCACCAGAGAGTCAGAAATTTTGCAGCAGAATGAAATGGAGTTGGTGCTGTGGACCAGTTCATATAATGAGTTGCCAAAAACTCGGCCTGCAGTTGAAAGAGCTTCCCAAAGTCCTTGATCTCATTTCACTCCACTGTCCCTTCCTGCCTACTCAATACCGAGTATTGCTCCAACAAGCAGCATTGCTCAAACATTCAGATTCCCATTATTTATACAGTTTACACATATTTAAAAGCATAACTCTTTTTTTAAGGAAAATTAGCTATGCTAGTGGTTACAATATTTATATTTTCATTCAATAGTTTTTTTTCAGTTTTTAACCCACAGATTAATTTCACTTGTACATTATCAACCTTATATTAAAAAGACATATTGCATTTTGTAGTTTAAGCCTACTGTGAGCATTTTTTATTATTTAAATGTTACCTATACAGATTTCAATAATGTAGAGTTTGCTTGAAGAGTTTCTTGAAAATATCTTTTTCTGAAATTGTAAAGTTTCAAGTTTAGAGTTTCAAATTTCTTGAACAAATCTTTTTGCTGAAATTGTTTCTCTGGTGGAGCTTCCTTAAGTCAAATACAAAATATAGGGTCAAAAAAACAACTTGAATTCTGAGTCCACTGCTAACCAGCACTGTTTAAATATCTGAAGCGTTCCAATAGAAATATAACATGAGCCACAACTTAGAATTTTCTCACAGCTATATTATAAAATAAAAATAAATTAATTTTAATAGCATATTTTAATTATTGCAATATATTAAACTATCATTTCAACCTGTAATCAAAATAAAATTATTTTTGAGATATATCACAATCAAGTTCCTTGAAATGTCACTGAAATCTTGTTTTACTGCTTTTTTCTCAAGGCATCGGTGAAGGAGTTCACCACAGGAAGTAGTAAGCACTGTCACGCTTATCAATAGCCACTGATTCCTTTGCTGAAGGTTTAAACATAGATGAAAGTACAGTTTCCATAGGTTTACTCTGAA
Organism: Tapirus indicus; assembly: GCA_031878705.1. Lineage (NCBI taxonomy): Eukaryota > Metazoa > Chordata > Mammalia > Perissodactyla > Tapiridae > Tapirus > Tapirus indicus. The sequence continues at coordinate 141,735,718 of CM062918.1, read as the reverse complement.
TTGTAGACATTTCCTGCCTCATTTATATACATTCTATGTTGTTTTACTTGTTTTCACTTTTTACAACTTTTCATTATTTCCTATCATCTCAGTTTCTCAACAACCAATGCATACAGTTATAGATAAAGGTATAGAAATGCATACAGATGTAGATATACGACCATTTTCCTTACACGTTCATTTGTTTTTTAAGAACTGTTAGCACTTTTATTTCACTTATTTTCTGTTCAGATTAATCTCTTAGCCTGCGACTTGTAGAATATTCAAAATTGTAGGAGGCTACATTTTATAATTCAGCTTCTACATTAAGATGCAATCATTTGTAATAGCTTCCTCTTTTTTTTACTTTAAAATATTTTTGTTGTTTGTGATGTTTACGTTTTATTTAATGCACTGGTCACATATTCCTTCTGAAAGGTAAGGCATATAAGGGCAAGAAATTTGCAGGTGTTCTATTGTTATTTCCAGCACCTGAGATGGTGCCTGGCATCAGATACGCTCTTGGGAGCTAGAATAGGAAAAGATGATAATTATGCACAATTACTCTATCCAATAGATACAATTGTATCCAATAGATACAATAAACTTGTTGATTTTGATTATTTTGTTTTTCTTTGTAGGTTTCGAAAGCCTTGTTAAGGTGTGAAGTCATTCTTTTGTTTCCTGGAAATGTATTATATTTCCTTTTAAAGAGAGTTTCATGAAACAGCTTTCTTGGCAAGAAAGGAATGACTTAAAAACTTAAAAGATACATAGTTAGGAACTAATGATCTTTTTATGAAAACTTGATTCCTCTATGTTAGCAAATTCCTTTACTTCTTTAAGAACAATGCAATTCTTCTGATTAAGTCATTAAAGGCTTGTTTTACTTGCTTGTTTCTCAGGGTGTAAATGTAGGGGTTCAGCATAGGAGCAATGGAAGTCATAAGGACAGCCACACTCTTGTTAATAGCTGCTGAGTCCTTTGCTGAAGGTTTAACATAGATGAAAATGCAGCTTCCATAGGTGATGGAGACCACAATCACGTGGGAAGAACAGGTAGAAAATGCCTTCTTTCTTTGCTGGGCAGAAGGGAATCGTAGAATGGTCCTGATGATGTACATGTAGGATAGAACTACACATACACAGGTCATGATAAAAGTCAACACAGCACAGACTATGACCATCTGCTCTATGAGCCATGTTTCTGAGCATGAAATTTTTAGGAGGGGGGATGCATCACAGAAGAAATAGTCAATAATATTAGAGTCACAGAATTCCAGATTTAGGCCCAGGCTAAATGGAGGGAGTATGATGAACAAGCCAGCCGTCCAGCACCAGAGGATGAGTCTTCTACAGACCCTGGGGTTCATGATGGTCATGTAATGCAGGGGTGTGCATATGGCTGCATATCGGTCATAGGACATGGCAGCCAAGAGAAAAAATTCTGTTACGCCAAGAAGATCAGTAAAAAAGATTTGAATAATACAATTGTCATATGTGATTCTTTTGTCATCCGTTGCTATGTTGTACAAATATTTGGGAATACAGGCAGATGTAAACGAGATCTCTAAGAAGGAGAAATTTTGTAGGAAAAAGTACATGGCGGTTTTAAGGTGAGAATCGATGAAGGTGAGGGAGATGATTGTCAGGTTCCCAGTTACACTCAGCACGTAGGTGAGAAAAAGAAAGATAAAGATCATAACCTTCAGTTGTGGATCATCAGTCAGTCCCAGCAGGATAAAAGTTGTTATTGTGTGGTTTCTCATCATTGAATCCTGACTTCTACTCAATCTGCATTTAAAATTCAGAGATATTTGATATGCATACATATGCAGTGGTAATTAACAGAGGGAAAAACTATGCAAACAAATATATTCATTTAAAAAATTTGTTTACAGATATTATCAATACAGTGGTATCCTACTTTCCACAGTTGTGTATTTTTGGTCATTTCAGAGGAGATTTTTAAAAAATATAATTGATTTAACTACGCCCTACTCCAAAATATTTTGGGTGCTTTCCTCTCATCACGTGTTATTCCCAATTTATATTTTATTTTATGTGCGACTTGGATTTGATTTTCCCTTACATTGACTGCGAATGTTTTGTGAGACCAAGAGTTCTTTCCTGTTCACAGACTGAATCCTAAACTTCGGTATCACCTTCATGTGTTTCTTTGAAGCTTTGTTATTGATAAAGTACAAATATATCACAAGTAGTTTGGGGCTCACCATGTCGGCTCTCCACATGCATAACTGAAGATATTGAGCTCTAAATATAATTTTAAAAATTTGTGCTTTCTTTAACCAACTTCTTCCTTACTCACTCATTCTCCTGATTCTCTCTCATAATATTCTGTTTAAAACTACACTCATTTCCTACTGTGGCACAGAAGACAGGGAGTGTTTTTATATCAACTTTATCGTCCAGAATGATAATATGTGTTGAGTATAAAATACAGAGGTATGTAAAAAATCATTACAATTTTTCTTAGTTTTCAATTTGTTTGGTTAAGGTTGAAACATATTCCAAACTGTTGTTATTAATATCACTAACTACAAAAAATATCAGATTAAACTATTAAACCCATTCTTCAAATATGGCTTGCTTTTACTGTGACTCAGTTTTGTCATCTATAAAGTGGAAATAACAATGCTATCCTTCATATCTTGAAAAATTAATTGTTAATGTATAAAGTACTTATAAAAGTGCCTGCCTGTTAACCAGTAATAAATATATTTTAACTATTTCAATGACTTTGTCCATAATGATTTTCCTTTAGTTACCACACATTCAATCGTCAATATACTGTAATCATGTTTGTCCCCATGAATCTAATGAAACAACTCACGCCTAAGTTTATCAAACATTTCCTTTTTGCTGTTAAAGTTTAGGAAATTTTTTAGTAGAATGTATATTTTTAAGCATACAATATTCATAGCATTCTCTCATAACTTACCTTAATACCACATACATGTTTTACCTGCCATCTTTTTCCTTTCTAATTTCTAGACAATTCTTTCTTTGCAGGTCTCTCTTATGTTCATAATTCTTGATACTTTACTTCATTTTTAAATTTTTTATTGGATAAATTTGACATGTAACATTGTGTAGGTTTAAGGTATATAGCATGTAACTTTGATATATTTATATATTGTAATATGATTGCCAATTTAGTGATATTTATCACATTACATAATTACAGTACAAATTATTGTCTATTCATTACACTGTGCGTTAGGTCCATATGCCTTATTTACTACTCATTACAGGTTTGTACCCTGAAATTTTATGTCTTAATATATACACTCTTTTTGGGTATTTTTTCAAACTCCTAATCTACAAAAGTAATTGCTTTTTAGTCAAATATATAACCAAATGCACTCCAAACACAAAAAGTCCAAAAATCAGACTCTTGATTTTCCACACTCTTATCCTATTTCTCCCTCTGTGTTTTTTATAATCAAATGAGTATATTTACTGATTTTTTACTATATGCTAGATATTGAAATAAACGGTTTACATGGATTGTTCATCTGGAGTAATCTTCCCTCCAGTGCTCCATATTTCCCCATTTCATCTCTGTCCCCAGTCTCCAATTTTGCTGGGAATGCACATAGCCATTGGTTTTTAGTTTCTAGTTCCCAGGAATTTGTATGTGGGAGGTGTATCACTACAGCATGGCATTCAAATTATACTACTTTTAGATGACTTCTTATCTATTGTTGCTTAAAATAACCTTCTCAATTACTTTATACTATCCAAGATTAAAGCACTCAATACAATGTTTAATTAATACACATATTAGGACTTCCATTGCTTAATTTAATACTATCAGGAGAGATTCATTTATTAGAGGCAAATATGACTCAAGTTTCAAAAAAGAAAATGTAACTGAGATGACAGAATTTATAATACTTACACTCTGGCAGTTAATCATAGCCTCTCTCTATTAGTTATTTAACTATGACTATTCTTATAGCTACAACTTGAAAATGGATATGATGTTGAAAACTAGCGTGAGAATCTCCGGTCACTACTGATTGAATCTGGTCACCCCCACAGTCACAGCATCTTGGGAATTCATAACTTCCTTGAGATTTTTGTCTTCAGCCAGTTGCATCAACTTCTTTTTGATACATGTGGTGCTATCACAAGCCTAGGAAATGTTTTTTTTTAAACTTTTAATTACTGAAAAGAAAAGCAGTTCAAAGGAACTTCTAGTAGCTTTGGAAGAGGTGATGTTCTAAGTTATTTTGCTCAGAGAGACAATTTTCCAATTTCAAGCTTGATTTTATTTTATTTGCCAAATCTGCAACAAAAATAAACAAGAGAGTCCTCAGTGACCCTGGTTCAAAAATCGATAATGAATCATCTGTGTAATCATCTTGGATCATCTGACCTTTGGGTAAAATCAAACATACATAACACAGTAACAGTGGGAACATGCAGTAACTGTGGGAACATGGCCTTTAGAGACGGAGAAAACAACAGAATCAGTTAAGAGACTGGTAGGACAGCACTGACTCTAATTAAGAATAAAACATAGTCCAGCTTCTTTTAACTAATTCTTATCATGTAAGGTAGTTAAAAGATGATAGATCTCCCTCTCTGCTTTTGATTAGATATGCAACAATAAAAATTTTAAATGAAGAAAATGACTTAAAATAGAGATAACTAGAGATAATATTTTGAAGCTTAGCCTTCCATTCTTTTCCTCCTGCAAATATATCCACATATGTCACATGTAATAATTACAAATACATGAATATTAAATGAAAAATACTTCTACATTGGGATAGACAGATTGTCGTAGCTATTCTACTCCTTGATATGTGTGAATCTACTTAAGTCTCAATAATTGTTGCTATGCATCATTTTAAATCTATTTAATTTCAGTCCACTGTATTCATGTAATCCTCAGTGATTTAACCAAAATTTATCCATGTTGTAAATGTATGCAGTTTCCAAAGTTTCACCATTGTAAAGTATCACTCTATGAGTAATTATGCTGTTTCCATTTATCTTAAATCATTTAGCTTCTTTTATATTTTTTACAATTATAAAAAAATGACAAGAGGGGCCTGCCCAATGGTGTAGCGGTTAAGTTTGCATGCTCTGCTTTGGCGGCCCAGAGGTCACAGGTTCGGATCCCAGGTGTGGACTGATGCACCGCTTGTCAAGCCATGCCGTGGTCCCATATAAGGTAGAAGCTAACATCCCAGGGCCCATCTTCCTCAGCAAAAAGAGGAGGATTGGCAACGGATGTTAGCTTGGGGTTAATCTTCCTCAGAAAAAAAAATTATAAGAAGAATCCTTGTGAAAATATTATTTATTCATTGTCAGAATAATTGTTAGAAGTGAAATTTCTTTAAAATATTGATATTCATATTTAGAACTATGATGTACTAGTATTATTATGAGTAATAATTAATATGTTGCTTCAAGTCAAGTGTATAAGAGTGTCTCTGTGTATACACTCAAGCCAAGAATGTGTATCTTCTTTTCCTTTAAATAAATATTACCTTCATTCATTCCTGAACTGCCACCACAGCATGGGAACTGACAGATGGGTGGTGTGGTTCCATGACCAGGAAGCGAACCCAGGTCGCCAAAGTGGTGACAGCACTGAACTTTAATGACTAGGCCATCACAGTTGGCTCAGACTTTTTGGATTTTTGCTACTGAGTTGTTTGAGTCCTTTATACATTTTGGATATTAAGCTCCTATCAGATATAAATTTGCATATATTTCTCCCATTTGGTAGGTTGCCTTTTCATTTAGTTGATGGTTTCCTTTGATGTGCAGAAGCTTTTTAGTTTGATGTAGTCCCACTTATTTATTTTTGCTCTTGATGCCTTTGTTTTCGGTGTCAAATACAAAATATCATTGCCAAGACCAATGTCAGAGAGCTTATCCCCTATGTTTTCTTCAAGGAGTTATGGTTTCATGTCTTACGTTCAAATCTTTAATCCATTTTGAATTGATTTTTGTGCATGATGTAACATAGGGGTCCAGTTTCATCCTTTTGCATATGGCAATCTAATTTTCCCACCACTGTTTATTGAAGAGAATATCTCTTCCCTATTGTATATTCTTGGCTCCTTTGTCAAAAATTAATTGAACATTTTTGCCTGAGTTTATTTCTGCGCCCTCTATTCTTTTCCATTGATCTATGTGTCTGTTTTTATACCATTACCATACCCTTTTGATTACTATAGCTTTGTAATATAGTTTGAAACCAGGAAATGTGATGCATTCAGCTTTATTCTTCTTTCTTGAGATTGCTTTGGCTACTCAGGATCCACTGTGGTTTCATGCAAATTTTAGGATTTTTTGTTCTATTTTTGTGAAAAATGTCATTGGAATTTTTATAGGGATTACATTGAAAATGTTGATTGCATTGAGTAGTAGGGACATTTTAACAATATTGATTCTTCCAAGGAGGCTGCAGTGCTTGGAAGTTACAAGGAAGAACTTCAAGCCTCCTTGATTTACATTCCCTCTTCAACTCAAGAAGTTTTCTGTGCCTTAACTTACTCAATTCTATGTTATAGTGACTTATCTGACTCATGACTTTGAGGAAAAACTTAAACATAGTTGAGTGAGAGAATTCTGGGATTTACGATCAATCTAAGCACCAAAGAGCAAACACATTGGTGAAGAATTCCTAGAAGATGTAAAGTTTGAGAACATTCTAGGTCTCCTGGCTACTTTTGCCTATGGCATTTTGCAAATCTTAATGTGGTGGGTCCAGTAAAGTACTCAACTCTTTGAGTTGTGACATGAATGAATATATTTAAAGGGTAAGGTGAACCAGAAGTAAAAGAGCCCTGACATGGAATTATAGCCAAATTTTACATCCTCATGTTTTGAGCTTGTTTTAAGATGTGTCCAGACTGCTAACCAGGTACCCAGAATAAATAAAACAAATATGTTCTTCATAGGGTGATAACATTATTCTAGTATTAATTTTCTTTTACAAATAATTCTCAAATACTGTACAATGTCCACAACATAGATGTGAATTAACAGACACATGAGTAGAAAAGAGACCATGTGAGTGAAACAAAGGAAAAGTGACCAACAGAGACAGACCCATAGTCCTTCAGATAATGGAAATATGAGATATAGATGGCAATGAAGCCATGTTTACTGTTTTCAAAGGGACAGACAACAACATAAAATAATAACCATATTATGGAGACCTATAAAAAGGGGCTTAGTAGATTAGACAGATAACCAAATAGTTTTGATTCTGGAGAACAAAAAAGAGTATATAAACAGGAATATACTATATAACTTACAAATTAATAGTGAGATTTCAAAGATAAAAAAGAGAAACAAAAATTGGAACCAATTGAAAATAGCTGACAACATGACAGGTAAAAAAAATTACATTAAAATAAATGGACTGCAAAGAAGCCAGTTATAAAAGACAACATGTAGTATCATTGCATTTTTATGAAAAGTCCATAATAGGCAAATCTATAGAGAAAGAAAATATATCAGTGGTTGCCTAAGGCTGGGAAGATATGTGGGGAGAGATGAATGGAGTGACTGCTAGTGGATGCAAGGTCCCTTTTGAAAGGAAGAGAACGTTCTGAAGTTAGATAATGGTGAAGCATGCACAACTTTATAAATACATCAAAAAATCATTGAATTGTACACTCTAAATGAGTGAACTGTATGACTGCAAATTATGTATTAACGAAGCTATTTTTAAAAAATGGACTAAGTACTGCGGTCAAAGGAAAAGAATAAAAAATGTTAGATAACTTGCTAAAAATCTCACAGCTGGTAAGAGTGGTCACAGGATCTGCATTTAGAAACCATGATCTCAAGGTTAATTTTTAAAACTCTTAAAGCTGAGCAAGTGACTAAATTCTATTCAGTATATGGGAGTGGACACGATCTCTGCAAATCTAGGATATGAACTTAAAAGAAAAAGGCATACACACATTCTGTCTTTCCTCCCTTCTTTCTGGTTGGAATGTGGTCACAGTAGTGAGACATCTTAGACATTTGGCAGATGGCAACAAAACGGTATAATGCAGCAAGAGAGAAAAGGACCTGGAACCTGTCAAGACTTCAAAGACAAAAGCCGTCTTAATAGTGGAAACTTTTCAGAGACAATAAAGCTGATTATTATGCAATATTATTAATTTGGGAGTATGTCATAGTAGGCCATTGTATATCCTATATAAATTAGGTAGTTGTCCTATCATTTATGAAAGAGGATAAGAAAGGAGAATTTGTTTAGTGATGTTTGGAAGATCACTAGTAACATATAAAGGGCGAGATGCATGTAAGTGTATTAATAAATTTCAACTACGTTTTCACTCAGACCACCATACAAAGATAAAAATGGAAGAAGCATATTTACATTATAACCAAAACTCATCTTTGATTTCAAACATTTTGATACATTTAATTCTTTTGTCTTTTTTTCTGTTGACATTCTGCGTTGGCAGTTCAATACAGGCATCTACATCTGCAGGGTTTTTTTGTGTGTATGTGAAGAAGATTAGCCCTGAGCTAACATCCGTTGCCAATCCTCCTCTCGTTGCTGAGGAAGACTGGCCCTGGGCTAACATCCGTGCCCATCTTCCTCCACTTTATATGGGACGCCGCCACAGCACGGCTTGACAAGTGGGTCATCGGTCTCTGCTCAGGATCTGAACCTGTGAACTCTGGGCTGCCCAAGTGGAGCGTGCGAACTTAATCACTATGCCACCGGGCCGGCCCTACATCTGCAGGTTTTTTGCAATACCAAAATATATAAATTCCTCAAAATAGTTATTATCCATTTTCACCATCTTCTCTTTAATTTAATGTATTTTTCGAGAAAAGCCTGTAACATTTAAAAGTTTTGGTTATTATCAATTCAATATATGTTACAGATCTTAGAATTTTTGTTTTAATATTTTAGATGTTTTGCCATAATTGTAAAGTTTATAATTCTCTTTCATGAAAAAAACATTTATTTGAGTGCAAGTTAACTCTTTTGCATTCTTTAACATAGAATCATTTCTGTTTATCCCTGAGGGTACATGGGGAGTAAGTTTTCTTAGGTTTATTCTATTTAGTGCCTAAAACAGTACCTCCGCCACAGAATGTACTCAATACATATTTGTTAAGTGAATCAATCAATAAATCATTTGAAAGCTTTGGATTGAAAGAAACAATGTCAACCATTACTTATTCTTTTGCTAGAAAATGTAAAAGTGTATTAGCCTATATTTTTCTCTTTTGATATTTCTAATTTGGAGATATACTTCTGTTTTATTTGTTGTTTTGTTTTTTGATATTGCTAATTTGGAGGTAAGACCAGAATTTAAATTTAAAAAAACTATTAGGATGCCTATTTATGGAAGGATCCTAACAGAGATTTGTGAGGGAGATGTCACTAGATTAGGATGAATGACCGTGTTCTGAATAGGTTAACTTGACTAGGAAATTTGGTAAGTTCATTGTACATGTTCACTTGGCTTCACATTCTCTTATTTCTTGGAAAACATCGCATGTCTTTTGATTGAGTTATTGAAGGCTTGTTGGACTTGCTTGTTCCTCAGTGTGTAAGTGAAGAGATTCAGCACTGGTGTGATGGAAGTAGTGAGCACTGTCACTCCCTTGTTAATGGCCACTGACTCCTTCGCTGAAGGTTTGACGTAGATGAAAATGCAGCTGCCATAGGTGATGGAAAACCCCATCATGTGGGAAGAACAGGTGGACAAGACTTTTTCCTTTTGCTGAGCAGAAGAGAATCCTAAAATTGTCTTGATGACATAAATGTAGGACAGAACTACACACACACAAGGGTCGTAAAGAGGGTCAGCACCGCATGGATGGTAACAGTCCGTCCCATGTACCAAGTGTTTGAACAAGAGATTTTCAGGAGGGGAGATGCCTCACAGATATAATGACCAATGGTGTAAGAACCACAGAATTCCAGATTTAGGCCTAGGCTAAGTGGAGGGATTATAATAAATAGACCAGCTACCCAAAAACAAAAGACAAGCCTTCCGCAGACTGTGCTACTCATGATGATTGGGTAATGCAAGGGTTTGCAGATGGCCACATCGAGGTCATAGGACATGGCAGCCAGGAGAAAAAATTCCGTTACACCAAAGAAGTCAGTAAAAAACACTTGGCTGGCACAGGCATTATAGGTAATGACCTTGTCACCTGTTGCTATGTTATACAGGTATTGGGGAATACAAGCAGATGTGAATGAGATCTCCAAGAAGGAGAAATTTTGCAGGAAATAGTACATGGCTGTTTTAAGGTGGGAATCCAATAAGATGAGAGAGATGATGGTCAGGTTCCCAGTTATGCTCAGCATGTAGGTGAGAAAGAGAAAGATAAAAATCAAGACCCGCAGTTGAGGGTCACGTGTCAGTCCCAGCAGGATGAATGCTGTTACTGTATCGTTTCTCATTGCTGACTCCTGCCTTCTGTTATATCTGCATGTAACTTTGAGACATTTTATTATAGATTATTTGAACAGTATAAAATCTGTCATGTTAAGATTTTCTTACTTATTATTGCTTAAAGCATATTTGCATTTTAAATGCATACTCTGTAAAGGACTACTTTTGACTCCTATGGGTCTTTCATTTCATAGGAGCAAAGATGTCTTTTGACCTTCAAGAATTCTATGATGTATTTGCTTGACACTTTGTTCCTTCTTACTGTATGTCAGACAACTTGGGTTCACTATGCACACTCTGTAGTCACTTGAAGTCTCTGTTCCAGCTCTATGATTAATGAATTTTGTTTTCCGTTTATTGCATACACGTGTTTTTCTCCCCTGAACACCTCTAACTCTATCATGTGTGAACATGCACACACACACACACACACACACATACACACACAACATTTTCAGCTTCCCTCCTGACACTGCCTCCTTCTAAGGTTTCTCTGTCCCTAAGTAATCACTTCTAATTCACACTGGTGCAGAATAGAGAAGGTCTTAATGCACAATATACTTATATTTATGCACAGTTTACATTTATACTTTCATGAAGTGCTCTGATAAATAAAAAATACTACAAATCATATATCTCTCTGGTGCTTCTATCTGTCTGTTAGTGTTTTCTTCATCTACAGAGAAGAAATTGCTTTCAATGGTATTTATACCAGTGTATTCACATGTAAACTTCATTGAGATTTATACTTATGATTTGTGCAGTTAGTGAAAACTTATTTTCATATTTTCACTTCACATCATACTAACATTCCCTCTGTATTTTCATCAATTCCTATGTTTTGAAATATCATCTTTCAGGTGATCTTCACTAAAACTGTTTCTTTATTTTGTAATAGACCTCTCTCTATTTAGTAATAGTTCTCTCTAATGCTTGGATGCAACCCAGCATATTTATTTGAATATTCACATGAACTTCAAACTCACTATGTCATGAATAAAACTCATGATCTCTACCTCTTCCTCCTCCTCTTAATATGTTCCTTTCAATAAAGATAATAGACTACATTTACTGAGCACATTCCATGTGACAGGTATTTTAGTAAACACTTCTCACAAAACACCTGTTTTCTGAATTCAACCCACCTGAGTAACTTCTAGTCTTCCATTGGTTTTCTACTTCATCTGTAAGCCCTCTGGAAAGTTTCCTGGAAGTCTGGTGACTCTGTGATCTCTAATCCCGGTCACTGTGTTCCCACGGAAAACAACACTTGCTACTATTTTAACACTTAAGAAACAATACTGATTTGGGGGGGAGGGGCACTAAATGTGTGTCTTGTTCACGGTACAAATTACACAGCCCAGATACATTGTCAGCTGTCCAATAAATGTTTCTAGATAAATTTGTCTATAGCATGTTTTCCACACACCGACAAAGCTATTTTCCTTTCTGTTTGGACTTCTAATTCAAAGCACTTTGATATTAACTTCATTTATTTAAATTTTCTATGTTAGAATCTGTTGTTAAATTTCACTTTTCTTTTGATTTTGAAGAGGATCTACTTTTCTGCTTTTGTCTATTACTTTCATAACAGATAAAAGAGAAACTGTCTTCCCTTTGCCATATCTTCCAGTAAAATTCTGTAGATGCCATTGTCACTGAGAGCATCTATCTGTGAAATATTAAATCCAGAGGGCATGAACTTTCTTGATTCTGAGTTTGTGTTAATAGCTCTTCCACAGATTGTTTTAAGGCATTAACAATTAATTACGTTAGTAGGGACTCAAATATATTCATTTTAAAATAAGTGTCTCTAGGTTTGAAATTTCCCTAAACAGTGAATTATGAAAAGTTTCCCTTGGAGACCCCAATTTATTTGTGTGTAGACTCACTTTATTGTGTAAATCAATGTGTTGTACTGACATGGGACAGGGTCAGCTCTATCTAAGTAGCAACTGCAGTTAAGGCCTCAGGGTTCCAGTACCCAACATAAGGAAGAAGAACTGAACTAGGCTCAGGGTTTGCCTCACAGAACGCTCTAAGGGAATTGGAGACACATTCAACAGCTATATTAGCCAGACTAAGATGTGGGAAAAATATTCCTGCGGCCCATCTCCTCCCTTCCTCCAGCCCTCTTTCTAATCTCTCAGGCAACACATGCATCACATCGCTGAGCAAACTTGCTCAGCCCTGTCCCACTGGATGTCATTCATGCTCTAAACACGTTTTCTTTTATGCTTCTATGCTATCACAAGGTGTAATAACACAAGATCTGAAAAATGACTCACGGTGAAACGTGATTAACTGGCTTTTGTTTATTCTATTTTCAAAGATAAATTTGAAACGAGGACAGGGATTTTTAATGAGGGTGCAACTTTAGTCAATGGGTCATTCTTCTGGGAGATTGATGAGTATGCTTACACAGTTATACGAATATATATCTTATTTTTTGATGTGACGTAGATGATGTAGGCAATATATTTCTGGATAGCTATCAAGTTTTAATTTTTTTAAATGCTAATATATTCTTATGCATAAAAATCTTGCAGAAAATGACATTTATATATTCAAAGGTTTTACTGAATTCTAAGAAAATGAAAAAAAAGTATGCTTTACCAAATATAGAATTTTATCACTCATATTCCCAATTTTAAAAGACAAGTAAAATATGTTTTCCAGAGGAAAATAAAACTCAAATTCACAAACTAAGTATAATTAAGTGAAAAAATTTTGTCTCACTTACTATTATGACTGTCGATCATGGTTTCTGTTGGTTGTTTTAACACAGAAAATCTTAAAACTCCTAAAATGAAAATGGTAGTTCAGACAAAGATTTTCATATGAACTTCTTGTCACTTTTGCTTATGAATCTACTGTCATGTTCACAATAACTCTAAGATGCATAGACCTCTCTGAAGTATCAATCTTCAACCAATTACATGGAATTCCCTGTTATACTATTATAACTGCCTCGAAAAACAAAAACAAGGGGCCGCCCGGTGGCGCAGCGGTTTAGTCCGCGCTTGGCAGCCCGGGGTTCGCGAGTTCAGATCCCAGGCGCCCGCCGACGCACTGCTTGTCAGCCATGCCAAGGTGGTGTCCCATATAAAGTAGAGGAAGATGGGCACGGATGTTAGCCCAGGGCCAGTCTTCCTCAGCAAAAAGGGGAGGATTGGCAACAGATGTTAGCTCAGGGCTGGTCTTCCCCACAAAAAAAAACAAACACAAAAAAACAAAAACAAAAAACAAAAGCAAACATAATAATATAATACGAGGGTTGTGGAATGTCATGAGTCTTCTCTAGTTTCAGAGAAGTTGCTATTCTGAGCACATTTACTATATCTATCTTGACATCTGTTTTATTTGACAAAAATGCAACTAAGTGCGTAAACAAAGAGTTCCCAGTGACCCAAGAACAGAGTCACTGATGAATCTTCTGAGTGATAAAATTTGAGGTAAAAAAAGTATATCAACTATGGCTTCTTTGGAGACAGGGTTCTTGAAGAGAGGAGGATGCAGCAGATACAGGCCAGCAGGACAACAGAAGGATTTGGTTATAAAACACAATGTTTTTTGATCACCTGCACCCATTGCCCACCCTCACCCCCCGCCCCTGGCAACCACCAATTTGTTCTCTGTATCTGTGAGGTTGGTTTTTTGTTTGTTTTGGATTCCACATATAAGTGAGATCATACCGTATTTGTATTTCTCTGTCTGACTTATTTTACTTAGCATAACACCATTGAGGTCCATCCATGTTGCCACAAATGGCAGGATTTCCTTCTTTTCATGGTTGAATAATAATTCATTGTATAGATACACCACAATTTCTTTATCCACTCATCCATCAGTGGACACTTAGGTTGTTTTCAAGTCTTGGCTATTGTAAATAATGCTGCAATAAACATGTGGGTGCCTATATCTTTTCAAGTTAGTGTTTTTGTTTTCATCAGATAAATACCCAAGGTGGAATTGTTGGATCATATGGTAGTTCTATTTTTAATTTTTGGGGGAACCTCCATAGTGTTTTCTATGGTGGCTGCACCTATTTACATTCCCACCAATAGTGCAGCAGTGTTTTTTGTTGGATCTTCAGGGTTTTCTATATATAATATCTATCATGTCATCTGCAAATAGAGACAATTTAATTGTACTTTTTTTTGGTTTGAATGCCTTTTATTTCTTTTTCTTGCTTAATTGCTCTGGCTAGAACTTCCAATGCAGTGTTGAATGAAAGTGGTGAGAGTGGGCATTCTTGTCTTTTTCCTGATCTTGAGGGTGACATTAGCTGTGGGCAGGCCTTTATTATGTTGAAGGACAATCTCTCTATAGCCACTTTGTTGAGAGTTTTTATCATCAATGAATGTTGAATTTTGTCAAATGCTTTTTCTGCATCTATTGAGATCATATTTATTTTTATCCTCCATTTTGTTAATGTGGTGCATCACATTGATTAATTTGCAGATATTGAACCATCCTTGCAGCCTGGAATAAATCTCACCTGATTAGTTTTTGTTTTCTATTTTTTTTAAGTTTTCACTAATTGCACAAATCAAAAGTAATAATCTCAGTGAAGTGTACATGTGAATACACTGGTATAATTACCATTGAAAACAGGATATGGAATATGTTCATCATTTCAACAACTTCCCTTGTTCCTCTTTTGTAAGTGCCACCCTTGACAGAGATAACCACTTTTATCTTTTCTTTGACTTCATACAAACCAAATCCTACTGTCTATACTACCAGGTGTCTGAATTATTTGCTCCAACATAATGTCTGTAAGATTCATCCATGGCATTTTGTTCTTTTTAATTTCTGCATAGCTTTCCATTGCATAAACCCATGTTTTCATTCATTTTAATGATGCTTGTATATTCATTGTTTCTATTTTCTTTTGGCTATTGAATAACATTGCTAAATATATCGTTGTACTTGAGGTTTTCCAAATATACATGCATTTTTTAATGTTGAAATAAATGTAAGAGCCCATTTTTTGAGTCTTGTGATAGGCATATTTTTAACATACATAAGCATGGCCAAAAAGTTTACTAAAATGATTGAACCAACTTATCCTCCTTTCAGCAGTTTATCAGAGAGATAGGGTTGCTTTACTTCCTTGCCAACCTGGGATTGTCATTATAACCAAAGTGCCATTCTGGTGAGTGGTAATTGGCTCTCACTGTTGCTTTAATTCACATTCCTCAAGGAGGAATGATACTGAGAACCTCTCCATATGCTTATTGGTCACATGGATACCCACTTTGAGAACTGCCTGGTCAACTCTTTGTCCCTTTTTAAATTGGATTTCTTTATTGAATTTTTATTCAATTGTAGAAGTTCTTTATATCTTCTGAATATATTATGTTGCTGTAGTTTATTTACCTTCTTAAAGATATTATTTATAATAAGCTAATTTTAACAAAGTGCATTGTGTCAATGTTTTTCTTCTATCTTAATGCAGTTTTGTGCTAAGAAATATGTGTATATATATATATATATTTATTAACCTCAAGATCATTAAAGTATTCTTAAGTAATATTCTAGAAGTTCTATTCTTTTCAGTTTTCACATTTAGGTCTATGAGTCATCTCAAATTAATTGTTGTGCATTGTATGAGGTAAGAGTCAAAGGTCATTTTTTCTATAAAAGTATGTAGATGTTCTGGCACCATACTTTACTCACCAAACTGCACTTTTGTTGTAAATCAAGTGATTATATATGAATGAATTTGTTGGTAAACTCTATTCTGTTCCATTGATCTATTTGTCTATCTCTGTACACTATTATAATATTTTATTTGCTATAAATTTATATTAATTTTTGACATCTTACACTACAAGTACTTTTACTTTCTTCTCCTTTCTTAATATTTTCTTGGTTATTCCAGTTACTCTGGATTTTTATACAAATTTTAGGATGAGCTTGTCAACTTCCACAACAATATACACTGTAGAGGAGTTTATTGAATCAATAGTTCAATTTGGAAAGATTGATGTCTTAGCAACATCAAGTCTTTCAACCTTACACATGAGATATCTACTTATTTAGGTCACTCTGATTTCTCTCAGTTTTGTGGTTTTTCATGTAGAGGTTTCATAAATCTTTTGCTTGAATTATTCTTATGCAACTATATTTTTATGATATACTATATGGCATTCTATGTAGCCCTCATTTAAACAACTCTACTCCTCAGGTGTGTACTTCCTGGATTCTCAGTTAAATAACCAGGGTGTTCAAAAATCTCTCTTCACTCTGACTGGCCAGAACTCCTGTGTCTCCCAATCTCATGATACTTATACTTTTTCTTAATGTTGAGCAATTCTAACACTGAAGATAGAAAGGCAAATAAAAATCAGCCTAGGTCTTTTTTTGGAACATCTTTAAATCTTTGGCATGGGAAAAATGTACATGTAACCTATAAAAATATGTGCCTGGAGTCATGATAATGGTATAGTCTATAGTACCTGGATCATATCTCAGGGGTACTAAATATATTTTTAAATATGAGTTCTTGAATAGAGATTGGCTATTAGCTTTCTCAATTCTTTTTTGATTACTATATTTGGGGTATAATGGGTATTGAGATCAATAGTTTGGGGAATGTAATGCCAATTTTTAGGAGTTTCAGTAGATAGAGGGTTGTTAGAGATCAGAGTATCAAACACCCAGTGATGTGGGAAAAATACAGAGTAGATCATTGCAATGGTGAGTCTATTCCAACATGAACCAACTAATGACAAATAAATGATTTCTTGGACAACTGAGTTAAAGGTTTGCAATGACTGTCAATGGTTTCCATAAACATAACAGTTAACTAGGGTTGGAGTGAAATTTTTTCCAGGGATCAGTCTTGAAAAATTAAAGAAGTACTTCAATATCATCCAGTCTTCCATAATTTTCTTGTGAATTATCTACCACCAGAATCATGGATCCAAAACTTAGCTTGAATTGTGAGAACGTCTACAGTCCTGAGGGGATTCCTTGACAGCATGAGCAACTCTTTTGCCCATTTAGGTCTTCTTGTGTATGTGGCCAGACTTTATTAATCCAAAGACATTTTTATGTGCTGTATAACATTGCTGTTCTCCAAATTATTAAAGATTTTTGTCAGGGATATGATTGCATTGACTCTAAAAATGGTTTGTGTGGAAGGCGATGAAGGGGATATACTTCAGTGTTAGTCACGTTAGAGTTCCCATGTCAAGAAACATAACTAAATTCAATCTGGATGTGTTTACTCGACTGTTTTGGCAGAAATGTTTTTTTTTTTTTCCTTTTTCTTGATGTATTAGTTTCCTATTGCTGCTGAAACAAATCACCACAAACTCAGTGACTTAAAACAACTCAGATGTATTCTCTTACAGTTCTGGAGGTCAGAAATCTAAAACCAAGTTGTTGGCAGGGGTCATTTCTTCTGGAGCCTTAGCAGAGAAACTGCTTCTTTGCTTTTTTCAGCTTCTAGAGGCTGCATGCATTCTTTGGTTCCTGGCCCTTTTCTTGTGTCATTCCAAACTCTTGTTTCCGTTGTTACATCACCTCCTACTAATTTGATTCGTCTGCTTCCTTGTGATTACGTTGGACACACTCGGATAATACAGAATACTCCCATTTTAAGATTCTTAACTTGATCACATCTACCAAGCCCCTTTGCCATGTAAGGTAACATTCATAGGTTCCTTGGATTAGGACCTTTTCCGTTGGGAGCATTATTAAGCATACTGCACATCCAAGAGAGACATAGTCATGCCCTACAACTGCTAGAGGGTAGATTTTATTCTAGCCCAGGTGTGGTTGAGCAGGTGGGAATCATTTACTGAGTTTGGAACAGTTAATATTCTATCTCTAAATGTTTGTCTGATGAAATTTTTATTTGTCAATAGAGAGGGTCAATGGAGCTCCTTAATTGGCCAACATATTTTTTAAAGTTACCAAAAAAAGAAGGCCTGACACCAAGATAAGCCTTAGAAAGAGGCCTTTGTTTTGTTTTCTTCTCCACTTAGGGTGTTTGAGTTTCCTATTTCATGGTGTTTCTTTCTCCTTTGCCCATAGTGTGTTAGTGTTGCTTCTTCTTTCATTCATTGTACATTCAAGAAGATTTCAACTATTTCACTGCTCAACTCCAGCAGGAGTGATCAATGTGAATTCAGTCATCTGATAACTTAATTTCTAAATAACTATTCCCATTGAAATAGAATAGGTAGTGCAATTGTGGGATGGATTGCAATAACAAAGGTTATAATGTAGGAATTACTGAAAAATTTGTGGGAAGCTGGAAAAATCATTTAGAATAAAAGCCTAGTTCTGTGAAAATCAAAATTAATGGTCTTGATCAAATGAAAGCTCATATAATTTTGTAGAAAAAGTTAGAATGAGTTGGTAACCTCGAAACCTACATGATATTGATCAAGAGAACCTAATTAGCACAGAGCATATAAATAAGACCTGATTGAAGGGACATCTGTGCCTCAATGTGGCCCAACATTTAATATGGATTCCTGGATCTGTTAAAAGTCACGGGTCATGGCTAGTGGCATTTTTAAGCCCATTGCCTTGGTTTCATCGGGTCTTCCTGGGAATATCCACAATGATTAAATTCATGTATTCAGTTCTACTTCCCAATTTACAGATAATTCCACTTTTAGCTCCCTTCTTAGGGAGAGTGTACACGTGCTGTTGACCTCACTTTTTATTCAAACCTTTCTGTTTTCCATTGTTCTGTGTGAAAGTAAAAGTTTTCTTCTTGTAAATATTATATTAAACATAAACTATTTTCTAATATAAATATTTTCAATTCTTTATAAATTATGAATGCTTATGTTAAAATGGCATGCAATATTTTACATAATTTTTCTCAAATTTGCATAACAATTTTTCGGTTTTCATAAATTAGTACCTTTATTTGGTATCTGTAATTATCCTAAGGTGTCCCTTGGGGACATTCTAACATTAAATATGCTCCACTGGAACATCACACACTGTAACAAACACAGGCTTTGGGGTCAGATACAAATGGATTTGCATCATGAAATTTCCTCTTACCAGCTGAAACTCTGCTGATCTTCAATATGCTTATCTGTGAAGTGAAGACAACATAAAATACATTTTTAATTTATTATTATGTATAATAAAAAGTAATAGGTCTCTAGTGATTTTCTAAGTGTTAGCTGCTGTGATCATTGTCATCATGATATAAAGATGAACATCTTTAAGAGTATTTTTACTTCAAGGTATAAATACCATTTTTAATATTAAACCTTTTTTCCCTAAACCATCTTTCCCTCCGGTTTATTATTTAAAGTAAACAATAGAATAACCTATGGTGACTAGAATCAAAAAGGCACTCAAAAGTTGCAAATAGAATGGATAATAAGCACAATTACTAATCTAAAATATTGAGATAACCTCATTGTTTCTGTTTGTTTGGTTTGGTTTTAGTTTTATTAAGGCTTATTTAAATGTGAAGTCATTGTTTTGTGGAAATATATTATATTTTCTTATTGAGAAACATAATCCCAGTAAAGCTTCCTTGCCACGTAGAAAAGAATTAAAATCTTAAAGATAAAACTTAGGCTTGTCTGATCTTTTTATGAAAACATGATTCTTCTCCATTAGCAAATTCCCTTATTTATATAACAATGCAATTCTTTTGACTGAGTCATTGAAGGCTTGTTTTACTTGCTTGTTTCTCAAGGTGTAAATGAAGGGGTTCAGCATAGGAGCAATGGAAGTAGGGAGGACTGCCACACTCTTATTAATAGCTGCAGATTCCTTTGCTGAAGGTTTAACATAGATGAAAACACAACTTCCATAGGTGATGGAGACCACAGTCATGTGGGAAGAACAGGTGGAAACGCCTTTCATTGCTGGGCAGAAGAGAATCGTAGAATGGTCTTGATGATGCACATGTAGGAAAGAACTACACACACAAGGGTCATGATAAAGGTCAACACGGCCTAGATTATGACCATCTGCTCTATGAGCCACAGTTTCTGAGCACGAGATCCTTAGGAGGGGAGACGCAGCACAGAAAAAATAGTAATATTAGAGTCACAGAATTCCAGACTTAGGCCCAGGCTAAGAGGGGGGAGCATGATGAACAAGCCAGCCGTCCAGCACCAGAGGATGAGTCTTCTACAGACCCTGTGGTTCATGATGGTGATGTAATGCAGGGGTGTGCAGATGGCTACGTATTGATCACAGGGCGTGGTAGGCAAGAGAAAAAAATTCTGTTAAACCAGAAAGACCACTAAAAAAAATTTGAATCACACAATAGTCATATGTGATTGTTTTGTCACCTGTTGATGTATTGTACAAAAATTTGGGAATACAGGCAGATGTAAATGAGATTTCTAAGAAGGAGAAATTTTGTAGGAAAAAGTACATGGCAGTTTTAAGACGAGGGTCTATGAAGGTGAGGGAGATGATTGTCAGGTTCTCAGTTACACTCAGCACGTAGGTGAGAAATAGAAAGATAAAAATCACAATCTTCAGTTGTGGATCATCAGTCAGTCCCGGCAGGATAAAAGTTGTTATTGTGTGGTTTCTCATCATTGAATCCTGACTTCTATTCAGTCTGCATTTAAAATTCAGAGATATTTGATATGAGGAGAGTGATGTTAACATTGCATAGAAATAATTAATCACTGAACAAACTACACAAAATCATCTGACATGCATTTTTTAAAAAATTTCGTTATAAATGTTATTATTATTAGGTTCCATAGTGGTATGTTTTGGTAATTTCAAAACATATCAGATTTTTACCTATACCACACTTCAACATAATATGAGTCCTTTCTTTCACTGCTTTTTATTCCCAATTTGTTTTATTCTTATCTGCACCTTGGATTGGAGTTACTCGTATAGTTGTGATTTACTCCAACTGAAGCTAAATTCTAAAACCAAATCTTAAACTTCTTAAATACTTCAATATTTTTCTTTGTAGTTTGGGTTATAGATAAAGCACAAATATTACACAAATAGTTTGGGGCTTACTATACAGGATTTCCATATCTAATGCTTAAGATTTTGAGTTCCAGCATTATTCCAATTTTTGAACTCACATTTTGTTCTCTAATCATCTTTCTCCTCAGTTGCTTCTTTTCTTGTCTCTCCCTCAGGATTGTCTGTCTAAAATTTGTAGTCATTGTCTATTGTGCAGAAAACAGATGGTATATTGGTGAGAAATTTATTGTTTAGAATGTTAAGATATGTTGGCTGTGACGTTCACAGGATTGTATGACATTATTACAATTGTTTTTAACTTGTAACCTATTTAGCTAAGATTTAAACATTCCAACATCTTGGTACCGATGTCATTAAGTACAAAAATCAGATTTAAAATGCTAATCCCATTTCCTAAGCACTGTTTGCTTCCACTGTGATTCAGTTTTATCATCTCTGAAGTGGGAATAATAATAGTATCCTTCATATGCTATTTTTAAAAAATTAAATTCATGTATATATGAAACTTAGAAAAGGGCCTAGCTCATAATAACAAATATATGCTCATTATTTCAATGTCCTGGCTCACAGTATTTTTCCTTTTGTTATTCAGCAACCATTCATTTTTCACTGTATATAATCACACTTTTGCTCCCATCCTTCTAATGAAAGAGGTTTTGCCAAAGTTTATCAAAGACCTCTTTTCTTTTTTGGTATAAAACAGTAGCTGACTTCTATGTGGAATGTGTTTTTTGATCACACACTATTCTTTATATTCTCTCATAACTTACCTTATGATCACACACACTTTTTCCCTCTTACCCTTTTATTTCTAATTTCTGGGTGTTTGTGCTTGTTTCTTGTCTCTATTATGTTTATATTTCTCTGTCTCCTCTCTTAGTTCCTTTAACTTAACAAGTACACTCTAGACATTTTCGTGAACTCCTAATTGCTTAATCTCCAAAAATAATTGCTCTTCAGAATCTCAGGAATGTAGTCAAATACACCTCAAATTTAAAATTGTCCATACTTCCCTCTGCTTCTTTCTTTGATTTTCTTATAATCAAACCAATGGGTTTGGCTGGGTATTGAATTTATTGCTTTACATGGATTATCTACCTGGAGTAATTTTTCCTTTGATGCTGTCTGTTTTTTCACTTATCTCTGTGTCCCAAACCCCAGTTCCACTTGGGATGCAAATACTTGGTCACTGGTTTTTAGTTTAAGTGTCTATTCTTCTTGGAACCTAATGAAACTCTGATATATGGGTTGGGTGTCATTCAGAGCAATCCATTCTTACTCCTATGTTAGTACTACCCTGACGATGTGCCGTTTTGAGATGAAAGTGTTGCTTTTTAACTAGAGCAGCTTCTATAAATAACACATATTCGATGCCTAAAAACAAAGTTACTGACAAAAATATTGTCAGATTTTCCATCTGAAGCTATACTATTCTTATTTGGGATGTATTTAAAAAATGCTAGGATATATTGAATGTACTTGTTTAATTTGCCATATTCAGAGTCTAACATTTTGACTTTTTTTGTTTTGTTTTTGAATTTATTTTCTTTCTTTTTCTGGCTAGTGCAGTAAGCCTTATCATGAAGAAACACCACACTGATTATATCCATTACTTTCATGCCTGAAAAAAGTGATAGTTACCTTCTTCTCCTTGCCTTCTCTGCCAATCAGAGAAAGAGTTGTATATTCAAGAGGAAGAGTTGTATCCTCATTGATACTACTTTTGCTTTCCTGATGCATCTCCCAGTGGGGTATTAAAATCAGAAGCCAGAGACTTTGACGTAAATTTGTGGCAATATGTTGTCTACAGATTTTTTCTCAACTAACACAAATGAAATACTACACTAGCTTCTCAAATATTTTCAAAGTTCAATCAGTGCTGCTCAAAAAGGAAATTTTCCTACAATTTGTGCTAAAGCCTCCAATTTGTTTATCATATGAAAAGTTTCCCTATATTACTTTATAATCTTCCCTCCATCCTGAGATAAGGGCAGTGTCAGCTCTGATCGTGTGTCTGAGTCCCAGAGTTAAATCTCAGGAATGACAGTCACTATCACAGAGAAGGGGCAAGGACTTGCTCATGGTTTGCTTGGGAGCTCGGATGCTCCTGTGTAATGTATGTCCACTCCTGACATTTACAACAGATCATCATGAGATGCAGTGAAGGATATTTCTGCAGTCACCTCCCTCCCTGCGTCTGCTTCTTCTCTATGTATAGAGACTGTGCTTCCCTGTGGCAACTAATGCAGCCCTACTAACATTTATAAAGTCATTTTTTTCTTCTAGTCATTAAAACTGTACTTCCATGAGAACTATGATATTACAGTGCAGGTGTTGAATAATGTATTTATCTGGATTATTATTGACTGATGACTGTTTGTATTACATTTAAGAGATTTTTAAATTTTGATTTCTAATGAGATGATGCCATGTGAGCCAAGTTGTCAATTGATTTTTTTGTTGTTGGGGAAGGATATTGCTTCTTCATGTCCCTCAAGTTATACTACCTTTAGATGACTTCCTACTTATTGTTGCATAATATGCTCACATCAGTGAACACAAACTATCTAAGAATAATACATTCTAAAAATAACATTTCATTAATCTCCATATTAAAACTCATCTCTCAGTTTTATAGTCAGGGAAAATCCATTTCCCAAAACCAAATATGACCCAATCTCATCAAAAGATAATATAACTGAAAAGATAGGATATGTCATACTTGTACTTCTAGCAGTTAGTCATAGCCTTCCTCGATGAGTTGTTTAACTACAATTCTTCTTTGAACTACAAACTTGACAATGAATGTAATGTTGAAAACTTGCATGAGAGTTTCTGCTCACTCCTGATTGAATCCGCGCCCACAGTTACAGAAGCCTGAGTGACTTGAGATACTATTCAATCAATTGCATAAACTTCTTCAAGACAGATGTACTGTCATAAGCCCAAGAACTTCCAGCAGTTTTGAAAGAGCTGATGCTGTAAGCTAACATTGCCTAGAGGTTTTTCCAGTTTTAAGCTGGATGTTTGTTTATTTGCCAAGTCTGCAACAAAGTTGTTTATTAACAAAAGAGTCCTTGGTGACCAGGTTCAAAAATCACTAATGAATCATTTGTATGATGAACTTTGGGGGAAAAAATCAAACTTAACACAATAACCGTGGGGACACAGCCTTTAGAGATGGGTGAAAGCATGGGAATCATTTAAAGAGACTGGTAGGAAAAAAAGAAGAATCTAACTTTTAAAAACTAGTGCAGTTTCTTTCAATTAATCGCTGTCATGTAAGCTCATTAAAATCCTCCCTTTTCTCCTTTATCAATTTTTACTAAATGAATAAATGACACACTTCAGACATTTGATAAAACACTAAAAAACAGGAAAACACTGGGGAAAAGAACAAGGAAAATAACTTTTAAAAATGGTAGGAAATGCTAATGTTTTGGAGTATATCCTTCCATACTTTTCCTCCTGCAAATATGCCCATGTATATCATAGGTAATATTTACAAATGTATGAATATTAATTTTAAAAACACAAACTGAGATATATAGCTTGTCACATGCTATTTTAAACTTAGATGTGAATCTAACTTTAACCTAATAATTATTGACACGCATTATTTTAATTCCATTTAATTTCAGTCCACAGTTCGAGTGTAACATCAGAGTTTAAATCAAACTTTGCTGTTGTAAATTTATGCTGTTTACAATGTTTCACCATTTAAAAATGTAGTCAGATGGTTATCCATCAGTTTATTTAGTCCCTTATGAATCATTTTAGATTCTTTTCCATTTTTCACAATGGAAAAACACCTACAAGAAGAATACTCATACAAACTTTTTTTTGGCACATTGGCAGAATAATTGCTAGAAGTAAAATTTCTTCCACAAATTGGTTGTCCATATTTAGAACTATAGTGGATTAGTAATATAAGGTAAAGTAATTAAAATTCCCCTTCAAGCCAAGAACATAAGCACCTTTGGATATAGACTCATGCTATGAATTAGCATCTTTTTTTCCTTTACAGAGTATGAAAATTATTACCTTAATTTAACCAAGGAATGATCTGGATCAAGGCTGCGTTGCAGATTTTTTTGAGGTGTAATTTACATAGAATAAAATGTACCCATTTTAATTTTACATTTTGACGAATTTTGACAAATGTTTACACCTCTATAACCAGAACCACAATAAAGACAGAATATTTCTATCTCCCCAAAACACTTCTCTTTTATGTCCCTTTGTTAACATTCACCATGTCTCCAGTCCCAGGCAACGAGCCATCTACTTTCTCTCATTATAGATTTAGTTTATAAAAAGCCTCTGGTGTTTTCTTGAGTTTTATATGAGTTGAATTATAAAGTATGTATGCTTTTCAGCCTGGCATCTTTCACTTTGCATAAAGTTTTTGAAATTCATACTTGTTATTGCATGTATCACTAACTCATTTTTAAAATTAAAGCTTTATTTAAAGGGTGAATACCATAAAATTTACCATTGTAAGGTATACAGTTTTGTGGGTTGTAGTATATTCAGAGCATTTTTCAATTATCACCATTATCTAATTCTGGAACATTTTTATCGCCCCCAAAAGCAAACCATTAGCAGTCATTTCCATTCTCCCCTACTTCCGGTTGCTGGCAACCAAAAGCTACAGTCTGTCTCTGCAGAATTGTCAATTCTGGAATTTTCATATAAATAGAATCATAGAATATGTGGTTTTTGGTGACTGGCTGTTTTTATTTAGCATAATGTTTTCAAGGTCCATTCATGTTGTTGCATGTATCAGTTCTTCATTCCTTTTTTTGCCAAATGATATTCTATTGTGATAATACATCATACTTTGCTTATCCATTTATTTGTTGATGGACAATTGGGTTGTTTCCACTTTTTGGCTATTATGAATAACGCTATTATGAGCATTCAGGTTTAAGTTTTTCTGTGTACATATATTTTCAATTTTCTTTGGTATATACCAAGGAATAAAATTGCTGGGTCATTTGGTTACTCTATGTTTAATTTTTGAGGAACTACAAAACTGTGTTCCAAACTTGCTGTACTACACTATGAATATTCAGCAAAGAAAGATTGTTCCAATATCCTCACATCTTTGCTGACCCTTGTTTTGTCAGTCTCTTTTGTTTTAGCCATCCCAATGGGTATGAAGTGGCATCTCATTGTCGTTTTGATTTGCATTTCAATCATGACTAATGATCTTGAGTATCTTTTCATGTGCCTAATGGCTGTTTATATACCATCTTTGTAGAAATGTCTATTCAAATACTTTGCCTATTTTAAAATTGAGTTGTCTTTTTGTTATTGAGTTGTTAGAGTTCTTTATGTGTTCTCTATACAAGTCCCTTATCAGATACAGGATTTGCAAATATTTCTCCCCTCCTATGGGCTGCCTTCTTGCTTTTTTAATGGTGTCCTTTGAAGCACAAAAGTTTTAATTTTGATGAAGTCCAATTTATGCATCTTTTTTTTTTGTCACTTGTGCTTTTGGTGTCATTTCTTAGAAATCATTGTTTAATCCAAGACCACAAAGATTTAGTGTACTTTTCTAAGAGTTTTGTATTTTTAGCACCTACATTTAGGTCTTTGATCCAATTTGAGTTAACTTTCATGTATATTGTGAGGTAGGGGTCCATCTTCATAATTTTGTATATGGATACACAGTTGTCTCAGCACCATTTATTAAAAAACTGTTCCTTCTTCATTCGATTATCTTGGCACTCGTTGAAAATTAGTTGACCCTAATTGTAAGGGTTTATTTCTGCATCCTCAACTCTAATTTATTGGTCTATATATTTATCCTTATCCAGGATACTGTTTGGTTTAGTGTAGCTTTATAGTAAGGTTTGAAATCAATAAGTGTGAGTACTCCAATTTTTATTTTCCAAGATTTTTTGGCTTATTTTGGTTCCCTTGCATTTCCACATGAATTCTACTGTCAGTGTACCACTTTCTGCAAAATAGGAAGCTGAAATTTTGATAGGGATTGTAGTGAATCTGTAGATTAATTTGGGGAGAACTGGCATCTTAGCAATATTAAGTCTGCCAGTCCATAAATATGGGACGTCTTTCTGTTTATTAAGGTCTTCCTTAATTTCTTTCAATAAACTTTGTAACTAATTTTCAGTGTACAAATCTTATACTCATTTTGTTAAATCTATTCTGGAGTATTTTATTCTTTTTAATGTTATTGTATATGGAATTGTTTTCTTAATTTCATTTTCAAGCTGTTCATTGCTCATGTATAGAAATGCAAATAATTTGTGTTATTGATCTTGTATCCTGCAAACTTGCTGAACTCTTTTTTTTTAGCTCAAATAGTGTTGTGTGGATTTTGTGGATTTTCTATATACAAGTTTATGTCATCTGCAAATATAGTTTCACTTCTTCCTTTCCTGTCTTTTTCTTTCATTTCTTTTTTCTTTCTCTAATTGACCTGTTAAAAACTTCCAGTACAATGTTGAATAGAAGTGGTGAAAGCAGACATCCTTTCGTTGTTACTGATGTTAGGAGGAAAACATTCAGTCTTTCACCAATATGTACGAGGTTACCTGGGACTTTTTTGTAGATGCTCTTTATCAAGTTGAAGAAGTTCTTTTCTATTTCTAGTTTTTTGAGTGTGTTTATCTTGAAATGGTGTTGGATTTTGTCAAATGCTTTTACTGTGTTTCTTGAGATGATCATGTGGTTTTTGTCCTTTAATCTATTAATAGAGTGTGATAGATTCATTGACTTTGGATGTTAAATCAGTCTTGTATTCTTGAGATACATCTCTCTTCATCATATATGGTATATAATCTTTTTTTTTTATATTGATGGATTTGGTCTGCAAGTATTTTGTAGAAGTTATTTGGGTCTATATTGATAAGGAATATGTATTCATAAGGTCTATAGTTTTACTTGTGATGTATATGTCAGGTTGTGGGGTCAAGGTAATACTGGCCTTGTGGAATGAATTGGGAAGTGTTTTCTACTATCTCCATGAGTTTGCAAAAGACTGATCTTAATCATTCTTTAAACATTTGGTAAAATTCACAATTGAAAACATCTAGCTCTTGAGTTTGCTTCATGGGAAGTTTTTCTTATTACTAATTCAAAATCTCTACTTGTTATAAATCTATTAAGATTTTCTATTTCTTCTGAGTCAAGATTGGTGGTTTGTGTTTTTCTAGGAATTTATCCATTTCATCTATGTTATCTAAAAAGTTTATGGTTGTCTTAGAATTTCCTTATCATTCTATTTATTACTGTAAGGTTTAGAAAAGTCCACTCTTTTCTTCCTGATTTTAGAAATGTGAGTCTTCTCTCTTTATCTTGTTCAATCCAACTAAATATTTTTTAATTTTGTTGATATTTTCAAATAACCAACTTTTGTTTCATTGATTTTTTTCTAATATTTTTCTATTCTCTACTTCATTTACTTCTCCTCTAATCTTTTTCTTTTTTCCTTCTGCTTGCTTTGGGTTTATAGTGCTTTTCTTTTTATATTATTTTTTGTTATGAGAATTTCATATTTTATTTTTTGCAGCTTTTTTGAGATATAATTGACATACAGCACTGTATAATTTTAAGGTGTACAGCATAATGACTTGACCTACATATTGTGAAATGATTATTAAAATAATTTTAGTTAATATCAATCATGTCATATAGATACAAGAAAAAAGAAATGTTTTTTTCCTTGTGATGAGAACTCTTAGAATTTACTCTCTTAACTTTCAAATATATCATACAGCAATGTTAATGATAGTCATCATGTTTTATGTTACAGCTCCAGTACTTGTTTATCTTATAACCAGGAATTTGTACCTTATGACCATCTTCATCCAGTTTCCACCCAGCACCCCCACCTCTGGTAACCAGAAACCTGATCTCTTTTTCCACGAGATTTCTTTCTTAGATTCCACATATAAACAAGATCATACAGTATTTGTCTTTCTCTGTCTGACTTATTTCACTTGGCATAATGCCCTCAAGGTCGATCCATGTTGTTGGAAATGGCTGAATAATATTTCATTGTATATTATGTAACATTTACAGATTCAAAGAAATTTTCTTTTTTGCATTTTTGGTTTTTTATTTTACTGAACTAGAGTCAACAAAATAAACTACAACTTAATTTCTTTCACTTGGAAATGGACATTTGATATTCTATCATTTTGTAGATCTAAATCTATTTGAAAAGAAAGTTTCTTTATTAAAATCAGATATATATACACCCAAACCTTCACTTATAGGTGGGATTGCATGATCAATGTCTAGTTTTGATTTTTTCCCTGTCTCATTCTATCCATTCTTCTTTCTGATTGTATCAATTAGTTTCTGCTTCAGATAACCTGCATTAAAATTTGCCTTCCTTTAATAGTCCACATGCTCAGTGACTATATACAAATAAATACATTAATATTTCTCTCTATTTTTAATCTATACATAAACACATATACATGCTTATATTAAAATTTTCTAACCAAGAATATTGATTACCTTTCTTTTGTTTTAATTATATTTTATGCTCTTTTAAGGGATTTTATACTTTATTTGTATGTATGCTGTACTTTTATGTTAAATTTGTTCTCTTGGGAAAAACAATTATAGGATGGTTTCACTTATATGTGGAAGATAAGCAAACAGACACATAGATAGAATAGATTGATGGGTTAGCAGAGGGCAAGGGGGCAGGAGGAGGGCAAAAGGGGTAAAGAGGCACATATGTATGGTGACAAATAAAAGCTAGACTATTGCTGGTGAACACAATTCAGTCTATACAGAAACTGAAATATAGTAATGTACAACTGAAATGAATATAATATTATAAACCAAAGTGACCTTAATAAAAAAAAGAAATACAAAAAAACTATTCTCTTGGTAATTAAATTTTTATGACTATTATGACTGAAATAATATTTGCTTGTTGATTTCCTGTTGCTTATTGCTATTGCAGTCTACTGATTTTTAAATATTTTCCATTTTTTCAGCTAGAACACCAAATTCCCATATTAATTTCACTTGTTTCCTATCAGAGTTTCTTGAGTTTTCTGGATATGTAAGAATGCCCTCAGGGGGGAAAATAGATGGTGAACCTCAAAAATAAAATGTCTGTGGCCATCTATCCTTGTTTTTGAGATGTTTTAAAAATATTTTCTTTCACTTAGTTGGGAGTGAGGCAATTCTTTTGATTGAGTCCTTCAAGGCTTTCTTAACTTGATTGTTTCTCAAGGTATAGATAAATGGGTTCAATGTAGGTGAAACAGAAAAAATGAGCAGTGAAACTACTTTATTAATAGTCACTTCTTCCTTTGCTGTCGGATTCATATAGATGAAAACGCATGTGCCATAGGTGATGGAAACCACAATCATGTGGGAAGAACACGTTGAAAGGGCCCTTTTCCTTTGCTGAACAGAAGGGAATCTAAAAACTGTCTCGAGGATAAAAGCATATGACAAAACGACACAAGGAAGAGTCACATTCAGGGTCAGCACAGCACAGATTGTAACTGTCTGTTCCATGAACCATGTATCTGAACATGAGATTTTCACTAAGGGAGATGCATCACAGCCAAAATGATCAATCACGTTAGAGTCACAAAATTTTAGGTTTAAACCCAGGCTAAGTGGTGGGATTATTATACATAAACCAGCCGTCCAACAGCAGACGACGAGAATCCTGCAGACTCTGCTGCTCTTGATGACCACGTAATGCAGGGGTTTGCAGATGGCCACATAGCGGTCGTAGGACATGGCGGCCAGCAGGAAAAACTCTGTTACTCCACAGAGGTCAGTAAAAAAGACTTGGATGGCACAAGCGTTATAGGTAATGACATTGTCACCTGTTGCTATGCTATACAAGTATCTGGGAATGCAAGCAGATGTGAACGAGATCTCCAAGAAGGAGAAATTTTTTAAGAAAAAGTACATGGGTGTTGTAAGGTGGGAATCCACAAGGGTGAGTGTGATGATGGTCAGGTTTCCCGTTACACTCAGAGTGTAGGCGAGAAATAGAAAGATGAAAATCAGAACCTGCAGCTCAGGGTCATCTGTCAGTCCCAGCAGAATGAATGTTGTTATGGTACCGTTGTTCATCACTGACTTCTGACTTCTCTCCAATCTGTATGTGATATTCAAAGAAATTTTCGCATGGATTATAATTATTTTAACTGTCCCCAAATTTAATGTATTTAAGCTTTTATATTTCATTATATATAATTATGTATATATACGTATTTACATATGTCTACCCTGTGTTTAGGATTTTCTCATGTGACTAGTAGATTATTGAGGAGGTGAAATATTATGTGCAGAGATAATGTCTTTCTGCTTTCAAGAATTTTTTCCTCTTCAGAAACTAAATCACAAAATTTCACCATTGATTTCATGTCTTTTCTTGACACTTTGGGTCTTTTTTAAAAAACAGTGCTGTGGCCAACTGGTGGTGTAGTGGTTCACTTCCCATACTCCGCTTCAGCAATGGGAGTTTGCATGTTCAGATCCCGGGCTTGGACCTACACACCGCTCAACAAGCCATGCTGTGGTGGTGTCCCATATACAAAATAGAGGAAGACTGGCACAGATGTTAGCTCAAGGGCAATCTTCCTCAAGCAAAAAGAGGAAGATTGACAACAGATGTTACCTCGGGGCCAATCTTCCTCACCAATAATAATAATAATAATAAACAGTGCTAGTATAACTTGGGTTCACTATACAGACTCTAGAGCAAAACTTGAGGTCTTTGTTCCAAAAGAAGATTTTTGTTTGCTGGCATGTTTTTAGGTTAAGTGTGCTTAACTCTAATGAACAAACTTAAGCTCTGCTGCTTGCCCCCTTCCCCCTGTTACACAGTTCCCCCTTCCTTTTCTGAACGTACACATTACCTTTATTGAATATGTGTGCTAAATTTACTGCCAAGACAAGTGATGACTACCTTCTCTTCCCTCCCTCGTCTTCCAGTCAATGGATTATTTTATCTTCATTGATGCTGCAACTGTAGGGACTCAAATATTTCTGATATACAATTAATATTTCAAATATTGAGGTTTGCTGACATTAATTAATAGAAAATATTTTCTCCATATGTCTCTAGTTTGTTTGTTTTATGAGCAGATTCACTTTATTACTTAACTTGCTGCTCTCTTCTTACTGAGGTTGGGGCAGAATTGATTGTGATGGTACAGTTCATAATGATTCCAATGGACAGAAAAATCACCAACTGAGGATCATGGCTTACTCAAAAGTTAGAAATCTCTTAGGAAATTTAGTCTCTCATTTAAGAACCAAATATTTATATCACATTGAGATGTAGAATGTTATATATATCTATCTTCCTTCCATCTTTTCTCCTAACCTCTGAGACGATATATGCATCCCTGTGAAATCATACTTAACTCTTCAAACTTTGAGCATATTCAATTCTCAAAGTATATCTGTTTTTCTCCAAGATATTACAACTTATTTGATAATAGAAGTTAATAAACGGATTCACCCTAAAGTGTAACTGACTGGTTTCTGTTTATCTTTCAAGCAAAATGAACACAGGAATCTGTAATGAGATGCTGTCACTTCAGTCATTATGTTATTCTTTCTGCGGTGGGAAGAGGAAGGCAAGGGCTTGCTTATATACTTTCATATATACAAAGACACTTTATTTTTAATTTGAGGTTGAATATCTGTCCAAAGTTACCCTGAATATTTCTTACATTAAGTTAGATGCAGATTTGTTTATGTATGTTATGCCTAAAAATCTCCTAGGCAATGACATTCATCTAAAGAAGGGAAATTTATTCTAAAAAATGACATCTCATAAACATGTCTTAAATGCATTAAAAATATACAAATTCACACCGAAATACATTTTCTTTTCCGGAAGAAAATATAACCTAGATCCTAAGAAGGGAATTACAATCAAAGAGACAAATTTTATCATACTTACTCTTCTGTTAGTAAACCAGAGCTTCTGTTGGTAGTTTAAACATAGCAATATTAAGATTACAATGTTAAAAGTGATGTTTTTACAATGGCATTTATGTCTTCACATTCGCTGGCATGTCTAGGAATGAATAGAGTTCCCCTTGTTTTCTATTTCCAAAAAATTGGACAGACTTGCTTGTGATGGGCTTAGTGCTTTTATAAGCCTCCAAGTATTTTCTTACTCTGTCCATCATTGAAAAGACAATAAGCTACTCTGAGGGTGGAGGAACTCTCTCCACTGGTGGAAGAGATGGTATTTTAAATCATCAGGACAGAGAGAAATGCTTTTACAATGTCAAATGTGACTTTTAATTTTAATTTTCAGAAAACGCCACTAAGTGGAAAAAAAAATGGTCCTTGATGACCTACAGTCAACAGTCATTAATTTATTTTCTGAGTAATGAAGTTTGGCAAAAACACAAGTAACACAGGCTTCAGTGGGAACTGTGCCCTTGGAGAGAGGAGGATGTTACAGCTGCATTTGGCACAGGCCAGGACAACTGTATCACTTAAATTACATAGTTGATTTTATTTTATTTTAAACTTTCACATCTAGTAAGGCATTTGGAAGATTGTAATGCTTTATTATGTGAATAAAGCCCTTTGTGAAATGAATCTATTAATATCATTGGACAATATTAATCAGATAAGCAAAAGGAAAGTTTTACATAAGGCTATATATTGCTTACATTATGGACCTTACACTTCCAGATTTTCTTTCTCCAAATACACCAACTATATTATAAGTATTATTCATGAATGCATGAAAATTTGCAACCATATCTTATAGTTGGATACAAAACATATGCTTTTATGATTACACAACAATATGAATGTACTTAATGGCACTGAAATTTACACTTAAAATGATCAAAATGGTAAATTTTATGTTATGCATATTTTACCACAATAAAAAACATGTAGTTTTATATATTTAAACATATCTTAATAAATCACATAGTATAAATTTGTTTTTTCCAATCATTCATTTTAATAATGTTGACTGCATGAATATTTTGGCAATTTTTAAACCAATGCCTGAACTAAATGTACAATGTTGTTTATTTTTCCGTTATCAACCATTCTATCAAAAGCATTTTCATACAAATATTTTTGCATGTGTGAGAAGAATTGGTAGAAGTGAAACTTCATTTTTATAAAATCTGTATAATATTGTAAGAACCATAACATTACTTTATATCAGTTTCCACCATAATTAGATTTTAGTATACATTATTTTTATGCCTTTTCATATCTTGTTCTTTTAAATATATTATATATGTATTTTAAGATTATAATAAGTATTTAAAACTGTCAGTGCTGATTTTTGGCATATAGTTCACGCTTTGTACAGTCTTATCTATCAAAATGTTTTGCTTTTCAATTTTTAACAGCATTATTGAGACATAGTTGACATATAATAAACTGTACATATTTATAGTGTATGGTTTGATAAGTTTTGACATGTGTGTACTCCCAAGAAACTATCACCACTATCACTGTAATAAATATAGCCATCACTCCTCAAAGTTTCCTTGGCCCCCTTTTTTAAGTCCCTCCTTCCTGCCATCCCCCATTGCTGCCACTCACAGCCAACCACTTGTCTGTTCTCTGTCATTATAAATTTCTAGAATTTTATATGAATGAGATAATACAGGATATACTCATTTTTATTCTGGCTTATTTTATTCAGCATAATTTTTTGAGATTCATCCATGTCGTGTGTATCTATGGCTCATTCCTTTTATTTCTGAGAAAAATTCCATTGTGTGGATATAGCACAATTTGTTTACTATTCACCTGCTGAAAGATATTTTATCATTTTAATTTTAAGGCACTTACAAATAAAGCTACTCTTAAAATCATGCACAAATCTCTCTAATGACATTTACTTTCATTTCTATTAGGTAAACACCTAGAAGTGGAATGGCTGGGTCACAGGGAAGGTATATGTTTAACTTTTTAAGAAACTACCAGTTTTCCAAAGCTGTCATATGATTTTACATTCCCATCAGCAGTGTAGGAGTGTTCTAATTGGTCTACCTCCTTGGTATGATCAGTCTTCATACTTTTAGACATACTAGTAGGTGTGTAGTGGTATCCTATTGTGAATTTAGTTTTTTGCATACCTAATAGCTAACGATGTTGAACATCTTTTGGTGCATTTGGTTGCCTCTGTATATCTTCCTTGGTGAATTGTCTGTTTAAATTATTTGCCTATTTTTAAATTGGGTTTTACATTTTCTTATTATTGAGTTTTGAGAGTTCTTTATACAGTCTAAATACAAGTCCTTTATCAGATATATGATTCACAAATAGTTTCTTTCAGTGTGGGGCTTGTCTTATTGTCTCAATAGTGTCTCTTCAAGAGAAGTTCTTAATTCTGATGAATGGCATTTCATCATTTTTAAAAAATGTATCATGCTTTTACTGTTGTATCTAAGAAATCTTTGCCTAACTCGACAACAATGTTCTCTTATAGAAGTATAATAGTTTGTTTTACATTTAGCTCTGTGATTCATTTTGAATTAATTTTTGTAAATTTTTTGTCTGTAGTGCAAAACGCTTATCAAAGTTCATTTTAAAAAAATATGGCTATCCAGTTCTTCCAGTGCCATTTGTTGAAAAGACTAACCTTTCCCCATTGAATTGTTTTTCTATCTCTGTCAAAAAATCAATTGACCATAACTGTAAGGGTTTACATCTGGAGTTTCAATTCTTTTCTACTGACCTATTTCTATATCTTTACACCAGTACACACTGTCTTCATTAGTGTAGTTTCATAACGTGTTAATATGAAATAAGGTAGGTCCTATGACTTGGTTCTTTTTGAGAGTTGAATTGGTTATTCTAGGCCTTTCGAATTTCCATATGTATTTTATAATCAGCTTGTCAATTTACACAAAAAATTCTCCTTGGATTTTGATTAAGATTGAATTGAATCCATAAATAAATTTGGAAATAATTGAACTCTTAACAATAGTTAGGTTTTTGTTTCATGAAAGTGGTATATATCTCTTCCAGTATGGCTCTTTTTCAACTTCTCTCAGCAAATTTTTAGGTTTTGGTGTACAGATCTTTCACATCTTTTGTCAGATTTAGGCCTAAGTCTTTCATATTTTTGATGCCATCTTTTAGTGATCAATTTCTGATTATGTGTTGCTAGTATATAAAAATATTCTTGAATTTTGTATGTGGATATTTTTCCTGCAATGTTTATGAATTCACTTATGAGTTCTAATAACTTTTTTTTGGTAGAATCCATAGGAATTTCTACATAGAAGATCAAGTTGCAGGGAAATAAAGACAACTATTTTCTTCCTATTGAATCTAGATTTTCTTTTTTCTTTTTTGGACATACTGCACTGATATAACCTTCAGTACAGTTTTGAATGGAAATGGTAAGAGTGAACATACTTGACTTGCTCTTGATGTTAGAGAGGAAGCATTCACTATTTCATTATTAAATGTGATGTTATGGTTTTTGTAGATGTCTTCATCAAGCTGAGAAAGCTTCCTTTTTTTTCTAGTCTGGTAAGAATTTTTGTTAGGAATGGATATTGGATTTTTCAAATGCTTCTGCATTGATTGAGATGATCATATATTATGTATACATTTTATTTTTTAGTCTCATTATATAGTGGAGTATATGGATTGATTTTCAAATGTTAAATCAATCTTGCATTCCCGGGATAAAATCTTCTGGGGTAACGATGCATATCTATCTATATCTGTATATCTTTAGCTAGATTCTAATTGCTAACATTTTATTTTTACATCTATTGGTCTATCAATTTCTTTACTTGTAATGTTTCTATATGATTTTCTTATCAATGTATTGTTGACCTCATAAAATAAGTTTTGAAATGTCCTCTCCTTATTATTTTTCTGGAATAATTTGTGTGGAGTTGGCATTATTTCTTACTTAAATATCTGGTACAATTTAGCAGTGAAGCCGTGTGGCTTGGATTTTATTTGGGGGGATGTTTTAAAGCACATTTTTAATCTCTACAATACCTAGTTGCCTATTCATCTTCTCTCTCTCTCTTTTTTTGAAGTCAATTTTGCGTGTGTCTGTGTTTTGCAGGTTAATTCTAGAGCCTGGAGTTGGCCTGAGCTATTTTTGCTAAACTTCCAACACTGACCCCTGTTAAAGATCTGAAATATCCTGGTCAATAACATTGCTTTGTAACCGTGGGTCTGAGGAGTTTCAGGACAGTTTGTAACAGCTTGTTAACATTGATTATGATAATACTGACATTGATCATTTGTACTTGGTCTAGGTGAGACCACTATAGGGTTCTCTTTTGGAGGTTATTTCTGAAGCCGTACCATTCCTACATAATTAGGAAAATATAAAAATCCCCAGCTGTGGCTCTATTTGGGCTCTCTGGGATTGAGTGTTTTCTGCACATGTTGGTTTTTGGCCCTAGAGAGAAAGTATGTCCAGCCATGGTCCATACAGAGGGAGGACAATCAGAGTGTGCACCTCACAGAATTAATTAAAAAAATTTTCTTTTGCTAAAACCTTGTTCGTTAGCTCTGGGTCTTCATATTATTTTGTCATTGTAGAATTGCGATTGTACATCCATAAAATTATACGAATTTGTACTAAATTAGTATTCTTATCCTCTTTCTTATTTGTAACCCTACATATTTTGCTCTCTTTGTTTTATATTCATTCATGCTTTGGAGAAATGTATCAATTTTCTTGAAATTTTTAAAAGAATCAACTGTTGGATTTATTAATCTTTTCAAATTTATTTAATTTTCTATCCTTAGTAAAAGCCATGTTCTACATACTTTGGATTAACTTTATGGGTTTTAAAAATTTTATAATGAGCAGGAGTTGCTTTATATTTTGTTCTGTTTGTTTTTTTAAATAATGAGCATATTTATG
The DNA here is from genome assembly GCA_031878705.1 of Tapirus indicus. NCBI lineage: Eukaryota > Metazoa > Chordata > Mammalia > Perissodactyla > Tapiridae > Tapirus > Tapirus indicus. The sequence goes on along the minus strand of CM062918.1, from coordinate 141,697,459 downwards.
GATGAATAATTCTTTAATTTCTTCTGATTATAGCTTTTTATGCTTTATATGAATTGTTATGAAATGTCTCTATTTCATTGCCAATGTATTTCTTAACTTCCAAACAGCTACATTTGGACTCATTATTTAATTCTTTATATATTGTTTTAGTAGATTATTTTTTATAGAATTTGGACTGTAAAAGCTCGCCTTCAGATAGACAGAGGAGTATAATAACTCATAACTCAAGAAGAAATAAGAAAATTTCTTAGAGAAAATTGTTGTCTTTTCACTAGAGTAGTGAACATTTTTTCCTAAATGCCACTCTTGCAGTCTTAACTTTGTGTTATTCTGTCAGTGTCATGAGCTTTCACCACTTGGATCCTGACACTTCACCTCCCATCTCCACATGGACATTTAAACCTAAACCCCTGTACCGGTAATTCAACAACTTGCATTTCTGCATCCTCCGTTCTTTGCTTTCCTGGGAATCCATGGGTCATAGATGGGATTATTTATCTTCATTTCTGATGATTCTGTATGTTTGATATCTTGTTATTGACCACATATTAACCTTTACTCTTAGCTATATATTCAAAAGAATGTTTTTGAGATTTTATCCAGCATGTTTTCCTGTTTTTAATGTATTTTCCTAGGGTATTAGAAATGCTATTATCTTCTCTCTCCATCTTCCCTTGTATTATTACAGCAGGCCCTCATTCATCCTATCCAGTATTTTAACACAAAATTTCAATTCTTACTTGAATTTTTGTATTATTTTATGCATATTTGATTACAGTAATCAGTAGTATTATGTGTCAGTTTTATGGAAGACTAAAAAATGGTTTTATTATACCATAAAATTTAAATTTAATTATATGGGATTGTATTTATCTACAAATGAATTTATGAGAAGTATAATTTCATGTTCTTTACTGAGACAAATCTACAAGAAGTTGAGTAAAAACCAAAGGAAAGAAATTAGTTGATTAAGGCACGATATAAGTAAATCTAAAGAGGAAATGAGAAATGTAACATAATTGAAATATAGATTATTAAAAGATAAAGAAAATTATAAGCTTCCATAGAACAGTTTAGCAGCCATTTATCTTTTACCTTTACATATAGACTGCTTTTTTGTTTTACTTCTTTAGGAACGAGGCAGTTCTTTTGATTGAGTTGTTGAAGGCCTTCCTTATTTGCTTATTTCTCAGTGTTTAAATAAATGGATTTAACACAGGTGAAATGGAAGAAATGAGCAGTGACACCACTTCTTCCTTTGCTGTCGGATTCAGATAGATGAACATGCAGCTGCCATAGGTGATGGAAACTACAATCATGTGGGAAGAACAGGTGGAAAAGGCCTTTTTTCTTTGCTGAGCAGATGGAAATCCTAAAATTGTCTTAATTGTATAAGTATAGGATAGAACTACACACGTAAGGGTCAAAATGAGGGTCAGCACAGCACAGATTAAAACAGTTTGTTCCATGAACCATGTGTCTGAACAGGATATCTTCAGGAGGGGGAAAGCATCACAGAGAAAATGATCAACAACATTTGAATCACAGAATTTCAGATTTAGCCCCAGACTAAGTGGGGAAGTTATGACCAACAATCCAGCCAACCAACAGCCAAAAACAAGTCTCCTGCAGACCCTGCTGCTCATGATGGCCACATAATGCAATGGTTTGCAGATGGCCACATAGCGGTCATAGGACGTGGTGGCCAGGAGAAAAAATTCAGTTACACCGAAGAGGTCAGTAAAAAACACTTGGCTGGCAACAGGCATTGTGGTAATGACCTTGTCCCCTGTTGCTACGTTATACAGGTATCTGGGAATACGGGCAGTTGTGAATGAGATCTTCAAGAAGGAGAAATTTTGTAAAAAAAAAAAAAAAAGTACCTAGGTGTTTTAAGTTGGGGATCCACAAAGGCGAGTGTCATGATCATCAGGTTCCCAGTTACACTCAGCATGTAGGTAAGAAACAGAAAGATAAAAATCAGAACTTGCAGCTCAGAGTCATCTGTCAGTCCCAGCAGTATGAGTGCTGTTACCCTACAGTTTTTCATCACTGACTTCTGTTCAATCTGCATGCCCCATTATTCAGAGATTATTATATAGATTATATTATCTGTATAAAATCAAACGAAGTAGTATAAAGTATAAAATCAACGAAGTTTTGATTGACTGACAGAAAAGCAAGTATGATAAGTTTTGCAGTCTTAGTAATACTTCCCTTTGATTTACAATTCCCTAATGACATACACGTTGCTCAGCTTTTCATATGCTTACTTGACTTTTGCATATCTTCTTTGGTGTCATATCTGTGCAGATCTTTTGCCCATGTTTTAATTGGGTTGTTTTCCTACTGTTGAATTGTGGGAGTTCTTTATGTATTCTGGATACAAGTCTCTTATCAAATATATGATTTTTGAATATTTTCTCCTATTGTGTGTGTATTCCAGTTTCTGAATGTTGTCCTTCCAGCAAAAAAAAAAAATTAATTTGGATGAAGTCCAATTGATTTATGTATATTTTTTACCACTTGTGTTTTTGGTGTCCTCTCTAAGAAACCATTGTCTAACCCAAGGTCACAAAGACTTACTCCTAGGTTTTCTGCTAAGAATTTTGGAGTTTTGGCTTTTACATTTAGTTCTATGTTTCATTTTGAGTAAATTTTTGTATATGGCATGAGAAAGATGTCTAAATTCATTCTTTTGTGTATGGATATCCAGTTGTTTAGCACCATTTGTTGAAAATACTATTTTTTTCTTAGTGAATTGTCTTGGCACCCTTGTTATAAATCAGTTGACCATTGTAGTGGCTTTAATAGTGTCCCCCCAAAATATATTTCTAAGTTCTATCCTGCAGAACCTGCAGTTGTGACCTTCTTTGGAAAAGTCTTTGCAGATGTAATTAAGCTAAGAATTTTGAGGCAGCCCTAAGTCCAGTGACTGGTGTCCTTATGGGAAGAAAGCCATATGAGGATGGAGGCAGAGATTAGAATCATAGTGACACATATCAAGGAATTCCAAGATCCATCAGAAGCTGAAGCAGGTATGGAAGGATTGAAGGGATTCTCCTTTTGTTTTTCTTGGTACAGACAGCCTTTGTGTGCGGAGGCTTTTTAGTTATTAAACACTGTTTAGGAAAAAATTAAATTGTGCAAAATATACATAATGGGTAGAATAACTAATGAGCAGGGTCATTGAAGGGTGTAGTACAAGAGCACACAGGAAAGATCCAATATTTAAGATATTTATGGTGACTATTTTACTTATACTGCTTAGAGGACAATCACTTCCTGTTTGTTCCTGAATCCTTGGTTTTGTCTTAACCTTTGTATAATTTTATATCATTGTAGGAAAAAATGAAAGTAATGAAGGGTCAGGAACTCCCAGGAGGGGGGAACAGTCCATGGAACATTCTTTACTACCAGTTAAGTGTTGGAAAAAAGGAAAAACAGTTGCCAAACACCTGATCTTTAAGAGTCATTTTTCTCTGCCCTATGGACCTTTGAATGTTAGGGTCTAATATATCAATTAAAAGACAGAGATTGTCAGAGTGAATTAAAAACCAAGACTCATAAGAAATTGTAAAGATTTCCTCTGTTCCATTATTTCTTTCTTTTCCTTCTTGAACTCCTATATGTTGTTTACAAGAAACCAATTTTATATGTAGACTCAGATAGATTAAAAGTAAGGGGATGAAGAAAGATATATCATACTAACACTAATCAAGAAAAAAAGCTAGCATTGTTTTATTAATTTCTGTCCTAGTTATTAATATTTCCTTCCATTTCTTTACTTTGGTTTTGGTTTGCTCTTCTTTTTCAGGTTTCTAAACATGGAAGTTTAGGTTATTGATTTGAGAGCTTTCTTATTTTTTGGTATAAGTGTTTACTGCTATAAATTTCTCTGTAAGCACTGCTTGAGGCTACATCCTGTAAGTTCTGATATCTTGTGTTTTTACTTTAATTTATCTCAAAGTACTTTCTCATTTCTGATGTGATTTATTCTTTAATTTATTGGCTATTTAGAAATGTGTTCCTTACTTTTCATATAATTATAAATTTCCCAAATTTTCTTTATTTATTGATTTATAATCAATATAAGCAAATGGAGAGGATACTTTGTGTGATTTAAATCATTATCATATAACGATTCTTGTTATATGGCCTAGTATATGATCTGTCTTAGATAATTTTCATGTGTATTTGAGAAGAATGTGTATCTTAATGTGTGGTGGCATGTTCTATAGATGTCTGTTAGGCCTAGTTGGTTAATAGTGTTTCTCATATCTTCTATTTACTCGATTATCTGATGCCTATTTGTTCCATCCATTATTGAAATTGGAGTGTTGAAGTTTTCCACTATTACTTTTGAATTGTCCATTTCTTCCTTCATTTTTGTTAGTTTTTGTTTCATTTATTTTGGGGTTCTGTTGTTAGTTTAATATATGTCTATAATTATGTCTTTCTGATAAAGTTTTATCATAAAATGTCCCTCTTTGCCTCTAGTAACAATTTTTGTCATACAGTCTCTTTGTCTGATATTAATATAGCCACTCCAGCTGTCCTTTGGGTGGTATACATTTTTTTATCCTTTCACTTAAAACCTACTTGGGTGTTGAATCTGAAGTTTGTGTCTTGTAGACAGTATCCAGTGAGGTCATTTTTAAAAATGTCAATCTCTGCCTTTTGATTGGAGAGCTTATTCCATTTATATTTAATATAATTACTGATAAGGTAGAGTTTGTGTCTACCATTTTGCTATTATGTTTGTGTGTATCTAATTTATTTTATTCCTTCATTACTCCCTTTTAAATTTAATAATCAATATTTTTCTAGTATTCAATTTTTTTTTTTTTTGGTGAGGAAGACCAGCCCTGAGCTAACATCCGTTAGCTAGTCCTCCTCTTTTTGCTGAGGAAGACTGGCCCTGGGCTAACATCCGTGCCCATCTTCCTCTACTTTATATGGGAGCCGCCACGGCATGGCTGACAAGCGGTGTGTCGGCCGGCTCCCGGTATCGAACCCGCCAACCCCAGGTTGCCAAGCGCGGACTAAACCGCTGCGCCACCGGGCGGCCCCTCTAGTATTCAATTTTAATTCTCTTGATGTTTTTGGACTATATGTTTTTGAGTTATTTTGTTAGTTGTTGTCCTGGGGGTTACAATGAACATATTGACTTGTAACAGCCTAGTTCTCAATAAACCAAATTAGTTTCAATGGTATGCAAAATTTCAAATACAGATCTGTTCTCTCCTCCTGCCTTGGTACTATTATAGTCATACAAAATACATCTTTACGCATTACAAGTTCAGCAACACAATATAATATTGCTTTATGCAGTTGTCTTAAATCAGATAGCAGAAAAGAGTTACAAACAAACATAATTTATCCTGACTTTTATATTTCTCTATGTATTTAACATTTTTTGGTGCTCTTTATTTCTTTGGGTGGATTTAACTTATTATCTAGTATCCTTTCATCTCAACCTGAGAGTCTCCCTTCAGTGTTTCTTGCAGGACACTTCTGTTAGCTACAAACTTTCTGATTTTGTTTATTTGGGAATATTCTTTCAGGGTAGGTTTGTTGGCAACAAAGTTTTAGTTTTCTTCTGTCTGAGAATGTCTTTACAGTAATTCAGAGTGTAATTAGAGTACAATGTCTTTTGCCAGTTTGGGGAAATTTTCAGCCATTATTTCTTCATTTACTCCTTCAGCTCCACACTAGTTCCCCTCTCTTGGGAATCTGATTACAGGGACATTAGCAGTTTTGTTATTGTCACAAAGGTCTCTGAGACTCTTTTGTTTATTTTTCTAATTTCTTTCTGTTTTTCACATTGAGTAAATTATATTGGTCTGTCCTCAAGTTTTCTGATTCTCTTCTCTGTGATCTCCATTCTAATATTAATCCCATCTAGCAAGTTTTTTTACCTCGGCTATATATTTATTTCCAAACTATAATTTCCATTTGATTCTTTTTTTAAATCTCTATTTCTTTGCTAAGATTTTTTTTTGTTTGTTTCTGAGGAAGATTCACTCTGAGCTAACATCTGTGGCCAATTTTCCTCTATTTTTTGTATGTGAGCCACTGCCACAGCATGGCCACTGATAGATGAGTGGTGTAGGTCTGCACCCAGGAACTGAACCCAGGCCACTGAAGCAGAGTGCACCAAACTTCTCCACTAGGCCACAGAGGCTGGCCCTTTGCTGAGATTTTTTTATTTCTTGTTTTTGTTTCCAGAGAATTTGTAATCCTTTCTTGAAGAATTTTTATGATGGCTTTTAAAAAATTCTTGTCAGACAAATCCATGCCTGAGTCATCTCAGTGTTAGCATTTGTTGCCTCTTCACATTTGTGCTGTGATTTTCCTGGTTGTCAGCATGACAAGTGATTTTTTATCATATCCTGGATGTATTGGAAGTTGTATTATAAAACTCTGGATCTCTTTTAATTTGCTTTTTTAAAGCAGCCAGTTCCCATTGGAGGTGTGGTATGATGGCTGGTTGGATATTCATGTTCAGCTTCATGTTTAGCCCTGCAAATATCAACCTGGTAAAATTGGTGCACTAACTCACATTGCCTCATTGCAGACAAGTGGAGTGGAATATAAGGTCCCATCTCAGCCCCACTGACACCTTCCCAGTGAAAGTGAACCAGTGACTCATAGAGCCTCATTGTCTCTTAGTAAGGGTATATGATCACCTCCCTGCTGGGTCTCACTGTCACTAAGGAAGGGTATGGGGAGGGATAGCTCATACCACTTTGTTGCCATAGGATATAGGGGAATTATCTGCTAGTGGGGCTCTGCTGATAGGAGGAGAAAGGAAGGGGGGAGCAGAGAGTGTCGCTAAGACCCACTTCCCACTACATCGTTCTGTCTCTTTGATGCTAGGTGGGTGTGTAGGTTCAGTTCCCAACCGGACCTCACTCACTCACTAGTGGGGAGAAAGTGGAGTGTTTACCAGCTTCAAATTGCACAGCCTTGTTCAGTCTCTTTCATGCTGGACAGAGGTGGAGGCTCTACTCTCTGTTAGGTCCTGCTGACATGTTAGTGTTAGAAGAGACATAGGTGAAGTCTGGTGGTAACTAGCCCCACCTTGCACCACCTTGTAAAGTCTCATTGTTGCTGGCTGTGGGTGAAGATTTAGCTTGCAACTGGACACCCCAGAAAGTACTCTGGTAGGGAAATTGGAGCACTATCTGATTTGCCAGGCAGAGGATGAGATTTGTTTCCTGTTTGGCCTTGCCAGAATCACTCAATGGGAGAATTGAAGTTTATCACTTGCTTTTATAGGGCTGGGGTGGGATAGGATGGAAGATCAACTTGCACAGCCTTGTTCAGTCTCTTCCACTCTGGACAGGGGTAGCGGCTTCTCGCCTGGCCCCGCTGAAACCAATAGTACGTGTGTGTGTGGATTTGTTGGTCTTTCTCTGGAGTAGAGTGAACTGCCAAGAAGGGTTTCTATAGTTAGGCTATCCTCTTCTTAATCTTTTGACTAGGCGGATCAAACTTCTCTTAGAGAATTTTTCTTTTTTAAATCTGTGCCTGCTGGAGATTCTGGATTGGAGGCTTCTTCAGTGCCCTGTCTGGGATGTAAGGGAGGCCATAAGCAAAATGAGGGGACTCACTGCCATGTTGTTCCTCAAGTCCTGAGGTCCCTGGGCAGCCCGTCCTCTTTTTTCCATCTTTAAGAGACTTTCTATGTATGTTTATTTTGTTCCTTGTAAGAAGGAGGATGTGGGAGGAATGGAGCTACTCCGTCTTGGCAGAACAAAAATTCACTGTGCATTTTTCCACTGAGATTTTTATTATTTTACAAAACATGCTTTGGCAATTTACGTTTCAACAGACACTGTGTGGGAGTAACCTTTTTCCAAGGATTTTAATGAGCAAGAAGCCTAAGAGTTCTTTTCAACATTTCCAATATCTCAATGTCACTTAATTTTGAATTTGACTATTAACGAGTTTGACAAAACTTTTATATGTTAAAATATTTACTGTTAAGTTTGATTTACCATCAGGCAAATTACCTATTCCTTTTCCTCATTTTCCTTTTGAAGTATTTGTATATCCTCTTTCTATATGTTTGAGCTCTTTTTATAATTTAGATATTAATCTGGCACACACTCTTCACTACTTAGCATATGGTATATTGTGATTCATAAAATGTTTTATTTTTTATTTTTATTTTTTGACTATACTTATGGCTATTGTTCTTTATTGGCATACTCTTTTCCAAAAGGATTCCATTAATTTATAGTGCCATTAGGAATGAATCATAATCTCATTTCAAAATTGACAATTAAAATAAAACTGTACTTTTGCTGTTTTAGTACATTTAAAATGTTATTTTAAAGTTGCTTTCACTTGCATTTCTTTGATTACTCTCAAGGATGAATAATTTTCCCATGTATTTGTTTATTAACTGCATTTCCTCTTAGGTAGAAAAAATATTTTTCTTTTTTTTCCAGCTTTATTGAGATATTAGACACATAACATTGTATATATAAAATGTTTTAGATTATATATATTCAAAAGCATACTATCTCTTGTTTTTAAATAAAAAAATTTGTGTGTGTGTGTGAGGAAGACCAGCCCTGAGCTAACATCCGTTGCCAATCCCCCTATTTTTGCTGAGGAAGACTGGCCCTAGGCTAACATCCGTGCCCACCTTCCTTTACTTTATATGGGACACCACCACAGCATGGCTGACAAGCAGTGCATCGGCTGCTGCCCGGGTTCCGAACCCACGAACCCCAGGCTGCCAAAGTGTGAACTAAACTGCTACACCACCGAGCCAGTCCCTTAAGGATATGTTTTTAAGTTTTTAATTTTTAATTTTATATCTGATTTGTAGATTTTAAAAACTCTACTTGTGTGAGTCTACAATCACTATTTTAAGTTACATTAGGGAGCCTGTTTCTGTTCTTTTCTTTTTGTTTTAAACTGATAACAAAAATTCTCAAACTTGCCATCTGAACCTGTGGGTGTGCAGATTGTTTTTAATTCCCCTTTTCATTGAATGTGCGTCAATATGGTATTCTTAGTTTCATGCTGTTGTGCCATTTCTAAATTGTTCATCACATGGCTATTGAGATCTCATATTCCATCTCCAAGTAATATTTAAATTAATTCTGCTTGGATATATTTTGAAATATCTTTATTCACTCTCCCCCAGTCTATGTAATACTTTGTCAGTTTATAGGCTTAAGCTGTTCTGCTTCCAATATCCTCTCTTTCTGCCACATAAGGATTTCATTTGTTTGCTTGAAGATAAACATTGAAAATAATAGTTATTAAATTGTATTGACAATTTTCCAGGTGTTTGATTTAATATTACTTTTACAGTCTTTTAATCTACCATATTTTCCTAGTTCTGGAGCTATACTATAGTCTTTAAAAAACTTGTCCTTTTTATTATTACATTACACCATATTTGTAACTTTTAACTCATTTTATTCTGATTACATCCATGTGGATGGAATTATTAAATAGATTTGGAATAGAGGAATTGAATTATAATAGTACCTCATCCGTAAAGTTAAAGGGGTTGTAAAATGTTAATAAAACTGGAAGAGAGATTACTAAGACACAAATATGAAAAGAATTTCAACAGAAACATTGAGGGAATGTTCATCCTTTCATTATGATTAATCAACTACTTTAAGAAGAAGGTAATCCTTTTGACTGAGTCATTCAAGGCTTTCTTCACTTGCTTGTTTCTCAGGGTATAGATAAATGGGTTCAACATAGGTGAAATAGAAGAAATGAGCAGGGAAACTCCTTTATTAAGAGCCACCTCCTCCTTTGCTGAAGGTTTGATGTAGGTGAAGATGCAGCTGCCATAGGTGATGGAAACCACAATCATGTGGGAAGAACAGGTAGAAAAGGCTTTTTTCCTTTGCTGGGCAGAAGAGAATCTTAGAATTGTCATGATGATACAAACGTAGGAGAGAACAACACACACAAGGGTCATGATAAAAGTCAACACAGCGCACGCTAAAATCATTTGCTCTATGAACCATGTGTCCGAGCATGAGATCTTTAGCAGAGGAGTGGCATCGCAGAAAAAGTGATCAATGACATTAGAGTCACAGAACTCCAGATTAAGGCCCAGGCTAAGTGGGGGGATTATGATTAACAAACCAGCCATCCAACAGCTGATGATAAGCCTATTGCAGACCCTGTTATTCATGATGGTCACATAATGCAAGGGTTTGCAGATGGCCACATAGCGGTCAAAGGACATGGTGGCTAGGAGAAAAAATTCTGTTATCCCAAAAAGATAAGTAAAAATTATTTGAACAGCACAAGCATCATAGGTCATGATTTTGTCACCAGTTGATATGTTGTACAAAAATCTGGGAATACAAGCAGTTGTGAATGAAATTTCTAAGAAAGAGAAATTTTGGAGAAAAAAGTACATGGCTGTTCTAAGATGGCAATCTATAAAGGTGAGAGAGATAATGATCAGGTTTCCAGCTACACTCAACATGTAGGTAAAAAAAAGAAAGACGAAAATTAGAACTTTCATTTGTGGGTCATCGGTCAGTCCCAGCAGGATGAATGTTGTTACTGTGTGGTTTCTCATCATGGACTCCTGCTTCCTGCCCAATCTGCATGAAAAACTCAGACACTTGGGTAGAGTGTAGTGAAGCCAAATGAGCTCAACACTGGCTGTAAATGCCAAGCAAACTGACTTGACTGTCTTGAAGTGACCATCTTGTTTATACATAATATTTTTATTGTGGATATAAGTAGTAACTACATTTTCATCCTTGCCTTATCTTCCAATCAGATAGTTTCATCTTTGTTCCCGATACCTTTGGCTTAGTATTTCAATCCATGAGTTATGGAAGCTGGTGGTCAAATACTTACTAATTCTGAGACAATTTTCCAAGGTTGTTTCTCAGCTTTCAGCACTTAGTTACAAAGACACCAACTTACTGCTTTCAGCCTGGAGTCAGTGCCTCTAGGGCTTGGAATTTCTCTGTTACCAAATAATTAAGAAATGCCCCCTGCAGACTTGAATTATTTTATGTGATTGTACTTTTTACTGTCTTTACTTAAAATATACTCTGCCTACTGATGTGGGGGCAGGATCAACTTTCACACAAAGATTTATAGGGTCCCCAATTAAGCCTCAAGTTTTGCAGACACTATCATAGAGAAGGAAATTTTTTTGGTTTTATTCTTTGCTTGAGGGCAGAAAGCTTCCCCCCAATTAAGGGGAACAACACTGGGTCCACCCACAGTAGATGAATTTGGATGCTGTGAAGGACACTTCTACAGCTCAACTGACTTCCCCTTCTTCTGCAGTCATGGGCACTCAGGGCGTCACTGTGATACTGAGCTCAGCCTTTCACATTCCAGTCAGGTTTCAGTGTTCTAGAAATAACTTGGTTTCTTTGTCAATCGTTAATACAGTTCATCCATGAAGCTCAGTTTCTCCTAGATGTTACAAAGCAGAGACTGAGAAAGTAATTGAACCTAGACTGCGACTGATCCATTTCTGTTTATTCTAACATTCTAATGAATCAGTATTTGTAACAAAGGGACTGGTGTCAAATGAGATGATAAAACATCAGACCAAATGACCTTGCTTTACATGGGAGTGATGATCGTATTTGTGTGTGTGTGAATGCGTGTGTGTATTTTGTTGTTAAGTTATGATTGAGAATAAAGTCAGAGTTTATTGTCTCAATATCTCTCAAACTGTACTACAATAACTAATACATAAAAATCGTCCTGTCCATGATTTTAACCTATTCAAGGATAATGAATTTTTTAAATGACATATAATAAATAACTTTTGGTTCTGTCATGAAATTCACACTAACAACTCTGATTTGATAAAGACAGATATAATGCATTTCTTTCCATGGGAATTTATGGCCATTTCTTACAAAGGGCACTGAAAAGAAAAACTTTATTATGCTTACTATTTTGCCAGTAAATCATAGCTTCAGATGGTTGTTTAGCAACATTATTTTTAAGGCTAAAATTTGTGCCTTTCTGTTCTCTATTGCTCATAATTTCACTCTATATATACATGCAGTTTGGAAATGCATAAATCTTTCTGTTATTCATTGCCAAAATCTTTCCTCACAAAGGACTCTGGTTATTATAAACCTAAGGAGTATTTTCTCATGCTGCCTATACCTAAAAATAAAAACCAATTCTGAGTTGAAGATTATCAAAAAAATCTCTCAGGTTTTGGAAATCTTGATGTTCTGACTTCCCTGGGCAGAGAGGTTTATACATGAACATGGTTGGTGTTTGTTTTATTTAGCAAACTTGCAACTTAATGAATAAACGAAAGGGTCCTTGGAGACTCAGCTTCAATAAAATCACTATGGAGTCTTTTGTATCATAATCTTGGCTAAAAGCCTAAAACATGCAGCTCTGAGGGTGTGTCCTCAGAGGAAAGAAGATGGAACAGTTTAGAGATTGGAGCACAGGCAACAAGAATGAGATAATGTCCTACTCTAAATAATTTTGTTTTATATTTATATCATGAAGATCAAAGAGCCCTAATTTTCTCTTGTATTTACCTACTATATGAATAAATAAAATTAATTCAAAAATTACTCAGATAAAATGTTTGTGATGTCATAATCCAGAGATAACTAGTGTTAACAGTTTAAAAAAGATCTTTTCAGATTATGAATCAGCAAATTTACCTAAATATGTGTAACGTTTACAAATGTGTGAATAATAATAGCACATACAATTGGCTGAATAAATTGAAAGGTCAATGTAAATCAAAGACATATTGATGATCTATATAAATCTCAATTTTAATTAAATTTAATTCCGTTGTATTTTACTACTATAACGTCAGATTTAAAAAATCTCTTTGTTTAAATTTATAACTTTATGTTTTTACTATTATTAAAATGAATATAGGAATGTAACTATTTAATTGAATCAAATCAAATATTGTTGTTATTATTTTTTTTGTGAGGAGGATTAGCCCTGAGCTAACATCCGTTGCCAATCTTCCTCTTTTTGCTGAGGACGATTGGCCCTGGGCTAATATCCATGCCCATCTTCCTCTACTTTATATGGGATGCCACCACAGCATGGCTTGACAAGCTGTGCATTGGTCCGCACTTGGGATCCGAACCTGTGAACCCTGGGCCACCAGAAGTGGATCATGCAAACTTAACCGCTACGCCACTGGGCCAGCCCCAAATTATATATTCATTTATTTTCATAATTTTTAAAAATGATTCTGTATTGTTATTTCAGTAAAAATATTTTTGTACCTTAGCCAAAATACTAGAAGAGAAATTTCTTCTTCAGAAATAGACACAAACCAAATGCTTCACACTTAGAAATGAAATACAATACCTGAAATGAGAAATTTACTGGAAGATTATTAATAGCATTATAGATAATGTGGAATAAAAGAACATTTAGATACAGCAATAAAAGTGAGGTAAAGGAAGCAGAGAGAGAAAGATACTGAAAATATAAGTAGATTAAAAACCTGTAGGAGAAGTGGTCTGACACATGTGTAATTTGAGTTGAGAAGAAAGAGACTGCAAAGACTGGGAGGGGGTGACAGAAAAATATTTGAAGAAGAAGAAATGACTGAAAATTTACAAATTTGATGAAAACAAAAAAGGTCAATAATCATCAAGACGGATAGACACAAAGATAAACACACCAAAGATCATAATAAGTAAATTCCTCCAGAATAAGTGATAATGAAAAACTCTAAAAAACAGCTACAGGGAGAGATAAGAATGATCACAGATTCTGTATCAGAAATGATGCAGCGAGAAGACAGAGAAAATCATCACTCTCTGGTTTTTTTTTTTTTTGGTGAGGAAGACCATCCCTGAGCTAACATCTGTTGCCAGTCCTCCTCTTTTTGCTGAGGAAGACTGGCCCTGGGCTAACATCCGTGCCCATCTTCCTCTACTTTATATGTGGGACGCTGCCACAGTATGGCTTGATGAGCAGTGCATGAGTCTGTGCCCGGGATCCGAACCTGTGAATCCTAGGCTGCCAAAGCGGAGTGCACAAACTTAAACACTACACCACCAGGCTGGTCCCCAAAAATCATCTTTAATGATGAGATTTACTGCAAAGGGAGCCAGGCTGGGAGTTAATCCAGCTCTGGGTTAGATGTGGTGCTGATGGGAGAATACTCTGGCAAAATCTCATCCAATTTAGAGATTAATAACAATAATAACCGCTATGTACCAAGAACTTTTCAAAGCTCTTTATAGGCATTATCTCACATCTTTACAGCTCTAGGCTGCAACTATAACTGTTATATCACCTTTCTGCAGACCAAGAAATCAAATTACTATAGTTGTGCAACTTCCTTAACGTCATGCAACTAGAAAGTGGTGAAGTCAGGATTGAAATGAGGGCACCCTCACTCCAGTGGTTGTGCTTTAGTTTTCATAATTGTGTGATTATATTTTCAGAGTTCTGAATGAAAATCCTGTCAGGTACACAGGATAAAACAGGGTGCAGAGGTGAGGAGACACTCTGACCCTCCTTTGTCCTCCTGAAAGCAGGAGGAGCAATTCAGTCTATGAGCACAGAGTAGAATACCTTTGTTAAAATTCCACTTCCTATCACTGAAGCTGACATATTAAATTCTCTATGACTAGGTCTGTTTTTCTTTTTCTTCGCAACTCTAGGAGAGGATATCTGTTATTAATTGGTGCCATAAAGCCTCAATAGTATTGTTTGGAAGGACTATTGTGTCTATTCTCTTTCTAGGTTAAATAAGCAGTAAACTCAGAAAATATCCACACTATGTATATTGTCATAAACAATACAAAACAAATCCAGACTTAGTAAGGAGACACTTTGTGTAAAAGGATTATTGCACGGGGGTTGAGGGTGAACTGCAATACAGGGAATTAGTGCAACAGGGGGAACGTTGTGACCATGAGATCTGAAAGCATCTCAAGGGTTAGGCAACAGGGGCTTTTCTTTTCCAGAGAGGAATAAACAGGCTAAGAGGAACAGGCTGTGGGGAAATGGGAAGAAAGGGCGGCTGTGTAATTAGGCATGGATTTGGGAAGCGGCAAAGGCAGAGACAGTTATGCTGAGATCTGAAGGATGGATAGGATTTATCTAAAGGACCAGCTAAAGAATGAAAAGAAAACATTTCTAGGAGGAACAGAGATCTAGAAATAAAAGATTAGAGAAACATAAGTCTTCCATGTGCCTGGACAGAGAGGACTAGGGAGAGAAATATCAACAATTGTGAGAAATATAATAACTGAGAGTAGGAAGATTTTTCCTTGAGAACTAACACTGAGGTTCATACTTTTTCATTCTTTCACACTTTACATTACCAATTTCTCATGAACATAAAACCTGAGTTTTCCATACATTTTTCTAGTTAAATTTTATTGGAATTTGTTCTCACTGGTGTGCAAAATATACCTACTTTGTAAGTGGTGCTTCGATATATGTTTTAGTGCTTGGCCTGCTTTTTCCTAAGAGGGCCTGTTTTATTTACGTTTTTATTATAAAATCCCATTCAAGATGTTATCTCCAGTTCTCTAACAATAGTCTTCCTCTTTGATAATACAGTACATTTATTTTTGCATGGGCTACATTTTTCAGATTTTTAGAAAGTATTTTTGTAATAACTTCTTGGGAATGATCCTGATAGTTATGTGGGTGGGAATATCTATCTATCATCTATCTATCTATCTATCTATCTATCTATCTATCTATCTATCTATCTATATATCTATCTATCATCTATCTATCTCTCACGTACACACAGCTGACTTTTTGCTGAGTGGGTGACACTGGTTCAGAGGTGTAATCTTCCTTGGCCTCCTAGGCAATCTCTTAATGAGAGATGGCACCCTAGTACATTTATTTACCAAGGAGGGAAAAGAAATTAACTAGTTAGGATCTATTTTAGCTGCAATATCAAAAATGTTTTTAGATAGTTAATCTGACTATCGTGATGAGTACAAAGATATGAAATAGTTTAGAAACAATTCAGTATTTCCCTAACTATTTGCGGTAAAGTTTTTTAAATCCCCCCAACATTTTTTCCCCAATTTGTTGCATACTGATACTTTCATAAATGCAATAGAGATGAATTACTTAAAAAGAAAAAAAAGGGGCCGCCCGGTGGCGCAGTGGTTTAGTCCGCGCTTGGCAGGCCGGGGTTCGTAGGTTCGGATCCCGGGCGCCCGCCGACGCACTGCTTGTCAGCCACGCCGTGGCGGCGTCCCATATAAAATAGAGGAAGATGGGCATGATGTTAGCCCAGGGCCAGTCTTCCTCAGCAAAAAGAGGAGGATTAGCAACGGATGTTAGCTCAGGGCTGGTCTTCCTCACAAAAAAAAAAAAAAAAGGTATAAAATACAAGTACAAATTTTTTATTATTGGATTCAACAAATATTAACTTTGTCATATTGCTCTTACAGTATATAAAGACTTATTTTTGATTTCTGTACTTACTGCACAGCACATCAAAAACAGTTTACTGATCTGCTGTAGTCCTATACTAACCACTATATCAAACTTTCCTGATAACCTGAATCCACAGTTTCAATACTTTCCTATTTCTTTGAGAAAAATGCAATTCTTTGGATCAAGTCATTGAATGCTTGTCTCACCTGCTTGTCCTCAGGGTCTATATGAACGGGTGTAGCACTGGGGCAATGGAAGAAGTGAGTACTGACACACCCTTATGGATGTCCACTTCTTTTGATGAAGGTTTAAAGTTACAGAAGATGCAGCTTCCATAGGTGAGGGATACAACAATCATGTGGGAATAACAGGTGGAAAAAAACTTTTCCTTTGCTGGGCAGAGGGAAATTTTAGGATTTTCTTGATGATGTATATGTAGGAAAGAACTACACACAGAAAGGTCATGATGAAGGTCATCACAGCACAGACTATAACCCTCTGCTCTATGAACCACATGTCTGAGCAAGAGATCTTGAGGATAGGAGAAGCAGCACAGAAAATGATCAATGACATTTGAGTCACAGAGCGCCAGATTTAAGCCTAGGCTAAATGGAGGGATTATGATTAACAAACCTCCAGCCCAACAACAAGGGACAAACCTTCTGCAGACTCTGCTGCTCAAGATGGTAACATAATGCAAGAATTTGCAAATGGCCACATAGTGATCATAGGACATGATAGCCAGGAGAATAAGTTCTGTTGCACCAAAAGGATAACAAAAAATAGTTGACTAGCATGAACATTGTAAGTAATGGTCTTGTCTCCAGCAGACGTGCTACAAACGAATCTGGGAATACAGACTACAGTGAATGAAATCTCTAAGAAGGAGAAATTTTGGAGGAAAAAGTACATAACAGATTTAAGTTGAAAATTCACTAATGTGAGGGAGATGATTGTCAGATTTCCAGTTATACTCAACATATAGGTGACAAGCAGAAAGATAAATATCAGAACTTGAAGTTGTGGGTCGTTAATCCCATCAGGATGTATATTGTTAGTCTTGTATGGTTTCTCATCAAGGGCTCCTCACTTCAGCCCAATGTGTTTATAAAATTGAGATTGAAAATGAAAAAAAAACCACATGGTATTAAAATCATGTTAATAATGGACACTAGCAAAAATGTTCAATTATTGCCTTTAACATAGATTTTTTTTCTTGGATGTAACAAGAACTTGTATATACATAGCTATCCTCAGCTCTAACTGATGTGTATTACATGGCTGACTGAGGGAAAGTTTTCTCAAAATTGTTTTTACTGTACTGGAGTCATTATTTTTATATCTCTTTTCACTTTCACACATTTCTTTTTGCAATTGATTTTGCATCATGAATATACTTGCTTAATTATATTTGAGCCACAGGAGTAGAAGAGACCATTGATGTAAGTGATTTCACAGGTAATCTGATAACCTTTTTCTTCCAATAATTCTGCAATACTCACAAGTCGAATTAAAAAAAACATTACCACTAGTTTCACATCTTTGGTTGAAGCGCTAGTTCTTTATTAAATGAAAGTAGAGAAGTTGATCATTTTGGCAAACTGAGTGGGCTTTTGCAATGAACTTGGTAAAACTTGGCAGGGCTATGTCTAAAGCAAATTTTTAATAAAAAAGAAAAAACAAAAATGTACAACTAAAACCCCACAGTGTTATAAACTATTAAGACATCAATAAAAACAAATTAAATAAAAAAAGAAAAGAAGATTCCTATAAACATCCACTCCCTGTTCCTATCCACCTACAATCTTATAAGTTTCTAAGATAAATCTGATTTCAACTTTTGTTCATTCTGCAAAACAGTGCAGTGTTTTGATGCACTAATATAAGTAATATGCCACCTGGGAACTTGGTAAAATATCAAAGATCCAGGCTTTATCCTTCTTTAATGAGCCTTGGCCTTTAAGGTCTTTCTTTCTCTAGGTGATTCTGAAACATATCAAAGCTTGAGAATGACTCAACTACAGCGATTAAGCTATACATACCAAAATAATATAACTACTATTGCTTATTATTACATTATGATTTGGTAAAGTTGAAATCTTGCCAATTGCCTTACTATTTAGGTAGTTTTTATTAGTGTTGACGAGAAGATTCCAACTCCTAGTGACCCTACTGCAGAGCAGAAGCACATCTGGTCTTTTTACCTTATCCTCTCACCTCCTGGTGCTCTATCAGACAATGCTCTGCTGCTATTCACAGGGTTTTCATGGCCAATTTTTCCAGAAGTGGGTGGCAGGTCCTTCTTCCCAGTCTGTCTGATTCTGGAAGCTCCGTTGAAACCTGTCCACCATGGATGACCCTGCTGGTTTTTGAAATCCTAGTGACAAAGCTTTCAGCATCACAGCAACACACAGCCACCATAGTATGACAACTGACAGATGGATGGTGTGGTTCCCTGACTGGGAAATGAACCTGAGCCACCGTGGTGGTGAGAGCACTGAATCTTAACCACTAGACCACCGGGGCTGGTTTAAGAAGCATGACTCTAATACAATTACTGAATGAACACAAGCAAAATATTTTAATGAACTTACCAGTGGAACCAGTAAGATGTAAAGCTGCTTCAAAGAAGTATTCACGAGGGTCTGGGCACATGGCCAAGTGGTTAAGGTTCCGTGCACTCTGCTTCAGAGGCTCGGGTTTGTGGGCTCAGTCCCCAGGTGCAGACCTACTCTACTCACCAGCCACACTGTGGCAGTGTCCCATATAAAAGGAGAGGAAGATTGGCACAGATGTTAGCTCAGGGTGAATCTTCCTCAGCGAAAAAAATAAAAAAAGAAGTATTCATGAGATAAATATTTTATATTCCAAAGGCTGCTGAAATAATTTTTAAATAGATACTGAACTGTTTAATGTCATATAGAATTATAACATTGTAATCTTGGTATTCTCTTTTCTATGGGACAAAAATCTACAAGTTAATGAGTAACTCACAGTGCTTGAACACTAAGCAAACATTAAAAAACAAAGTCAAATGCAAGTGCATTTTCCTGTGTAATTAAATACTTCTTGGCTGAACTTGTTAAACAATGGCATTGTAAGAACAGGTAGTCATTTTCCTGCATTAGTTCAAGATTTGGAAATTTTTTTCTCAATATATCATTCCAGTATTTCATTCAATTTTTTCTAGCCTCTCTATTCCCTATCCTTTCCCTACAATATAGACTATAATATGTAGAAAAATTATGATGCAAATCTATATTTATTAACATGGAAATATTAACTTTTTTGACTGGTAACTATGTATATAACTTTCATATATATATTTGTATACAGATATGAAATAATTTTGTATCTTTTGTTCACACTTTGTTATCTAAGAGTTTAAAAGTTGCTAGAATTATGTCTTTTCATCAGGCAATCGTTATGCACTTGGACTGTGTCTCAAGTGTTGTTGCATCTTATTGTCTCCAAAGTACACGGATCCCATTGACGCCTTTGTTAGGTTTTGCCAATATTCGCTTCATGTTAGATTCATTAGTCATGTTTGAACTTTGGTCACAAAAGAACCTTTATTTTTCTATACAGATGGCCCCTGCACATCCAAAAGAGACTGAGATAACAAAACATCCATCTTCCTCCATTGTGTTAAAACCTATATTTGCCCAGATATAACAGAAATAATTTTTCTGATTCTCTAAAAATCACCTTACATTTCTCAGATATTTAAAATAAGTGTTTTTATTTCACTAGTGAATACAAGAAATTGCTTCCTAGATTTAAAGTAGAATAGGATCTCCAAAGAGCATCTGTGTGTGGTAAGAGCTGGTGAAAACTCTAATAGCACAATCTATTCCAAAAAGTGCTGTGAGAACATGTAAGTCTCCATGAGAGGAATAGTTATGAATGTATTGACTTGACTTATACTTTCAGTTTCATCTTGGGACCATCACAATTGCATATTCAACTAAAGACATTGTGTTTTCCTTAAGAATAAGTATGTTTTTGTTTGGTAATTACAGTTTCTTGCTTCATTCAACATTCTATTTCCATGGTCTGAGTAATATATCAGACTTATATGTTTAAAAATAGATGGAAATAATCAATTTGGATATTTCAGGAAAAGAAAATAGTTATTTCTGATGTTATTTTGTTCTAGAAAAGTGAAATATGAAGGGACTAGAGTCAGGAATATTTATTACATGTATCAGTAAAGACACGTGTCAGTTCCTGTTCACTCTTCATCTTCAGTGGCTAGATTAGGTCCAGTCATATAATAGGTTCTCAAAAAGTGTGTCTTCAATGAATTCAAGAGTACTCACTGGAACAGAATAATTTGAGGGACAATCAGAAGTGATTTTTCTGGACAAGGTAACTTTCACAAATCAATAGTTATTTATACCAAGATATAATTTTATTATCCTTCATTAGAATGCCAATTTAACTACAATTTTGTCATTAGGGAACAGTGAGTTAATTAAATGCAAACATTTCTGGAAACACACTAAATACTGTGCCTATCTGAGCAAATATTTTTATATCTAAAGGAGGATTATCTTAAATAGAGACTATAACACCTGTTAATTGTATTGTACAATTAACATTTTGCACGTTGAATGCTATTAGATAAACATGAGAAAGGAAACATGTTAACATGTTGACTGGGTGACTCAGTCTGACTAAGTGAAAATGTATTTATTTGTTGCTACAGTAGAGCAGGATGATGTATGGATTGAAACATGTAATGCAGAGCAGCTTAAACTCAGCACAAGCAAGATCAACAAAGGATGAGATTCCTCAGTAACGAGGGTTTTGGTTACTCAACCAAGTATAAAAATCTGAGAAGATGCTACATGAAGGAAATGGGCATGTGGATAAGTAGTAGTATATGGAAAATATGAATATAACATGTAGAATTGTGATTAGGTGCTGACTTTTAACTTCTTCTCTGTTCCTCTCTGTTTCATCAAATTTTATATTTATTTAGGGTTTGCTTTCGGTAATTACTTTACAATTTCATCCCAAATGTGCATAACATTGAGATAAGATTATGAAAGATTCAGAGAAAGAATGTAAATCATCTAAAGACCATGAAAGTTGAGCGGGCTGGGTACAATAAGTTTGATAATTATATTTTATCCCTAGGGGTAAAGATGGATGGATTCTTAAGCTTTTACACACACACACACACACACACACACACACACACGCACACACTCCTCACTGACAGAAATACTCACTTGTGCAGCATTAAGTACAAACACAAATAAATGTTTGAAAGCATATATTATTTATTGGCTTCATCAACTTTATAAGGCTTAATTTACATTAATAAAAAGCACACATTTTAAATGTACAATTTTGGTTAGTTTTGACAAAGGTATACACCTGAGAAGCCTCATACCAATCAAGATATAGCACATTTTCAACAATCCAGAAATTTCCCTATGCTCCTTTTCAGTCAATTCCCCAATTCCTGCCTTAAGCAAGTACCGATCTGGCAAAGCATAGTTGCATTATTGTGGGTGAGAACGTAGTCTTGGAAGTCTATTTACGTGATATGTGAGGCTTTTGGACCATAAAAAGGATTCTTTGCCATGAGTGTGTTGAAACAACTTTTCCTGTATATTTTATTCAAAATTTTAATCCTCCAATATGTGAACTTTGATAAGCGCCAATGTCATGTCTCCTGTGCAGAAGCCAAGGGAGGGAATACACCATCTTTATACTCCCTGAAGAATTCAGGGCATGGATCTTAAATCAGCGCAATGAATTCTTATAACTGGTACCTCATGTCTTAAATGGGAGATTCAAAAATGAAGAGATGGGGCCAGCCCGGTGGCACAGCGGTTTAGTTCGTGCTTGGCAGCCCGGGGTTCGCGGGTTCGGATCCCGGGCGCCCGCGGACGCACTGCTTGTCAGCCCTGCGTGGCGGCGTCCCATATAAAGTGGAGGAAGATGGGCACGGATGTTAGCCCAGGGCCAGTCTTCCTCAGCAAAAAAAAAGAGGAACATTAGCAATGGATGTTAGCTCAGGGCTGGTCTTCCTCACCAAAAAAAAATAAAGAGATGATGAGGTTAGGTGTTCCCATTAGCATTGGCAACATGTAATGGCAGTGGCGGGTTTCAATGGCAGGACATAAATGAAAGTTGTTTTTAGCATAAGAGAACATCGGGCAGTATCCTTCGTCTTCTGGGTAGACTTCCTGCTGCTCAGCCTCTCTCTGCTCATGACATTCCAGGCCTGATTCACTTTCAGGCCTACTCCATTCACTACCGTAGAACAAGAATTTCTCAATTTCTCCTTTCTTACGTTGGTTTGGACAATTACCAATTTTAGATCGGTTGCTTCTTGCTGCCACTTTTGGTAGCAAATTTTTATGAACAAGAATCTTTGCTTGCAAGTGACAACAATCTAAATTGGTATAATAAATAAATAAATATTTACACACATACACACACACAAAAGAAATTGTTGGCTTAGTTCACATAACTGGTGGAATTAACCTCTCTCGTGGTTGGTGGAGAGGTCCATGATGGAATCAGGGCACTGTCTCCATCTCTCTGTGACTTACTTATCTGTGTGTTGATTTTGTACTCAGGGTAGTTACTTTCCTGGTCAGTAAATATAGCAGTTTCAGATATCACTTTTCTACACCGTTATCAGAGGAAGAATGTACAGTCGGTGTATCAGACTTCCAGAAAATGTCTTGATTAACTCTAGTTGACTTAATTTAGATCACACTGCTGAATTACTCACTGTGGGTACAATAATAACTTAGTTTGGGTTATGGAACCCACCAATGATATTTGAGATGGAGACAATTTTTCTGAAAAACATCAGTTCAACAAAGTTGTTTACTGGGTGTTTTACCTCCATTTCCAAAGGTGAATGGAGGCTGGGCAACAAAACAAGAGGTATTCATCAAATATTCCCAATAGAAGCGAACATACATGGGCTTAGAGAAAAGATGACTATTCATCTTGACTTTTACATTGCTCACTCTTCTCCCAAGATGACTGGTATAAATTATATGGTGTGTATCTTTACAGTTCAAATCTGCTTAAACAGCAATAATCCATTCACCTACCCAAGCTTTCATATAGGCAATTATGCATTCGTCATTAATTCATTCACCAAACACGTACCAAGTTTCCACTGTGTGCCATGACTGTAATATTTGGAGCTCAGGATGTGGGAAGGGGTTGGCTAAAATATGTACCATCTATCTTCATATATTTATGATCAACATAAAAAGTTCTTTTTCATAAGTGGCATAATGACATATATTATCCTGCAAACTGTTTTTAAAATATGCATATTTTAAAATACTTCAATGATAAAATCAATGTCTATATCATTTGGTAAATACTATATCTTATGCATTAATTCCCTAATTGACTTGCATATTGCCAAGTAATGCTCATGTGGTTGTTTCCAGTCTTTTACTATTACAAAAAGTCTGCAATGAACAGGGTTATAAATATATTTTCAGGCTTACTGACAATTAGAGTTTTGGTATAAATTCCTAGATATAGGTTTTCCAGGTGAAATAATACATATAATTTTGATAAATTACAGTCTTTTCTAAAAAAGTGTGCATTAAGGCGCCTATTTTACTGCATACTTGCTAACGCTGAATGTGAAAAGTTGTAGTTTGTGCACATATGAAGGTGAAATATATATCATGTTTTTAATTTGCAAATCTATGACTGATAAAGCAGTTGTGCATCCTTACCTATTGTTGTTGATAATTTCATTTATTTTTAGTGAATTTATTTTACTAAAAATTTATTTATTTGAGGATTTTTATAATAAATTATAATTTTATTGATTCATAGATGCTTCCTATATATTTATGGTATTAAGTCTTTTGGGTTGATTGTAACACAAAAGTATTCTTTTACTTATATTCCCTTCATAACAATTGTCTTTAAATTTTCATATTTTGCCATAGATATTTTAAAGTTTGTTAGTTAAATCTGTCAATTTTTTTAATGGAGGAAGAAGTTTTTGTCTTGCTTAAGAATGAATTTCAATCCCAATATTATAAAATTATTTGGGAAAATCATCTGAAAAGAAGAAAAAGGAGTGACTTACTCATGGTAGATTCTGGTTAAAGGATTAAAAGTGATATATTTTGTCTACCATAAAGCAATGTTCAGTAATTAGTTCTTCAGTAAATGAATTTAAGGGAAAATTAATTATTAAATGTTTATGGGGTCAATCTGCTTATTTTATAGGGTAAGAAATCGCAATATTGGTTATTAGCTTTATGAAAATATAAAGTAGATGTGCATCTTTTAAGGTGGTTTATCAACAGGTACATTTTACTGTTTCAAAAGAAATGCAATTTTTTTTTTGAATGAGTCGTTAAAGGCTTGTTTAACTTGCTTATTTCTCAGAGTATATATAAAAGGATTCAGCATTGGTGTTATGGAAGAAATCAGCGTGGACACACCTTTATTAACGTTCATCTCTTCTTTTGCAGATGGTTTGATATAGATGAAGATGCAGCTGCCATAGGTGATGGAAACTACAATCATGTGGGAAGAACAAGTAGAAAAAGCTTTTTTCCTTTGTTGAACAGAAGGGGATTTTAGAGTTGTCTTTATGATATACGCGTAGGAGAGAGCCACACATACGAGAGTGCTGATGAAGGTCAGCACAGCACAGGCTATAACCATCCGCTCAATTAACCACGTGTCTGAGCATGAGATCTTCAGGATAGGAGATGCATCACAGGCAAAATGATCAATGACATTTGAATCACAGAATTCCAGATGAAAATCTAAGCTAAGTGGAGGGAGGATAATCATAAGTGCTGCCATCCAACAGCAGATAATCATTGTCCAACAGCAGATAATCATTGTTTTGCACACTTTGTTGCTCATGATTGACATATAATTCAGGGGTTTGCAGATGGCCACATATCGATCATATGACATAGTAGCCAAAAGAAAAAATTCAGTTACCCCAAAGAGATCTATAAAAAATAGTTGAATGAAACATGCATCATAAGTAATTGTTCTATCCCCAGTTGATATACTGTATAGGTATCTTGGAATACAGGCAGTTGTAAATGAGATTTCTAAGAAAGAGAAATTTTGAAGGAAAAGATACATGGGAGTTTTAAGGTGGGGATCCACCGAGGTTAGAGTGATGATGGTCAGATTTCCAGTTACACTGAAAATGTAGGTGATAAAAAGAACAATAAAAAGCAAGACCTGAAGCTGGGGATCTTCCGTTAGCCCCTGAAGGATGAATGCTGTTATTGCTGTGTGGTTTCTCATTACTGACTTCTGGATTTTGCCAAACCTACATGCAAATGTCAGAGAGAGTTGAGCTGCAGAATTCAATGACAAAATCAGCCAGTGATGAACGCTTTCTTTGTATTCAACTCATCTATCATCCATGAGTTTCACTTGTTGATCTGAGGAATACATTTCCTATTTTATGGTGAGCTGAGCTCCCTAATCTATTTATATACAATGACCAAGTGAAATTATTTTATAAATTTTAGTTACTGAATTATAATCTAACTTTTCCTTTATTAATCTCCTATAATTAATGTATAATCAATTCAGATTTTTAACTCCTATCCTGAGTAGTGCATTTTTAAATTACATTGCCTATATTTTTAGTTTTATACATTAAAGCTAGTTTTTATACTGCCAAATATTTTCCTTCAACTCATAAGCTAAATTTAAATGCTCACTTTAGTTTCATTCCTTTGCTTTAAAGTTTGGGGACTGTTGAAATCCTGAAATAAAGTTTCAGACCAGGACCCAAACAAAACATTTCAATTCCTTCTGAAATACGTATTTATCTATTTATATCTTTATTGCTTTTTAATTGATTATTCATTATAAGGACAAAACAGGTTTTAA
Source organism: Tapirus indicus (assembly GCA_031878705.1). Lineage (NCBI taxonomy): Eukaryota > Metazoa > Chordata > Mammalia > Perissodactyla > Tapiridae > Tapirus > Tapirus indicus. The sequence continues at coordinate 141,671,161 of CM062918.1, read as the reverse complement.
CTCTAAAACATCCAATGTAATGTTTCTGCTGAGCTTCACTACCTATACCTAACATTGACTCCTTCCATAATGCGGTGTTCAATCTGATTATTTTGCAGGAGACTTTTATCACACAGTGAGGTGATGTTGACTATAATGAATGAGCTCCTGAAGAACGTAAAAACCATAATTTCTTGCTTTCATTTAGCCACTCAAATTGAAACACATTTATATAACATATTATGCAGAAAAAGTCAAGACAAAAGTTGCTGAATATTCTCACCATGACACTGTATTTCCTCCTTTCTCATTTCTTTCAAGTCCACATTCTTGGCTTCAACTTTTACATTTTACATCCATTTCTCAATCTGTTACTGTCTGGCTTTCAACCTTGCTAGTTAAAGCACTCCATCATTAATCTCCCTATGACTGAATTCAATATAATCATAATAATAACACACACTTATAAACCTCCAGGCACTGGTCTAGGTATATTACATATATAATCTATATAATCCTTAGAACATCCTGTGAGGTAGGGAGGTATGTTATCTCCATTTTAAAAATGGGAAAACTGGGGCACAGAAAGGTAAAGTATATGTCCACTGCTTCCTAGATAATAAGTGGCCACACAGACAGACACAGGAGTCCAGGTGTTAATCACTGCACTCTGATTATTGATGCACAATTACTGAATGTTTTGGTTTCGTGAAGACAATGTTTTTATTGGTAATTAAAACAAAGTTAGTTGCTATATAATTTATTGTCAAACCAAGATACTTGAGAAGCAAACAGGAGCAGTGTCAGTAATTATGTTGATACAACAGGTGTAAATGGGACTGTTGAGGGCAAGAACTAAGTGAGTGCCACTCAATCCGTATGCACTCACTCAATTCCTGTGTAATATCAGTGCTGATGGAGGTTAAAAATTGCCAAGGTGCCGCTGATTGATTTTCCGTTTTATTATTTACTTCTATTACTATATTGATCCCTCCATGTTTGCTCAATATTTCATTCAGTGAAATATTAAGACTGAAGACTAAGGGCTATGTTATTCTGGGTGAAGATCAATAGTTAGGTGAGAGTTATTTCTCATGTATCCTCAATTATACTGATAGACAATCATAGGTTTCCAACTTGTAAGTAATGTCTTCAGGGCTCCGACTTCTCTTACCTTTACTAAATGCAAAAGAATCTCTTAAGAAAAAGGCATTTTCTTGTGTTTTTAGAATGTTTCTCTCGGAAAGCCTTGATAGGTTTACTACCAGTGCTTTGACAATGTGTTTCTCTTTTGTCTAATCAAATGAGCCCAGTCTTCTGCTACTATCGACCCAGTATACTCCGTGAAGTCTCCGTGGTAGACAGACATCATCATAGGGCAGGGACACTACTTGAGGCTCAGGGTGGGTAAACTTTGATAGAAAGCTAATACCCTCCTGAGCAGAACTTGATGACCAGAAAGTGACTCTAGCTCACACCAAGACCCTCTGTCCTGCTTTCCTCTTTTTCACGATCTCCGTTTACTGCCCAGTAGTTCTCTTGACATTGGATTCAGCTTTGCTGGGGTCTTAAAACTATCTCATTTTCTATAATCGACATGTTGCTTTTACCTGAATCCAGTCTTATATAAATATTAAGCATTTAATAATGCCAACATATTCATATTGACTAAATCCTGCTTTAAGTGTTTAACTTTCAAAAAGTATTTTAATTTTGTAAAAAAATCAGAAACAAATAATAAAATCTCAGTCAAAATGTCAGTATGCTATTGATAAGTGTGTGTGTGCGCACTTGGATTTTATTATTTTTTTTGTATACGTGTGTTTGTGGGAGATTTTATTTGTGAATCTTCCTCACCCAGGCCTGGTGAAGATTTCTGGACCCATTGTCCTAGAAAAAAATTATATGTCATAAATGACTATAGGATAGTCCCATCGAATGCTAACATTAGTATTCACCATATTGGTTAAGTCTAGCACTTTGCTTAAAGGGAGAAATACATCATAACCTTTCCCATCCACCTCCCACCTCCTGCCAGTATACATGCATACATACAGGGAAAATAACTGAAGTAGCAAATATTGTCACACTTACCCTTTATGCAGTAAGTTATTTCATGGCATCTATTGACAGTTTATTTGTAGATACTCATCACGAGACACAGGTTGAACAAGAATATGCCAGTGGAGACATGTGAAAGCTGTTCTCTCAGGGAACTACACTCAGCTAGAAAAGTCTCTGGAAATGCTCACAGCCCTCCTACACCTTGCAGAGCTTCTACGAGAGGGCCTCTGCCATTTTAAATCACGAAGGTATGTTCTTGTCATCTTGCTAGCTAAAATAGAGGGATGCCAAATCTAAAGCATTATTGAATGATTAGGAGTAGTTGATCCTCTGAACTTATTGGTCAGGAAAACATTTGGCACTAAATATCATGGCTACTTAATTTACGTACTTAACCTATAATAAGAATCAATCAAGTCAGCAAACAAAAATGTCCTTGGAGATCCAAGTTTAAAAGTCATTAAGGAATACTGTTGTAAATTTTTGGCAATCAACCTCACACAGGCAACAATGGGGACAGTGCCCTTAGGGACAAGAAAAATGCAACAGTAACATTAGATACACTATAATGATGCCGGACAATATAAGTCAAATGATAAAATGTTCTTTTTTCTCCCCCTGTATTGTGTAAGGCAATGAAAGTGGCATAAGAACACTTTCTCTACTTTCTTTAAATTAAGCAACTCAAGGGCATTATGAAAAATATGAAGGTAAAGAGAAAAAAACGACACAGAGATAACCAATGTAAGTTATTTTAGAAAAGTAAGGCCAGAGATTTTCCCACTCAAACCTAAGCACACAAGTAAACCTGCAAAAACTGTTGTAATCTACCATTTTTATCCAACATGTTATGGTTGCCTTCATTAATGTGTAAAGATTTATAGCACTTTTTAGTGACTGATTTATATAATTTTAATATTGCTTTGATAATAAGTATCACCAGTTTGGAAACTTAAGTTGTTTACATTTCTTTTTTTATTTTTTGCTCAGGAATATTTGCCCTGAGCTAATATCTGTGCCAATCTTCCTCTATTTTGTATGTGGGTTGCAGCCCCAGCATGGCCACTGATGAGTGGTGTAGGTTTGTGCCCAAGAACTGAACTTGGGCCGCTGAAGTGGACCGTGCCGAACTTAACTGCTAGGTCACAAGGCCAGCCCTATGTTTCTTTTTTATAATAAAAATACTGCTGTAAAGTGTTCATATAAATATCTTTGCATACATGACTGCCTATACACCAAACCATTCCCAGAGAAGACAGTCTTAGTTGTAGGTAAAAAGATTTTACTTTTGTGTGGTTTTTGATATATGTATTTCCCAACAGATATATTAAAAATTATATGTTCCCCAATCTGGAAAAATACATCATTAGGATGCATGTGATTGTGTAACTAATTTTAATAGGCTGACTTAGAAAAAGATTCAGCATCTTTCTTTGTACTAGAAAGAGTTCTCTGCAACTACACAAAAATAGAGGATCAGTAGAGGGTTCAGTTCATAATTTTGTTTTCCTTAATCTAATGGGACATCTGTAGAGGGCCCTGGGAAGAACCGTTACCAATAAGGATTAGAGATGTCAGAGAATAATGAGTGAAAAAACCACCTCCGCTACAGCAACAGACTATTGAGAAGGTAAGACCCTGAGAAAAAAACCTAGGAATGTGCACATAGATATTTAGATAGAATTCCAAAAAACATGTCCAAACCTCATTGAATTCTCTTTCTTCTTTTATATATTCCAGCTACTATCACTTTCTTTTTTTCATTTTCTAAAGCACAACTTTTCATTTATTCTGTCAATATTTACTGAAAAGCTATTACACATTCTGTGCCCTGTTCAAGGTGGTAATGTTACACAGCAAGTTTCAAGAGGACAGTCAGAGTGAAGACTCCTAGAGTTTAGGAGCAGAGGTATTCCTTATTTTGCAGACAACTGTTCTCCATTTGAGAATCAGCTCCTGGAAGAAAATAAATACCTGACCACAGCATGCCAAGTGACTGTGATCTGAGTTGAACGATGGGAACTGGATGTAATATATTTCACTGGATCATACATTTTGACAAAAATTTGCAGCATTCCATCATTACATGGACTTGGTATAAATGAATCTATACTTGGGCTTATCTAGAAGGCACAATTACATTGCATAAGTACGTGCTTAGACTCCTCTTATGGCTCCTATATCTATGACTTTGCCACTTTTTCCTCAATCCATATATACGAACTTACAGAGAATTTACTATAATTTGTTAACAAAAATGGGATAAAAATGCCCTAATTTACGAATGAAACTCTTCAATGTGTTGTCCCAAAATGGCTCTGAAAACTATGGTGAATGGAAATATTTCAACTGGAAAGAACTTTAGCTATTCATCTAGTTGTCTGCTTTGATTGGCAGGGAATATGGTTTTGCGGGTGATTGCTAATGAGTTTGCCATATGTTCATTGATATGAAAAGAACAAGATTGAGAGATTGGTGATGCAGAGATATAGGATATAGATTTACAATGGAGTCTCAGAATTGACGCAGGTTATGAAGATAATTGTGATGCATGTGAAGAGCCTCCAGAGATCATCTACTGCAGAGCAAGTTCTTGACAATCATGTGGAGATAATCCTCCACCTGTGGATATCAGTTATTCTCTTTATTGAGCCACTTCAGCTTGCTCAATGGACATACATATAAAGTACCATAGTTGTAAGGCTGAATAACATGCATGGACAAAACTGAGGGTCAATATGGCACCATTCCCCAGGGGGATCATCAAGCCCTGCAGTGGCAATTTAACTACATTAGATTCATTTTAACATGTAGCAAGTAGTAATGTGTCCTATTGGAACAGACTCATGTTCCAGTTAAAGATTTATCTTCTGTGATAAGAAGATCTATGCTTGTGCCACCATTTGCAGATTTTGAAATGCCTAATTACATCATGGTATTTTATACGTTGCTTCCAACAAGGGAATCAGTTTATGGTGAAAATTAATGGACTCACATCCATAGAATTCACTGGTTTTTGTTTTCAATATGTTGGTTTATTCATTGGAGAAGAAATACTTTTTATTTATTTTTAAGTTACTTTATTGAGGTATGATTGACATGTAAAAAACTACATATTTATTGTACACAACCTGATGTTTTTAAGGATAAGTATACACCTATGAAATCATCACCACCATCAAGGACGTAGACATATCCATCACCTCCCAAAGTTTCCTCCCACTCCCTTTATTATTATTATTATTGTATGTGTGGGGTAAGGACATTTAACATAAGATCCATCCTCTTAAAAATTTTAAGTATGCAATATAGCATTGTTAGCTACGAGCACTATGCTGTACAGATTTCCTGAATTTATTTATCTTTCATAACTGAAACACTGTACCTTTGATCATCACCTCCTCATTTTCCTGTCTCCCCAGTCCCCGGTAATCACCATTCTACTCTCTGCTTCTATGAGTTTGACTATTTTAGATTTCATATTTAAGTGGGATCATATAGTATTTGTCTTTCTGTGTCTGGCTTCTTACACTTAGCATAGTGTCTTCCAGGTCCGTTCATGTTGTTGCAAATGACAGAAGTCCCTTCATTTTTAAGGTTGAATAATATTGCACTGAATGTGTATACCACATTTTCTTTATTCATTCATCCATCAATGGCTATTTAGTTTTATTTCCATATCTTGGCTACTGTGAATAATGCTGCAATGAACATAGGAGTGCAGGTAACTTTTAAAGATCCTGATTTCAGTTCTTTCGGATAAATACTCAGAAGCGGGATTACTGGATCATAGGGTAGTTCTACTTTAAATTTTTTATGAGGGACCTCCATTTTATTTTATGTATCTCATCACTCCAAAGAAGAAAATATATGTCATACTCTGGAAAAAAATACTGTCCTTTGAGAAACAGCTTCTGGCATGCAACTGGGCCTGATTATAGACTAAAACTTTATCCAAACTTTAATGGCCATGCAACTGAGCTTCGCATCATGCCTGAGTGTTGTCTTACTGCTAAGCTGTGAATTTGGGCATGAACACCAGAACTTCATCATCAGGTGTAAGATACATACACAAGGATGGGCTCAAGCATGTCCTGAAAGCATAAATAAGTCTTATGCGCAGGGGACTCAGTCTTCTTTTCTACATTGCCTTCCCTTTCTTGACTCACATCTATGACCTCACAGGGAGTTATCTATGGCCAGTTGATCAAGGAACGGTATTTGGGGCAGGCTTTACAGGTGAATTTGCATTATGTGCATATGGATATTTGTTTTGCACATGGAAGGAGAGATGATCAACGGTACAGGCCTATGCTGGGTTTCGGAAAGTGGCTAATGATTTGGCTGATTAGTCAGAGACTTAGAGGGATCCTGATGGTAAAATTGAAGACTAAGTGTTCTGAGGAAGAGCTACGTGCATGGAATTCTCCAAGTGGGCACAGAGGTTAAAGGTGTTTGTATTTCACGTGAATGCTCACTGAAGAGCTACCTCAACAGAGAAGGATTTTAATGATGAGACAAGATGTAACTTGTTCTGTGATTTTCAGCCTTTTCCCCTAGTACCTCTGTCCTTGCTGAATGTGACATTATGAATGGGCTCATCAATATCAACTTTCACCCAATAAGGCTGATTTGGCTAAAAGTAGTGCTGAGGGCCCACTCTACCAAAAGCAACGACCTTCAGTGAACCTTTCATATGGCACCATTCCCTGTGGTAACCAGCCAGCCATCCCATGGGGATATGATTATACTGGACCACTTCCATGATGGAAAGGGAAACACTATATTCTCTCTCTAGAATAGATCGTTATTCTGGATATAGATTTTCCTCTCTCATATGATATTTTTCCAAAATTATTATCCATGAACTTAATGAATACTTTATTCAAAATCATGATATTGCATACAACATTCTTTCTAATAAGGAAACTCATTTTACAGCAAGTAAAGTGTAGCAATTGGCTTATGCTCATGGAAGTATTCCTTTATCACTCTGAAGCAGCTAGCCTGAAAGAACAATGGGGTGGTCTTTTGTTGTGTAGTTAGAGTGAAGGCTGGTGGGCAACACTTTGTAGAGCTGCAGTGTCATCCTCTGAATTTAGTGTATGCTCTGAATCAGTGATCAATGTATTTTATGTGCTATTTTTCCCCAAAGTCAGGATACAAAATTCTGAGAATCAAGTTGTGGAAATTGTCTTGTGTTCTTTAAGTATTACCCTTATTGATCTGCTGGTGAAATTTTGGCTTCTCATCTGGGCAGCTTTAGTCTCTGATAGGTTACAGGTCTTAGTTCCCAAGGGAGGAATGCTACCATTAGGCAACACAGCAATAGTTCCATTTAACTTGAAGCTCAGATTACCATATGTCCAATTTTTGTTCATCATGCAATTGAACCAACAGGTATAGAATTGGGTTACAGTATTGGCTGGGGTAAAAAATTCTGATTATCAAGAGGAAATTTTGGGGCAGAGAAGACTCTAACTGGAATTCAGGTTATTTCCTAGGAAACCTCTTCATAGCCTCATGTCTATCATGTCCCATGATAGATGATAATGGAGCACTGTAGACCCAACACAATGTCAGATTTGTCAGGAGTGAAGGTTTAGGTCACTCCATCTGGAAAGAGTCTAAGACCAGGTGACATGTTAGATGAGGGCAAAGGGAATATTAAAATGGGAACAGATTTAGTCACTTAGCAACTTTGAAGTTTATAATATAATTTTGTTGACTATAATCACCATTCTGTGCATTAGATCTCCAGAACTTATTTATCTACTAGTTGTAAGTTTGTTCTCACCACAAAAAAGAATTGATAATTATGTGACATAATAGAAATGTTAGCTAATGCCACAGTGATAGTCATATTGCAACATATAAATCTATCAAACCAACACATTGTACACTTTAAACTTACACAATGTCAATCATACCTCAATAAATATAAAATAAACAAACAAAAAGAAATAGGAGCAGAAGAAAGTTTTAAATATTAGCTGTAGTCACATGATTGTTTGCAGAAATCAAGACAATAATAATTTTATTTTTTCCTTAACACACACATTTACTTTTTTTATTGAGCAGTAATTGTTCTTTTATTTATAAATACATGAAAATCTGCTAAAACAATAAAATAAAACATTGGAGTGAGAGAAAGAATACCTCCTGCCCCTTTACATGCATAGCCTCTCCCATTATCGATATCTCCTGCAAACACACATTTCTTTTTCTCTTTACACTTTTCCATTCTCCTCTAATCTAAACTATGAAGTATTAATAATGAAAAATTGTTGACTTTCTATTTAAGTAGCTAAGTTACGGACTATCTCACAGGAGTTTTTCTCAGCTAGAGAGAAAAACTATCTATCTGTCTATCACTCAAACACCAAAAGAAGGATAAAGTGATTGGGACTTTGTGTATCCTCTTCTGAGGAGAAGGTTTGGATGCACAAGAGATGGTCGCATTATGTTAGGTGGAAGCATGATTTTTTCTCCTTTATTTTGAAATTATCATTAAACCTAGTAGGTACGGATATAAAGCTAACAAGGATTGCTCTGTGCTGGATCATTCTACTGTCATTTGATCCCAGGTTAGAGTTTAAAAATAATTAGTTGTACAAGATTTCGAAGACAGAAGATAAGCTGTGATCATTGCTTTTAGAAACTCTTGCTGGTTAGTTAACATGTCAGAGATTCACAGATATGTCTCCAGGTTCCAGTTTGTCCTCTCTTTAACCTTCTTTCATCTAACTCTTTCTTTGGATGGCTGATTCTGCTGAACAACAGTGGCCTTAGGTCCATCACCTGATGTTTGGTTATGGGCCCATGGATGTCCCTGAACTTCCCTACCAGCTGCCCTTTATATCCCTGCTTCCACCTTTGAACCTGCTTGGTGATTCCTTAGATCCTCCAACTCCGCCTATCAGACATCCACTTCCCCAACACCTCCCACAACTAAGTAAATCTTAATTCCTATGTTAAATCCCTTATCCCATAACTGATAGTAAGTCTGCCTCCTAATTGATATCCGACTGACACATAGTATAAATATTTTCATTTATTTTTTTAATCTATTTTGAGTACTTTACAACTCATTTGGTTGTCTATATCTCTTCACCAAATCAGGATGCCTTTAATTTTCTTGGAAAGAAATGCAGTGTAGGAAATTAGGAGTGCCAGATACAAAATAAGACAGAAGTCCATTTAAATCATAGCTCAGTCACTTAGAAACTGTGTGATCTGAAACTCTCATTTTTAAAATTGTGCTAACAAAAGTATAAAACTACTTGTAGGTGAATAATTTGGGTAGATGAGTGTTTATTTTGTGTTTACTACATTGTTTGTCATTTTAAAGCCCTATTATGTGGTCAAAAGCACTAACTGTTATTATTTTCCAAACTCTTCTTTTTATTTCCATTTTTTTTGTGGTAATATCAAGCTATTATAATCAAAGTTCTTTTACTGTTTCCAGAAATAAATTTTCTGAAATATTCCCTTGTGCCAGTATTGAACAACCTGTATCTTTTCCAAGAAAGACATTCCTTCATAATTTATGCATTTATTTATTCAATTTAGAGTTTACTGGCATTTTAAAATTTCTCAATTATCGATAATTTGTATCCAAAACTTTGCTTATAGAAACTTTGTTTTAACTTTACTTATAAAACTTTTTCTCCTTTCGTTAGGATAAGTCTCAAAGCATTATTTATTGGTTGGGTATTTTGGTTTACCTTACATTAAAGTTTGTCTTACTACTATCCGAAAGTAAGGGTGAAGATTTTTCTTGAATTTAGAATGATTCTTTAAGTATTTTTAAATATTTAGAAAGGAGTCCATACATAATACATTTCCAACAATATCCTGAATGTTACTGATACATTCACATCATTCTATTTATTTTCTTTATAGGTTGTTTAAAATGAGTGATAGGTGTGGGAAGATTTTTATATTCTAGAAAGATATCCTCATGTTATATTAATGAGAAATCTTGTCCTAGTGGAAGTTAAGTTGAAAGGAGAGAAAGGCTGCACCTTGTATGCAGTGGGTGCCCAACGCAAGTTTCAAGGACCTATGAGGAGGTTAACCTGACTGGGCCATAGATGAATAAGACTAAAAATGAGTTTAGGATTTTCAGAATTTTTAAGCTATCATTCTTTGTTTCTCAGAGATTGATCAAATTCACCACAAGCTTCCTTGTGTGCGAGAATTGCAATTCTTTTGATTGTGTCATTGAAAGCATGTTTCACTTGCTTGTTCCTCAAGGTATAAATGAAGGGGTCAACAAAGGGGCAACAGTGGTAGTGAGCACAGATACCCTTTTGGTAACGCCCACCTCTTCTTTGGCTGAAGGTTTGACGTAGATGAAAATACAGCTGCCGTGAGTGATGGAAACAACAGTCACGTGAGAAGAACAGGTGTAAAAAGCCTTTTTTCTTTGCTGAGCAGAGGGGGATCTTAGAATTGTCCCAATACGTATGAAAGAATGACACCTATCAGTGTAATAATGAGTGTCAACACTGCACAAATAAGTCTGCTCTATAAACAACGTAACTAGCATGAAATCTCAAGAAGGGGAGCTGCATCACCGCCAAAATGATCAATGGTCTTGGAGACACAGGACTCCAGGTGCAAGCCCATACCAAGTGGTGTGATGATGATCACCAGCCCAGAGATCCAGCAGCAGAGGACAAGGATGATACAGACTCCATTGTTCATGAGGATCATGTCATGCAGGAGTTTGCAGATGGCCACAGAGCAGTCATAGGACGTGGCTGCCAGGAGAAAAAACTCTGTAGCTCCAAAGAGTCCAAAAAAATATTTGAGTGGCACAGGCATTGTAAGAAATGGTATTGTCCTCACTCGACAAACTGTACAGGAATCTGGGAGTACAGACGGTTGTGAATGAGATTTCTAAAATGGAAAAGTTTGGAAGGAAAAAATATATAGTTGTTTTAGGATGAGACTCCATGAGTGTAAGAATAATAACGGCTAGATTTCCAGTTATGTTCAGAATGTATGTCAGAAATAAAAAAGATAAAAATCAGAACATGAAGCTCTGGGTCCTCTGTACGTCCCAACAAGATGAATCTTGTTATTGCTGTGTGAATTTTCATGATTACCTTCGATGTTTTATACAATCTGCATGCACTCAGGGAGAGAGAATCTGAGCTCTTTTCAGTGATGTAAAGGAACATAACACCCCGGAAATAACAAACGCCAAGTTATTCCAGATCATCCCCTCCTGCTTTTTATTATGGATTCTATGAGTTTTATAAACCTTAATTACAAAGATCTCCCCTCAAAAGGACTTAAGCTCCATGTACTTCCACGTGTTCTGCCTGCAGGAATCCTAATCATTTCTTTGAAAATAGGTGTTCTCCATTCTGCACTAACATCTTTAAAAAAGTCAGGAAAAAAAGTAATTACATTTTGAAAGTTCAGAACTTAAATCTTGCCATTTAATCTGATTCTCATTTTTTTCTGTAAACACCTTTTCTTCAAAATTTTTTTCACTAGGGCTTAACATACTTGCACAGACACAATTTTGTTGCATAAGGAGTTTTCTAAAATATTTGGAGACTGTTAAATACAAGACATCAACTACTTTTCTCTTATCATTCACCTTAGTTCAGGTTAAAACCGCCTTAACTAGTGTGTTTTCAAGATCACATTTAAATAAAATTTTAAAAGATTAATTCTATTACTCTTAACACTATTTCAGTCCTTAATTTCCATGCTGTTTTTAGATATCTTGTCTACACAATTACCTGTTATTGATTACCCAAGCAACTTAAATCTCTCTTCTTTATCCACTAATAAATTAATATCATCCTTGCCCGAGTAATAATGTCAGCCTTTATGCCAAAGGCAAAGGATATAATCCTGATCTTACTATATTCCTTTGTTGTATTTCTCATGATGCATGTCTTTTTAAAACCTTATATAGGTTATTGATTTTCTTTGATACCTTATTTTCTCCTTTGTCCTCATATGGGTACTTCTCTTAAAATTCTTCATGGATTCCTTTTATTGGCACTTATCATAAATATATGCACCACTGAATATTCTGCTCTATACTGTCTTCCCACACTACACTCTCCTGGACTTCTCATTGACTTTCTTATTGCTAAGGGCTATTGATGCCCTAATGTCTAGACCATTTGATTTTCTCTGAATTCCAGTCTCATATACTCCAGACAAGTAAAACAGACATTTTAATTTAATTATTTAACAGGCACTTCAAACACAATATGATCATTGAACCTGTCGTCTCTTCCTCCTGAAGTAAGAATTGTCTTCCTCATGCCTTGTCCGATTCCCCCTTTGCTCACTTAATCATGGAAAACCTACCACTCTGTATTCCACACTTCAGTGAATGACACCAGCATTCTATCAAGTGTCACACCAAAAAATCCCCCTGGATTTCACCTAGAACATTTTTATTTTTCACTTTGGTTTTTAATCAGTTACCATTACCTTTTGATTCTATCTCAAACTTGACGAATCTGTCCTACATAATAAATCTCTCACCTTGATTAAAATCCATCCCAAACTGATATCTTTATTTTGTTAGAAAACATACAATCTATTTCCCATGTAGCAAATAGAATAACTTCTGATACACCATCTCAATTTTTCCTAGACTAGCTCAGGAGTAGCTGCCATATGCCGTATGTCTGCATATTGCTCTATCACAGCACTAGGCTTATTGATTATTTATGGAGCTGTGTCCCAGCTATAAGATTAGTGAGCTCAGAGCTTTTATTTTACTATATATTTACTAGTTACTATAGATTATGAAGAAGGAAAGTTAACTTCGTCATATTTTATTATCCAGATTAATAGAGTCTTAAGGATGATAGGAAATGTTTATATAAAAATAACAAGAATGTAGAGGTGTATATATTATGAAATACTATGATAAAAGTTATAACTTTATGCTTCATATTATTTAAAAATATTGTGTTTTTCTTAAAACTAAAGAAAGTAAAAGAGCACAAAAATGGCTGAGAGTAGTAGCTCTTAATTTTGAGAAAAGGGTAGAGAAGGCAATCCTTGGGGATAAGACCAGAGCCTGACTATTGTATTATCGAAAGGGCATGAGTTCAATGTCAATTTGGATTATGTTGTTCTCACTCTAGTCTGATCCCATTCTCTCTAGACAACATATTATCCTTTGAACTTACCTCTTGCTATATTCTCGGTAAGTCTCAAGTAGCTGCTTTGCATCATTTAAATAGTACTCATTCCTTGTGGGGCATCGAAACAAAATTCTGGCTTGTCCAGGAGTACTTCTAGATCATAGCCCAGTTACAGGTTTAGAATTATCGAGACACCCTGAGTTAAATCTTAACACTGAGAAATATTTCACTGGTGTATCAGTTTGGTGGTGCCAGCAGTACTTTTTTCATGAAAGTAGTTATTGTAAAGACAAAGTGTCATGCTGCTAGAAGAGAGTTATCATATAGAAACATACTTATTTTCATTAATGGAAAAGGTAAAATTATTTTCTTTCATAGTCTTTCTCTAAATCTGAAATTTTGACTTTATTCTGTCAATTCTTATCCCCAAATTTGTTACTTAATATCTCCATAGGCTATGAAGATACACCTTTTAGATTTTAGAAGAAAGTGAGCATCATTTCTTGCATATTATATACATTCCAGAGAAAGCAACTACGTGACATGAACAACATCAAAATAGTTACGCTTATAACAATCATTCAGACTTGATTTATAGTTTTAACCACAAAATTCCTTATAGGAACTCAAAATTAAACAAGAAGGTGCTACTAGGGACATGCATGTACTTTTTATTTATATTTCTCCCAAACGCACTTGCACTCATAGATAGCTTTGGGAATAAAGGCACAGAGATATCTTGATTTTTGTGTCTTGTAACAAATCAGATATTATTTTTCATTATAGAATCTGCCCAACTTGAAAAATGAGAAGATAGGATTTTGAAGAGCTAAGCAAAAAAAGAAAAAGTAGTGAATGTTAGAGGAAAGCCAGAAAATTATGGTTCTTGAAGAGTTGATGATCTGACCCAACATTCTTAAGGGAGACTGATTTTATTTTAGCACAAGTTTCATATGAAGGAGACTGAAGGGATTTTTATCTACTTAATCTGCAACAGGTGTACTGGGATCAACTAAACAAATTAAAACAACCAAAATAAAATCAAATGAAACTGTCTTTGGTAACCCTCCTTCAAAGTTATTAACTAATTTAACATATAATTGATGTTGAAATTAAAAAAAAAAAAACTATGGGGACAGTGTCCTAGGGCACTGAAAGATATAGCAAAACACACATCAAAGTAAACATGGCATCATCAGTCTTCTCAATTGTTTTACATAAGATATGCTTTATTTTAATCTACATGTAATAGATCGCTAATTGGGAAACTTTTCAGATGTTTATGAGTCATTATTTCTTCATTTATGAATTAGACTATACAAGAGTTTCACCATTTTTAAAAATTGGAGTGCTGGCTGTATCCTTATCATTTTTGAAGATATTTTAATATATTTTATATTATTTTGTTAGTCATATATGTTTTGAATATTATTTTAATTTTATGTGTAATTTAATATAACAATATTTTGATGTATTTTATTAACATTTATTAATATATGCATAATTTTTGCTTTATAGTTTCTAAATTTCGTCTTATTATTATAAAGACTTACTGACAGCTATTGCATATAAGCATTTATTTATATTTCTTTCTAGAAATTGTAAATTTTAGTTTATTTGCATTTATAGCTTTGACTATTTGGATAATATTTGGTTACAACACAAGCTAAATCTAAAAATTGTCTCCATGAAATTAGTCAGTTGTTCTAACACCATTTATTAAAGATACAGTCTTATTCCTCACACTATCTCTAATCACTTTTTGGACATTTTTTGGTTTTCCTTGTTTTTTTGGATTTAATTTAAAAAAATCATACCCACATTACTGTTTCTTGCCTAATATATAAAGCGATATTTTGTTCCAAATTTTACAGGATTTGTAAGGCATTCATTACACTGAGGGTTCGTCTGTCGTGTTCGTTCAATTTTTTTTTTTTTTGAGGAAGATTAACCTTGAGCTAACATCTGTTCCCAATCTTCCCCTTTTTCCTTTTTGTCCCCAAAGCCCCAGTACATAGTTGCATGTCCTGGTTGTAGGTCCTTCTAGTTCTTCTGTGTGGGACGCCACCTCAGCGTGGCTTGATGAGTGGTGAGTAGATCCGGGCTGAGGATCAGAAGCAGTGATCGCTGGGCCGTCAAAGTGGAGCACAAACTTAACTTCTACGCCACCAGGACAGCCCCTGTTTAATTTTTGATAGAGGAAGTTTATTTTATTTTTAATTATAATTTGTCATCTTAAATAGTCATCAAAGGGGCCAGTCTGGTGGCAGTAGTGGTTGGGTTTGGTGACTCAGGGTTTGTAAGTTTGGATCCCAGGCATGGAGCTACATACCGCTCATTAAGCCATGCTGTGCTGGTGTCCCACATACAAAATAGATGAAGATGGGCACAGATGTTAGCTCAGTGACAGTCTTCCTCAAGCAAAAAGAAGAGGGTTGGCAACAGATGTTAGCTCAGGGCCAATCTACCTCACCAAAAAAAAAAAAAGTCATCCAATAGAGGAGTAGAATAAGTTGTGCATATAATTCATCATCTACAACTAGAAACTATCTATCTTTTCCAACCATTTTGGACTGGTTATTGTTTCTTTTCCAGTGGTTTGTTTTTCTAAAAATATAGTTTCTCTCATAACAGGGAATTTTGAAATAAATATGCTTACATTTCGTATATGTATGAAACATCTCTGGAAGGACACACAAATGGCTGATGACAGTAAATGGCTCTATGGTAGACCGAATAGCAGGGGGAAATGGTGAGGAAGAGATTTACTTTATACTGTTTATCATTTTATTTTAAATTTTATAACTCTCACATAATCTATTTGAAAAAAAGATAGATGAAAGAAAATCCATATCATATGAAAGCTGAAGGAATTAAGTTATTTCAGCAATATAAATCAACATTAAATATTTTAAATAACTTTATTCAGGTGTAATAAACTAATAATCATATAATACATGAGAACTAGAGGAAATATGAAATGTGAATCAGAGAAGCGTGTGACTAATCACAGAAAATTTCCTGAAGGAGATCATTTCCAGTTTGTTCTTGGAAGACATTTTGCTAGTCATAATTATCAACTGAAATATAATGATGCCTCAAATGTATGTGTGAGTATTTAATTCACATTTGTATTACCTGTAGGTGGGAACCACAGGAAGAATACATTATAGAAGTGAAATACTTTTAAGTGAAAACTACACAACACTGATGAAGAAATTAAAGGTACAAATAAATGGAAAGGCATTCTGTGTGCATGGAGTGGAAGACTTCATATTGTTGCAATGCCTATGCTACCAAAGTGATCTAAAGATTCACTGGAATTCTTGTCAAATCTCAGTGGCACTTTCTGTTTTTGTTTTCTTTTTCCTACAGAAATAGAAAAAGGCAAGTATAAATTTCATATGGAACCACAAAAATCATGAACAGCTAAATCTATCTTGAGAGAGAACAAAGCTGGAGGCATCACACTTCCTGATTTCAAAATGCATTACAAAGCTACAGTAATCAAAACAGCATGGTACCAGCATAAAGGCAGATGCATAGACCAATGGAACAGAATTGAGAGCCCGGAAATGAATCCATGCATATATGGTCAACTTATTTTCAACAAGGGTGCCAAGAATATACAATGGGGAAAGGATGATTTCCTCAACAAATGGTGTTGAGAAAACTGGATATCCACATGCAAAAGAATGATATTGGACCTTTAACTTATACCATACACTAAAGTCTATGCAAAATAAAAAGGGCCAGCCCTGGTGTCCTAGTGGTTAAATTTGGTGACCTCCACTTCAGTGGCCTGGGTTCAGTTCCCTGGGCACAGACGTACACCACTTGTCTCTCAGTAGCAATGCTATGGCGGCAGCTCATATACAAAAAGAGGAAGATCGGCAGCAGATGTTAACTCAGGGCGTATCTTCCTCACCAAAAAAAACAAGATTAAAGATTTAAGCACAAGACCTGAAACTGTAAAACCCCTAAAAGAAAACAGGTGAAAAGCTTCATGACATTGGTGTTGGCAATGATTTCATGGATACAACAAAAGCACAGTCAACAAAAGCAAAAATAGACAAGTGGTAATGCATCAAACTAAAACCTTCAGCCAGCAAAAGAAACAACTAACAGAGTGAAAAGGCATCCTGCAGAATGGGAGAAAATGCTTGCAAACCCTAAATCTGATGAAGGGTTAATCTCCAAAATATATAAGGGACTCTTATAGCAAAAAGACTAATAACCCTGTTAAAATGTCTTGAGCAGACATTCCTTTAAAGAAAATGTACAAATGGCCAACTGGTGTATAAAAAAGGAAATCACTGAAAGTCACTAATCGTCAAAGAAATACAAGTCAAAACTGCAATAAGATAGCACCTCACACATGTCAGGATGGTTATTAACTTAAAAAAAAAAGACAAGTGATGATTAGGATGTAGAGAGAAGGAAACCCTTGCACACTGTTGATAGCAATGCAAAATGGTGCAGCTGCTATAGAAAAAAGTATGGAAGTTCCACAAAAAATAAAAAAAATATAGAACTATGATATGATCTAGCAGTCCCACTTCTGGGTATGTATCAAAAACATTGAAATCAGGACATCAAAGAATTATCTGCATTCTCATGGTCATTGTAGCACTCTTCACAATAGCCAATATAAGGAAACAACCTTAATATTCATAGATGGATGAATGGATAAAAAATATATAGTATACACATATAATGGAATATTATTCAACTTTAAAAAATAAGGAAATCCTGCCTCTTGTGATCAACCTTGAGGTCATTGTGCTTAGTGAAATAAGCCATGTTCATTGCAGCACCATTCAAATAACCAAGATATGGAAACAAATCTAAATGTCCTTTGATAGATGAATGGATAAAGAAAATGTGGTATATACGTACAATGGAATATTATTCGGCTTTAAAAAAAGGACCTCTGCCATTTGCAGCAACGTGAATGGAGCCAAAGGACATTATTGTGAAACAAACCAGACACAGAAAGACAAATACTGAATGATCTCACTGATGTATGGAATCAAAATAGTCAAACTCATGGAAGCAGAGGGTAGAATGGTGGTTACCAGAGGCAGGGAGGAGGAGAAAATGGGGAGTTGTTAATCGATGGGGTTAAAGCTTCAGTAATGCAAGATGAATAAGTTCTAGAGTCCTTTGATAGATGAATGGATAAAGAAAATGTGGTATATACGTACAATGGAATATTATTCGGCTTTAAAAAAAGGACCTCTGCCATTTGCAGCAACGTGAATGGAGCCAAAGGACATTATTGTGAAACAAACCAGACACAGAAAGACAAATACTGAATGATCTCACTGATGTATGGAATCAAAATAGTCAAACTCATGGAAGCAGAGGGTAGAATGGTGGTTACCAGAGGCAGGGAGGAGGAGAAAATGGGGAGTTGTTAATCGATGGGGTTAAAGCTTCAGTAATGCAAGATGAATAAGTTCTAGAGATCTTCTGCACAACAATATGACTCTAGTTTACATACTGAATTGTGCACTTAAAAATCTACAAAGAGGATAGATCTCATGTTAAGTCTTCTTACAAAAATAAAACAAAAATTGAAAAATAAATGAGCACACAAACAAGACTTGAATCAATGGAAAGATACTTGTTCACATACAGAAATGTGCAATAGTGTTGATATGTTAATTCTCTCTAAATTAATTTATAAATGCATGTAACATGTTTGAAAATCTCAAGAATTACTGTAAAATTGACAAATGCTGCTAATGTTCACTTGAAAAAATAAACATATGCATTTTCCTAAAGGAAAAAAACGAGCAAGGCTCAGACCCCAAATTAGATAAACCAAAAGTTTTAGTGTCATTTCATGGATGAAACAGCTGGGAATAACTCGTTTTATATTTTTTCAGTTTCCATGCTTCTTGTGCTTGAGGGCAATAGGATTTTGTCTTTTGCGGAAGTTGAATAGGAGTAAACTGACCATGACATTTGGAAGAGGACTAACAGGAATTTGAATCTGCCTTCCATCATTTATGAGCTAGGTATAACGGAGCCAGAAAATTAACTGCCCACATGATTTACCACCCTATTCCCATAAAATGGATTTACTACACAAGACTTGCATATTTTCTGTAAGACTGACTACAAGGAATTTACTATGCATGATACACTGTAGCTGCTAAATAAGACGAATTTATCATCTTATTGTTCTCTTTATTCAAATAAAAATAACCAGATAATTATGTCTAATTATCACTTGATTCAAGTTTCATCTTCTGTATTAAAAAAATAAAATTTCACCAAAATATTTACAGCTATTTTAATATTTCCCACTTTCCCCTTTAAATGTATCTCCTCCCTCTCCCCCCGTTAAAATCATCTTTATTTTAGAAGATTAGGAACATCAGGACTATAATCCTCTCATTTACTATCTTTACCTTCCATTTCAAAAAATTTATCTTCAAGAATATTCTTACCCGTAATTTCTACATGCTCTTTTTTCTGCTTTGAGTCATTATTATTATTTATTCTTCAACTCTGTTCGATGTTGTTGTTCCCCTAATTATCCCTGTATTTATATCATTCCTTTACTGAAGTTAGTAAGAATGGCAATGTGAATTTTTTTTAAACTTGATTTTCATCATCTATTATACTTTTTAGGAACTCAATGGGCTTTTGATTTACCATATGGGTTATTGCTATGCCAGTGTAATTCATTATTACTTCAAATGACTTTTGACGAAGAAACTATCTTTTTTATGTTAGAGTGAAGCCAAGAAACCTTACCATTGTCTTTTCTTAATTTTTTGTGTTTCTACAAGCTAATTTTTCCAGTTTTCTAACACTTTGCATTTCCTCCCCTGGTGTCACATAAAATTTGATTGGAGCTGGAATTGATCTTATTTGTCTTAAAATCCATCTTTGTATTTTGTTGGTAGTGATGAAATATTCTTTTGGCTTTCATTTCTTTAACTGTTCTTCAGTATTTTACCTTTTAATATCATTATTAGTTAACAAATTAAATTATCATATTTCCCCATCACTTATCTGGAAGTCCGTATTTAAACATTTCATTGTGCAAAATAATTCTCTTTTGGCTCTATTATAAAAAGATTAGGTAAGATTAGAGTTTAGGTTTGACTTTCCTACAAAAAAGTTATGTTTAGTAGATTGTTTTCATACAATAAAGATTCAGGGAAAATATTATTTCTGAGCTTCATTCTCTTACTTTGATAGAAACTTAATTCTTTTGGCTGAATCCTTGAAAGCTTGCTTCACTTGCTGGTTTCTCAGGGTAAAAATCAAAGGATTCAACATAGGGGCCACAGAAATAGTGAGCACTGACATTCCCTTATTAATGGCCCCTCCTTCCTTTGCTAAAGGCTTGATATAGATGAAGATGTAGCTACTATAGGTGATTGAAACCACAATTATATGGGAAGAACAAGTGGAAAGACTTTTTTTCTCTGTTGAGCAGAAGGAAATATTGAGATAGTCTTGATGATGTAAATATAAGAGAGCACCACACAAATGAAGGTCATGATTAACATTAACACAGCACAGGTAATGACCATTTTCTCTATGGACCATGTATCTGAAGATGAAATCTTCAGGAGAGGGGATGTATCACAGACAAAATGATCAATCACATTGGAGTCACAGAATTCTACCTGAAAGCCCACATCAAGTGGAGCAAGGACGATCAATAAACCAGTCTGCCAACAGCCAAAGACAAGGATAGGACCGACCCTTTGGTTCATGATGGTTACCTAATGCGAGGGCTCACATATGGACACATAGTGATCATATGACATGGTGGCCAGGAGAAAAAATTCTGTTGCTCCAAAAAGTCCAATAAAAAATATTTGACTGGCACAAGCATTATAAGTAATGGTATTATTACCAGTTGATAGGCTATAAAGGAATCTGGGAATACAAACACTTATGAGCGAGACTTCTAAGAATGAGAAATTTCTGAGAAAAAAATGTATGGGAGTTTTAAGATGAGAATAAACAAATGAGAAGATGATGATAGTCAGATTCCCTGTTATACTCAACACGTAGGTGATAAGTAGAAAAATAAAAAGAACCTTCATCTGTGGTTCATCAGTCAATCCCAAAACAATGAATGTGCTTACATCTGTGTGGTTTCCCATGACTAACTTCTGACTTCTCTCCACTCTGCAAGGACAATTTGAGAAACTGAATCTGAGAAGAGGAGTCTTTCAATATCACATGGTAATGAGCAATTGATGAAGCATAAAGGCAAGCCAGATCACATGCGATTTCTTACTTCTTTGACCAAATCATCTCCATTGCCAGTATAATTTTGGCTCTTTCTCTACTTCTACTAGCAGAAGAGATTTGCTTCATAATTCTTGTAATTGAATCACATATTAAGAATTCTTCCCCACTTCTGGGTTTTGTTTTGTTTTTCCTTTCTAGGAAGAGTGAGCTCCATTAAATGAACACTCCAAGGCAACTTTTTACTTTTTCTTCAACTTTTATTATTTTACTTGATCTTAGAAGCTGTGATTGAGTTACCTGATTGGTACACTTGGGGGAAAAAAGACAATATAATATTTTTGGCTCAGCTCCCCACTTTTACCTGATGGAATGGGTATTCTTCAGCACTCTTCTTAACTTCTCCAGGACGATTTTCATACCTGGGGAGATTGCCCTAACCCGGTGTAGTATTCATAGTTTTGTGATTAATATTAGGAATTTAAACCTGAAAGCAAATGTGTGTCACTCTTCAATCAACAACTTTTTTCACCTTTGAAATGCAAATAATGAGATGGTAGTGCTGTTTTCCCACATTTAGGTCTTCAACTTATCTAGAATTTGTCTTCTCGCATCATTATTATAACTGGACATATTTTTCTCCATTTTTGTGTTGCTTGTTTCCCTTTAAAGGGCTGCAATAGAAATTCCTCTGGTGAAAAATCATCTCTTGGCTTTGGGCCCTTTCTCTTGGATCTTTCAACTTTTTAAAAAGTATCAATACTTCACAACATATCCTGGGAATTTTTGCATGTGTAGATTATCTTGATCCTTTTTGAGGAAGAAATCTTGGATACAGGCTAAAAGCATTATCACAGAGTTTGTGTGCTTTCAGATAGCTTGCTCAAATTAAAATTTTCTCAGTTACTTTGGTTTAAGTGTCACCAAGGCAAAAATCAAGTTGCTATCCTAAGCACATTATTTTTTCATTACCTCTTTAGCTCCATCCAGTCTACTCCTTACAATTTACCACTTGCATGCCACTGTCTCAACCTCTCATTCAGTCCTCAGTTCACAACAATAAGTTTGATTGTAATAGCGAGAGATTTAATACTGAATTTTCTCTTTTTCAAGTCTGTGTTATGATTACCTAAACTTTCAATGTCTCTGAGATTGCCAGTTTAGGTGTCCTATTTACCTTTCCTCGTAGGAAAATGGAATTCTAAGAAAATATCATGTTTACAAGAAGAAAATGGATCATAAAGATGAACTAATTGGTCACACCTTTGCACAATAAATATGGCATCATGTTTCCAATAATCACTTTCATTTTCCTACCTTCTTTCTCGAACCATACTACCTAGGGCATCTGTTCTCTAGGTTTTTGATCATTATACCTATGGTTTTAAAAATATAGTCACATTTTATATTCAATACGTCAAAGAAATTTAATAAGATTCCATGAAGGGAGCTAATGGTATTATTAATTACATGCTATTGTTTAAAAAAATGAGTGGAATGATAACTATGTATCATTCCCAAATGATACATAAGGAATGTCCCAAAGACAGACTATTTTTTAAATAATTTGTCTTGGGGCTCTGTTGTTTATATCTCCTCTGCTTTCCAGTATGGTTGTCTGCCAAACTTCTGTATCCATCCACCTTTTCTCTCTATTCTGAAACAGAAATATTGCCACTTCACCTTTCATGAACACTCAACAAACTCCTTTACTCCTCTTTCTTATTCTGCTTTGTTTTCTAGTGAAATCTTGCCTCCAACACAGTAGGATTAGTTTGGACAATGAGATAATGTCAGCCACACATAATTTTGAATTAGGCCCAGTTTGCCCTCTGTATTATGAGTTGTTCTCTTTCTACAACCTTTTCTCACCTTGCTTGTTTGGCCTGACAGCAGAGAACCTCACTGGGCATCATGCCATTTAATCTTCCTTTATCATATTTGCTGGTTTGGGGTCTCATTCTGTCACACTAACCCAGATGCAGAATAAAAATAAACAAAAAGATTACTGAATTTTGTATCTTGGTTTATTTTTGCTAATGCCCTCTTTGACTGCTCAGTGTTCCTGTTGGAGAAGTAAGGAAATCAGATAGCAGGGACTCTGCCAACTCTGCCACTCATGGGATGGGATAACACTGGTACTCAGTTTTTCCTCAGCTCTCACTAGTTCATTTATATTGGTAGCTACTCAATTGTTTCAAACATTGATCTAAGAACTGTAGGCATTCCTTCATGGAGACACTATCTAACTCTTTCATAGTCCTAGGATTTATAGCTTGATCAAAAAAGGGGAGATTGGGTTTGAATTATGGAAAATAGGTTAGGTAGTGTAATTATTCCCTCAAATTTATTGCTGAGTCCCTCAAGGACTGATCAAAAAGCCAACTGTGTTGTAGTATTATCTCTACATTCCATCCATCATCTCTTTGGCAATCTCCTGAATTCTTTTCTCATTCTCCTCCACATTCAAGGATTCACTGTGATTATTAACAGGAAGTACATGAGGAGGCTGGTCCCATGTCCTAGTGGTTAAGTTCGGCAGCCCGGTTCAGTTCCTAGGCAGGGATCTACACCACTTGTTGGCGGCCATGCTGTGGCAGTGACCCACATACAAAATAGAGGAAGATTGGCATGGATGTTAGCTCAGGGCAAATTTTCCACAAACAAAAAGAGGGAGATTGGCAATAGATGTTAGCTCAGGGTGAATCTTACTCAGCTAAAAAAATAAAATAAAAGAGGAAGTACATGAAAATCTGACACTCAAAGTTTCAATGTCTAATGAACAATTTGTTGTTTATCATTCAAATCTTATTGGCTTTTTGTAAAAGTTCAGATTTTTGACCTATTATTATTAACTGTTGTTATATATTCTGAAGGACTGAAGAATTTTCACTCACCTTATCAAGACTTTATCCCCAAATATTCTTCCCCATCCCTCTTACTCAACCAAAATTGACCAACCAATAACTGCTAATCCACAGCTTCAGTCTTGCAACTCCTGCATTCTCTCCCATGATTAAGACGACCACAGTTTCCTCATATTCTCTGAGAATTTGAATAGCAAGCACTTATCAGTGCAATACTGACCTTTGATTGACCCTCTTCAACCTTCCCTAGGCATCTTTAACATCCTTGTTCACCTTGCAATGGTCATCTTGAGTTGTTCTCATGTTAAAAAACCTTTAAATACAGGCTTGAGCTAATGGGTTTTGATGCCCATCCCTCCCCCGCCCCCCCCACCTTTTCCACAATATAAATTGCTTGACCAAGGACAAGAAGGTGGGAAGAAGACTAATTCTGGTAATCTCATATTCACTAATAGGTAAAGCCAGCTTTGCTCATGAATGCAACTTATTTACAGCTCAGGTGCCATTAAAAAATAATTTAGAAATGACTGCAAAGTCACCTCATGAAATTTCCAAATTATTTCTCTACAAAGATTTAAATGATAAGCACAAAATAACCCCAAAATGGATGTTACTCTAACCTAGAGTTATTTCATTATTTTTTATTATTTCTTCTTGACAATTTTCAAAGGAGTCATTAAAATTAAAAAAAAAATCATACACACTTTTCTAACAGTAATTCATAGCTTCTGTTGACAATTTCACCACAAATATGCTTATGATGTTAGTGCAACTAAAAGTTGAGTGGGGGATTTTAGTGGAGATTTGTACATGTAGTGACCATGTTTTTTCAGGAATTCACATTCAGAGGAAAGCTGTGGAAATGCAGAGATCTTCCAAATGTTTTATTCAAAGATGTTGTCAGTAGATATTGTTTTTCATCACAAAGTTAGGAAATAACTATTTTCAGTAGTTGAAGGAGAATTAAAGACTGACCCAGAGGCAAGGGAATATAAAAAACTGGTTATGGGAGAGCTGATGGCCTGATTGATTTTGGTCGTGGAGATAGGGTGTCCTGTAAATTTTAAACTAGCAATGACATTTAGTGCATTTGCTGAATATGCTGTAGATGCATAGGGATCAAGTGAAAAATAAACAAAAATTTCCCTGTGTTTACTAGACAAAAGTTAGCAATGAATCTTCTGCTAATGAACTTGGAAATACAAAAAAATACACGTCTCAGTAGGACAGTTTCCTTAGAGACATAAAAGCATAACAATAGCATTAAACACATAAAAGAAACACAACACCGGTGTTAAAAGAAAGCAAATGCCTGGCTTCTCTTCTAAGGCAAGTGGATATAAGAATTGGATTTAAAATTTTTATTTTAATTTTTCACATTAAAAATTTAAAACATTTTATGAAGAAATATGCATACATAAACGTGCACTTCTTAACTGCCCATCACCGTAACTTTTCATTAACGGAATACGTACATGTAACTAGCAACCGAAATCTGGGAACAGAACACGACCATCACCTAAAAGATGTCTCTGGTGCTTGCTTCATCATGCAGTTGTTCAATATCCACCCACTCACTCTCCCCTCCCCTGCTAGGAAAATCACTGCCCTGATTTGCAGTAATATTGATTAGTTATTCATGTTTTTGTGCTTTATACTAGTGAAGTACAGCATGAATATTTTATTCTGACTCTATTCACTCACTAATAAGTTAGTGAGATCTTTCCACATTATTGCATGTAATTCATTGTAAGATTGTAAGATCATTATTGCTTTATAATATTTTTAGGCAAGTTAACTACACTTTATTTCTCCATACTACTATTTTTCTGCCTTTTTATAGTTTCCAGTTTTATGCTGATATGAATAGTGCTTCTACAATCATTATAGCACATACTATTTTTTTCTCTCCTTGATTTTGGTATGGTGTGTTTCTTTCTTTTTTTTTTTTTAATTAAAAGTTTTATTTTGTGATAATTATAGATTCACATGCAGTTGTAAGAAACAATGCAGGACGAACTTGTGTATACTTTACCCATTTTCCTCCAGTGGTAATATCTTAAAGACCATAGTACAATTTCACAACCAGAATATTGACTATCACAGAGTACAGAAAAGTTTCATTACGACAAGGATCTGTCATTTTGCTCTTTTTTTAGCCAAACCAACATCCATTTCCCCCACCCATCCCATCACTGCCATTCACTAATTTGTTCTTCATGTCTGTAACTCTGTAATTTCAGTATTATATAATGAAAACATAGAATATATGACTTTTGGGATTGGCTTTTTCCACTTGGCATAATTCCCTGGAGATTCATCCAAGTTGTTGTCCACATCACTAGTTTGTTTCTTTATATTACTTCATAAAAAATAAAAATTGACAACAATCCAGATGTTATTTAATATCCGTAATGTGTTTCTTTATATTTCTAAGTAGTCTTCTATGGTATGGATGTAACAGTTTGATCAACAATTTACTTTTTGAAGGACATCTGGGTAGTTACCAGTTTTTGGTTATTATCAAGTTGCTATGAATATTTATGTACAGGTTTTATCTGGGATAACTGCCTAAGAGTAGTGCAGTCACTAGGGAGTATGGCAGTGTGTTCCTTCTCTTAAGAATTACCTGCAAGCTTTCAATGGATTTGGAGTATCTGAGAGTACTAGAGGTGAAGACAAGTAAAGCTAAGAATTTTACTCTTTAAGGAAATTGGTATGTTATGCTCTTCATACTGCTAATATAGTCTTGCACTCAATTCTATTTTAACTTTAATAATAACACAGTGGCTATTTTCCTTTACATGCAAAGAGAATATCAGGTTTATTTCCAAACTGGAGAACAGGAATTTATCTGTAACTAGTGTAAATTGGTTGTTCCTCACTCAGTAGCAATTGATATTTCCAGAGCACCTACTTATTTTTTTTATAAAAGGCAAAATTAAACCATGTGTAGATAAATATAATCAGCCAATACATATCTTCCAACTGGAACCTTTTCGAGTAACAATGTTTTCAAGTAGTCTATGTGAAGAGATTGGTTGGGTATTCACTTTTTTACTGTTCATGCAGCAAAGCAACTACTTTAAACTGCTAATCAAATAAATAGAAGTCCAGTGTATATAACAAATATGTGCTATTGCCTATTTTGGGTCACAAACTATAAAATCATGAATGATTAATATTTTATCAAAGAGGGAAAATCAAACTTCAACTTTAAATCATCTTAATGATCTGACTTTGACACATATAATATTGAATTTCATTTTAATTTTGAAACAGAAAGTCCCAATATCTACTTTAAATACCTAGGACAAAAAAGATTTCTTTTTATGTTAGACGAGATATGACCTAAGGATTAGTGAATACACTGTCTTTAAAAAAGTTAAATTTTCCAGCAGAAATTAATAAAAACTGGTTTCAAATAATTGTCATCTTAGATGGTCTCCTCAGCTTAAGGTGGCTTTGTCCAAAAATAAAAGGCTACTTTTAGGTGAGTGCCCGGCTGGCTGCTCTTGTGATGACTCAGCCAAACAGCACTTGAGAGGTACTATCTAAAGTTCAGGAATAATGTTTTACATTTATGGCACACAAAAGACTACCCAAATGATGGGCTGATCATGCAGATAGCCTTACTTAGAATTCAATAGTCATAGGGAGTATACTCTTGTGGCTTGGTTTTGAATTGCACATATACAACTTTGCGAGAAGTAAATATGTCTATTTTTTTGAGGAGATGTTAAGGTGAGATTCAAGATTTATGGGAATTGGTGGGTGGAACAAAATTTCCTGTTAAATGGCAGAGCAAGTGAATTCCCCATTTGTTATAAAACACTGTTGTGGTTCTAACTTTAGTTGTTAGTGTGAGACCTAGGTGGACAGGCTTCCCCAAAATTCTCATTCTTTCAAAATCTATTTTGAAGTACATTCAGGGACAAAGGGGAAATTGCAGAGCAATGGACTAGTTGAATTCTGTTAGCTGGCCAACAAGATTAAGAGTTACTCCCTGGAGACAACTGAGTAGATGAAAATATAGCTGCATATCAACCCATTTCTCATTATTTCTACCCAAATGAGGCAAAATTGTAAAGATGGAAAAGTAAATTCTACACCAGAGGTGGGCAAATTTTTTTCTGTAAAAGGCCAGATAGTAAACATTTTCCATTCTTTGGGCAATGAGGTCTCTATTAAACTACTCAACTCTGCCATTAAACACAGCCATAGGCAATATGCAAATGAGTGGGAGAGGACACGTTTCAATAAAACTTTATTTATAAGAATAAGTGGTGGATGGATTTTACCCTCACGCCTTGGTATTCTGACTCTTGCTCTAGAATGTGGTCCTTACTCCTAAGGTACTCCCGAGTGGCTTTCTCAGTGTTCAGCTGGAAGCCTGTGGTTTCAAGAGATATTAACAAGATCTGTTCGCTTTGGCTGGTCGGAAACTCCAAGCCCACAGACTGCTTGGTTTCTATTATCTCTGTTGAATTCTCAGCCTTATCACTAGTAAACCTGGACTACCCTTACCCTACATGTGTTCAGTCAATCCCTCAGCCAAGGATACATGGGGAGCTTCTTCTGCCCAGATCCCAGCACAATGTAGCCCTGAACTGAGGATACTGACCACTTCAGCTGACCTGATATTTGCCATTGCAACTCAGAGAGACCATCACGTTGACCTTATTCTCTAGCTCATAGTGTGTACTGAGGTAGTGCTAATTGTGGACTCATTTACTGAATTTCCGTTTTCTAGAGGGATACAGTTTTGAGCTCTTTGCTGTCAAGATTCCTCATGTAGTTAATTCCGTTTTATGATTAAGGCAGAAAACATGGGTTCAAATTAGTTACTCTCACAGAGCTGGAAGCAAAATATTCTGCTTATTTGTAATCTTGTTTTATTTTTTGGTTTGTACACACGTGTATGCATGTTTGCATGCTATTGTCATGCAGCTGTGGTAGAAAATTTTCTCCTGTTTCTTGAAGTAAATCTTCTAAATATCCTGGCTTGCTTATATCTTTTGTATATCACATTAGTTTCCAGATTTGGGTATTTTTTTCACTTTGGTTACAATATGCTTTAATTTTACTTGATGTGCCTATTTTGAGTTATCTTATTTTTTATTTTTATTTTTTTTGTGGGGAAGACCAGCCCTGAGCTAACATCTGTTGCCAATCCTCCCCTTTTTGCTGAGGAAGACTGGCCCTGGGCTAACATCCGTGCCCATCTTCCTCTACTTTATATGGGACGCCGCCAGGGCATGGCTGACGAGCAGTGCGTCTGCGGGCGACCGGGATGCGAACCCGCAAACCCCGGGCTGCCAAGCGCAAACTAAACCGCTGCGCCACTGGGCGGCCCCCTGAGTTATCTTATTTTAAAGTTAGTCTTATTAATACCTTTAAACAAAGAAGAAACATGTCTTCCTATATTTTAAATGTTTCTTTCTGCATATTTACATATGTAAATTAAAGGAGTTTAGCAAAACTCTTGTTCCAAAAATTTCCTGGGAATCATAGATACTATATTTAACATGTTATACAATTTCTTTTTGAATAATCTTAGAAAAGCCTGGTGAGAGATGAGGGAAGATTTTTCTTTCCTGGAAGCAAATCCTCATGTTGTTTTAATGATAAACACCATTTTAATTGAGATTGAAGAGACAAAGAAATAATTTGTTCCAACTAGGTTCACAAATCAAGATTTGAAGCATTATGAGAAGTTTAACCTGACTGAACTAGTCAAGACTTCCAGAAAAATTGCTCAGGGATGAATTTATCGTTTCGATTTGATTATTCAAATTCAGTGTACTCTTACTTGTGTAAGATAAATGCAAGTTTTTTGATTGTGTCATTGAAAGCTTGTTTCACTTGCTTGTTCCTCAAGGTGTAAACAAAGGGGTTCAACAAAGGGGCAATAGATGTAGTGAGCACGGATACCCCTTTATTGATGTGCACCTTTTCTTTGGCTGAAGGTTTGATGTAGATGAAAATACAGCTGCCATAAGTGATGGAAACAACAATCATGTGAGAAGAACAGGTGGAAAAAGCTTTTTTTCTTTGTGAAGCAGAAGGGAATCTTAGAATTGTCCTGATGATATATATGTACGAAAGAACGACACCTACCAATGTAATGATGAAAGTCAATACTGCACAGATTATAACCATTTGTTCTATGAACCATGTATCTGAGCATGAAATCTTAAAAAAGGGGAGATGCATCACAACCAAAATGATCAATAACATTGGAATCACAGAACTCCAGCTGGAGGCCCAAGCCAAGTGGTGTGATGATGATCACCAACCCAGAGGTCCAGCAGCAGAGGACAAGGATGGTACAGACTCTGTTATTCATGATGGTCACGTAATTCAGGGGTTTACAGATGGCCACATAGCGGTCATAGGACATGGCTGCCAGGAGAAAAAACTCTGTGGCCCCAAAAAGTCCAATAAAAAATATTTGACTGGCACAGTTATTGTAAGAAATGGTATTGTCCCCAGTTGATAAACTGTACAGGAATCTGGGAATACAGACCGTTGTGAAGGAGATTTCTAAGATGGAGAAGTTTCGAAGAAAAAAATACATAGGTGTTTTAAGATGAGAATCTGTGAGTGTAAGGATGATAATGATCAGATTTCCAGTTATGTTCAGCACATAGGTGAAAAATAAGAAGATAAAAATCAGAACTTGCAGCTGTGGGTCCTCTGTAAGTCCCAACAAGATGAATGTTGTTATTGCTGTGTGATTTCTCATTACTACCTTTGATGTTTTAGGCAATATACATGTAAAAAGTCAAAAAGGAAGTATCTAAACAGATGAAAGGAAATAATAAGACAAAAATCAACAAAATAGAAAATAGAAACACACGAGAGAAGATTAATGGTATCAAAAGCCAGTTCTTAGGACAAGTAACATTGACAAAACTGTTGTGAGACTGATCTGGACAAAAAAGAGAAAAGACAAAATTTATCAGGAATGAGAACTATGACATCATTAAAGATTATACAGACAATACAAAGATAAAAATGAAATATTTTGAAAATCTTTGCAAAGCGGATTTGGCAACTTAAATGAACTAATTCTTTGAAAGACACAATCTACCAAAGTTAATTCAAGATGAAATATCTAACTTATATAGCCCTATATCTATTAAAGTAAACAAATATTTACTTAAATCATCCAAAAAAAGAACTCCAGGTTCAGATGGCTTAATTGTAGATTTCTATCAAACATTTAAAAACAAACAAAAATACCAATTCTACATAAACATTTTCATAAAATTGATAGTTGAAAACAGAATTTATAACATTACCTGATGGAGTTTCCAATGTACATAGACATAATATAAATGATAAGCACAATAAAAAAAGGAAGAGTTGGGGCCACCGAGTGGCGCAGCGGTTTAGTCTGTGCTTGGCAGCCTGGGGTTCGCAGGTTCGGATCCCAGGCACCCGCCGATGCACTGCTCATCAGCCACGCTGTGGTGGCGTCCCATATGAAGTAGAGAAAGATGGGCACAGATGTTAGCCCAGGGCCAGTCTTCCTCAGCAAAAAGAGGAGGATTGGCGACAGATGTTAGCTCAGGGTTGGTTTTCCTCACAAAAAAAATAAAAATAAAAAAATAAAATAAAATAAAAAGAGGAAGAGTTAAGGGTCCTATATAAGTAATAAATTTTCTACATTCTACCTCCCGTGGTAAAATACTGATTTTAAGTGGTCTGTGAAATGTTCAGTGTATATTATAATTCATAGACCACACACAAACATTTAAGAAATGATATAGTCAAAAACACATTATATAAATTGAAATGGAACACTAAAACTGTTCAATTGAAGGCAGGAAAGAGTAAACAAAAGAACGGACAACAATGGGAACAAACAAAAATCAAGTACCAAAATGATAGATGGAAGTCCAAACATAAATGATTACCTTGCATATAAATGATCGAAACATATCACACTAATTGAAAGGTAGAAATTTTAAGAGTGGATTTTTCAAAAATTGCCCACCTAGATGCTGTATACAAGCACCCCACTTCAAATATAATGACATAGGTTAAAAGTAAAAGAATAGAAAAATAAGTACCATGCAAACCATAATCGAGAGAATATTAGAGTGACTATATTAATATCAATGCCAAAGAAAATTAACAAGCAAACAGAAGAAAATTACATACTGATAAATGAGGCAATTCACCAAAAACACACTGAGATTCTAATTGTTTATGTATCTAACAGTGCATCAAAGTACAAGGAGAATAAACTGGCATAAATGAAAGAAGAAATAGATAAATTAGCAATTATAGTTGGAGATTTCTCTTACTAATCAATAGAACTAGATGACTGAAAATTAACAAAGGTATAGAAGAACTAAACAACTCCAATGAATTATACATAATTAATATTTATAGAACATTCCACCCAACAAAGCAGAAGACACATTCTTTTCAAGTGCATGTGGAAGATTTAACAAGATAGGCAATACCTGGATCATAAGACAGATGTTAATAAATTTACACAAATTGGAATCATACAGAGGATGTTCTCTGACCACAAAGAAATCAAACTAGACATCAAAAACAGAAAGAAAACATTTAGAAATTAAACAAGTCACTTCTAAATAATTTTTGGGTCAACCACCAAGTCTCAAAGGAAATAAAATAGCACATTGAAATGAATGAAAATAAAATACAACATATCAAAATATGTGGAATGTAGCTAAAGTTAGTGTTGAGTGGAAAATTTATAATGTTAAATTGTTTATATGAGAAAGGAAGCAAGTTTTCAAATCAAATATATAATATTTGACAATAAAAAACTAGATAAAAGAGTGAAATAAACCCAAAGAATGAAAGGGAAGAAAAAATAAAGATAAGACCAGAAATCAGCAAAATTGGAAATAGAAAGACAATAGAGAAAATTAACTAAATGAATAGTTGGTTCTTTAAAGATGAATAATATTGATGAACTTCTAACCAGACTGAGAAGCAAAATAATGCTAAGAGAAAGAAAATACACTTACTAGAAATATCAGAAATGAAAGATATCACCCAGATCTCAGGTATTAAAAGGATAATAAGAGAATAATATGAGCAATTCACATGAATATTTTGGACAACTTAAATGAAATTGATGAATTTTTCAAAGTCCACAAACTACCAAAACACATCCAAGATGGAATAGATAGCCTGAATAGCCCTACAACTATTAAGGAAATTGAATTTGCAGTAAAAACTTTCTACAGCAAAATTTCCAGGACCAGATATTTAAACATGAAACATCACCAATTCTACACAATGTCTTTGAGAAAATAGGAGTAGGGAACATAGCTCACCTTATTTTCTGAGGATTTAAAAACACTTGCCAAATTTATATAAAATGTAAGGGCCAAGGGGCTGGCCCAGTGGTGCAGCGGTTTAGTCTGCGCTTGGCAGCCCGGGGTTCGCAGGTTCGGATCCCGGGCGCCCGCCGATGCACTGCTTGTCAGCCACGTCCCATATAAAAGTAGAGGAAGATGGGCATGGATGTTAGCCCAGGGCCAGTCTTCCTCAGCAAAAAGAGGAGGATTGGCAACGGATGTTAGCGCAGGGCTGGTCTTCCTAAAAAAAAAAAAAAAAAAAAATGTAAGGGCCAAAATTAGAAGTCAAATTTGAAGAACATAAGAAATGATGGGAGCTTTTCACTATGGATATTGACTTATTTAAAAGAAACCATAATACGATGCTAAAAACAGTACTGGACAGATTTCTTCAGAAAACAGAACATATGAGCACGCTCTCCATCTCCTTTTGTAAGGCAAGCATTACCTTGATATCAAAACAAAACAAAGACTTTACAAAAAAGAAAACTGCTTAACAATACCTTCTATGAACATAGATAAAAATCTTCAACAAAAGAATAGCAAATCAAATTCAGCAATAGCATTATAAATATAACACATCACGAGAAGGTGACATTTATTCCAGAAATTCAAGATTGGTTTAATATTGTAAATCAGTCAATTTTATTCTCCATAATAATGGAAAAGGGAGAATTCATATTTTCTTCTGAATAGTTTCAGAAAAATGTCTTTGACAAAATTCAATACCTATTTATGCTAAAAATCTCTCAGTAAAGTAGAAGCAGAGGAAACTTCCTCAATGTGATGAAGGACACCTACTTACAAAAACCAAAAAACCAAAACAAAACTGCTAATATCAAATATAAGGAGAAACGTCTGAAATCTTTCCCCTAAAATCATGAACTATGCAAGGATGACTACTTCGTAGCTCATATTCAACAATGTACTGGAGTTCCTAGGCAATAAAATAAGATGGAACAAAAATGGTGAGACTGTGATTAGAAATAAAGAAGTTAAATCATTTTCCCTTGTAGATCACATGATTGGGTAGATATAGAATCCTAACTAATCTACGAAATACCTACTTGAGTAAATAAGTGAATTCAGTGATGGCACAAGATAAAACGCCGATATATACAAAAAGGTGTGTTTATGTATACCAACAATGAGGATTTGGAACTTGAATTTTTTTAAAATGTCATTTACATCATTATTTAAATATGAAATATCTGGGTATAAATTGAAAAATTATAGTATTATAGAAGTATGATGGAAATTTTAAATAACTGATATTGAGATAAGGATAAACATATATAACTCATTGGAATAGAATAGTGTATACTGAAACAGAGTAACCTGACGCAAGTAGAGAGGAAAAGTAAAGTGTTACCACAAATGGTGCCGCTACAGTCAGATATACATATGGATAAAAATGAACACAACAAAAAATAAACTTGAAATAGATCATAGACGTAATTAAAAACTTCCTGCTTTTTGAAAGACACTTAAAAATTGGAAAGGAAAGCCACACATTAGAAGATATTGACAAAATATGTATCTGACAAAAATCATGTATTTAGTGTGTATATGTATATACACACAAACATATGTATACCAAATAAATAGATATACAAATATTTATATTACATATATATTTCATATTATATATATCTGAAATACAATGACTAAATATGTATTCTATGTATAACATGATAAGGATACAAAGTAATATATCTGTGTATATGTATACACGCACACTCAGACACACACAATTTACTAATAAAAAGACAAACAGCCCAATAAAAAATGGTCAAAGATTTGAGCATGTATCTCACAAAGGAAGATACAAGAATGGCATGTGAGCATGAAGAGATGCTCAATGTCCTTAGTCATCAAGGAAATGAAAAACTAGACTGACAATAAGATATTACTAAATATTTATTACAATAGTCAAATTGCCTATACTAACAATAGCAAGTGTGGGAAAAACATGAGGCAATTGAAATTTTCATATGTTGCTACTGGAAATATAAAACAGTAAAACCACTTTGGAATACACTTTTGCAGTTTCCTGTAAAATTAAAAATGTATCTATTATTTGACATGGTGAATCCATCTGTAAGAACTTACTCAAGAGGGAAACAAAATATGTCCACAGAAAGACATGATAATTGCAACTTTATTCATAATAACCAAAAGTGGAATGCAATACAAGTAATCACTGAGAGGTGAATAAATGAACAAATTGTGGTATATTTATACATGAAATACCTTATAGCAATAAAAATATTGAAGAATTCATGTGTGTGATAGCTTGAATAAATCTCAAAGTAGTCTGTCATGGGAAAATATATACACATTCAAGAGAAAATGCTATAAGATTTAATTTATATACAATTTTAGAAAAAACAAACCAAATCACTTATGAGGGATTAATTGGGAAAGAACAAAATCAAACATCTTGAAGTGACAGAAATTTGTATATCTTGATTTCAGTAGTATTGATAAGGATGTATATACACATTAGTCAAAACCCATTGGAGTGCTACACTTAAAATAATTGCATTTTGTTGTATGTAAGTTATACTTTAATAAAATTGATTTAAGCAAGACAAGTCATGAAGTGGGAGAAGATATCTGCCATAACTGTCAAGGATTGCAACCAGCATTTATAAAATTCTACTACAAATCAATAAAAAAACAAAACCCAACCTAATAATCATTAGGCAAATTCCTTCACAAAGAGCATGTCTAAATGACAGTGAACACAAAAAATGTGATCTTTTTAGTTCTTAGGAAAAAGGAAATTAAATTCACAACTAGTGCACAATCATCAGAATCACAAACATTAAAGAGATGGGCAATACTGAGTATTGTGAGAACATGGGTAAGTA
Source organism: Tapirus indicus (assembly GCA_031878705.1). Taxonomy (NCBI): domain Eukaryota; kingdom Metazoa; phylum Chordata; class Mammalia; order Perissodactyla; family Tapiridae; genus Tapirus; species Tapirus indicus. The sequence continues at coordinate 141,634,655 of CM062918.1, read as the reverse complement.
GAACACCAAAATCTTGAAGACTAAAGTGCACATTTCTATAAACACTATGAAAAGTCTTTGAATATATTTATTAAGCTGAATGTCCAGATATCTATGAAACAGGAAATATAATTTTAGGTATTTACCCAATCAAAATGTATGCATATGTACACAATACATATGTATGTTTAAGAAAGTGTATAGCCACATTATTCTCAGTAATTCAAAAACTTGAAACACCTAAATGTCCGTCAATGATAGAATCAATTTTTAAATTGTGATATATTCATAAATGAAAACTATAACAATGAAAGTAAAAATAATACTGCCACCTGCAATAGCATGGAGAGTTCTCCCAAATATAATTTTGAGTAAAGAAGCAAGACACAAAAGAATACATAAAGTATGATCCCATTTACACAAATTTCAAAAAGAAGCAAAACTAGTTTATGGAGTTAGAAACCAGGATAGTGTCTCTATTCAGGGAGGATTGTGAGGGTGCAGGGACCAGGTCTAGGTGTATATACAGCTTATATGATGCTGTTAATGTCCTATTTCTATTTCTAGCCATAGCATCGTGCCCTTATGATTTGTTCACTTTTCTGTAATATCAAACTAAGGTAAAATTCAATAATTTTTTTGTGTGTGTGTGGGGAAGACCAGCCCTGAGCTAACATCCGTTGCCAATCCTCCCCTTTTTGCTGAGGAAGACTGGCCCTGGGCTAACATCTGTGCCCATCTTCCTCTATTTTATATGGGACGCCACCACGGCGTGGCTGACAGGCAGTGCGTTGGTGGGCGCCCGGGATCCGAACTCGCGAACCCCAGGCTGCCAAGCGTGAACTAAACTGCTGTGCCACCGGGCGGCCCCCAATAATTTTTTTAAAAACAAGGAAAACCTTGAGAGTTGGCTATTTCATCTGACACTTTAATATTCTACAATAGTTCCTTATTTCTATACTAATGTTTAATGCACAAAACCCTTTTTGTGTACATCCGGTCTATTACAATGTGGGGAAATGCTTGGCACAAGCTGTGTTCATTAGCATAGCTCATGTTAACATCCACTCAATCACTGAATTTCAAAGATCATGCCATTTAAATGAAGCTTTAAAATAATAAATTCTCCTAGTCAGCATATATGTATATATATATATATATATATATATATATATATATATATATATATATATATATTCTCTTTTAATCTTTATGCCTTCTCTACCCTTTATCTTTCGTTCATTACTCAGGCTGCTAAAATCTGGCTTCTTTATGCACTAATCTACTGTCGTTGCTCTTGTTCAATTCATCATCATTAATCTTCTTCTAGGTGGCCTCTTACTACCCTATTGCCTACATCTGGATAATGGCCAATCTGTTTAGACTCTGCATCCTTAACGTATTATAAAAAAGTCAATCTGTTGCATTCCACCTGCTTATACTCTACCTCAGATCACTGGTCTCACAGTGGATATGAAACATTCATGCTCTAACTGGACTTCCTGTTTCCTGTTTTGACCATTTTAATTCATTTTCCTCACTGCATCTAGAATAGGTTTTGAGACGCCATCTTAATCCTCTAGATGAGGCTACGTACATCTCCACTGTGTTCCTGTAGTCGTCATCCCTTTATAAGAGCTGTATTGTATTGTTTCTTTATTGTGTGTCACCCGGTTAGACTGTGATAGATTCGTGAGATCAGGGCCTGTCTTTTTCTCAATAGTACACTCAGATCTAATCACATTTCCTGGAATACAATAGTTTCTCAGTATATGAATAAACACACAGATATTTATGAACAAAGACCAGGATATATTCTTCACTTATATTGCAAGATTCTACTTGGGAGAAGTCCTGTACTCCTGTGGTCCATATAGAAGATGGTACACTAATGTTGAACTTACTTCCTTCAGTACGCAAGTCTGTATCATGCTCCCCTGACCCTTCAGGGCCCCAATTTTTGAGCAGTAGAATATGGTCACTCAGGCTGGGCATTTCATCCACTCTACTGGTCGCAACTCCATAAGACTGTTCATTTAACTTCTTTCTAATGTAGACCATGTGAAAAAATTAGGGATCATTAAAAATGAGTATGTGGTAATGAAGTCTTTAAAAAGTTCTAGGTATGAGCTAATGATACTTTTCCATTGTATTGTACTTACCTGAAACTTTTACTAGAAAGTCCCTTAATTGTGCGGGGTACTCCTTTCCATTTTACTAACAGTACATAGGGCAAACTACTTCGACTAGAACTACTAGTTTCAGTTAGACTAGAAGTAGCACTTCCTTGGATGGTGTGTTACTAGATGGCTAGTTTTAACGAAAGCCTGCTCCTGCGTCCTTCTTTGACAAAATAGTCTTAGATGGAACCTTACGTAACTGAAGGCAGCATTCAGAGTTTCTAGACACTATTGGAGAGGATTCTGATGGAGGCTCATGGGCAAAAAATCTTGTCTAAATGCTGTTACCCTATCCTGTTCTGCAGATCCACACTTAAAATATCAGCAATAGCTCAAATTGCAAAACACAGGATTGTTTTCCCCAGAGCCCACCTTCCTTCCTCCTTGCAGTCATCCTGTCTTCATTACCTATTGTGACCTCTAGCAAAAGTCCTTGCTGATCCTGGGTATTATCCCAGGATGTAAAACAACATTTTTGTGCTTCTAGTTACCTGCTTCAGAAACATGTCTGAGAAACATTCTAATTATATTGCAGGTGTAACTTACTAATTTTTGTTTAATATGCCTAGACATCAAAAAGTATTTATATTTGAAAAAAGATGCTTTTTTAGATGAAATGTCAAACTAAGTTTCATTAAATTGAGGGGATATAGTTATACAATTGAAATTGTGCATAATGTGTGTATATGTGTGCATGCACTCACACACACTTGTGCTGGCAATCAGGGCAATGTATGTTACATTATATGCCACCAAATTTCACTTTTGTATTGCCCACGTACTTAACCAACTCATCAAACAGGCTTAGAGACCTCCTCATTTGCTTTCATGATTAATATTCTTGAAAAAAAATGACATTCAAGGAATGAAATTAATTTCTCATATCCTTATGAACTATTTAAATTTTTAAAAACACACACAGATATTTATATATATATATATATATATATAAATGTGTGTTTATATATAATACATAGGATATATATACACATTTAGGAAAGTGGCAGGAAATATGTTAATTATTTTTCCAAATTTCAGAACAGAAAAAATTGATTTGAGAAATATGAACATACTTACTCTTTAGTCTCTCATTCAGGGTTCAGTTTTTGTTTTGTCCACACAGATCCTTAGTGGAACTCAAAAATCAAACAAGAATTATTAGTAGTGACATGTATATAATCTAGTCACGCTTTAACACTTAACTTTCACTCAAAGGGAAATGCGTGCACAGGCTACATATACTTTTGTATCCATATGTTTAACATTTAGCATGAATTACAGTATCAGTCAATATTAAAAAAGGACCTATTGCTGCATAATCTGAAAAGATAGATAGAAGGAAAGACTAGTAATCGGCAAAGGAAAACCTGAATTTCTCTTTGCTTCTTGAAAAGATGATCTGACCCAACAATTTTAACACAGAGTCATTCCCCAAAAGTTGTACCACTGATATGATTGAGGATGCTTCATATGGCCCGCTTGTAATAGGTAAGATCAACTAAATTAAAAAAGAGTGTCCTTGGTGACCCTGCTTCAAAATCACTAATGAATGTAAAATATAATTAGTATTAAAAAACCCCAGAAGATAACCAATGCACCTAGGAACTGGGACAGTGCCCTTGGAGACTGGGAGATGCAGTCATAGCACAAAGGTCAAGATCTATTATCAGTGTACTAAATCTTTGCCAAAATGATGATATAAATAATATTTTGTTTTTTTGTTCACTTTAACTTACATTTTGTTGATTGCTAATGATATACAGAAATTTTAAATATTTTCAGGATATTAAGTCTTTGCAAGTCTTTTATGTTAGAAATCCTACTTAATGATTTGTTATTTAACATTTAACACAACTTGTGGTGGTGTTGGTATACAGAAAATTTGGTTAACATGTAGTAAAATACATTCTCCTTCTGCTTTATTGTTTCTGAATCTATCGTTTTTTGAGAGGCTTTACTGATCTTGGTCTTGTCTTATATTTACTTATATTTTCTTCCAATAATTTTGTGACTTACTTTATTTACACTATAACCTGTGCTCTATCTGGATTATAGTTGGTATAAGGTACGAGGACATTGAATTTTCCCCCAAATGATTAGGTAGCTGTTTTAATTCTATTTAATAAAAAATCAACCAGTATATTACTTTTTTAATCTCATCTTTGAATTTGCTTTTAGAATTTATCTTAATTTCCTCATTTGGAAAGAAAGAAAGGGAGCCATCATCAGTCCACAAAATTGAAGGATTTCTAAAACCCAGAAAGAAGATAAGGTTCCCTGTCTACCTCTGTCTCAGTTTCACTCCATATTTATGTCATCTTATTTATATCCTCACTGGAAAAGAGAAAGGATACTTGATGTTCAAAATGGGATTATTCAATATTAACCATTAGGGTCACGAGTAAAAATATGTTCTCTGCCAGTGGAAATTGATTACTTCTTGGAGAAGGGTTGGTGTCAAGGAAGTGTGGTTGGACAATAAAAAGAAGTGGGGAGTCATGACACAAGCAAGAGATGATTGAATAATTGTAATGCCTGTTCTTTGTTGGATGAGAAGGGGAGTAAAGAGAGAACTGGGCTTCTACTTGTTAGTAGAAATTACATTGGTCTAGACTTGGCATTTCTATAAATATCAAATAATAGAGGTGAGTAATTTGTTAAAAATTCTAAATCCTTTATCCATTAAGAAGGGAGATAAAACTCCTGTGTAACTTCCTACAGAATATAACAATATAAAATTCCATATTATTATAGAACATCTTGATGGTCAACATACGTGCTAGGATAAAATGAAAACACTTTAAATGTTCACAACTGATAGAATTTTAAAGTAAGTGAAAACATCTTTTTAAATTATGGAAAAGGAAAATATCTACTTATGTTTTATTTAGATATAACAGGAAAATAGTGTAGTTACATGTATCTGGTTTCATGCTGATACTAGGGTCTAACACAGAAACTCTCAAAACCAGTAGAAGAAAGTGCTAAAATTAAAATTGAATTAAATTTCTTGAATGAAACGATGGGAATATAATGCACAATTCACTGTCACACGTCATACAATCTCTGTCTTAAATTGACTCTTACTTGACATTTGTCACACATATCATGTATCTATGATAGTTTCATTTTGCTCTCTTCTCCCTTGCCACCCATTTCCCCTGAAAACATTGCTCATTGCCTGTTGGTCTCTTGTATTTCCTTTCCATTACTCTCTCTTCAACTCTGCCACACACTGTGTTCAGATTCTCGTCAGGGGTTGAGAAAGATAACATCTGAGCAGAAGCACAAGTTTTTCTGATGATACATTTGTACCTGTTACATAAAATGCTAATTTTTATCAATATATTAACTAAAGTTGAAAATTTAAAAAACACGCAGCATATCATGGATTGATGGTCAACACTAGCTTCTCATATGCTATGAGTTCAATCTCACCATTTTTGCCTACTAAAATAGCCAATAAACTGTCAAAAAGATGTGTGGTTTTTAACCAGAGAAGTAGAAATGGTGATGGTGAGATCTGGCTAAGTTCCAGCGTATAGATGGAGTTTTAAAACATAAGACTGAATGAGAGCACCTTGAGAATAAGTGTAGAAACAAGAGAATAGATCCCAAGACTGAGCCAACATGCAGAGGTCAGAAAAATCAGGAGGGATCAGCAGAAATATGTAGAAAGAGCACATAGTGAGGTAGAAGGGACGGACATCAGGTCAATGAGGTATCATGGAAATCAAGTAAAGAAAGAGTTTTAGCCGGGTAAAAACCTTCCAATGTTCTCTGGTCCAGGCAGGAAAAAAAAAAAAAAAGAAAATTCTCTCTGGAAGAGATAAAATCCTATTTGACCCTAGATTCTTTTTGTAAATAAAACTTCAAAGGCAATGTCTAGCAAACGATCAGAGACATGAAACAATTAGGGGGCCGGGGAGAAACAAAAACAGAAATATGGAAACAAACCAACTGTGTCTCCAGATGTGGGAATTATCTGTTATCTTACAATAACAAACTATGTGGACTGTGTTCAAGGACAAAAGCTGAAGTCTAATTTCTGGATAGTTAATCTCTCTCTGTTCTTTTTCATGAAATACATTTAAATAAGAATTCACATATGGTCCAGGTGTTAGGCCTGCTTTTCTTTCTCAACTCCCCTTCTGCAATTGTCCTTTTCCCACTTTGCAAAAGGCAAGCACACTTCTCACCTATCCTTACTCTTACAATGTTAGTATAATATTATAATTGCTTTGTGAACCTGAGTTATTACCATCTATGGGGCACTGAAGAGACTATTCAAAGCATTGATGTCAGTGAAGCGCTCTTTATTCAAGGCATCATAACCAACCACAGTTCTTTTTAAAAGCTACATTTCCTACGCAATTTTACTTTTAATTTTCAATATTTTCTATCATTTAAAAAAACAAACTCTAAGGTTGTAAATATGTAAAATATAATTTATAAACAAGCAACATCTGTTGTAGACATTTGTTTGTTAAGAGTATAAAGACACTGATAAGGTGGTGTATAAGTTTGAAGCAATAGAATATAAGGTGTGGCTGAAAGCTACAGAATATAACTTAATATAAAAAGCCGAGTCTGCCACCAAAATTTGAGAATCTGATCTCCTGTGTCTCTCCAGAGTGAATTCAACTGGCTGTAGATTATTTCAGATTAGGTTTTGAAATGGTGACTTTTAAATTTTTTCATTTTTATACATGGATAATTTGTCATCAGAATTCTACAGTTTCCATTTCTCTTTATACATTCATATCCACATCTATCCATACCAATATCTACATTTATAGTGATATCTCTATGGGTTCTTTTTTTTAGTGTTATAATTCTTTACTTTTATGGTAATTTTTGTTTCGGTACTCATTATTTTGCAAATTTGGCCTCCTGTGTCATTTTGGAATTTCCCTGTTGGTTTTCAAGCACAACGATACTGTCACAAGGCTTTCAAAATGTTTTCTAGGATTTTTCAAAGGACAAAGCTAGAAAAACACATTTAAAAATCATTTATTTGCACTGCCGCCTCTAATTATAATTAAACACCACTGAATTTTTCTCCCATTCATATTTGATTCCCCCCTCCTTTTTCCTGCAGTGAGATTTCTAGTTCTCAGCATCAATATATTTACTGATTTGCCCGATGCTAAAATCCAACACAATGAAATCAGAATTACTCCATCTGTACCACCAATTTAACACAGAAACTATGCAGAGTTAAAGATGTATTTGTAATCCTTTTACTCTTTAGAACATATCCCATGGAGAGTGTATGATCAGAGCAGGATATTTTAAAAAGTTACACACTAAATTATTTTTATTTGTTTCTTTGCTTTTTATTGCTGTGGTTTTTTACTCAGTGTGAAATACTATTACTTCATTTGTCTCTGATTGTATTCATTTGTAGGGTTTTTTTCCCTGTAATATGGACCTTAAAACTTTAAAATATATAAAATAATAATATAGTTGAAAAATCAAAATTTTATTTATAAGGTATACTCAAAAGAGCTTTGTGATTTCATTTCTTGAAAAATTTTTTGCATGAATGGTATAAGAATGTCAAACTTTCGATCACGTATTTATTTATTTATTAAAGAAAAAAGTTCAGCACTCAAATCCTAGTATGGTATCAGGGACTAGATATCTATCATATATCTCTCTATCATCTACCTGTCATCTAACTATCATTTACTCAGTTGGAAGTATTGCATAGTGGTTAACAAACTACAGTTTGGAATCAAAGATCTGATTGCAATCCTGCCTCTGTATTTTCTGAACTGTGTCATGAGTGTGGGCAAGTAAAATGATTTTCCTAATTCTGTTTTTTTCAAAAGCAAGACAAAGTTCATAATTATGTATGTTTGCCCATTCTGATGATTAAACTGAATAATGTATTTATAACGATTAGCACAGTGCTTCATGCCCAGTAAATGATCAGTACATGACATGTGTTATAATAATTAGTAAGACTTCAGAAAGGTTGAACTTAGGTGCACATCCCCAAATAACTACCTTTTCAAGAGAAAATATTTAGTTTCAAATCATAATATTGTGCAGAGGTTCTAATCTTTTTCTTAATATTGAACACAGTTGCTTTTAAAAAATAAGTAGGAGCAGTACTTATGTTAGGTACTCATAAGCTGTTCTCCCAGTGGTAGTTTATATGTTGTAAAACAACCCCAGCATACCTCAGAAGGAATTCTCGTGGTATCTGGGGGCGTATGTAATTATTATGATCCAAAATAATCTGCTAGTTTACAGTGTTACGTGATTGTTTTGAAATGAATATTTTTAATGTGACAACTCTAATGGTACTTCATATCATCATGCTTGAAACAATAAGCTTGTTTTTAATTAAATGATAAAGGCAAAGGCTGACCGATGTTTTGTAGGCTCTTTTGAATATTTTTTCATCTTACCTATTACTCCTTAGGGACACTATCCCCTTAGATTTCCTGTAAAGAAGCATTCACTCCTTGTAAATAACTTTAAACTAGCAAATATGTCCCAACTTTCAAGCTAATCGTCTCAGTTATGATAATCTTTATGAATGTTTGTGAGGTGGGATTAGTTAGATACACATCGCATAAATTATCTGGTATTAAAAAGCAGAGTTTATTAGAAATCGTTATTATCCAAGGCATAGACATTACCAAATGTTTGGATATATGTGATAGTGCAAAAAAATAATGTTACTAAAATAGTCACACTAGCTCTCTGCTTTGAATTAAACTGAGAGATTATTTTATATTAATCTTCCTGCCTCCAAAAGTAAATGTTGTTTTCCAGTGAGTACATTTGCTTTTTATCACGGTTGATCCTTGCTCAGGTGGTCAAGAGAAAAAAAAGATATCAACATATACGGCCTATGGTAAGTAAAATAGTGGTGTTACTTTTCCCTCAAAAATTTAAGAATAATTACTAATCCCAGGTAAGTTACATATAAATAAATTAACAGTGATTTAAAGGTGATATTTTATTATTTCTCATTGAATAAAACATTAATTATTCCTCATTTTCTATTTTCTGAATCTGTAAATGCAAGAGCATGAAGTCTGATCTATGCACTTGCATCTGCGTTTCTAACAGTTTAATTGTTAAACCAGACCCTGCGCTGTAGAACTGTGGTGGGAGTGATGATTATTCTACTGCTGTCTAGATAAAGGGAGCCTGAAGAACTCTAGAAGTCCATCAAACATAACAAGGTTGGAGGATATTTTTTCCTGGAGAATTGACCTCACAGGTTTAAATACATTTTTTGAAATAGAAAAAATAGCTGTTTTTGAAGTGCTAATTCTGATCAACACTTTTAGCAATGACAACTTATCATTGATAATTATTTGCTAAATCTGCACTGGTTGCAGAACAAAAATCTGCTTCATGGTGTTGAAATTATACCAACACTGAACCTATAGAACTGCTCAATGGATTTTGCAGAAAAAGTAGAAGTTAGAGCAAGGATATATTAACAAAATGAACAAGGGCAAATGAAGATGAGATTAAGGAAGAAAGATTTAGATTCATCTACGGTTCCCTAAGATCCACCATTTCCACCAACAGCCTGGAGATATTTCATTGGGAAATTATTATAAGAGGAGAAGAAATATGCCAAGAAATATGAAATTAGAAACAATGGCTTGCTAAAGGAATAAAATTGTTCATCTAAATAACGTAACACTCACGAATTCACATATGAGACAATGGGCTCAGTCATGTAGAAGGAAATATACTCTGTGTTGAATAATAAAAAGAAGGAAAACTTCAGAATAGGCAAAGATGTTATAGGCTAAATTTAATGAATAAGAAGGAAAGTAATTTAAATATTTTTATTTAAAAGAAAGAAAACATTGTATACAGTATGATGTAGTTGATTTTTTCTCTCTGCCAGTGCTGATGTTCTAAATTCATTTGGAAAGAACTGACCTGTTTTGCAAATTGGTAACAAAGTTTTCCTCAGGCTAAGAGGAAAATGAAGTACGAGACTCGATTTATTTTAGCTGAAAATATGGCTCTAAAATATATAACCAATCAGTATCTGAATTCTAAGTTTTTTTTTTTTTGGCTTTTATAAAATGACAGAGAAGTTTGAAAAAAAACCTATGTTTTACAGATGATTTCCTTTGGTAGGACATTATTAAGAATAACTGAATTTTTAATGAAAAATATAAATGCACTATAATTTTGTATCTCACTGAAAGAGTACTTTATTTTCAATTACTATTACTTTTGTATATATTTGTAGAAATCATATCTGCATGTACCATATGTTGACATTTATAAAAATGGGGTCAATTTGTATAAACCTTTTTGTAATTTTGTATCTACAATACATTTAGAACATTTTCAATGAAAATGTATATTCATCAATGTCCTTACTTCAAAATGTAATTATTTGAAAAATAAAATTATTCAGAGTTGCTTAAGTTTAAATATTTAGATTGCTTTCTATTTTTCACTCAAACTATACCATAACATATAGCTCATATCTAATATAGAAGTTGATTTCCTTTTTTGAGAAAGGTAAATTTTCCATTATATATTCTAAGCATTTGTTTCCCTTTTAAAAATTAATTTTGTCTGTTCATATTACTGAACTATCTTGTTGTAATGGCTTCAATTTATTATCTTGGATATTCTTTTTTTTTTTTTCTTTCTTTCTTTTTTTTTATTGATGTCTTAGTTTATAACACTGTGGGATTTTAGTTGTACATTTTTGTTTATCCATCACCTTGTGGATGTAACCCTTCACCCCTTGTGCCCACCCCCACCCCCCTTCCCCTTGGTAACCACCAATCAATTCTCTCTGTCCGTGTGTTCACTTATATTCCATATATGAGTGAGTTCATGCAGTGTCTGTCCTTCTCTCTCTGGCTTATTTCACTTAACATAATACCCTCTAGGTCCTTCCATGTTGTTGCAAATGGGACAATTGTGTCTTTTCTTATGGCTGAGTAGTATTCCATTGTATGTATATACCACATCTTCTTTAACCAACCATCAGTTGAGGGACACTTGGGTTGCTTCCACTTCTTGGCTATAGTGAATAATGCTTCAATGAACATAGAGGTGCCTACGCCTCTTGTGATGGTTGATTTCACGTCCATTGGGTAGATGCCCAAGAGTGGTATTGCTGGATCATACGGTATTTCTATTTTTAATTTTTTGAGGACTCTCCATATTGTTTTCCATAGAGGCTGCACCAGTTTGCATTCCCACCAGCAGTGAATGAGGGTGCCCGTTTCTCCACAACCTCTCCAGCATTTGTTGTTATTTGTCTTTGTGATTATAGCCATTCTAAGCGGTGTAAGGTGGTATCTCAGTGTAGTTTTGATTTGCATTTCCCTGATGATTAGTGATGTTGAACATCTTTTCATGTGTCTATTGGCCATCTGTATCTCTTCCTTGGAAAAATGTCTGTTCATATCCTCTGCCCATTTTTTGATCAGGTTGTTTGTTTTTTTGTTGCTCAGTTGTATGAGATCTTTGTATATTACTGAGATTAATCCCTTGTCGGACAAACGATTTGCAAATATTTTCTCCCAGCTGGTGGGTCGTTTATTCATTTTGATCCTGGTTTCATTTGCCTTGTAGAAGCTCTTTAGTCTGATGAGGTCCCACTTGTTTATTTTTTCTTTTGTTTCCCTTGTCTGGGTAGACATGGAATCTGAAAGGATCCCTTTATGTCCAATCGCAATTAGTGTACTGCCTATATTTTCTTCCAGGAGTTTTATAGTTTCAGGTCTCACTTTCAGGTCTTTGATCCATTTTGAATTGATTTTTGTATATGGCGATAGGAGATGGTCTACTTTCATTCTTTTGCATGTTGCTGTCCAATTTTCCCAGCACCATTTGTTGAAGAGACTTCCCTCTCTCCATTGTATGTTCTTTGCTCCTTTGTCAAAGATTAGCTGTCCATAGGTGTGTGGTTTTATTTCTGGGCTTTCAATTCTGTTCCATTGATCTGTGTGTCTATTCTTGTACCAGTACCATGCTGTTTTGATTACTGTAGCTTTATAGTATATTTTGAAATCAGGGATTGTGATGCCTCCAGCTTTGTTCCTTTTTTTCAGAATTGCTTTAGCTATTCGGGGTCTTTTGTTGCCCCATACGAATTTCAGTATTTTTTGTTCTATTTCCGTGAAGAATGACATTGGGATTCTGATTGGGATTGCATTGAATCTGTAGATTGCTTTAGGTAGAATGGACATTTTAACTATATTTATTCTTCCAATCCATGTGCATGGAATATTTTTCCATTTCTTTATGTCCTCCTTGATTTCTTTCAATAGTGTCTTATAGTTTTCATTGTAGAGGTCTTTTACCTCCTTGGTTAAATTTATTCCCAGATATTTTATTCTTTTTGTTGCAATTGTAAATGGGATTGTCTTTTTGAGTTCTCTTTCTGTTGGTTCATCGTTAGTGTATAGAAATGCAATTGATTTTTGTAAGTTGATTTTATAGCCTGCCACTTTACTGTAGTTGTTGATTGTTTCTAGTAGTTTTCTGATGGAATTTTTGGGGTTTTCTATGTATAGGATCATGTCGTCTGCAAACAGTGAGAGTTTCACTTCTTCATTGCCTATGTGGAGTCCTTTTATTCCTTTTTCTTGTCTAATTGCTCTGGCCAGAACTTCCAGTACTATGTTGAATAAGAGCGGTGAGAGTGGGCACCCTTGTCTTGTTCCTGTCCTCAAAGGAATGGCTTTCAGTTTTTCCCCATTGAGTAGGATGTTTGCTGTAGGTTTGTCATATATGGCCCTTATTATGTTGAGGTACTTTCCTTCTATACCCATTTTGTTGAGAGTTTTTATCATAAATGGATGCTGGATCTTGTCGAATGCCTTCTCTGCATCGATTGAGATGATCATGTGGTTTTTATTCTTCATTTTGTTAATGTGGTGTATCACGTTGATTGATTTGCGGATGTTGAACCATCCCTGTGTCCCTGGTATAAATCCCACTTGATCGTGGTGTATGATCTTTTTGATGTATTGCTGTATTCGGTTTGCCAATATTTTGTTGAGGATTTTTGCGTCTATGTTCATCAGTGATATTGGCCTGTAGTTTTCCTTCTTTGTATTGTCCTTGTCTGGCTTTGGTATCAGCATGATGTTGGACTCATGGAATGTGTTGGGAAGTATTCCATCTTCCTCTATTTTTTGGAATAGTTTGAGAAGGATAGGTGCTAAATCTTCTTTGAACGTTTGATAAAATTCTCCAGGGAAGCCATCTGGTCCTGGGCTTTTATTTTTTGGGAGGTTTTGATTACTGTTTCAATCTCTTTACTTGTGATTGGTCTGTTCAGATTCTCTATTTCTTCTTGATTCAGTTTTGGGAGGTTGTACGCGTCCAAGAATTTGTCCATTTCCTCTAGGTTGTCCAATTTGTTGGCGTAAAGTTTTTCATAGTATTCCTTAATAATCCCTTGTATTTCTGTGGTGTCTGTTGTAATTTCTCCTCTTTCATTTCTAATTTTATTTATTTGAGTCTTCTCCCTTTTTTTCTTAGTGAGTCTGGCTAAGGGTTTGTCAATTTTATTTATCTTCTCAAAGAACCAGCTCTTTGTTTCATTGATCCTTTCTACTGTTTTTTTGGTTTCAATTTCATTTATTTCTGCTCTGATTTTTATTATTTCCCTCCTTCTGCTGATTCGGGGCTTTGTCTGTTCTTCTTTTTCCAACTCTGTTAGGTGCAATTTAAGGTTATTTATTTGGGATTTTTCTTGTTTGTTAACGTGAGCTTGTATTGCTATGAATTTCCCTCTCAGGACTGCTTTTGCTGCATCCCATATGAGTTGGTATGGTGTATTTTCCTTTTCATTTGTCTCCAGATAGCTTTTGATTTCTCCTTTAATTTCATCAATGACCCATTGGTTGTTCAGTAGCATGTTGTTTAGTCTCCACATCTTTGTCCCTTTCCTAGTTTTTTCCTTGCAGTTGATTTCTAGTTTCACAGCATTATGATCAGAAAAGATGCTTGTAATGATTTCAATCTTCTTAAATTTATAGAGGTTTGCCTTGTTTCCTAATATATGGTCTATCCTTGAGAATGTTCCATGTGCACTTGAGAAGAATGTGTACTCTGCTTTTTTTGGGTGGAGTGCTCTGTATATATCTATTAAATCCATTGCGTCTAGTTTCTCGTTTAAGTCCATTATTTCCTTATTGACTTTTTGTCTGGATGATCTATCTATTGATGTAAGGGGGGTATTAAGATCCCCTACTATTATTGTGTTATTGTTAATATCTCCTTTAAAGTTTTTTAGCAGTTGTTTTATGTACTTTGGTGGTCCTGTGTTGGGTGCATAGATATTTATAAGTGTTATGTCTTCTTGGTGAAGTATCCCTTTTATCATTATATATTGCCCTTCTTTGTCTCTCATTACCTTTTTTATCTTGAAGTCTACTTTGTCTGATATAAGTATGGCTACTCCTGCTTTCTTTTGTTTGCCATTAGCTTGGAGTATTGTTTTCCATCCTTTTATTTTGAGTCTATGTTTGTCTTTAGAGCTGAGATGTGTTTCCTGGAGGCAGCAGATTGTTGGATCTTGGTTTTTAATCCATCCTGCCACTCTGTGTCTTTTGATTGGAGAATTCAATCCATTTACATTTAGAGTGATTATTGATATATGAGGGTTTAATGTTGCTATTTTATTGTTCATCTTCTGGTTCTTTTGCATTTCCTTCGTTTCTTGTCCCTTGTGTTTCGGACTGCAAATTCAATTTGGTATTTCTGCATGCTCATTCTCTTGGTTTTCTCTTTATTTGTCATGTGTGGCTCTCTTCTGGTTGTTTGTTTAGTGGTTACCGTGTGGTTTATATAAGCGATCTCCTGGATAAGAAAGTGACGAACTCTCTTAGCTTTTGTTTATCAGGGAGAGTTATTGTTTCTCCATCGTATTTGAAGGATATTTTTGCTGGATAAAGTATTCTCGGCTGAAGGTTTTTGTCTTTCATGATTTTGAATATATCATTCCAGTCTCTCCTAGCCTGTAGAGTTTCTGTCGAGAAATCAGCTGAGAGCCTGATGGGGTTTCCTTTGTATGTTATTTTGTTTTTTTGTTTAGCTGCCTTCAATATTATTTCCTTGTCACGGGTATTCTTCAAGTTTGGTATTATGTGGCGAGATGATTTTTATTCCTGTTTATATATTTAGGTGATCTGTTGATTTCATTCACTGTTATTTCCCTGTCGTTCCCTAGGTTGGGGAAGTTCTCAACTATTATTTCTTTGAACAAACTCTCTGCTCCTTTTTCTCTTTCTTCTTCTTCTGGAATACCTATTATCCTTATGTTGCTTTTCCTCATTGAGTCTGATATTTCTCGAAGAATTTCTTCATTTCTTTTTAGTCTTAGCTCTCTCTCCTCCTCTATCAGGAGCATTTCTGCGTGGCTATCCTCAATAGTGCTAATTTGTTCCTCCATATTGTCAGTTCTGCTTTTTAAAGACTCCATTTTTTCCACTATCTCATTGATTTTGTTTTTCATCTCCAATAATTCTGATTGGTTTTTCTTTAGGGTTTCAATCTCTTTTGTGACATATTCCCTGAATTCGTTGATTTGTTTCTGTGTGTTCTCTTGTATTTCGTTGAGTTTATTTATGATAGCTATTTTGAATTCTCTGTCATTCAGGTTATCAAATTCTGTGCCTTCAGGGTTGGTTTCTGGGTGTTTGTCATTTTCCTTTTGGTCTGTAGCCCTGGCAAATTGTCGCAAGGATCCGACGGAGACATCCTTATATCCCCCCCCCCATGATAATTTGGTCCTGCAGATTCCCCCTGCTGCCACTAGATGGAGATCACGAGTGGTTTGCTCTGAGGCAGCTGCAGCCCCTGGAGGGATTATGCTGAAACGCCGGGTGTGTGGAGGGAGGGGTCCTCTCTTTCTCCTGCTTGACCCGGGGGTTTCCTTTCTGGCTCTCTTAGGGTGTTTGCTACACCCCCTAAACAGTCCGTGGTCGCTTCCCAGTGGGGATCTCGCGACAGTCTGTGAGAGCACCTGGATGGCGATAGTTCCCCCCCCCCCCCCCCGCTGTGGGCTGCCCCTCCCCCCTCTGTCCACGAACCGCGCTGTCTTTGCTGATCGATTGGGGAGGGGGAGTTCAACCTCCTACCTCTCCTCCTGTCCTCCTGGGCTTCCCGTGCCTCCACCGTCCGATGTATGGCAGCAGGGGTTTCTCAGAAGTCCTTCTTAGTGTTTGATTGAGCTCTGTTGGAATGTGAATGATGTTTTTGTTGTGTCATAGGGGGCAGAGATTCAAAGAGGGAATCTCACTCCGCCATGATGCTCTATTATCTTGGATATTCTTTAAAAATTTATTCTTAAACAATAAGTGGCTTGTCCAAACTTTAACCTTAAGAGTGGATTGTCCTTCATCTCAGTACCATTAATGTGTTCTTCTTTCTCAGATCTGTAGCTGGATTTTGTGTGGATTAGCACAATTGTAAATCCAGTTTCTAACTGCTAACAGTCTCCCACCATTGCTATACTTCTGCTCTATTATTCACTCTGCTTTCATCATTGGCCATCTGAGATTCTGTAAACCTACAATTACAAACACAAAATACATCAGAATGTGGTTGTCCCATCCAAATCATCACATACTTCCTACACCAAAACTTCCTTAGATTAATGGTCATTGATTAAGTGTCTGAGTGCTGGCCGGAGACATGAGAACATAAGCAACGTATCAAGAAAAATGTGATTTTTCACTCTCAAAAAGCTGCATCTGGAAAGTAGGTTTAGACTCTAGATTATCTGTAACTGGGTGGAGACTGTGAAGAGATGTAATGCATTTTCCATATTTTCTCTTTATTCTTATAGTCTCTGCTACATGTAGCAAAACTTTTTTTTTGAAGTCCTGAACAGATTTTTTTTTTCTGTAAATGTGGTTATATCTGCTTTTTTCAGTTTCAATCTTTCCTAGATTCAGTTAGTATTTATTTTATTGTGGTATTATACACTTAGATTCTTTTTGGGGGGGTGTCATTTTTTTGTGTCTTCATCAGTAGTTCATAGAGAACTTACACGAGACTATAATGTGGCTCTAAACAAATGTCACTTTAATATGAAATCTAAGGTTTCAGAATTTAACTGTACATCTTAATTCATCCACTGACATAATTTTATTTGATGATGTTAATAATAATAAAACTGAATGAATTAGTTTTGAATCTTGAACCAAGCTATTTAATTTATTTAGCAAATGGACAAATTTGTAATTAGTTACAATTGGCTGGAAGTTTCTAAGTAAGGGTTTTGCAGGTCAATTTCCAAAACTATGTTGACTTCTATAGTGTTTTTTTAAGTAGTGTCTGTTGTGAGTTCTAGATCATATCTTCAACATGGAATATTACTTTGTGAATGGGTATGTTTGTGAATATTGGTCCCTTTTATATATCATTTCCTGAATATGCAGCTACTCATGTAGTATCTTATTTGTGTAGCTTTTTGTTTCTAGAATATTAGTAAAATCATAAAAGAGAAGTGAAGAACCATACAAGGAGATAAGTTTACTCTTCTGGGACTGATGGATAATTCTCAGTTACAGATCGCAATTTTCTTCTTTCTACTTCTAAATTACATGTTGAGTATAATAGGAAACTTAATCATCATTGCCCTACTCTACTGGAATCCTATCTCAAGACCCCAATGTATTTCTTCCTCCATAATTTCTCTTTCCTGGAAATTTCTTTCACAAGTGCTTGCATTCCCAGATTCCTGATCATCATTGTAACTAGGGTAAAAAGTATTTCCTATAATGGTTGTGCATTTCAGTTATTTTCTGGCAGCTATGTCCTATGACCATTATGTTGCCGTCTGCAAACATTTACATTATAGGTCCATCATGAGCAGCAGAGGTTGTCATCAGCTTGTACTCAGTTCTTGGGCAACTGGATTCCTGGTTATTTTCTCTCCACTGATTTTGGGTCTTAACCTGGATTTCTATGCTTCAAATATCATCGATCATTTCATTTGTGACATTTCTCCTGTCCTTCAACTTTCTTGCTCAGACACACATTTACTAAAATTGATTATTTTTTTATTAGCTTTGATAACCCTCATTGTCACATTGTTATTGGTAATCCTTTCTTACTCTTACCTCATCCAGACAATTCTAAAATTCCCTTTAGCTCAGCAAAAGAAAAAACCCTTTTCCACCTGGTTTTCTCATGTGATTGTTGTCTCCATCACTTATGACAGCTGTATATTTATATACATATAAAGCCACCAGAGAATGAAAGAGTCATTTTAAGTAAAGGAGTGGCTGTGCTCAATACTTCGGTTGCCCCTTTGTTGAATCCATTCATTTATACACTGAGGAACCAGCAAGTTAAACAAGCCTTCTGTGCTGTGTTTAGAAAGATATTTTCTGCTTCAGACAAGTAATACTTTTTATTGAAATAAATAACATGGAAACATAAAAGGAACATTGAACAAAAACTATTTTGACTCTTCTATTTTAAGAATTGATCTCTAATATTTGATTATTTGAGTCACTTTAACTTAGTGGAGCTTAGAGACTCTTTACATTCTATACATTCTGACTTTAACTTTATATTCATCAGAGCGAAACCTTTCTATGATACAAACATAAAATCGTAAAATTTGTTTTCTCTAAAAGTATGATAGAATAAAATGAATGATCAGTTTTGGTCATATTATAGAATAAAGTTCTTGGAGAGCTAGCTGTGTCTTAAGTAATTTAAATAAATGTACCATGTTTTGTTTAAAAGCCACATTCTTTAAAGTTTTTAGATAAATTGAATTTTGTCATTATTAAATATGCTTAAGATGCACCAAGAGACCTTCCTCTTTAAAAGAAGAATGTAGAGAATTATTTAAAGTGATTATTTGAAAGGTCAATTGTCAACATATATATGAATATATTCATAGACAACGAGAGAGAACAAGAGAGAGAGAAAGATCAAATAAATCATACAAAATGTAAACAATTGTGACTCAACAAAGGGCATATGGAGTGCTTTGTACTATTTTTAGAACATGTCTTTAAGTGTAAAATTACAAAAATATTACAAAAAACAGGCTTGGACTAAAACAACCATTCTCAAAATACAGCAGGACTGACTGTTGTGTGTTCGCCTTACAAGGGGAGTCATGATGGACTGTGGGCTGTACTAAAATTACCAAGTCATGTCTTCCTTTGTGAGTGGCTGACTTAGAAATGAGTGAAAGCTATTAAATACCCTAAGAACTGACGTCTTAAGAGTTTCTAGAATTTCGTGTTCAAACACAAATGTAAGAACATCATTACAATTTATTGAGATCTAATATTTGGTATTTTATTAAAAAGCTTGGATGTTACAAAACATGTGGGAAGATTTCACCTGTGTCCTTGTTATAACTTTGGGAAACGATGCCTTGTTTTCCAGCCATCAGTAGTGTGGTCTTACATTGACTGAAGTTTTCACTTGTTATTTTCTCTCTTTAATGTGAAACTATTTTTAGATTAAATTCATCCTTATTAATTAATTCCCTTGTGAATTTTGGGGTAATTTTAACAACACATAGTGATAATAACAGGGTGTGGCAATAATATATTAATTTTAAAATTCTTTGCTAAGATTTTCAGGTACTAGGCATATGAATACATTTAAAATCAAGTATGTTTCACCTATATTTTTATCACTAAAATGATGTTGCTATCTCAGAAAACAATGAGGAATGTATATGATTACCCCTTCAAATTTTTATGCTCCTTTAATGTCATCACCATGTCGTCATAATATTGGAAAGCATATTGAAATGTGCTGTGATTCAAACAAAAACTTGTACATTAATGTTTGTAGCAGCATTGTTCATAATAGTCAAAAAGTGGAAACAGCCTAAATGTCCATCAAGTGATGAATGGATAAGCAAAATGTGGTATATTCATGCAGTGGAATATTATTTTTTCCATAAAAAGAATGAAACACCAAAACGTTATATATCATGGATGACATTGGAAAACATTGTGCTAAGTGAAAGAAGTCAGACACAAAAGGCCACATATATTGTATGATTCAATTTATATGAAGTACCCGGAATAGGAGAATCCATAGAGACAGAAAGCAGATTAACGGCTTCCAGGGGCTGGAGGATGGGAGTAATGGGAAGTCACTGCTTAATAGATATGGAGTTTCTTTCCGAGGTGGTGAAAATGTTCTGGAATTAGATAGTGATGATGATTGCACAACTTTGTGAATGTACTAATAACCATTGAATTGTACACTGTAAAACTGTTAAAATGGTGCATTTTATGTTATGCGAATTTTACCTCAATAGAAAAAAAAAGCAGTTTTGGAGAGGGATATAAAAAATTTTAGGCTGGATTGGAAGACCTAAGAGCCTTCAGAACCCTAACTTCATGATTTTTCAGCCCACTTTGTGGAAATCCTTGTCTTGTTCGGAGGGGAGATTGAAAGGCAAGATGAGAAAATAGAATGTGTTACTAACAAGAAAAATGTTGATTGCATAGCTGATGTATTTGGTGATGGTGCTTTTCAGTTTAGAAGAATCAAAGGGAATCAAAGACAGAGAAGACTTATGTTCCAGTCACTGTGCCAGCTCTTACTCCAGGAGCACAGGGTGATAGGCTGCTAAGTATAAAGATGAGAAAAATCAAACGTTAGCATCTAAAGTGACTGATTTTGCAGTCATCTGGGAAAAGCAAGCCACAAGCAGCCAGAATGGAGACTAGCAGAGAGAAAGTGATGGAGGCACGAGAATACTGCACATAGATTGCATGCAAAACAGTCAATTAACAAAAATCATACAAGCCTGTATAGAATTAAATACAATATTACTAGGTAAAACAGCAAGATAAACAAGATAAACCTTGTTTTTCAGCAAAGTAAAACAGCAAACAGTTCTAGAAAAGATGTGGTAAGGTTTAGATTTTAAATCTGGCTCCATATCAAAATCCTTTGTTCAGTCCGTATAAACAGATTTTTCTTAGTACATTCATTTTCAATAAAATGTTTAATTAGAAGAGGGAAGATTTATGCTGTAAGTAAATTTCTAGACAGATGAGAATCAAAATGAATTTTTTTACAGTTAGCATAGCTATCTGTAGTCAACTATTTTAAGGACAAACATAAGGTCTTAGATTTTAAACAAGCTTCAAATTTTTATCACTGATGTAAATATCTCAGAGAGGAGTAAAGAATATATTATAAACCACAGATGAGTAAAGTTTTTCTCTGCCAGATCAAGAGATAAAGGACATTTACACTATGAAAATGCAATAGTAATCTTTGTTTAATAAATTTGAACTAAGAAAAGTTTCATTAAAATCTAGACCTATGATTCTAACTTTCATATCCCAACATAATTATGTCATGTTATGGCTTAATAAGCATGGAAAAATCAATAGTTGAGAATTATCTATTTTCACATACAAACTAGAGAAGATTCAAAATTATCTCTATATAATGTCATACTCACAGACTTGCTTATCATAACACATTCTTGATTTGGAAAGAAAGTATTAGAAGAACAACTAGTGACATATGGGATTTCAAAAACCACTGCAATTTTTTCCACAAATAACAAATCAAAACAAAGTGGTTTTATAGTGAAAATTGCAATATTTCCAATTCTACTAATGGCACATATTTGATCCATTAATAAATACTTAGAATATGTTGATTCTAAGTATTATACTTTAAAACAATATCTCCAAGTTAACATGCATTTTTAAGTAGTTTGAAGATTTTCTGCTTATTATCGCTACTGAAGGAAAAGCAGCTCAAAAAGCAAGACTTTTAATATATAAAAATCACTACCTTAAGTCATGCACATTTGTTTTCCTCATAAAAACACAACTTATTGAGACATTTCAAAGCCACATTTTCTTATTTCCATGCTTACAGACGTTTTCACAAACATGCAACATCAATTTGCTTTACATCCTCACAAAAGTCATTTTTGTCCTTTTGGTCAAAATCTGGATCAACCCATGGGACTGAATTCCATGTGAAAACATTATCTAGACCTTGGCTCTGAATGCAGTATTAAACTTCTTGAGCACACTGAGAAATTCTTTTAACTGATGGACGTTATCAAAAATACACAGTGCCAGTTTAAAGGGGCTCCAGCTGGACACATCAGGAACAAACTGAGAATCAGATGATAAAGAGAACAATGTATTATAATTCGTAGAATAAAATAAAAATATATAAAATTTTTACAGAGTTGAAAAAGAATAAATAAATAAATAAGAACAAAAAGGCTCTTTCTTACAGTTGAATGTGAACTAACAAGCATAGAAGGAATAATGGAGTTAGAAAATCTCAATAGATGTGGACACTACTGGGTAGATGGTCAGGAAATGCATCTATACATATTGTCAAACCTAACTAAAAAATTAAAATAATCAGTGCCAAGACCTGGAAGATAGCATCTTACCAAGTAATCAAAATTAGCTTTACGACAAAAATAATAGCTAATTATATAGTTAACAGAAACAAAATAAAAATATATTTAATTAAAACTAAATGAGGTAGGAAAGGAAAATAAAGGAACATAAAACTCCCGGGATAAATTAAAATGATGATAACACAGGAGACAGAAAGCAAAAGAAAACCCTAAATAGGACATCAGCAAGGTGGTACAATAGGAGTTTCTCAGGCTCATCCCCTCACAGAAATATAAATTTGAACAACTATCCACGCACAAAAATACCTTCACAAGAGCTAAGAGTTTCAGGTGAGAGACTACAGCACCTGGGTGGAGCATAAAAATAAGAAAAGATGCATGGAAGAGGGAGGGTAGGAAGGACAATCTCACATGACCTGTGTTACCCTTCCTTCGAGCCCAGGTAGCTCAACATGGAGAGAGAAACCCTCCCCCTGGGGGAAGGAGAGTGAAGTGACCAACTGACTTCACTGTGGACCCCAGCACCAGGGTTGCCCCAGTGGACACCCATGCCAGGCCAGACCCCACAGCCCAAGGCTGCAGGCTGGCACCTGCCCCAGCACCAGGCCAGACCCTGAGGTCCCAGTTCCAGACCAGCACCGGCAGCCCCAGCCTCTAGGCCTGCCCCAGATCAGGCCAACCCCACAGTTCCAGGCTTCAGGCCACTCTAGCACCAGACCTGCCTCTGTGGCCCCAGGCTCCAGACCTGCCCTGTGTTTCCAGGCGTCAGGAATGCCCCCGCAGACAGGCTCCCAGCCCATCTAAGCAGTAGGACAAACCCTGTGAACACAGGCTCCAGGCCCACCCCCTACAGACCCAGGCTCCAGGACCAACACCACAGTCCCAGATCAGGCCTGTGCCTATAGACACACGTGCCAGACCACCCTAATGAACTCCAGTACCAGGCTGGCCCCCACAGACTCAGGACCAGGCCCATTCCCATGAACTCAGACGCCAAGCCTAACCCAGCACCTGGCCACCCCCATGGACCCAGGCTCCAGAACTTCCCCATGGACCCAGGTCCTGGCTTGCCATAATGGAATCAGATGCCAGACCTATCCCACTGGACCCAGGCTCCAGTCCCACCCATATGAACCCAAGCTCCAGGTCAGCTCCGGTGGACCTAGGCCACAGGCCTGCTCACATGCTGAACCAGTTAGAAGGCCAGCCCACCTGAGGACTTTCAGCAGCAAGCCCGCCCCTGGACCCACCAGACGGTGAGCCCAGAACCTCTGGGTGAAGTGAAGGGATTTCCCTGCCAAAGCCAGTCTATAAAGACTAGAAGAGGTACCTATTTCTTTAAATGTTTAGACACCAACAAGTCCACGAGGATCACAAATATTCAGAGAAACATAACACCACAAAAGGAAAAACATAAAGCACTAGTAAACAACCCTAAATAAATGAATCTGCTCAGTATTAGTAGCTTGCTTTCTTTATTTCAAACTATAATACTCCCACCACCGCACATCTTTCACCTCGTTTGAAAGAATGCTACTTTTTAACCCGGAGTGAAATTTCAATATTTCAGATATTAATTACTAATTGTAATTGTTTTACATTTATTTGTGGATATAAACTTTAAACTCCATGTGTAGAGAAGATTGGAGCAATGCTACTCAGCTCAGTTTCCTGGCTCCTACTCATATCTTCTTCAATTTCACATATTGATGTCCTGAAATTTTCTTGTTTTAATTTATAGATTCAATAGTACATTATCTAAATTAAGTAAAAACTATTTAATTGTTTTGTAAATGTATCAAATATAATAGTTATACTCAACAATTATCAACTTGTTAAACACCTTGCTAAATGTCACATAACTACTTTGGTCTTGATAATGAATATTTTAGAGTCTCTTGTGCAGATTTCTTTATTCGGATATTTCTTACAGTGATTTCAGGACATGAGAGCTCTTTGGTGAATGCTCCGTGAGGTCATATTGATAATAAATATGCTTCAAAGTTGGCAGGGAGATGACAATGGCAATTTCATCTCATCTTCTTTCTCTTTATCAAAATACAAAATCTTAAATATGCTACAATAGGACTGATTATGGTAATAAAACAATACATACATTCTGAAATGTTTAAACAACTTAATTTTTTTCTTTAATGTCAATAAATCAATTTAGTAAACAGAGATAAGCAGACACATCGATAAACTAAGAGCGTATTGTTGCAGAGAGAGAGATCCCTACTACTCTATCAGCTTCTGTTCCCATCCCTCTCCCACCAAAACTACACTGCTACTTGAAAGGTCATGTATTCTAGTGGATTAAACATGACATAAAATCAAAATTCACTCTCCATTATTTGCCACCTATGATAGATTAGTGAATTTACCCAATATTCTTTTGTCTACATTTTGATACACCAAAAACACATTTACAGGATTGGTTAGGACAACAATAACATGTCAAAAGAGTTCAACATATCATTGGTAGGTCAAAATGGCAGTTATTTTCAAAATTATGCCAATAGAAATGATTTAAAGAATGTTTAGCTATGGGTCCCAAGTCTGCTTTTAAAATTTAAAATAAATAGCCCTTAGTAATTTTTTTTTTGGTTTTTGTGTGTGTGTGTGTGTTTTTGTGAGGAAGATTGGCCCTGAACTAACATCTGTGCTAAACTTCCTCTATTTTGGATGCGGGACACTGCCACAGCATGGCTTGATGAGCAGTGTGTCGGTCCACATCTGGGATCCAAATCTGCAAACCCTGGGCAGCTGAGGCGGAGTTCACAAACTTAACCACTACCCCTCTGGGCCAGCCCCCTGAGTTTTCAATTTAATATAACAGGTAATTTTTTCAAAAATTTTCAAACAATTAATTCTTTGTCATTTTTGTCTGTTATCCAGTAGAAATAATTATTTACTTTCAAAGATAACTAAAAAGCTGGGAGCATTATCAGTAGAGGTTGTTTTCTTCTCTTTTTCTTTCTTTCTTTTATTATTATTTTTTTCATTGACAAGCACACTTGTTTCAAACTCTATGTTCTTCAATTTAGGAATATTTTCTTCAATTTTTCCCTTGATTACAATTCCAATATCTATTCCCTTGGTTCCTTGTTTTTCCTATTTATGCTGGTTGGATTTCCTTGATATTTTCTTAAATCATTCAGTTAGCATTGTGTTGATGTGAATAGCTGTCTTGTTTCATCAGCATTTAAAATTCAGTGTTCCAGTTAGCTCTTATGCACCTATTCCAATTTTATAACTCATAAGAAGTGACATTATGTTTAAATTTGTTTTATTTAAATGTGTTCCTTTCAATTGAAGTTCTCTCATGAATAAATATAAATAGCTAATACATGTTATCAGTGATTGTGAAGATGTTTCCATTTCTTCAATTCTGATTATTCCCGAACTCCCTTTGATATCTTTGTTTTCACACTCTTGTTTTGATTAT
The DNA here is from genome assembly GCA_031878705.1 of Tapirus indicus. Taxonomy (NCBI): domain Eukaryota; kingdom Metazoa; phylum Chordata; class Mammalia; order Perissodactyla; family Tapiridae; genus Tapirus; species Tapirus indicus. The sequence continues at coordinate 141,608,668 of CM062918.1, read as the reverse complement.
TTTAATAGGCCTGGAATGCCTTATTTGGTTTAATTTATTTTTAATACATCTTTGCTGTTGTTGTTTTCTATTTTTTAGTTGATTCTTAGATTTATGACATTAATTTTGATTACTTTGCTTTAGAGGAGGAAAATTTGATAGCTTCTCGATGAGGGAAAACACCATGCATGAATTTGGTTTGAAAAAAAAAGAAAGAGTTTGATTTCATTGAGACTAGGGTTCAGTATTAAATGTCTTTGAAAATATTAATCTGACTACATCATAGGCACGAAGCAATGAAATAAGTCAGAATCTGTAGATAAATATTTAGAGGACTTTCTTCTTTCATTTTACTTCGATTTATCAAAACTTTGATTTCTTTGAGAGAAATGTAATCCTCTTTATAGAGTCATAAAAAGCCTGTTTCACTTGCTTACTCCTCAGAGTGTAAATGAAGGGGTTCAACAAGGGTGCAACGGAAGTAGTGAGCACTACAACTCCTTTATTTATGGCCAGCTGGTCCTTGGCCGAGGGCTTGACGTAGATAAAGATGCAGCTTCCATAGGCAATGGAAACCACAGTCATGTGGGATGAGCAGGTAGAAAAGGCCTTTCTTCTTTGTTGGACAGAGGGGAATCCTAGAATGGTCCTGATGATGTATGTGTAGGACAGAAGCACACACACTAGGGTGATAATGAGTGTGATTACAGCCACAAGGATAATCATTTGTTCTATTACCCAGGTGTCTGAGCATGACATCTTTAGGAAAGGAGCTGCATAACAGTCAAAATGATTGATGGTGTTGGAGTCACAGAATTCCAGCTGGAGGTCCAGGCTAAGGGGTGGGAGAATGATCATCAAGCCAGACACCCAACAGCAGACAACTAGTAAGGTGCACACCCTATTGTTCATGACGGTCGTGTAGTGAAGGGGTTTACAGATAGCTACGTACCGATCATAGGACATGGCCGCCAGGAGAAAAAATTCTGTTGCTCCAAAGAGAATAACGAAAAATACTTGACTTGCACAAGCATTGTAGGTAATGGTATTGTCCCCAGCTGATATACTGTAAAGGAATCTAGGAGTTAAAACAGTGGTAAATGAGACTTCTAAGAAGGAAAATTTCTGAGGAAAAAGTACATAGATGTTTTAAGATTTGAGTCCACCAACGTGAGGGTGATAATAGTCAGGTTCCCTGTCACACTCAACATGTAGGTGAGAAATAGAAAGATGAAAATCAGGATCTGCAGTTGTGGGTTATCTGTCAGTCCCAGCAGGATAAAAGTTGTTATTGCTGTGTGGTTTCTCATCACTGCCTTGTGAAATCTACCTAGTGGGCATGTGAAAATCAAAGAGATTTTATGAGGAGGTAGACGTTCAAATCTGAAGCATAAGACTGTTCACACAAAAGCCAAGCAACCCAGTCCACATTTATTTTCTCCTTTCTCATCATAATCAATATTGCTTTCCTGAATTTTACATGTATGAGCAGCAGATTATTCCTTCAGGATTCATGCTATTGTAAAACAATCCATCTTTTTCTCACATAGGCTTTACCCCTCAACGTTTAAGAATGTAGTTGACTGTTTGTAATTCATTACGTGAATTGGATTTACAAGTAAGTGAGGGGAAAAAAAGATGATGTTAACTTCTTGTGTACTTAAATGGTCTTCATCCAAGACAAACCTTGGATATAGGACATATCCAGATAATTAAGAACATGAATTCTCTTCAATTGCTACTGTCAAATGATCGTTTTAAGGGTAAGATGTATTTCTCTTGGAAAACAGACACACAAAAATGACAACCAAACAGAACACTGGATCCTGAGATTTCCCTTTGTCTACTTATCCTCTGCTCTATTCCTTATTCTTAACTCATAGATGGCTAGATGTACAACTATTTCATCTATAGTGTGAGAAAATGTGTGTTCAAGAGATTCGCAAAATGAATGTCCTCATATACACTCATGTTATATTTTAGTTAACTGACTGAGGTCTCATTTCTCTCAAAGTCCTTTAAGCTTAAACTATGTAGTGTCACTAAATATAGTCTTCCAGGCTGTGCCTTTTTTCATTATGTTTTTAATTCCTTTGAAAATATGTGTTTCTACCTTCTCACCTTATCCTTACTCAGTTTAAGTTTAAGCCTCTGCAACCTGAATTTCACTTCCAACCCCCTCTGCTTTCTAACACCTGGAAGAACTTCACTGTTGAAGCCAGTGGCCCATTTTTATAGTTATCCCCATAACATTTGTTTAAAGTTAAAGTTCTGTCATTCTTCAAATAGAATCTATGCCACCATTCTGATTTTTCTTGTAACTCTAGATCTCTCTTTTTAGTGAGCTTCCAATTCTCCTCATTCTCTGTTCATCTATGAGATACTGCTGTTCCCTAAAATCTCTCTTGAGACCTCTCCCTTCTTTTCTCTGGTTATTATTCTTCTTACTCCATACTCTCCAAGGGTGATTTCACTAAGTACAATTGACTTGATTGGCATTTGTATCATGGATTCAAAAGGCCAGAACTTTTCCCAGTGAAACACATTGCTAAGCATACACCACCAGTTGAACGTTCCACAGATACCTCATGTGCTATATGCTCAAAGTGAAATCTTGCTCCCTCCGCAAGCCTTCTCCTCTTCCAGTGTTGACTATCTCTTGGTAAAGATTAATCTCTTTTGTGATCTCTGCAAGGCTTTTCATGGACAGGGCCTTCCTGATTTCCTTACATCATCATGTACAAGGTGCTCACCTCTTTTACTTATAAGTTCCACTAACCTTGACTATCTGTAATTCTTCATATTCTCTACATGCTGCTCCCTCTACAAGGGCTAATCCTCTGACTGACTAATGGCTCTTGGATCTTCAGGATTTCCCTTAGGTATCAGTTCTTCAAGGAAATCTTCATTGACCCACCCAGAATATGTGAGATTCTTATCCTGTGTTATTTCCAAGCACTTGTTGCCTACCCTGTCTTGCAATATATCAGATCGTATGCTTTAGTAGGCTTATGTTTCTCCATTTTGTTTCTGTAAACTTCTCCAAAGTAAAGACAGTAGTTTATATATCCTTACATCCCCTTGTGTCTGGCATCTGTAGAGTGTTATATGTAAATGTGGACTGAAGAAATAAAACAGAGTTGTCTATGTACTGAGACTAAGCTATATTCTTTAATACCTATTTTGGTCAATGTGTTCAACACTGTTATTTTCATTTGTGTTTCAAATTGCACAATCATTCCCAGTACATTCTTACACAAAAGGCCTAAAAAAATCCCAATTCTAAACTTTATGAATGCTCCTTTTCCAGACCTTTTCTCTGGCCTTTGAACTAGTCCTTACTTTAGTTTTAATATTATAATACTCTACACACTGCTGTTGTTTGCTTGTTGGTTTTTCTCTAGTAATCTCTTTCCTGGACTTCTTGCTTTTAAGTACTTACATTTCTTCACATTGTCCAGAATTAGCTCTGTATACAACATTTTTCAGAGACTGAAGTTGTTTTACTTTCTGCTTTCCTTTCTTTTCAAAGCTGAAACTGCCTACTGTGTTTCTAGAGATTTATTCCTCTTCTAAGAGAGACGGTGAAGTGTGGAATGTTTTCTTTAGTTTTCCCACCTCAGTCCCCAACCTCAACACCCTTCCTCTGATAAGAAGTACTGATGATCTACATTCAAGGAATTACTTTGTACAGTTTTCATTAAAATCAGCAGGAGTTCACATAGATATTATATAAGGAGACATTCCAGAAGTTCAAGAATATCCTAATATTTTTAGAGTCATTGGATCATTTGGGTCACTAACAAATAAACTCTAAGAACAGGGGATTTGTTCTTTCTTTGTTAGATCCCTTGTTGCTATGGAAACTGAGCCTGACATGTAGCATGTATTCCATAATTTTTGAATGAATGATTTAATGTAGCTTATATGGGATTTTAACTCAATTTGAATTTAGTACTTTAAAAACTAGAGAAAATTTCAGACAATTCTGATAGCTAAAAGCCTCAGACTGCAACATCAGGAAGATTAGAATTGCTGCTAAATACAGTGATTGTACCAGAGAGAATTTATTTCTTTTTTGTTTAAATAACTTACTTCCCTGCCAATATTCTAAAACTTATCTCTTTCCTGTGACACTCACAGTTCATTTGCTAATATAACCTTAAATTAACAAATGAGGTAACCTTTAATATTCATAGTATTAATTCCATCCATCTCTTTATGCACATATAGGAAGGTTCATTTAGCTGTCCAGTTTTTTGTTCTGTCAAGAAACAACCTCAATGAATAATCTTTTTAGAGAAACAAATACTGAAGCATAGAGACAAATCAACAAACCAACTTTTGGTAAGGGAAAAACTATGTGATTCTGCACCTTGAAACTGTCACAGAACCTCTAAAAACTCTGCTTTTCATTGCCCTCTCTATATTCTTGTTTCTCCATATCCTTGTCCATCAATAAATAGAACACAGCACAGCCTCCTAATCTTTATTTGGACCCAAACTTTGAGATATAGAATCTAACACCTTAGTAGCTCTGGATTGATCTTTTTGCAGTGATTCTTAATTGGGAGCCCAGTATAGGCTGGTGATTCTATCACCCCTAGAATGTGTGACCATGCTTAAAATTCTTTTATGCAGTGAAATCTCAGGAGTTTGGAATCAGACACATTCAAAAAAGAATTCTGATTCTTGCAGGGTCCATGAAAACATCCAGTAAAGTATAATGTTCATAATTATTAATAGGCTGTGGCACATACTGCAAAATAACTTTCTGCTCCATTCCCGCAGCCACAGATCTCAGTCCCTTGTGGACCGATTTGCTGAATTACAACTACAGTTATTAGAGAAACACCATTATTTGGAAAGGAGAATAGAAAGCTAATTCTGGGTGTATTAAAGACAAAATTTACCTACCTAATTATCAGGCCTGTAGTTTACTTTTTAATTTTTTTACCTTCTAATATTATCTATTATGCAAACTTTAAACTTAACCAGCTTCCTTTCTCTTTTCCTCTTCAGAAATGCAATATCCCTTTAACCGTCTTTTCCATCTTAGTATTTTATTAAGTAAGGGTGAATATTTCTTCTCTTTTTTCAGAAGACAAGAATTCTCCAATTCTATTTATCTGGGTCTTATCTTCTCAGAAATCTTTCCACAAATGCAGTGTAGGCAAAATTAGGACAAAGGTCAAGTTTGTCTCCATGGCATTTGTTCTCCATCTCACCCACATAAACTCCCAACCTCCTTTTGCCTGACTCCCCAAGGTGTCCTGGCTGTGCCTTGATTGTGTGGAGTGCGCTCTGACATTCCGTTGGGTTCACTCTCCCCAGCTAATGATGCAACTCTGGATCCTTTACTCCCTCCTCCCTCCTATTAGAGCACATCCACTTAATTCTACGTCAGGACTTGCTTCCATGTGGCTTTTCAAAAATCTGAGACAAGCTATTTTAAACGGAACTATTCCATCTAGTGTCTATTATTGGCCAAGTACAGGGCTAGGCTCTGTATCATAAAGTTAATTAAATTTTTACAGAAATTCTCACTGTAGTTATCTATTTGATGTTTTCCCTCCTTGTTCCACAAAGATTTGTCTTTAACTAGTTTATTTAATGTGTGTGACTCTGAATTAGTCATATAGGGTGCTTTTCACAATATAGATTCCTGAACTCAGAGAGACCTAAAAAATTTTAGTCAGGCAGTGGGGATAGAGTTGAGATGCTAGTGGAGAAATTAAAAATTAGAATATTATGAGTGTGATGATGAAGACTTCATATACATATTAAAGTTTGAGACTCACCTAGACAATTAAGGAAGTTTGTTGCCCAACTTCTACATCATTGCTTATATCAACACCTCCCTCTCAATCAGTGCTGCCCCTTATATCATTAATATTAATTTATATATTTATGTTATAATTTCAGATACACATGAAGGATGAGTAAAATATTAACTGGCTTCTTTTCTCTGTATTATGAGTCTTATGTTGTTGATATCATCTGTGTCCATTACGTATATTATTCAGCTGGAGGCCTAGACTCTATTTCTATTTGTGGAGCAAAAACTGCTCCTACTCCTTAACCAGCATTAATTATTTATAATGGTAGCTATGAAAATATGTCCTATCTGAAGACAGAGTCACTAGGATTCCTGCTATTTCTCCATCACTGAATGCAATGGTATCTCCCCAGGAGACATCAGTTAGTGTGTTATGTGAGTGATTTTTCACTCAGTTGGCTTTAAAACATTTCCTGTAAATGACATTAGTCCTCTGAGCCTGGAAAAATTAATTCCTCTTTTCCTATGGACACATATGCTTTATAAAATCCCAGGAGGTACATATGGCAAGGCCATAGGGAAAGGGATCATTACTGGAAAAAGGATACTCATGCAGGAAATCTTAAGAAAAATCTCTAATAAGAGAAATGGTGCAGACCTGGCACAACTAAGATGAAGACACCAGCAAAGCTGCTGGACACTGTTACACAGCAAGAGCCTGTCACATCCACTGACCTGTTAAATTCTCAAGGTTTTCAAGAAATTGATAAATAATGGAAACTGTTTCCTTTGACGACCCTTTCACCCCCAAAAGACTTGTGTCTTTGTGAGCCTGTCACACTAACAGCCTGTACAAGAACAAAAAAACAGAGTTCTTTGTTTTCAAGGTCTGAGACTTTCCATATCCCCTCAATCCACTTTCTCTATGTAAATCCTATTTTTGCATTTGCCAGATAATTTATGAATGGTTTCTCTTTTATGCAAGTAAAGTAGTGGGCTAATAATGTACTGTGTCTTATTCTTTTCCTTGTCATTTGATTTTGGTTTATCTAAGAATTAATTCTTTCCCAACTACTTCAGGACTACAAAAAAGGTAATAAGTAGAAAAAACTATGAAGTAACTAAAAATGGACATCCTTGCTGTCATCTCCTGTTTCATAATTCCCGCTCTGAACACACACCAGGCACAAACTATCTTAATGAGATCCTCTTCCCAACCTTGCTGTCCTGTGCAGTGCTTCATGAACAACAGTGAAAATGTCTCTCTCCTCAATCAGCAAATGACTCTCTCTTGAGTAATTCAGATATTCAGGGAACATGTCCATTGAACTAAGAGATGCTTAGGAGTGATGAAATAATTTCTGCTTAAATTTTTTATTGTAAAAGAATATTTACAATATACAAAATGACATTTTAAGAAATGTAATATTCTTTTTGGGTATCAAAACCAAGGATTTGAAAGGTATATATCTGTATGTTCTTGAAATTACACTGCATGGGTGACTACTTAGGGATGTAAAAATATAGCCCTAGGTGTGACCTTCGTCTTACAAAGGACTATTGAGCAATACTTAAGACACCTACTACAACTTTTTGTACTAAAGTTTGAAAAAAGTTTAACCACATTACAGAAGAAAATGCGAATAAATATTTCTTTCTCCTATCTCTCAAAAGAGAAAGAATTCTCATATCTAACTTTACGGTACTTACTCTTTTGATATTTTTTCATGGTTTCAGCTGGCAGCTCCTTGCTGTGTTTAACTGTGTTGTGTTAAGGGACACGTGACTCTGCACTGGTCTAACAGGGTCATCAACCTGCATTTACTCTCCAGGCATCTTCAGGAGGATCTGGAGTTCTTGCATTTCCAATTTTCACATCATATAAAGACTCTCATTAGAGATTTTTCTTATTTTAACCCTTGGAAACATTTTCCTTTGTTCTCTGTCATGAAGGGAGGAAAGCCTAATGCAAAGTGGGAGAACAAAAGAACTTCTCTGGGTTTTGGAAGAGCTGTGATCATTCTGAGGAGGGAGTTGAGTTTCCTACTCCAGAATTAGTGATATTTATGTTCTTCTGCTCAGTGTTCTGGAGGTGCGCTGGGATCACCTGAATGAAAAAAGTAAAGGATACTCAGTGACCCAGGTTCTGATGTCAGTAATGAGCCTTTTGTGTACTGAACTTTGACAAAGCAACTAAAATGCAACTAAAACAAAACTGGCCTTTGAGACAATGAGATAGAAAAACAACATTAGACAGAGGCCAAGTGAGCATCCTACTAATGAGAAAAAAACCCACCAAACTGATTCAGTTCCCTGCTACACATTCTAAAAATATGGTATAACACATTTTAATAATCTAAATATATTGCTTTACCTATTTTCCCATGATGTAATTGTTTTTAAAGAATCTATTTGATATGAAAACAAATATTTCTGAAAAATTACTGTTTTCAATGATACTGTAAAAAGAATTCATATTATTTTAATCACAGGAGCTTTTATATACATTTGAAAACCAGGAACAAGATATATGATAGACATATTCTTTATTCTGCCGGTAGACAAAGCTTTGTAAGAGCATGGTTACATGGATGACTCAAAAACAGTTCACTGAATTAAAAACCACTGATGTGATGATTCTTGATGTGAAATATCTGCCTCTGAGATTTCGAAATAAGTGTGCTTAAAAGGAACATCTCAACCCATCTGAGAATTTTTTAAGACATAAAACTAAGGTTTGGAAGATTCATTAAGAAATGTTGCTTTTGGTCAATTTAAAAAGGGAAATAAAAATTATAGTAACCTGTAAATTAGGTGACTAGAAATCTGGTAAAATATTTATGATTACATATTAGATGCTTTCTTTAGGAGTTTATGGTTTGATGGTGGTAGATCGGGGCTCAAGATTAATAAATTTGTCATGATTCAGGAAGAACTCTCGTGTGGTAAAGGGAAAATGCCCTTGTTGCTGATTGCTTGAATAAATACAGCTTCTCTCTTTTTTTTGCTAGTTTTTCTACACCACCATTGCTTGTATGGATTTCTGTCTCTAATTCTCATTTTATATTCTAATTTGGTGGCAAGAATTTGGTGTTTAATTATTATCATGCATTTTCATATGTGTATACAATAAACTTTTATTTTTTATTAGGATTTACGTTGTGGGAGAGAATATATTATAGAAATAGGCTGTTATCATGGCAGTAAGTATCAAATTTTTGTCTGGGGCATAGAAAGAGGTTGAAATAGTGAATTTGATTAAGATTCATCAAATATATGTTGGATTTGAAATGATTAGAATGCATCCTACAAAGCAAGTAATATATGGCTACAGAAAGGTTTAGTCTTAGATATTTTATTATGTTTTTTTCATTTCCCTTTCTCTTTTTTTTTTGCTAATGCACATAGTATGTTGGTATATGTAGTATATCAAAACAATATTTTTGCATTTAGAAAAGGTCTTGATCTTAACAAATATATCTTATGTCGTCATCGTTTTTCCAAATGATTCTCTTAGCTTTTTCAAACATTTAAACATATTACAAATAATTTATAATAATATTTCTATGGATTCATCAATGTGATTTACAATACCATAGAGTTGTATTCTAGCACAACTTTTAAATAAAACTTCTATTTGTATGAAATCTGTCATGCATACAAAACAGTGTATAATTGTAGAGGTGTCCACAATCCAGGTTGAGGAATAGAACATTATCTGTACCTTAGAAACCTATTTGTCCCTCTCTGATCATATTCCTTTTTATCCCTAATAGATGAATTCATGGACCACCTAGTTTCTCTTTGCATTCTTCTTCCTCCTGCTCTGTGTCTGGGGAGGCAGATCAGAATAGACCAGATGCACAGGCTCACTTTCCAGTGGATTTGACTTTGTTCAGCCACTGAAAGCTCCTATCAGTAAAGGGAAAAGAAGAAAGAAAATGACATCATGTATATTTTAGTAGTCTGTTTTTCCCCACTGCTGTACAAAGTCTTCTTTGTTTTGAGCATTTCCTTTGTAATTCAAGATCTTAAAATATGCATTTTTCAATTAATTGCCATTGAGTTGCATCCAGTAATTTAACATATTCAGGCATCTCTTGTTTAATATTAGTAAATGTTTCTGAAATTCAGACTTGCCATTCTAAAATGCTAACCGGGATTCTACTTTCCATGATTGTAAATGGGAATAAATTTACACACCAATTCTAAATTGCTAATCAGTGCCTTACAACATAAACAAACATAGTAAGTGCCTATATATAAGAAAAAAAATATGTCACAATGTGAATGCTTAAGACATTATTTCTTAATTGACAAATAACTGATTATTACTGGTCATTAAGGTTAACTATGTATGCATTAATATAATCTAGTTTTCTCTCAGAAACATCAGGCATCCTCTTGGCTCAGACTGAGTACACTTCGAAATATTTACACAGGATCTTAAGATTTTATCAATTTTGTTTGGAATGCAAAAGGAAATTTTATCACACATCATCTTCTTAAGCATACTGTAATCTGTTGTTATGACATAAATAGAAATTTATGTATAAAATTGGCCAAAAATTTTTATTAGGAATATATGCATTCTATGAAGTATAAGTACTATAACTGAAGAAGCAGTCACCCTTGAAAAAGGAAGTTTTGAGATATTATGCTTAGAATATCTATATTATATTTTATTAACATTATGGGGGAACATGATAGTGTTTTCAATTGATATTGATCCTCAAGAACCTGAAGAAGCATCATGCTCCCATGTTAGAATGTGGGGAACAGGGATAAGGTAAAAACAGTAACCTGATTCATGGCTGGCTCACAGAGGGTCCACTCGGTTCATGGACCAACCCACAGGGGATTTTCCAACCCCAAATGAATAAACAGATTAGATTTACTTGGGAATTGGCAGAAATCTCATTTGGTTGCTTGGGCTGTGGGATAAGAGGTATGATAATGTGGAAGGAGAAATGGACATCTCTATAATGCTCCAACCCAATCCAAGATACAAGAAAACCACATCATCTCTTCTTCTTCAGCTTAAACCTGTGATCATATAGGAGTTGTCTATGACCTGCTGACAGGGAAAGAAAAAGATAGCCTGGTTCACCCATCAGTTCCCTGGGTATATGGCTGCAAACTGAATATAGATTTCTTCTGTACTACAGCCCTACTCAAATGTGTCTCTGAAAGACTACAGTTAGGGGAAGTCTTCCCAATGGTCAGAATTTGAGATGGTTGATACGCCTACTCAACCTGTTTGTGTGGAAAGCAAAGTGGCAGTGGTGAATGGCTTGACTGGTTGATCAGGAGACTAGAAGGAGAAAGACTGAAATATTAGCAATGAGGGTGTCTGGGGAAGAAGTATGTAGATAATGCTTGTGAATGCGCATGAAGTGTGAGGATAATTTTATTGTACGTTAATGCCCAATGGAGAGCATGTAGCATGGAAGAGAACTAAAAATTAACCAACATGAAAATGATTAATCCAGCTGGTATCTGCAAGGTTCTGTCAATGGCCCCCTCAGTGTTAGTACAATAACTATATAAATGGGGAAATTGTTGTGACGTGTATAGAGGCTATGTATGGGCCAGAATAAGCTTCCCCTCATCAAGACTTATCTAATATTACATTTGGCAACTAACACTGAGCACCCAGTATGACACTATTCCTTAAAGACACCAATAAGCTACCTGGTGTAAAGTTGACTACATTGATCCTCTTTACATTCTAGAAGTGACAATGGTATATCTATATTGGTATTGACATATATTCCAGTTATAGGTTTGCTTTTACTATTCACAGAGCTTATGTTAGCATCAGTTTTTGATTGCTTGATCCACTGACATGAGATCCAGTTTAACATCACCTTAGTCCAAGGGACACACTTTACACCAAAGCAAATGAGGCACTGGGCACTTAACTATGAATAACTATGGGACTATGGGTCCTATCATGTCCCTGAAATCTTCTGACATGATGGAGTGGTAGAGCAACTTTTAAAGGCACAGCTGAGGCATCAGTCTGGAGTTGATACACTGCAAAGATAGGACACCATCCTCTTAGATGCAATATACAGTCTAAATCAATGACCAGATCTAATCTTTAGACATGGATATTATAATTGTTTATTTAGTTAATTCCATTTTAATTTTTATCAATAATGTTTCATTTTTTCTTGTACATATATCTTGTGCTCCCTTTAGTGTTAAGCGTTTGAATAGTTTGATGTAATTTTCAAGTTATAAATATATATGGCAGGTTTCTGATACATAGAAACTCAATTAATTTTGTAAATTATCAATGTTTAACCTACCTTGCTAAATTCAAGTATAAATTATAATTATTTGTCTTTAGAATATTCAATTGTTTGTATATACATGTGGTGGATTTGATTTTTTTCTACAATTATTCATTGCCCCTCCATGTATGAGAATTTTATTTCTTGAGACATAGATTTACCCTGAAGTAAAAATATCCAAGAACATGTTATGCTGCAGTGGCAAAAATTTTGGTAAAGTTGTCACCTGAGATAATTTGGAAGGCAGAATATACACCGAGAGTGTTTGAGGATTTAGGAATGGTAGTTTGGAAACAACCTATTTGCTCTTACCTGTATTTGACAAGTTGCTACTGAAAATAAATAAACTGAGAGAAGAATTGGCCATGTTGGTGGTTACTATGGATGGGAATAGAGAAAATCTATAACTGTTAGAATTGAAAGGTGCAATCATTTCTCATCTCTAACATATAAGAGAGAAAATTTAGACATTTTTTGAGACCTTTTAAAATAGTCTCATGGCAAGAACACATCAGTGATGTTGCCACCATCCCTCTGAACCTATTAAATAAATGTCTTAATATTAAGTAAACCATTTCTGTCAGATAAAGGACTTTTTCAAAAGAAACTAAAGGTATAACTGCTGTAAAAGTCTCTGGAGTTCAAGGCATCTCTCATTAAATCTAAAGAAGCACATTTTAAAAAAGGAAAAGTAAGTGAGACTATTGGCACATAGGACAAACAAGAACCAAGCATATAAAAAAAGGGTTATGTTTTTGAGTGTTAAATCACCGAAGCCTGGGCTAAAAGAGATTGAATCTAGATCAGCTTTGTGCTCCCATATCCTAGGGGAAAGAAAAAGAAGGCTGAGAAATATACTTAGCCTCAAGGAAGATTTATTATTTTTTAAAATATTCTCTAAGTGTTTTTAGAACATCTATTTCTATGGCCAAATAGGATAATGGAAAAGCAAGGATCTCTCAAATGGTGACTCAAGAGCCATGATGTACAATGAACTGAAAAACTATTCTCAAGGAACACAGCTGCAAACTAGTCCAGGAGCTTACCACCGCCACAGAGTGAGGGGCCCCTGTGAAGTCTGTCAAGCAGCGTTTTAGACTTGGTGTTGACCAGTGACTGCGGTGTATTTTCAATTCTTATCCTCTCTGAATGATAGTGTTTCTTAGCTTGTCTTTTCTCTGTACCTCCATTAATTGTCAGGTGTGTGAATCTGACAGGTCAAGTCTCTAGATCAAAAGAAGCCACGTGTAAATAATGCTCAACGAACATGGGTGTGTGGATGTCTCTTCAAGGTGCTGATTTCATTTCCTTTGGATGTAAAACCAGGAGTGGGATTGCTGGGTCATATCGTAGTCCTGTTTTTAATTTTTTGAGGAACGACCACACTGTTTCCATAATGGCTGTACCAATTTAAATTCCCGCTATCAGTGTACAAGATTCCTCTTTTCTCCACATCCTCGACAACACCAAGTGTGAGATAATAGCTCATTGTGGTTTTGAATTCCAGTTCCCTGATGATTAGTGATGCTGAGCATCTTTTAGTGTACCCATTGGCCATTTGTGTGTCTTCTTTGGAAAATGTCTGTTCAGGTCCTTAGTTCATTTTTAAATTGGATTATTTGCTTTTTTTGCTATTGAGTTGTACAACTTCTTTATTTTGGATATTAACCCCTTATCAGATATATGGCTTGTGAATATTTTCTCCCATTCTGTAGGTTGCTTTTTCAATTTAAGGTTGCCTTCACAATCAACAGATTGTGTCCTTTGCTGTGCAGAGGCTCTTTAGTGTGGTGTCATCCCCCTTATTTATGTTAGCTTTTATTGCCTGTGCTTTTGGTGTTATATCCAAAAACTCATTTCCAAGATCAATGTCTAGGATCTTTTCCCCTATATTTTCTTCTAGAAGTTTTATGGTTTCAGGTCTTACATTTATGTCTTTAACTCATTTTGAGTTAATTTTTGAGTGGTGTAAGATAAGGGTCCAGTTTCGTTCTTGTGCATGTGGATATCCAGTTTCTCAACACGATTTATTGAAGAGACTATCCTTTCACCATGTGTGATCTTGGCTTCCTTGTCAAAAATTAGTTGAACAAATATGTGTGGGTTTTTGTTTGGAATCTCTATTCTGATCCACTGGTCTACATGCCTTTTTTTTTTGTCTTTTTTTGTGAGGAAGATTAACCCTGAGCTAACGTCTGTGGTCAATCCTCTTCTTTTTGCTGAGGAAGACTGGCCCTGCGCTAACATCCATGCCTGTCTTCCTCCACTTAATATGGGATGCTGCCACAGCATGGTTTGACAAGTGGTACATTGGTCCACACCTGGGATCCAAACCTGGGAACCCCGGGTCACAGAAGTGGAGTGCACAAACTTAACTGCTTTGCCACTGGGCTGGCCCTTCATGCCTATTTTTATGCCAGTACCATCCTCTTTTGACTACCATATTTTTGTAACACGTTTTGAAAGCAGGAAGTGTGATGCTTCCAGTTTTGTCCTTTTTTCTTAGGATTGCTTTGACCACTCAGGGTCTTTTGTGGTTCCATACAAATTATAGGGTAGTGTTTCTAGTTTTGAGAAAAATGTCATTAGAATTTAGAAAGGGATTGTATTGAGTCTGTAGATCATGCTGAGTTGCAGCATTATTCACAATAGTCAAGATATGGAAACAACCTAAATGTTACACATATATAATGGAATATTATTCAGCCATAAAAAAGAAGATAATCCTGCTATTTGTGACAACATGGATGAACCTGGAGGGCATTATGCTAAGTGAAATAAAGCAGACAAAGAGGCATATACTAAAATACATGTATATGTTAGAACGAAGAAAAAAAAGCTGATTTCATGAAACAGAGGATACATTTGCAGGGGCTAGGGGGAGGGAGAAATGGGGAGAGGTAGTTCAAAGGCTACGAACTTTCAGTTCTGAGGACATAATGTGGAGCATGGTAACTGTAGAGCATGAAACTTTCTGAGAGTAGATCTCAACACACACATAAGAGAAGTTAACTATGTGAAGTGATGGATATGTTAATTATCTTGATCTTGGTAATCATTCCACAATGTATATCTGGATCATCATCACGTTGTACACTTTAAATATATGCAGTAATATTTGTCAATTATTCCTCAATAAAGTTGGGAAAAAATAAATGGCAGTAAATCATTTCAAAACAAAAAAGAAGTCACATGTGGCTCTGAAGTAATGTAATCCTCTTTATGCAGTCAGTGAAAGCTTGTTTCACTTGCTTATTCCTCAGCGTGTAAATGAAGGGGTTCAACAATGGTGCAATAGAGTTATTGAGCACAGAAACGCCTTTATTTATGGCCACCTGGTCCTTGGCCGAGGGCCTAACATAGATGAAAATGCAGCTTATATAGGTGATGGAAACCACAATCATGTGGGATGAGCAGGTAGAAAAGGCCTTTCTTCTTTGTTGGACAGAGGGGAACCTCAGAATTATCTTGATGATGTATGCATAGGACAGAAGTACACACACTAGGGTGATAATGAGTGTAATTACAGCTAGAAAGATAATCATTTGTTCTATTACCCAGGTGTCTGAGCATGAGATCTTTAGGAGAGGAGCTGCATCACAGCTAAAATGATCAATGACATTGGAGTCACAGAATTCCAGCTGGAGCCCCAAGCTGAGGGGTGGGAGAATGATCATCAAGCCAGACACCCAACAGCAGACGACTAGTAAGGTGCACACCTTATTGCTCACGATGGTCGTGTAGTGAAGGGGTTTACAGATAGCAACGTACCGATCATAGGACATGGCCGCCAGGAGAAAAAATTCTGTTGCTCCAAAGAGAATAACAAAAAATACTTGACTTGCACAAGCATTGTAGGTAATAGTATTGTCCCCAGTTGATATACTGTACAGGAATCTAGGAATGCAGGCAGTGGTAAATGAGACTTCTAAGAAAGAAAAATTTCTGAGGAAAAAGTACATAGGCATTTTAAGATTTGAGTCCACCAACGTGAGGGTGATAATCATCAGGTTCCCTGCTACACTCATCACATATGTGAGAAATAGAAAAATAAAAATCAGGATTTGCAGCTGTGGGTCATCTGTCAGTCCCAGCAGGATAAAATTTGTTATAGCTGTGTGGTTTCTCATCACTGCCTTGTGAAATCTACCCAGTGGGCATGTAATAATCAGAGATTTTATAAGGAGGTAGATATTCGAATTCTGTAGCACATGACTGTTCATATAAAACCCAAGCAAACCCGTCCACATTTATCTTCTTCTTTCATATCATAATCAATATTGCCACTATTCCAATAGGCTTCCTGAAGTTTACATGTATGAGCAGCAGGTTATTCCTTCAGGATTCATGTTATTGTAAAAAAATCGTCCTTTCCTCAGATCATTTTTTTACCCCTCAAAATTTAGTTGTTTGTAATTCACTTCATGAATTGAATTTACAAATAAGGAGGTAAAAAGATGATATTATTTCATGTGTACTTAAATGCTCTTTATCCAAGACAAAACCTTGGATATAGGACATATCCAGATGATTGAGAGCATAAGTTCTTTTCAATTGTTACTTTCAAAAGATTGTTTTAGGGGTAAGATGCATTTCTCCTGGAAAACAAACAAATACCAATGACATCCAAACACAACATTGGATCTTGAGATTATCCTTTGTCTTTTTATTTTTCTCTGTTTGCATTCCTTATTCTTAACTCATAGATAGTTTTATGTACAACTATTTTATCTACAGTGTGAGAAAATGTTGTGTTCAAGACATTTACAAAAAGGATACCCTCATATGCGTTTGCATTCTATCAGTTAATTGACTGTGGTCCCATTTCTCCCAAAGTCTTTTAAACTCAAACTACATGTAATGCCACTAAATATAGTTGTCCAGGCTCTGCCTTTTTTACTTTGTTTTTAATTCCTTTGAAAAGATATTAGTGTCTCCACCTTCTCATCTCACTCTTATTCAGTTCAATCTTTCATCCTCTGCTACCTGACTTTCATTTCCAAACTCCCACTGCTTTCTCACACATAACGAACTTCATTGTTGAAGCCAATGGCTCATTTTATACTTATTTGTGGCATCCCTACATTTTTTTTTAAAATTAAAGCTAAGTCATTCTTCAAATGGATTCTGTGTCATCATTCTGATTTTCCTACTAACTGCAGATCTCTTTTTTTAGTGACCTACACACTCTCCTCATTCTCTGTTCATCTATGAAATACTACTATTCTCCAATATCCTCTCTTGAGACCTCTCTCCTCTTGTTTCCCAGTTGTTATTCTTCTGACTCCGTACTCTCCCAAGGTGGTTTCAGTCACCGCAATTGATTTGACTGTCATTTATACGATGGATTCCAAAGTCCAGAATGTGTCCAAATGAAAATCGTGCTAAGTATACATCCCCAGTTGGATGTTAAACAGACACCTCATGTACTATCTACTCACAGTGATATCTTGTTTCCTCTCCAAGCCTTCTCCTACTCCAGTGTTCATTATTTCTTGGCAAAGATTAGTCTCTTTTGTGTGGCCTGCAAGGCTCTTCATGCTCATGATCTTCCTTACTTCCTCATCTCATCTCTTAAAAGGTCCTCACCTTTCTTCCTCATAACTTAAGTTCCACTAACCTTGACAACTTGCAGTTATTCATATTTTCTACATCCTATCCCTTTGGCAAGGGCTAATCCTCTGACTGAGAAATGGCTCTTGATCCTTCAGGATTCTCCTTAGGTATCAGTTCTTCAAGGAAATCTTCATTAACCCGCCTAGAGTATGTGAGATTATGATCCTGTGCTATTTCCAAGTGCCTTTTGCATACCCTGTCTTGGAATATATCCCATTGGATACTTCTGTAGGTTTCTATTTCTCCTCTATGTTTCTGGAAATTTCTCTAAAGTAGAGTCTATTTTTTATATATCCTTATATTCCCTTATGTATGACACCTGTAGGGTGTTATAAATGTGAACTGAAGAAACAAAACAGAGTTGTCAATGTACTGAGACTAAACTATATTCTTTAACGCTTATTTGGGTCAGTTGGTGCAACATTCTTATTTTCATGCATTTTTCAAACTGCACTGCAATTTTGAGTATACTCTTACACCAAAGGGCTGCAAATCCCAATTAGAAACTTTGTAAATCCTCCTTTTCCAAACTTCTTCTCTGGCCTTTGAACTAGTCCTTACTTTACATTTAGTATTATAATTCTCCATCGACTGTTGTTGTTTGCATGTTGGTTTTTTTCTCGTCATCTCTTTCCTAGACCTCTTGTTTTTAGGTACTTACATTTTTTCCCATTGTTCAGAATTAGCTCCCCATACAACATATTTTAGAGACTGAAGTTGTTTTACTTTCTGCTTTCCTTGTTTTTTAAAAGTTAAAACCACCTTCTGTGTGTCTAAAGATTCATCCGTCTTCTAAGAGAGGTGGTGTGGCATGTTTTCTTTAGTGTTCCCACTTCACTCCTCAACTTCAACACCCTTCCACTGATGAGAAGTACTGATGCTCTTCATGCAAGGAATTACTGTCTATAGATTTTATTAAAATCAGCAAGCATTCACATATATACTATATATGGAGATACTGCAGACGTTCAAGTGTATTCGAATATTCCTGGGGTCATTGTATCATTCAGGTCCCTGACAAATAGATTCTAAGAACAGGTGTTTTGTTCTTTTCTGTTAGATTCCTTCTTGCTGCGGAAACTATGCCTGACACATAGCACATTTTCAATAACGTTGAAGGAATGATTTAACGTACCTTATACAGAATTTTAACTCAATTTGGATTTTAGTCTTTTAAAATGTAGAAAAAATCTCAGACAATACCGTTAGCTAAAAGGCTCACACTGCAACATCAAGAAGATTAGAATTGCTGCTAAATTTTGTGATTGTACGAAGATAGAATCTATTTACTTCTTGCTTAAACAATTTGCTTCCTTACTTATATTTTAAAAACCATTGTTCTCCTACTGACACTCACAGTGCATTTGCTAATTTAACCTGAAATGAATTAATGAGGTACCTTTAACATTCATAGTATTAATTCCACCCCTCTCTTTATACACATATTAGGAGGTTCATTCTGCTGTCCAGTTTTTGGTTTTATCTGGAATCAACCTCAGCGAGTAACCTTTTTAGAGAAACAGATGATTTAGCATAGATACAAATCAATAGATTGACTTTTGTAAGGGAGAGATAATATAATTCCATTTCTGCACCCTGAAATGGTCATAAAGCCTCTAAAAACTGTACTATTCAAAAACTATATTTTTCATTGCCTTGTCCATACTCCTGTTCTCCATATCCTTGTCCATCAGTCAATTTAAAATAGCTCAGCTTTCTAATCTTTATTTGGACCCACACTTTGAGATATAGAATCTAATGCCATAGTAGCAGTGGATTGCTCTCTTTTGCAGTGATTCTTAAATGGTAGCCAAGTGTAGGCTGGTGATTCTATCACCCCTAGGACATGTGATCATGCTTGAGATTCTTTGGTACAGTGGAAATCTCAGGAGTTTGGAATCAGACACATGCAAAAAAGAATTCTGATTTACGCAGATGTTATATCCATATTCAAATTAAGTATGAATGATGCAATTATTATTAGGCTGTGGCACATATTGTAAAATAGCTTTCTGTTCCATTTCCATGGCCACAGATCTCATTCTGTGAACAGACGGTTGGTGAATCATGACTACAGTATTACAGAAGCAATATCATTAGGAAAGGGGAATAGATCACTAATTCTGAGTGTCTTAAACACAAAATTTTCCTACCTAATTATTTGACCTGTTGTTTGCTTGTTCAATTTTTTCTGCTTTCTAAATTGCTCCTTTATCCAAACTTTAAATTTAACCACCTTCCTTTCTTGTTTCTTCTCCTGAATTGCAATATCACTTTTAATTCTCTTTTCCACCCTCCTATTTTATTAAGTAAGAATGAATATGACTTCTTTTTCTGAAGACAAGATTCCTCTCCTTCCTCTAATTTATCTGGGTTTTACCCTCTCAGAAATCTTTCCACAAATCCAAGTTAGGCAGAATTAGCACAAAGGTCAAGTTTGTCTCCATGGCATTTGTTCTCCATGTCACCCACCTCAACTCCCAACCTCCTTTTGCCTGACTCCCCAAGGTGTACTGGTGGGGCCTTGATTGTGTGGGGTGCTGCGCTCTGACATTCTCTTGGGCTCACTCTCCCCAGCTGATGATGTAACTTTGGACCCATCTCCCTCCCCTTTCCTATTAGAGCACATCCACTTATTCTCTCACAGGACTTGCTTCCACCTGGCTATTGGACAATCTGAGACAAGCTATTTTAAATGAAACTATTCCATCCAGTGTCTATTATTGGCCAAGTACAGGTCTAGCTCTGTATCATAAAACCCATGTAATTTATACAGAAATTTTCACCACAGTTTTTTGTTTGATGTTTTACCTCCTTTTTCCAGAAATACTTGTGTCTAACTAGGTTATTTAATGTGTGTGACTCTGAATTAGCCATGTAGGATGCTTTTCATGATGTAGATTCCTGAACTCAGAGAGACCTGAAAAATTTTAGCCAGGCACTGGGGTAGAGGGGTTAGGTGCCAGTGGAGAAATTAAGAATTAGAATATTCGTGGTATGATGATGAAGAGTTCATATGCATATTAAAGTTTGAGATCCACCTAGACAATTAAGGAAGTTTGTTGCCCAACCTCTGCATCATTGCTTATATCAACACCTCCCTCTCAATCAGTGCTGCCCCTTATGTCATTAATGTTAATTTCTGTATTTGCATTATAATTTCAAATACACAAGAAGGATGGGTAAGATATAAACTGACTTGTTTTCTCTCTTTATAAGTTTTATACTGTTGATACTATCTATGTCCATTACGTATATTTTACAGCTAGAGGAAAGACTCTATTTCTGTTTGTGGAGTAATAACAACTCCTACTTATTAACCACATTAATTATTTATAATGGTAGCTAGGAAAATATGTCCTATCTGAAAACACAGTCTCTAGCGTTCCAGCTATTTCCCCATCACTGAATGAAATGGTATCTCCCCAGGAGACATCAATTAGTTTGTTATGTGAGTGATTTTTCACTCTGTTGGGTTAAAAATATTTCCTGCAAATGGCATGAGTCCTCTGAGTCTGGAAAAATTAGTACCTCTCTTCCTATAGACATGTATCTTATAAAATCCCATGGGGTTCACCTGTCAGGACGAATCTTGGTGTAAATGGACCATAACAGTAAAATGGACACTCATGGAGGAAAATTAAAGAAAAACTCTAATAAGAGAAATGGGTCAGACCTGGCACAACTAAGATGAAGACACTAACACAGCTGCTGGACAACATTGTATAGAAACAGCCTGTCACACCCACTTACTTCAAGTTAAATTCTCAAGGTTTCCAGAAATTGATAAATAATGGAAACTTTCCTCTGATATCCTTCCACCCTAAAAGAGTGTTCTCTTTGTGAGTTTCTTACACTAACCAACAGCCATACAAGGAAAGAAAAACAGAGTTGTCTGTTTTCAAAGTCTCTGAGATTTTCCATATCCCCTCAATCCTCTTTCTATGCAAATTCTACTTTTCCTTTGTTAGATAAGATCAATTTATGAATGGTTTCTCTTTGATGCAAGTAAAGTAGTGGGCTAATAATTTACTATGCCTTGGCTTTTAGTTTATCTAATAGTTGTCTCCCAACTACTTCAGGGCTACAAAAAGGGCAATAAGTAGAACAAACTAAGAAGTAACTAGAAATGAACATCTTTGCTGTCACCTCCTCTTTCATACTTCCCCCTCTGAACACACACCAGACACAAAGTGTCTTAGTGAAATCCTCTTCTCAACCTTGCTGTCCTGTGCAGTGCTTTGTGAACAACAACAAAAATGTCTCTCTCCTCAGCCATCAAATTTCTCTCTATTGAGTAATTCTGATATTAAGGGAACGTGTCCATTGAATTAAAAGATGTAGGAGAGCTGGAATAAATCCTGCTTAAATGTTTTATCATAAAAGTAAATTTGTAATTTAGAAAATGTTGACATTTTAAGCAATGAAATATTCTTTTGGTGTATAAAAATTCAAGGATTTGAAAGGTATATTACTGTATGTTCTTGAAATTACACTGCAAGGGTGACTATACAAGGATGCAAAACTGTAGCCCTAGATATGACCTTTGTCTTACACAGGGCTACTGAATAGTACTTAACATGCCTACTACAATTTTCCCTTTTAAAATGTGAAAAAAAGTTTAACCACATTAAAAAAGAAAATGCCAACAAATATTTCTTTCTCCTATCTCTCAAGAGAGAACGGAAATTATCATATCTACCTTTGTGGTACTTACTCGATATGTTTTTCATGGTTTCAGCTGGCAGCTCCTTGCTGTGTTTAACTTTGTTGTGTAAAGGGACGCGTGACTCTGCACTGGCCTAAGAGGGTCATCAACCTGCACTTACTCTCCAGGCATCTTCTGGAAGGTCTAGAGTGATTGAGTTTCCCATTTTCAAATCATATAAAGACTCATTGGAGAATGTTCTTATTTTTACCCTTGGAAACATTTTCCCTTGTTTTCTGTCATGAAGGGAAGAAAACCCAATGTAAGGGGGGAGAACAAAAGAACTTCCTCTAGGTTTTGGAAGACCTCATCATTCTGAGCAGGGAGTTGGCTTTCCTACTCCAGAATTAGTGATATTTATGTTCTGCTCAAACTTCTGGAGGTGAACTGGGATCACTTAAATGAGTAAAGTAAAGAACCCTCAGTGACCATCAGATTCTAATGTCACTAATGAGCCTTTTGCATAATGAACTTGGGCAAAGGAACTAAAATAGGCAGCAAAGACACTGTCCTTTGAGACAATGAGGTAGAAAAACAGCATCAGACAGAGGCCACACGCACATCCTCCTAATGAGAAAAAAAGCACCAACCTGATTCAGTTCCCGACTACACATTCTAAGAATATGGCATAAGAGATTTCAATAATCAAAATGCTTTGCCTTACCTCATTTCCCGTGATACAACTGTTTGTAAAGTATCTATTTAATATGAAAATACACATTAGAGAAAAATTACTATGTATTCAATGACATTGTAAAATGAATTTCTATCTTTTTAATCACAGGATCATTTCTCTTCATTTGAAAAACGGAAACAAAATATACGACAGAATATGCTCAGGGCTGGCCTGGTGTTGTAGTGGTTAAGTTCGCACGCTCCACTGCAACAGCCCGGGGTTCGTGGGTTCAGATCCTGGGCACGGACCGACACACCACTTGTCAAGCCATGCTGTGGCAGTGTCCCATATGAAGTAGAGGAAGATGGGTGGGGATGTCAGCCCAGGGCCAGTATTCCTCAGCAAAAAGAGGAGAATTGACAACGGATGTTAGCTCAGGGCTGATCTTCCTCACACACACACAAATATATATATGTGACAGACATATTCTTTATTCCACCTTCAGGAAACAAATTGTAAGAGCATGGTTACATGGATGACTCAAAAACAGTTCACCCTATTAAAAAACAGTGATCTAATGATTCCTGCTTTGAAATATCTGCCTCTGAGATTTTGAATTAAGTGTGCTTAAAATGGATATCTCAACCCATCTGAGAATTTTCTAAGACATAAAACTAAGGTTTGGAGGACTGGTTGAAAAATGTTGGTTGTGGTCAATGAAGAAAGAAAAATAAAAATTACAATAACTTGGAGATGAGGTGACTGTTTAGAAATCTGGAAAAATCTTGTATGTTTACACATTGGATGCTTTAGGAGTTTGTAGTTTGATGGTGGTAGATCAGGGCTCATGATTAATAAATTTGTAATGATTAAGAAAGAAAGCTTTTCTGGTAAACGGAGTATGTCCTTGTTGCTGGTCACTTGAATTAATAAAGATTCTCTCTTTTTTTACTAGTTTTTTTATACCACCTTTGTTTTTATGGATTTCTTTCTCTATTTCTCATGTTATATTTTAATTAAGGCACATTTTTGTTTTTTAATTATTATCATGCATTTTCATGTGTGTATACAATAAAGTTTTATTTCTTATTACGATTTATATTGGGAGAGAGAATATATTATAGGAATAGGCTGTTAGAAGAGCAGTCAGTACCTAATTTTTCTCTGGGGCATAGAAAGACCTTAAGACAGTGAATTCGACTAAGATTTATCAAATTATGGCTTTATATGTTGGATTTGAAATGATTAGAATGCATCACACCAAGCAAGAAATATTATACAGCTATAGAAAAGCTCAGTCCTAGATATTTTATTGTTTTTTTCATTTCCCTTTCTTTCTTTTGCTAATGTATATAGTATGTTGAAATACGTAGTATATCTAAACAATATTTTTGAATTTAGAAAAGGTCTTGATCTTAATAAATATATCTTACATCAAGTCATCGTTTTCCAGATGATTCTCTTAGATTTTTCAAACGTATAAACATATTATGAGTAAATTATAATAATATTTCCATGGATTCACCAATTTGATTTACAATACCATAGAGTTGTATTCTAGCACAACTTTTAAATAAAACTTCTATTTGTATGAAATCTGTCATGCATACCAAACAGTGTATAATTGTAGAGGTGTCCACAATCCAGGTTGAGGAGCAGAACATTACCTGTACCTTAGAAACCTCCTATTTGTCCCTCTCTGATCACATCCGTCTTTATCCCTAATAGGTGAATTCATGGACCACCTAGTTTCTGTTTGCATTCTTCTTCCTCCAGCTCTGTGTCTGGGGAGGCTGATCAGAATAGACCAGATGCACAGGCTCACTTTCCAGTGAATTTGACTTTGTTCAGCCACTGAAAGCTCCTATCAGTAAAGGGAAAATAAGAAAGAAAATTGCATCATGTATATTTTAGTAGTCTGTTTTTCCCCACTGCTGTACAAAGTCTTCTTGTTTTGAGCATTTCCTTTTTAAATCAAGTTCTTAAAATATGCATTTTTCAATTAATTGCCATTGAGTTGCATCCAGTAATTTATCATATTCGGGCATCTCTTGTTTAATATTAGTAAATGTTTCTGAAATTCAGACTTACTATTCTAAAATGCTAACTAGGATTCTACTTTCCATGATTTAAATGGAAAAAAAATTATACACTAATTCTAAACCATTAATCAATGCCTTACAATATAAATAAAACTTAGTAAAGCATCCATATATGAAAAAAATAAAACTGTTTGTTCCAATAAATACTTAAAACATTATTTCTTAATTGCCAAATAATTGATTATTACCAGTAATTAAGATTAACTATGTATGCATTAATATAGCCTAGTTTTCTCTCAGAAAAGTCAGGCATCCTCTTGGCTTGGACTGAGTACACTTCAAAATATTTACACAGGATCTTAAGTTTTTATCAATTTTGTTTGGAACGCAAATGGAAATTTTATCACACATCATCTTGTTAAACATACTGTAACTGTTTGCATGAAATAAATATAAATTTATATATAAAATTGGCCAAAAATTTGTAGTAAAAATATATGCATTCTGCGAAGTTTAAGCACTATATTTGAAGAAGTTTTCACCCTGGAAAATGGCAGTTTTGAGATCTTGTGCCTGCAATATCTATATTATGTTTTATTAACATATGGAGGAACATGATAGTGCTCTGAATCGATACTGATCCTCAAGAACATGAAGAAGAATCATGCTCCCATGTTAGAATGTGGGGAACAGGGATAAGGTAAAAACAGTAACCTGATTCATGGCTGGCTCACAGAGGGTCCACTAGGATCATGGACCAACCCACAGGGCATTTCCCAACCCCAAATGAATAAACAGATTAGATTTACTTGGGAATTGGCAGAAATCCCATTTGATTGCTTGGCCTGTGGAGTAAGAGCTATCATAGCATGGAAGGTGAGTGGACATCTCTGTGATGCTTCCCCCCAACACAAAGTACAAATAAAAACACCATCTCCTCTTCTTTAGCTTAAATCTGTGATCATATAGGAGTTCTCTATGACCTGCTGACAGGGAAAGAAAAAGATAGCTTGGTTCACCCATCAGTTCCTTGCCTATATGGCTGCAAATTTTAGATTTCTTCCGTACTGCAGCCCTGCTCAACTGTGTCTCTGAAAGACTGCAGTTAGGGGAAATCTTCCCAATGGCCAGAATTTGTGATAGTTGATGCACCTATTCATCTTCTTTGTGTGGCAAGCAAAGTGGCTTAAGTTAGGAATGAATATTTATTCACGGGCAGTAGTGATGGCTTGACTAGTTGATCAGGGGACTAGAAGGAGAAGGACTGACGTATTAGCAATGAAGGCATCTGGGAAAGAAGTATGTAGTTGACCCTTGGGAATGGGCATGAAATGTGATGATAATTTTATTATACATTAATGCCCAACAGTGTGTATGTAGCACAGAAGAGAATCTAAAAAACTAACCAAAACAAAAATGATTAATCCAGTTTGTATCTGCCAGCTTCTGTCAATGGCTACCTCAGTGCTAGTACATTTACTATGTAAATGGAAAAATCTTGGTGACAAGTATAGAGGCTATGCATGGGCCAGAATGTGTCTCTGCTCACCAAGACTTATCCAACTGCCAAATGTCTCATTTGGCAACTAACACCAAGCACCCAATATGGCACCATCCCTTAAAGATATCAAAAAGCCACCTGGTGTAATGTTGATTACATTGGTCCCCTTTTCTAATCTAGAAGTGGCAGTGATATATCTTTATTGGTATCGACATATATGTTAGTTATAGGTTTGCTTTTACTATTCACAGAATCTGTGCTAGTGTCTGTTTGTGATAGTTTGATCCACTGACCTGGGATCCAGTTTAATATCACCTTGGACCAAGGGACACACTTTATACCAAAACAAGTGATGCACTGGGCTCTTAACTATGCATAACTATGTGGACCACTGGTCTCATCATGCCACCGAAGTTTTCTGACATGATGGAGCGGTAGAACAACTTTTAAAGGCACAGCTGAGGCATCAGTTTGGAGTTGATACACTGCGAGGATAGGACATCAGCCTCCTAGATGTAGTATACAGTCTAAATCAATGACCAGATCTAATCCTTAGACATGGCTAGTATAATTTTTCATTTATTTAGTTCCACTTTAATTTTTATCAATGATATTTAATTGTTTCCCATAGATATATTGTACGCCCCTTCATTATCAAGTATTTGAACAGTTCGATGCAATTTTCAATTTATAAATATACATGGTATATTTCTGATATATAGAAACTCAATTTTATAAATTATAACTATTCAACCAACTTTGCTCAATTCAAGTATAAATTATAATTGCTTGTCTATAGAATATTTTAATTGTTTTTATGTATATATGGTGGATTTTATTTTTCCACAATTATGCATTGCCCGTCCATACATGAGAATTAATTTCTTGAGACACAGATTTGACTTGAAGTAAAAGTATGTAAGAATGTCATGCTGCAGTGACAAAATTTTTGGTAAAGTTGTCACCTGAGATAATTTGGAAGGCAAATGATATACCAAGAGGGTTTGTGGTTTTAGGGACGGTAGTTTGGAAACAACCTGCTTGCTCTTACCTGTGTTTGACAAGTTGCTACTGAAAATAAATAAACTGAGAGAAGAATTGGCCAGATTGATGGTTACTATGCCTGGGAATAGAGAAAATCTAAAACTCTTAGAACTGCAGAGTTAAAAGATGCAACCATTTCTCGTCTCCACCAAGTAAGAGAGAAATTTTAGACATCCTTCGAGACGTTTGAAAACAGTCTCATGGCAAGAACATGTCAGTGATGTCGCCACCATACCTCTGAACCTATTACTTAAATGTTTTAATATTAAGTAAACCATTTCTGTTTGATAGAGAACTTTTTCAAGAGAAACTAAGGGCATAACTCTGCCATGAAAGTCTCTTAAGCTCAAGGCATCTGTCATTAAATCTAAAGAAGCACATTTAAAAAAAGAAAAGTAGGTGAGACTATTGGCACATAGTACAAGCATATTAAAAAAAAAGTGTTATATTTTGAGTGTTCAGCCTGGGCTAAAAGAGACTAAATCTAGATCAGTTTTGTGCTCACACATCCTCTGGTGGGGCAGGGGCGGGGTGCAGCGGGAAGGCTGAGAAATGTACTTAGCCCCAAGGAAGGTTTTTTTTTTTTAATGTTCTCTAAATGTTTTTAGAAGATCTATTTCTATGGCCAAATAGGATAATGGAAAACTAAGGATCTCTCAAATGGTGACTCAAGAGCCATGAAATACAACCAACTGAAGCACTATCCTCAAGAAGCACAACTGCAAACTAGTCCAGAAGCTTACCACAGCCACAAAGGGGCCCCTGTGAAGTCTGTCAAGTAGCATGTTAGACTTGATGTTTACCAGTTACTGTGGTATGTTTTCAATTCTTATCCTCTCCGAATGACAGTGTTTCTTAGGTTGTCTTTTCCCTAAACCTCCATTAGTTGTCAAGTGTGTGTATCTGACAGGTCAAGTCTCTGGATCAAAAGAATCCCCATGTGAATAATCCTGCAATGAACCTGGATTTACGGATGTCTCTTCAAGGTACTGATTTCATTTCCTTTGGATATAAACCCAGGAGTGGGATTGCTGGATCATGTGGTAGCTCTATTTTTAATTTTTCGAGGAACCACCACAGTGGTTTCCATAATGGCTGTACCAATTTACATTCCCACTATCAGTGTACAAGAATTCTTTTCTCCACATCCTCAACGACAGATATAGATGATATGACATTGTGTTTTTGATTTGCATTGCACTGATGATTAGTGATGTTGAGCACCTTTTCATGTATCTGTTGGCCACTTGTGTATCTTCTTTGGAAAATGTCTGATCAGGTCCTTTGTTCATTTTTAAATCGGATTATTTGCTTTTTTGCTATTGAGTTGTATGGGTTCTTTACATATTTTTTGATATTAAATCCTTATCAGATATATGGTTTGCAAATATTTTCTTCCATTCTATAGGTTACCTTTTCAATTTATTGATTGTTTCTTTGCTTTGCAGAGGCTTTTTAGTATGATGCGATCCCCCTTATTTATGTCAGCTTTTACTGCCTGTGCTTTTGGTGTTATATCCAAAAAATCATTTCCAAGATCAATGTCAAGGATCTTTTTGTCTATATTTTCTTTTAGAAGTTTTATGGTTTCAGGTCTTACATTTAAGTCTTTGATCCACTTTGAGGTAATTTTTGTAAATTATGGAAGACAGGGGTCCAGTTTCCTTCTTTTGCATGTGGATATCCAGTTTTTCTAAAACCATGTATTGAGGAGACTATCCTTTGCCTTTTGTGTGTTCCTGGCTCCTTTGTGAAAAATTAGTTGAATGTGTATGTGTGTTTATGTCTGGACTCTCCATTCTGATCCACTAGTCTATGTGCTTGTTTCTATGCCAGTATCATCCTGTTTTGATTACTAGGTTTTGTAATATAGTTTGAAATTAGGAAGTGTGATACTTCCAGTTTGTCCTTTTTTCTCAAGATTACTTTGGCTGTTCGGGGTCTTTTGTTGTCCCTTATAAATTTTAGGAGTTTTTCTGCTTCTGAGAAAAATGTCATTGGAATTTTGAAAAGAATTGTATTGAATTTGTAGATTGTACTGGTTTGCAGTGTTGCCACAATAGTCAATATATGGAAACAACCTAAATTCTATATGTGCGTGTGTGTATATATATATACACACACACACGCACACACACATATGATGGAATATTATTCAGTCACAACAAAGAAGACTATCCTGCCATGGGTGAACCTGGAGCACATTATGCTAAGTGAAATAAGCCAGACAGAGAGAGGCAAATAATAAAATACTATTTGGTATCACGTACATGTGGAAATTAAGTGGAAAAAAGCCAATTTCACGGAAAGAGAGAATACATTGCAACGAGCTGGGGGAGGAGGAGATATAGGTCAAAGGGTACAAAGTTTCAGTCATAAGAAGAACATATTCTCAGGATCTAATGTAAAGCGTGGTAACTATAGTTCATAATATGGTATTACATACTTGAATGTTTCTGAGAGTAGACCTTAAGCATTCTCACCACATAAATAACAAAAGTTAACTGTGTGAAGTGATGGATATGTTAATAATCTTGATCTTAGCAATCATTCCACGATGTATATGTATATCAAATCACACCACTGCACACTTTAAATATATACAATTGTAGGGGTTGACCCTGTGGTGTAGTCGTTGGGTTCGGTGCACTCTGCTTTGGTGGCCTGGGTTTGCGGGTTTGGATTCCAGGCACAGACCTACTACACTCATCAGCCATGCTGTGGCAGTGACCCAAATATAAAATAGAGGAAAACTGGCATGGATGTTGGCTCGGGGCTAATCTTCCACAAGCAAAAAAAAGAGGTAGATTGGCAGAGATGTTGGTGCAGGGTGAATCTTCCTCAGCAAAAAAAAAAAAAATATATATATATATATACATATATATATATTCACGAAATTGCATCTGTCAATTATTCCTCAATAAAAATGGGAAAAATTAAAGGACAGTAAATCATTTCAAAACAAAAAAGAAGTCACATGTGGCTCTGAAGTAATATAATCCTATTTATACAATCACTGAAAGCTTGTCGGACTTGTTTATTCCTCAGGGAGTAAATAAAGGGGTTCAACAAAGGTGCAACGGAACTATGCAGCACTACAACTCCTTTATTTATGGCCACCTGGTCTTTGGCAGAGGGCTTGACATAGATGAAGATGCAGCTTCCATAGGCGATGGAAACCACAATCATGTGGGATGAGCAGGTAGAAAAGGCCTTTCTTCTTTGTTGGACAGAGGGGAATCCCAGAATGGTCCTGATGATGTATGAGTAGGACAGAAGTACACACACTAGGGTGATAATGAGTGCGATTACAGCCACAAGGATAACCATTTGTTCTATTACCCAGGTGTCTGAGCATGAGATCTTTAGGAGGGGAGCTGCATCACAGCCAAAATGATCAATGGCATTGGAGTCACAGAATTCCAGCTGGAGCCCCAAGCTGAGGGGTGGGAGAATGATCATCAAGCCAGACACCCAACAGCAGACGACTAGTAAGGTGCACACCCTATTGTTCATGACGGTCATGTAGTGAAGGGGTTTACAGATAGCAACGTACCGATCATAGGACATGGCTGCCAGGAGAAAAAATTCTGTTGCTCCAAAGAGAATAACAAAAAATATTTGACTTGCACAAGCATTGTAACTAATAGTATTGTCCCCAGTTGATATACTGTACAGGAATCTAGGAATGCAGGCAGTGGTAAATGAGACTTCTAAGAAGGAAAAATTTCTGAGGAAAAAGTACATAGGAGTTTTAAGATTTGAGTCCACCAACGTGAGGGTGATAATAGTCAGGTTCCCTGTTACACTCAACATGTAGGTGAGAAATAGAAAGATAAAAATCATGATTTGCAGTTGTGGGTTATCTGTCAGTCCCAGCAGGATAAAAGTTGTTATCGCTGTGTGGTTTCTCATAATTGACACTTCAATTCTACTCAGCAGCATATAAAAATCAAAGAGATTTTATGAGGAGGTAGACATTCAAATTCTATAGCAAAGAATTTATATTCTATGCATATAAAAAGCAAGCAAACTAGGAAAAATTTATCTTTCTCATCATAATCAATATTGCCACTATTTTAATAGCCTTCCTGAATTTTACATGTATAAGCAGCAGATTATTCTTTCAGGATTCATGTTATTGTAAAAATATCCATCTTCTCAGGTAATCTTTACCCCCTCAACATTTAAGAATTTAGGTGATTGTAATTCATTACATGAATAGGACTGACAAATAAGATCGGGGAAAAAAGATGATGTCATTTCATGTGTACCTAAATGTTCTTTGTCCAAGACAAACCTTGGATGTAGGAAATATCCAGATGATTGAGAGGATGAATTCTTTTCAATTTTTACTATCAAAGCATTGTTTTAACGGTAAGATGCAGTTCTCCTGGAAAACAAACAAACAACAACGAAACAAAACACAACACTGGATCCTGAGATTATCCTTTGTCTTTTTATTCTTTCTGCTTGTATTCCTTTATTCTTAACTCACAGATGGCTTCATGTGCAACTATTTTATCTACAATGTGAGGAAATGTTGTGCTCACGATATTTACAAAAGGAATATCCTCATATGCATTCATGTTGTATTTCAGTTAAATGACTGTCTTCCCCTTTCTCTCAAAGCCCCTGAAGCTAACACTACATTAATGTCACTGAACATAGTCTTCCAGGATGTGCCTTTTTTCATTACGTTTTTAATTCCTTAAAAAAGATATTAGTGTCTCCACCTTTTCTTCTTACCCCTCTCCGTTTGGGGTTTAAGCCTCTTCAATCCGTCTTTCACTTCCAACCTTCCACTGTTTTCTAACACCTAGAACTTCATTAGTGTTAAAGCCAAGGGCACATTTTTATAGTCATCCCCATAACATTTTTTTTAAAATTAAAGTTCAGTCATTCTTCAAATGGACTCTGCCATCATTCTGATTTTCCTCCTAACTCCAGATCTCTCTCTTTAGTGACCTACACACTCTCCTCATTCTCTGTTCATCTGTGAAATACTGCTGCTCCCCAATATTACATCTTGAGACCTCTCTCTTGTTTTCTGGTTGTTATGCTTCTTACTCCATGCTCTCCAGTGGTGGTTTCTCTCAGTGCAATTGATTTGATTGTCATTTATGTGATGGATTCCAAAGGCCGGAACTTTCCAAATGAGAATCATTGCTAAGTGCACACCACCAGTTAGATGTTCCACAGACACCTCACATGCCATGTGCTCGAAATGAAATCTTGCTCCCGCTCCCAGCCTTCAACTCTTCCAGGGTGGACTATTTCTTGCTAAAGAGTAATCTTTCTTTTTTTCTGAGGAAGATTAGCCCTGAGCTAACATCTATTGCCAATCTTCCTCATTTTTTGCTGGAGGAAGATTAGCCCTGAGCTAACATCTGTGCCAATCTTCCTCTACTTTATATGTGGGTCACCACCACAGCATGGCCAGTGAGTGGTATAGGTCCACACCTGGGATCCAAACCCACATACTTCAACTGCCAAAGCAGAGCACACTGAACGTAACCACTATGCCACGTGGTCAGCCCCAAGATTAATCTCCTTTTTGTGGCCTGCAAGGTGCTTCTTGGAGAAGACCTTCCTTATTTCTTCACCTCATCACTTACAAGGTCCTCACCTTTCTTCCTCATAACTTAAGTTCCACTAACCTCGACTACTTGCAATTCTTCGTATTTTCTACATGCTCTCCCCTCTGCAAGGGCTAATCCCCTGACTGATGAATGGCTCTTGGTCCTTCAGGATTCTCCATAGATATCAGTTCTTCAAGGAAATCTTCATTTACCCACCCAGAGTATGTGAGGTTATGGTCTTGTGTTATATCCAAACAACTATTGCCTCCCCTGTCTTAGAATATATCACATTGGATACTTTAGTAGGCTTATGTTTCTCCTCTATGTTTCTGGAAACTTCTCCAAAGTAGAGACTCTATTTTATATATCCTTATGTTCCCTGAACTCTGGTGCCTGTAGGGTGTTGTAAATGTGAACTGAAGAAACAAAGCAGAGTCACCTATGTACTGAGACTAAGCTACATTATTTAATGCCTATGTTAGTCAGTTCAACATTCAGATTTTCATGCCTTTTTCAAACTGCACTGTAATTTTGAATATGTTATTACACAAAAGGCCTGAATTATCCCAATTCTGAACTTTGTAAGTGCTTCTCTTCCAGACTTTTTCAGTGACCTTTGAACTAGTCCTTACTTTATGTTTAATGTTATAATTGTTCCTCTGTGGTTGTAGTTTGCTTGTTGTCTTTTCTCTAGTAACCTCTTTCCTGGACTTCTCGCTTTTAGGTACTTTATTTTTTCTTATTGTCCAGAATTAGCTCCCCATGCAACATTTTTTAGAGGCTGAAGTTGTTTTACTCTCTGCTTTCCTTTCTTTTCCAAGCAGAAACCAGCTATTGTGTGTCTAGACATTCGTTCCTCTTCTAAGAGAGAAGGTGGAGTGTGGCATGTTTTCTTTAGTTTTCCTGCCTCACTCTCCAACCTCAATACCCTTCCCCTGGTAAGAAGTACTGATGATCTACAGTCAAGGAATTATGTTTTGTAATTTTCATTAAAACTGACAGGAGTCACATCAATATTATATACGGAGACATTCCAGAAGTTCAAAAATATCCTAATATTCTTGGGGTCATTGGGTCATTCAGGTCTAGCAAACTCTAAGAACAGAGGATTTTTTCTTTCCTTGTTAGATCCCGTGTTGCTACAGAAACTGTGCCTGACACATAGCATGTATTCAGTAATTTCTGAATGGATGATTTAATGTACCTTATATAGAATTTTAACTCAATTGGATTTTAATCTTTTATAATGTAGAGAAAATTTCAGACTATACTGATAGCTAAAATGTTCAGACTGCAACATCAGGAAGATTGGAACTGCTGCTAAATCCTGTGATTGTACCAGAATAAAATCTATTTCTTTTTTGTTTAAATAATTTACTTTCCTACCTATATTCTAAAACCCATTTCTCTCCTACTGACACTCCCTGTCCATTTGCTAATATAACCTGAAATTAAATAATGAGGTAGTCTTTAATATTCACAGTATTAATTCCATTCCTCTCTTTATGCATATTGGAAGGTTCATTTAGCTCTCTAGTTTTTTGAACTGTCCAGAGCCAAACTCAATGTGTAATCTTTTCAACGAACAAATGTTTAAGCATAGAGAATTATCAAAAAACCAACTTTTGGTGAGTGTAAAACTATGTCATCTCGTTTTTACACCTTGAAACTGACATAGAGCCTCTAAAACCTCTGCTTTTCAACTTTTCATTGCCTTCTCTGTATTCTTGTTTCTCCGTCTCCTTGTCCATCAATCAATATAAGACAGCACAGCCTTCTAATCTTTATTTGGACCCAAATTTTGAGATATAGAATCTAATACCATAGTAACAGTGGATTGCTCTCTTTTGCAGTGATTCTTAATTGGGAGCCCAGCATAGGCTGGTGGTTCTATCACCCCTAGGATGTGTGATCGTGCTTGAGGTTCTTTGGTACAGTGGAAATCTCAGGAGTTTGGAACCAGGCACACTCAAAAAGAATTCTGATTTTTGCAGGGGTCCATAAAAATATTCAAATAAAGTATGATATTCATAATTATTAATAGGCTATGGCACATACTGCAAAATATCTTTCTGCTCCATTCCCACAGCCACAAATCTCAGTCCCCATGAACAGACTTTTGGTGAATCGCAACTACAGTCTTTACAGAAGGAATATCATTTGGAAAAAGGAATAAAATGCTAATTCTGAGTGTCTTAAACACAAAATTTACCTACTTAATTATTTAACCTATAGTTTGCTTAAATTTTTTCTACTTTCTAATATAATCTTTTATTCAAACTTTAAAAGTAACCAGCTTCCTTTCTCTTTTCCCCTTCAGAAATGCAATATCACTTTTAATCCTCTTTTCTATCTTCATATTTTATTAAGTAAGGATGAGTATATCTTCTCTTTCTTCAGAAGACAAGATTGCTTTCATTCTCCTAATTTATTTTCTGACAAGACTTGCTTCCATCTGGCTATAGGAAAATCAGAGACAAGCTTTTTCAAGGGAACTATTCCATCCAGTGTCTATTATTGGCCAAGTACAGAGCTGGGTTCTGTATCATAAAACTCACTTAATTTATACAGAAATTCTCACTGTAGTTTTTTATGTAATGTTTTACCTTCTACTTCCAGAAATGCTCGTGTCTAACTAGGTTATTTAATGTGTGTGACTCTGAATTAGTCTCATCAAGGATTCTGGTTACAATATAGATTCCTGAACTCAGAGAGACCTAAAAAATTTTAGCTAGATAGTGAGGGGAAGGAGTTAGATGCCAGTGGAGAAATTAAAAATTAGAATATTATTAGTATGATGATGAAGAGTTTCACATGCATATTAATGTTTGAGATCCACTTAGACAATTAAGGAAGTTTGTAGCCCAACCTCAACATCATCACTTATTTCTACACCTCTCTCCAAATCAGCGCTGTCCTCTCAATTAATGATACTATTAATATTAATTTACATGTTTATGTTATAATTTATAATGCACACAAGAATGAGTAAAATATTAACTGACTACTTTACCCTGTATTATGAGTCTTGTATTGTTGATAATATCTGTGGCCATAAGGTACATTCTTCAGATAGAGGAAAAGACCCTAATTTTGTTCATGGAGCAATAACTGCTCCAACTCCCTAACAAGCAATTATTATTCATAAAGATAGTAGCCATAAAAATATGTTCTATCTGAAAACACAGTGTCTAGGGTTCCAGCTGTTTCTCCATCACTGAATGAAACAGTATCTCCCCAGAAGACATCAATTAGTTTGTTATATGAATGATTTTTCACTCTGTTGGCTTTAAACTATTTCCTGCAAATGACATGAGTCCTCTGAGCCTGGAAAAATTAATTCCTCTCTTTCTATGGACATATGTGCCTTATAAAACCACAGTACATATGGAAAGGCCATACATATGGAGGCACATATGGAAAGGCCAGCATTGCTATAAATGGACCATCACAGTAAAATGGACACTCATGCATGAAAATTGAAGAAAAACTCTAATAAGAGAAATGGTGCAGACCTGGCACAACTAAGAAGAAGACACTAACAAAGCTGCTGGACAATATTGTAGAGCAACAACCCGTCACATACACTTTTCTCCCAGTTAAACTCTCAAGGTTTTAAAGAAATTGATAAATAATGGAAACTGTTTCCTTCCGTGACCTTCCACCCCCAAAAGACTGGTCTCTTTGTGAGCCTCTCACACTAATCTACAGCTATACAAGGAAAGAAAAACAGAGTTCTTTGTTTTCAAAGTCTCTGAGATTTCCCATATCTCCTCAATCCTCTTTCTCTATGCAAATCCTACTTTTGCCTTTGCCAGATAAGATCAATTTATGAATCATTTCTCTTTTATGCAAGTAAAGAGGTGGGCTAATATTTTACTATGCCTAATTCTTTGCCTTGTTGTTGGATTTTGGTTTATCTAAGAGTTAATTCTCTCCCAACTACTTCAGGGCTACAAAAAGGGCAATAAGTAGAACAAACTATGAAGTAACTAAAAGTGGACATCCATGCCATCATCTCCTTTTTCATACTTCCCCCTCTGAATACACACCAGGCACAAACTGTCTTAGTGAAATGCTCTTCTCAACCTTGCTATCCTGTGTAGTGCTTCATGAACAATACCAAAAAGTGCCTCTTTCTCCTCAGTCATCAAATTGCTCGTTATTGAACAACTCAGATATTACAGGAACATGTCTATTGAACTAAGAGATGCTTAGGAGGGAAGGAATAATTTTTGCTCAAATTTTTCAGCATGAAAGAATATTGATAATTCAGAAAATATTGATATGTTAAGCAACACAATATTATTTTGGGGTATAATTTCCAGGGATTTGGAAGGTATTTTTCTGCATGTTTTTGCAATTACACAGCATAGATGACTACTTATAGATGCAAAAATATAGCCATAGGTATGACTTTAGTCTTACAATGGGTTAATGAATAGTACTTAATAAGTCCACTATAATTTTTCATATTAAAAGTTGAAACAAGTTTAACCACATTACAGAAGAAAATGCCAGTAAATATTTCTTTTCCTCATCTCTCAAAAGAGAGCGTATTCTCATATCTATCTTTATGGTACTTACTCTTTTGATACTTTTTCATGGTTTCAGCTGGCAGCCCTTGCTGTATTTAACTGTGTTGTGTTAAGGGACACGAGACTCTGCACTGGTCTAGCAGGGTCATCGACCTGCACTTACTCTCCAGGCATCTTCTGGAGGATCTTGAGTGTCTTGCATTTCCTGGTTTCATATCATATAAAGACTCTCATTAGAGATTTTTCTTATTTTAACCCTTGGAAACATTTTCCTTTGTTCTCTGTCATGAAGGGAGGAAAGCCTAATGCAAAGTGGGAGAACAAAAGAACTTCTCTGGGTTTTGGAAGAGCTGTGATCATTCTGAGGAGGGAGTTGAGTTTCCTCCTCCAAAAATAATGATATTTACGTCCTTCTGTTCAATCTTCTGAAGGTGCACCTGAATGAAAAAAGTAAAGGATCCTCAGTGACCTAGATTCTAATGTCACTAATGAACCTTTTGCATATTGAACTTTGGCAAAGGAACAAAAATAGGCAGCAGGGACAGTGTCCTTTGAGACAATGAGATAGAACAACGACATCAGACAGAGGCCAGATGTGAATTCGACTAATGAGAAAAAAAGCACCAACCTGTTTCAATTCCCTACTACACTTTCTGAGAATATGGCATAAGAGATTTTAATAATCAAAACATTTTTCTTTACCTAATCTCTCATGATATAATCTCTTGTAAAGTATCTATTTACTGTGAAAATACATATCAAGAACAATGATTGTATATTCAATGGAATTGTTACTGAGCAAGGGATCTCTCCACCCACGTGCACGGAAGCTGTACTGTGCACGCTGGTCTTTGAGGGAAGAAAGTCTGTTATGCAATCAACTGGCAAGGAGACAGGAGAAGGCCTCTCAAATCTGTCTCCCGGATCCAGGGTATAGGGTAAAGTTTAAGGGATCAGGGAGGGCAGGCTGGTATGCGGAAACACTGGCAGGATGAGTTTCAACTGGCAGATCAAAATTTTCAAAATTATCCCTTCTCTGCATATTCCTCCTTTGCTTGTAGCTCCTGAAAAATAGCCTTAACATGTTAAGTGAGGTCAGCACAGTAAACAAGGGTGAAGTTGTTCAGTAGATTTAAGGCAGTCACTTCTCTACTGATAAGAGTTTCTAGAGAATCAGTCTTCCTCTCCTTCTTGGCCCAGAGTGGAGGTCACCCTTATGAATGGAGATTTCTCTTAAAAGTGTAAAGTTCCCTTACAAAAGGGTAACTTTTAGTAGGTTTTCAGAGCTTTACCTGTGTCTGCTTCTTAAAGATAATCAACCTAAAATAATTCTTATGCCAAAGAGGCATCTTTTGGGATGACAAATTCTGTTCCTGGTCCTGTGGTTACAGTATTGGAGAGTGAATTTACATATTTTTTAATCACAGGAGCATTTACCTACATTTGAAAGACAGGAGCAAAATACATGACAGACATGTTCTTTGTTCTGTCTACAAACAATGCTTTGTGACACCATGGTTACATGAATGACTCAAAAACAGTTCACCTAATTAAAACCATTGATCTAATGTCACCACGCAAAATTGGGGTTCACTTGTCTGATGCACATAAACAAACCAATTAATTATGGCATGGGTCTCTGGGAAAAGAGATCAGTTTTATTCTGTGAGATTGATCTGCAGGGAGAACAGGAGACATGTGCCCTCAGATCTGTCTCCCTGACTCAGGATTTGAGGCAAAATTTAAGAGGTTAGGGGGAACATGCTGGCACACAGAAATGCTTGTGGGACAGGCTTTGATTTGTGGGCTTCAAGCATTTATGGTAAGGTTTTAAACATTAATGACAGGGTTCCAAACATTTATGGTGAGGTGGGGAAGGAATTTTAACAGTGGATCTTCCTGAATGAGGGACCCTTTGCTTCTGATAAGAGTCCAACTTTCAATTTCTGGTCATCTCCTGGTCCCTGAGTTCCCTGGGAAGGAGGATCTTTGGTTCTGCTGTTGTTTCAGGTCACTATTTCTTCTTTTGCACATGCCATGGCTACATGACTTTGCAGATTTTCTGAAAGGCAATTCTTAATCACTCTGTCAACAAGAGATGGGGTCAGTTGAACTGGTCCTGGAGGGCCTGCAGCAGTTACCCTAGTGATTTCTGCTTTGAAATATCTGTCTCTGAGATTCTTAAATAAGTGTGTTTAAAAGGAACCCATCTGAGAATATTTTAAAACAGAAAACTAAGATTTGGAGGACT
The DNA here is from genome assembly GCA_031878705.1 of Tapirus indicus. NCBI lineage: Eukaryota > Metazoa > Chordata > Mammalia > Perissodactyla > Tapiridae > Tapirus > Tapirus indicus. Next base: position 141,568,710 of record CM062918.1, on the reverse strand, counting down.
GGTTAAGAAATGATGCTTTTGGACAAAAAAGGGAAATAAAAATTATAGGAACTAGGATATAAGGTGATTGTTTAGAAATCTAGAAAAATCTTGTATGATTACATTACATGCTTTAGGAGTTTACAGTTTGAGGGTGGTAAATCAGGATTCATGATTAATAAATTTGTCATGAGCAAGAAAGAAAGCTCGTGTGGTAAAGGGAAAATGCCCTTGTTCCTGGTTGCTTGAATAAATAAAGCTTCTCGCTTTTTTCATTATTTTTTTATACCATCATTGCTTTAATGGATTCTTTTTATAAGTCTCATTTTATATTATATTAAGGCAAGAATTTGTTTTTTATTTATCATTGATTTTCTTATTTTTCATAATTTGCGTGCAATAAAGTTTTACGTATTATTGGGATTTATATTAGGGGGACAATATATTATAGGAATAGGTTACTATGTCAATAAGTATTCAAATTTTTGATCAGGGACATAGAGGTCGAAACACTGAGTTTGATTAATATTTATAAAATTATGATTTTATAGGTTGGATTTGAAATGAGAATGAATCATACCAAGCAAGATTATGCTTGAAAGGTTCAGTCCTAGATTTTTCATTATGTTTTTTCATTTCCCTTCTTATTTTTTTTTTTGCTAATGTATGTAGTATGTTGATATATGTAATATATTTAACAATATTTTTGCATTTAGAAAAGGTCTTGACCTTAATAAATATATCTTACATCAAGTCATCTCTTTTCCATGTGATTCTCTTAGATTTTTCAAACATATAAGCATATTATGAGAAAATTATAATAATTTTTTAAGGATTCACCAATGTGATTTATAATACCATAGAATTGTATTATAGCACAACTTTTAAATAACACAACTTTTGAATAAAACTTTTATCTTTTATAAAATCTACCATGCATGGTATAACTGTAGAGGTAACCATAATCTAGGCTAAGGAAGAGAATGTACCTGTAGCTTAGAAACCTCCTAATTGTCCCTCTCTGATCACATCCTTCTTTATCCCTAATAGATGAGTTCCCGGACCACTTAGTTTCTGTTTGCACTAGCTTCATCCTGTTCTGCATCTGGGGAGGCTGACCAGAGTAGACTGTATGCACAGACTCCCTTTCCAGTGGATTTGACTGTGTTCAGCCATTGAGAGCCCCTTGTAATGTGATTGTCAAGTTTTGTATCAAGATTATGCTGTTCTCATTTTTGAAATGTGTAGATACTCCTTTAGCTATGCCCTAGAAGTGTCTGTGTAAATGGGTACTATTTTTTTCCTTAAATATTTGCTAAATACTTCATTGAAACCGATAGATCCTGGACGTTTCTTTATGAGATGATTTTCAATTAGGGGATTCAAAGTTTGCAATAAATGTATGAATATTCAGATTTTACAGTTTTTGCTGTACCAGTTATGATATGTTGTGTTTTTGGTAGGAATTTCAACACTATTTACAGATGTATTGGCAAAATTATAATTCATTATCTTATTTTAATGTCTATATTATATGTAGTGATGTGCAATCTATTTCCTAATATAATTTATGGATTCCTCTCTTTTTTTTTGATCACTCTTGAGAGAGATTTAATGACTTCATTAGTCCATTTAGAGAATTGTCTTTGGGCTTTGCAGGTCTTCTTTATTTTCTAATCACTCTTGGTTTGCTTTTTCTCCATTTCTATGATTTCTGCTTTAATAGTCCTTACTGTTTCTTTCCAGTTTAGTTAGGTTGAATGTCACGCCTTTTCTAACTTCTTTACATTAATGCTTAGATTATTGGTTTCAAGATTTAATAATTTTTTCTAATGGGATTGGAGTCCAAATATGCTGCTAATCACCACTTTATATTTATCTCACAAATTTGGTACTTCATATCTTTACATGACATATCAAACATTTTTTCCTAATACTTGATGTGATTTAGTCTTTGAGCAATGTTTTATTTAGATGTTATTAAAATCTATGGTGCTTTCCAATTTTGTTTTTTTTTTATTGTCATCCTGGTCAGAAATTATACACTGGGTAATTTCATTCTTTTGTAATTTTTAATGTCTGTTTTATATCCAACATATGGCTATTCTCAGCAAATATTTTGTAAGTATTTGCATGAAATACCAATTCTAGAGTAGTTGCACACAGTATTTTATATGTCAATTAGTTCAAATTGGTATATTATACTTGCCAAGTTTTTATTCTTAAAGATGTTTTATATCTTTACACATTTGTTATTGTCTATTTTATTTATCAGTTGCTGAAAGTAGTTTGTTAAAATATTAACCTTGGATTTGTCTATTTCTCTTGAAATTTCTAGTGATTTTGATATATATGTTTTGATTCTCTGTTAAGGGTATAGAATTTAGAATTATATTAGCTGTGAAAAATTTGTCATTATGAATCTTTCTCTTTATGACTAGGAATTTTGTTTTTCATTTTACCTTAAAGGATACTTGGTTGTAGTATTAACATAGGTTTGACTTTTTTTCAGTATTATTTTATATATATTTTCCAAACTTTTAGTTGAAATCCGTACATATATTTTAGATGTCTCTTGTTTTGGAAAATTTCCTTTGTCACTAAGCAATTGTTAAGCATGTATTGTCAGCATATACTTTCACATCATCACTTTTAATGGCTGAACAATATTTCAACATATAGATGTACTCTGATCAACCAAATTTTTATTTGTTGGTAATATGAACCATTAAAAATTTCCCAAATTATATAAATTATTAAAATATAAAATAGTCACCATATATACATGTTGGTATTATTGGCTGATTACATTTTGAATATAGGTTTCCACAAATGAAATTACTGGGTCAAAAGTTTTCCTACTTAAAATTTTCACACATATTTCCATGGAACTCTTTGTTTTTATCTCATGACTATTTTAATACAGACTCAGCACTAGTAGAGAGTGTTACTTTAATTCTTATCAATGCATTACAGAAAAAAAATGGTGTCCATTGTGCCTATTTCTGGGATATCTCTTCTATTTTGATAATATTATATTTGTCTTTTTCCCTATTACTGATTTACATGGTAATGAATTTTCTATTTTTTATAAATTTTTAAATGTGTTTTTTAAGGAAGCAAAACACTAGCTTTGGTTTACAACTGGACACACATAAGAAAGGATCTAATGTCCACTTTCAATATGTGACTCCAAAACATATACTAATTGAGATTTTAATTTCACAATAAAGCATGATATCCTTTAGAATATTTAGAATTAAAATCCCATTGATTGACTCCAGAGAAGACTTAGACATAGGTAAAATATTAAGGCACTATTGTTTGAGAAATTGAATACTGTAAGCTGCAAAATGCTCAAAATACTTGCTTGATTTTCATCTCATCGAGGAAATATTGAGTGATTTTAGTTTGGCAAACATGGTGAACTACAAGACATTTCTTGATTGGAAGATTCTAATCAAATGAAGGCCCACTTCATAGGAAATGAAATAGCGAATTTATGAGGAGGAATCCGACAAACAGGATATGGAAAGAAAGAAACTGGTAGAGAGGAAAATGTACTAGAGAATAAAGTAGGTAGATAAGTTTGTGTGAATATCATCAGAATTACTTTTTTTATATCTGATACTAAAGATGCTGGAATGTGAACTTTAAACTGATCTGTAGTTTTCACTGATGTACACTTATTTCTGACATTGTGCCATAGCAAGTTGTCACCATACTCCTTTTATCTCCTTTGTTTTCATTGAGTACATAATAAATATACCTAAATAATAGGTTAATGCTCAGTGATACTTGATCACTTTTGATAAAGTGGTATTTTAAGCTGTAACATAAAAATCAATTCCTGAATATCCCATTTGGCCTTGTTTTATAGAATACAACATCCAGAATACAAGAGGTCCTCACCCGTGTAAATGGTTAGGGGTAAGTAAACACAGGAGACTCAGCTAAGCCTCATATACTACACTCAAATTTCAATAGTTATTGATGGTTTCCCTATATGAATAAATAAGTATTTACTTGAAATATAAGGGTAAACTCATTATGTCACTTCATAAAATTAGATACACATTTCATCATCCTCAATTGTCAATTCCTTTGTATGAAATTGAAACAGCCCATGTTATTGAATGCAGTAGAATCTGAGTCATTACTTTGTGTGAGTTAATCTGTCCACTTGAAGTCTGTTTGTGTGTGTGTGCATGTGCACCTAAAAGAAAAAGAGGAGAATCCTGATGTGCCAGAGATAAGTATGCACTTCACAGTCAATCTGCAAATGGATATGGATATGGAGTAACTTAAGCAATCATAAAAGTAGAACATACAAGCCAGTGTCTTAAATTTTAATGGATGTTAAGGGGCATGGAATAATTATTTGAGTCTGTTATAAATGGGAAACTTAAATGATCACTTTGCCTAAACTCTGAATCCTCATTTTGGTGCACCATTAGTGGAAAGATAACCATAAAGGTCTATTCACTTGATTAAGAAGATAAATGAGATAAATGTCTCTTTCAGAGGCACTAGTTATGGGGAAAAGGAGAGTATAAATACAAAGAAAACCAAACCTATGTCCATCATGATCAACTTGCTGAAAACCAGACCTTAAAAGAATATCTCAAATATTCTTCAGATAAAGGATGCTTTACTTTAAAAAGATCAAAAATAAATACTAATTGTTGACTTTAGAACAAAAGTGATAGGGGTCATAGAAAAATGAAATGTTATCTTTAAAGTGCTATAAGAAAATAACTGCCAATGAGGAATTCCAAACCCAGCAAAATATCTCTTAAAAATATTCTTTTAAGAAAAATAAAATATATTCTTGGAGAAAAAATGAACTGAGATAATTCATTGCCAGCACACTTACCTAAATGTGCTTGTGGATGCATGTGTGTGTCTTTTAAACAGAATTCAGATCAAATGAAAATGATTCTATAGGGAAAGGTGGAAATAAAAACTCAAAAAGGAATGAAAAGGATACATATGTGGATACACATCTATGAATATTCATTGTTAAAATATTAATAATAACATCTTACATATTTCAAAATTATGTAGAAGTAAAATTAATGTCCATAAAATGAAAAAGACAGAAGATGTGTGAAGTAGTTAGTGAATTCTATAGTTCTATCATCTTGGAGCAAGCCTGTAAGTAATAATTTGTATTAAAGTACAATAATATAAGGATACAAATTGTAAAGTTTATGTAATCATTAAAATAATAGAAAAATATAACTAATAAGGAATGAGTGGCACAATGGAACAATAAAAACAACATTTAATAATGAAAATAACTAAAATGAAAGCCAGAAAGATGGAAAGTGGATATATATCATGTGGGTGTACACAAAACAGTTATTAAGATGGCAAACATAATTACATTCAAACTAGTAATTACATTAAATATTAACGGATTAAATCCTCAAGGTAGAAGAATAAGGTTTTCTGACAGAATCACTTGAAAATGTTAAAAGCTACATAATTGAAGCATCTACTAAACAAAGGTACACAGAAAAGATAAAATTAAAGGAATGCAAAATATGATAATGTGCAACAGAAACTTGCTTAAATACAGTAATGTGAAAATTGACTTTAAGATAAGCACCATTACTAAAAATATAGAGGATAATGATATAATGATGATTGTAGTACATCTATAAGAAACATGTTAAATTCTATGTGTCTTTGCATCCAAATACATAGTTTATATAAATAGAAAGCAAGCATTGATAGAATTAAAAGGAGAAATAGACAATTCCAAAACTTTAATAGGAAATTTTACTGCAGCTCTCTTAACAGTTGGGTAAAAAGCAAATTGAGTAAGGTCACTAAAGAACTTTTCTACCCGTTTAGTAAATTAACCATTTTACATATAAATAAATGAAACAACAAGATATACATTCATTACTAGTGTATATGAGGCATTTACCAAAATAACATATTATTTCCTGTATCTTCCCTAGGAAACAAAAGCATTAATTTGCAGGGGAATGGGAAACAAAATCTGTAGCCTTTTAAATTTGACTTTTTATTTAGTAAAATTCATTTAAGATCCATTGTTGTTGTTACATGAATCAATAATTTGTTCCCCTATATTGATGAGTAGTATTCCAATACATGCGTATACCAGAGTGCATCCACTTAGCAGTTGAAGAATGTTTGTATTGTTTCCAGCTTTTGCTGATTGTGAATGAAGCTGTCATAAACACCCACATACATATTTTGGAGGGAACACAAGTTTTTATTCCTTTTAGGGAGAAGCTGGATTGCTAGTTCATATGGTAAATGTATGTTTAATTCTGTAGGAAACTGCCAGGTGGTTTCCGAAAGTAGTTTTGCATTCTCACTAGCAATGTGTGGGAGTTTCAGTAGTTTCACATCTTGACAAGTATTTAGTATTGTCAGTAATTTTTATTTTACTCATTCTGATAGGCATGTAGTGGTATCCCACTGAAGTTTTAGTTTACATTCTCCTAATAATTCCTGATTTCAAGAGTATTTTCATATTTGTATTTGCAATCTATAGATTGCATTACAGTCATGGGCCACATAATAATGTTTTGGTCAATGATGGACTGCATATACAACGGTGGTCCCATAAGATTAGTACCATATAGCATTGGTGTATAGTAGGCTATACCATAGTAGTGTTTATGTAAGTACACTCTGTGATGTTCACAGAATGACAAAATTGCCTAATGACACATTTCTCAGAATGTATCCCCATTGTTAAGTGACATATGACTGTAGCTTCTTTGGTAAAGTCTCTGTGCAAATCTTAGGCTCAGGTTCTATTGGATTGTTTGTTCTTATTTTTAAGTTTGAGTGTTCTTTATATATTCTAGATACAAGTGTGTGTCAGAAATGTGATTAGAGAATTTTTGTTCTAAGTCTGTGGCTTATCTTTTCACTCCCTTAGCAGTGCTGTTGCAATGACTTTTAAAAATAAATTTAATAAATTCCAACATAATGAATTTTTCCTTTTAAGTATTGTGCTTTTGGTGTCAAGTATAAAAACTGTGACAAAACCAAGGTCACGTATTTCTCCTATATTTTCTTCTAAATATTTTACAGTTTTGCATTTTACCTTTGGATCTGTATTTTACTTAGAGTTAATTTTTATATAAGGCATGAGGTATTAATTGATGTTTATTTCTTTGAATATGGACATTTAATTGTTCCAGAACTATTTATTAGAAAAGTAAATTTTTGGTTAAATTGTCTATGTATTTTTGTCAAAGATCACTTAAATATATTTGCATTTATTTTGGGATGTCCATTCTCTTTGATTGATATGTCTTTACTTTCTCACTAGTACTACATTGCTTTGATTAGAGCAGGTATTGAAATCAAGTAATGTGTCCTCACATTTTGTTCTTTTTCAAAATTGTTTATGTCTAATCTATTTCTGTTACCTTTCCACATAAAATTTAGAATCCGCCCGGTGGCGCAGCGGTTTAGTCCGCGCTTGGCAGCCCGGGGTTCGCGGGTTCGGATCCCGGGCGCCTGCCGACGAACTGCTTGTCAGCCATGCCGTGGTGGCGTCCCATATAAAGTGGAAGAAGATGGGCACGGATGTTAGCCCAGGGCCAGTCTTCCTCAGCAAAAAGGGGAGGATTGGCGACGGATGTTAGCTCAGGGCTGGTCTTCCCCACAAAAAAAAAAAAAAAAAATTTAGAATCAGGCTATCAATATCTATAAAATTGTTAGGAATTTGTTTGGTATTGCAATGAATGTATACATCAAAATATGGATAATTCGCTTCTTAAAAATATTGAGTCTTATAACTCAGAAACACAGTATATATCTTCATTTTGTTTTAGGTCTTCTTTGATACTTTCATCATTGTTTTATATTTTCAGCCTACCAATCCCATATAATTTTGGTAAATTTACACAAAAGTATTTCCTCTTTCATTTTTTTTTTTTTTTGCAGTAAATGGTATTGTGTACTTTATTTTGGGTTCCAACTATTCATTGCTGCTATAAAAATGCATTTATTTTTGTAGGTTGACTTTGTATCCTGCAAACTTGCTAAACTCACATTAAATTTAGGGGCATTTTTTTAAGATTCTGCCTTGCCAACAGTGTTCTTTCATCAGGTTCCACCTGAGAAAGGTGCTTATGGGATTTGGAATAAGAAAAATGAGAAGCTGATTTAGTTTAGCAGCGGCAGCAAGAAGTCGGCAGTCTGCCAACATGAAATTTCGCCACCCATTTCTGTGCATCCTAAGAATCACCAGCTTCATTGCTGAAGGGATCCGAGATCACTGATGAGTATTTTCTCTTATTCAAGCTCTTTACGCAATTCCATCATTTCCTTTCTGATCTTTGCTTCCCTGGTTCTTCCATTGGTTATGTACCCTCTAATTCCCTGTGTTAACTCCCCTACTACCTGAAACATCATGAAACGTTTTTGTTTTCTCTACATAAACCCATTTGATACAGAGATCAGTAAGAAGATGTGAGAAATATTTGAAAGCAGAACTAAGAGGATTTGATGAAAACTTTGATTAAGTATAGGCAAAGAAGCAGTAACAGATGAATTCCAGATTTCTGTTTGGCAAACTAGATAAGATGAAATTCATCAAACAAGATAACAAATACAGAGAAGTTTTGGTAGGAGGGGGAGAACTATATTTTCAGTTCTGATTTTGACAAGCAGTCAGATATCTACACAGGAGTGTAAATGGGATGATGGCAGTTGCAGTCTCAGACATGCTGTAGAAGAGGATGGCTTGTCACGGGAATATTCATATATGGGGTTATGACTAGTTTCATTACCTTTTAGGTGATTTTCTATAGGGTGCTATTCTTACTTAAAATATATGCTTATTTCAAGTGGCTTTTGGAGTCAAGAGTCAAAACAGAATTTGGTTTGTTATCCACTACCACTACGTAAGCCATATCTTCATGGTGAAAATTAAAAAGACATTTAGGCCTTGGGCACATGATAGAAGTGGCTTATTCATAGATCTAGAGTCATTATCACAGAATATAATATGAAAATATGAGATAATATTTAAAAGGGGGGACACAAAATAAGACAACAGAATTATTTTCAATAGTTACAGAAGACAAATCTCATGGGTAAACTGGAAAAGAAAGAGGAAATAAATGTGTTCTTTAAAATCAAGGCACTGAGAGGTAAGATAAACTTGTGCAAATCGCTTAGGGATAGTTAGCTTCTATCACAAATAAAACAAGGTGCACAAATAAAATAGAAGTCAGGGTTTAGCGGTATTGATTTAGCACAATCTAGTGAAGAAAAGCATGAAGTGGGCATCGTGTAGACCTGTCAGAGCTGGTTTTAGGGGAAAGGATGCTTCTTCATATATCTGCTTGTCTAGTTAAAAAGAAACAACAACAGCAAGAAGAAAAACAATGATATCCATTTTCCCTACCAAGCTGTCATCACAAGACACTCAGCTTCCCCAGGACACTGATGCCAGGAATGTGGCTCTCTACACATGAAAGTTCCAGCCACTGAAACCTTTTGTAAAGTGATTAATTTATGTCACATCTTATACATTTGACTCTCTTTTGACTATGGTTGGTAAGAATCCAATCTGATAAAATAGGACATTTGGACAACAATTCTTTGCTATTATAAATTTACCGAGTCTATGCTACCCTTAAAAGAGTATCCCTAGGTGGCCTTCACCTTGGGAAGTGCCTTGCTTTCCATACAACCAAATTAGTCAACCGGAGTCGGAGTCGGCTGAAGTAAATTTGAATGGTCTGTCAATACCCAAGAGCTATTTTCCCCTCATGTCAAGCAAGATTAGCTGCCACCCCCACCTTACATCTCAGTTGATAATATGACCCAGACTCTGTGAATAAAAGTAATTATTATAACAATAATTCTTAACATTACCGAGCACTTTACTGAATTACTAGCAGTTTTTTAGATGTTTAACCTAAATGTAATCAGAACAACAAATCTATGATTAAGTACAATTATTGTACCTCCTTTACATGTGAAAAATCTGAATCCCAGAGAAGTTTAAAATTTCCTGAAGATCTCATGCTTGTGAATGACAGAGCCAGAGGACAAATCTAAATGGCTTAACTCCAGAATGCATATAGTTAAGCAACACACTGTGGCTATGGAACATATAATTGATGCTCAGGGATTAAAGAGATGGTTCAATAATTGACACCTGTGGAAAGAGGATCAATCAACCTCTTCCAACTGATACTTTTATTGTACTGGTGGCAGGGAGTGTCCTGCTTTTCACCATGAACCAAAAAGAGTGAATTGAAGTCCATAAGGAACTGTACTATTTATCACATGACAGAAGACAATCTGTTATGGAAGAAGGAAACCAAATTGAACAAGATAAAGATATATATTAAAAACACAGAGAGGAAAGCATGTAAGAGAAATTATGAGCAATAAGTAGTCATTGGTATAAATGAATCTACCTTTCCAGGTCCTGAGTGAAGTAGAATTTTTCTGGATCTTATAAGACTTCCTAAAATTTTAAATCTATCAAAACCTTTTTTACTCTTAGCCTGATTTTATTTTTAATGTTTATTTGGCCACCAATATAATCCCACATAATATAATGGTCAGATCTTATCAATGTTAGACTGAGACCTGAGTAAGAGAGAAAACAATACTATTTGCTAATATTCGTATGGATAAAGAGTCCTAAATCACAATCTTGGGTAAAATAAGGTGCTCAGCGAGGAGAGTATTTCCAAGCCAAATGTTGCCAGCTCCCGTTAGGAATACTTTATAGAAATGTGCTTATATGTTATTGCTTTTTAAGTAATAATTCTAATTATAAAAGTTCTACATACATGAAATCGTTCTTAAAGTTAGTTTGTTGTGTTACTTATGCACTCATGCAACAAATTGCTCTAAAAAAAACAGCATAAATTATTTTCCCTTACTGATTTGCAGTCACAATGGCAAATATGTAATACATCTTAAAAATTTTTATTTAGAATATAAATGAAGTGTTAAATTTCGTGCTCAATACAAAAATTAACATACCCTTTTTTCACATTTTAACTCTTATTTTACTGTTTATTTTATATCAGTTATTTCTATACCCATATGGCTGAGTTTCCTCTGTGTTTCATTTAAAAAACAGTATTGAAAACAGATAAACAGCATTAAAACACACAAACACACCTATATATATATACACGTATGGTTGTACATAGATATTTATGTACACTTGAATCTACACATATACGAATTAATAAATAAATATACCTTATTCTGCTCAAATATTTCAGGCAATGGTTAATATCATCACCTTGTATATCATTTGAAGTACATAATGTTAATATGTGAAGTAACTTTAGTCCTAACTTTGAGTTGCATCATATGAAAATGCATAAGATCATTACACAATGATTTTGTGCTGAAGTTCATATCGGAAAGATTTGCAATGTAAGAATGTTAAATCCAAAATAGCATAAATAATTGTATTTCTGAGAAGAAATAAAAGAAAGAAGACAGAAAAGATATTAAAAATGAATTATTCATTGGTTCTCTGGTTAAAATTTTGTATGTTTCAGCTATAAATTATAGTCAGATCAATGTTTTTGAGATCAGTATCTTTCTCACAGCATCCTTAAATGCTTGTTTCACCTGCTGGTTTCTTAAGGTGTAAATAAATGGGTTCAGCATAGGAGCGACGGAGGTATTGAGCATAGCTACCCCTTTTGTCAAAGCAACCCCTTCCTTTGCTGATGTTTTCACATACATGAAGATGCAGCTTCCATAAGAGATAGAGACAACGATCATATGGGAGGAACAGGTTGAGAAGGCCTTTTTCCTTTGTTGACCTGAGGGGATTCTCAGAATTGTTCTGAGGATGTAAGAGTAGGAGAGAATTACTAACGTCAAAGTGGACATAAGAGTAAGCACAGCTAAAACAAAGCTCATGAGCTCTAGAGTACTCGTGTCTGTGCAAGAGATTTGCAATAAAGGGGCGGAATCACAGGTGAAGTGGTCAATGACGTTGGAGTCACAGAAGTCCAGCTGCAGACCCATGGTCAGTGGTGGAAAGATGACCGAGAAACCAGCCAGCCAAGAGCTGACTACAAGTTGGTAGCAGATCTTGTTACTCATGATGGTTGTATAGTGTAGAGGTCTGCAGATAGCCACATATCGATCATAGGACATAGAGGCCAGAAGAAAAAACTCTGTTGAACCCAGGAGGATAAAGAAAAATAACTGAGCTGCACAAGCGTTATAGGAAATAGATTTGTTTCCAGTGAGGATGCTGATCAAAAACCTAGGATTACAGACAGAAGTAAATGAAATTTCTAAGAAGGAGAAATTCCTGAGGAAAAAATACATGGGGGTCTTCAGGTGGGAATCCAGCAGGGTGAGAACGATGATAGTGAGATTTCCAGTGACACTCAGTACATATGTGAGAAATAAAAAGAAGAAAATCACAGCCTGTAGTTCTGGATTATCAGTCAGACCCAGGAGGATGAAATCTGTCACTGATGTCCTATTTTTCATTTCCGGTGGCTGATTTTTGACAAACCTTACTGGCAAAATCAAGACAGACAACAAGATATCAGTTAGACAAGCATAAATATCTACACCTATTTTTTCAAGTAACGGCTGTATTTTCACAAGGAGTATATGAGGCTTTAAAAAATGCTTCTACATATACATTCCCCATTTTATTATTAATCTTACTGGTGTATCTTCTGTTTTTAATATCAGTCTTACGCTCTGAGTAATGTTCTCTGATTCCTTCTTGCGTGTTTAGTTTGACTCCATTTCTCAAAATTGTTACACGGGAAATCTATTAATTGACATAAACTCTTCTCGTGTTTTGTTGTTAAAAACTATGGATACAGAGTCAAAATACAGAGGACATTATGCTTTTCTTATAGCATCTTTTCTAGGCATAAAATTCCTACTGATGATGGAAATCAGTGATCAACCCAAGCCTAATTAATATTTTCCAGTGGAAATTCTAAATGTTCTTTTTGGAAGCAGTGAATACTACCTCTATTAGTTTATTTATTGAACTTTTCTTTGTAAACAAATCAGACAGTAAGTCATTCTAATGTTGCACTTTGAACTTTTATTTATATTAAACAATAGTTTATATAAATAGTATCCATATTTTTTCAATCCACTATACATTCTATTTCCAAATATTAATTAAGCCTCTGAACCCCTATCTTTATTCTTGATTTTTTTTAAAAAGACATATTTCCTTGAAAATTCAATTAACTCACTGATTTTCACTTTATTGTTTCAAAATTCCTAATAAAATAAGTTTTGAAAATCTAGGTAATAGCTGAGAATGAAACAATATGTTCAAAAATATGTTAATGAAGTACTGGAGTAGTCATATAGAATTTAGATGTGAAATACACAAATACTTTACATATATTATTTAGAGCTTTCTTGGACACCCACACCAGGAATATGCATCAGGTCTTTCTAAATTATAAATATGCCAATATTAGGGAAATCATGCCATGTTCCACATATTTCAATTAATTGATAGAAATCATTTGAAATATTTTTACATTTCAGTTTATTGACTTAACTAAAGACTATATGGAGATAGGGAGAGAAGCTCATCAGAGGGTAGAATCAATGCTGTATAATGAATAGAAGTTGAAACATCATATAAAAATAAACTGAGAATACTTACATGTTATCAAAAGATTGATGGCTGGTGTTAAATATTGAATGGAAACTAATGTGCTCATCTATCTTCAATCAGAAGACAAGCAGTAGGCTTACGCTTCATGGAGAAATAACTGTTTTTCCCTCTCTTCCAATAAAGCTGTATATTTCCTCATAAAAACCTTGATGTTTCACCTCAAAACATCTACTGGAACAGTTTCCTCATATTTTCCCCACCATTGTCCCAAATCTGAAATCCTGAAATATTCCACCTGCCATCTTAACACTAAAACTTCAGATGAAAGTTACCAAAGAAAAACAATCTATAATTATTTTTTGATAGACTATTCTGATATTTCACAGAGGGCCATTTCTATTTCTTTCCCTTAGGAAAAAAATAAACCTAACACCTTTAATATGTTTTGCTACAGAAACATTCTTTGCTTCAGAAATATTCTTTGAGTAAATTATTAATGACTTTTGGGAAAATAGTAATAGGGCACTGATGAATCATACACAAGGTCAACTTTGGTGAGTATATTTTAATTGGTTTATTATGGGACCTGTGCCCCAGGAGAAATTTGAGGAAATTACCCAGCAGGATAATGGCCAGGTGTTTGGGGAGGGGGGGAGCTTAGCAAAAATAAACTAATATTTTCTGATCATTTTCCTATGATCCATGTATCACTTTTAGAACTGTGGGGAATCAGTTTAAAATATGAAAGGCAAATCAGGCAGAGGACTAATGAGGAAAAACCACCCAGTTCCACTGTCTATGAAACAATTTGTTGTTGAGTTATATGAGTTCTTTACATATTTTGGAAATTAATCCCTTGTTGGATATACGATTTGCAAATATTTTCTCTTGATGGGTTGTCTTTTCGTTTTGTTAATGGTGTCCTTTGTCATGTGGAAGGCTTTTGTCTGATGTAGTGCCATTTGTTCATTTTTTCATTTGTTTCCCTTGCCTTAGGAGACATGGCATTCAAAAAGATACTGCTAAGACCAATGTCAAAGAGTGTACTGACGATTTTCTTTTCTAGGAGTTTCATGGTTTCAGGTCTTACATTCAAGTCTTTAATCCATTTTGAGTTGATTTTTGTGTATGGTGTAAGAGAATGCTCTACTTTTATTCTTTTGCATGTGGCTGTGCAGTTTTCCCAACATCATTTATTGAAGAGAGTTTCCTTTCTCCATTGTATGTTCCTGGCTCTTTTGTCAAAGATAGGCTGTCCATAGATGTGTGGTTTTCTTTCTGAGCTCTCAATTCTGTCCCATTGATCTGTTTTTCTGCTACTCCATACTGTTTTGATCACTATAGTTTTGTAGTATATTTTGAATTCAGGGATTGTGATACCTTCAGCTTTGTTCTTCTTTCTTAGGATTGCTTTGATTATTCAGGATCTTTTGTTGTTCCATATAAATTTTAGGATTCTTTGTTCTATTTCTGTGAAAATTGTCATTGGGATTCTGATGGGGAATATGTTGAAACTGTAGACTGCTATAGGTAATATGGATATTTTAACTATGTTAATTCTTCCAATCAATGAGCACGGAATATCTTTCCATTTCTTTGTGTCTTCAATTTCTTTCAACAATGTTTTATCGTTTTCAGTGTGTAGGTTTTCACCTCTTTGGTTAAATTTATCCCTAGGTGTTTTATTCTTTTTGCCATTGTAAATGGGATTGTATTCTTGATATCTCTTTCTACTAGTTTATTATTAGTTAATAGAATTGCAACTGATTTTTGTATGCTGATTTTGTACGCTGCAACTTTACAGTATTCATTAATTATTTCTAAGAGTTTTTTGGTGGATTCTGTAGGGTATTCTATATGTAGAATCATGTCATCCACAAATAGTAACACTTTTATTTCTTCCTTTTGAATTCGGATTCCTTTTATTTCTTTTTCTTGACTGATTGCAAGGGATAGAACTTCCAATACTATGCTGAATAAGCATAGTGAGAGTGGACATCCTTGCTTTTTCCTGTTCTGACAGGAATAGATTTCAGTTTTTTACTATTGAGTATGATGTTGGCTGTGAGTTTGTCATATATGGCCTTTATTATGTTGTAGTACTTTCCTTCTATACGCACTTTGTTGAGAGTTTTTACCATAAATGGATGTTGGATCTTGTCAAATGTTTTCTCTGCATCTACTGAGATAATCATGTGAACTTATTCTTCATTTTGTTAATGGTGTGTCATGTTGATTGATTTGTGGATGTTGAACCATCCTTACATCCCTGGAACAAAATTCACTTGGTCATGGGGGATGATACTTTTAATGCATTATTGTGTTAAATTTGCTAATACTTTGTTGAGGATTTTTCCATCTATGTTCATCAATGATATTGGC
Organism: Tapirus indicus; assembly: GCA_031878705.1. Classification (NCBI taxonomy): domain Eukaryota; kingdom Metazoa; phylum Chordata; class Mammalia; order Perissodactyla; family Tapiridae; genus Tapirus; species Tapirus indicus. Next base: position 141,552,737 of record CM062918.1, on the reverse strand, counting down.
CTTTAATTTTCCTTTCTTATGTTGTCTTTGTCTGGTTTTGTTATCAGAGTAACAAATTTTTGGAAGTGTTTGAGAAGGATACATATTAAGTCTTCTTTGAATGTCGGTAGAATTCACCAGAGAAGCCATTTGGTCTTGGACTTTTGGTTTTTTTGGAGGTTTTTGATTACTGTTTCAATCTCTTTACTTGTGATTGATCTACTCAGATTCTCTATTTCTTCTTGATTCAGTTTTGGATGGTTTAATGATTCTAAGAGTTTATTCATTTGTTCTAGGTTATCCAATTTGTTGACATACAGCTTTTCATAGTATACTCTTGTAATCCTTTTTTTCTTTCTGTGGTGTCCATTTTAATTCCTCCCTTTTATTTCTCATTTTATTTATTTGTGCCTGCTCTTTTTAAATCATAGTGAGTCTGGCTAAGTGTTTGGCAATTTTGTTTATCTTTTCAAAGAACCGGCTCTTAGTTTCAATGATTACTTCTATTTTTATTTTGGTCTCTATTTCACCTATTTCTGATTTTTGTTATTACTTTCCTTCTACTGACTTTGGGGTTTGTTTGTTCTTCTTTTTCTAGTTCTTTATAGTGTAAGATTGTTTCTTTGAGCTTTTTCTTGTTTCTCAAGGTAGACTGGTATTGCTATAAACTTTCCTCTTAATACCACTTTTGCTGCATCCCATAACTTGTAATATGTTGTGTTTTTATTTTCATGTGTCTTCAGGTATTTTTTGATTTCTCCTTTGATTTCTTCATTGATCCAATAGTTTTTCATTAGTATGTTGTTTAGTCTCCACATATTTGTGAGTTTTCTAGCTTTCTTCCTGGAGTTGATTTCTAGTTTCATACCATTGTGGTCAGAAAAGATGCTTGATATGATTTCAATCTTAAATTTATTGAGGCTTGCTTTGTTTCCCAACATATAGTCTATCTTTGAGAATATTCCATGTGCACTTGAGAAGAATGTGTATTCTGCTGTTTTTGGATGGAATGTTCTCTATATATCTATGAAGTCTGTCTGGTTTAGTGTCTCTTTTAAGGCCACTGTTTCCTTGTTGACTTTCTGTCTGGATGGTCTATCCATTGATGTGAGTGGGGTGTTAAAGTCCCCTACTATTATTGTGTTGCTCTCACCTTCTTCCTTCAGGTCTGTTAATAGTTGCTTTATATACTTTGATGCTTCTATGTTATTAGGTGCATATATATATATATATATATATATATATATATATATATATATATATATATATATATATATATAGTGTGTGTGTGTGTGTGTGTGTGTGTGTGTGTGTGAGGAAGACCAGCCCTGAGCTAACATCTGTTGACAATCCTCCTCTTACTGCTGTTATTGCTGAGGAAGACTGGCCCTGGACTAACATCCATGCTCATCTTCCTCTACTTTATATTGATTGCCGCCATGGCATGCCTGACAAGCAGAGCATCGGCGGATGCCCAGCATCCGAACCTGCGAACCCTGGGCTGCCAAAACACGAACTAAACTGCTGTGCCACCAGGCTGGCCCCAGGTGCATATATCTTAATAAGTGTTATGTCTTTTTGGTGGTATGCCCCTTTTATCATTATATAATGCCTGTCTTTGTCTCTTGTTATCTTTTTTGTCTTGAAGTTTGTTTTGTCTGATATAATATGACTAACACCTGCTTTCTTTTGCTTGCCATTTGCTTAGAGTATCATCTTCCATGTTTGTCTTTAAGTTGAGATGCATGTCCTGGGGCAGCATATTGTTGTGTCTTGTTTTTTAATCCATTCCAGCTACTCTGTGTCAACCCGTTTACATTTAGAGTGATCATTGCTGTATGAGGGCTTAATACTGCCATTTTATCTTTTGCTTTCCAAGTGTTCAATTTTTCCTTTGTTTCTTTTTCCTTGTGTTTCTGTCTGCCATTCCAGTTTGATGTTTTTTTATGTGTTTTTCTCAGTTTTCTCTTTATTTATGATTTGTGACTCTGCTCTGATTTTTTTGTTTTGTGATGACCATGAGGTCTGTAGAAGATCTCATAGATAATATGGTAATTTTTCAGCTGATAGCATCTTATCTCCATTAGCCTGTGCAGCTTCTGTCCTTTTCTTCTTCCCCTTCTATGTTTTTGTTGTTACAAAGTATCCTTTTTTTGTGTTGTGAGTTTGTGACCAAACTGAAGTGTGGATAGTTATTATTCATGCTTTCTTTCCCCTTATCCTTTATGTTATAATTAAGTGTTTACTAACCTCTTCTGATATGGAGTTGCAATTTTCTTATTCTGTCTGTCTATTTATCACCTCAAAGCTTGTACACCTTTGCCTTTTTCTTTCAGGTAGGAGAGCTCCTTTGAACATTTCTTGTAAGGCAGTCCTAGTGGCAATGTGCTCCTTCAGCTTTTATTTATATATTATTATTTTCATGTGTGTGTGTGAGGAAGATTATCCCTGAGCTAATGTTCATTGCCAACCCTCCTCTTTTTTGCTGAGGAAGACTGGCCCTGGGCTAACATCCGTGCCCATCTTCCTCTACTTTATATAGGATGCTGCCACAGCATGGCCTGACAAGTGGAGTGTCTGTCCCACCTGGGAGCCAAACCTGCAAAACCCCAGGCCACTGAAGTGGAGCACGTGAACTTAACACCACCAGGCCAGCCCATCCTTCAGCTTTTTCTTTTTGTTTGGGAAAGTTTTTATTTCACCTTCAGATCTGAAGGATAACTTTGCTGGATAGAGTAGTCTTGGCTGACAGTTTTTTTCTTTCAATATTTTGAATCATTCCACTTTCTCCTAGCCTGTAGAGTTTCTGCTGAGAAATCTGCTGAAAGCCTGATAAGGGTTACTTTGTAAGTTATTTCCTTCTAAGGCTGGCCTTAATATTCTTACTTTGTCATTGACTTTTGACAGTTTTGATATAACATGCCTTGGAGAAGGTCTTTTTGAGTTGAGATAATTAGGGGTTCTAATAGCTCCATGTACTTATATATTCAATTCCTTCCCCAGGTTTGGGAAGTTCTCAGCCATTATTTCTTTGAATTAGCTCTCTGCCCCTTTCTCCCTCTCATCTCCATCTGGGATAGATATTATCCTTAGCTTCCTTTTCCTAATTGAGTCAGATATTTCTTTTCGAATATCTTTATTTTTTAAAAACGTTAGTTCACTCTCCTCTTCCACCTGAATAGTTTCTCAATTTCTATCTGTGTTGTCACTAATTCTCTCTTCCATATGGTCTGCTCTATTTTTAATGCTTTCTACTCTAGTTTTCATCTCATTAATTGTGTTCTTCATCTCCAGAATTTCTGTTTTTTTTTTTTTTGTTTTTAGAGTTTCAATCTCTTTGGTGAAGTATTCTGCCTATTAATTTTATTCCAGAGCTCATTGAACTGTCTTTCTGAGTGTTTTCATAACTCATTGAGTTTCTTCATGACAATTTTGAATTGTTTGTCTGTTAGATTGTAATCTTCCATGACTTCAATTGAAGAGTTGTCATTTTCTTTCTGTTCTGCCATGGTACTCTAGTTCTGTATGGTACTTAATCTGTTGATACTCTGCTGGTGCATTAGTGGTAGTAGCCACCCTTCTTGTTTGGATAAACCTTTGATTACTTTGGTTCTGAGCAGCTTCTGGTTGTATTTCAGAGCCTGCACTTTCCACCCTCCATGGCCTCTGCTAGGGGCATCATCAGTGCCCTCCTTGTGCTGCTTGTGTTTCTGAGGTTGCTGGTGTCTTGCTGCTTACAATGTCACTGCCGTCTCAGGTGTCCCCACTGGGGTCACCGGGCTGCAAACACTTCTGCTGCTTCTAGAGTCACCTGGTTCTCATGTTCCCTCAGTGGCTCTCTGCAAGCTCATGTGCTGTTGCCCTGCACACCACCTGCACTGCTGCTCCCATGTTGTCTGGGGATACTGGCACTACCATTGCAAGGGATGCTGGGTTCATGGGTCTTGCTGCCACTGCTGGGGGGCCCAGGGACTTGGGAATTTGTATGCAGCTCCCACTGCTGGTGGAGTTGATTTCCGAGGTGCCACCTGGCTAGCTGCTGGGTCACAGGTTCTGCTGTGATTCCTGAAGCTTTAGGCCACAGATTCCACCTATCACCATGGGGCGCATGGGCTAAGCAGGGAATGAGTGTCATTGCTGCATGCTCATGCAGCCTCTGGTTGCTGGCTCAAGCCAGTGTGTTTTGAAAACTCAGGTCAGGGTGCTGCATCCCAGCTGGAAAAATATGTGTTTTGTATACTGTCTCCACTGTTGGAAAGACTGGGGCACTGCCGAGGGAGGAGGAGGGGACTGGGTCACTGGCTCCAATCTGTTTCCTGAATCCTTTGGATGTGTGCTCCACCCCCCACCACTGATGGAAAGACATAGACTAAGCTGTGAGTGTCGTGTTTGCCCGCAGCCTTTGTTTGCCAGTGCACTTGTGGTATCCACATTTTGGATCTCTGCTGCCAGGGGAGGGGGTGGGGGCTGTTCACCTAGTTCCACCTGGAGGTCCAGTCCACCCACCTTCGGATGTATAGATGCCTGGATCTCTTAGGCATTCTGTTGTGCTCTGTAGGGAGTACTTTGTTGGTTGATGGTTGGCCAATTGGTTGTAAATTAGAGGGGAGAAACAAGGGGAGTGACCCACTCCACCATGATGCTGATGTCACCTCCAGCATCAGTTTTAATGGCTGAATATGGTTTCATTTTATGGATTTTCCTTAATGAATCAAATCTCTCTTTGTTGAGCATTTAAAATTTCCCTTATTATCAGTAATATTACAATGAATAGACACACAGATACATCTTAGCATCATTGTCCTATTACCTTTTGAGAGTAAATTTTCACAAAAGGAGTTAGTGGGTCATAACTTTGCATGGTGAAAATTTTCATATGTCTCTGGAGAAATGGTGTTTGTATTTCTTACTGTTATAAGAACGACTGTTTTAATACAATTTCAGCATAAAAAAGATGAATACTTTTAATCCTTACAAATTGTTAGAGAATAAAATACGACCCCCTTCCTTAAAGAGAAGATTCTGTTTCTATATCTATATCTATTAATATGTGTGAAACAAAAACAGAAAGTAAGCAGTGAGGAGAACATGCTAAAATGAGTATCCTTGTGCATTGTCTGTGGGAATGCAAAATGGTGCAATTGCTATGGAAAATGGTATATTGTTTCTTCACGTAATTAAACATAGCATTGCCACATAATCCAGCCACTCTATTTCTGGATGTATACCCACAATAATTGAAATCAGAACCGCAAAGAGATATCTGCACTCCCATGTTCTTTGCAGCCTTATTTACGATAGCCAAGACATGGAAACAACTTAAACATCCATTGAATGATGAATAGATAAAGAAAATGTGGTGTACATACACAATGTAAAAGTATTCAGCCTTAAGAAGGAAGGAAATTTTGATGTATGATGCAATATCAATGAACCTTAAAGACATTATGCTAATTTTAATGTCAGTCACAAAAGGACAAATATTGTAGAATTTCACTTGTAGAAGGTACCTAGACTAGTCAAAATCACAGGAATAGAGAGTAGAATGGTGGCTGCCAGTGGCTGGGGGAGGAGATCTGCTACACAACACTGTGCCTGTGGTTGACAGTACTGTGTGGTGGACTTAGATTTTTGGTGAGAGGGTAGATCTCATGTTAAGTGTTCTTACCAAAATACAAAAAGGGACCTTTTCACGTTCTCCCTTGGGAAGTTCTACAAATAGCTGCAGTAAAGCAAGAGGGAGAAAGCACTAAACCATTTGAACTAGGCTGTGCACCCTCTAGCAGCCCCAAGCTTTATCTGGGCAACCCTGAGGCATAAGCAGCAGTAGGCAGGGAATGTCAGGTGCCTGAAGATTTTCAGCTAAGCTCAGTTCTGGCTGGATGCCGGCCAGGGAGTGCCCTGTGAGGCCGTATCAGGGGATTGAGAATAAGGCTGATATCCAAAAAAACTGTAATTTTTTTTTAAGATAAAGACTGGCTGTCAGAAAACATTTTATGGTGACTGGGAGAGGGATGCTCTTTTCTCAACTTGGGGGAACATATGTACCAAGAATCTTCCCTCTGGTTTTGATGTTATATGTGCTCCCATAAAGTGCACCTAGTTTTGGACCTGTGTGCTTTGTTTGGAATGCATACATTCTTGTAGGAGCCATGACCAGGAAAGGAACAAGTAGGTAGTCAGCATGGTGTATGGAAAGTTAACTGAATTGGGATTAGGTCTAAATTTGCGCTGATTCACTGAGCCACCTGGGACACTTCCCTTCCCCTTTCTGGGTTTCACTTTCCTCATCTCACAAGCAAGAAAGTTGGATTATGATGTCAGCACCATGTTAAGAAAGATTCTGAAGTCATATTCTCACTCTTCAAGAAATGAATCTGCAACTTATTTGCCCTTATTTGCCATAGTCTTAGGAAAGGGAAGTTAGTGGCATGTCTTTTTTATTCGCTATCCCTGGATGAGGCTAGAAAATTATTTTTAACCCCTTCCAATCATTTAAAATGACGCCCCACATCAACCTTCTACAAAAGCATAAAATTACAGACTCTGCTTTTACGTATCAAAACTCAAAGCACGTATAAAGCACAGAGCCCAGTCATTCGATTTATTAATGTTTTTGGTTCCTTTCACTGTGTGTTCAGGTGAGTGAGCTCTGCCACGCATTAACAAACTACAGTGTGTGGGATCACACACACACAAATACTTTAAATGAATGTTTTATGCATTTGAGTTTATGCATCTAATGTTAATAAAATCTTGGGAATGTTTTGAAAGCATATCTCTTAGGACTTTGTGTATATTTTTCAGTAATTTCTTTCATACATAAAATGTATATTCAGATTATCTGTTACCTTATGAATACTTGCTAATTAATACCATATCCTAAGAATTTAAGAATGTTTTTGTAAAATTGTACTTAGTACTATAATTACATTAGTGTCATATAATTATACAATTTTACTTTTTTGTCAGTATTTGGAAAATTATATCCTCATAATATTCATGTTTCTCTCACATTTTTATGATATTAATATTGCAGAAGTTTTGTTAGTTATTAATTTTTGTGGTAACCTTACTGTTTTCTTTAATTTCCATATTGTCTTTATTTTTTTGGTTTTCCACACAGTATTGACTTTTTCATTTTTTTAATTTTCAGGGTCCTGAATTTTACATTTAATTCCAGTATTTTAATTACTACTAGATAAACAGTGTGAGCTACTTAGAGTGATTGTTTGAAACCTGCAAAGGTGGGTGATTTGTCTTTGATCTCCCCTTATTTATTTGAGCACCAATACAATGTGTCCTCTAATCCTTATGTGTAGGTTAAAATTGTGCATTGCATAAAAATCCTGCACTGATTTTCAGTAACTTCACGCACTGAGTTTTTATTATTTCCCATGTCTGTTTTGTGATAATATAAAATATCAAAAAAAGTCACTCACTCTTAAATCACACCCTCCAATGTCCACAAAAATTCTGAAAGAGACATACATTGTTTTTAAAAAATCAAATCATACAAACACTGGAAAACATTTTAGTGTATCACCAGTGTACCAGAAATTTTGCGAACTACCTGGGAGAGAGAAAGCATACGGTTTTAATTGCCAAAAAATCAAAGAGATGAAATTAGATCTTAGGAAACCAAGAGTAACCTGGGTTCTTTCTAAGGGAGCCTCAGATGAGCTCCAGCAAATTAAAAGAAAGTAATGGGCGGTGGAGCAATCATCAGCGTAGTTCATTAAAGATGCTCCATGGTGAGTGAATCGGGGTCTGACAGAAATATCAATGCAATACTTCTAGTAACTTGGGAATATGGTCCAAAAAAGCATTTAAAAAGATACATTATAAAATGAAAGGATGGAAGTCATAATGAAGATGTAACACCTATGCCTCAAATAACATAGATTGACATTTATAATGCAGAACCCATAAGAGGTACAAGGACAGATAGAAGCACACTAGAGGTAGGAGACTTCACCTCCCAGCAGAGCTTATTTTATTACTCTGTGCTTATGCACTGGGAGAAATAATTTTTTAGAATGGCTTGATGATAAGTTTTATTTAGCTTTTGATTGGTGTCCAAAGGGAAAGTTCTTCAATGAGTGTGAAAACTAAATTCTGGCATTCTTGTTAAATATTATTCTCATTTATGTGACATCAAATCACTCATGCTCAGAAGATTTTTAGTGCATTTAAATGTAAAAAGATAATTTAACCAAGTGAGGTAAAAATGAAATAAATCAATAACTAAACACGAAGGAAAAGAAGTTGAATATAGTAGTGGATGGAGAAATATAACAGTATTAATATTGTGTTAGACATAAGATTTCATTTAAAATTTCAGGCCATGAATTTCTTTAAGGTTAAAATTTATTTGAGAGGCATTTTTTGACCAAGTTCTGAAAGGACTGCTTTACCTGCTGGTTCCTTAGGGAGTAAATAAAAGGATTTAGCATTGGAGCCACAGAGGTATGGAGCACTGCTATACCCTTGGTCAAAGCCACTCTTTCTTTTGCTGAAGTTTTGACATATGTGAAAATGCAACTTCCATAAGAAATGGAGACCACAATCATGTGTGAGGAACAAGTGGAAAAGGCCTTTTTCCTTTGCTCAGCAGAGGGGATTCTCAGAATTGTTTGAAGGATGAATACATAGGAAAGAATCACCAATGTTAAGGTTACCATGAGTGTGAACACTGCCATGAGAAATCCCATGAGCTCCAGGAATGCTGTGTCTGTGCAGGAGATCAGTAGCATAGGAGAAGAGTCACAGGTGAAATGGTCAATGATGTTGGAGTCACAGAAATCTAGTTGAAGTCCCATGATCACAGGTGGAAAGATAATGAGAAATCCAGCCAGCCAAGAACTAATTACAAGCCGGTTGCAGGTTCTGCTACTCATCATTGTTGTGTAATGCAGCGGCTTACAGATAGCCACATACCGATCATAGGACATAGCAGCCAACAGGAAAAATTCTGTTGAACCAAGGAATATGAAGAAAAACACCTGGGCCATGCAAGAGTTATAGGAAATGGTCATATCCCCTGTTACGATGCTGACCAGGAATCGAGGAACCGAGACTGTTGTGAATGAGATTTCTAGGAAAGAGAAATTCCTAAGGAAAAAGTACATGGGAGTTTTGAGGAGTGAATCTATCAGAGTAAGGGTGATAATTGTCAGGTTTCCAGCTATACTCAGTATATACATGAAAAGTAGAAATAGAAAAATGAAAACATTTAGCTCCGGGTCATCTGTTAATCCGAGAAGAATGAAATCTTTCACAGATGTTTGATTTTTCATTTCTTATTGCTGATTTCTTCGAGGTCTATGAATGCAATCAAAAAAACAACGATTTAGTGAGTACAGGATTACTTTTTTTAAAAATTATCTCTACTGACTTAAGAAATATATAATGAAATGGGCCAATAAATTAGCCACGAAGGTACTGAATTCTAAAAATATAAGTGAGCCAGGACAAAGAAACTTATATATAGTAACTGCCTTGTAGATCACTAGCCATTTGATATTGAGGGAGTCACTTGATAAGTCTAGTAAACACATGGGTATAAAAAATATTCTTATCAAATGTGTTTTACCTTCTTTCAAAAATTTGATCATATATGTATAAAATTAGGTAGAACATTATAAAATATTATTTTATTTTTATTAAAATGTTTTACCAATGACCCGCATGTTCTAATGAGTTTCTGAAAATGACAGTTTGAAGTTCATTTTTTTAGAGAGTTATTTTCCACAGTTTTTTCAAGATGTTTAATGTCATCCTGCCTGTGTGGAGAATTAATAACTTATGAAAACACTTGGATGGGGCCGCCCGGTGGTGCAGCGGTTTAGTCCGCGCTTGGCAGTCCGGGGCTCACAGGTTCGGATCCCGGGCGCCTGCTGATGCACTCCCTGTCAGCCAAGCCATGGTGGCGTCCCATATAAAGTAGAGGAAAATGGGCACGATGTTAGCCCAGGGCCGCGTCTTCCTCAGCAAAAAAAAAAAAAAAAAAAAAAGAGGAGGATTGGACAGATGTTAGCTCAGGGCTGGTCTTCCTCACACACAAAAAAAGAAAACACTTGGAGCCATCAAAACTAATATCTACATATGCCTAAACAAACTCAGAATTTAAAATTTTTCCTTTCTGAACTAAATAATAATCTATTACTGTTTGGAAGAGATTCTAACAGACCAAGTTACATGATCTAATTTCCATTAGAAAATGGAAAAAATAAATTAGATGAGAAATGAAAAATATATTTACAGTGATGTAATCCCATGCGGTAGCAACTTGACTGCTCCAGCCCAAATGCTCTGATGACTTAATTGAGTGTCAGTGCCTGATCCTTTACTTTTGGAGCATTTCATGAACTTCACAACTTGTTTCTGCCTCGGGTTTTCTTATGTAATAACATACTTACATCACGTGTAGGTGGAATTTGACAGGATCATTCTGGTTGCATAGAGTGAGACGGAACATATTGAAGAATGCATCCAGTGGGAAATTTATTCCTGAAATCGAGAAGGCCCTGACAGAAAGGTGACATAGTCCCAGGTGCTGGTAGAAGGCACTACATCCAGACTGCGAGCACAGTATTCAAGAAGTCCTGCAACTTGTGATCCAGGAGAGAGTTGGTGACACAGTGACAAAAGCTGTGTGGGCAGTCCCAAGTAGTCAACTCATGCTAAGTCTGAAAGGCCGAGACTCAGGTTGTGTTGCAAAGTTTTTCATTGAGTAACAGTGTCTCTGGTATTAACTTGCAGTTTAGGAGTCAAGCTAGAAGTCCTGGAAATGGGAAAGGGCAGGAGCAAAATGGACTCCTGTCCTAAGTTTTTAATTGGTGACACAGCAGAACCAGAGACTGAACTTTCCTGGAATGTACGTAAGACTCTCAAAAACTAAATAGACGGAAGAAAAAGGAAAAGAAAAGAAAAACATGGGATCAGGGCACTGGTTACAGTGAAACAGGCAAAAGAGGTGATCAAGTTGCGTATTTTGCTGGTTAATAAAGTGAATTCTTAGTTCTTAAGGAAAGGGCTCAATGTGTGAGTGTGAATCAAGAATAATAACTATTGAAAAGAGGCTAGCTACAAGGATATGCGCAAAAATTTGTGGGAAAGAAAATGCCTGAAATGCAAAGAAATATCTCAAGTTGTGAAATCCAAGTCCAGGCATTGAGTATCTCTTGTTTTCTAAAATTTCCACAAAAATAACAACATCCTAACCTTAGATGCTAGGAGAAAGTAGTAATAGAATATCTGACTGGGCTCTCAGTAACTTTTGGGAAAGAAAGATGGGTTATAATTTGTTTTTTACTCTCTTTACCTTCCAGCAGGGAGACTTGTTTTTCTAATTATTGTTTCTAAAACAGGCTGGTTTTATGTGTTCTTTCCTCAAAATAGTCACAGGGGATTCTTGCAGAATTAAAATGTCTCTGGAGAGATATGGTATGAGGAATGGACCCTAAATTTAGTTAAATAATTGTAATTAGGTATCCTTGGGAATGATTTTTTTAAAAAACATTGAACATCAGAGAGTTTTATGATGCAAAGAACAATAGCAGAGAAATAGCGGCCTTTGAATTATTTTGGACTTTGTATTGTCATTGTTATTTTATTTTTTACCTGAAATAAATGTCTGCCAAGACAACACAATCCCAGTAGATGTAAATTTGTGAAGAAACAGAAATAGCAAGAGTAACACGCCACAGTATATAAGATGTGCTATTCTAATGTTTTATTTGTTAATAAAAATATATTGAAAACCTATTTTAGGTAAGGTATAATTAGTAGATAGACACATCATCAAAATAGAGTAAAAGTTGAGAGACTGATTTATGAACCTAAAACTCATGAAACTGGTTATCTGAAAAGCCTTTTTACTGTTTCTTTCACATTAGAAAAGGAAGCAAGCAAAGTTTGTGTACTGTTTTATTATTATTATATTTGTGCAATTTTCCTGTTAGACAGTTTAGGATCTGGTACCTTGTTTTCAGATATGGAGATATTTGATTATCATTCTTTGTCTTCTTGTTTCAGTATGTTTTCTATGGATGCCAAATTTTATTTTTATTTTGTCCTGGAAATTGTATATTTGCATTATTTTCCTGGACTGGCTATCAGAGGTGAATCTACGGGAGTAGGGGACAAGTACTAGCGGCTTAGGGTGATTGTTGTATTTCAAGAGAACTTTAAAAGGTCAGTAAATTTTTAACCCAATAATGATACATTTCCCTCATTTTTCTAATATTTTGTAAAAATTATGTTATGTTTAGCATGATTTAGTCTTTCAGCCATTTAAAAATGATTTTTCACCACCAAGTTTTCAGGAAAATGTCTCCTTTCCAAGATGTGCAGGTAGAATTGAAAGCAGTCTCCATGATTCCCAATTCTTGCTGTTTGTGTCCTTGTACAGGCTCTTCTCCAAGAGTGTAGGCAGAGCCTGCTGACTTGCTTCCAACCCATACAATATGGCAAAGATGACGGGATGTCACTCTTGTGATCATGTCATGTTATATAAACTCTTGCTGGCAAACTTGCTCGAGAGTCTTTCTCTCCATTGCTGCTCTGAAAAAATAAGGGCCTATGAATTCCACGGCCATAAAAATATCTGATTCTGCCAACAATCTGAGTAATCTTGGAAGTGGATCCATCCCCAGTCAAGCCTCCTGATGATGATCCAGCCCTCATGACACCCTGATGGTAGCTCTGCAGCCCACCCTGCTAGGCAGCACCCAGGTTTCTCACTTACAGCAAAAGTGAGATGATACACATATGCTGTTTTGAGGTGCTAAATTTGTGGTAATTTGTTATGCAGCATAGAAAACTATTACACAAGGTACTCTTACTGCCTCATAAGTGATGCCTTTTCAAGAAAGCCAGTTCAGATCCTGCCAGCTTTCCAATTCTTTTCCTTAGGATCCCTAGTAATTAGCCATCTGATGCACCAAATTCATTGATTTTCTATTGAATGAGAGATGTTCCTTCTGAGGTGAACCCTTGTTGATCTTATCAGTTCGTACTTATATTTTATCTTAAACTTTTTATCACATCTAAGACTCCAACTAACTTTCCTACACTTCTCAAAATTCCCACATTACTCCTTGTTATAGTTTAGACTTAGAGATGATTATTTTAGTCTTCTTCGTATGCTGAGGGCTTGAGCTATGGATAATCATATTTACTCTTTCTTTTAATCCATTGTTTTTAGAAAGTGTGTGGAGATTTTTTTGGGGGGAGCACAATTTTCCTAAAAGAAACCACGACTTGGAAGAGCACTTTTCCCCTTCATGGCTTCAACGAAGAAGACAGAAAAAAAGTTGATTAGCAAATGCATGCCACCTGTCGTGGGCTCTTCTATTAATTCTTACATCAATAAAATACTTCTACACATATAAAATAGGAAGAAGAGCAACTTTAGAAAGAAGAGCATACGAATGTAAAGCCAATATCTCTCATACAAACAAAAGTTCAATCTCTTCACCAAGGGAAGGGCAAATTGTCATCAGTTTTATTTTTCCTTAGGTAGCATTCATTCCTCTTGTAGTTCAGTGAAAATCTCTCTGTACTATCTTGCAAAATTATGTTTAAATTGTAAAGGTCACCAGCAACATATTTTTTTGTATAAAATAGTTGGGAAAATGTGGAGAGGTAACAGATCAAGGGAAACATATGGACAGTTACTACTGTGTTGTTTTTCTGCAATTGTTCATAAAGCCTTCATTGGTACACAAATGGGATATAAATGCTTGGTTAAAACAAAATTGTTTCTCCTTCCCAATACATGTCAAATGCAGGTTGACTAAAGATTCTGTAACACATCTTGCTCTTTCTGGGACCCAAGTTGATATCATTTAACGTACCATCAGTAACAGTCAGGAGGAAACTAAGGTGGAGAAAATTTGTAAGTGATGCAGCATTTCTATTTATATTTCATGGTCCCAAGTAGTGAAGTGAACATATTTACCCTCTTGAATATAAGGAAATAAAATCATACCGAATGTCAGAAAGGTGAATATGTTGACTTTATTGATAATTTTTCACCTTCAAATTCACCACTGAATACCTCACTCTGTGATGCTGGGGATCAGACACTGAAAACTTGGCTATCAGGCTTCCTGATAAGCACTGACAATGAGAGGCACTACAGCAAAATTAGGAAGTGGGAGAAAACAAAGGGATTTGTTTTTTTCCAATTTTTTGGTCTTGGTATCTGTCTGATGGCCCAGCAGTGCAGGTTGACTTCATAAAGGCAATGGGCTCCAACCCTCAGCATTTTGCCATTTTCAGAACTAGCCACATCATGGCCCTCAAATGTGTAAGCAGGAGTAGGCAGTGCCCCCATCTTCAGAGATATGAGGCCTCTCTTCTGAGTTCCCAGGGACCAAAGCATCCATACAGCATCACATCTTCATAAGTAAGAGCACCAACTCCATACAGCACCTGCTCTGAGCACCTGATTTCTAGAAATCCACCTCTTTCCCCAGAATAGGCAATCCAAGGGGCCAAGGCAGAAGCATCAATGCTTTTTGTCATCTATCCTCAGAACTCAAACACTTTCTTTTTTTAAAACCTCACCCCTGAGGGTTTAGTCACTATCTCTGGGTTACCTCAGAGTTCCTTTTTCACCTTTTACCATTTTCAACCTAAATAATGAGTTCCTTGTGTGGAATTCCCTCTAGTGACATTTCTCTTTTCCTTTATGGGCTCTAATTGATACAGAGGAGAAAGAAATATTGGTGAATCACAGACAATGGCCCAGACTTCAGTTACGGACTGGAGAGGTACAAACACTCATTACCCAGGGTTTTGAACTCAGGATTTGCCTGCATTCAGTTTCAGTAGGTTTCAATGAAGAGGCACAGAGTGTGGTTTTCCTTCACCTTCACTGAGCTTCTTGAGTCTGTGAATTGATATCTTAGCACTTTAGAAAAATTTTTGGAGTTACTTCTTTGACTATTACTTCTTCCCTACATTCTCTCTCTTCTTTTCTGAGACTCCAATTTGCGTGTATGTTAGAACTATAGACTGTGCCCCACATGTATCTTAGCCTCCATGTTCTTATTTTCTTTCTTTCTTTTGGATATTTATTATTTACCTGTCTTCCAATTTACACTTCCAGCCTTTAACTGCTATTGAACTGATTTAATATGTTCTTAAATTTAGATATTGTATTCACTTCTATTAAGTTCATTGATTCCTTCATATAGGTTTCAAATATCTATTGCAATCTCCATATTTTAATCATTTTATTCATTTTTCTATTCTGTTGAACATACCATCAATAATAAATGTATAAGCATAGTATCCTAACTCCAATATTTGTATCATTTTTTCCTATTGCCTTTTATTGGTCTCATAACCCTATATCTTTACTTGCTTACTTATTTGTGTTGAATGCCAGACACTGTTTTTAAAAACCTCTATGCTTCTGCTAAATTATTGCTGTTTCTGATATTCAGATAGAGGTAAGGGTGATCCACTTCATCCAAAAAGGAAATTATGTTGAACTGAACCTGGATTTATTTAGATAGTCTTAACCTATCTCTGTGTCACTCTTAGGTATAATGTGCGGCTCTTCAAAAACTCCAACTAATATGCTCATTGGGGGTGGGATGTATGTCTTCTTAGCTCCCAGAGTCTGATGCATTTCAGAAATGTAGAGATTAGCTCTTTAGCCTCCTGCTCTATTCATCTTCAAAATTTGGCAAATGTCTTGAGGAAGAGACTGCTGGATCTGCTTGATGCTTTAGCCTCAGATACCACACAGCTTTAGAAGTCAACATAGATCTTTCGTGGAAAAATTAGCCATTTGTTTGATGCCCTCACTCCAACTATTCTGGACTGCCAACAGTTTTCTTAATTTGTGTGACCCACAGAAGCAATTCTCTACCAGGGCCAAGCCCAAATTCTCATCTTCAACTATAGGTTGGATATAGCAAGTGATCCCAGCAAAAAACACCTGTAGATATTGGTGTCTCCTCTGCAATTTCCTCTTCTTTCTGGAATTTTAACTTCTCAAGTCCACATTGCTTCTTCAGCAATCTGTGATATTTAAAAGTAAGATTTCCCCTTGTCTCATGTCAGGCTTTCTTCTGAACTGCCTACTCTCTTTCTACAACAACTTCAGGAGTACCATCAGAAACAGAGGGAGCAATCTTCCATGCGTTTTCTTCATCAGTTCCACAATTATGCATGGCATAGTAGGTCTATTCTCTAAATTTTTTTATTCAGTATCACTCATAGGAGATTTGCTTCCCTTGTCAACCTCTAACAACTATTCCATCTCTCTCTGCTGTTTTCGAAGCCCATGTGAAGAGGATATATCTACATAAAAAGTGAAAAAGTTTTCCTCGTTAATTTAGCATTTAAATTTTAGACATTTTCTAAAATATAACAATTCCCCCACAATGAAAATCTTATTCTATATATGTATCATAATCATTTACTGATATCATTCTCTGCAGAAATCTCTCTAGCTTCTTCTGTTATGAATTCAAGTTATTTTTCTTCAAGTTTTATACATTTTAACTCATTTTCTTAATAAAATGTAAACAAGAAAGATTTACTTTTCTTATTTTTGTATAATTTTGCATATATGTAATGCAAGAATAAATCATCTCCTTGGATTAGAGGATGCATGGACAAAAATCTTGATGTATTTTTCTCCAAAGGGATTTTATTTAATTACTTTTCTATTATTAATTACTTCCTAAAAAGTCAGTTTGCCATTCTTTTCCTGTGCACCACATTAATATATAATAAATATGCTAATATTTATTTGTATAATAAAGGTTGTTATATTAAGGCTAAGAGTCTAAGAGGTTGTCTGGAGAGAATAAGCAATAAGTATTTTTGACTTAAGGAAAAAAACACATATAATTGGTGAATATTCAGTGAATTAGAGGTTATAGACAATGTTGTCATTAGATGTAATGTCAACATTGCTATCTTGATTCTTCATTTGGAATGGAAAGTGAGAGAGCTCCATTTTTCTCCTTTCTTTGGACCAGTCTCAGCACAGACACTTTGAAAAGTGAAAAGTTCTTTATATGACCTTTTAATATCCACTATAGGAATTAGATGCCATTTTAACATCAACATTTAAGATTCCCTATAGATGCCATAACTGGACTCTTAATTAACTTTGTTCTTTTGTTTTTGCTTTCAGTTAATGATGAAAATAGGCAATTAGTATCGTCTCCATATGAATCTCCAGGGCCATTTACCAGTTCTGAGTAAATATGCTCTTTGCTATTAAAGGACAAAGATAAATCTATGGCTATGTGGAGACAAAAACATTTTTATTCAGTAAAAATTGAGAGTCTCAGGTGAGTCATTAGCATTCTCTTTACACACACACATAGACTCTACTCTTTTGATTCTAGACAAATAACTTAGATATCCAGATTTTAAATTAGGCTGAACCCAGAGAGTATTCATTTTTATTTGTAGGGAAATCAGAAATATGTGTTTGAAAATGCCACATGTATTATGACTGGAGGGACATAGAAAGAGAGAGGTCCACACATGTTTAACTTTATTATTTAACATCCCTGGATTTTAATATAAACAGGTCTCCTTTGAGTGTGGGAAGCAAAGAAAAATATGGGTTAGAAAGAAATACATACCCTTTTGGGGAAATAATTCATATTATATTTTTGTTTAATGGTACAGATGAAAAGTTTCACAATGCATCAGTCAACAAAATTCTTGCAGAATTTATGGAAAGTAAGTATTTTTAGTATTTTGCTATTTTGTGTACAAAGCAATTACTGTATAATCCATTCTATTCTGAATGTGTGACCACAGATTAAACCAATTATGTCCAGAATTAGAGAAACAAAGAAAATGTTTGCTTAATTCATGATTCAGTATTGAACGAGTGTTTGAATTTACATATTAGAATACAAACAATTATCCTCAATAGTTTTTATTGAAAATTTGACTGATACATATTTAATAAATGATTGGGTATTTTAATGTTACTGAAAGTAAAATATTTTTTACATTGATAGAGCTATTAATGAAGATGATGCTCACTGAAAAATTAATAAATTAATACCAAATTCAATTCAATACCAATTCAAAAATTTCAACTTGATTTTTACATGGTAATTTTGAGATTCACATTGTACTAAAATTCATAAAAATTTCTTTCCATTGAAAAAAGTTCTAATTGGCAGTACCAAGGAACC